>OU342982.1:12237500-14663481 GCA_910592155.1 Ypsolopha scabrella
TTCTCCAACCTTATTTAATTTGTACACTAATGATCTGATCGGGGAGCTCAGCAGTCTGCATGTCGGATGCTACGTAGACGGAACCTGTGTCAATAACATTAGTTATGCTGACGACATGGTACTGCTGAGCCCGTCGATCAGTGCACTTAGGAAGCTGTTGGTTACTTGCGAGCGGTACGCAGAGGAGCACGGTCTTAAGTACAACTGTAAAAAGAGTGAGGTCTTGGTATTTAGGGCAGGTAATTATCGGCCTAGTAATATACCTCCTGTTGTTCTTAATGGATCGGCCCTTCTTGTTGTAGACCGCTTCAAGTATCTTGGTCATGTTGTCACGGAGGACCTCGGAGACGACTCCAATATTGAAAGAGAACGCGTGGCGTTAGCGGTGAGGAGCAACATGCTGGTCCGCAGGTTCGCTCGATGCACAAAAGATGTTAAAATAACACTATTTGAAGCATACTGCCAATCGTTCTACTCGAGCGGCCTGTGGGTTAAGTACACGCAACGAGCCTACAACGTTCTGCGTGTGCAATATAACAACGCCTTTAGGATGCTGTTGCGGCTGCCGCGATTCTGCAGTGCATCTGGTATGTTTGCGGAGGCGCGTACAGATGATTTTTATGCCATAATGCGCAAGAAAACTGCCTCTATGCTACTCAGATTACGGGGCAGTGGCAACGGCATCTTAAACATGATTGCGGACCGAATGGGTTGTCCCATCCAGAAGTTCTGCATGGAACGATCCATTGGGTTATTTAAATAATCAATTTTGATCATGTTCCCTTTCTTTTACTAATCTAGTTTTAAGCCTAACACTAACCTACTTATGGATTTTAATCTGAAAATAAAAAGTCATTTATTTATTTATTTATTATTTATACAATACAAGCAAAAATATTATTACCAAATTATCAAAATAAATAAAAAATGCTGGCCAGTTCACCGCCATCGTTAGGTAGGTGGTGTACCGAGAAGGCTGGCAGCATTGCCTTGCTGACGGGGTAGTGGCCAAACTAAGCAAATTGTTGATGTACGGACACCAGTATGACAGGCAGTCCATATTTCGTATGTTTATTATTATTTATATTATTATTCCATATTCGTTTCATCATTTATATATAATATTTGTATTCCTAGATTTCTCTATTTTATGTAGGTGTATAATTAAATTTTTGTAGCCCAACCTAAATATTTTTTGTATGTATTTCCCTTATTAGTATATACATATTATTTTTTTATTCTAAAGATATTTATTGTAAAGATTAACTTTGACTTGTAGAAAGTATACTTTATGTATCTATTTTACACAATAAATATTTTGATTTGATTTGATTTGATTTACCGACCAAACCTGATTTTAGGACAAACTAAGATAGATATCATGATATGGCTGGTAAGATAGTATTTTTGTTAAAACTTATGACGTCTTCACCTCGCTTCGCTCGACTCCTGAATTTATATTCACAAGCAACCTAACACGCTCCTCTTCGCTTCGCTCATCGTCGCTTCGACAAACTAGTGTGTCCTATAAATCGGGTTTGAACGGTAACATATACAAATAAGGAGCTTCAACTGCAGGTATATAATACCTCTATTGCATAAATGAATATTCATTCATTCATAGTTGCTCGACGGCAAGGTGAAAACCCTGAAAATCCTTTTAAGGACACACAAACTACACTCCGACGTTTACAAGACATTAATGGATACTGGTATTTGCATAAAGGGTCTAGTTTAAAACATAGAGAAGACTTTAATTCTTTGAGTTTAAAAACATAATGCTCGATTAAACTGTGTATGTTTACAGATATTCTGTCACACAAAGTCTGTTTAAGGCGCATACCAACGCTAAATTAGCAACTCTATATATGTATAAGGTCCTACAATAATAAGTGAAAATAATTCTAGGATAGATCATGCATCATTAACTGGTCACATTAAAGAAGAATACAAATTTTTGGTCAAATAATTTTTTTCACTTCCCAGTACAAAGTGGTTTAATCAACTGACTCAATTTCTATGGAAAGGTGAAAAAAAACTCGCGGAAGAAATAAGATTTTCATTGGAAAGTGGTCTATTGGGGTTACTCAATTAACTCTTGATTTTTTTTCACTTTGAATTGTAGGACCTTGTATGTCAGTACAAAAATCGACGGAAACGACATTGAAATAACAATCATATCAGCGTGTATTGCAAAGTGGCTGTTACGACGATCGCTGCCTCTGGATAGCGCAAAATAGGAGAAAATGATACTTTTCACATGGACGTTATAGACGGAAAAATATGTTGCACACTAGTTTTGTACATGTATAAATTGTCTTTAGTATGTTGAAAGAATCATTAAAATCGCTTCAAGCATTCGAAAAGAATAGGAAAATTATTGCACAAGTCACAGGAAACTTTCAATAGGTAACGTTTTTGTCAAATAAAAGTTTTTTTTTTTATTAAAATTAAATGTTGTTTTTGATCATGTTATGCCTATTGTGTATATTTTTTAAGAGTTTAGACCACACATATAGGAGGAGTAGCCCTTCAAAGATAGGTCTAAATTGCAGTTTGAGTAGGTATACATTTACCCTAAAAAAGAAAAAAAACGGACTTCGTGAGTTCTCCACAAGGACCGACGGAACATGCTTACTTACCGAGCAGTCAGGGTGGAATGTACCTAAAACTTCTAACAAAATCTTTAAGAATCTTAAATATTCATTGTAATTATAATACTTATATTAAATTATTATAATAATTAAAATATTTATAATTATTTCATAAATCTAAACAATAATTTAAACGATATGAAGATTTATAGAGCCGTCAAATCTTTTGAAGATGTCAATCTGATTCAGGATGACCTCAACCGTATTAAATACTGGTGCTTTCAAAATAATATGTTATTGAACGTATCAAAATGCAACCACATAATATTTACCAAAAACCACAATAGAATTGCATCCTCATACACAATTGGCAATGAGCCTGTTCCTGAGGTGTCTCAAATTCGCGACTTAGGTGTGATACTTGATAGCCAATTAAGTTTTACTGCACATTACGATCACATTGTCAAGAAATCTTTGAAAATGTTGGGATTCATCAAGCGAACAACTAAAGAGTTTAAAAACGCTAATACTAAAATTACTCTTTTTAATGCATTAGCTCGAAGCTGTCTTGAGTATTCTAGTGTCATTTGGAACCCAATGTATAATGTCCACAAAGACCGGATTGAACGTATCCAAAGAGCGTTTACTAGACATCTAGCGTACCATGAAAAGGGTTTTAGCCATAGGAATTCTTATGAAGCTCGTCTGGAATACTTCAAGGTCATGCCTTTAATCAATCGCCGTCGGCTCATAGACTTAACTTTCCTCTGGAAGCTTGTCAACGGACAAGTATGTTGCCCGGAAGCACTAGATAGAGTCGCTCTGTCTGTACCTCGGTCGAATCGTCGCCTACCTCATACTAAAACTTTTCACATACCGGTGCTCAGAACTAACACTGCAAGAAACACACCTGTGTACAGAATGTTGTCGGAATACAACAGTATGAATGAAAAATTAATTGAAAATAATACAGTTATTGACATCCATCATGACAGCCTCGTCTCGTATAAGTGTAAGGTACTTCAGTCTCTTTTTAGTTCAGTCACTCCGTAGACAGATAAGTTGAGTTTCCCTTTTTCATAATATTTTCTTTATTAGGTACTGTTTTAGTTTGTTTGTAAACTAGAACTTTTTTTTTATCCATAGTTTGTTAGTATAATAGCATTTCTTTTTATGTACATATTTACTTAGAGGTAGGTGTTGTAATTAAGGGTCTTATTAGTCATTTCTATTTTATTTTGAATTTTTGCTAATGCATGTTAGTTATATAAGAAAAAAAAAATTGTCGCGTTATTAGATTAGTCACTATTTTCTGTCCTGCAAATTGAGAATGATGTTTCTACCTATAATTGGGATACATATGAGAACAAAATCTTTGTAAATGCAATAAGTATGTAATGTATGCAATTCTGTTGGTGGAACAAATAAATAAATAAATAAATAAATTTATAAATCGAATTCACTGTGCTTTACTGCACTGATGATTATTTGTTAGGTATATTATTGCTCATACTATTACGCCGTACATACCAACGCTCATTGATACACAGTACCACCACACTACATCACATATATCTTTTCTCTCTTTAATATACACTTAATACAATCTAAACATCTTTACACATATTGACATGCACTCATTCGCACAGGTTCCTTTATAATTTCCTTTATTTTTTATAAGACCATAACTATTAATTTGTGTTTTTGCTACTCTATTTTAAATTTAAATTTATATTAATTATTTTATCTTTTTCCGATGGTGCGTATCAAGTAGGTATTATTGTTCCACGATTGGATTGGGATTCACAAGTACCGTTTGCATAACAGTACAAATTAATTGATTACTTAGGTACTTAATATCATCAAGTGAAATAAATATCAAATTTTTGCGTTTTATGTACTTATTGATGCTTATAAAAGTTTATTGAACAATAATATTGCTTCTCCAAAGAATTAAATGATCGCTGATTAAGTTGTTTGAACTGTTTGCTGAATCTTTTTTCAAATGTTTTATAAATGAAATCTTTAAATTGTGTTTGGCAAATCTGTCACTATTTGGCATTGTTGATGAAGTTGATGAACCCATAAGTGATTGATCATCAAAGCATATGGCGAGCTGACAATTTTTTTTTAGAATACCATTTTATTTTTATTTTACTAAATATTATTTTGGAATGTTACATTTTCTTCACATTATAATTTTGCTTTACTGAAAATTTTATTTGTAATGTGCTGTGGATTTTAGTTTCATAAGTAAATACATTTTTAAAAACTCAACAAAAATATGATTGAATATCAAATAATTTTGATAATTAGTTTGTACGGGTTATCGCCCTATCACCAACGTCAAAAGTCAAACGCAGTCTGGCTCCACTCAGACGGTCTTTCCTCTCTGTTATAGAGGCTGTAGACTGAGATGTTTTGAAACTTTACTAAATTTTCCAAAGACACTTCTATTGCGCAAATAAAAATAAACACACTTTTCCTTATTTATTTTAAAACTTTACCGTGTTTGCCAAATTTTTGGGATTGCGTCAATAAGTTGAAACTGTTATGTGTTTCCTAAACGTGCAAAAAACGGACAAAAATAAAGAATTACTGAGACTACGGGAAACATAATTAAAATCATTTTCGTGTCAAATAATAGTCCTATGGATGGATGGAGATCCCCGAGTCCCTTTTTGTTTATCGATCTATACAATTTACGATTTTGAAAAGGTCTTTAATGTTTTATAATTATAATGGATCTTGGGCTAAGGTATTTATAGCCAATACTTCAAAGGGAAATCATAACGAATCACTTTTGTAAACGCAATTTGAAATGAAATGGGTTATTATTATTGTACTAAGGCCAAATCCACAATTTTTTTAATTTTTGTCTGTTTTGTCTGTGTCTGTATGTTTCATATCATAGTGATCCTATTCAACACATGGCTATAGGTGGTGTTCATGAAATAACGCCCAACCCAAAAAGGGTCCAAGGATTTAATAAAAGGTTAACTCAAAAACCACTCAACGGATTTGGGTGCGGTTTTTTTATTATCATCGTAGTGACCCTGGTCAACACATGGGCTATAAACAGTATTCATAAAATAACACCGAAAACGGGACAAAGATTGAATATACGCGGCCGGAGCCGCGGGCAAAGGCTAGAACTTGATTTTGAAAGTAAGTCTTTAAAAAAAAATGTTTATGCGTATGCTATCAAGCAGGGTTGGAAAAAAACAGTTTTTTTTAAGATCAAAACATCCTGTTTAAAACAAAATACAAAAAAAACATGTTTTAAACAAATATTTACTGATGTTTTTTTTGCGGCTGTTTTAAACATGTTTAAAACATTTTTTGGGTATCGTATTGGTAACTTATATATAGGTAGTATATGTAAAATTAATTAAAAAACGTTTTTTTAATGTTATCAATTATCATAATCTAATCATGTCATCCATCCATCAGCCTGTTTCGTCCACTGCTGGACATAGGCCTTTCCAGGATTTCGCCACTCTCGGCGGTCCTCCTGGAAGAATTGCCAATACTCACACACGCTGGGCAGGCGGGTTGGTGAGCGCGGTGCCGAAACCCTTGCACCAGTGACGCCGCTGCCCGTCACCAGTCTAATTTATATAAGGCTTGGCAATTGGGGATGGATATACCGCCATCCGTCGGTCCCAGGCAATGGTGTGCCGCCTGGCTTTGCCTGAGAGCTGTTCTCTTACTCTTCCCCGAATAACTTCGGGAGGATTTGCGAGTAAGATGGTGGTACCTCCACAGTCGATCCCGGCATCAGCTCTACCATCTAATCATGTATTGAGTAAAAAAATAATAAGTGCTTTCCTAATAAACACAAAACATAGAAATGCTTGAAAATACAACTCACCGACACCGCCCGTTCTCGTCTTTATGTTTGGGGGAAACCTCCGCCAGTAAAGGAATTCTAATGCGTTAAAAAAAGAGGAATAACAACGACACGTTTGATGTAAGGAAAAAAAAATAATTTATATGCTAAAAACAGTGTTTTATATATGAGTGTTTTAAACACGTTTAAAACAATTTGTTTTCAACAGTGTTTTAAACAAGGGTGTTTTTTTCTCGGTGTTTTAAACACTGTTTAAAACACTTGTTATAAACATTTGTTTTAAACACTTGTTTTAAACATTTGTTTTAAACACTTGTTTTAAACAATGCCTACCCTGCTATCAAGCTTATAGTATTCCACTGAAAGCGTAGATTATGTGAATTAGCTACAAGGTATTTTCTTTCGTTAAGTTTACCATTATATGTAAATATAAGTTTATAGTTTCGGTAAAGTTATCACTCAAGTTACAGCCTGTATAAATACTTAAACGAAATGATATTATCATGATCACATTCAACCAAATTTAACTAAATAAAGCAACCCGTCTACGCATTCCTTCATACACTTAAATAAATTTGCCTTTCATAAACAAAGGTGTAATTAATGTTTGGGCAAATTCAACGATGCAGAAACAGTTTTGTAAAGTGTTAAAGTACTTTGAGAACCTATGCGTACTTAACGAAAATCTCTTCACAAAATGTTTTACTTGTTGTTTATTTACCTATACATTACCCGTATAACCCGGCCTATCGTCGATAAATGTGAGAGAATTGATTGCTTCTGTGGGTAGCCATTTTTACTCCCATTCATTATAGATGGATTCTTCAAAATTATTAAAAATAATACATTTAATTATTATTATTATATACAAAAATAGATTTCCTTATGAAATTATACTTGCAGATGCAGCATCAAAATAATTAGAATTAGTAAATTCCAAAAAAAAAAATTATAATGCACGACTATGAAAAATTCAACTGGTTTGTTGCTTCGATAATTCTACTTAAAACCGGCCAAGTGCGTGTCGGGCCACACGCAATGTGGGGTTCCGTAGTTGCCCAGTACATTTTATAAGTTGGTCTACTAATACAAATCACGCCAAACTTCTAGTCTTATACATTTAGAAGAACTGCCCATACATTGTCGTGTTTAGAGGGGGCCAAAAGTTTGGCGCGACCTGTACTCATAAACCTGTAAAGCCTACTTAGCTGTGATAGTTTTCCTTTGAACTTCATTATATATACTACTTCTGTGAATTTTTCACACATCTATAAAGTTTAGCCGGCAGCGGAGGGGGGGGGGGGGGGGGAACGCTTGACTCTAACAAAAATTAGCACTTTAAAGCCATTTAAAGCTTAATATTTTGCCAACGAAACCCCAAATCGAAAAATGGTTTTCACGTACCCACAATTTTTTTAAGCGACCTATTCAACAGAAGCAATAATAAATATACTGATTACTGTAGCCCATACTATGGGATAGACGAGAAAAAAAAAATCATCCCCAATTTACGTGTATGGGAGCTAGGTACCTTTGATTATTTTTTCCAGATTTTATTTTAACATTTTGTCGGCGTGATTAATATGTATACTCATGCCAAATTATAGCTTTCTAGTACTAATAGTCTCTGAGCTAAGCCGTGGACAGACGGACACGGCGAAACTATAGGGGTTCCTTGTCGGACTAAAAAGGAGCATAGTACGTACATTATTTGTAATTTTTAGTGAACGACTTATCTAAATAAATAAATAATAATAATAATAATAATCTAAAGAAATTTAACCGCCTTAAACGGATGGAAATTATCAGAAGAATTCGAGATAATAACGGGTCGTACAAGTAAATCGGAAATGCTTTACATTACTTAACAAAACTTTTTTAAACAAACCATTTTTATCCTATTAAATCTCCTGGTTCTATTGGAAGTAGAGGTTCTAGATTACACCAGATTGTTTTCGACTTCCACCACCTACCTTTAAAAAAGTTCAATTCAATTTTGCATCAAAAAGGGGATGCATCATTCATCAGTAAACATGACATCAGCAACATTTGACGCGACAAGGTCTCGGGTGAAGAACGTCTTGAAACTTTCATTCAAGGGCACAGAAACGCTTACGTGGCTGCAATCAACTTGTCAAAATGTAAAATATGATCATGGCCACCCCACTTCGCAGTCATTAAGCTGAGTTTCCGCTTGAAACCCGATCACTTGCCACTTTGGACCCGAAAGGCGAAGCAGGCTTCGCGCTTAATTAATTTCACAAAAATTTGTAAGGACACCATGTCTTACTATACGAGCAACAATTTGTTCCCCACATCCACGTTATACATGCCTAATGGCGTGCCAGAAATGCATGAAGAGAAACCGAAGAGAGATAATAATAAGGTGGTTTTCTTGGATGTCACGCCAGCCAGGTCTCCGCAGATGAAAATCCCTTCTCGGAACGCCATCTACCCAATGAAAGACAACTTATCGGATCCTCTAATTAATCAGGACATCATATACACGAACTTGAAACCAGTATTTACCATTTTACGTGTTTTGGGGGTTCTTCCCGTGACAAGACCTTCGCCTGGAGTCAATTTGTTTCAAGCAGCGTCTCCATCTATGGTATACTCCATGATGGTATTTATCTCTCTGGTTAGCTATGTGCTCTATTTGTCACTACATAAGGTGCAGATTCTGAGGACCGCTGAAGGGAAATTTGAGGAAGCGGTGATTGAGTATTTATTCACAGTGTATCTCTTCCCACTGACAGTTGTGCCGATTCTCTGGTATGAGACAGGAAAGATTGCTGGAGTTCTTAACAAATGGGTCGATTTTGAGGTAGTTATAATTTTTTCATAAGTCTGATAATTCAATTCAAGAAGCTTCTTCACTCCCTGTTCAGTATTTCCTTGTCCCAGCATACTTCCCACCGGGCTGATGGTTGTGTGTGCAGTTTGTAAGTGTAAGGTAGATTGTGCTATTTATATATATCAGAAAACGGTCCGACAAAAGTATACATTAAAGTTGTATCTAATCATTAAGAATAGTTTAGTTTTAAACTTTACAACTGACTGATTTAAAACTTGAAATTATGTAATATTCAAAGACCAAATACAGTTCTCATCAAAAAATCGAAACACTACAAAGACTTTCTTTCTGGCGACAAATAATGAAAAAGTTGTGTAATCGACATCATTTCATTTCAGGCAACCATTTGTTTTCAATATTTATATTGAAAGTCTGCGTAAAAATAAAGCTTGCGTATTTTTATTATATTTTATTGTGTGTTTTTAATGCTCATTTTAATGTTTTCTTATTCACTCATACTAAAAGAACGTAAGTCGCAACTGAGGATTTCTAACTCGATGTTCGTTGCCAATGGATTATAAAAAAAAACTTGGCATGTTTATGTTCACTGTCAATGTCAACAGTCACAATGAAATGACAGTTGATTTTTTAAAAATACGGAATGGACTTGAAAGTGACGGTTCCTGTGTTAACCAACTTTTGAATTTTTTTAATAATCTCTTTATTTGATAATCATTTAATTCTGAAAAAAATATATGATGCCCAGAAGGCCAATATCTCGCAATGGTTTTTAGTTTTGTACCAATTATTAATTTGTAATGTTGTCGATTCCTTAAAAAAAATTATTTGAATTTGGAACGTCAGTATAAGGAATTCGAAACCTTTTACTACCTACTGTTGTCTGTTGTACGACATTTAATTATTTCCGTTATTTTTATGAGAAGTGTATTTATCCTCTAGCTAGTCTTTAGTAGGTAGGTACCTAACAAAAATAATTTTACCACTTCCTACAAATTATGCGTCCTTTCGATTACAGCTTCTTCTTGTATACTATAACTAGTTGATCATATAACTCGTTCTTCCTCAAATCGGGCAACTCGAAAACCATAATTTCTTTCAGACTGCATACAAATCGCTATCACAACGGGCTTTACCAGTGAAGCTGTATAAAAAAGCTTTGATCATTGCTATAGTGATCCCGCTCCTCTCAACTGCATCAGTAATCATCACCCACGTTACCATGGTTCACTTCAAGTTGGTGCAGATTATCCCGTATGTCTTCCTGGAGATATTGACATATATCCTGGGAGGGTATTGGTATCTGCTCTGTGAGACACTGAGTGTCTGCGCAAATATTTTGGCTGAGGACTTTCAACAGGTACTTTACTTCATCGTTTAGTGCGCCGTTTTATTTATAATAATAAGATACTAACAACATCTATTGTTAACATCTATTGTTATACTAATTGTAATAACCTGTGCTAATAGCACGAAAGTTTTGTGAGATTTTCAATTCACAGCATATTAGGCAATTAATTCAAAAATAGTATAAGTACATCCAATAGATAAAATACATTAAGTATTGAAAGAGAGCCCAGCTACAAATCAGGCTACTCTATAAAAGAATCGCCAGCACTGATTTTCAGTACTCCCCCAGCTTTTTAGCAAATGTGCGTAGTAAGGTCCAATGTCAATCAAATAAAACGAGGGATTTGAAACTAATTATAGCACCTGCTTGCACCTATTTTTTTTTTATTATTATTAACTTATCTAAAATTACTGAGGGCAGTTCATACTGGGCCTTAACTTAATATGTATCTCTCTAGTTTTGAGATATCAAATTTGGACTTTTGTTAGCCCAAGGAAGGTAAAAATCAACAACTTGTTTTTAATTAGTCATTTTCCAATTTCGTAGAACAAATATACCTCAAAACTCTATATAATTAAATAATCCATCAGGCACTGCGCCACATCGGGCCGGCCGGCAAAGTGGCGGAATACCGCGCCTTGTGGCTGCGGCTGAGCAAGCTCGCGCGAGACACCGGTATCGCCAACTGCTACACCTTCACCTTCGTGAGCCTCTACCTCTTCCTTATCATCACGCTGTCCATCTACGGTCTCCTCAGTCAGATTTCCGAAGGTTTCGGCATCAAGGACATTGGCCTTGCCTTGACCGCTTGCTGCAGCATTTTCCTGCTATTCTTCATATGTGATGAGGCGCATTACGCCTCGCATAATGTTAGTACTCGTATACCTGTTCCTCCTTAAAAAAATAGGTTAATGATACTATATAAATACAATACAGTACTGTATAGGTCATTCAAACAAAGCGTCTATCTATCCTACTTGCTCTGTCATGCACCATATACCGCATTTGTCAATGTGCGAAAAAGTAAAAACTATAAAAAGACGCTCTATCTAGACAGCTGAATTAATTTCAGAAACATACCGACACCCGAAAATAACATAGACATCTTATAATATTATTGTGGAAAATAAGGACAAATCAATTGATTTATTAAATATATTTAAGTAAGTTAGTATATTATGTTGTGCTCGGAAAATTTAATTATATGTTCTCAACGAGCTATAGATTTCGTCGTAGTATGCTCTATCATTCCTAATATTAAAGATAGAGCTCTGAAAATGCAGACACCTTAGAAAAAAAGGAACCTTTCTTGCTTACTACAGTAATTATGAAGTCTGCTCAGTTAGATACCAAGAAATAGAAACGAATATGGCAAAGTTTTTACACACAACATCTATTAATAGTTAAAATTAAAACTTCGGCATAAGTTTAAATGTTTAGGAATGCGTCCATTAGTTGGAAAAGTATACATTTTATCTTGAAAAAGACGCTGTCTTTGAAATCTAAGCTATTGAAAAACAGTTTATTGATATTTCGTGCGTCAATGTTGCGAGGGATTTCGGTATTGCGCTCAGAAACCCACCTGTCCAGAGTGTGCGAACTGTGAGTATGGGCATTTTTTCTAGGAGGACCGCAAAAAGTTATGAAATCTTGGAAAGGCCTATGTCCAGTAGTGGACGAACGAGGCTGATGAATGGAACTATTGGATTCGCTAAGAAATATAAGGAAAATCTTTGATAACATTAAAGTTCAAGGAAAAAGTTTTTTAAAAAGCAGATTACATCCACATTGTTATAGTTATATTTTGTTAACGATTTTTTATCCCTTTAAGGTCCGAACAAACTTCCAAAAGAAGCTCCTAATGGTGGAGCTGTCCTGGATGAACTCGGACGCACAGACTGAAGTAAACATGTTCCTGCGAGCCACTGAAATGAACCCTTCGCAGATCAGCCTTGGAGGCTTCTTCGATGTCAACAGGCACCTCTTTAAATCTGTAATTACTTACTTGTCTTTTATGAATTCTCCGCACAAAGCAGTAGGTAGGTATAAAGTACTTAAATATTTAATTTAATTTATTTTATTTACAACACCAACAGCATAACAAATGCAAATAAAAAAAAACACGTTAACCTTTATACTTTTCATAAAGCCAATATTAATAGGTTTTGCTAAATCCACCGATTTAAGGTCTCTTAGCGAGCTATGGAGCGGGCTATGCTTGGGGTATCTCTGATGGATAGAATTCGAAATGAGGAGATCCGTCGAAGATCGAAAGTAACCGAGATAGCCTGCAGAATCAGTGAGTTTAAGTGGTAGTGGGCAGGCCACATTTGTCGCCGACATGATTGCCATTGGTGCGGAAATCTTTAGAATGGAGACCACGTACAGCAAAGCGTAGTGTAGTCCGACCTCGTACCCGCTGGACCGACGACCTGAAGGACGTTGTGGGTGGCGGCTGGATGAGGAGGACGGAGGACGGACATGAGTGGCGAAATTTGGGAAAGGCCTATATCCAGCAGTGGACGAACACGGGCTGATGGATGGATTGCTAAATAGAAAGTTTATATTTCAAACAGCAACTGTGCCTACGTTATTCACAAGCAAACAACCTCTAATCCCAAATGCTCCGTTTTGTAGTAGTTAATAAATAAACTTTTAACAAAAAAATAATAACCGACTTCAAATTGTATAGCAGACATTAACTAAAAAGTTTAAAATAATTTACATACTGACCGCTGGTACCAAAATAACACTTTTGCTGTCTTCTTTCTTCCAGAAACACATGTTCTCTAGAAGTCGGCGCTCTCACATTGATTTTTGTGTTCTTTACTATGGGTAATGCGCCGACTTCTAGATAATAAAATGTTTCAGGAAGAAAGTCGTTATTACGTCATTATTTTAAAAATTTTGAAGTCGGTTATTATTTTTTGTTAAAAGTTTATTTATTTCACGCTTTTTAGTGTTGAAGGGATAAATTGTGAAAAATAGGTAGACTACTTACAGTGAGCACTCTGATTGCTGTTCCGTGACATAATGACAATTTTCAAGTTATATCCTGCAATGAGCACACTAACACAAAGCGATTGCCGCCTTCAGAGTTATGTGCTGTCATTCGTTAAGGAGTTCTATGGTGATGAGGCTAGGATCGAAGGTTGGTGGGAATATTGTCAATTTTCAAGTAATACCCTGGAATCAGCACACTCACACAAAGTGATTTCCGAAATCTCGTGTTATGTGCTGTTTTTATCCTCAATACGTTGAGGAGTTCTATGGTGATTAGGCCAGACTCGAAGGTCAGGTAGTATAATGAACACCAAGGAACACCTTGCAATCAGCATCTTGGTACAAATAAAGCGTTTGCCGCAATATCGAGTGATATGCTGTCATCCATTGTGGAGTTCCACTGCCTATCTCTGAAGACCATCATCAGATCACGACCAAACTAAAATTAGACCTACCAGGAATAAAACTCTTTCAAACAATAAAAAAACATTTCAAATCGGTTAAGAAATGCCGGAGATATTTGCCTCAATATCGAGTGAATGCCGCCATACGTTGAGGAGTTCTGCTGCCTATCTCTGAAGACCATCATCTGACCACGAACAAACTAAAATGGGACCTACCTGAAAGCAAACCCTACCAAACAAAAAAATATGTTCAAATCGGTTAAGATTTGGGAGAGTTATAGAGTAATACCCAAAAAAAACAGTGGAATTGAGAACCTCCTTTTTTGAAGTCGGTTAAGTTAAGATAAGATAAGATAAGATAAATTTATTCAGCTTTCTTGTTGTACAAAAGGTGGCTTAAATAATAAAAGTATCAAACAAGAACCCTGCAAGGGCGCTGCTGAATGAAGTATAGGTACAACATTAACACATATGTAACAACTTACAAGTCTTACAACTAATTTGCTTATTTGTTAAGAGTAGACTCTGCTTAGAAACAAGAAAACAATCGTTTATATATTATAGATAAACAACATCTTAGGAACAAAAATATCAATATGATTTTATAATTAGACAAAAATAAAAAATCTTTTATCGGCCATTTTTGGCATGGTCATTAAAAAACTCTTGTAGCGAGTAGTAACTTTTTTTTGATAAGTATTCATTAAGTGCATTTTTAAATAAATTGGTTTTTTCTAAGGATTTTATTGAGTCGGGTATAGAGTTCAAAATCTTTACCGCCATATGGTGGGGACCAGAAAGTACTAGCTGCAATTTTGATGAACAGGTTGCTAATCTTTTGCGTGGTCTTAAATTTTCAGGGCGTGAATATTGAGGAAATAGGCGTAAGTTATTTTTTACAAAAACACATGCATCAGAAATATATAATGAAGCTACTGTAAGAAGTTTGTATTTAATAAAATAGGTTCTGCAACTGGTCATTGAGTCAATGTTGGCGAGAATTCGAATACACTTCTTTTGGAGAATGAATAGTTGCTTAGCTTGCGTACTATTACCCCAGAGGAGGATACCATACGTAAGCCAGGCCTGTGCGTAAGCAAAGTAGGCGCACATTGCACTTTTGAGATCCGAGGTTCTTTTGAGCTCTGATAAAGCATATATAAAACTGGATAATTTACTTGCTACTTTATTGACGTGATATTTCCAGTTTAAGTTGCTATCTATTGTAATTCCAAGGAGGCAATATGAATCTACAAGTTCTATGGTAGTGTTATAAAAAGAGTAGTTTATACTGAGAGGCTGTTTTTGGTAAGGTCTGAATTGCATAAGTTTTGTTTTACTAAAATTAATTTCTAAATTGTGGTCAATGAGCCAGTTATTTAATTTTGATAGATTAGAATCTAAAAGTTCCACTAGATGTTCACCATTATGGCAAGGCAATACTAGGGAAATGTCGTCTGCGAATAAAGAGCATGGAATATTTATTATTTCAGGCTAATCATTGATATATATCAAAAAAATCAAACAACCAAGTACGCTTCCTTGGGGAATCGATTGGGTTAGGTAAGCTTTGATGGACCTTATCCTACTGATTTCACCGGTGTGGAAATTGTAATATTCCACGTCTACGTACTGAACGCTGTTAGTAAGGTAGGAGACAAACCAGCTCAAAGCTGTACCGCGTACTCCTATTCCGTACAACTTTTTAAATAGAATTTCATATAGAACCCTATCATATGCTTTGGACATGTCTAAGAGAAGGCCTATTGCGCATTTCTTATCGTTTATAATGTTTAATATGCTCTTTACGTACTTAAACACAGCTAGAGAAATAGATCGACCTTTTCTAAAACCATTTTGGTCATCATTGAAATTGGAAAAATTTTCACAGAAAGAATTAATGCGGTAGTACATTGCAGATTCGTATATTTTGGCAAAAGTACAGAGCAGTCCTATCGGCTGATAATTATCACAATTGCTTTTGTCGTCTTTTTTGTAAAGTGGCTTGACAATTGCTGTCTTTAAAAGATCTGGAAAAACTCCTTCCGTAAAGGATTGGTTAATAAGGAATGATAAAGGTGAAGCGAATTCCTCTGCACATTCCTTTACCAGTATGGGTGGAATGTCGTCAAATCCGAAACTTCGTTTTGATTTGAGTTTTAGTATAATGTTGTAGATCTCGGCTTCGTCAGAAGGATAAATAATTTTTTTGTTGGGGTTAGCACTGGTCGCCCAGGCGGTCGGGGCTTATCTTGTGGGGGGGCACCTACTGTCTTAAAGAAATCATTAAAATGGTTAGCAATTACAAGCGGGTCATCGGTGGGTTTACTCCCTATATTTAATTTTATGTTTTTTTTTGGTTTCGTTGTATTTTTACTTAATTATTTGCCACATAGTTTTTGTTACGTTGTCAGATTTTATTATCTTATTTTTATAGTGAATTTTCTTGGATATATGAACAATTTTTCTCAAAGTTTTTTCATATAATTTATAGTATTTGGTGAGGTTAATAAACTTTTAAGAAATTTTTAAGCCTTTTGTTAGCCACGTATTTTTCTTTTTATTTTTTATTATTACTTTTACTTTGGGAATAGTAAAATCTAGGATATCATTCACTTTATTGTGAAATGCATTATAATTATTGTTTGCACATTCGGAGGAGCTTATATAGGCTGAAATTAAATCAACCGACCAAATTCATACTGTAGACTCGGTTAGCGATCAAGAACTAGGTTCAGTAATCCTTTTGGCCAATTTTGAAAAATATTTTTTTTTGCTCCTTTACTGGTTGGACTAGTTTAAGTACAATTCCTAGTGCAGGTTCTACAAGACACGAAAATATTTTTTTTCGAATTTTACCTGAATGTTCATTAAACCTTGTTCCTCATGACTAACCGAGTCTCCAGTATGAATTTGGTCGGTTGATTTAATTTCACCTAGTATAATCAAACCAGTCTATTTTTCTCAATTCGTCTTTAAAATACTGCATGTTTTGTGCAGAAAATATCCTTTTTTCCGTATACCAGTGTATTTTATTTTCTACCAATTTATCTGGTATATTGACTAGAACTCCCTTATGATCTGAAAACCCGTATTCTTTTGCTTCATATTACTAAAGACTAAATCTAAACAACTAGATGTTTTTTTGTGACTCTGGTCGGTTCGTTTACCTGTTGGATGAGATTAAAATTTTTCATGAGATTCAGCAACCTTAAACTTAATGTTGAATACTTCTCTTCTAACATATTAATATTGAAGTAAAAATTAATTAGTTAAAAAATTACGATCAGATTCTGATCATCAGAGCAAACAATTTCTAGGTTTCTAAATTACGCTTTTTGTATGAAGCGCTTTTATGGATCGTATTTTTTATTTTATTTAAAGTGATGTTAATTTTGTTTTTATAGGACTGTTAACAATATCAGAATTTTCTGAAATGTAATTTTTATTTAAATTCTGCTTATTCGATACAAAAAGTCGTGGAAAACTGGCCACATTAATAAAATTGGGAAAACTGATTGAATTCTTATATTTTTAAACAGATGTGAGATGGACAGTAAATATCCTGGTATATATTGTATGTCCAAAAAATAATTATGTCTCATGTTTGGACAATTTTTTTCAGCAAAGTTATTGAATTTGAATAAAAAAATAATTAAGATCTGACATTGACAATGGGATTTTATTTTTCCGTAAACGTGTGTAAGAGATTGATCATTACAAAAAAAAAACAAAGTATTATTTGTAAATGTGATAAATTAGGTACACTAGTAATCAGAACGAAAGATTGGTCTATATTTATAACGTGTATTCAACAGGATAAAAATCTTCCTGAAAATGGTAAATTTGCGCTTGAAATTTTAGATCACTCGCATGAAAATATGAAATGGCCCTTTTAGTTTCTCAATTTAAAATGACCGATGAAGATTTACGAACTAAAAATTAAACTCTTCTTCCAGCTTCTAGCGACGATGGTGACGTACTTAGTGGTGCTGCTGCAGTTCCAGATCAGCATTCCCGATGAGAGCCAGAACCAGGTGGTGATGGAGGAAGACGCGGTCACCAACGCGACCGCAGCGGACACTACCGAACCAATTACCACCACGATGACCACTCTCCTTACCACTATCTTGGCGAAAAAGAAAAATAAGAAACATTAGATTTTAGATACCTATGTTATTTATATTTGATTAATTAAATTGTAATTACACAAATTAATTTTTTGTATTTTTTATGTAGCCTCTAAGACATCAGTAACGAGCGAAGCGAGGAAGAGCGGTTAGGTAGGACCCGAGCGGAGCGAGGCGACTCCCGAAGTTTTGTATAGCACTAACTAAGATTCTGATGTACCACACAACTGAAGGATCGCTCGCGCGGCCCACACTGGTTACATATCACGAAATCGTGGACTTAGGGGTAAGTCAATTTGAAGGTGAAGGAATCGAACTGATTTTTTTTTTATAGACTGCTGAAGCTATTGCAAATACCTTTTATAAATGTAGTTTTTCTGAAATATGCATTGATTTCAGAGAAAACAAAATTAATTATTTTTTGTGTGGAGAAAATTATGTTTTTGTCAATTAATTCCGCGCTTCATGTTAATTTAAAATGAAACTTACTACATGTCATTGAGGAAGTCACGGCCAACATTTTATTTCCTTACACTTGCATATCTGCGAAAATCTGCGCTTTGGAAGCTATAGGCACTTGAAAATATTTAGTGAAAAGGTCAAGGAATCGAACTGATTTTTATTTTTGGTAGACTGCTGACGCTATTACAAACACCTTTTACTGAAGTAGTTTTTCTGAAATACGCATTACTTTCAGAGAAAAAAAAATATTGAATTATTTTTGTAAAGAGAAAATTATGTTTTTGTCAATTACTTGCGTGCTTCATGTTTATTTAAAATAAAACTTACTACAGGTCATTGAGGAAGTCACGACCAACATTTTCTTTCCTTACACTTATCTGCGCTTTGGAAGCTGCAGGCACTTGAAAATATTTAGTGAAAAGGTCAAGGAATCGAACTGATTTTTTATTTTTGGTAGACTGCTGACTGAGATTCACTTAACGGATTTGGATGCGGTTTTCTTCATTTATGATTATCGTAGTGACTCTGGTCAAGATTAGCTATAAGGTAAGGGCGTGTTGATGAATTAACACCCAACCCAAAAACGGCGTAGAAATTGAAAGAACGCGGGCGGAGCCGCGGCCTAGTCTATGTATTCAATATACTCTATTGGTCTATACTATAATAATGTAGTAAAAAGGTCATGTTTGTACATTGAATATTTTTGCGAAATTTTAATTGAAATGGCTTATTGTACTGAGGCCAAAAGGGCAAAAACTACAATTTTTAGGGTTCCGTAGTCCGACAAGGAACCCTTATAGTTTCGCCATGTCCGTCTGTCCGTCTGTCCGCGGCTTAGCGCAGAGACTATTAATACTAGAAAGCTGTAATTTGGCATGAATAAATATTTATTACGCCGACAAAATGGTAAAATAAAATCTCAAAAAAAATTTTTTTAAGTGTACCTCTCATACACGTAAATTGGGGATTAATTTTTTTTTCTTGTCTGTCCCATAGTGTGGGGTATCGTTGGATAGGCCGTTTAAAAATTTTGTGGGTGTGTGAAAACCATTTTTCAATTTAGAGATCCGTTGGCGAAATATTGAGCTTTAAAGTGAAAATTTTACTTAAGCGTCGCACACTGGTTCCATATCACGAAATCGTGGACTTAGGGGTACCTAAGTCAATTTGAAGGTCAATGAATCGAACTGATTTTTTTTGAAAGACTACTGGAGCTATAACAAACACCTTTTATAAATGTAGTTTTTCTGAAATATGCATTGCCACCAGAGAAAAAAAAAATTTTGTATGGAGAGAATTATGTTTTTGTCAATTACTTCCGTGCTTCATGTTTATTTAAAATGAAACTTACTGCAGGTCATTGAGGAAGTCACGGCCAACATTTTATTTCCGTACACTTATCTGCGAAAATCTGCGCTTTGGAAGCTACAGGCACTTGAAAATATTTAGTGAAAAGGTCAAGGAATCGAACTGATTTTTTATTGCAATTTGTTGCAAACACTTATATAAGGTGTAATCAAAATACCTGCCACGGATGAAATAGGAGATACTATTATGTTTATAGATTACAATAATGCATAAATTTCGTACCCCGGAATCGTTAAATCAATTTGAGAAGATAAAGTAGTGAAATTAAAATTTGCTTTATTCTGCATAACGTGTAAGTAAGTAAGTAAGTAAGTAGCGTTTATTCATGAACATGTGTCAAACAATATAATAGGTCTTAAAATTAGTTAACAGTACACTCCATGTTCTACCCATATGGGCATATGAATATTAATTAGCAGACACCCAATTATAATTAAGTATTATCAAAAGAAATGAAACAAAGTCTTGGAGAATTACATACAATACCTATGTCAAAATTATTAGAATTGGATGTCAATATTATGAATAAATTAAATTGTTTTATCGTTTAAAAAGTCAATGACGCTATAATAACATTTGTCAACAAGTAGCGTAAATAATTTAGTTTTAAACAAATTTACATGCATGTCTTTAATATCGTTTGGTACCTTGTTATATATTAATGGGGCCATACAAAAAACACTCTTATTCATTAATGCAGTAATGGATTTTTGTAAACATAGTCTATGACGATGTTGCATGCGTACACTTTTATTGTGCGTAGTGGAGACTTTAACAAAGTATTCCGGATTCAATTTTACGAAAATAGCAATCTCGAAAATATAAAGTGATGGTAATGTTAGCAATTTTAGCTTTTTGAAATACGGTTGGCAGCTATCTCTTGTTTTAAGTTTACACATTGCCCTAACACACCGTTTTTGTGCCTTAAAAACAATTTCTTTGTGTGTTGAATTTCCCCAAAAAATAATCCCATATCGCAAAGTCGACGTAACAAAACCGTGGTATGCTGTTAGAGAGTTTGCCTCGCTTAGGATTTTTGCTAGTTTTGATAATAGAAAGGCATATTTGCAGAGTTTGTCTCTCACAGTTTTTATTTGTTGTTTCCAATCTAATTTTCTGTTTATAGTTAGGCCTAGAAATTTTGTATACTGGATATCGTAAATTTTTTGGCCATTATATTCAATGTTTAAATTGCCTAGTTTTGAAATATTTTAATAAAAATTCATCATGTAAGTTTTATCTAAATTAACGGTTAAATTAGTCCTATTCATCCAAATTATTATTTCTTTTAAAGCGTCATTAATTTTGGTTTCATTGTCATCAAATTCATTGCATTCTATAATTAAAGTGCTATCATCAGCGAATAATGTCATAGGGTGTGAAACATTTTCCGGGAGATCATTTATGTAAATAATAAAAAGCAGCGGTCCTAAAACACTTCCTTGAGGAACGCCATATTTAACAAGTCTTGCATTTGATTGATATTTTGTTTCGCGCTTACTTTTCACACAAATCTGCGAAATTTCAGTCGATTGCGTTCTATTGTTTAAATAAGATTGTATTAAATCTAGTAGGTTTCCCCTTATGCCATATGCATATAATTTTTTTATTAGTAATGTATGATCTACGTAGTCAAAAGCCTTTGTCATATCCATGTAAAGTGCTACTATGGGTTGACTTTTATTTACACTGCTTGTTGCGTATTTGAGGAATTCGTAGACTGCCATATTTATTGACTTGCCCTTACGAAAGCCTTTCTGTTCCTCGGTGAGTATATCAAATTTTTCTAAGTAAGATACAATAGAGTGGTATATGTACTTTTCAAAAACCTTAGAGAATATAGATACTAAAGCGACTGGTCGATAAAATTTCATCAACTCTCTATTCTCCTTCTTAAAAAGCGGCTTAATGATTACTGGCTTGAGACTTTCTGGAAATACACCAGATTCAATACAAACATTAAGTATGTGGCTAAGTGGGTGAGATATCATATCACTGACGTATTTTAGTACCTTAGTGTGTACACCATCATAACCGACACTATTTTTGTTTTTCAGTGAACCAATTGACGGGTTTTTTACAAAAATAACGTAATTTTATGGAGCTATGTTTTACAGGAGAGACAAAAAATGATCTGAGATTAATACATTTAATTTAGAGGGACTGAATGTATTTTGCTAACATTTTAAAGTTTGTGTGTGATATTTGTACATATTGTATTAATTTGTATTATTCATAGTTTTTGAAATAAATAGAAATGTATCAGTAGTACATATGTTGTTTTTGTAAAAACAAAGCATATAACTTGTTTTTGTAAAAAAAAATGTTGGAAAAGAAAAATAAAAGAAAAATGTTATGTTATTATTTATGTTTATTCTCAATTTACTTATAGAAAACAAACTTTCTTTTAATTTTAATTACTCTCCTCCGCTACTATTGTCTTCTGAATCAATATCTACATCTAACAAACTAGAATCTACGTTGCCATTCAAAATCTTCTCATAAAATTCACACTTTGTTGGTGAAGACAAAAAGCTTTTTAGCTTATACAAGTCTTGCGCTTTGTGTTCGTTCAGCGGAATCGTAGAAGTATACAGAGAGTTGAAGGTAACTTCAGTAGGCAAACGTTTCTTATTCCTGATGTTTATTGCTGTCCATTCTCCTGTAAAGTTGTACTTTACGTATACATACGCTGAATCCTTCTTTATTTTCACCATACGTACATTTTTTATACGCATTGGTGGCTTACTCTGTTTTAAAAAGAATGGTTCCAAAGCTTTTTTTATGTCATAAAACGTGTCATGTTTCACACGCTTCACCTCAAAGGGTGAAGGATTTTTTCGTGCTGATTCAATGATGTCATTCCATTCTTCATCAGTTTCCACAGTACTTGTCTTTTTTAAATTACCAATTAGTGAAAAATCTTGATCATTTGGGAGGTAAGTATGGCCTCTTATTGGAAATATGTATTTTATGGTGTGAAACAAACCAAAAATATGGATTAATGCATATAGAAAATTAATCATGACATAATTTTTATTTTGACCGGAACACCCATCACTAATGAGTACAAGGTTTTCACAATGTATCTCATGCTCATTGAAATACTTTAGTAGAAGGGATGTCACATCATTTTGACCTTTCTTTCCTTCTGTTTCCAAGTAACTATTCATACATACTTTATTCCTTCCCAAATCATGAATACCGAAAACAAAATTCCACAGTTGTCGGCTGTAGAAAACGTCACCAGTTCGAATGTGTGGCAGAGGGAGATTTTGCATATAATCAAAACTTAAGCACATGATTTCACCTCTCTGTGCTCTTCGTTTCAGATCTTTTTTCATTTGTCTAAATTTTTCTGCCTTAGCAAGATGTAAG
The DNA here is from genome assembly GCA_910592155.1 of Ypsolopha scabrella. Lineage (NCBI taxonomy): Eukaryota > Metazoa > Arthropoda > Insecta > Lepidoptera > Ypsolophidae > Ypsolopha > Ypsolopha scabrella. Next base: position 12,260,859 of record OU342982.1, read on the forward strand.
TTGTGTTCTGTGTGTAGAATGTTGGCAGTCTCTGGAAGTGCTGCACATTTAATCTTAAGCTTGTATGAATCACAAACTGCACAAGTGTCGGAGCGAGGCAAGCCAAACCTAAGCTTATATTCTTTTGTAAAAACAGTCCAGTAAACCATGTAGCTAACATTAATCCAGTGTGATCTTAAAAACATGTTATGCATCTTATTCACTGTCAAATCTTCTGTCAAATAAAAACAGTGAGGATTATCCCTTCGCGAGTAATGTGATTGCCTTGCCTTGAATGAGGATATGTGATACCTTATCAAAATCAAAATAGCCTCAGGTGTTTTTTTTGCTCTGTTCACCGTGTGTTTTCCTCTCAGATCCTTAGGTACAGCCTCATTTGCCAATAACAATCGTTGCAGGCGACGAATACGGTTTTTGCCAACTCCATGAATACTACAGAATGCGGTAAAACACGTCGGAACTTCTTGCAACCCAATGCGTATCTTGTACTTAAAAGTTGACATACGGAATACCTTAGGATTGTCGTTGGTATGTCGTTGGGCAGGTGACGATGAAATCAAGCCCATCAAATACGCGTCTTGATCATTTTTATTTCCAAAACTGTTGAAAAGGTCTAAAATTATTTGTTTCTCAGCTGCAGATATTTTTGAAAAGCACTGTAGACGGCTGCATCTAAAGAGAAGAAAAAACAATAATCAAGACAATATCACTTAAAATATCCAGATTTACACTAACAAGCACTAACCTGCAATCATCACCGGTTTGGCGTGCTAAAACCAACTGGTTTCTATGGTTGATATGTTCTTCACCCTTCGCTTTTTTTGCTTTTATTATGTCTTCTTTCTTCTGCTTCTTAGCTCTTTTCTTGTTTTTACTAATATCCACCTCGTTCTCCATATTAATGCGAAGCAAATTGCATCAGCTCTGCCAGTAAAATTCAAAAATGAAAAACGTCTCACTTGTCAAATGTTCGTTTAGTTATTGCAAAAACAACGTTAATGCATCAGATACATGATTTTTGTAAAAAAGTATTATGCGTTATGTCAGAACTGTAGTTAACCGTACGTTTGGCTTTTGCAAAAACAACGTAAATTCACCAGATGCGTGATTTTTGTAAAAATAGTTTAAACTTACGTGGTTTTTGTAAAAACCCTGATATTTTTACCACTGTTTTTATGTCGTTAGCGTTGTTTTTGTAAAAAGAGGATTTTACCATTCTTTAGAATATTTGATAAGGATTTCAGTGATACCAGTAACAAAAAATCGATAATATTGTTAGTTGCGTTGTTTTTGTAAAAAGCCCTATTATTATTTTCCATATGCTGACTGGGGTTGCAGGGTTCATAAACATCGATTGACTTTGATAGTTTATATTTGTTTCGGAAGACAGAAGGTCTTCATTTATCGGTTTTATTTGGTCAATAAAAAAATTATTAAAGGCTTCCGCAATCTTTAGAGGGTCAGTTATTTCGTAGTCATCCACTTGTAGTTTTGTAATTGGTTCATTGGGAAGTGTTGTCTTAGAATTATTAATTATATTCCAAGCAGTTTTTGATTTATTGGTAGATTGTTTGATCTTGTGATTGTTTTGTGCTTTTTGGGTTAATTTTATAATTCGCTTGAGTGTCTTGGAATAACTTGTAAATGTTTTTTTATTACATGTCGATGGATTGGATCTCCATTGCCACAGGAGTTGTCTTTTTCGTTTGCTGCACAGTTTGATGCCTTTCGATATCCATTTTAACTTTTTTGTTATTTTTATTTTTACGTCTACGTAAGGAAAGCACAAGTTATAAACGAGCAGGAAAGTCTCTAAAAACATATCATAACATTCATTTGGTTCATTTGTCTCGTACGTTTCTGAGAAAGATAAATTTTTTAGATGTTCCCTAAATTTTTCCATGTTTTCCTTGCTATAATCTCTTTTTCGAGTAGTCCAAAAATCCAATTTGCACGTTTTCTTAACGGGACACTTTAATAGTTGCGCAGTATGGTCAGAGAGGCCGTAATCAAGGATCTCACATTTACATCCGCGTTTTATGTTATGAGCAAAATTATCCAGGCACGTACCACTCTCAGGTCTGGTAGGTTCAGATAGCTCTAATGTTAGATTAAATCCTAGCAAAAAATCCCTAAATTCCCTCGTCTTACTATTTTGCTCTAAAATATTTATGTTAAAATCTCCACAAATAATTACCCGCCTATTTTTAAGAACGCATAGTTTATTAAGGATAGCTGTCATTTTCTCGTAAAATATTTCTAGGTATTTAGCTTTTTGTTTTTTCTTGGGAATTCTGTATATACATGCTACAATAGCTTGGTAATTAGTAAGTTCTATGGCACAACATTCAACCACATTCTGCACAGATAATTTTGAAATATCTGGCAGGTTCTTAAACTGTACGCCTTCTTTTACTAATATACAAGAACCACCCTTATTTCTGTTATCTCTAGAGTAGTGTGACGCTAGCTGGTAGTCTGGTGCGGCAAGGTATTCTTCTCGACCGGTTTGCATGTTGTGTTCTGTGATGCAGATGACATCAATCGTTAAACTTTTAGCATGGAGTTGTTCAAGATGCAATGTTAACATGTCTTCTTTGCTTATTAATCCAGCTATGTTTTGATGTAGAACATATATACTATTTGTCACGAAAAAACTGCTCGGTGTTATTCTCTCTAATATTCGGGGTATTGCAGTTTTGCTTTTCAGTTGTCAATTCTATGTCATTTATCAATTTCCTAAGGTCCTGGAGTATTTTATAAATTCCATTATTATTAATTTTGCCATTCCGTTTGTCGAACATGTCAAAATCGTATGTTAGAGTCCAGTGTTTTGAGTCCAGTATGTAGGCGTATTGATGCGTTGAATTGTCTAAGCATAATAAGCTGTTAAAAGACTCTATTCTCCAGTTGAACATGTCGCTGAAGTCCGTACATTTGAATGTCGGGAGAAATAGTATGATATTCGTGTTTCCGAATTTTTGAAGGGTTTCTCGTAATACAAAAATCAGTTCAAAGTAGTTGTTGGTTGTTTGAAAATCTGTGGTTCACAAACTACGCGCGTAGTGTAGTTTCGTCAATGAAAACAATTGCTATCTCTTTCTAACTGTTCTGTCAATGAACTCTGAAATCAGCTGACCAGTTCGTAACGTAACTATCTGAATCTATTAGTTACACAATAATACGCAGGCAAAAGCTAAAAATTGCACTTACTTACCCGTTACTGAATTCCACCAAGCTTACTGCAAATAAAAAAACTGACGTAATAAGATGCTTAACTCCCCATCACACTTAAAACAGGCTACGGACAGTCAAGTTAGTGTAAGAATCGCTATGTTTTTGCTGTGACTCGTCAGTCCACAGAATGTTGCGGCGTTCTTCTCGAATCAAATGACAGAACGCGAGGCGAGCCGCGTAGTCCTGTGGCTGCAATTTTTGTACTCTCGTAAAGTGGTAAGGGTATAGCCCTTCCCGATTTAGAAGTTGCCACACGTAGTTGTCGCTCACGTTGAAGACTCTAGCCCGGTCTCTGGTGCTCGCAAGAGGATGACGTCGGAAGAAGTCCAACACTTCCTCTTCTCTGCGTCAACCGGAGGCGGGTCAAAGGGGCCGTGTACACGGCGTCCAGAATGGTATGAGGACTTATTCGCACACCAAACCCCTGCTGGCATAAGTTCGCTGCATGCGTGGTTATGTTATTGCACTCGCGATAGCACCATACCATTTCAACATATTCTTGATTTGAATATCGTCGTCTGGGAGGCATTTTTAACGAATGCGCGCGCAATTCACACCTCGCTGACCACTGATAACAACGAACTGGGGCGGGCGGGGCACACAAAAACAAAAGCAAGCGCGTGCGACGAACGGGGTGCGTGTGGGGCAGGGGAGTCTTCGGCCTCGCTTTGACGAACGATGCCGACGCGCGGTATTGTTTGTAAGTTTGCATGAATAGCTTCATTGACGTTTTGCGAAATGAAATGCTGGGTTTTTTTCAATTTCAACGCGCGGTTTTTCCCGTAGAAATCTGTGACAAATGTATGAAGCTGCACGGATGCGCGAACTGATAACAGCGAACTGAGGCACAAACACAAGCGCGTGCGACGAACGGGGTAGTGCAGGCGGGAGGGGGGTAGGCCGTCGTCGGCTTGCGCTTTGATGAATGAATGACGAGCTGCCGGCGTGGACCGGGGCGGCATTTGTTTGATAAATATGGCAACAGTACGGGGTGGCTTCATTGAGTTGCGAAATGAAATGGCGATGCGGCAACAGCTAAGTTACTACGGGACGGTTTCAAACAACTAAATCAATTCAAATTTATACGCACATTTTTTTGTATGAAAAAATTTATGACGTTAGATCAATAAAATATCGTTACTATTCTTTTCTATATACACAATACACTCTCCCATTACAGCCGTGGCAGATATTTTGAGAACACCTTATATAGCAGAATTGTAGTTAAACACACAAGGATTAAGATATATAAAGTTTCAAAGCCGGATCGGTCAGGACTTAGCAGTAATTTAGGTTTTTTTGATCCTTTTCATACAAAAAAAACACATCCTATTTTTTTCTGCCTAAACTATAAGGTATAGGAAAAAATTACAAAGAGCAACTCTTGTTAGGCTTTATTAGATCTACCGACCAGCATTTAAAAAACGGTGAATTAAGCAAATCAGTCCCAATGTCCGCGATATTACCGTTTCGATTCACTGTGCGCCGCCGCCTGAAATATTCCGGTGCGTGTGTCATTGTGTCATCCCATCAGTCTCAAGTCTGCACTGACAGAGGGATAGTAATATCGACCGGTAATCAAACTGAACGCAACCTGATTTGAAATGTAATAATTAGCTACTTGACAATAGATGGCGATAAATGCTTGATATATATATATATATATATATTTTTTTTAAACAACGGTGAAATGGTCAAAGAGTACTATGAAATGGTAACACTGTTTTAAAAAATCTGCTTCTATCTGTCTGTTCTGCCTTTTTTTTGTCTTGTCAATTTTATTTTACGAAAGAAATTCCGAGTTGAGAAGAGAAAGAAAGAAAATACGGAATATTTAAGCGGATTTGTCTTCAAATTGTTTATTTTTTAGTAGCGTTCAGCAAAGAATAAAACGTGTGTAAAACTATTGTATTTAATCAAAATGGTTGATTACAGCAAGTGGAAAGACATTGAGGTTGGTTTCTTATTATCGCCGATTTCATACTATAGGAAAAATATTTACACGTTATGTATTTCCATTCTCAAATTGCACATTACACACAAAAATCATGAACAAAAAAGGTTCAACTGTGAAACTGCCTACTAAAATTCTATAGAATACCTACTTTTGGTTGCGATGTAGATATGGGGCACCGTGGAAGTACAAAAAAGGGGCAAGAAAAGACTGAAAATTTTTGTACCCTCCTAACGATACTGACCCAGTTCTTTTGTTTACTTTTGTAGATTTCTGATGATGAAGATGAAGTCCACCCAAATATTGACACCCCATCCCTATTCAGATGGCGACATCAAGCGCGTGTTGAACGCATGGAAGAACGTAAACGAGAGAAAGAGGAACATGAACGCAAAAAGGCTGAGACCATTAAAAAAATTGCTGAAGCACAGCAAAAACTCTCCACTCTCAACAGCAGTGACCCCAATATGGACTCCCTCAAGAAATCTCTTGAAACACTTGAGAAAGAGGAGGCAGAAATCAAGAGGAAAGAAGATGAACTTAAAAAGAAAGATCGCACAACACCTTGGAATGTAGACACAATCAGCCAGCCTGGGTTTAATAAAACTGTATTTAATACGAAACCAGCTCGGTCAAAGGATGAAAACCTAACAGAAGAGGAAAAAGAAGAAAGAATGAAGAAGTTTATCAAAGACAATGAGAAGTTATTGAAGCAGTTTGGAATGCTCCAGAAATATGAAGACTCGAGGCAGTTCCTAACACAGCATAGCCAGCTTGTGTGTGAGGAGACAGCAAACTACTTGGTCATTTGGTGCATCAATTTGGAAATGGAGGAGGTATAGTTTAAACTTACTTAATATAGAGAATTTTTTTTTTTTGGTACCACGTAATAGTGTTTCTTTGTATAAGCAACACTCAACTCAATAAGAGGGTAAACCTCCATAACACAAACCTTGAAAATAAAAGGTTCTCCATATCTCAAACCATAAAAAAGTTGTCCATCTTTCTTATGGTTGTATTATTATGTTAAAACATTTTTTTTTGTTTTCCTTTTTGTATAATATATTTTCCCGTTTTCAGAAACATGACCTAATGGCGCATGTGGCTCACCAAACTATATGCATGCAGTACATTCTGGAACTGTCAAAGCAGCTGGATGTTGACCCAAGAGCATGTGTCAGCTCATTTTTCTCAAGGTAGTATACATGATAAATTGATAAAACAAACTCATTTTCTATTTATTTTTCACTAAGTGTAGCAGCAATGCTAAATCAACTTTGTAGAAGATTAATTTCTACTACCGATACAAAATGTTTTATGAAGCTGACTGAAGCCATCCTCATTTCATGTTTTCAGAATTCAAGTGGCAGACAAGACATACAAAGACTCATTTGATGATGAGCTCCAACAATTCAAGACCCGAATCAAGAAGCGAGCAGCTGAGAAGATTCAGGAAGCTCTCCGAGAACAAGAGGAAGAGGAGAGACAAGCAAGGCTTGGGCCAGGAGGGCTGGACCCTGTTGAGGTTTACGAGGAGCTGCCTGATGTGAGTACTATTATTTATTTTTAGTTTTTATCATGCTGTAAACAGGTGAGGCAAGCGGGGAAAACTGATTGTTTTGAAACTTTTTAATTGTGTTATGGAGGTGTTTAATCTTTTATTGCTCCAAAGAAAGCCAAAGCTGTAATCTGTCTGAACAGTAATGGCATCAGTTTATCGGGATCCGAAAGGCATTTTAATTATAGATTTATCTTCCACTAGCTTTTGCCTGCGGCTCCGCGTTGATGTTATTCGGTTTAACAACATGCTTTTTTCCGGGATAAAAAGTAGCCTATGTGTTAAGTTATGGTATAAGCCATATCCATTCTAAATTTCATCCAAATCCGTCCAGCCGCTTCAGCGTGAAAGTGTAACAAACATACACACACACGCACAAACTTTCTCATTTATAATATTAGTGTGATACTAAATAAATTGGTTCTACTTATTTAGAAAATCTGGCAAGGCAGTTGTTATTTCCAGTTTTGTATTCACTCAAAGTATTCTGAATATATGTATAGGTTGGGGAAAGAGTTTCTTCGCATTTTATATGAAAATTCAAAACATTTTTAATAAGGTTTATTTACATTTAACGAAAGTATGTAGGTGCCATTTTGTTCGATAACTTTCTGCCATCTTGTAGGTAGGGACATGATCATATTGCTATAGAAATTCTGGGGCTTCTGATCAAAAAACCGCGACAAGTGGTTTTGGCAGTCCTCTCGTGATGTTAACCTGACACTGCCTAAAGAATTCTGAAGAGACCGAAACAAGTGGAAATCTGAAGGTGCAAGGTCAGGACTATACGGTGACACACAAACTTTCGCATTTATAATATTAGTGTGATAAAGAGGAAACATAACTGGAAAATATTAAGCTGCACCTCTAACATGCTAAACCAGGGGTTTTTAAATTGGGGGGCGCAGAGACCTTCAAAGGGGGGGCGCGAGCCACCTGTGTAGTTAAGGACCTTATTTATTACATTCGTAGGCAGGTATAGTGTAAAATCGATGCAAGCTCATCCATTACATTAGTATTACCAAATTAGTTTTCTATGATTTTTGTGAAGTTTAATAAGCGATAAAAATACTTATTTTATTATAGAACAGTATTTTTTCTAACCTGATATTAGTTAAATATGCGTAATGAAACACAAGCTGCGGTTCACAAACTGGTTTATTAGCTCCTACCCTCCTATGATGTATATCATGATAATAGCCTAAATACCCAACACCTCCTTACCTAAAATGTACAAATAAAAAGCAAACAATTATTTATGTTACTACTAAATACGAAATCTTAATCGATTGGTTGTGTAGTTCTGTGAGGTTTTGAACGCAATTGATATCGAGATTTATGCACTTGATCACCCACTGTCCTCTCCGCCGAAAGTTGAGGTCTCTCTACAAGAGCGGCCACTCCCTCCGGCGGCGGCCGCGGCGACGGTGTTGGAAGCGGAGGTGACTCTGACACCACCTCTTCACTATTCTCCTCAAACTGCTCAATCGTTTGGGCGTTTGATACGCTAGGTGTCGCATTATCGATTGAAGTACGCGTGAGTGATAACCGATTTTTGTTTGGTACAATTATTTGATCAATATGCCTGCGTATTGAACCGCCCGGCATGTCGATATTATACGAAGATGGACCAACCTTTTCGGTAACTTGCCCTTCAATCCATTTAGGATTCCGTTTTCCATAGTCGCGTATAAAAACCTCATCCCCTAAACCTATTTGTCTTTGCGTGCCGCCGGCTCGCTCCTCTTGCTTGGCCTGGCTAGCTAACACGCGACTGATAGCCGCCCCGGTTGGGCGCAATGCATCTAGGCGCCCGCGCAGCCGCCGCCCCAACATCGCCACCGCCGGCGCCACGCCTGTGGTGGCGTGCTCACAGTTTCTATAGTAGAACAACATCTTACATAATGCTTGTTCTATATCTTTGCCTTCCAAATAAGCTTTTTTAATGCAATTTTTAACCGTCTTGACTGCATTTTCAGCCGCCCCGTTGCCCTGGCACCTATACGAACTTGTGATATTATGTAAAATGGCATTTTTGTTAAAGTAATTTTTTACTTCTACCGAAGAAAAAGGGGGACCACCGTCAGAAACGATCTGGAGCGGCAGCCCGAAACGTGAAAATATGTCTCGTAATTTGGCGATAACATAAGACATAAGACATAAGACATTTATTTCATAAATATTATTACACGTCATTTTTTAAAAATATTACCTAATAGCGTAAATCAAAATAATAGTATGTCATGCAGATCAAAAATTATATACAAAATTGGGATCATTATTAAAATTAAAATCAAGATATAAATTAAAATCAAAAATTACAATTCAAATTTAAAATTATTATCAATTTAAAAAAAATAATCTTCAAATTTATAGAAAGTTTGCTCGATGAGATAGCGTTTCAACTTGAATTTAAAGCTGTTTAGGCTTGATGATTGTAAAACGTGTTCGGGTAGATTATTGTACACGTTTGGGCCCATTACGTGCATCAGTTTGGAAGATTTAGCGAGTCCGCATCCTATAACTGCCAGTCTGTTTGCGTGGCGAGTATTGTACGTGTGGATGTCTGCATGAGTACGATACAAGCTACGGTTTTCCCTGACGTAGACTGCAACCTGATAAATTATTATGCCTGGCAACGTCATGATACCTAACGATTTAAAATAGGGCTTCGCGGAGGTGTCACGCGATACTCGAGCTATCGCCCTTACGGCCCGTTTCTGCATTTTGAAGACGCGCTCCCAGTCGGCAGCGCGTCCCCATAACTCGGTGCCGTATTGTAGTACAGAGTGTACTGTGGCGAAGTAACATGATCGTATGGCTTCCTGAGGAACAGTCTGTGCGAGTCGATAGAGGGCGTAGCAAGCACTGCCGAGTTTCCCACACAGCTTATCAATGTGAGCATTCCAGGTAAGCCCTTTGTCAATTATAAAGCCGAGGAAGGTGGTCGTCTGTACCTGGTCAACTATGGTCCCGTTGACGTGCACTGATAGTGATCTCGGAGGTTGCCCTCGAAGGTAGAAATGGATGAACTGAGTTTTTGATAAGTTCAACACGAGTCCATTCTGCGCGAACCAGTTTGCCACAGCTGTCACAGTCTCGTTCAACCGCTGCTCCAGCTGATCGATACTAGGAGCACACACAACCGCGGCGACGTCATCTGCGTACATCAGTATCTCACCTGAGGATATAGCTTCGGGTAGATCATTTAGTAGGAGTGAAAACATGATGTTTGACAATGATGAACCCTGGGCTACTCCCATAGTGGTCGTTAAAGGGTCAGACTTAACGTCACCGCCGTCGCCCACTACCATCTGCGACCTATCGCGCATGCAGTCCGTCAGTAGGTCATGTTCTGTACCTACGATCCCATAATGGCTAAGTTTGACTGCAAGGGTTTGATGGTCAGCAACGTCAAACGCTTTCGATAGATCACAGAATAACACTGCGACCTGTAACTTATTGTCACGAGCGTATAACACCTGAGACACGACCTCTCGTACGACCGAAGTTGTTGAGCGACCCGCGCGATATGCATACTGGCAGTCTGATAGTGCGTTTGTTGACTCTAAATATTCTACTAGGCGAGAACTGATACCGTTTTCGAATATTTTCGCGACACTCGGTATTACAGCCACCGGTCGATACCCATCGATGTCTTCTCGTGTACCCTTACCTTTAAAAATAGGAGAAATTTTACTTAGTTTTAAAGCTGAAGGAAAGGTACCCTGTCCGATATAGCGATTGAAGACATCAGCAAGCAGTGGGGATAGTACCGGGGCAGCCATATGCATGAGGTCCATCGATATATCGTATATATCTCTCGTAGGTTTATGAGGTATCCGCGTCACGATGATACGATAGACCTCGTCGGCCGTGAATGGTCTTAGTGAGAGCGAGCGGTCGGCACCCGGCCGTGCAGCCCGCAGCGCTGCGGCGACGGCGGGTACGTCGGCTCGCGGGGCGCCGCACGCGACTGCTGCCCCCACAAACCGAGCGTTCATCGAGTTTACTAGCTCAAGCTTTGTGCGAAATTTGCCACCTGACGGATCTCTGACGATGTCAGTAAAGTTAGAGTTTTGACGAGTTGATTTTCCTCTTTCTGTATTAATTATAGCCCACATGGATTTGCAAGTGTTTTTGCTAGTCTGTAATATGTTTGAGTAGTGAGTACATTTCTGATGTTGCAATAATTTATCTAGTTGTATTTTTAAGGTTTCTATGAAAGATGTCAAGATTTCATCTCCTGGAAATTTAGATTCTAAGCGACATGCATCTAGGTGTAGGTTCTTTAGATTTCTCGCATCTTCAGTTATCCATGATTTTTTTGTGGAATTTAATTTAGGTTTTAATGGGAAGCATGTATTAAATTTATTAGAGATTATGCGAATTACTGACATCGTTAAGTTCTCTACGGAGATCGCGTTTTTCTCAAACACCTCAAACCAGTCTGTGGAGATGACGGATGAAATAAAATTAGCACGGTTTAATTCCGAAAAATTCCGTGCGAGTTTAATGGTTGTGGTCGGCGCGGTCGACTGACAGACGGCCTCGCCGCGCACGGCGTGGTGGTCGCTCAGCCCCGTGATGACGGGCGCCGCACTCACGTCGCCGAGTGGCAAGTTAGTGTACAGGTGGTCCAGGCTTGTGGAAGTCATAGATGTAACGCGTGTCGGAAAATCCACCATGTTTCTAAAATTGTGCGAGGCTAACAGATCGCCCAACTTTTTTTGTTCGGATGTCCGAACACCTATACAATTTATATTAGTATCTCCGATAATTACACAATTAAGCGCTTTTTTGCTTATCTCATCAAGCAAAGGTTCAAGGTGGGTTAGAAAGTCAAGACCGCTTATATTATCGTTCGATCTGTAAATGCAAATAAAAGTTATGTCATAATCAATTAAATCAATAGCAGATATTTCGCAGTATAATTCAGCTGAAATATTGATTAAGTCCTTGTTTTCTACACACTTTATGTCATTTTTAACAAATATGCACGACCCCCCATGAGGGTCAGACAATCTGCTATAACTAGATGCTAGTACATAATTCGCAAAAGTTAAGCTTAAGCATTGCATGTTTGTATCTAAAAGCCAGTGCTCAGTAAGTGCAAGAATATCACATTTTAGTTCGTCCTGTAATAAAACATCTAGTCTATTTGTTTTCTTCCCAAGTGAGCGCATATTTTGATGACAAACCGTGAATTTGCGGGTGTTAGGCGCCAGAGCAGACACAGCGGCGGCAGCGGCAAGGTGAGGGACGGCGGCGCAGGGGGATGTAAGACCGGTTACGTCGCGCGCGCAGGCCGGTGTAGGTGTAGGCCCGCTGCTCGACGTTGCGGTAGTCTTGTATATGTTATGCGGCGAGTTGAATGTCGCAATGGGGTTTGCGTCAGCGTCTTCGTAGACCGGATGTAATGGTGTTTGTGTTACAGTGATTATGGTGTCATCCCCGCAGTTCGCGGGGGCGAACGGGAAACCAGTCCACAAATCTAACACCGTGGGGCCATAACGCAGCGTTTGTCAATTTCCCGAACATTGACTCGGGAATGCCGATGAGGAATGAGGCGTGTCTTGTTGTTTTGATGTCGCGTTTTGTCACAGTGTAGTCATTTGATTCCTCTATTCTGTTTAGAAATTTTAGGACCACATCTGTCGTCGTGTCAGGCTTAAACGACCAGGCCTGAATATATCGAAGTCGCTCGACAGTCTGGATGTCGGTGTCCTGTTTACCTGTTCCGACAATAATATTACGCCGCTGCCGGGTCCGTCGTGGATGAACAATTGTCCAGCTGTCATTATTATCTTTATTTTGCTCGGGTGTCAGAAGTCTGCTTTCGTGCGGGGTTTGTTTAGGCACCGTGACCGCGGAGGGCTGAGGGTTCGATGAGGATGCGGCTGCGACGGCGACAGTGGTGCTCGGTGTGTTAGAGCAAGTCACTTCGAGAGACGTCGGCTTGGATATCAATGCCGGCATTTTGTCCACCTTCTTCTGGATCTGTGAGACTGAGTTAGTTCCATTTTGGGAACGTTTGATTCTACGTTCTTCACGCGGGTTGGTTATCAACGCTTCCGTAGTGGGGCGTGGCACAGTCTTATTGGTCGGCGGTTGTCGTTGCTCTGTTCCGATTGGTGTAATTAGGGACTTTGGTAACTGTTGTTCTGCTTCTTCACCTTTTTTAACGGCTTTTGAGGCTGCAAGTTCTGCCTTTATTGCATTTATTACAGCAATAAGGCCGTCGATTTTTTCTTCCAGAGGAGCCACTGCACTTTTCACAGCTTTATGTATGTCACTTAACTCGGATTTTGCCATTTTCACCACAAATACGAAATAAAACAGATGGAGCTTCTGTCAGTACGTTTGGTCGGCACCAGTACACACAAAGAGTAACTGTTTTGGCTACGGTATTGTTCATATGGATTGCTTCAATCCATTTACTGTGAGCATCCACCACAATGAGATAATGTTTACCTTTATACTCCCCAAAGTCTACATGTAGACGCTGCCACGGTAAAGATGGAAACGCCCACGGTGTGAGCGGAGCGTGCGGCGGCGCGTCGCGCTGCTGGCGGCACGCATTACACGATCGACACAACTCTTCTATCTCTAGATCTAACCCTGGCCAGTACACATAGTTACGAGCCGTATTTTTCATTTTTACTACTCCTAAATGGCCTTCGTGCAATTCCTGCAGTATGTTCTTGCGAAATTTAGGAGGTACAACAATGCGATAATTATACACAATGCAACCATTTTCTATCAACAAATTATTTTTACGGTGTAGATATGGTTTTTCTTGTTCTATTTCTATAATATCAGGCCACCCGAACAAAATATATTTGTATACATTCCTTAAAACTAAATCATTTTTCGTGGCTTCTGCAATATCTCGAGAGCTTACAGGGAATTCCTCTTCTACAAAAAATAAATATGAGACGGTTTCAGTATCAGCCTCCCTCTCGCGCGGCAACGGTAACCGTGACAAACAATCCGCGGGTGCGTTCTGAGCCGAGCTGACCCACTCTATTCCGTAGTCGTAGGCCGCAAGGCGCGCTGCGTAGCGCTGTAGCCGACTGGCCGCGGTCTGGGGTATCCCTAACTTGTCTCCAAAGATATGAGACAGAGGCTTATGGTCAGTACGTAGAATGAAGCGTCTCCCGTACAAATATTGATGATTTTTTGTCACTCCATAAAATATGGCCAAGGCCTCTTTATCTAGTTGACTATACGACTTTTCCGCCTCGTTCATAGTTCGCGAAACATAGCAAACCGGTTTCTCTGATCCATCAGGATACTTGTGGGCTAAAACTGCACCTATTCCATAAGAACTGCTATCCACACTGAGCACCAACGGTAAGTTTGGGTCATAGTGTGCTAAGACTCGATCACTCAGTAATATTGACTTTATCTTAACAAAAGCGTCGTCACACGTAGAATCCCAGTCCCACTGCGCACCCTTTTTTAGAAGTTTATTAAGTCGAATAGCACCACATTTTTTTATAATCGGAACTATTGGCGTGCCATAGTCTGAATGTTCTACTTTCATAATCGTTCCTTCGTCCTCTAACCGTTTCAACTCCTGCTCGACAGGAACGCGCAACGCGAGAGGTAGGCTGCGAGCTTTGCAAAATATTGGTTCATGATCCCTTAACCTGAGGGAAAATTGTTTCTTACAAGTCCCTAAGCCGGAAGAAAACACGTCTGGAAACTCTTTAGATAAAGTTGCAATTGTACGCTCCGTTTCATCAGTTTGGTCGCCTTGCTGAATGTGATTGAGTCTTATATTAATGTGATTAAGTTTCAATTCGCGTAACCACGCGCGGCCGAGTAGTGGTGGACCACCACCTGGTATAATGAACAAAGGAAGCGAGTGCCCGTCCCCCGCGCCCGCCGTCGTCACCGTTGAACTCTGCCCGCGCTCATCATGATAACGCACCGAAACTGTGATAAAACCGAGCGGCATAATACTACCGCCCGTGTAAGAGCGTAATTTCAAATTATTTTTATTTATCTCACAATGTTTGAAATGATTATTGTACATTTGTTCGTTTATAGCACTGATTTTACTTCCGGTATCAACTTCAAACGAAATCGGGACATTTTCAACAAACATTTTTACTACATACAGTCTATCTTGTGATCCGTCAACAGTCAGATGGAAAAAATCGCTGTCCTCCGATTCAGACTCCTGGTCTATATAGAATTGGTTTCTTTGTGTTACCTTATTTTGTGTCCCAGGCACCCCACTGGCACCACTCTTACACATGGCCCTGAGATGGCCCCGTGCACCACATACATCACAATTGAACTGCTTATAACGGCACCGCTCAGCCGGATGCTGCTTGCCACACCGCCAGCACGGTGTGCGCGTGCCCTGGGCGC
The DNA here is from genome assembly GCA_910592155.1 of Ypsolopha scabrella. Lineage (NCBI taxonomy): Eukaryota > Metazoa > Arthropoda > Insecta > Lepidoptera > Ypsolophidae > Ypsolopha > Ypsolopha scabrella. The sequence goes on from OU342982.1 coordinate 12,275,993, forward strand.
GCGGCCGGCCACCCGCCGCCGCCGCGCCGATTCGATGAAGCGCCGAGCCACCACCGCCGTCCGCGCCCGCGCTCACGCCGCTGCTCCCTGCTGCGCCCGGCGCCGCCCCGCCCGAGCCACACGCTTGCACCGCGTGTCGCTCAGCGGCCTCCAGCGCCAGCGCCAGCTCCACCGCTCGCTTGTATGTCAAATTCGTCTCGGCAAATAGACGACTACGCATGCTTTCACTCGCGAGACCGGAAACATATTGATCCCTCAGGTTTTCTTCGAGCGAACTACCGAAATGACACGTACTCGCAAAATGTTTTAAGCACTGTAAATATTCACACAGAGTCTCCCCGGGTTTTTGGCGTCTTTGACGAAAAATATGGCGTTCCGCGATGTCCGAAAGTTTGGGTTCGAGATGATTCTGTACAATATCTATGAGTTGATCAAATGTTTTTGACTCTGGCGTACTCGGTGCACACAAGTCGAACATCAAATCATACGTGGCCTCGCCGACCAAAGTTATTAACGTCGCGACATGTTCGCCATCTTCAATTTTGTTCAGCTTCATAAATTGTTTGACGCGATTTACGTACAACGACCACTTTTTCGATGCCAAATCAAAATATTCAACTTTCCCGATAGGCATGATGAACTCTGATCAGTTATAATCACAAAACTTGCGTTAAATCACGAAAAACTAATAAATTCTCGTCGCCAGTTAAATATGCGTAATGAAACACAAGCTGCGGTTCACAAACTGGTTTATTAGCTCCTACCCTCCTATGATGTATATCATGATAATAGCCTAAATACCCAACAAGGAAGAGGTGAAATCAACCTAAAATTATCTGAGCAGAGGGGGGGGCGCAGATTTTTTTAATTATAGAAATATGGCGCGCCCCGAAACCCCTGTGCTAGACCATATCGCGCTTTGACAGCTAGATAAACCACTGTCTGTCCTTCTTTAGGTAGATCAACAGAGTGAGACAGAGCACTTTATAAAGTGTTATCAAGCTCGATAAGAGGTGCAGATCTACTGAATAAGTTACCACAAGAGCTTATTCGTGAATATTATCAGGACTAGCAAGAATCTATTTTTCCGAAATCACTACCTTTCACCAAGACTATGCGCGCGTGCACACCTGCATTACTGCTGCCTTGCGCGAATTTAACTACGATTTGCTTCCCCACTCACTGTTGTAATGAAACGAAAGCTTCTGAACTGTATTCGGTACTTTATTATAGATAACGTATCATGCGTTACACTGACACACAAGCAAAGTATAAAGTCGACAAACCTCCATCTTGACATATGCAACTGACTGCGTTCCAACTGTGTTCTATAATCAACACTCAGTCGTGTTCAATATTACAACATCTTCCCTTTTTTATAAAATTAAATCACATAATCATTTGTCCATGCAGGCTTATATCTTACTCTCATGCTCCTTCTAACTTCTCCTTCTTCATTACTTTCTACTTTCTCATTAACCTAATCATTACTAACTACATCATTCTGAACAGTACAATCCTGAGAATAATTTGAATCTTTGTTAACATCATCGTTTTCACCATAAACCTCTAGATCATAATCCAGATTTTTTTCTTTCTCAGTACTAGGAGCTCGGATAAGATGCCATCTGTTTCTCCTAAACATACCTCTATGTGTTCTAACAACATATGATCTTGGTTCAGCTGCTTTGCCAATTACAATGCCATAACTTCTTAAATAAGTATCCAAACTCTATAATTTACATTTAAATCCTGCAATTGCCTGGTCCTGTGTCTTTTATTATTTTATGATTGCACTGAATTCTTTTTCTCCTTATCTTTTTCTAAAAACTTTGATTTACAATTAACTGTTTTTGACAGAGCACCAGGCAATCTTGGAAGGTTATCTCTTAATTTCCTACTAAACATAAGTTCAGCTGGACTAAAACCAGAATCAAGAGGAGTATTTCTATAAATCAACAGTGCAAGATAAATATCCTTATTTTTTTTCAACAAGTTCTTAGCTATTTTAACTGCAACCTCAGCACACCCATTTGATTGTGAATAATATGGACTGCTCGTTATGTGCTCAAAATTATATTCTCTAGCAAAATCTTTAAACTTAGTTTTGAACTGTGAACCGCAATCAGTTCTCACAATCTCTGGAATTCCGAATCTAGAGAATATATCTTTGCACTGTTCAATTACATGACTTTCAGTACAATTAGATAATTTTTTTATTTCTATAAATCTTGAGTAGTAATCAGTCATACACATATACCAATCATTGTTAAAATAGAACAAATCAATGCCTATTTTTTGCCATGGCCTCATAGGAGTTTTTTCTAAAATAATATCCTCTTTAGGATTTACTCTTTCTTCTATACACTGAGGACAATTTTGAATTAGTCTATCAATCTGAGTTAACATACCAAGCCACCACATAGTTTGCTTGGCCCTATTTCTGCATTTACTTATACCTAAATGACCCTCGTGTATTTTATTTAACATTTCCGATTGCATGCATTCTGGAATTACTAAGCGACATCTGAAAAGAAGCAAACCCTCTACTATAGAAAAGTCATACCTATACTGATAAAAGTGCATAATTTTTTCAGGTATTTTTGATTGTTTAGGCCAAACATTTTCTGTATAATTTATTAAACTACTACATAACTCTGATTTTCTTTGTTCTTGTTTTATTTTCTGTAATACCTGATCCCTAAATGGTATATTATTAAGAATGAGATTAAGATAAGGATCAGAGCTGTCCTTAACTGACCTACTTCTATATTTGGTAGCGGACATCTTGATAAAGCATCTGGTAGAACTAACTTTTTTCCTGGTATGTATGTGACAGTATAATTAAATTTAGTCAATCGCATTCTAAATGACATAAGTCGAGGAGTCAAGTCATCAATTGGTTTTGTTTGCAATATCTGTATGAGAGGCTTGTGGTCTGTTTCTAAGTGAACTTTAATACCATAAATAAAGTCCTTATACCGCTCTACAGCCCATGTTAAAGCAAGGCATACTTTTTCAATTTGTGAGTATCTTTTCTCTGTATCTGTTAATGTTCTACTACAATATGCAACTATCTGCCTGTTTTTGTCTGAATTTTCCTGCATGAGTGTAGCCCCCAAACCAAATTAACTACTATCTGCTGCCAAAATATTTTTTTTCGATGGGTCATAATGTGCTAATACTTATTGGAGCTTTTTTTAATATTTATTTTATTTCCTGAAATGCTTTTTGCTGGTCAATGTCCCACACAAACTCTGTATTTTCTTTCAAAAGACTGTATATTGGATACAAAATTTCAGTTTTATTAGGGACAAAATTAACCATTCCAAGAAATTGTATAACCTGCTTTTTATTTTTTTGTGTATCAAAACTATCTATTGCTAGTACTCGTTCAGGGTCTAGACGGATACCTTGTGAGTTAATAATATGCCCTAAATACTTGATCTCTTGTTTACTAAAACTACATTTATTTTTATTTAATAAAACCCTTTTTCTTGCAGTCTTTTTAAAACCTCTCGCAAAATTTCATCATGTTTCTCTATATTTTCTGCAAAAATCAAAACATCATCGACATGACATACTACTCCATCCAGATCCTGAAACAATTCTGAGAACTTCATTGAGAAGTATTCTGGAGCACAGTTAAGGCCAGAAGGAAGACGTTTGTACATATATCTCCCAAATGGAGTTATAATCGTTGTGAGCCGTGCAGCCTGCTCCGTTAACCGGAGGTAGCATCACACTTTGAGAAGAATTTTGAATTTTTTAGCCTAGCTAATGTCACCACAACTTTGGGAATTGGAAAAATAGGTCTTTGAATGTTTTTGTTCAACTCAGTGTAGTCTCCACAAATCCTAACATTATTTTCATCTTTAGGAACCACAACTATTGGTGAACAATATTGTGTTGGCTCCTCCACTTTTGTCAACACTCCTAAATTACACAATCTGTCTAACTCAGCTTTAACTTTATCTAATAAAGGTATTGGTACAACCCTTGGTGTACATTGCTTATAACTTTTATTTTTATCAGACACAGCTATATCAAAAGGTTCATTAAATATGCCCAACTCATCGAAAATTTTTGGAAATTCCAGCCATGCTTTTAACACTAATCTCACCAAGAACATTATTAATCTCTAAAATTTTTATAATTTTCATACTTTCTATAGCAGGCACTCCTAATATTGGCATTTTTAAATTTCTGACTACAAATATGTCACCTGTATATTCTTTATCCCCATATTTTAATGTCCCCTTAATCACACCTAACACTGTTAATCTTGTCTGATCTGGACCTCTGATGCTGGTATTACATGGAAATATTTCACACTCCACACAATTTTCTGGAACAGCCACTACATCTGCGCCTGTATTCAACAAAAATTTTAACTTAGTTTTGAATGTATCTCTCTCATAAACATCAACATTCTATTGTGTATCCATTTTGAATGACACATACCCTCAATTCTTCAGTCACCTGCATCCTTTTGCCTCTGCAACATCTTGCAAAGTGTCCTACTTTCTTGCAATTCATACACACTGCCTTGAGCGCTGGACATAATGTTCTGTTTTTGTGTAAACCTCTTCCGCAAAACCAGCAACTACCCTGCTTGTTTTCATTCTCTTTTTTCATCTTGTTGATTTCCAACTCTCCTGTTGTATTAAAGGATGCTTGACTCTCTAATAAATCTACATTTCGAGCTGTTGTTACTGCTTGGTCCAACGTAAGATTGATATTCAAAAGCAACTTTTCTCTAGCTTTCTGACTTTTAATGCCAACCACTATCTGGTCCCTGATCATTTCTTCTTTCAAAGTGCCATACTCACAGTTTTCTGCTAGCACATACAAACTTCTAATATATTCATCCACTGATTCCGACCCTTGTAATTTTTTGTGAAATGTATATCTCGAGTAGACAATGTTTTTCTTTGGCTTAAAATGCTCAGTAATTTTTGTCAGCACTTCTTGTAATGTATTTAAATCTTCTATTTTTAGCTGCAGAACTAATTCTTCTGCTTTGTCACCCATGAGATAAAGCAACATATCTATCTGCTCTTCTTGAGACTTAAGAGCCATTTTCTGACACCGACATAAAACGTTCAAAGCGTTTTTTCCATACCTGCCAGTTTTCTGGCTAAAAATCGAATTGTTGTGGCGGAGTAAGATTATATATATACTACTAGATGTATAACCTACTGCCTCACTTCTTCATCTGAATCTGTCATTTTTTACTGGTTTTTTCACTGGGTTCTTGAAAGATTTACGCTGCCACCATGTTGTAATGAAACAAAAGCTTCTGAACTGTATTTGGTACTTTATTATAGATAACGTATAATGCGTTATAGTACGGATCCATGTCCGAACAAAAGTCAGTTTTATGGTCCCATCCGGAAGAAAGCATGAACATTTGCATGAATGTAACTGTCATGTATGTGCTTCAATGCAGATATGGAATCATGTCGAAAAATTATTTTTTACCCCCATTCCCCCCCTTTTTATGTGCCAAATCGTTTTTTTTTTATGAAAACTGGTACAGCTATCAGAAAACTGTCAAAGATCAATATGTTCCCTTTGAAATTCTCTACAATATAGAACTTATAGTTTACAAAATATGTACATGTAACTTTAAAGTTTGTTTAAAAGCACCAAACTTTTTACTAAAGATAGTACTATACGCGTACTAAATACCTAAAATAGCTGCGCGTGAAGCACAAATGCGATCATTAACAAGTCTCGGAAATACACAATACACTAAATTTGTGGAACAACGAATTATTTCAAATAATGTTTCTATCTTCGACCCTATCAAGAGAAACAATATCAACATATTTAGAGGTAAAGCTTCTTGTAAATCAAAGCAAGCCACTAAACTGTCGATAGCGAAAAGCGACGCCGCCTTATTCTCAAAACTGTACATCGCCTCTCAGCATAGGCAAGGGGATATAGATGACTTTTTCAAACATGAAAACCAACCCTTTCCTCCGTCCCTCTCTGAGACAGGAAATATAAGATATGTGGCTAAATCGGAACTACTGAAATGTTTTGAAGACAAATATGAAGACGAAGAAGATGAAGAGGAAAATGAAAGTACTGTCACTGAGTCATTTAACGAAGATCCCGTAGAGTGCACTTCATCGTTTCTAGATGGGCCTGCTGTAGTTCAAATGACTGAGTCATTTAACGAAGATCCCGTAGAGTGCACTTCATCGTTTCTAGATGGGCCTGCTGTAGTTCAAATGATAAGACCGGGCACTAACGTTACATTTGACGATTATCGCAAAACATTTATTAATTATGTTACGAACCAGAATGGAAATCGAGTTGATGTCGTTTTTGATGCTTATCATGGAGACAGTCTCAAGAATCATACACGGGAGAAGAGGGGTACAGGATTTCGTCAAAAAGTCACACCAGCAGGTAAATTACCAAAAAACTGGCAACAATTTCTTCGTTCGTCACAGAACAAAGTTGAACTTTTCAACTTCCTGGCTGATGGAATCCAGCAGTTTCAACATGCGAAAACGATTGTCGCAACCAAAGGGGAACAAGTTTTGTGTAACGATGCCACCGTAGATACGTCCTCCCTTAATTCAAAACAAGAAGAAGCTGATACCAGACTCTTCCTCCATGTTTCGCACGCCGTGCAGCATGGTCACACAGAAATATTAATTAGAACGGTTGATACAGATGTGGTGGTTGTAGCTATTGCCTTATACGGCGGGCTTAAAGAAATGGGTTTGAACAAATGTTGGATATCATTCGGAACAGGGAAAGCTTTACGTACTATTGCTATTCACCAACTCGTGAATAAACTCGGCCCAGAAAAATGCAGTGGCATGTTATTTTTCCACGCATTCACAGGGTGCGATACAGTATCTGGATTTTGTGGAAAGGGAAAGAAGTCCTTTTGGAAAACTTGGAATTCCTTCCCTGAAGTTACCAGAGTATTTGAAACCTTGTCACGACCTCAAAATGAAATTGAAACCTATCAATTGGATGCTTTGGCAAGATATGTCATTCTGACTTACGACAAAACTAGCGAGGTAGAAGACATTAACCAAGCTAGAAAAGCGTTATTCATCAAGGGACGGGCAATGGACAGGCTGCCACCAACACTCGGTGCTCTTGAGCAGCATACAAAGCGAGCTTATTTGCAAGCAGGATTGATCTGGGGTCAAAGTCTGATACCAAATCCTGAATATCCGAACTTTGAGAAATGGGGTTGGATGAAAGAAGACGGTATTTGGATTCCATTTTGGAGTACAAACAAAGAAACGTCATCATCTGTAAAGGAATTGACAAAGTGTTCATGCCGCAGCTGCATTAAAGGACGATGCATTTGTAGGAAGTCTGGTCTTCCCTGTACTGGTCTCTGTAAGTGTGGGGGAGATTCTTGTGATATGCATTGATATAAATATATATATGATTAAAACTGTAATTTACTGTGTTTTTAATAAATTGCTTGAAACCCTAGACCCTAGCTTTAAATCTGGAAAGATAGTATTGTAAAAAGAAAAAAAAAGAGTACTTGAGTCAGACGCGGTAAGCTGTAACTCTGGAAATAATGCCTCTAAGACTATGAAATAAGTGTCATTTTGTAGCTTAATGTATAAGGTATATAACTTCTTTAGACTATTTTATCACCACTCTTGTCGTTTTCCTATAAATGGAGCAAGAAAGAAAAAAGTGTGCCTGTTTTTACAATTTCATAATACGTTGGTGGCTGTATACAGAAATATATTAATCTTACCACTATAAAATGTAGTATCGTTTTGTAGGTAATTTATCGACGATGATTTGGTCTCTGAAGAGTAAACTCCTCAGTCTTATGGTTTTTGTAGAAAATTCGAAAAACCAGAATGAGGGAGATAAAAGGGGGGCGGAGTGGGGGGAAAAATAATTTCTTGAAGTGCTTCCATATCTACATTGAAGCACATATATGACAGCTACATTCATGCCAAGTTTCATGCTTTCTTCAGGATGGGACCGTATTTTAAGTTAAGGACTCGTACTATTACACTGACACACAAGCAAAGTATAAAGTCGACAAACCTCCATCTTGACATATGCAACTGACTGTTTGTCTGATTTGGCACCGTCCGAGTCACCTATTCCCCAAGCACAAAACTTTTTTGAGCAGGCAAAGATTTTAGACCAATTATGAAGTGAGCTGAACAATGATTTTACAGGCCTTGAGGAAAACCATTATAGAGATGGCATTAAAGCTTTGGAACATTGATAGATGAAGTGCGTATGATGATGTTGAGGTGGGACGCCTGCTGGGCTCAGGCGGTTGGTCGGCTCTCTAATTGGAGCTATTCCATCCAATTCCCATTGCTTGGAGCTTTGGTATCCTAATTTCCCAGTGGCATTCCCTCCTCAAATCTTCCGCTTCTTTTAATAAATCTAAGTATGTCTGAGTACATAGGGTACTTTAAATCTTCTTCCTTGATGTGGTCATCACCAAATATCTCCCATCTCAGGCTAGAATATATAAAGCATTCACCTAGCTAGGCAGTGCTTACTAGTGTCCTCTTCGCCGCAGTGCGGGCAAGAGGGATCCTCCTGCACCTTCATTATTGATAGATGTCTGTTTAGCTTACAATGGCCAGTCAGAATACCTACCAACATACGTTGACTCTGCTTAGGTTAAGGATATACCTTACTTTTTTGTAGACAATAGCTGAAAGAAACATCTTCCACTGTCGGCAGCCCTCGATGTTCCTCCATTCATCTGCTGGTTTTTCTGAAGCCAGACGGCTTATTACATTTTTAGTGATGTTTACAGGAATGGGTAACCTAGGTTCTGGTCCAATGAACCTGTCCTCTGCCCCTTCTCTGGCTAATTCGTCTGCTCTTTCATTACCTTCAACGCTTTGTTGTCCTGGGACCCAGGCCACTATTGTTTCAGTTGAAGTGCATATCCAAGGAGACTACGTCGAAAAATAAAATAGTTTTTATTACATTACTAACACTTTTATTACAAGGATAATTACATATCATCCCGCCCTCGTATTTTGCGTTAAACTTTGTACTGCATAATTATATTTTTTATTCTCCAGGAGCTTAAGAAATGCTTCGACACTCAAGATGTGCCAATGCTTCAAGAAACAATAGCCAAGATGCCGGAACAAAAAGCCATTTATTTCATGAAGCGATGCGTTGACTCAGGGCTCTGGGTGCCAGGAAAGAATGACGAGGAACCAACCATGAAGGACAATAGCGGGAAATCTGAGCAACCAGCTGATAGCACCGATGATGTCGACTGAACCATATAGCATTTATGTCTTTATTTAGTCCCTAACATTTTACTAGAGCTTAAACTCCGTATGTTAGACTAGTATTTTAGTTATATTTTATTTACAGTTGTCGTTGTTGGCGTCAGGGACCTTGAGCGCGACCATTATTGCGCAGGAGTCGATTTGTAGGTTTTCATCGGGGGAAGGAAAGCGCGGTGTATAGTGTACTTGCGCGCTATTATCATACTTTAATCAAGATTTATGACGACAATAAAGCCGATTCAAATATAGCGCTGTCACTTAAAATTACGTTTTTTAGTAAGTTTCTTAGCTTAAAATTAAAACCTTAAAAATTGGCTTTAATTTGTATGCGAGATTTACGAAATACAGCCATGGTACCACATTTCTCAAATGTTTCAACGTAAGACACGCGACTTTGCGATCCAATTTTTTAAACTTAGTATGATTACACCTTTATAAATAAGTTATTTAGTCCTATTTACTAGGTTACTAACGAATTGCGAAAATAACAATTGTACTGCCCCTTTTTAGTTTTTTCCATTCGCACTGTTAAAACTTCTTTTCGTGACTATTCTATGATACTACCATATACTGAGATTTTTGTAATAAATGTGTTGGTCTCACACAGCATTGTTGGTGTTTTTTATTTGTAAACCCATATTTTTAAAACTACAATAAAAAATCGGCCAAGTGCGTGTCGGGGCACGCGCAGTGTAGGGTTCCGTAGTTGCCCGGTACATTTTACAAGTTAGTCTCTGAACAATACATCAATGAAGTTAGTCTAATACAGACCGCGCCAAACTTTAGTCTACTGATACAGATCGCGCCAAACTTCTAGTCCCATACATTTAGAAGAACGACCCATACATTGTCGTGTTTAGAGGGGACTAAAACTTTGGCGCGACTCGTAAACCTGTAAAGCTTAATATTAAATTTCATAATGTCTAGCTTCTTTGTGATTTGTCATGTATAAAGAAATGACTCATTTCAATATACAGGAGGACATTTACAGACCATTCACTATAAGAAGTCCCCTGGCGTAGGAAATGGTAGCACTGCATATAATGTTGCCAATGGCTCACGTAGCATTCACCCTACTACACATTCATAATATTTACTTAACTGCGTTTTTAGGGTACCTTAACCAAAAAAAATGCGTGATCCCTAACGCACCGACATACGGGCGAGTTTATAGAGAGCGTCAAGCTTCGAAAAGCTTCAGGTTTCCCGGACGACGCTCTCTCATTTTTGTTTTGAACTCAATTATTTCCTAAACTAAGGGTGGCCGCGGGTATGATTCTTGGGAAAAGTAGTTCGGTAGGGTCGGTAGAATATGTGGTTTCATTTAATGGTAGCAGTCTATTTACATCCGGTATATATAAAATGCTAATGTGCGTACGTAAAGACAGGGTTTTCTCTATCACCACCAACTCCTATTAACTTCCCGTTGGGGTGGTAAATACCCCTTGGTCTCCTGTTGAAAGTAAAGGAGTTTGGTCGCGGTGGGTGGTGAAAACGTGAAAAAATATATATCTGTCCTTTTCTAACTTATGAGAACTTTTGGAAAGTTCTAAAAATTTCTGAAATGATCCAGAAAACTCCAGAATGAGTGTAACTGTTACAATCGATCTAGAATATTCTAGAAGGTTCTTAAAAATTCTGGAATGATCTAGAAAGTCCCAAATTGTGTGCAACTGTTAAAATCGATATGAAATGTTCCAGAAAGTTCTAGAAATATCTGGAATGATCTGAAAATTTCCAAATTGTGTGCAACTGTTAAATTCGATATGGAATGTCCCAGAAAGTTCTAGAAATATCTGGAAAGTTCCAAATTGTGTACAACTGTTAAATTCGATATGGAATGTTGCAGAAAGTTCTAGAAATATCTGGAAAGATTAAAAATGTCTGCAATTAATTATCAAGGATTTCTCAAAGTTCTCTTTTCGATTTTTCAAGCTCCCTTTTTTTTCGTTTTTGACGATTTTTTCCAGGCGACTTGATATGAACGCTTTTTTCCGATATGCCTGCAAAAGTTAACTTAACTAATTATTATTTGCCCATAAAATTGGCTTTATTTTTAAAGCTAGTATCCCTATTTTACTAACACGTCATGGCAGTGAATCGAACTTGATCTAGAGAAATCAACTTGCCTTTTCCCTTTCACAAAAGGCGTACCTTCAACAGAATCTCTTTTATACATAATTTTTTAAAATCTAACTGCAATAGCTTGGCAAGCAGTGACGCCAACATGACGGCAAGCAAGGGACAAGTTATGATGTGGTACTTGTTTTAATAATACCATATCTTGAATTGAAAATGTGGTGGTTATCTAGTTTTAGGGAACCGTCAAAAAACACTTGTCCACCCTTGAATCACCGACGACCATTACGTCCAAGCGTGACGGGGCTAACGCCGTATATCGGACACAATAACAGTGCCTTGCAAACGGGGCTAACGCCGTATATCGGACACAATAACAGTGCCTTGCAAAGACTTCTATGCATAGACAAAGTCAACTCCTATGCGAGGGAGCGAGACAACAGGTTACCGCCACAGACAAATAACAGCGAGCGAGACAAAAGTTACGCTGCGTGTTGATTGCGAACCATCGAACAGCGTGTCTGGTATTAATTAATACATCGAAGTCACACGCGTCTAATGACCGGTGTCAGTGTCAGAGAGTAAAGAAATAAAAGAGTCTTATAAACTTGTACTTTTTATATAACAAAACTACGCATGGTGTGTGTGTGATAGAGCTTGGCTACGTGGCGGCGTGCGGCGGCAGCGTCGGCCGCCCTTCCAGCTTGCTGTAGTCTAAGTGGAACTCCTTCGTCACCTGAAATTATAACAAAATTGAAATGAGGGATGAGCATATTTGTTTGAGTACATTTCCTTCTAAAACTACAAAAGAACCACGGTAGTCCGAATACTAAAAATGTATGTACGAACTGTTCCGATTATAAAATATGATAGTTATAAAATAACTTAAGTTTATTGTAATTATAGTTATACATATAAGGTGACTTTCGTTTAATACTGGGGACTCAGTAAGTGGTCAGGACCAAGTTTCAATTCCTTTTCTGTAATATAAATGGAATTTTGACTTCCTATACTAATGGTGCCTAGGTTGTTCAGGCACAAAAAAACGCATTTCTCAAACAGGGACATTGAACTTTGGTCCTGACCACTTACCGAGTCTTAGTATGAATTTGGCTATATAAACGAAATTCAACTTATCTTTTAAACATGCAAAATGTTTTAAGGGGGCGTTCGGATTATAAAGATTTATATAAGGTGACTTTAATTTATTTAGCCAAATTGTTACTGAAGACTTGGTAAGTGCTCAGTAACAAGATTCAATGACCCTTTTTGTGAAATCCGTAAATTATTTTTCGTGTTCCTTACAAACGCAAGCCCAGCCTCGAGTCAATTACGATGAGACGTCAAGATTACATGTACATTTTTCGAAATTAGCAAAAACTGTTATCGATCCGTGATACTGATCACTTACCAAGCCTCTAATAAGAGTTTGGCTGCATAAATTAAAGTCACCTTATAGAGGGTTAGCTAGGGTTCGGCCTATCAAGGCCCTAATTTAATTATGTAAGATGTTTCAACCTACTAATACTGAAATGAAGTAGGCAGGTGATAGATCCGTGGACTGCTACTCGCGGTTGTAATCTGTGTGAGAGAGAGACGGAGAGACTGAAGTAGTAGTGCCGCGCTCGTACGTGAAGGTCTTCTTAACATTGGGCATGCCAGGCGCCTGCGAGATCCACACCCCTTCCCTTGCATGTGGCACCACCACTCGCGGTTGTATCTGTTTCTGTATGAGAGAGAGAAATTCTGGCCTTGCGCTAGCTGTTCGCATCAAAGTAGTAAGTGCCGCGCCACTCACGATTGTACGCATGGTTGTGTGTGTGTGAGAGAGAGAGACTCACCTTGCGCCAGTCGTGATCACACAAGAAGTTCCGCGCTCCTACGTGGAGGTCTTCTCGACAGTGGGAATGCGGGGCGCCAGCGAGATCCACACCTCTGTGGACCACCACTCGCGGTTGTATGTATGTGTGAGAGACTGACCTTGCGCCAATTGTGCGCATCAAAGAAGTAATAAGTGCTGCGCTCGTACGTGGAGGTTTTCTCAACCATGGGCATGCCAGGCGCCTGCGAGATCCACACCCCTTCCCTTGCATGTGGCACCACCACTCGCGGTTGTATCTGTTTCTGTATGAGAGAGAGAAATTCTGGCCTTGCGCTAGTTGTTCGCATCAAAGTAGTAAGTGCCGCGCCACTCACGATTGTACGCATGGTTGTGTGTGTGAGTGAGAGAGACTCACCTTGCGCCAGTCGTGATCACACAAGAAGTTCCGCGCTCCTACGTGGAGGTCTTCTCGACAATGGGAATGCGGGGCGCCAGCAAGATCCACGCCTCTGTGGACCACCACTCGCGGTTGTAAGTATGTGTGAGAGACTGACCTTACGCCAATTGTGCGCATCAAAGTAGTAAGTGCCGCGCCACTCACGATTGTACGCATGGTTGTTTGTGTGAGAGAAAGATACTCACCTTGCGCCAGTCGTGATCACACAAGAAGTTCCGCGCTCCTACGTGGAGGTCTTCTCGACAATGGGAATGCGGGGAGCCAGCAAGATCCACACCTCTGTGGACCACACTCTGTGGTGGTGTTGTATGTATGTGTGAGAGACTGACCTTGCGCCAATTGTGCGCATCAAAGAAGTAGTAAGTGCCGCGCTCGTACGTGGAGGTTTTCTCAACCATGGGCATGCCAGGCGCCTGCGAGATCCACACCTTCTCTTCCATGTGATACCGCCACTCGCGGTTGTATCTGTGGGATACAATCACGTTACTTAGTAGTTACTCAACTGTTATAGATCTAGCGCTAGCCATTTTAACTGAGTAAGTCCCCCCCGCCCCTCCCCCCTAGACCTGCAGTACTTTAGCTATCATGATAGTCGATTGCTAATACAGGCGCCAATATGACAGGCTTCCTATTGCGGTGTTATAGAAGAAATTAAAACCATTCATAAATCTGGGCTAGCCCAAGGGCTGAACTGCCGGTCAGTTAAGGATGAGCCACTGGAAATGTGTCATATAATCTTAGTGAGACAGAACGAAAGACTAAGACATTTATTATTTCGAAAAGTTCGTATATTTTATACATTATTTTGTAAATGATACTGCACAAAAACTTTATAGCGTGTTTAGTGTAGTTTAGTGTGTAGTTTTTGAGGAAATTTGTCATTGGCCTAAGTTAAAGTTTTGAAATATTGTTCAGAGTAATGAAGCGCAGTTCATTGATTAATTTATCAGAATAAATAAATAAATGCATTTATAACACAACTTTGTTAGACAAGCTTGATTGACATTAAACTATAGTCCGGGGTGCCATGAAAAAGAAAAAAAAAACATAATTTGTGCGTTTGGGTTGGGAACGAAACCTGGAGGTAGTAAAAACTGACTTTTTGAACAAGTAGTACTCCCAAACTACAATAGATATAGTTTTAAAATAAATACATGTTATAAGCAAAGGCTTTTCCAAGGCGATGTAACAGCCGGAAACGCGATCGAGAAAAATTGGCTCGATCGAAAAAAATTGCAAAGTGAAAGCTATTTTTCATTTCAAACAAGCAATATGTCGAAACCAATATAAGTAGTAAAAATAACAATGATTACTATTTTTAAATATAAACCCGTTATCTAAACGATAGTACAGCGTTTTTTTTTTAAACGCGCTTGTTTGAATGTAGTAAATTTTATTCATTGAAAAACAGCGTTATCCACTCTCTTCTTGATTTACCGCACTGCTCAGACGCGCGCTTTTTCACATATGCTTATCTCTTACGTTAAGCGATCGACCTACTACGCCTTAAGTAGCATTATGTAGTGTAGAATATAAAATAGCACAGTTTAAAAATCCATACAGTTGTCCAACGAATGCGCTCAGACAGAGCTATTGTGCGGGGCCTGCGGGGCGAGACGCGGGAGGTAAGCCACCGAGCTACATACAATTTTCGAACAAGCAGTTGAGAGTTTCGCCCCGCAAGCCCCACACAACCGCTTCCTTGGACAACGGTATGGATTTTTAAGGCGCAGAGGCGTGCCACCATTTTACTGCAAAATTTGATAACGCGTTTCTCTGTTGTTTTTCGTTATAGACTAAAGTTTAGGGCCTCTATAGTTTAATACTTTTTAATTTTGTTCGCATTTATTATAGCATTTAGCAACTGTGTTTGCTATCCCGTTTTAATGGGATTGTTCTCTTACAATAATTATTTAATAAGTTAAATAGTTATATTCCATACGTTCTTTCGCATAATGTGACATCGTGGAGATTGCCGCTGACCTACTTAACGCACTTATTACTATTGCAGTGCGGGTGATGACTGAGAGGCGGGCCTTTCTTCGATGGTACATTGCGTTTAGATTTAATTTCTTTTTTTTTAAGTACTGTGCTTTGTTTAAATATTTTATTTATAATTCTGTCGCAATTACTGGTGAAAGAGCGAATTTCTCCTACTACAGGTGAAAACTTAACAGGAGAATTCGACAGCTAAGAACCTGTAACTTAGGTTACAAATAAATGTTTTTTTTTTACAAAGGCAGCATCTGGCTGAAATGTAAAATTTTGGTATGGGTACAATTTAAGGCAAGAAAACAACTTTTTATGTAAATCTGGACAGATTTTTAAAACAAAATCGGTATTTAAAATATTGGCAAAGTGGTGCCTTTTAAAGTATCAGTACCAGATGATAGAGATCTTATACTTTGGTCTTTACCGAAAACAACAAAGAAACGGGTTATCAAATTTTGTACTTAAACGGTGGTGCGCCTTATGCGCTTTGAACTGTGATAATATTATGAGATAGAGAGAGGCGTGAGTGTATATATATGCATGTACTCACAGTTCCGCAGCGGCCGCGACCTGAAGCACATCCCCGACGAAGCAATAGAACAGATAGAAGAGCAGGTCCTCCTTGTACCGGCTCAGTCGCAGCGGCGCGAGCTTCTCTCTGATCGCGCCGTTTATTAGGTACTCGGGGGGCACATGGTAGTCCATGTCTTGTGGTCTGTGGTCGCGAAATAATGGACTTTTATACAGAGTCAGAAGTATGCAGATGATATCGTGCAGTCGAGCCCACCGGTCAGTTTATTAATTGATTGAATGGGTTTATTATTGGTATTATTATTAAGATAATAATTAACAGTCTAACCCGTTGGTCAGTTATAAAAAAACGGATTTATTTTGAATGATTGCCAATGGAAGGCTTTGTAATTGGTATTATTATTAAGATAATAATTAATTAAACCCTTCAAAATCAGCTATATTATAAAAATAAAATTAAAAAAACTGAAGATTGTTCGCAACATAAATAAAATAACGATAATAAGTCTTCAATAACTTCCACACACACGATACGAGACTGGGTTCAGCCTCCGCTCGGGGTCACTTACCGACAAGGCGTGTCAGCCCAGGGCCACGCGAAGGTGAGATACAGATTGTCAGAAGAGTTGAGGTTCAGTCCTAGCGCCGTGAGGTCTTGCCCCAGCGCTAGCGATACGAGACTGGGTTCAGTCTCCACTCGGGGTCACTTACCGGCAAGGCGTCTCAGCCCAGGACCCCGCGAAGGTGAGATACAGATTGTCAGGAGAGTTGAGGTTCAGTCCTAGCGCCGTGAGGTCTTGCCCCAGCGCTAGCGATACGAGACTGGGTTCAGTCTCCACTCGGGGTCACTTACCGGCAAGGCGTCTCAGCCCAGGGCCCCGCGAAGGTGAGATACAGATTGTCAGGAGAGTTGAGGTTCAGTCCTAGCGCCGTGAGGTCTTGCCCCAGCGCTAGCGATACGAGACTGGGTTCAGTCTCCACTCGGGGTCACTTACCGGCAAGGCGTCTCAGCCCAGGGCCCCGCGAAGGTGAGATACAGATTGTCAGGAGAGTTGAGGTTCAGTCCTAGCGCCGTGAGGTCTTGCCCCAGCGCTAGCGATACGAGACTGGGTTCAGTCTCCACTCGGGGTCACTTACCGGCAAGGCGTCTCAGCCCAGGGCCCCGCGAAGGTGAGATACAGATTGTCAGAAGAGTTGAGGTTCAGTCCTAGCGCCGTGAGGTCTTGCCCCAGCGCTAGCGATACGAGACTGGGTTCAGTCTCCACTCGGGGTCACTTACCGGCAAGGCGTCTCAGCCCAGGACCCCGCGAAGGTGAGATACAGATTGTCAGGAGAGTTGAGGTTCAGTCCTAGCGCCGTGAGGTCTTGCCCCAGCGCTAGCGATACGAGACTGGGTTCAGTCTCCACTCGGGGTCACTTACCGGCAAGGCGTCTCAGCCCAGGGCCCCGCGAAGGTGAGATACAGATTGTCAGGAGAGTTGAGGTTCAGTCCTAGCGCCGTGAGGTCTTGCCCCAGCGCTAGCGATACGAGACTGGGTTCAGTCTCCACTCGGGGTCACTTACCGGCAAGGCGTGTCAGCCCAGGGCCCCGCGAAGGTGAGATACAGATTTTCAGAAGAGTTGAGGTTCAGTCCTAGCGCCGTGAGGTCTTGCCCCAGCGCTAGCGATACGAGGCTAGGGTCAGACTCCGCGGCTCGGATGAACGTTAAGAGGCCAACGATGCCGAATTGATTGGGGATCATTGTCTCTGGTATGTTCGTTACTTTGCCTGGAATTAAAAGAGAAATACATATTTTTTGGTTATTGTTTGGAACCTAAGTATTTTTACACATACCCAGCTACCACGTCCAAATAAAATCCCTAGACTACGGGTGTAAATAAGTGAATTGTTATTTGAATATTTTAGAATACTATGATGGGAACTCACAGACACAGGCGAAATTTTGAATTTGATACTTTGTCACGCATGACACTGCCTCGCATCACCTCATTCCCTCACGTTGCGTGATTTTGTGGAAATTTTGTCATTTTAATAAACCTTGGAATAGAGAAAGAGACAGACTCGCTCGTTACAAAAAGTAGGCCTAGGCTCTTAAATAATTGATAAAGAGAGCTTTATAAAATACCGGTAACGTAATATAGCTTCCGCTTTATTTTAATATCTCTGTGTTATCAACAAAAACCCATCCATCAGCCTGTGTTCGTCCACTGGTAGATATAAGCCATTCCCGAATTTCGCCACTCTTGGCCATCTCATCCAGCCGCCACCCGCAACATCCTTCAGATCGTCGGTCCAGCGGGCAAGAGGTCGGGCTTCGCTACCCTTTGCTGTACGTAGCCTCCATTCAAACGGCTTTCGGCCCCAATGGCCATCACGTCGGCGAAAACAAAGAGCGATTAATATAAAATGGCCGCTATATTACGCCATCGCCAAGTATTTGACACCCGTTGGTCAATGACTCGGAATTCCTCACCGTCAGTGCTCGTCTGGATTCCTTTTCTCGGCTTGCTACTATCGCTCGTGTGGTTGACTTGCTCCGTATGCGTGACTCCGGTTTGGGGCACCGGCACCACTCCGGTAGCGGAGGCCGCCACGGCGACCGGCGCTCCCGGGCCCGAAGTTCCCGGTAGCGCAGGGAAGTCTTCCGACGACATCGTGAATTCAGACTGTTCGGACGTTGGCTGCTTCACCATACCCACTGGAAATAGAGAGGGGCCTGCTTAGGTATAAATAGGGGTTTAGTCATTGTAACGGCTTCTGGTGTTAGGGCCAACTAAGAAGGCACTCAAGCTCAATATCAGCTGCGCTGTAACTCCTTCATCGACGCTTCGCAACGCTAACTGTGACTAATTTCACGCCTTCTTGGTGGACCCTAACTTGTATGCTAGAAAGAGGGATGAAAAAAAAATACCGGGTGTAAATGGGCAGATATCTTTAAATGAAACTACAATTGTATATTGGTCATACTGAACTTTCCCTGGGTGACATTGGAGCGCAAATAAAAAACGAAAATTATGATTTAAAGTTTTCTTTATTAGTATTTGAGGAGCAACAGATCAAAGCGTATTGACTCCCGCCATCCAAAAAATATGCGATATTTTCATCCTTTTTACACCTTTTAACTTATAAATGTCAAAACTTGACGTATCAAAACGTATTAAATTATAAAGTGACAAAATGTGCCTAACGTTTCAAAAAATATTAAATCCACCTGTGTTGCCTTATTGCCTTAATCTTTGCATAATTCTATTATGGCTTTATCTCGAGAATTCTTTTGGCGGAGTTAAGACGCTTTGATATTGTTAGAAATGAAATTTTATAAGCAGGGATTTATTGTTACATAGCCTTTGCCTCCCTCTTGTAAGAAAA
This sequence comes from Ypsolopha scabrella, assembly GCA_910592155.1. Classification (NCBI taxonomy): domain Eukaryota; kingdom Metazoa; phylum Arthropoda; class Insecta; order Lepidoptera; family Ypsolophidae; genus Ypsolopha; species Ypsolopha scabrella. The sequence continues at coordinate 12,295,531 of OU342982.1, forward strand.
ATAAATTGTTTTCTATTTCGGCCGCTTGGTGCGCTGCCTTCCCTTCTTGCGTGATCGTGTGCTATGGTGTGCTATGTCTTCCTGAAGGAATAAATATTATCAAGAAATTCCTGGTATTTTCATCAATATCCCTGCTAGAATCCTAACCGCCAAGAGGTTATGGGCCCAGGACGCTCTGCAAAACCAAGGAACAGTGAAATCAACACGGAAATACGCACATTGAAATCGCCGTGTGCAAAGCCAAACCTAAATTTTCAAGATGGATTCCACAGTCCGCATGGAAAGATTTGAAGGGAATAATTTCCGCCAGTGGAAATTCCAAATAAAATGTGCTTTACAAGGAAAAGGTTTGGATATAAATACGCCACGACCAGAAAATGACGTTGGAACTTGGTTGAAAAATGATGGCATGGCGAAAACTATAATTACGTCAGCCATGGCTTTCGACCAAATAACGCTAATTGAAAATTGTGATACTGCGTTGGAAATTATGAAGAAATTAGAATCCATTTACGAAGCTCGGTCCGATATGAATAAAATGGTCATACAAGAAAAATTTTACAAGTATCAACTCGATCCGCGTGACAACATGGCGCAACATGTAGCCAAGATTGAAAATTTAGCCAAACAGCTCAAAGAAAGTGGAGAGGAAATCAGCTCCAACGCAATCATAACCAAAGTATTGGCAACATTACCAAGCAAGTACAGATCACTTCGGCAAGCATGGTTATCGCTTGATCCGAAAGAGCAGACAATTTATAACCTCACAGCTCGCTTGAGGGATGAAGAAAATAGTCTTGCTGTAGAAGAAGAGACGGAGACTGCATTGTTAGTTGCCAGGAATAAGATAAGGAATCGGTCTTCCTATCAGAAAAATACCGGTCAAAGTAGCAGTGGAAGCAGTGCATCTCAAACTTCTTCGGGAGATAATGCACGACATAGATTTATTTGTTACAATTGCAACAAACGTGGGCACTTTGCTAGCCAGTGTCGGGCACCTAGAAAACCCAGAAGAAAACCCCAAGAAGATACAGACAAAATGTTGGCATTTAATGTTGAAGATTCATGTATACATGGTGGTGCAGAAGCTGAGGTATGGATAATGGACAGTGGTGCTTCCTCACACATGACGTTCCAAAAAGAATTGTTCTGTGAATTCCAAGTATGTGACAAAAGCCTAAGTCTCGGTAACCAACAGACTGTTGAGGTGCTTGGAACGGGAAAGATCATTATGGAAAAGTTGGTACATGGACAGTGGGAAACTTGTATGCTGGAAAATGTATTGTATGTGCCTAAACTAAGAAGAAATCTATTTTCAGAGGGAGCAGTGATGCGAAAAGGTTATAAAATCGAGAAAGTGTCAAATGAAGCTTTTGTTTACAAGGACAATGACAGTTTAGTGATGTGTGCCAAGTTGAAAAGCAATAACCTGTATGAACTTTGTATAAAAACGCCAGTGAGTGTAACATGTAATCTCGTGCAAAGTGACCTCAAGACCTGGCATGAGAGGTTGGGGCACGTGAACTTGAAGGAGATTCGGAGCATGTGTGACAAAGGTGTTGTTGAAGGACTGAATATTGTGGACAAAATGCCTAACTTCATCTGTGAGGCATGTGCCTATGGTAAACAGACTCGCTTGTCTTTTCACAAGTCTGTGAGAGGAGAGTTGCTGCCGGGAGACCTGGTTTATAGCGATGTCTGTGGTCCCATGAGTCATCAGTCAGTACAAGGTATGAGATATTTTGTGCTTTTCAAGGATGCTGCTTCAAATTATAGACATATTTATATTATAAAGAATAAGAGTGATGTTCTTGAGTGTTTTAAGAAGTATAATGCTATTGTAAAGAATAAATACTTGCATAGTGTCAGAACTCTGCACACAGACAACGGAAAAGAGTATGTGAATAACTCTTTCAGAGAATACTTGAATCGTGAAGGAATAATACATGAGCTAACAGCTTCGTACACCCCAGAACAGAATGGGCGTGCAGAAAGAGAACTCCGCACGATAGTTGAAAGTGCAAGATCAATGTTGTATGCTCGTGATATCCCAATGAACTTATGGGCTGAAGCGGTTACCTGTGCAGTGTATTTACTGAATAGAACGTCCTCTAGTCAGACACCAAATAAATCTCCATTTGAAATATGGAATGGTGTGAAGCCAAGTGTAGGTCACATCAAAGTATTTGGTAGTGAAGGTTATGTACATATACCGGACCAGCTGAGAACCAAGTTGGATAAGAAGAGTATAAAGATGATACTGGTTGGATATGATAACACCAACTACAGAATGTACAACCCTGTTAATCACCAGATAAAGATATCCAGGAATGTGATTTTTGATGAGGCAAAGACCCCTGAAATAAGGAAGAACATTATTCAAATATCCATTGGACCTGAAAATGAAGAAAACTTACCTTCACTCGTAGAGGATGTTGCTTCTGTTGGTTATGAAGAACCAACACTGCTTGAATCAAATGACTCAAACGAGAACCCTAGTGATAGCAGTATATTAAGTTGCAATGAATCTGATGAAACATTTGAGCCATCACAGATCATTGAAGATATTGAACGAAGCAATATTAACTTGAGACCAAGGATTAACAGACACTATGAAGCTAATCTAGTCGAGCTAAACATCCCATTGACATATGAAGAAGCGATAAATGGTTATGAAAAAGAAAAATGGTTGATGGCTATTGAGGAAGAACTTCAAGCACATGAGGAGAATAAGACTTGGTATGTAGTTGAGAAAACCGACCAGAGAACTATAACCACAAAATGGGTTTTTGATATTAAAAGAAATCAAGATGGTAAAGTGGACAGATTCAAGGCTCGTCTATGTGCTCGTGGATTTACCCAAATAAAAGGTTTAGATTATGATGAAACTTTCTCACCTACTACTAGGTATGATTCAATAAGAATTTTGTTAAGTTTAGCTGCTAGTCATAAGTTATTTATTAGACAGTTTGATGTAAAAACAGCTTTTCTTTATGGTGAATTGAAAGAAGAAATTTTCATTGATGTTCCAGAGGGAGTGAAATTACCTAAGAATAAAATTTGTAAATTAAATAAGTCTTTATATGGACTGAAACAGTCTTCTAGGTGCTGGAATAAAAAGTTTACAGATTTCTTGTTTCAACACCTTGGCTTTGTTCAATTTCAAACTGACAATTGTGTTTTTGTTGGAAATTTTGAAAGTATAAAAGTGTTTTTGGTAATATATGTTGATGATGCCCTTATTATGTCAGAAAATGACACAGCTTTGTGTAAAATTATAGATTCTTTTAAACAAAGCTTTAAAATAAAAGAATTAGAATTAAATTGTTTCGTTGGAATGGAAATAGCTAGACATGACGACTGTATTTACATTTCACAAAAGTTGTATATTGAACAAATAATTAAAAGGTTTAACATGTGTTATGCTAATCCTAGCTGTACTCCAGCTGATGTAAATGTTGTAATAACCAAAAATCAAGGCAGTCATGCCGTTGATTTTCCATATAGAGAAGCTATTGGGTCGTTGCAGTTTTTGGCTTCTGTATCAAGACCAGACATATCATATGCGGTCAATCTTTTAAGTAGATATATAAATAACCCAAGTCAAGACCATGTACATGCATTAAAGAGAATAATAAGATATTTAATTAGTAGTAAAGATTTGTCTATAAAGTACCAAAGTAAAAGAGATTTAGTTGGTTTTGCAGATTCAGATTTTGCAGGGGATTTGGACAGTAGAAAGTCAACAACAGGCTATATTTTCTTTTTGAATGGGGGACCAATCACATGGTCAAGTCAGAAACAACAAACAATTGCTTTGTCAACCACAGAAGCCGAATTTATGGCTGCATGTGAAGCATCAAAAGAGATTCTGTGGCTTAAACAATTTTTGTCAGATATTGGCTCTGTGCAAGATTGTATAACATTGTATGTTGATAACCAGAGTGCAATTAAGTTAATTCACAATAATATGTTTCATAAACGCACTAAGCATATTGATATTAAATATAAATTTATTAGAGAGAAAATAGAGCAGGGTCACTTTGTTATTAAGTATGTTGAGAGTGCTAAGCAGATAGCAGATATTTTTACTAAAGCTCTGTCGACTAATAAATTTATATCTCTTAGAGAGCAAATAGTTGTTTAGTAAATTTAACTCTGTCATATGTCTTGTAAAAGTTGTTATAAAATTTAGAGGGAGTGTTAGAAATGAAATTTTATAAGCAGGGATTTATTGTTACATAGCCTTTGCCTCCCTCTTGTAAGAAAAATAAATTGTTTTCTATTTCGGCCGCTTGGTGCGCTGCCTTCCCTTCTTGCGTGATCGTGTGCTATGGTGTGCTATGTCTTCCTGAAGGAATAAATATTATCAAGAAATTCCTGGTATTTTCATCAATATCCCTGCTAGAATCCTAACCGCCAAGAGATATGTTACTCCGCATTCCAGATTTTCAAAATTAGTACGGAAACGTGAAAGGTATTTTTTCATTATCGCTGAATGTCTGTTTGGGAAAGTTGTTCGGTACATAGGTAACACTAAAAGTTTCCGGAACTGGCCACTTACATAAACAATATTGAAAAATTTATTGCAACATTTGAAAATAGAACTCTTTGGCTGTAGAATGCAGTTTGTTTCATCTGACTGTCTTTTGTTTTTACCTTGTGGCGCCATTTAAAAAATTGTGTGTCTGCATCAACATGGATTTAACTCGGGAAAATTTTCGTAGTATGATTTTCTACGATTTTAAGTGTAATTTGACAGCTCAACAGAGCATCGCTCGGCTTGAAACAGCTTTTGGCAATGAAGCACCATGCAAGACGACTGTTTATAGCTGGTTTGCAGAATTCAAGCGTGGTCATATCAATCTCAGTGACGAATCTCGCGATGGTCGGCCGTCCACCGCTGTGACCAACAAAAACATCGATGCTGTGCGCCGTATGATTGAAACAGACAGGCATGTGACCTACCATGAAATTCGCGCATCCTTAGAAATAGGCATGAGTCAAATACAATCAATCCTACACAAACATTTGGGTGTGAGGAAGCTGTGCTCGCGGTGGATCCCACACAACTTGACCGAGGCTCAAAAAACGGACCGCGTCACTTGGTGCAGTGCCATGCTTACCAGATTCAACGAAGGTGCGTCAAATTTGGTGTGGGACATAGTAACAGGTGACGAAACATGGATTTATTGCTACGATCCCAAAACAAAGCAGCAATCGAGCGTATGGGTCTTTCAAGATGAGCCGAAACCAACCAAAGTGGCGCGCGTGAAAAGTGCATCTAAGCGGATGATTGCTTCTTTTTTTAATAAAACTGGACACGTGGCTACTGTTGCTTTAGAGAATCGTCGTACCGTGAATAGTGACTGGTACACGACCATTTGTTTGCCGGAAGTTATTGACGAACTCCGTAAAAATAACCGTAAACGCCGTATCATCCTGCACCACGACAATGCTAGTTCTCACACGGCCAGACAGACAAACGACTTTTTGAAGACGAAAAATGTAGAACTCATGAGTCATCCTGCATACAGTCCCGACCTGGCACCTTGTGACTTTTTTCTGTTCCCAAAAATTAAGAACCAATTACGCGGTCAACGATTTTCATCACCAGAAGAGGCTGTCGAGGAGTATGAAAAACACGTTTCAGAGGTCACCACAGGGGAGTGGCACAAAAGTTTTCAAAACTGGTTTGATCGAATGAAAAAGTGCATAGACGCCAAGGGAGATTATTTTGAAAAACAATAAATTAATTTTGTACCCTTAATAGTATTTTTTCATATTCATTCCGGAAACTTATAGTGCGTCCCACGTATAAACAGTAGTTCATGTTTTTATTTTTTTTTTACTGTTTCTCTCTCGGTTTATACAGGATGTTAAAAAGGTGTCCCCAAACTGCGATAGTATCGTCCATACGAACATCTAATCGTAAAAAAGGCAGAAATTGTAAACAAAAACAACTTATTTCATAAATTTTGGTCGAATAGGTACGTAACTTTTCTATGGAACAGCAGATTTTTTTTCGCGTTTTGATAGTTTGTCGCATAGGTAGTAAAAGTTGTTCGTATGGACGAGTACTATCGCCAGTTTCCTGTTTACGCGACATCATCGTAACATCCAGTATAAGGTGCCATTAATTTATGCAGCTAAATTCATACTGAAGATTAGGCAAGTAGTCGGTATCAAAGTTCAATTACACTTTTTGGGGAACACGAAAATTGAACAGGTTTCAACAAACGCACGGCAAAAAAAATTTTGCTATTTAATAGTTTCATACATTTTTTAAACAGCAAATTTGATAGTAAAAACATTTTTCTGGTGAAAAAACTAATTATTCGCGGGTGCAGAATTGATGGAACGTGTAAAAAAAGTAACATAACGAAATTATAATGCTTTTGTCGTGGTTGTTGGTTCCAACAAGTGTGTATGGAGAACGGCTTTGGACCATCCCCCTTATGGATTCATAGCTATTGTTTTCACTAAATGAGCTGGGGGACAAAACATCATGATACCGAAAATACACTCTAGAAAACAACATAATTAATTTCATAATAATTAATTTGCATTGTATTAAAACTGTAGTTGAAATGAATATTTTTTGTAAGTCCGCATTTTAATTAGGCAAAACAACAATAATTGCCGATTTTGAAAGGTTTTGTTTTAGTTTGACATACATAAAATTAAACTTAAGTAGGGTTAAAAAGAAGAGCCATTTTCAAGTCACCATTTTTTAAATGTCAAACTAAAATTTTAGTTTGACAGCCATAATTTACTCAACTTAAGTGATTTTAACTTGTTTTGGTAATTTCAAGGCACATTTCAGAGCTGTCATTTGAATGAATAAAAAAAATTTAGTATGATTCAGGAGGGTTTATAAGACTGCTAATTTTAGTGGTGTGCCCTTCAGAATAGCAAAATATAGTGCTGTCACTTAAAATTACGTTTTTTAGTAAGTTTCTTAGCTTAAAATTAAAACCTTCAAAATCGGCTTTATTGTAGCAATAAACTTGCCTTTGCACGTTATTTTAGTTTCAGTTTCTGTGTGTACAATAAAGGATCTAATTACAATAACAGGTTTGTTATCTCTTAAAACATTCATGTGTAGATGCTTAGCAATTTCCTTAATCATGTACAATGTATGTAAACGTATGTTAATCAAGACTGTATTAGTTTCGGGTAAACAATTTAATCGACTCATATATTAACGAATAATATTGAAAACGTAATTAAATGAGGGAAATAATTGTAGGTAAGTATTTGATAAAAGTTGTTTGTTTACATGAAGTACAGTGTACATAGGTAACCATATTAACGGCGCGGCTGTGTAAATAACATAACGATAATTCACTAGGGGTTATCTTTTAGTTAATAAGACACACACCCCCTTTCGTATTGATAGGAAAACAACTAAAACTATATCTACTTTGTTGCCATGTTTACAATTCGAATTTATTAAAAATTTTGTTTAAAACCTCAATAGAATTTAGGTTTCATGCCTCTGAAATCGGAAATAAATATTTGTATATTTTTCTTTTGTTGATAATATTTTTGATTATGATTATAAATATACTGGGTGTAAAAGTAAAGGCAAGAATCCTTTAAGGGTGTGTTAGTATGATCGGTAAAGATATTATTTTAAATACTGGGATCTCTAAATAAAGTACCAGTACCTCACAATAAGACGATTTTTTTACTCAAAATACACTAATCGCGTGGACGCCCTCGCTGGTCGCTGGCCACTCGGATGAGGGGTGCGGGTTGCGGGGTGCAATTGGGTGTATGGGGAGGCCGGTGAGCTGCGTAGCCATAGCTTAGAAAAATGCCTCCGGACCACTAGTACCATTGAACAGTACCATCAATGATACAAATGGCATTGATTTGTCCCACTAGTACCATCATTTTTAGAAGGGTTATTAACTTATTAGCTTAAAATGATGGAATTTTTGGTGAAAATTCAAGGTATATATTTTTTCTAGAAAGAAAGAAAGAAAGAAAGAAAAGCAATTTATTTTAAATACCTCCAACAATACACAAAATAGACATGAAAAATCACACATAACTAGAATTAACAAAGAGTAAGAATGTATAACATAATAAATATAAGTAGCAGGATTTTAACATTTAGAAAAAGGTGGTAAATAAAAAGGGATTCAACTCAGCTTAGTGCTGCGGTAAGTGCCACAGCGCTGTTATTCTGTTGAACCCTGAAACTAAAATTAAAACTTAAACTATACCTATGCTAGGTGGCTTATATCTAAGGGTTGATTTATGAACTAGGAATTGGAATGTGCAGGAAGTATGTATATATAATAAAATATATAAAAATATATATCTACAAAAAATAAATATATAAGAATATATAACAACAATTTTTTCTCGATTAGGGTTATTTTTGTTTTTGTTTTTCTAATAGATATTTTTTCAATTTGATCCGAAATGTTTCCTTTGTTTTGCATTCTCGAATGGGAGGGGGCAAATCATTCCATACCTTTGACGCCCTGTATCGAAAACTGCCTTTGAATCCAACCGACTGATGTTTGGGTATAATAATGAGATAAGCGGAAGCTCTTGTAGTATATCGATTGACGATGGAGGACCATTGAAGTTTGTCATATAAAAACTTGGGTTGTTTGTGCTTGACTATCCCAAATAACATGACCGCAAAATGCAATTCGCGACGAGCAGCCATTTTTAATTGATTGCTATCGTTCATGTAAGGCGTGACATGAGTACGAGGAGGGATGTTGAAACAAAAGCGTGTTCACGCATTTTGTACCCGCTGGATGAGACGTTGTGACCTTGCCAGTATGCAGCCTCCAAATACTACATCACCATAATTTAATTTAGACAAAATCAAAGTTTCACACATTTGAATTCTAACTTCGACACTTATGTATTTTCTAATTTTATAAAGAAGCTTTAACCTGTAAAAACAGTTTTTGGCCACATTAACAACATGATTTTCAAAATTCAAAAAGCTGTCCATTTTCATTCCCAGATTTTTAGCTTCACTCACTCTTTCAATGTCAGTGCCCTTAATAATTATTTGCGGGCTAATAATTATTCTCGTAATGACATCTGAATCGTGTAGACTTTCACACATCATAGGGACTCTTGACTTTGCATTTACAGCCTGTACACAACTAAACTTTGTGAATTCAATATATGTTTCGGGCCACACTCTTTTGTTAATCATAATGTGTGGTATTTTCTTCGAGAACTGGAAGTCAACTTTTACATACGTTAGTTTAATTAAAGAATATGCATTATATATATTAATGCACTTATCGTTAATATATGATCAATTTAGGGCTGTGAATAAGAATTTACAACTAAATTATCCATATTTCATAGTTATAAAATCAAAATAAGTTTCATAATAATCTTATACAATTCAAACGGCTGCCATTTTAGCGCGCATCAAGTGACGTCACATGATACTCTTGCTTGCTTGCGGTGTCTGACTAGTGGCCGGTTTTTTCATTATTTTTTATTAAAACAACCTATTACAAAATATTTTAGGGTTTTATTTTACATTTATTAATTTTCAACTTAAATTTTATAATGAAATGTACTCACTTTGTCACAGAAGGCAGTTAGCCAATGGTGACGCATTTTGCATTTGCGTTTCATTTCATCAAAGTGTTGTATTTTTCAAATGGAAATAGCTATAAAACTATAAAATAAAATAGTTTCCCGTGGTCATCATTAAATGCTACTAAGTAAATAGAATACAAAAAACGCAATATATTACTTATTTAAACGACATGCATATTCTCTATTTTAAAGGTTAAACTTAAATTTTTATGTCATATATGGATCCCTAAACCTATATTAGTTTGAAGCTGCTACACTTTAGAATAGAAGATAGAAAATAAGTTACTAATGATTCAACCCGTCCGTGAGCACGGCGCTATGTGTGTGCGTAAGCTTCTAAATATGCAGCTTTGATTTGTACAGCAGTGGCATGATGGGACAGTCACCCGAGCGACACAAGCTCACGCCGACACAGCGCTGCGCGCACAGATGTGTTGAAGTAAGTATATGTAAAATGTCCTGTAAAGCATATATCCGTCAATATGTATGGGTTTCGTCAATGGACAATTCCAATATCCATATTTTTATTAAAGCGACGCTTTGTCACTTAAAATTCATTTTAAAAATCAATATCTATTATTTTGGGCATATTTCCATTGCGATTCTGCATACAATTTTAAACAGTTAGCTTTATGGTCCATGCTGAAATGATAGTGCAGCTACCTATCGGGATAAAAAGTTAGTTTTGTTCTTCATTGGCAGTCATTCTTGACTTGACAAAAACACAAATAAGACACTCCGACTATTATCGAAATTTTCATCAAGTATGTGCTTAACATGAGTTTGGTATCTACTTTACCATACCATATCGAAGTACTACGCACTATACCTCTGAGAACTGTGTACAACAGTTATATTAAATTAGACACGCATTCATACAGACTGGTGGTAGGTACTTTTCTTTATAATTGTACTCGTATTATACAACTTGTGAAATGTAATATTTATATTTTATCTATCTGCGAGTTGCGGGTTGAGAAAAGTCAATACGGGAATAGCTAAGTATAGCGACACAGCCGAGATTATCTTACTATACGCGTAATGTAAATAAACAACGTCCATACTGTCATAACTGATGGAAAAGTACGAAGAGTTTGTGTTTGGCCTTTATAGGGGCTTTCAACAATGTCGAACACTGCGTTGTCTCTCAACGTCGTAGCAATATTCGCAAAATATATGTTGTTGATATCCTCCGGAAGCTGTAAAGGGCTGCTTCGATTCAAGTACTAGTAGTTCGCCCCGAACTATGAACTCGCGCTTGACCGATTTGGCTCATATTTGAAATTGAAAATTATTTTTGCCTAATTTACTCGTCTTCCAAATTTCATGACATTCCGATCAACGATACTCGAGATCGCTGAACAAACATTCATACATACATACATACAAAAACGCCGGATTGTTCAAGTAGACTCGGAGAACTTCACTCGCTCGTTCAATGAATGCATAGACTAACGGATTCAGTGGCTTTAAAGCAGGTGTGCGACAAGGAGATACCCTTTTACCCATGCTCCTTACAAATCAATTAGAAGACAACATAAATCTGAACTGGAGCGAAACAAGTGTAAACATAAACGGTGTTATGTAAGTTTAGCTTATTGTACTTTTGTTTTGCAGACATTTGATCCTCCTGTCCGAAGACGTAGCAATCTTCAAAGCATGTTTGCAGGACTGTATGAAGCATCCTTGTAAGTTTACCTTAAGGGGTAACACCACTATAACAGCCCAAAAAAGCATTCTTTTTCGTTTTTTATGGATGAAATCAAGCAAAACAAAAAATTATCATCGACAAATAATAAAAAAATGGCGACACCAGAGCCATTCTTGCCAGCCTTTTAAACTTAAGGCTCTCTTGGCACGGGAGTGGCTGGTGCAATGCAGTATTTACTAGCTTAGCTAGTAACTAAATTGTAATTAATGGAATATAGAATTTTGTGTGATTTTTCGAGTATTTGAATTAAAAGACATTCCATTTTCGACATAATGTAAATTATTTGTAACGATATTTAAATTAGGTTTTCGAAAATCGCACACGTATTTCAGTTTAAAATGTAATTTTTAAGACACTGTAAAAAAAATTAAAATAATGAAAATTGTTGGAGTAACAAGGATGCGTGCAGGTTTGAAAAATTGTGTTTTGAGAAAAAAGCGTTAGAAGTTTTGAAATATGTTATAGCTAAAAATTCTTTCCTTGAGTAAAATTTTTGCTCTACTCTAGTCTAAAAGCATATTTCAAGCCAATAAAAAACTATTTCTTCAACATTTATAGTGGTGTTACCCCTTAACTAACAAACAAACAAAATTAATAACACATGAAAGTTAACTAACAAAAGTAACAGTCCTACCAACCAACCCAACAAGATCAGTGTAGACAAGTCTGTCATACAGGTGGAACAATACTTATGGTCAGTTTCTCAATTAAAGAAATCTCGCTAAGCAAATACTTAGCGACGAATCAGCCAATCGCAACGCTGCATTTAATAGCTAAGCACTGCTGAACTTGAAAGTCAAGTCTGAAATCGGGGGTTAGTCGTTTTTTATCCTATGCCGAGAATCGCTATACGAATTGCCGCCCTCAGCAAGCTAGAAGACGTATTTAAAGCACAAATCTTACAATGTCCCAATACCTAATATTAAACAAGTGTGTAACTGCTTTGCGTATCCTAACTTATGGTGCCAAACATGGTCGCTGGCAAATGTTCATGTGCACAAAATCAAAATGGCACAAATTGCAATGGAGCGTGCGTTACTAGGCAAGTCTTGTAGATCATATACCAAACTTGATGCTAACTCGAGTCAAAGACATCGTCGGGCAGGTCATCTGGTTATACAGGAAGACGGTCAGTTGACTGTGGCAATAACGGAATGGCGGACAAGGCCAGGCAAACGCTCAGTGGGCAGACCAGTAACGCGACAGTGTTATGATATCATCGGGGTTGGGGAGGGCCATCGACGAGGGTGGGGAGAATCCGAAGAGAAAGGCCATCATGGTGGAGGACAACACACCAAGGGCTGATTGATTGCTTCAATGTGGCAAGGGGCTGGTTAAAGTTCCAACAGCGACCCTCTACAGTGAATTCCTAAATGTATCAAAAATGGCTCGACCGATTGGGCTGAATTTCGGCGTGCACTGAAAATAAATACAAGAAATTGACACTTAAATATTAACGTACCGAGGATATTAGTAATTATAGCATATTTTCTACCACCTTATGTGATTGTATAGACTGAACCCGTACTACATCGACGTATGCTCGGCAAAATCTCATTAACACTGTTCGGAGCTTCTAACATGAGCCCTAGATAAAGCGTCTATCATAGACTCTTTATCTAGGGCTCAAGCTAGCCTTCCAGAACTTAGACAAATACTTCGTTTATTTCTGCGGTTCAAACTCACCGTAAGGCTTAGAGCCAGGCGGCGGCGGCGCGGCCGTGGGCGCCTGATCGCCCGCCCCTCGCGCCGTCAAGGAAGGAAATTCACTCAGGTCTAAAAGGGGGGGTGTGGAGGTGTCCCCCCCTTCACCAAACACGGAGTGATAGCTTCCGGCGTTGAACCGCGACACTCCGCCCATACTCGACTGTGGACACGACGAAAGGATACGTAAATACATAGCTCTAGGTTTGTTGACACGCCATGGGAGAATGATGGATGTAGACATCAAAGTCATTGGGGTGTCACTGTACTTGTTCATAGACAAGATCAGGGGTCTATGGAAAGTCCGAGATTTTATCAAAAGAAGGAACTTGTTCTGTGGCGCTAGAGGAGGCACCAAGAACGCAACTGGCTAAAAATTACCAGTATAGTGTAACAATATTTGTAATTCCTGAAGAAACATACATCTGCCGATTTGAGCAGCTAGCAAAAACCTCGCAACAAAATATACGCCAGTGACGAGGATAACAAATTTTTGTACACATTTTTAAATCCTATCACGTCAACTGAATACGTTTGAATGACACTGTATTCAATTGACCCATTTGTTGAATACTTGGGTCTTACACAGAATATAAACCAGATGTAACAATAAATCTCAACATTGATCAGATTGGGCTCCAGGGTTTCATTTAAAGTGAAAATCAAATTGTAAACAAAAATTGTAAGAAATAACGTAAACAGATATTCAATGTCATCCCATCACTTTCATTTTAATTTTGTTTTTAAATATATTAGAAAACTTTTTGCAATTAATCATTGCAATATTATTATTAACCTTTTATGTGGATACCTAGTAAAATGGATTGTTTTGAAAATCAATATGACATGAATAGCTTCTATTCCTACAGATGTGACTACATATAAGATTTATGTAATGAAAGACAATCGTAGCTGGATTGTGTTGCATACAAAGATATTTCTTTCTTTCCTAGAGCAGATAAGAATTGTGTATTTACACAAATTGCCAAATTTGTATGAAAGACTGATTGATAGACGCGTATTTCCCTTTCCGTATTCAATACGGCTTTGGTGGGCACGTACCATGCTACAAATGCGTGCTGATTTCACGCGACTCGTGTCTGGAATTGAACACGTAAAAAGAAATACGCTTGATAGACTGGATGACAGATATCGGTATAAAACTATATATTGACATACGGACCTATAATTTTGAACAACTTTGACAAAATGGAGAGGACATGATGATACTGTGGACGTTTTTATACAGTGGAGATTTTGATATAGTGAACTTTATACGACCAAAGGTACCGACAGATTAGAATCCATCATCAAATACCTACTACTTGGTTTATGATTCAAAAGGGGAAGGGAAAATAGTATAGTCATTTGAGGCCAAATATACCCATTTTTGTGTGTCATTTCTAGACTTTACTAGGTCTACTCTCTTCATTCCCTTACAACTGGTATGGAATCTGAGCACCTATCTTCACACAGAGTGGTTGCAAAAGGTCATGTAAATATAGATTTAAATTATAAAATTATAAAATAAGGTTGATGCATTAACTTGGAGACTGCACACAACAGTACACATAGACACTAAGTACAAACTAGCTTCAGTGGAAAATATACTCACCATAGCATTAGAGTTAGGTTGAGATAACGGATTAGGAATGGGCACTCTTCGGTCTGCGAATGCCCGCTGTCCAAATAGGGTAGTTCTAGAGGCCATGGAGGGCGGTGCACTGGGCATAGCTGAGGCATTACGTCCAGGCGACAGTGCGCCACCGAACGTTGGCGTCACATGCCCAGAGACTCCACCCACTAAGCCAGAACCGACGCGCCCGCCCACGCCGCCACTGTTTAGGCTCCTAGGCGCTTGTTGGAAATTCAAGTTTGCCATAACCTGAAACAGTTTTATACATATTTACATATTTCTAGTTACCAATGACAATAACTATATTGTGGCGACTATATAAATAACAAAACAGGTAACTTTTTGTATCATGAGTTTAATGTCCACAAAGAATGTGGTCTGTGTATAGTTAAGTTACAAAAGAGACTGTGAATTTATTATAGTTCATTAAACATTGAATAAAGAATAGTACCATCAACAAGGCTCCTGCCCATCCAGTTTCAAAACCTTATTGCTTGCATGTGGCGATCTCAGCTAGCACCTCCTTTTATTTTGTTTACCAATGAGAGATTATGAGAGGACACTTTTTATGGCGTTTTTGGGTCCATCAAAGTCCATCTGTCACTTTAGTCAGACCATTGCTAGACAAACACTAGCAGGGTGGGACCTAGCGGAAGTTGCCACGAGACACTGCACACTAAACTGGCCCTTAAGGTGGTCAGGCGGGAACCTTGCTGACTGTGCATACCGCTTTTTTAAGTATTTTTTTAAACATGAAGATATTATAATATACTGATTTTTGTGGAAAGGTATAAAATCGAAAACCAGATTGGTGCAGTTTCTAATTTACACATTTGCTGTATAGTAGACATATTAGATATACCAAACCAAATTTCTTAATTAATTTACTGTACTTTTGAAATGAGCACTATCTTAGATAAAAGTATGAAGTTACCACAATATTTAATGATAATGTTATTGTTTCATACCAATGAACCAACAAGATAAGTGTGTTTATTGAGTATAAATAAAATACAATTACTACATAATGCAAACAATGTGTATTATTTTTACAAATTCAATGAAACTGCTTACACTCGAATTAATATTTCTACTACAGACAAAAATTTACTTTCATACACTGGCCTTCTTTTGACCTAGTGTTCTGTAGTGTTTTGGCCTAGTGTCTATTTTTTGAAAGCATTTAATTTTTATAAGAACTTGCAGTAAATATTCTAGATACATACTAACATTTCATACAGCAAAATGAAACTTGTGTAAATTTGCTCCGTACTAAACAATTTGCAGACCAATTTGTGTTAGTTGACATTGAAGATTGTAGTTCGGACCAGGGTTGACTCATTTATTCTGGATATTCACACCCTAAATAACACAAAAGTTACTCAGGCGAGTTTCTTATTCATAAAATTGTAGAAAAAACAATTAGCAAAGGTGTTGAGAACAATGTTGAATAGCATGTTAGTACAAACATTGCTGGTTGTTGGAAATGAACTAAGAGAACCAAGGGCACAATTCATATTCACAAAACCATTGCAATACAAGTCAAGGTAAACAAACTTTGTATTGGCAATGTTTTTCAACATTCTGTATGTGGATTTTGTTAGTAAATCGAGATGCTGAAAAGGTAACGTAATAACGAGCTCACGCAACAAAAACATCTTAGATTGTCCAGATGTTTTAAGTAAAAGCGATTACACAGGATTGAGTAGAAAGTTCATTAGTTTCAGCTACCGGTTACAGTGGAACGACAGCCAGCGATGCTTATACATGATCTCCAAGAACGACATGAACAAACAACTGGCAATGCATTCGATAAAACAAGAAATTATAAGGCATTTGTAATGGTTATTCGTCCCCTGTCAAACAATGGCGACCCTGGATGTGGTAAAATCTTCCCTGTAGAAGAGTATTTACCTATAATATCGACGTCAGTCCTTATTCCACTATTATGAGAAACTTATGGATGGCTCATAATCAAGTACTCAATGCAGAAATAAAATAAATCACTCGAATAAAATAAACAAAAGTTTGTTGACTGTTCAATTTACAAGGCGATTTCTAGGCATTCAGAAATTTGCGCAAGACCTAAAAATATTCGTAATATAGTCTCTGCATCAAACACCGCTATAAAACACAAAATACTTTATACATCTTTAGATCACAAATAAATATTTTTGCAATTTCACTTCGTTTTGTCGAACGCCACATTACCCTAAACAACTATGGCGGCCATATTGTTGTAGAGCGGATATTTGCACTGAATAAATGAACTAATAACCATGCACACAGCAAAATTTTTGCAATGGAGAATTTTACAGCATTTAAAATTTTTACAGTATTTTTTTATGTTTATGGGAAATATTTTTCTATGTTTAGCCAATAATTTTACAAAAGTTAAGGAAATTTTGAAAAGCTAATTTGACTTTAGGGTAGTCATGGGATAGGGTTGCCATATTACAAAATAAACGCAACTGGAAGGCGATTAATGAGATTATGTCTGTGGGTTACGCCAATGAACCTTATAAACTCGTTAATAAAACTCACTAAAACTTTACTTAGTACAAATTAAAAAATATAATTAGTACACTATTCTTCGTATCCGGTTGAGATGCTTGTTGGTTGTTCTTGTCAACTGTATGCTTCTCTTGTTTCATTCCAAACGTATTAAATCACAAAACGGTTAACCATTAATTTACATATTATTTTAAAATATATATTTTTTTAACTACCTACATCCTTATTTAACAATTTTGCGAATAAAAAGCTTCCTTCAGAATTAGGCGTTTCAGTAAATCGCTGAGATTTATATACAGTCCTCATAGTTTAGAGAAAAAAGTAAAACATTCTAACGGTCAAGAGGCAACGCTAGGGTAGATAAGATAGAGTTTACCCGCTGAGTAAATGGCACAGAAGAAATGCTTCAATTTCGCATAATTCAAAATTACTTTTGTTAGGGTGTGCCAAGAGCGTGGTACGTCATTTCGTGCACTGAGAAAACTTTATATCAACAATATTTTCTATCGAATGATCCCGTGCTTCATGTCCGTAAAGTCTAGCCACGTTTTATAATTTACTATTTTTACAGCATTTTGGTTAGGAATATTGTGTTTTTCTTTACGTACCCATTAAACCTATTATGGAAATAAAATATTTTTTATTTATACATATCATATCATATCTTACTATTCTACTTTAGCTGCATCTGCGGCTGTTTGCTAAACGGCAACGTTTTGTACGCTAGTTGCACCCGTAACAAAGAAATTCATGGGTAATTTAAATATATCTTAACTTAAGGGGGTAACTTTTTACCTCGGTACAAAATGCACATCATATCATAATATTGTTTTCCTTACTTTTGAATAAAAAGTATGCAATAAATGTGTTTTAAAGCAACTTGCGGCAATAGTTTATTAATAATAAAGTATTCACGAAAAAATTACGTACTTAAGTGTATTACATTTTGTTTGCATTACATTAACAAATTTAAAAGCGTATTTACAGTTGTAATGTAATGCAGCTAAAATGTAAGGCATAAATTAAATAATTTTCATGTGATTACCTAACTATTAACAGGTAGTTTGCGCGAATTGCTATAAAACGCCTTTGTTGCAAACTTTTAATTCAAAAGTAAGGAAAACAATATTATGATGTGCATTTTGCACCGAGATCCTCCGTTACCACCATAACACAGTAAAGTAAAACTCCAAACTCAGATATACAAGGGTGGACCCAGGATTTTCATTTTTCTGGGGGAAGGACATTTTTATTAGCGGTCAAAATATCGTAGAGTAAATAAAAATTATCTTTTTCTTTGATCCATCCATCCATCAGCCTGTTTCGTCCACTGCTGGACATAGGCCTTTCCAGGATTTCACCACTCTTGGCGGTCCTCCTGGAAGAAATGCCCACACTCACACACGCTGGGCAAGCGGGTTGGTGAGCGCGGTGCCGAAACCCTTGCACCAGTGACGCCACTGCCCGTCACCAGTCTAATTTATATAAGGCCCGGCAATTGGGGATGGATATACCGCCATCCATCGGTCCTAGGCAGTGGTGGGCCGCCTGGTTTTTTTCTTTGATAATACAGGAAAACATTGTTTGTGTGGTTAAAATATTTTTTTGTTTATCCTATACAAAATCGTGTGCTAAATCTGAATCTGAACTCAGATTTTTTCTAACAGCTCAAAATTTTGGTAAAATTAACTTTAAATATTGGAATTTCACGTTTCTTTAATACTTCTGTAGAGATTTTGCACTTATTACCATTTATTTTTTACATTCATAAAAATATTGAAAGTCTTGATTTTTTTGTCACTATAACCCCTTACTAAAGCCGATTTTATTTTTTGAAACTCATTGCTTTAGGCCTGAAGTCCCAACAAAACACACGATTTTTCAAAATTCAATATGTCTTTGATATGACATGTATTACGAGCTAATAGATAAAATCTGAGTTCAGATTCGGATTAAGCAAATTAATACAAAAAAAACACACAAATAACTACAAAAAAAACACAAATTACTACAAGAATACAAAAAAATTCAAACAACAAAGAAAAGTTGGTCCTTGTTTTGCTGTGTAATTGGGGTTGTCCTTATTTTGCTGTGAAATTGGGGTAACAGGAAATGTAGTGAAAACCATGAAAATTGTGCGTATTAAAATATTAAAAGTATTTCAAAGCTTTTAAAAATTTAATTGAGGTTAAAAGTTTGCACTTCTAAGGATTTATATTTATTTCGAAATCTCAACTGAATGTGGTGGTGGGGAGAGTAACTGCACTCTTATTTTCTAACTTCATTATCCATCGCTATAGCCTTCAAAGGCGTCATGATTGGCTAAAAATGAGGTGTGATGTAATTTATAGCAAATCATGGCGCATTTGAAGGCGGTTGCGGTGGATATTGAAGTTAGACAATAAGGCCCCTTTGGTTATTCTGTGAAAAAATCAACTGCTTACCGAGAGAAATAAATAGTTCGGAAATTATAAGTACTCACGACAAAGATCACTATTAGATACGTGACGGTGCTTAATAAGAAAGTGCATGCTAGTTGCAAAATATTATTTCTATTCTCGAATACACTTAAGTTGTGTAAGAGTGCACCTGAATCGAATCGAAAAATCAAATAAAATGTATCGAATTTGTAGGTGTATCTGCCAATGCAGATATTACATACTTCTCGCCGCAAAAGTCATGTTTCCACGGTGAAAATTTTGCAGAATGTAGCTGGAACTAAGCGATCTAGAGCGGCTTAGATGGCTAGTCCCCCTTTGACTAACGACATTACCAAGTGATGGGTTGTGATTAGTTGTGAATGATGAGTAAGAGTAATTACCAACTCTAGTTATACTGGCTTTAAGGTTAAATTATCATTTAGTTTTGGAATACAATAATAATAATCGCAATAAATTACATTAAAAAATTGAAACAAAAAAATGCAAAGTAGGCAGATTTGAAATTTCAACTCTAAAGGGTTAACGCATGAATTTTTATAATCGTAAAAAAATATATACATGTTATTTCGCAGCCTATTTAGGATCAAAAAAATATTGTTTTTTTTTAATTCTTTGTTCAAATGTAATTAGCAAAAAATGAATTGTTTCAGATATGGAACGCCATGCACTCCAGTTCTCAAATCTTAAAGTTACATATTTGGAACATAATGAAGTCTATAGTGTGGGCTGGATTTGAGGACATTGACCCCATAAAGATTCAAGAATAGAAACGTGTAAATTAGAAAATTATCAATGGATTTGTTTATAGAAATAAATAAAACTTAACATACAAGCAAATCCAGCGCGTTTATAGTATTATAGTTGCAATGGGAATAACATCAACGTATAGTAAATTATTTTATTCATGTAAAATGATAATTTTGTAAGTTACGCGTTTCTACTCTTGACTCTTTTTGGGGTCAATGTTCTCAAATCTCAATCGGTCCAATCCAGACTATAGTCATTGAATATACTTTTTTAACCATTCGTTGGTTTGTCTGTTCGAATGTTTGTGCGAGCGTCATGAAAAAATTACTAAACCGTTTTGGATGCAGTTTTCACAATTGAGATTGTACAGCTTAGGGTCCCAGAAATAATAAAAGATGTATATTAAAAAACAAACTCTTTAATCGTAATAACTTAATTTACGTACTAAATATTTTGTAGCTTTTCATCATTAAAAAATAATTATACCAATTCCAATTTGGAATTTGAAAGCTGTTAGCTGGAGCGCATGCGGATGGTTACAATATCTTTTTCATTATTACATGTTGTTCCGAATTTGAAACAAACTTGGATTGATAATATTAACATGACATTATGGTTGTGACTTGCGTGTTTTGCCATAAAAATGTCGCGAATCCATCGTTCTTTAATATTAAATGCTATTTTCATCCGAACTTTTAATAAAACCAATTAAAAACACGAAATGACGAACTGCGAGTTGACGCTTATTCAATATGACGACATCGACTGATTTACTGGCTGATTTTAGTGCTTAAACCTTTCTGTAGAAGCGCCACTTCTTATTTAGTAAATTACACTCTTTGGAACGGAATTAAATCCAAACAAAGTTCAGAGATGGCTTTGGTAGTTTTATTTTACGCAAAAATGTGAGTGTTCCAAATTTGTCACAGTATGAGGTAAAGGTTGGCCGCTGAACGTTCGCTGAACACTAAAAGCGAATTTATTGTCTATGGTTAAAAAATTGTGGAATTTTAGAAATATTTTCTAGCAACCCTGAAATCATATGATCGTTCAATGAAGAAGTGCGACTGATAGGCGTCGACTTACTTCTTTCTGGGCCAGTTTTTAATTTACTGGCCGTATATCGGTTGTTTTTTCGTGTTAGTAGTGTTAAATATCAACCAGCAACCATGGCGCTAAGCGACGCAGATGTTCAGAAACAGGTACGTATGAGTTAACCACCAATATAGCAACCCCATTCTTTCCGCCGACATGGCTTGATGAAATGATTGATCCAGATAGAATTCCTTTTAATTTCATGTATAGCTGCCAGATCTGTGCACAAATGAATAGTCAGACGATGTTTTCCACAAACATATGAGCAGATCTCAGTGCTAAAACCTTTACATTATGTTTCCAGATCAAGCATATGATGGCCTTCATCGAACAAGAGGCCAATGAAAAAGCAGAAGAAATCGATGCTAAGGCCGAGGAGGAGTTCAACATCGAGAAGGGTCGTCTCGTGCAGCAGCAGAGGCTCAAGATCATGGAGTACTATGAGAAGAAAGAGAAACAAGTTGAACTCCAAAAAAAGATGTAGGTTTTACTTGCATGTCTACTTTTTCCCGTTTCTGTATGCCTGGTACGGTTTTTTATTTATACGTAGTATTCTTGAATGTGATTCTTTTCATATCTATGTATAATCTCAATGACTAATTTTGAATAATCCAGAAAGAGAGGTCATCAAATCACCAATCTCTTTGGAGAAACATAAAATATAAAATCAAATAGGAATGTGATAGTCATGTGACTTAAAGTATTCAACCAAGGTGCTAATACCTACAATGTGACAAGGGTTTTGCCTATATGTTTTATTTAATAATTGGAACAGCAAAAAGCATGCTCATTCACATTTTGTTTTATTTAAACAAAAAAGAGTACATAATGCTGCTGTTGTTGATTTTTCATAACTGACAAACTGTCTAACACCTTGTACTGGTATAACTAGATTACAAAGTGATTGCTATTTGAACTTATACTTTTTATGGTCAGAAAACATAATACATGACTTCATATTGTATATGTCTACTGTACCTACATATCCTTGAATTCACAATCTTTAACAAGAATTCATTAACATCATGAATCAACACTGCTGGAAGTTTTGCAGACTGACATGTGTGACCTATTCTCGTGCAGCAAACCTTAAATTTAGAGTTGAAAAACCTAAAATAATACAAGCTCATTTAACTTTTATCCATCCGTGTTAAAGCCTATTTTGCAATGAAAAGTTTTAGGTTATGGCAGCTCTAAATCTAATATTTGCTACATGAGAATAGGTGTCAATATGTTTAATTTAATAGTAATAAGTTTAATTTCACATATTCCCATAAGAAAACAGCCTAATTCAAAATATTGTCGTTTATTGATTTTCGGCTGGTTTTTGATTTGTGAAAATTTCATTGACTCACTTGTATGAGACAAGTACATTACAGCATTTTACAGTTGAGCACCACTTAACTTGAAATTCTCAAATGGGAAATCAGAGTTGTGATACTGAAAGTCTGAAAATAACTTTGTTATACTAGTCAAGTGACCAGCAATTTCAGCTTTTTTATAATGGTGACTAAAAGAAGTAAAGATAACCCAGAGATGGCAGAAACTAAAGTTAAAATAAGTTGCTATTGTGGTCATGATGACAAAAAAAAAAAACTACATAAATTCCTAAAAATCTGTATAAGGTATTGTCCAGGGATTAGTGGATAACCCTTTTACTGCGGGTAGATCAATCAGTGCCCTACACATAAGAAAATTATGACCTCAGTAAAAATGCCACAGTTTTTCATCTAAAAATTATTTTAATTATTTGCTCTAATTTTTCAAATTAAATATTTTTCATATTATTTTGAAATTACTTGCCTTTAAAAAAGTAAAAAATGGTGATCTGGTTTTATGAGGCAACTATTCGAATGTATGAAAACAAAATCAGATCACCATATTAAAATTTGAAAGAATGGCATAAAATAACGAACCCTTGGGAGAGCTTTTTTAAAAAGTAAGTTTTTAGGTGATAATTTAAAAACCGTGGCACTTTTACTTAGGCCATAATTTTTTATAAGGAGGGAACCGATTGACCTACCCGCTGTTTTAAAGGATTATCCATTAATCCCTGGACACCTGTTTATTAAATATTTTTTTATGAATTTGCAACTGAGATTGATAAGAATGAGTACTCATAGTGTGTTATCTACTGATAGTAGGCCAAAATTCAGGTTTACAATTCACAGAGATTCATACAATCAACTGTTAAGTCTAATAAATGTTTGTGTAAAACATGATACAACTTTTAACCATGACAGACACTTTTATTAGACACACGCCTGTCTTACATGGAAAAGTTCTTCAGTAATAATCATTTATTCACTATAATAATAACATAATGTTACATGGCTATGGAGATACTTCAGACTGTCATATCAAGAGAACAGGAAAAGAAGAGGCTCATCTACTGCTGTAGGCTTGCTAGCCTAATTTGAAGAAAAAAAACGTCATTTAGTTAAACAATTGGCTCATTTTTCTATACAATTGCCCTGTAAGAGTGTTTTTTAATTGAGGATTGCAACAAAATAAGCACCCTGACTGTTTTTATTTTGTAGTTATTTACTGAGGAATCGCATTATTTGAGTTAAAAGAGAAAAGATCAAATAGAAAAAAACTGCTAAAAAGAATTGATTGTACCACAAAAGAGAGACACAAATTATATTTTTATACCATACTCGAAATAAAACTCAGGATGAAAATTTTAATTTTGTCACTTTACTATCGTGAATTTCTCAACCGCTATATTAAAAAATTTTCGTTTTATTTTTTACACTGTATTGTGTAGGCACATGAGTGCTATTTTTGTAGCACCTTTAATGGTGCTAAAGTTATGAGGCTGTGACATACGGACGGACGGATAATGGAGTCTCACCGTAAAAGTTACTTTTACCTTTCAGGTACTACGGAACCCTAAAAAGCAATGGAATTCCCTATAAAATATAACCTTAGGAATCATATTGTTAAATAATTTTTCTTTAAAAATATTGATAAACCCCTTCTTCTGTACCCTTCATAAATCATATTATAACAGAAGTTTTGTAATACATATTAAATTTGAATGGATAAGAGTGCTTGCTAATAATGATCCAGATTCATCCATTATAGTTTTAATAACCCGACATTCTCTCCTCAGCCAATCATCGAACATGCTGAACCAAGCTCGTCTGAAAGTGCTCAAAGTGCGTGAGGACCACGTACGTAACGTACTAGACGAGACCCGCAAGCGCCTCGCCGAGGTGCCCGCCAACAACGCTCTCTACCAGGAGATGCTGGTCCAGCTCATTGTGCAGGCCCTCTTTCAGGTAATGAACGTCAAACATTGACTTTCCAGATAATTATCCAACATGCTGAACCGAGCTCGCCTGGAAGCGCTTAAAATTATGTGGGCATTGAGAAAGCACACCCTGATTATGCTGTGGCGACAGTGCCAGATGAACTTATCTAGAGTCAAGCGCAAGTGAGCAAGATCAAAATAATATGTGAGCCTTTTATTAATACAACTTAAGCGACTACAGAGCAGGCAACCATCTGCTTAAAATTATTTAAAAAAATCTTGTAGCCACATGATGGATAAATAATGTTTTCAAGATAGTCACAACATTCTTCGTATCTCTGGTAACAATACATAGGTAACACTAAAAGTTTCCGGAACTGGCCACTTACATAAACAATATTTAAAAATTTATTGCAACATTTGAAAATAGAACTCTTTGGCTGTAGAATGCAGTTTGTTTCATCTGACTGTTTTTTGTTTTTACCTTGTGGCGCCATTTAAAAAATTGTGTGTCTGCATCAACATGGAGTTAACTCAAGAAAATTTTCGTAGTATGATTTTCTACGGTTTTAAGTGTAATTTGACAGCTCAACAGAGCATCGCTCGGCTTGAAACAGCTTTTGGCAATGAAGCACCATGCAAGACGACTGTTTATAGCTGGTTTGCAGAATTCAAGCGTGGTCGTATCAATCTCAGTGACGAATCTCGCGATGGTCGGCCGTCCACCGCTGTGACCAACAAAAACATCGATGCTGTGCGCCGTATGATTGAAACAGACAGGCATGTGACCTACCATGAAATTCGCGCATCCTTAGAAATAGGCATGAGTCAAATACAATCAATCCTACACAAACATTTGGGTGTGAGAAAGCTGTGCTCGCGGTGGATCCCACACAACTTGACCGAGGCTCAAAAAACGGACCGCGTCACTTGGTGCAGTGCCATGCTTACCAGATTCAACGAAGGTGCGTCAAATTTGGTGTGGGACATAGTAACAGGTGACGAAACATGGATTTATTGCTACGATCCCAAAACAAAGCAGCAATCGAGCGTATGGGTCTTTCAAGATGAGCCGAAACCAACCAAAGTGGCGCGCGTGAAAAGTGCATCTAAGCGGATGATTGCTTCTTTTTTTAATAAAACTGGACACGTGGCTACTGTTGCTTTAGAGAATCGTCGTACCGTGAATAGTGACTGGTACACGACCATTTGTTTGCCGGAAGTTATTGACGAACTCCGTAAAAATAACCGTAAACGCCGTATCATCCTGCACCACGACAATGCTAGTTCTCACACGGCCAGACAGACAAACGACTTTTTGAAGACGAAAAATGTAGAACTCATGAGTCATCCTGCATACAGTCCCGACCTGGCACCTTGTGACTTTTTTCTGTTCCCAAAAATTAAGAACCAATTACGCGGTCAACGATTTTCATCACCAGAAGAGGCTGTCGAGGAGTATGAAAAACACGTTTCAGAGGTCACCACAGGGGAGTGGCACAAAAGTTTTCAAAACTAGTTTGATCGAATGAAAAAGTGCATAGACGCCAAGGGAGATTATTTTGAAAAACAATAAATTAATTTTGTACCTTTAATAGTATTTTTTCATATTCATTCCGGAAACTTATAGTGCGTCCCACGTATGTAATTTTTTCAGTCCTGTAGTACTTGGAGTTTCTATTCCCACTTCGTCGTTAAGTACCCCAGCAAAAATAATCAATCCTGACCTTTCAATCTCCCCAGCTGGTGGAACCAACTGTCCACCTCCGCGTCCGCGAACAGGACAAAGGCCTGGTCGAATCGCTCCTCGGCAAAGCTCAGTCCAACTACAAAGACAAGATCCGCAAAGATGTTGCGTTGGTCATTGACCAAGAGCATTTCCTGCCCCAGGACACTACTGGCGGGGTTGAGTTGCACGCCGCAAGGGGACGCATCAAGGTATTTAGGGCTTTATTTTTACTTGCTAAAGTTTATTTTTCTGTGTCATTTCAATTCATTTTGCATTTTACTAAGGGGTAATTTTTTGTTTAAGGATACAGGCACTAGACAATTAAAGAGCGTTTGTTGTAGGTCAAATTTAGCTTGTCTTTTTTGACATAACTGTATCTTTTACTTAATTGTTGTTACTACGTTTCAGTTTATAGTCACTGTTTAAAACGCGTTTCACTCCGTTTTTTTCACATTTATTTAACCTGTCATTTTTATTTTTTCGCGTCTTATCTTTTTTCTTATACTTTATATAATTGAAATATCCGAAGCACATGAAAAATTAGCGACTTTTGTGCTTTTGTTTGGTATCATGTCGTGTCATCTCCGTGATAAGAATAACGCTTCCTGTTCATTTTTGTCTAACATTTTCAAGAACCATTCATCTACTAATAGCGACTCAAGTCTCAGACAAGTATACTAACTTTTTATATTCTATTGATTTTTCATTTCTTTGCATGCAACCATTTATATCACTATGAAAATAAAAGAAAGCTGTAGAAAATATTTTATGAAAAGTTCAAGATCTTTGTGCATATTTTATAGACTTTAACAATATTTTTGACTATTTCAGATCTGCAACACCTTGGAGTCCCGCATGGAGCTGATTGCCCAACAACTGCTCCCTGAGATCCGCGCGGCTCTCTTCGGACACAACCCTAACCGTAAATTCACCGATTAGACCAACACGGTCACTTAATACATGTTGTTTACAACAACAAATATTCTTTCTTATTTGTAGACCTAACATAATATTAAATTATAAGCGTTTTCTTTGCCTAATTACGAATAATTATAATAATGCGTACAACTTTAGAATATATGAATGATCGCAGTTTAGTCGTCAGAAAATGTATTATATAATTATATAAAATTCGTGTATTTATCATGAGAGTTTCTGATTTCTGGAGTGATAATTCTACTCTAATTTTTGCATTAGTTTCGCCTTAAATTGTTGAAACACGCGTCAAAGTATTATATTATTGCAATTCATTCGTCTAATACTTATATGTATTTTAGAGGATTTAGCTTTTAGAAAGAGGAATTACTATTGGTATACCGAAGCTTCTACATAAGATTTGGTGTTAGTTGCGAGCATTTGATTGTTAAATGTCTTTCTGGGTGGTTACTATGCATATAGACATGTATTATCGGTTATTCAATATTAATCTAAGTATAAAGATGCACTTTTTAACAGACACTTAACTGCGTGGGTAGATAACTTCTCAAGCAACAGTAGATCATAATAACTTAGATGTACGTGTAAATGTACGATCAATGTATTTTCAGAATTATCTTCCTTCGACTAGTTATCTAGAACGTTTTGGAACCGTTGTTGTTAACCTTTTGGATCTTGGACTTCCTGGGAATTATTGAGGTCTGTAAGATTGGCAGGAGACGGCAGCATCTTATCCTATTGCCACTGAAATCGAAGTAAAGATTTCGCTGGCTTCAGGGTAATGTCATCTGGCAATCTTGCAGATATTAGACATTCCTATCATTATCATGGTTTCTGACCTGGCAATCACAATTTTCCGGCTTGCTTTGAAGAACATAGAGCACTATAGCTCTATAAAAATAAGGTACTATATGTAATCCCCATTATGGCACTGTTAAAATTCTTATGTAAATATATAGATGTGTTAAAATTGGTGTTTCACTGTAGTTCTACATTTGCCCTCTTTGCTATTAGTACTTCTTTTCTCGCTTTTAGAATTACGTTATATCTTTTTGCGGGTTCAGAAATAAATAGGTACGGGGTTTTACTAATCTTTTATTTAATAATATCGGCACATTTGTACATTCATAAGACATAACTTGAAGCTAAAATTTAATACTCTTCTATAAACTTTAATGGACTAGGTAGTCCTGTATTTTTAAGTTTAGCTTTTTTCTAATTAAGTACTTTATTTATCATACAATAACGGTTATATTTGTTTTTTATTCTTATTTATAAATATATTATATTTATCTACTAAAAGTAAGTTTCCCACTTCAATAATACTTATCTTTGGCAGCAATACGTGAAATATTTGCAGTAACGATAAAACTTCGTTAAACTTTACACAAGAACGAAAAAATTACATTATCCCAGCCTTAGCCATTTACTGGCCTAATAACGTTACAAAATAGTGTAAAATGTCACAAGTTTATTACTATGAATATTTAATTACCATTGTGTAAAGAGGATAAATCAAAATCCTAAGCCTCAATAAACGAGCATCCTCAGACTCGAGCACATCATTAGTTGTCTAATTACTGCGGATGCAACTATAATTCTCCTTAAACGACTAAATGCGACACATCAGGCGTATAAGCGGGCAGGTATCTGGGTACTCTCGGTTCGTCCCGCCTCCTGATGACGCCTCTATCGACCGCCAAGCTGATGGTGCCAGCCTCCTTCACGCCATTCGACTTGACTCGACGTTGGGACGGCAATATTGAAGCCCGGAGCGTCTTGCGCTTCTGTTAAAAAATACGCCACAGTTAGAGACAAGCCAGAAGTTATCTTCCTCTGGTTTCTGCTTCTACAGAAGAGGACCAGTGTTCCACAGCGGTCAGTTTGGAAGGACTGCACTAGACGACACTGGTAGAAGCGACAAGGGGGACGTTAGAAAGGTGAAGTTCAGGGGCTCAGGGTAGGCTGTTGTTACCTTTACGATGTATTTTGGCAGACTGAAAGCAAGAAGTAAATATTATGCACTGAGTTTTCTTAAACGATGATACATATCGCTGGAAACAGTAGCAGTTTTATTTAACAAGAGGACCTTGAAAATGCTTTCTGCATTGTACTTTAGAATCCAAACTCACTTCAATAGTTCCCCGCCATTTATCAGCAGCATGTCTTGCTATCTCCATCCTTTTTTGCTTCTTGATCTGATGTCTCTTGTAGACCACTTCTATGATGATCAGGAACACTCCACCTATAATACCAGCTAACACCAGTATGAACACGCCAGCCATGTTCTTCAAGCCGAGGGTATTGGGCGTCTTCTCGTTCTCTTCACAGTTCAGCATGTTGTTTCGGAGAATCCATTGGTTGTCGAGATTTTCCATGATTCCACCTGAAATAAGAATATCGTCAATATAATCACAGTTAACAAAAACCAACTACCTACCAAAAGAAAAGAAAAACCAAAGGAAATTCTCACTTTCATGGAAGTCTAGTATAGCGAGTGTCACAAGATCAGCCCAAGGAGATCCCTTCTGCAATCCTATTCCGTAGCCGGAACGACCAAATAGCTCCCCAGCAGTTACCAGCTCACAGTCTTGCGCTGCTTCGAACTCCAATCGGGAAGAATCCCAGATGAAAGCCATGAGTTTCCTACAATCAAAACTCAGCTTAAAATCTGACGCAATTAGCCATGCATGTTTCTGATATATATTTTTTTAATAATTTAGTTTGAAAATGTAGACTATTTTATGAAACTAATTTCATTATTTTTGGGTTTTATTCATTGCATCTATTTAAAAACAAAAACTTAAATTTTACCCGCCAAAAGTGAACGTGACGTCACTAGAGGCGTTCCGCATGGCGCTAATAGTGCTAACACTACCATCAAACTTCTCACGCCCATCAAGTCGTTCCGAATGAAAAATGGCGTCCATCACTGTTTATACTTATAATCCATTCAGGGTTCTTTTGAACGCAACATGAATGATGACAGAATTTGTAGAAATTCATTTAAGTTACGTGAATACAAAGGATATACTACTTTACTAGGTCCAAGAAGTAATTTCTTCTAACTACAATCTTATAATCATGATTTAACTAATGCTCTTATTCTTCGAAAAACCTATTTTTGAAATTGCCACCGGCCAGCTAGCACTTTTCATAGATCGCTCATAGTGCAAACGCTCTGAAGCATAGGCATATCACAACATGGCGTCGTTAAGGATTTCGTCTATGATAAACAAGGTGAAATTTAATCAATCACCCTTATTCATACTGGAGACTCGGTTAGTGATCAGGAACAAAATTCAATGATCGTTATTTTCGAAATCATAAAAAAAATTGTTTCCATACTGACTGAATAGGCAGTAGGTAGGTACGGGAGCAATTTTTTGTTTTCAGTTTTACCTTGAGGTTCATTAAACATTGTTCCTGATCACTAACCGAGTCTCCAATATGAATTCTGGCGGTTGATTAATTATCGGGCTCACAGTGACTCGGAATGATGATAGACGCGATATAATCGATTATGTCGCGACACGGAATGCACTGCATGTCAAATGTCATGTCATGACGTCATAGATAAGTCAAATGAAGTTCATAGTGTTTTGTTAAAATATCTTTAAAAGTATAGATTTATTTATTAATCTGATAAGTAGCAACTGTACAGAAAACATATTTCTCGAAATGGTTTTAAGATTTCCGTTCTTGTCCAGAAAGTTAGCACCCCCAATTGTATTCATATCTGGTTGTAAGACACATACCCGTTCTTCACATCTTCGATAGCCTGTTCAGCACTGTCGTAGTTATTGGCTTCCATGCTGCGGTACATATTGGAGAGTTCCACTTGCCTCCTGAAGTACATATCAACTGCGGACCCTTTTACTGTGGCACACGTTAGGTTCTCCATTGTATTTCGCAGCTAAAATAAGCAATAGATTTAAACTTTTAAATGTTCTTGTATCCGTTCTCCTTTTTTTTGTCAAACTTCCTTACCCTCGCATCATTGATTCCTGTTAGTTTCGTTTTAGGGCGCTCAAGCACGAGAAATGCAGCTAAGTTAGCAGTGTATGAGGCGACGATAATCATTGCAAAACCTGCCCAAACCATGCCGAGAACTCGAGCTGAGAAACTCCTTGGCGTTCCTGTAAATTGGACATCCGGCTTAAGACCTTACAACTTAAAGCTGCTTACATATCTGAAACTGGTTTGTACCTTCTCCAATACCGCTGTTCAACAAGACTCCCCAGGCAAACCAAATGGCACTGGAAAGGTTCAAAGCATCTTCCTCGGTTCCATCGATGTTTGCCAACTTGAAGCGACCAAAAGGCGAGAATCTGTCTAGGAGGTACAGCACCAAAGCCACCACGTGCACAGAAACCATCACGAGAATCCAGAGAGTGTTGGAGAATGGTTGCAAGAAAGATACCAAGGTCGATGAACGGGATGGCTGCAAAGGAATATATGGTTTTGATCTGTCCCATTTATTTAGAATTGTCTTATACATAATACGAGGAGGCATGGGTACAAATCTGAACGGTAAAGTATACAACAATATAGGTGAGGTCTTACTTTCTTCTCCAAGATGGTTATCCCTTGGTATTTAAAAGGTTTGCTGAACTCAATGAACTCTGCCCGTTCTGGATTGATGGTAAGTGGTGCGACTATCATATCGGCTCTCTCGTATACCAACTCACCTGTAAATTTTAAGTATTTGTTACCTTCATGGAGTCCGCTACGAATATAGATGTTCTCGTGTCGTTAAGTCTTCATACACTTTGTGAATTCCTTTCACCTCTACGTAAGTTACTTTTAAACAAACGTTACCTATAAGTCCAGTCCATTCCTTTTTAGCGTTTGGTATAGACAGATTCCTGATTATGTAGTTCCCGAACTGTCCATCAGGAGACAAGGCCAACGAGTAGGTAAAGTTGATCGATTTTGATAGGTATTGCAGGAGATCCATGCAGAAGCCTTTGCAGCAATAAAGTTGGTCTGAAAAGTCATTCTGTTTCATTTGAAAGTTTGCGTCAAAAGTTGGTATCTTTATTGCGAATATTAATTTTTGCCGTTATGTGACCTATAGAGGGTACCTAAGTAACTCAAGAATCTGGGCACATTCAGTTGAAATGTAGAAAACTTGTACATGATGTTTTCAAGCAGATTAGAATTCACCGCACAAGGGAAATTAAAGTTAAAAGTTGATTCCTTAAAAAAATCAAACTGTTGTCTGTCTGTAAATTCGCGATTCCCGTAAAAACTACTTAACGGATTTGGATGGGGTTTTCTGTTGTGTAGCCTATGTCCTGGGAATAACTAAATCAAGATTTATTTTTTTGAAAAATAAAATACACATCAATATAGTTCTATCTTTCTCCACGAGATGGGGCTACGCTACTCTTCATTACGATACTTTTTGTATTTCTACTACCAAAGGGCAAAAAGGAGCACTCTTAATGTCACATATTAATGTTTTGACCTGTAAAAAGTATACTTTATGTACATTTTATGTACCTATCTATTTTACAAAATAAATATTTTGAATTTTGACTCTGCTGTCTGTCTGTACGTCCGTATGTGACATGTCTCTAGCTCGTAGATGGACTGAGTTACAGACCTAAAATTAGTATATTTTGTGTTGAACATTCATCAAAATATTTTTCAAGGAGACCTCCGCTGAATTTTTTTTTACTTTGTCGTTTGGGGTTTTATTGTCTTGAAGGTAAAATAATAAATAAATGGGGCCGTCAAAGTTGTCAGTTTTTGAAGATTTTTGTTTCGGGGTCTGTCTCAAAAACTAAATTTATTAGGAATGTCTATGGAAGTTCAGTATGCATGTACAATCGCCTGTAGTTCAAGCTCCTTAGTTGTAAACGATTTTAACGGCTATGACGCCGCAATAAGAACTGCCAATAGGTAGTCGTCCGTACAATATACTTACTGTATAACAAATACTGAATACATAAGTAGTAACTTATGTAAGCTGCAACCTAAAAAACAACTTTCACGGGTTGTAAGATGTTACGGAGCCCTAAGATCTAGGCCCGACTCGCACTTGGCCGGTTTTATTACAATGTGATATTGAATCCACGGATCCACTGAGTCACGTATTAAAAGGTCAGTGCAGACGAAGTCGTGGAAAAAAGCTTGTTATATACAGAATGTTAGGAAAAGTACTTCGTTCCTTTAAACCACGTGTGCTATAGGTATAACAAAGTATGTTAAGCGTGTTTAATTTTTTTTAATATAAAAAATTCAAAAGGATTGGTTTTTTAATTTATTTCTTTTATTTTATATTATCAAATTAAATTATTATCCTTTTCTCTTACGCACCGTTTTTTTGCAATTGTCTATCACCTATCTTTATCTATATATTGCGTTCTGCTGAACTAGGGTTGAACAATTTAATGAAAGTTTTAAAAAAATATTTAAATTTGTTTTTATAAAAAAATAAATAAACACGCTTAACATACTTTGTTATACCTATAGCACACGTGGTTTAAAGGAACGAAGTACTTTTCCTAACACCTGTATAAATTTATAAACACATTGCACGTATGGTGAGAGAATCTGTACATTACCGACATTTAGTTCGTGATAGATAACGTTGCAATTACAATACAATAAGGTGGTTAGTTTTATAGTGTTGGAAATAATCAGTGTCGATCTAAATGATACCCCAAATGCGTTGATAGCGTGCCCGACTAATTCTGAAACTTATTGAATCTAAATCGTAAAGTCATGAGATAAAATCCATTTTCCATTGACACGAGTAAATGATAAAATAATGGCTTTCGGCCTCCTTGTTTCTTTATTTTTCGTACCTGTGTCTTCGCTGGCGTTATAATGTGGACATGGAATTTCCTCAGTTTTACACCCTCCACCGTCTTGTACTTTACGAGCGTAGACGAAAGGTTTCTCTTCTATTGTAAGCACCTGTAAAAATAATTATAGCAATAAAACAATGATATGCATAAAGTTCACATATAAAGTTCAGTATATTTATTTGTCGAACCAATGTTATGTTATGTTATAATTATAATGTATACGTGTTTCAGCTCAGCTCTGCCCTCATGGCTCTGCCTTGTAAGGCGTACAAATAATTTTGTTACTTAACTAAAAAACTAATATTGAAAAACACAAAGAATATATATATTTTTTATAATTTTCGATATATTTCGGCCTAAGGTATGGGGCCGTCGTCAGTCGAATTGACGTATATCAAAAATTGTAAATATATATCTTTTCTTTTGTGTTTTTCAATATTAATATTGTAAATAAAGGCTCAATTAGAGTAAAATATACATTTATTAATATCTAAAAACGTGATAGGTATTTTAATTACAATTCAACGAGAAATAACAAGTTATGAAACACACAAAAAATAAATTACAATATTAATGAGTCTAATGAATGAGTAATTCAAACACAACAACAATAAAAAGAGAGAAAAAAAACATAACACAAGTCCAGCACTACAATCCAGTGTCAGCAAATCGAGTAGTGTCACGTTCCGAACCTTAAATATGTAAGATGTAAAAAGATGACGTTAAAAACATATTTACCTTCAGATGGGTTGGTATCATGAACCCTTCAGGCTTTGAAGGACTTCTTCCCATCCAAATTATTTCAGACTCTTTAAGTTCCAGTTTCATTTTTTGCGCTTCCTGAAAGAAAACAAATCCATTTTGAAAAAGTTATCTTCCAGTAATGTCCCTATTTATAACTGAAAATAACTGGGTAGATATTGAAACTTGTTGGAGCAGTATTTATGGTTCCATACCGGAAGGGTGCCAAACAGGGCCTATGTTCGTCCGTCTGTCAACTTCAGCCGTAATAGGTAGCTAGTTGGAATTTACACAGAATACCTACTACTATGGCTTATATTACAGCAAAAATAGAAATGATAAATTGAAATCCAAGGGACAAAAAACGTATTAATTTGACGTTATTTGTATCAGCTTTATCATTCAGACATATGTATTCAGTCATTCAGGTTGTTGTACATACTCTAAAGTAAAGCAACAAATAATAAAGATTTGGGTTCCGTACTCCGTCAGATACATTTTAGCGCTTTGTTTGTTGCTATGTTGCTTTAGGATCTACCTATACCTAAAATACATATATATTGTTGTTATTTACCATAATGTTTTAGGGTTGCTCTACCCATATTGTGTGGTGCTACGGAACCCTTTGTGTGCGAATCGCACTTGGCCAAATTATTCACTTGTACCCCGACAGAGATAAAAATCTTATGTCTTTACAATTGGTTCGTAAAAATCTTAAACTCTTAGAGTCTATAAAGCCTATTTTCCAGCAAATTACAACATCGTACGTTGCATAGGATAGGAACGACGACCTACACATGCCGGACTTTAAATGATTACATTTATATACGCCTTGCCCTTCTTCTTAGCAATGCTAATCGAATGGTGCGGATGGTTAGGCATTATGTATACCGAGTGTAAAAGCAAAGGCAAGAATCCTTTAAGGGTGTGTTAGTATGATCGGTAAAGATATTATTTTAAATACTGGGATCTCTAAATAAAGTACCAGTACCTCATAATAAGACGATTTTCTTTACTCAAAATACACTAATCGCGTGGATACCCTCACTGGTCGCTGGCAACTCGGGTGCGGGTTGCGGGTTGCGGGGTGCAATTAGGTGTGTGGGGAGGCCGGTGAGCTGCGTAGCCATAGCTTAGAAAAATGATAGAATTTTTGGTGAAAATTCAAGGTATATTTTTTTTTCTTGTAACGACATCAGAATCGTATAAACTTTCATATCCTAAAGGGATTCTTGGCTTTGCATTTACATCCTGTATATATTATAATATTTTAATCCTATATTTCTCTATTTTATGCAGGTGTATAACTTTATTACATTTTAGTAGCCCACCTTCATATTTGTATTTCCCGTATTTATTTATCAACTTATTTGTTCATTGCATTATGTATACGTAATATTTTTATTCCTATATTTCTCTATTTTATGCAGGTGTATTATAATTACATATTAGTAGCCCAACCTAAATATTTTTTGTATTTATTAGTATACAGGCTGTCCCAAAAGTCAACGTTATCCCTTAGAGGGCTGACAGGCCAGCTCATGACTGTCCAGAATAATATCAAAATATGACCTCAGTAAAAAGTCCATAGTTTTTGAGTTATCGATACTTTTATGAATTTTGTAAAATTCGACATCTTAGAGAAGTCTTTTCAGTGCCACAGCTATACAATTCCATATTCCAAGATTATAATTTTTGTTTCGCAATCTTGAATAGCCCTGCTATTGATAATAGTTCAAAATAAAATTAATATGATACGCGTTTGTAAAAAAAAAAAAACATCTTTGTTCGAATTATATTATTTTATAACTTTGGCTCCTCATACTGTGAAAAAAATTCACTACGCTTAACTGGCAAGTAATTTTAAATAATAGGTCATTTAGTGTATTTTCTTAAACGATAAAACAATTGCCATGTTTTACGTTAGAAAAAAGTATATTGCTATTCTACTGTAAAAGGAGCTCATCTTAAAAATATTTAAATACTTAGAAATTCGAATGAAAACACTCGTTAAACTTAATCGGTAGGTATTTACAAACAAAAACGAATTGAAATTAGAAGCAGGTGTGTTAACTGCCTGCCACGGCAACTTTTTAGAATACCTCGTAAACTATCGACTTTTTACCGAGGTCATATTTTGATATTCAGGACAGTCATGAGCTGGCCTATCAGCCCTCCACGGGATAACGTTGACTTTTGGGACAGCCTGTGTATATTTTTATATTCTAAAGATACATATTGTAAAGATTAACTTTGACTTGTAGAAAGTATACTTTATGTATCTATTTTACAAAATAAATATTTTGATTTAATTTGACTTACGAACCTTCGAATAAAAGTACTTTCCAACAGCGACATGCTCCCCCTCCATTCTCACATTGACCATGTCATACTCCGCGTTCACCCTATCTCCATGGTCATCGAAGGCCACATGACCAGTCGCTCCACTCTCCAGGATTTGCTTCCTGATGTAGTCGAAGAGAAGACGCCCAGTGGTCCAGATGGAGCCAGAGTTGTCGCAATCAGAGGGCGGGGCGTAAATCTCTTCGGATTTGTTCATGTCGCGAATGGCTGACGCAAGGACGTAGCTGGGGAATAGCAACCAAAGAAGTTATTTCCTTGATAGAAGCAATAGGAGTTGACGAGCAATACAGGTTAAGAGGGCAATACATGCTGGTGACTTTGAGAGTCGAAATTGGTGGCAGGTTTATAAAAGAAAAAAAAATGAAAAATATATATGATAAACTAAGGAGTATCTGGAATGATGTGCCTTGATTAGAATTTTAAATTTTTATCAAAATCTTTAACTACTTATCTAAATACCAAACCTAGGTCTAATTTCAAACGCATATCCGGTTTAATTAATGCAAAGAAGTAAATTGAAATTTAGTCAAATTGAAGATATTATACCAACAAATGATTTCCTTTGATTATTTTTGAAGAATTTTAGTTATGATTAATTGTAATTAATTATTTTGGTATATTTTAGCGCGTTCGCAGCTTGTCTATCTTACATAGAGTCCTGAATATGGCCATGTTCGTTGGTAGCGTTCACCAGCCTCAGCCCTAGCAGCCCCTCTGGAGCGTTGGCAGCGTCCAAAGCCTGCTCCGTCACCACCCACACGTAGCCAGCAGATGTCATGTTCAGAAGGTTTGCATCGCGGAATATTACTTCTGCGTCCGCTTTGCTGTTGAAAAAGGAAGCTTTCTTTGCTTATGTGCATTATCAATATTATATTAGACAATTGTTTTTTCGTCTTCTGCGGACTATGAAACTGGTGATTCGCAACTTTCTTTGTTGAACCTCCACCAGCATTACTATTAATCGTTGGTAAATGGCGTGAAACTGAGGCTTGTTTGCTGTAAGCCCTAATGAGTATTTTCTTCACCTGTGTAGCTAGCACGCGCCTGATACCCGCCTAGGGTATTATCTATCCTACTTGCGATCTGACGTATACGCGTTTGTCAATGTACGATAGAGCAAGTAAGATGGAAAGACACTGTATCGAAGTGCTTGCTAGACCCCCTGGGATCACCATTCGGCAGTCTACTAATTAATTTAATCCTCGTCAAAGTTGGCCACATTCCTTTTTTGAGTGTCGTAATCCAGACACGTGCAATGCTGTCACGTTATTGAGGTTATTGGTCATCCTGGACAGAGGTCGCCCTACACTTTCCCATAACGTACCTGGCATACATAAGGAAGACTCTAGCTTGAGCTCCCTTAACGTCGAGTAACTTGTCAGAGAAGGAATCCAGTCCTGGCTCGAACTCGATCACTTGTTCCACTACCACCTTTCGTTCCACGTCCTCGTCACCACTTTGTGATGTCGTTTGGAACCTTTGGAAAAATAAGAGTGGTTTGAATGTCTATTGTTGAATTATCGCAATCACAAGATCGTCATGTCCGCCAGTAAGTTTTAACCACGATTAAGGCGGAACCTTTCGAGCTCGATTGATAGGATTGCAACCTAAAAATACGATTTAAACACACATTTATTTTTAGGACGCCAATAACATTTCCCTCACCGTCCAAGAATAGCCCGTCCATCCGTATCGGAGCTGTGAATGAAGATGACCTTCATGTAGTTGAAATGCTTGAGCACGTCCACCCACACGTCCGCCTGGTGCGAGTACGGAGGTACAGTCCGTAAGAAGGACACATGAATGTTCTTGTCGGAGAAGGCGGAGTCGCGTGATGAGATGCCGATGACCGGGATGTGGTAGAAGCCGCTGGTGTAGGACACTGCCGCGGGGGAGAGGTCGCCTGTTAAGGGGTGGGAAACCACTACTGCGTACACCTGGAATCACAAGAACGCTGCCTGAAGAATATCCGGTCGGCTTTTTGTGTTGTTTTATCAGAAGCATAAAACAATTGAAAATGGAAAAAGTTGGGAGAAATTATCGTCCTTCTATCCAGTTATTTCCTCGGTAGAGTTTAGGGGTTGTTCATTTATTACGTAAGGCAGTTTTGGCCTTTTTTGACCCCGTCCTCGACTATGTAAGAAATAATAAGATTTGTTTGAACCCCCCTAATCAATCTTATGTAAGTAACATAAAATGTTCAAGGAAATATGAATAAAAACCATAAACCAAATCTTTTATTTGAATTTGTTGGTAGGCTAGGCATGTAGGCATACAACATAAGACTAAAATTGAGGAGAAAAAAAAACAAATCTCGACTACTAAGGGCTTAACAGCCAATCAGATAAAGGGTCAGCCAATGAAAAATAATACAAGTAAAACTATCTAGACCCTCCCCCATTTAATAAAAAAATAGATTTGTTTTACGTAATATAATAAATGAACTTAGAGATTCTACTTGTCGGCCAGTATTATAATAAACTCTGTGTTGTCGGCGGCGCTCCAGTAGCTTTCTTGTTCCGGCGTTGCCAGATCGTCCTAAAAGGGACGATTTTCGTCCGTTTTGGCGATGAACCGTCCTTTTTTTGTCCCTTAACATCCATCGTCCCTTCTCGGACAAGCCAGAATTTTCATGTATTAAATCGTAATGTCGTTGTGTTGATTTGTTGTGTATAAATTGCATTTTAATCTTCAAATCAAAGCTGAACTATTAAAAAAAGAAATAATTAGGTTTAAAAGATTAGCTTATCTTTTAATTTTAACTTATATTTCATGCAACATTGAAAATGCGTCCCTTTTCTTCCAAAATCGTCCCTTCTCAGATGGCCCGTCGTCCTAAATTTGAAGTGCATACTGGTAACACTTCCGAGCCTTATTCTATATATTGATAATAGTAATTGATTAGATTAGATAAAATAAACGTTTGAATAAATAGCAGCAACAGATTTCAAGCCCTCTTGTGGTCGGCATTACTTAGTTGCATTGAGATTATTACAAATACCTAAATGGAAATATACATATCTTACCTCTATTTAATAATTACCCCTTCTTTAATGATTAATGATTAATGATATATCATCGTCACGAGTGTCAGAGGTGTGTGGACTATGAATTACAGAACACAGTTCACTCTCGCACACCCACGATTATAACGGTGAAGCCCTATCGCAGAAATTCCATAACTAGCTAGTATCAAGAAAAGCCGTATATTTAAATGATATCTTCAAAATGATGATAGGTTCTACTCACCCGATGGGCGATCAGATCTTTGCAGACATTTAGTGCAGTTTTGATTGGATTTGGGTCCATCAGAATTGAGTAGTCGTGGTAGGTGACCCCTCGCGGCACATACTCGCTTTTGAAGTTCAGATTCTGCAGAAGTTTACATTCGTTTAATGCTAAATATAGGTCGGAGAATGTGAAATATTCTTAAAACTGAACGCTTCCATAGATGAATCTGTGATTGAATCGAAGTTTCATGTGTGTTAATAGTTGCGTTCGCGGGCTAGTCGAAGATTTGACAGTCGGCGGCGCCGCCGGGGCAATTCGTACCTATTGACCACATACTATTGACGCATTTTTTTTTTTTTTTTTTATTTATTCCTAAAATATCTCAAAGTATAGTGATGTGATTTCTGACGTGGAAAGGCTAAATGGAACAGAATAACCGTCCTTCCCCTTCATATATCCCGAAAGCTTATACGAGAAAAATGTGTTATGGTCGGTCGGTTGGTCTTTAATAGTCCCTTCAATCCACACAAAACGCCAATCCACCCACCCCATTAAAACTTTCCTTAAAACATGGCCTGTTGGTAAAATATGGCATTGATTTAGTTTTAAACCTATTTATATCAGTTATTTCAATAGTTTAATTACCGCAGCCGCAGTGCATGACGCTGACGCGACGCAAAGTATATTCGTGATCCATATAACAACAATAATAATTCTATGAAAAAGCAATGGTTTAATTATTGTTGTAGAGATTTCTCTCTATTGTTATAATGATTAAAATTGAATGAAGAGCTGCTAACTAAAACAACCGCTAATATTGGCTGCGTTTATTTGACTGTTTCTGCTATCGATTTTAACTAATTCAATACTTCCTATTTTTACATACATGTTCCATTAGTATTTTCGGGGCTTTCGGCACCGAAGGATATATGCATTTCCTTAACTTGAACAAAAACCACTCTGCATGCATTTCCTTTGAAATTAGCTATAGGTAGTTTCAAAGCAGTTTCAAATTTTGTTGGTGACGCCGCTGCCAGAGACCAGTTTCAAAACCCATAATAATCATTATAAGCTGCATACACTCAAAAAACGTTGCGCCGACTTGCACCAAAGCGGTCGCCATATCGATCGGTTACTCGCATTTACCTAGCATACCGCTGCTTCCTCAATTGCTAGCCCTCATATGAGGTGAATTTCATTTACTTACATAGCCAAACTCATACTGTAGACTCAGTAAGTGGCCAAGACCAAGCTTCAATAACCCTGTTTGCGAAATATTTTCTTGTTCGTCTTGTATCCTACTTGTTTAAGAAAAACCTCGAGTCTATTAGTATAGGAGTCTAAATTTAATTTTTTCACGGAAAGGGTCCTGACCACTTCTCGGGTCTCTAGTACGAATTTGGCTATATAAACGAACGTCACCTTATAAAAACAGACTGATGTGATGACCACCAACAACTAGCCTGGCAAGCGTGGTGTGGCTGTGGACATCACTTCCAGGAGGACTACCGAGAGTGGCGAAATCTTGAAAAAGCCTATGTTCATTCCTTCCACTTGGCACCACTGAATTGACACCATCAGTGGTGTCATACGGAAACACTATTCCGTTTCACACCACCCTAGTGATGTCTTGTTTATTTTAACTTGTAACTGTTCATTACCTAATAAGTAAAACGCTCAATAATAATAATAAACCTACTTTTATTATGGAGTATCCACTTTTTAACCTTTTGAACGCCACGTCACTTTCAAGTTACTGTGCTCTGTGCGCCACGGAACAAACTGTCTAGTAGATAAATAGGGACTGCAAGAGTTAATTTCAAAGTAATTAATAATGATTTAATTAATTATTCAAATAAATGGAAACAAAAACAACTAAAATACATTCCTTAAATCCTAGTTTGGGTTAGCTATCGAAACCTCGTATTTCTGTGCGTCGAATTTAATAATGACCAATCTAGGAGTATTAACATATACTTTGTGATAGCTAGATTGTAACATCACTAATAGCTGGTGGTGTGAAACGGAATAGTGTTTCCGTATGACACCACTGATGGTGTCAACTCAGTGGTGCCAAGTGGAAGGAATGCCTATGTCCAGCATTGATATAATAACAAAAGGTCGATACGGTACGTTCTTTTATCGTCAACTGAAAAATGAACCTCTTTTTAAACAAGCGCCACCGAACGATAGAGACAGAGCGGCAAGCTTCGACAGTGGCGCGAGCGAGACAGGCTACATAAAACAGGCCCATGGACCTGTAGTTGCAGTGCCGCGCGCGAGAGGCGGGGTACCGCATCTTCATTTTGTTTTATCTAAGATGTCCAGCATTGGACGGAGATAGGCTGATGGATAAATGGATTTAACGAGATGGTTTCCTTGAAGAACGCCACAGATTCGTTGCTGGATAGAGATAGGCTGATGGATAAATGGATTTACCGAGATGGTTTCCTTGAAGAACGCCACAGATTCGTTGCTGGACAGCACACCCCCGACATTGTAGTAGGTGGGATTGGAAAACCTTCGTCGATCTATTTCAGCTAGCACTTGGTGACTACAGCACCAGATGGCGATGAGTAGGTGGACTGCGTTCTTCATTGTGGCCATCTTAAATGAAAGTATGGGAATTCAATATTCCACTTTTTTTTCTGACGTGCAATGTCATTTCTATTTTGGAGTTTTTGAACCTTCGAGTAGGTAGTTGTGATAAAAATGTTATTACTCTCACGGTTTTATTCGTTTTGTTGTTTACAAATATACATAGGTACCTATGTTTCCCATGACGGTTATTAGTAGGTGTATAAAGTGACTTTCGTTAACACAGCCAAATTTATGTTGGAGACTCGGTAAGTTATAAGGACCAAGGTTCAATGACTCTATTTACGAAACACGAAGTTTTTTTTTGTGTCTGTGTACTTTTATTTTGCGTATTTCATAGAAAAGATAATTGAACCGTTGTCCTGAATACTTACTGAGTCTCCAGTATGTATTTGGCTATTTACACGAAAGTCACCTTAGATTTCAATGGTTACCCAATTATTCGTATATTCAAATGACGACAACCCAAAGTTTGTCGAAATAATGTCGAAAACAATTTCCTCTATTATTTCTATATTAATGTATATAAGCAAGTATAATATAGCCACTGCTGGACGAGTACTATGTAATTATCTGCTGAAGAATTTTACTTAGATATCCTCACCTCACCTCAGCCTTGTGTTGAATTTCTCTGCCTATCTTCGTCTCATTATAACAACAGGAAAATCTAAACAGGATAACAAAGAGTAATAAAGTTCACTTTACACTTCCTAAACGACGTTGGTAAATATAACATTATCAATTCCCTGTATTTACGTAAGGCCCTCCCTTGCTCCAACTTTAAATTGCCCATGAATATTTACTGACACACCCTTTATACATTGCTTAGCGCGATTAAAACTGTAATTAAATTTATTCACTTACCGTATTTTTATCTGGTGTTCATTTTTATTCAAGCCATGTTTAATTCATTTGTCTCCTGAACAATAAAAATTACATTTCCTGAGAAGGGAAAACAGCTGAAAAAGTGATGCTGGAAAGTTTCAGTAGATGGAGCCCCATCCTCTCGCGTTGCCATAGCAACCGCGCAAGCGCGAGATGTGCGTTCAATCAATTTCAGACTCTGATAAAAAGCTGTTACTTACGTAACTTCAGGGTGTCAATATCGATACTGAAGTAAAATCACAGGTTGTTGTTAAAAACATTTATTTATAACTTAATATTAAAACAAATATTGATATAACAATAATCATTATCATTTTATAGTTAATTTACAATAACAAACATGCAAGTAGCTTCAATTAAAATATACAAAAAAAGATTATTCAAATTAAACATAGCTGTCTGATGTCGATCAAATCAATTTAATATATTGTTTAGTGACCTCTTTTAAAAGATCTGTAAATAAGAATACAAATCCTAAACTTCATAAAATTGAAGGTCATAATTAATTTGAGCACCATGTAATGTTGCTAATCAACTAAAAATTTTAATTCCTGTTGGAACAGCAATAATTAGAGTTGCGGAAGTAAAATAAGCTAAAAGGCTATACAATTTTGTCGCCTCGCGTTTAGTGTCTACTCTAGGCCGTGCCAATAGGTAAGAATCATTGACTGCTTCAAATTCAAACGTCTTTGTAGTCCGAGAGTGCATTATCAATGAGTTGGGCATCATCCAAAACGTACATCAATGGTAATCGACAGGCAGACATTTACGACTTACTAACTACACGGTGCCTACTTTACTGCAAATAGATGCGATACAAATTGAGTACGTACTTAGGTTGAAAGGTATTACTAATGCAGTTTCAAGAGATTATTTCTTATCGTTACTGCA
The DNA here is from genome assembly GCA_910592155.1 of Ypsolopha scabrella. Lineage (NCBI taxonomy): Eukaryota > Metazoa > Arthropoda > Insecta > Lepidoptera > Ypsolophidae > Ypsolopha > Ypsolopha scabrella. The sequence goes on from OU342982.1 coordinate 12,340,434, forward strand.
AAACAGCTTAAGAAAAGCAAACAAAGGCATTACCTACTGCATTCTCTATTAACGGATGAATTTAGTTTACGGTTTTACATTTAGGAGCTACCTCTATCTGACTAAGTATTTCTGGAGCGAGATATTCCGCTATGATACCTTGATGATATACCTACCAAGCTAGATCCTTTTAATCCTGATAGAAGCGATTTATATTTTTTTTAATGTCTTAAGTTCATTAAAACAAAACTACAATTTCTTATTCAGTAGAAAGGGTTAACTTTACAATCGATTGATTTTGAGTACAGTTGAGAACCTGAGTCACATTTTACATGTCAAAAAATTCTTGGTCTAATTCTTATACAAACTTAGATCACATTCGCAAATTAATCAAATTTAATTTTGGCACGTGATCTTACCTTCTTAAGTGTGAAAAATCTAATGCCAATGAGGAGCCCAAGGTGCGGGTGCCCACTGGGCTGGAGCTGGCCAAGTAGGGGGTGGGGCGGGCCAAGTGGGGGCTGGAGCCGGCCAAGTGGGGCCTGGTGCAGGCCAAGATGCTGCTGGCCAGGGTTGGGACAAGGCAGCGGCGGCGGCTGTAGCGGCGTGGTGCGCAGCCCCAGCAGCGCCGGCTGCACCTGAGCTTTGCAACACTGAGAGCTTCACAGACTCTACATCTGGGGAAGAAAAGTATACGTCTGTTAATCTTATCTGTTGTCTGTGTTGTTTAAAAGTCCAAGTTCCTCCAATATAACTGAAACATATAAAATACAACTACGATTATTAGATATTTTAATAAAGTTATGACTCTTCTCAGCTGAATCGACCTCAGCTGATTTCGGAGTAATGTACTACTTACCAGCATTATGAAGTCTGGCCGCCTGCTTGTGAGCCGCATGCTGTATAGCGCGTGCAGCCGCTGCCTCTCTAGCTGCAGCTATCTTCTGAGCGGCAGCAGCTCTAGCCTTAGCTGAAGCTAACTGCGCTTGAGCGTTGATGGCTGCTTGAGCCGCTGCCAGGGCTTGGGCTCTCGCTGCCGCCGCCGCTTCTTCACTGTATATCATTTGAATACCATTACTGCCTGTCTACGGAGATTGATTAGGGCTATCATACGCGTCATTGTCAATTCGATGCCAACTCTTATTGATTGGACGTAACCCATTGATCAAGACTGATGGCAATTTCATTGGAGAAGTTTATTTTGATCGGTTAGTAGGAAGGCCCATTCATGATTTGCCATCGTCATCTTACAGAAGAAAGAGAAGAGCATTCTATGTTAAAATAAGATAGATACCTACCTTTTAGCAATACCACCTGCATAATAAGGAGCTCAATTTGAGTTTACAAAATAGAATCTTCGGATTCGGCCAACCTTTTATGAGCAGCATGAGCGGCTGCTGCTTCTTTAGCGCTGGCCACGCTCTGCTGTTCTACCGCTACATGTTTGGCTGCAGCGACTTGCTGTTGGGCTGCCATTACCGCTGCCGCAGCCGCTTTAGCTGCTGCCACAGCGCCAGCCACATCGGAACCGCTGTCAGGCCAAGCTACAAAGATAAAAATATTTATATACCTAATATTTTAGTCCATTGCGCCTGACTAGTTATTTCACTTAATTATGAATCTAAACCACGAATTTTTTAGTAATAAGTTGATTATTATTTAGGTAGGTAGTTCATTCCTGTGAACTGGAAAACATGAATATATCTCTACTTATTATTAAAAGGAAAACGAAAAGTTGACTCGTGTTGTTTTACCTAAAATTTTGCAACCGATCAATCGCGATTAAAGTTTTGCAGTAGAATAGCTTATTACCTAGTTTGGTCAAAAAATTGGCGCCATTTCTGTTCCCAGAGGATTATTTAAAAAAACCCGTAGGCAAAAGGCAGCTATTGGGAGATTATAATTACAAAGACGTCATAATTTTCGATTATGCATTTTTTTTAAATTGGCTAGCGAGGCCTCTATTCCTATGGAACATGACTCAGAAACAAGTAAAATCAAACCTCCAGCAGGCGCCCAAGCTCCCCAGGGCGCTGGCCATGGCTCCCAACCAGAGGGGCTGCGCTTCTCTGGGATGGACGCTGCGTAAACCACCGCCATGGATGTGATGAAAGTCTGAAAGAAACCGATAGCAGAAACGTCCTGTATTTCAGCACCTCTTACATAAAGGACCATATCGAGCTCGATAGCGCTTGATACAGTGCTCTGTCTCACTCTGTTGATGTACCTAAAGAGGGACAGAAGCTGTTAAAGTTGGATATAGTCAACCATGCTAGGTACCCTGAATTGTAAAACGCTTTCAGATGGAAGAGCGCGCTTTTTGCGATGGTATATGGCTTCTGTTTTATGTCAATGATCAAATAAACCTTTATTTTTTATTTGTTTTTAATTATATTTCTGGACAGAGTTTTCAGCAGATATTAGTAACCGAAAGGTTTTTTTTGTTATTTATATTAGTTTCTTACCAAAACCTTAAAGGCCATTTTCAATAGATTTCTTTGATCGATGTGGGTTGTTTGTTACACGGGGCTGTTATGATATTGATGTTCAAAGAACACATATTTTATATGGTCAAATACGGAAGAGATGGGAGTATAGAACACTATAGAAAGGGCAGTCTTGAGCCCTAATCATTGTTGTGTAGTAGCCAGATGGGACCATAGGACATTCTAAACTTTGAGATAGTCTCCACTCTCACTTTCGTTTGTTATTTATCACGCCTGTCCCCCAAAGGTGTAGGCAGAAACTACAGATCTCTTTATCTGTTACTATCCTGACATCCATCCATCCATCAGCCCGTGTTCGTCCACTGCTAGAAATAGGCCTTTCCCAAATTTCGCCACACCTACACTACGCTTTGCTAGACGTGGTCTCCATTCTAAAGCCTTTTGGCCCCAACGGCCATCATGTCGTCGACAAATATGGCCTGCCCACTGGCACTTCAACTTACTGATTCTGCAGGCTATGTCGGTTACTTTCGATCTCCGACGGATCTCCTCATTTCGGATTCTATCCATAAGAGATACCCCAAGCATAGCCCGCTCCGTAGCTCGCTGAGCGACCTTAAATCGGTGGATTTAGCAATACCTATTAATATTGGCTTTATGAAAAGTATAGTGTTAACGTGTTTTTTTTATTTGCATTTGTTATGCTGTCGGTGTCCTGACCTCCTGACGTACCCCTTATTAAATATATGGTCATTCCTTAAATAAGGTGGCTTTTGTTTATATAGCAAAATTCAAACTGGAGACTCGGTACGTGGTCGTGGTCTTGACTATAAACAAACGTCATCTTTTATTTGTTTCCTTAAAAGCTTCTAGCCTAGAAGGTGGTAGAGCTGATGCCGGGCTCGACTGTGGAGGTACCACCATCTTACTCGCAAATCCTCCCGAAGTTATTCGGGGGAGGGTAAGAGAACAGCTCTCAGGCAAAACCAGGCGGCCCACCATTGCCTGGGACCGATGGATGGCGGTATATCCATCCCCAATTGCCGGGCCTTATTAAAAATAGACTGGTGACGGGCAGCGGCGTCACTGGTGCAAGGGGTTCGGCACCGCGCTCACCAACCCGCCTGCCCAGCGTGTGTGAGTATGGGCATTTCTTCCAGGAGGACCGCCAAGAGTGGCGAAATCCTGGAAAGGCCTATGTACAGCAGTGGACGAAACAAGCTGATGGATGGATGGAAAAGCTTAGGGCCAGGATGGGCTTCGGTAAGTATACTTTTTTCTTTCTTATCAGAAATAGACTTAAATTGAATATGGGTAAATTGCTTCGATGGATTTTTACTTCAACAAAGCATTTTTTGGATGCTAGATTTTGCCATAACCTGTCCTACGAGTATTTAATTTAAAACTCTACAAACTGGCGACAAAAAACTTTAAACTTAAGCCAAAATAATTTTATCTCAAGATATTGCTTTTACTGAGTAACTAAAATCTTATCAAATCAAATCGCGTCGATACAGATAAGCTGCCGATCTCTTCCACCTTTCAAATAAAGTCGTAGTGTAGTAATGCGGGAGACCATGTAATTTTTCTTATAGTACTGTGCCGATAGGTACTGACGCGCTTAAGTTTATTTTATTACTGATCCAATTATTAAAATTGGTACATTCGAATTTCAATAAATACGAAATAACTAAATAATTCTTTGGGTAATGTATTTTTGCATAATAAATTTTAAAAGTTTTTGTGTAGGAATTATGTTTCGCACTATACTTTTAAAATTCTTAGGGATCTGTCCTATCAAAAACGAAGAAACCATTATAACGGTGTGTGAGCTTTGGTGTAAATTAGAATTCGGTAGAATTACTCCAGAAAAATAGATGACTTCACAATATTTTGATGTTGCATCTACGGTGTTGAAAAGCATATTTTTACACACATCTTTATTGACGGAACGACGACGACGAACGCTTTGTAAGATACTAGCCTTTCGCCCGCGGCTCCGCCCGCGTTTATCCTATCTCTGCTCCGTTCTCGACTTGGGCGTTGTTTTATGAACACCTCTCCCTTATAGCCTACGTGTTGACCAGGGTCACTACGATGATGATGAAAACCGCATCCAAATCTGTTGAGTGGTCTCAAGTTAAAACGGAACATGCATACATAACTACCTACGAACAAACAATAATTCTAAAAATTTAGTTATGCTATTAACACATTTTATAATGCTATTGAAGCGGTTTCAATATAATACTGCAAAACCAAAGATATATTTCTGCAAAAATATAAAATATAATATAAGAATAGAAAAACAAATATATAGGTATCTTTTATACACCATGACTGACGGGACGCCCGGCCACTACCAGTGGCGGATACAGAAAGGCGGGAAGGGGGTGGGGGGGGGCTAAGAAGGCTGGAAGACCCCTATAAACTTAATGGATCTTACGAGTAAAGATAGTTTTTTTACTTCAATTTTCTTTTTATTAAATATGTTTTTGCATAATCTGGTAGTCTCATTTACTGAAAAAGCTCGATGCCTACCGCGCCTGACGGAAAGCGTCGATTAGACCTACTAGGCTAGGATGAAGGCGGTCGGGCCGGAAGTAAGAGAGTGAAAGCAGACGAGGCGTTAGACTAAAAGATTCGTGGTTTAGATTCATAATGCTATTGAAACGGCTACTCACGATTTTTATATAGTCAGATTTCGCCTGACTAGTTTCACTGTATTCGTAGTTTCTTCGGAGGCAAACATGGTTACGCGGCGGTTCTTGGGGAACAGTGTCAAACGGTCAGGTGAAATCTGACTGTATAAAAATCGTGAGTAGCCGTTTCAATAGCATTATGAATCTAAACCACGAATCTTTTAGTAGTAAACACATTTTAACTAAAATTTCGTAAGAATAATCAATGCACAGATAAAACTTTTTTACTACTTTTGGAGCAGTGCCGGATTAGCCACGTAGCAAGAGCAGCAAATACAACGGGGCCCGTGTCTAGGGGCCCCGCGCCTGTGCGCATAAAATCTATCAAGCAAGAACAAGATATATAACGTAGTAAGCAACTTCAAATATCACAGCAGTAAAATGTTTGAAATTATTATATACTGATTGACCGATCTATGCTACCGAAATAACACTTCTGCAGACTTATCTTTTCTTATACTTATCATGTTCTCTAGAAGTCGACGCTTTCATGATGGTTTTTGTGTTGCTATATCATAAGGGGTGATGGGCCGACTTCCAGATAACATAATTATGTTTCAGGAAGTACGAGCAGTAAGTAGGTTCTTACTATCATTTCTTCTGTGCCCCTTGTTCAATTTTACAACGGGCCCCGCGCATGAAAATTTCAAACAATAAACTCTGAAAATTTAATATTTTTGGTGTCCATGAAAGTAACTGCCCGGCGTAAACTGAATTCCAGCCCCCTGATTACTCCGATTACTCCAAATACTAAATGTCCGGCGCACCCTGGACTGTTACACATGATCCAGCAAGACCAGCCGTGGCTTGTCATTACCCTCATGACGAAACCATGCCGCCAAGCGACAAGTCGTGTGCCAGTATGACGCCATAAAAAGCCTTACCGAGAAAATGGTTACAGGCTTGCGTAGAATCAGTCGATCGTCCGTTACCGATTTCCGTAGGTTTTGCGGAAATCGCTGGTTTGACTAATACCTCGTCTGCTTTCACTCTCTTACTTCCGGCCCGACCGCCTTCATCCTAGCCTAGTAGGTCTAATCGACGCTTTCCGTCAGGCGCGGTAGGCATCGAGCTTTTTCAGTAAATAAGACTACCAGATTATGCAAAAACATATTTAATAAAAAGAAAATTGAAGTAAAAAAACTATCTTTACTCGTAAGATCCATTAAGTTTAGAGGGGTCTACCAGCCTTCTTAGCCCCCCCCCCCCCCTCCCGCCTTCCTGTATCCGCCACTGGTAGTGGCCGGGCGTCCCGTCAGTCATGGTGTATAAAAGATACCTATATATTTGTTTTTATATTCTTATATTATATTTTATATTTTTGCAGAAATATATCTTTGGTTTTGCAGTTCTCCCAACCAAACTTTATCCGGAAACGGAAACCAAAGCGTCCAGCGTTTAAACGCTTTGTAATCCAACGTTGGCACAAAAGTTGGCATTTAACCGAGCACGAGCTGTGAGAGCGATCACAACAAAAAAAAAGTAAACTGTCATCAAAATTACAATACGCCTTTCGTTTCAGGGAAAGAATTTATTTTTCGTTTTTATTAAATTAAAATGTGGAACAGACTTCTAGCCGGCTTTTGAATAACAAAGTAGATTCTGTAGCCCATTCTTAACATTATTTGTTAGAGGCAAGGTAAGCATTGTTTGTTTTGATTACGTAAATGTAAAAACAGCTGGTCCGGGAAAAAGATTAATATTATCGTATTTTGTAACTAAAATACAGGAATAACTGCTTATTATAATGATTTATTCTCACAGGCATTTATTAACAAGACCGAAATTGCACAATTCATGGCTGTTTATTTAACAAATGATTGAAATTCCGAACTATTTGATTAGGTACCTAAACTACTAGGTAACCAAGGGGCCCGATCTGGTATTGATTTTTTATTTTTTCTCAATTGTCTTATAAAGTCAGACAGTCTCCTTCCTCTTTCCAACTTTCTAAAATAGTCAATAACTTTCAAATTATTTAAAGTTAATTAAATTATTAATATTTTTTATTATTTTCCAGCTTATATCCCTTTATAATGTCGGCGTCCGATAAGTCAGCTGCACAGCCTCCTCCACAATTTTCGTAAGCACATTTTCAATATATATGTTAAAAAAAATTAAACTTGCTTAAACTAAAATGCAGAGTGTTAAGTATACAAACTACTTGGGGGACATGGGGTATGCTAGGACAATCTTGTTTTTGCAGATAGATCAATATCTGTACTCATAAAAACTAAAACTATAATAATACATTACATAGCTTAAAATTGAGAAACTATGCACCCACTTCATGTAATGAATAGATAAAGATATCCTTTAAACGTTCCCTGTGCAGGCCGAATATTGGAAAACAATCCCTTATATGCAAACATATTTTTTTCCTAATTTCATAGTTCACATGTGTGTAAGTCAATTAAAATGTTTTAAATCAGATGTGAAAATTTTCACAAGCCTCTTAGCCTTGTTTGAGCCATGCCCCATATAAGATGTACACACATACCATTAGAATATCAAAATGCCCTAAGTATATATGGTGCACCCACAGTAAATGTGTTAATCTTGCAGCCTGTGTTTGAACATTTCAAAGGTGGTTGTGGTTCAAAATCCCACAGGGGCACATTTCTGTTCAGTCTGCACATTTCAGAAGGCATGTTGAGTGGTCTATACTTGTGCCATAAAAACAGCTATAGGGCTCACCACCCATCACACTAGAAGTTAATGATTGTACTTGTATGTTGTTAATATTATACATCAATCAAATGAATTGCAGAGGGGGTATCAGACAGAGATGTCTCCGAGTATGGCCAGTGCACAGACATACAGACCAAACATTAATAATAAATGCATAGAGTCGATTCAAAGCAATTTTAGCTCAGTGAGTTACGGGCTCTTTTAGATATAAATATTGCTTGTTTCCAAACAAAATATATACGAGAGATTAGTTTAGGTATTAACAAATATGTTTGAAGCATAAGCCAGCCAAACCAACCCATTTTTATACGTTTCTTCATACCATGTAGCTTAAATGTCGCTTGGTTTTTGTATGTCTGTGGGCCAGTGCAATGCAAGTCACAGTCCACACTCATGCAACAATGTTCCATCAGTAATTATTACATTCCATCGTCGTGGGTGGTGAGTGATGGACAAGATCATGGTTCAAGTATGGACCCACAGCTTAAGGTGCCTTTCAAAATAAGCAGAACAAAGACAAATCTGGGACATCAATACATGAGTACCATGTTTGCTAAGTTTCTCATGTTTGCTTAGTTTCTTGCCCATCTTCTTAGCAATACTAATAGAATGGTGCGGATGGTTAGGATTATTTTTATTTATGGTTTATTTAGTTCATTTTTCAACACATTTGCTCATTGCATTATGTATAAATAATCTTTTTATTCCTATATTTCTCTATTTTATTAATAGAATGGTGGGGATGGTTAGGCATTATTTTTATTTATGGTTTATTTAGTTCATTTTTCAACACATTTGCTCATTGCATTATGTATAAATAATCTTTTTATTCCTATATTTCTCTATTTTATTAATAGAATAGTGCGGATGGTTAGGCATTATTTTTATTTATGGTTTATTTAGTTCATTTTTCGACACACTTGTTCATTGCATTATGTATATATAATCTTTTTATTCCTATATTTCTCTATTTTATGCAGGTGTATAACTTTATGACATTTTCGTATTTAAACCAACCTAAATATTTTTTGTATTTATTTCCCATATTTATTTATCAACTTATTTGTTCATTGCATTATGTATAGGTATATAATATTTTTATTCCTAGATTTCTTTATTTTATGCAGGTGTATAATTACATTTTAGTAGCCCAACCTAAATATTTTTTGTATGTATTTCCCTTGTTAGTATATATTTTTTTATATTCTAAAGATATATATTGTAAAGATTATCTTTGACATGTAGAAAGTATACTTTATGTATCTATTTTACAAAATAAATATTTTGATTTGATTTGAGTGAATTATAAAGTTCAGGTTCAAGATCTTTGGATTAGTAGTTTAGTATTCAAACCAAACACTAGACCTATCGTTTATTTTGGTCTGCTTAAATGCTTCCCATGTACAAGCAGCCATGTCACAGACTTTTGATGATACCGATACCTAAAAGTTGTCACATATACACGTAACTTGACAATAAAATTTCAGTAACTGGCTAATCTATACTAATAATAAAGTAATGAATAGTCCTGCCTGTACATTAAATATTTCGCGAAATGTTAAACAAAGTGGGTTATTTATTAGTATTGTACTGAGGCCAAAACTACAACTTCTATAATTTTTGTCCATCTGTTTGTATGTTCAGTTTTGACTCTAGAACCATTCAACGGATGTGGATGCGATTTTTTTAATTATCATCATAGTGACCCTGGTCAACATATAGGCTGTAAAGGGTTCATAAAACAAATAAATTCATAAAATGACTGCCAAGCTAATACTGACGATAATTATAATATAATATAATTATAATTGTTTTTATATTACGCACAAATGAAAGTCCACGCGAGCGAGCGAAGGCAAAAGTTAGTGAGTAATAAATAAATTCCAGACTTTCTATCTGCTTAGGAGAAGTTAGGACATCTTCAAAATATTCTCAGCATTATCTATTATTTCGGGCCTGACTTACCTTTTGTACAGAATATCTTATTTTTAAAAGAACTCTTAAGTATCTATTAGTATTCTACTTTGTGTAAGAAATGTCATGTTCTTTTTTCTACCCAGTAAAGTAGCAATCATTGTTGGAGTTACAACAAAGGATAATAATTTCATGTTGACAACTTTGCCAGAAAACAATAACTCTATTTAGTAGCCAAGGCCAAAACATGTTGGAGAAGAACATATTATTTTGAATATTTGTAGCATTTTCATATACCAATACCTATTTTATTTTGTTTAAGATCCTTGACAAGGCATGTATAATGGAAATGTTTACAAAATTTATTATAATAAAATCAATATATCAACTTTTTAGAACTAGCTTTTCAATTTAGTTTTTGGGTAGCCTTATTAATGTTAATGACTATGTCCCTAGGCCCAACCCCAGGGAACAAACTGTAGCCTATATCCAAGTGAACAGTCTAACCATTACAACAGTGACAGAATTTTGAAAATCAGATGATGACCAGCTTCAATTTAATTAATAGCTGTTTCCCTAGGGAACTCCTTGTTCCCAGGGAAAAAACTATCTATGTCCAAATAGTCTAATTATTACAATAGCAGAAGAATGAAGGGAATTGCTTGTCCCCAGGTAAAAATACTATTGCCTATTTACATACAAGTGAGAAGACCTAACCATTACAACAATGGAAGAATGTTCTAGATTGTTTTATTATTTCAAGAGATTACCCGCGCGAATTTAATAATTGGCTTGTTTCCTAGGGAACTGATAATCCCCAGGGAACACACTATAGCCTATGGCACTCAGGGATAATGTAGCTTTTTTTTAGTGGAAGAATTTTCAGAATCGAATCAGTAGTTCCGGAGATTACCCCTACATCAGAACTCACAAACATCTCTTTATAATATTGGTGTACGTAGAGAAACAACTTTATGCATTTTAATATATGATAATTGTAATTGATGAGACTTGGTCTTAATTTACATTAAAATTATTTCAATTGGAGGGTATTCTGTTTCATTGGTCATAATTTATAATAATTTTGATCTAATTACATTTTTCATCATACACATAAAGTCAATGATGTAAAATCCGGTCAAGTGCGAGTACGACTCGGGTCCTGACGGTTCCGTACCAATAAAATAAGCGAATTGACTTGAATTATTTGAACAACGATTATACATTTATCATTACCTACATTTACGAAACAAAATGCAAAAATAAGTTGGTTGAGTATTCAAGTACTAAACCCTAAAACTACATTATAAGTCGGCGATTTTAGTATTTGTTGTTTAAACACACTACATAATAAACAGAAATTCCAAACACCTAACTAGTTTAGTTTTTGAGATAGACCCCGTAACGAAAATGGTCTAAAACTGATAACTTTAAATGCCACCCATTTCTGTATATTTGTTTTTTTTATAAATCTACTGCCACTTAGGAGCTCTAGAATCTAGATAATGACACCCATGTAGGTTAGGTCCAGGGTAAAAAAAAAAATTTTCTTGGCTCCTTTTTCATGTATGTGACAACCCCGGAAAATAATTCAATTGAATTTTTTATTCAATATTCGGTTTTGGTTCAACATTCTACACAAAACATCCAAATTTCAGAACTGTAACTCATTCCGTCTGCAAGCTAGAGACCCATGACATACAGACGGACGGACACTAGTCCGTTTTGCCGTTTCGGTACGGAATCCTAAAAATATTTATTGGTTTCGACTAGTATGTGAATTTACAAGTGTGTAACAGTTCATTTGACCTATTTTCGTCCCGGACTGATAATTTTGAGCAGCCATAATTAAACCATCAAAGTAGCCGTGCTGAGTGCACACTCATTTATATAAAATGTCATTCACTGAGCATTTGGCCATATGCCAATACGAGTATAATACGTTGTTGCCGTAGTTACAGAGTTGGCATGGTGAGTACATTAAATAGTTACAGAAACTAGCCAGTTGATTACCTCGGCGTCATTCTTTATGAGGCTAAACGACGTATCTTATCCGTTCAGACCACGGTGTCGCTAGTGAAGCATTTAATACATTTATCTATAAAAAAGGAAGTGCAAAACACATCACGCACATAACAATAAAGTCGATTCTGAAGGCTTTATATTTAGTTTTAGTGCTATCAAAACTAAATTTTCTTCATTCCAAAATAGTTCTTTAGTGTTAACAACAGAAGCTATATTGTTTTTGAGACGTTTATTGTTTTGACAGCACTAGAACTAAAATTAAAGCCTTCTGAATTTACTTAAATGTAATTTCTTAGTCTTACGGTATAATTAAGTCACTCTAGCTCTGGGTGCTTTTCAGTAGTACATTTGTATTCTCTTTTAGTTCCAACTATTACCACTAGAACAGAAAAGATGGTGGCACTGTAAAATGGTTTTACAAAACGACTATGTCCACCTAAGTGGCTTCAGTATGTAAATAGATAACTGGTTTGTAGATGTTAAACAATATAGTTTCAGTGTGCTAACTTAATGCTAATATAATGTTAACTTCTGCACCATATGAGGTTTTTTCTAGTTTTTGAAGCTGCTATATTGCCATGTAATGCTCGCAAAACTTACTACCGACCTACAAGTACCATCTTGATTTGACATTTGAGTGAGGGCAGTCATCCATCCATCCATACATCCATCCATCAGCAAGTGTTCGTCCACTGCTGGACATAGGCCTTTCCCAAATTTCGCCCCCATGTCGTTCCTCCGTCCTCCTCATCCAGCCACCACACACAACGTCCTTCAGCTCGTCGGTCGGTCCGGCGGGCACGAGGTCGGCCTACACTACGCTTTGCTGTACGTGAGGGCAGAGGGCAGCCAGCACTATAATATAAATATGTCATACATAACATACGTGCCACAAGGCTCTTTAGGCGCGTGTATGACATTCACAGGGGGGCGCAGTTGTGAAACAAGGGTTACGTTTTATTACGATAGTGGTGTTAGTTTAGATTTTGGCCAAGACTAATCCACGCGGCAAAAGTCCATTGTCGCACTTGTAGATTGGATAACAAACGTTTACATAACAAAAACAAAATGTTATATTAGGTGGAAGTAATTAGGGTGAGGGCGTAATGTTTGTGTCACGCACATGTTTTCACATAGCACAAAATAAGAGATAAACAAATATCATTACAATCTTCTAGAATAGTCTTCAAATCTTACCAAAATAGTTTCAATAACAACAAGTATTCATTTCATTAAAAGGCACGGGTGTTTTTAATGATTTTTTTCACAACTGTAGACGTCATATCTTTTAACATTATTTTTAACAGGCTTTACACCCTGGGTAGACGTGACGCCTTTCCTCCAGAGGGGTAGGTAGAGGTCACAGATTTCCATCTGCCACAATCCTGACACATCTCTATCTAATGTTCCACATCTTCTATTCCGGGTGCTTCTAACTTTGCCCTTCTCTAGTATGTCGGCAATATACGTGCGCCTACAGCGGCTGGGTCGAGGTTTACTTTCCTCTCGCGCATCATATATTTCTGTCGTCACTCTTCTTTTATTCAGCCCAAATATGCCCAAACCAAAGTACAGCCTGCAGCACGAAAGTCTAACGGTGAACGAAACGCGGAGGGGATATCTGCACATGGGTACAGTCGGGGAGCCAACCAGCGCCTACGCATGAGTACGTTCACCCGCCCCGCTTCCTCCGCCACGTCACCTTATTTTTGACTTCTGCGCATTAACGGTCACTTTCATGCCACATGGTGTAAATAGCTGTGTAGTAAATTATATGATCTGTTTGACTTCCAGACTGTTACCGAAGATAATAAATGGCGGCATCGCAGGCATCGTGGGCGTGTCGGTGGTGTTCCCCATCGACCTGGTCAAGACGCGGCTCCAGAACCAGACCATCGGCCCTTCAGGGGAGAGGCAGTACAAAAGCATGTAAGTAAGAGAGAGAGAGAGAGAGAAGACCCGTGGAAGCGGCTTTGAAAGCCTGTAAAATGTTGCGGTTGTCGCACCAATTCTCCTGGCGCCTAAGCACCTTTTTGTGACTTTTTGATTACCCCCCATTTGTCCTTTTTAACCCATGGTTACACATGGTACATAAAAAAAACAACGGAATAAATTATTTCGATCCTCGACTAAACAAACGAGAAGTTGGACATAAAAGAAATATATTATTTTAACATAGGAAGTAAAAAAATATTAGCCGAGGCGATATTATGGTGTACTATCGGAGAAAAATACGCAGGCCCACTTATCACCATAAATTGTAAAATAATGCAATAATATTATGTGATTTATGTTCGGTGAGCGGTAATTTATTTGACCTCTCTTTCCTAAAACATGGTGTTAAATAGAACTTTTAGAGACCTTCTGTTTTAGAAAATAGTTTTGGAATGTGTAGTAGACGCAGCTATTTACCTACAGATAATGCGCGAGTTGAATGCAGAGGTAAGGAATGCGCTGTAGACACACACAGTTATTCTCTCTACGCACACAGCATGCGTGCGAAGGATATGTGCGGACGGCGGGGGGACTTGCTCCCGCCCTTCGCCTCTGCTCCCGACTGCATTTAATTCGCGCGCTATCTTTATATCATTGTCCGTCTGCGATGTCACATTACGTTACTGTCATCAAATATCTATGGCATGAGACCGCTGAGCCACCCATAACTATCGTTAATTCTTCGATTCCAGGCTGGACTGTTTCAAGAAGACGTACGCAGCTGAAGGCTACTTCGGAATGTACCGCGGGTCAGCTGTCAACATCATCCTGGTGACGCCAGAAAAGGCTATCAAGCTGGCGTGCAACGACATGTTCCGGCATTACCTCACGCTTAAAGATGGGTAAGTTGTTGAAACATTGCTGTATGGTTCCCGTTCTAAGTTAGCGTGTGTAAAGTTAGGTACCATATTATTATGGATGGATGATGGATGGTGCAGTTTCATACACTGCTTTATCTTAACTCATGCAATAGTTACCTACCTGTTTATGAAAGATTATGAAATCTTGGTAGAATTTGTCAAAAGCTATCATTGATTTTTCTGGTAAAAGATCATTTTTGTTGCTGTTCCCATTTCAATGTCAGGTGGAGTTAAATTATCGTCAGTATCATTGCTGTTAGCCATTTTAGAGCAAAATAAAACTTGACCCTTAAAAACACAGTAAATAATAAACCCTGTAAAATGTGGCGCCATAATCCAAAAGCCACCGCGCATGCGCCCTACGCGCCGCCAGCCATAGACAATAAATGGCCAAAAAAAATTGAATTGTAACTCCTTAGTCGGGCTGCAATATTGTTTTGTAAAACCCTGAGGTAAAATCTCAGAACGAAAGACGTGACCATAGAGCTAAGTTCCCTTATCTTGTTCAGAAAATTATACTATATTTTAATTATTTTTCTACATTAGGGTCGTTCGTAAATAAAATATGTAATCATTATTTCTGATTTCATAATCAAGATCTTACGATAAAAAGTTTGATAAAGTGTTTCATAGCGTTTGATTGATTAATTTCGTTAATAATAACGTCATGTCATGATGTATCAAAGATACTAGCGATTTTAATAGCGATATACAATAGTACATTATGACACAAGTGAGCTGCTAATGCTCACGCGTTTCATACGACGTTTTTCAACACACTTGCGAGGAATAATAATAAAATTTCAGTATTTTTTTCCACATAATCGAAACCACAGCTATGAACTGACAATTTTCTTTAAAAAATGGCGGCGGAGATTTTGTTTTTTGCGCAGATGGAAATAGAGGCACGGACGCATCCGCCAAACAGCTAAATATTAAATATTAACAAACTGAATATTTTTGTGTTTATAACAAAAAATTGAGTTAATTTGCTGATACAAATAAATAATTTGATAAACTTAAATGATTATTTATTATATTTGAACTGAGGCAGTTTATTTATTTGCAAAAACTTTACTATTTCTCAAGACATCAAAACTCTTTGCTAAAATTTAAAAAAAAAGCATTGTAAAAAGCACTATGGCGATAATGTACCTAGTCGGTGCTTAAATTCTGTCACAAACAAAATTGGCTATAAAATGAAAACTAGTCATGGTATTCAAAAAAAGTTTTTTTTTAAAAAAAGGTAATTTAATTAGCTTACATTAAACACAAAATTTATTCAAAATGATTGCCACCATTTTTCACACAAGCCTTCAATCTTCGCGGCCAATCATCAATAGCAGCACGGACCATATTTATGTCGATATCGGCCACTGCTTTAATCAATGATGACTTTAGGCTGCTCAAATTTTCGTGAGGTTTAGAACAGACCTTCTCCTCCAATTCCTGCTAAATTTTGTAATCCAATGGATTGAGGTCAGGGCTAGATGAGGGCCAATCTTGATGCCTTATTAGCTCGATATTCTGGCGCTCGAACCACTCCTGAGTTGTTTTGGCCTTATGAGCAGGTGCGGAGTCCTGTTGAAATACAAATGGCCGTCCTCCAAAGAGTGTCTGGGGCAGATCTTTTACTATGCGATCTAAAACCGTGTCTTGGTACACTTTTGCACTGGTTTTGACACTTTTTCACAAAAATGCACTTCAGTAGGGTCATAGTAGGACACTCCCAACCAATGATGATGGATCATGGCCGTGCTGCCCTCTAGGAATGGCATTTCCAGCGGCCGCAGAGCTGGTAGCGTACACCCTGTCATTTTGTTTGTTGTACTTCTCTTCGATATTAAAAATTTTCTCGTCTGTAAACAGGATATCGCGGTGTCTGTTTCTTGCGTACCGCTTTAGCAAAACTTTGCATTTTTTGGCTCTCATAGCTATCAGACGCGCGTCCAGAAGATGTCCACTCTTTTTTCGGTAAGCTCGTAGTCCCAGGTCTTCATTGAGTACTTTTTTTACGGTACATCTGGTTAATCCCATCTCCAAAGCCATCAGTTTCTGCTTGCGGACGGGATTTCTTGCAATACGCGCCTTGATTGCTTTGATGACCCCTGGAGTCCTAACGGAACGAGGTCTGCCAGTTCTTTTCTCGTCATCGACACTAGAGGTTTCATTGTACCTTTTGATGGTACGGTACACGAACCTCTTCGTGATTTTTAATTTTTGAAGCAAGTTGAATATCGTCTTCGGTGGATGGCCGCAACGATGCAATGCAATTACTGCTACTCGGTCCTCTTTGCGAGTCCACTCCATCGTAAAAAATGAATGAATGTAATTGTGATTTGGCAGATTATTAATCAAAAATATTTGAAAATCTAACACCATTTCACTTTTTTCTCTAGGTGTTCTATTTAAAAAAAAAATGGCCAATGACAGTATTTAAGAACCGACTAGGTATATATGTTGCATTATGACCCTAAGGACGATGCAATAAGGGCCACTTTATAAGCAAGTGTATTGAAAACGTTATTTCATGCGTATCTTTCCAAAAGCAACGTAATAACATTATTTGTAGCGCTTTTTTAAGGTCTGTTTGCAGGTCAATAAAATATGTTTATGGAGCACGTCTCTTTCCAGGTCCCTCCCATTAACCCGTCAGATGTTGGCAGGCGGGATGGCGGGCGGCTGTCAAATTGTGATCACGACCCCCATGGAACTGCTCAAGATTCAGATGCAGGACGCAGGCCGCGTTGCCGCGCAGGCCAAGACAGGTACGATAGCAAATTAATGCTAGTTAAATACAAAAGCAGAAATGTCCTTAAAAAGCTCAAAAATAATAATAAAACGATCCGAAACCTGAAAAAAGTCTGTTTGAAAATCGGAAAAGATCACCTAAGGTTAAATCATAGAATATTAGAATATCAAACAAAAGAAGAAATAATGCGATCTCAGTTGGAGGCCATAGATAACAAGACAATTAAAATACAGACAAAAATAAAAATGTTTATGAGCTACAGAAAGAGAGAAATTACGATAAAGTATGTAATCATAATGATAAAATGTGTAAAAATACTGAAGATAATAATAACGAAAAACACAAGAGACCCAACGAAACTAAAGAATCGAATAGTGACAACAAACAAAATGCAAAATATAAACGTATAACATGTGAAAAACAACAAGTTCGTAAAAAAGAAAACTTGATAAAAGCTAATAATGTACAGAAAAAAATTATAATATTTTCTGATGATGTAGGTCCTGGACTAGCAAGTCGTTTAATTCAAAGATGCACAGATAAATACAAAATTATAAACTATTGTAAAACAGGAGCGAGCCCTTATCAGATACTGGGTAATTATAGCGAAGCAACTAAGTCCCTAACAGAACATGATACAGTAGCTATAGTCCTCACTACGTGCCATAGTAACGACTTCAGCGAGAGCTATGCTGACCAAATTATACAGCTTCTTGAAATGGACAAGCGAAATTTCAACATAATTTCATGTACGTTGCCTTACAATGGTCGCAACGACCAAAAAAAACGAAAAACTAGTGGCTGCAGCACTAAAACTTAAAAATGTTCGCTTTGTGGATATCAGTGAACGAAAAGAAATGTCTAAGCAATATTACATCGTTGGCGAACTGATAAGAATAAATAAAAAGTTCACAGGATTGTCGCCGTTGAGATTTTTTGAGTTCTACGAGAAATCACTATCGTCCAAGAAAGAAGATAAAACTATAAATTCAGACACAGAACTTAAAACCACAGAAAAATCGACAACAGAGCTAGATGACAATAGTAAAGCAACATCAACTACAAACATAACAAAAATCATGGATACACCGGTGAACACCGATAAAACGAACAACACAAACATAAATTCCAATGCAGATAAAAGTAACTTAGCATCTAAATGTACGATAGACGAAACTGATATACCTACTACAGACGAATGAAAAGATTTGAAGATAAAAACAACAATGGACCAGAAAGAGAGTACAAGAACAATAACAACCACAAACAAGACCGATAGAAATTCGAATACAGGCAACTCTGAAGCGAAAACATTTACAGACGAGAGTGATAGCAAAAGCGAAGAAAAAAGATCTATACAAATTTGCATCCCAATTATCCACAGAGATTGAAAAGTTGATAGTAGTACATACGAATATACGAAGCATAAACAATAAGTATTTAAATTTAGAACTTCTAACAAATGATACAAACTGTGATATTTTATGTCTAACCGAAACGTGGACAAATGAGCTACAATTAAATGTAATGACTATTGACAATGAATGATATGATCAAATATGATCTTGCTACTAGTTTTAACAGACTCTTATTTGAGCATGGTGGAACAGCAATTTTTGTAAAGAATAATATAGATTATAAAATTAGAAAATAAATCAACAAACTCTTGTTGGAGATGAATTGTGAAGTTGCAGCTAGAGAATTAAAGCCACAAAAGATTGTTATTTTCTGTATGTATAGGCCTGACCATGATTTTTACATTTTCAAAGATGTATTGACAAAAATATTGCATATAACTAGTAAGGAAGGGAAAAGATTGATTATAGCAGGTGACTTTAATTTAGATGTCTTAAATATAAAAGGCAAAGTAAAAACATTTTGTGGCTTGATAAATAGTTTTAAATACAAGACAACACTGAAAGAACCAACTAGATCTAAAAACGGCAGTGCCACCTGCATTGACAACTTCATCATAAATCAAGACGATAATACATCTATTGGACATGTACTAAAATGCAAATTATCAGACCACAACGCTATAATGACAGAATATTGTACTGGACATAATGACAAACACAAAAAGACGGAAAGCACTTGCCTTACAAGAAAATTAACTGAAAATAACATAAATTACTTTCATTTCTTGTTTGATAAAGACTTTGACACACTAGGAATGAAACTATTGGGAACAAATTGTTCCGAAGAAAAAATGAACATTTTGTTGGATGCCCTAAAATACTCATTTAATACAGCTTTTCCCTTGACAGAGGCGCAAAACCACAAAAAAAAATATAAATGGACAACACAGGGAATAGAGACCTCCAGAAAAAATCTGGACCATTTAGAACTTCTACAAGTATTGGATGGATTCGATTGATGGTTCTTGGTGGAATATCATCTTGAATAAATTATAGACATATATATTTGTGTATAATTTATTCAACTTCTACAAGATTTACATCCCCAAGATGAACGCAAAACCAAAATCAAAATATATAAAAAAATATTGAGAAAAATATTTTTGACATCAAAACGTTTACCTTATGCCAATAGAATTAATAACGCTAAGAACAAAATAAAGGAATCGTGGAATGTAATTAATGAACAAGTAAAAAGGAGAAAGTCCAACAAAAAAATTGAAGCTATTACTAACGACAAAAACGAAACAGTTAGTGACCCGAAAATAATAGCCACAACTTTCAACAACTTTTCCAAAAATATTGCAAAAAGTGTAACAAGAAATCTGAATGTAGACCATTCTAGTAGTGACTTTGTAAGTAAAACTAGAAAACCTACTTCAGATATCATATTTAGTCCTATCAGTTACAAAGAAATGAAACAAACAATCTCACAACTGGAAAATAAAAATTCGGATGACATATATGTATAACATGAACAGTGTTATATTTAAAAAACTCGCACTTTAAAATGATAAATTGTTAAAGCTTTTATTACAGGTTTTGAATTTTTGTCTACTCGAAGGGGTTTTCCCTGCGGTCTTAAAAACCGGAAAAGTGGTGCCTCTCTTTAAGAAAGGCGATACTACAGAATCAGGTGTACATAGACCGGTCTGCATATTACCCACAATATCAAAAGTCTTTGAAACAATAATAAAAACAAGAATAGTAAAATACTTTGAGGACAACCAGCTTTTCACAGCTGCTCAATTTGGCTTTAGTAGAGGCCGATCCACCGAACAAGCAATGCTAAAGGTAATATATTTTATGCTAGGTGCAATGGATGAGTCGCAGAGGTGCTCCAGCATTTTCTGTAATTTATCCAAAGCATTCGACTGCTTACGGCATGCTATTCTGATACAGAAGCTCGAATACTACGGATTCAATGGAAAAGAATTAAAATTACTTACATCATACCTTGATAACAGAAAGCAGACAGTCAATATCAGTTTCATCATGCGAAATTGTTGATATTGGTGTACCACAAGGATCTATTTTAGGGCCAGTTTGTCCCTGGTCTACATAAATGACCTGCCTAGTTCCTTACCAGAATGGGCATCTACTACACTTTTCGCAGACGATACGCATGTAGGGATAAAGGAAAAAACTCAGCCACTAGTAGATAAGAAAACTGACGAAATTCTAGGAATGCTTAACATATGGTTTGAGGCAAATGGAATCGTTTTAAATGCCAGTAAAAGCGTCATTCTAAAATACCAAGCCCGGAATACAAAATTCGAAGAGCTAAAAAAAAACTTAAAATGCTAAAAACTTTTCTGTGATACACAGTTGATAAGACCCTGTTCTATAAACTACAAATTGTAAAACTTTGCAAGAAACTGTCGAGTGGCAACTACGCTCTTCTAAAGTTAAAACCCCTAGTGAGTAAATCTGCGTTAATGAGTGTATACTATGCTTATATACAAGCCAATATAAATTACGCCATTACAGTATGGGGAAACGCAGCAGACATTAAAATAGTACATTACGATACGAGTCGAGAAAAAGTTTCTCGCACGAGTTTCGTATAATATTTTATAGCAAAAGTGCGGAAAATGCCGACTTTACGCAAGCGCAGCGTGCGTAAAGTGGTCATTTTACGCACGGTGTGCTATAAAAGTATTTATTTGCCAAAAAAAATCAATCAGAATTTTATATGGTCTCCATAGGCGAACTTCCGTTAGAAAATATTTCAAAATCAATAAAATAATGACTGTGACATCTCTTTATATATTTAATTCCCTAATTGAAATACACAACGACAAACACAGTTATCGTAAAATATTTGACATCCATAAGTTTAATACAAGGAACAAAGAAAAAATATACATACCTAAAGCAAGACTGGCTAAAAAACAAAAACAAGGACCAATTTTCAAACTTGCAATGTTTAATAGACTTCCGCTAGAAATTACCAGACTCCCTCTAGCTGACTTTAAAATCAAGTTGAAGGAATACTTCTCTTGTAATCCGTTTTATTCTGTAGGAGAATTTATGCAAAAGCGACTGACAATGACCGCATTTCGTCTATAAAGTAGTAAAATACAAATTCACAATACATTTTAATATATTTTAACATTATCTGTGGATATAACAGTTTTATATTTTAGTTTTAATTTTGAACTTTTTATTTCAATATATGACATTGTATTATTCTTTACAATTACAATTATATTCGTTTCCAATTTAATTATGACATTTATTTTGGTTCGAATTTATTACAATGACATTAGTACAAATATTACTTTATATATTTTTTCTCTTATTATTATATCAATTGACCGTATCAGATTAATATCTACTAATATTTATTTATATTAGTTTCATAATAGAAATGTTAATGATCTTACTCTTAGTAATAATGTTAATCTTAATTATTGTATGTAACCATTGTACTTTAAAATGTATTTTGACTTACCAATGTAACGACCACTGTTACAATTATGGGTAATAAAATAAACCTGAAACCTGAACCTGACTTTTGATTATAGAGCCAAATTCATACTGGAGACTCGGTAAGTGGTCAGGGTGAAGGTTCAATGACCCTTTCTATAAAATACACAAAATAGAATTTACATTTCTATTATAATTGAGTCGAGGTTGTCTTTAACATGTATAGAGGCACAATGAAATATTTTCCTATTTCCCAGAGTCATTGAGCTTTGGTTCTGACCACTTAACGAGTCTCCAGTGTGAATCTGGCTATATAAACGAAAGTCACCCTATATAGTTACGGAATTGATTAAGAAAACCTGCAAGGGGACGCTGTGTGATATGATAATACATGCTTCTAAGAATTTACAGACAAATATAACATGAAGACGATGCTCAACTTTCTTTGCTTTGACAAGAATCGGTTCATAAAATAAATTAAATATATTTTCAGAGGGCCGCACAATAAAACGCATCACAGCCCTACAAATAACCCGCAAACTATTGTCGGAACGCGGCATAATCGGGTTGTACAAGGGGATCGGCGCGACGGCTCTGCGAGATGTCACGTTCAGTGTCGTCTACTTCCCAAGCTTCGCCATCCTGAATGATATGGGGCCAAAGGACCCGGTTAACAATTCTACGCCGTTTTGGTAAGTCGCTTTTGTTTGTACGATTCTGATTTCAAAGTTAAGGCGCATAGGCTTAAGCATGCCACCGGTTTAGTACAAAATTTGATAACCCGTTTCTCTGTTGTTTTTCGTTATAGACTAAAGTTATAGACCTCTATAGATTAATACAGGCATTTACAAAGTCGCTATTTGGCTGAAATGTAAAATTTTGGTATAGGTACAAAATTAAAGGCAACAAAACAAGTTTATATGTAAATCTCAGATGATAGAGGTGTTATAGCCCAGGAGGTACCGTTGCAAATACAAAAATCATAGTAAGCCGGCTGATATTGACATCGATCGTAGATCTCACATGACTGATATGTGAATCGATCGTCAGCTGCTCAAGTAGTGGTGTGTTTGGGTGTAAGAGGTTGCGAAAGTGGTAAAAAAAAAACGATCGAATCCACGATGCAGCTGACAATTTTTTTTCAGTTCATCTGTGAGAAAAGTTTCAGCCGGCGTACTAATACTTTTTTTTATCGCTTTCGCAGCCTCTCACATCCACACCCACCGCGGGTGCGTCAGCTGACGATTTTTTTTCAGCTCAGTATGTTGTCAACTATTTGTGAGAAAAGTTTCAGCCGGCGTACTAATACTTTTTTTTATCGCTTTCGCAGCCTCTCACATCCACACATAGCGTCCTTAATCCATTTTTGAACAATTTTCTGGATGTATAAAAGGAGCGTCTCCGAATAGCATAACTCGAGATGAAACCTCTGATTACTTTAAATACGTCCGGCGCATTGTGGACAGTTAGACCAACTAACTGACAAATACTTTCACTTCAACTTTTCTTAATGATGTGATTTTATAAACCAACCCACTAAAAATTATATCTTGTCTTTAGGTGGTCATTCATATCCGGATGTTTGGCGGGCTCCGGAGCTGCTCTATTCGTGAACCCAATGGATGTGGTAAAGACTCGTATGCAGACGCTCACCAAGGGAGTCGGGGAGAAACAGTATACCGGCATTATGGATTGTCTCACGTAAGTTAATATTGAGTCTGTCGGGTGCTCGTTCTTATCTATGTGCAGACAGACGCTCACTAAGGGAGTCGGGGAGAAATAGTACACCGTTACTATGGATTGTCTTACGTAAGTTAATATTGAGTCTGTCGGGTGCTCGTTCTTATCTGTGTGCAGACAGACGCTCACTAAGGGAGTCGGGGAGAAATAGTACACCGTTACTATGGATTGTCTTACGTAAGTTAATATTGAGTCTGTCGGGTGCTCGTTCTTATCTATGTGCAGACAGACGCTCACTAAGGGAGTCGGGGAGAAATAGTACACCGTTACTATGGATTGTCTTACGTAAGTTAATATTGAGTCTGTCGGGTGCTCGTTCTTATCTGTGTGCAGACAGACGCTCACTAAGGGAGTCGGGGAGAAATAGTACACCGTTACTATGGATTGTCTTACGTAAGTTAATATTGAGTCTGTCGGGTGCTCGTTCTTATCTATGTGCAGACAGACGCTCACTAAGGGAGTCGGGGAGAAATAGTACACCGTTACTATGGATTGTCTTACGTAAGTTAATATTGAGTCTGTCGGGTGCTCGTTCTTATCTGTGTGCAGACAGACGCTCACTAAGGGAGTCGGGGAGAAACAGTGCACCGTTATTATGGATTGTCTTACGTAAGTTAATATTGAACCTGTCGGGTGCTCGTTGCTATCTGTGTGCAGACAGACGCTCACCAAGGGAGAAACAGTACACCGGCATTATGGGTTGTGTCATGCAAGTTAATATTGAGCCTTTTGGGTGCTCGTTCCTATCTGTGTGCAGACAGAGGCTCACTAAGGGAGTCGGGGAGAAACAGTACACCGTTATTATGGATTGTCTTACGTAAGTTAATATTGAGCCTGTCGGGTGCTCGTTCCTATCTGTGTGCAGACAGACGCTCACTCAGGGAGTCGGGGAGAAACAGTATACCGTTATTATGGATTGTCTTACGTAAGTTAATATTAAGCCTGTCAGGTGCTCGTTCCTATCTGTGTGCAGACAGACGCTCACTAAGGGAGTCGGGGAGAAACAGTACACCGTTATTATGGATTGTCTTACGTAAGTTAATATTGAGCCTGTCGGGTGCTCGTTCCTATCTGTGTGCAGACAGACGCTCACTAAGGGAGTCGGGGAGAAACAGTACACCGTAATTATGGATTGTCTTACGTAAGTTAATATTGAGCCTGTCGGGTGCTTGTTCCTATCTGTGTGCAGACAGACGCTCACTAAGGGAGTCGGGGAGAAACAGTGCACCGTTATTATGGATTGTCTTACGTAAGTTAATATTGAGCCTGTCGGGTGCTCGTTCCTATCTGTGTGCAGACAGACGCTCACTAAGGGAGTCGGGGAGAAACAGTACACCGTTATTATGGATTGTCTTACGTAAGTTAATATTGAGCCTGTCGGGTGCTCGTTCCTATCTGTGTGCAGACAGACGCTCACTAAGGGAGTCGGGGAGAAACAGTGCACCGTTATTATGGATTGTCTTACGTAAGTTAATATTGAGCCTGTCGGGTGCTCGTTCCTATCTGTGTGCAGACAGAGGCTCACTAAGGGAGTCGGGGAGAAACAGTACACCGTAATTATGGATTGTCTTACGTAAGTTAATATTGAGCCTGTCGGGTGCTCGTTCCTATCTGTGTGCAGATAGACGCCCACTAAGGGAGTCGGGGAGAAACAGTGCACCGTTATTATGGATTGTCTTACGTAAGTTAATATTGAGCCTGTCGGGTGCTCGTTCCTATCTGTGTGCAGACAGACGCTCACTAAGGGAGTCGGGGAGAAACAGTACACCGTAATTATGGATTGTCTTACGTAAGTTAATATTGAGCCTGTCGGGTGCTCGTTCCTATCTGTGTGCAGACAGACGCTCACTAGGGGAGTCGGGGAGAAACAGTACACCGTTATTATGGATTGTCTTACGTAAGTTAATATTGAGCCTGTCGGGTGCTCGTTCCTATCTGTGTGCAGACAGACGCTCACTAAGGGAGTCGGGGAGAAACAGTGCACCGTTATTATGGATTGTCTTACGTAAGTTAATATTGAGCTTGTCGGGTGCTCGTTCCTATCTGTGTGCAGACAGACGCTCACTAAGGGAGTCGGAGAGAAACAGTACACCGTTATTATGGATTGTCTTACGTAAGTTAATATTGAGCCTGTCGGGTGCTCGTTCCTATCTGTGTGCAGACAGACGCTCACTAAGGGAGTCGGGGAGAAACAGTGCACCGTTATTATGGATTGTCTTACGTAAGTTAATATTGAGCCTCTCGGGTGCTCGTTCCTATCTGTGTGCAGGCAGACGCTCACTAAGGGAGTCGGGGAGAAACAGTACACCGTTATTATGGAGTGTCTTACGTAAGTTAATATTGAGCCTGTCGGGTGCTCGTTCCTATCTGTGTGCAGACAGACGCTCACTAAGGGAGTCGGGGAGAAACAGTGCACCGTTATTAAGGATTGATTGTCTTACGTAAGTTAATATTGAGCCTGTCGGGTGCTCGTTCCTATCTGTGTGCAGACAGACGCTCACTAAGGGAGTCGGGGAGAAACAGTGCACCGTTATTATGGATTGTCTTACGTAAGTTAATATTGAGCCTGTCGGGTGCTCGTTCCTATCTGTGTGCAGACAGACGCTCACTAAGGGAGTCGGGGAGAAACAGTACACCGTAACTATGGATTGTCTTACGTAAGTTAATATTGAGCCTGTCGGGTGCTCGTTCCTATCTGTGTGCAGACAGACGCTCACTAAGGGAGTCGGGGAGAAACAGTACACCGTTATTATGGATTGTCTTACGTAAGTTAATATTGAGCCTGTCGGGTGCTCGTTCCTATCTGTGTGCAGACAGACGCTCACTAAGGGAGTCGGGAAAAAACGGTACACCTTTATTATGGATTGTCTCACGTGAGTTAATATTCAGTCTGTCAGGTGCTCTTAAAATAAAATTCTTAACAAAAATATAGCTTGTGTTTGTGGTTCTCCTTGCAACTTTTTTCAAATCATTAAAGACTAGATCGTTTTCTGATTGGCGCATCGTTTTCAGGACAGTATTAAAGTACGAAGGCGTGCGAGCATTCTATAAAGGCGGTACATGTCGTGTAATGGTCATAGCACCATTGTTCGGTATAGCACAAGCTGTTTACTTCATCGGTATTGCAGAAATGTTGCTTGGATACAAGAGATAAACCGTTCCAGCAGGATAATACAATCTAGCTTTTTACAGTTACTGAAGTGAAATTTATGTTAGTATTGGTCTTTAAATTAGGATTTATTTTCATTTTATTTAGACTGTTCTGTCAATTTATGTTTCGCATTGTCTATTTGGTTCTGGACCGCAGGTAATTTATAATAGTTTTTAGAATGTATCAATGATTTGTTAGAAAACTTATAAAATTGCCGATTATATTAACAATTTTCTTTCCAAAATTTACTTACTTTCCATAGAGATTTATAGTTTTTGATAAAATAATTCGTACCTGAATTCACCGTTCGCAACAGCCGTTCCACTTTTAATTGGTGGATGGATGTTGGATTTTGGTGCCATATTTTACAAGAAAATAAATTATTTACCATCTTTTTGTTTGCCAAAAAAAATAAAATCTCTAAAATGGCTGACAGCGGTGATACTGATGATAATTTGATTTTACCTGACATTCTGGAAACAACGCCATAAATGACGAAAAATCTTTTACCAGAATAACCAAAAAAAGCTTACGACAAATTATGAAAATAGAGAATAGAATGTGCAGTTGCCCATAACTAGTTATTAAATCACTCTTATGGTTCTATTAAAAAACTCACACTAGTGTTTAAATAACCTCTTTATGTACCAGTTTCATCAACTACAATACAATTGAGCATGCATTCGTGCATTTTAGTTTTCAATCTAAACTCACTGTGATAAAATCAGCCGACTTAGTCTCATAATAATACTTCCTTAAATACTTTTCCAGGAAACATTTTAATTATAAAGCTGTGAAAACACGACTCTGCCAAAATATTGTTCGGATAAAAGAAATAAACCATTCCAGACATAACTGTAGACAGATATTGTATAATATTGCCAATGAATCTTATTTGGTAATTGTTAGTACCATTTCTTTTTTTAAATATTATAATAATATTTTTATTTATTACTAATTAGCCTTTGCCCGCACCTTCGCCCGCGTTCAGTGAATCTTTGCCCTGTTTTCGGCTTGGGCGTTATTTTATGAACACTCCTTATAGCTTATGTATTGACCAGATTCACTGCAATGGTAATAAAACTAAAAACCACATTCAAACCCGTTGAGTGGTTCTAGAGTTAAAGCGTTTATTCAATATTTGCCCCGTTTTCGGCTTGGGCGTTATTTTTTAACAACCCTTGTAGCCTATGTGTTGGTTGGGTCACTACGATGATAATAGTAAAAACCGCATCCAAATCCGTTCAGTGGTTCTCGAGTTACAAAAGCGTTTATCCAATCTTTGCCTCGTTTCCTGCTTGGCCGTTATTTTATGAACACCCTATAGCCTTTGTGTTGAACGCGGTTACTACGATGATAATAAAAAACCGCATCCAAATCCGTTAAAAGGGAACAGACAGACAGACAAAAATTCTAAAAATTTTGTTTCTGCCTCAGTACAGTACCAATAACCTATTTCATTTAAAATTTTGCGAAAATATTCAATGTACAGACACGACTTTTTTACTACTTTACTATTAGTATAATATAGATGTTGATTTATCTCCATTCTGCTATTCGACTGTGGAAAAGCACTTTTAACAAACACGTCTTTTACTTTTAACACATTCACTTAATTTATGATTTGGTATTTCGACTGCATTGTACGAATAGCTAGCATAGTTACGAGTATTACTGGGTATTACTTACCTTTCAATGTAGCCTCCATTATAATAATTCATATATGTATTGTTTTTTAGTGATTATTGGATGCAACACGTTACATCGCAAGCATCAAAGATATCGAATAAGAAATGGTCCTATCAAAGTATAATGAATTCCACGCATCCTTTTCAGGTCGACGTTAAAGCACGAAGGCGTGACAGCTTTCTTCAAAGGCGGCGCGTGTCGTATGATGGTTATAGCTCCACTGTTCGGTATAGCCCAAGCTGTCTACTACGTCGGCATTGCGGAAATAATGCTCGGATACAAGAAATAAATCTTCCAGGCAACTACTTTACTACTTCGACGCACTCTCTATTGCTAGGCCGAGAGTTTAGGCCATGCGTCAAAAAATGCGGTGGTGTAGTATGTAATATCAGTCTGTTTTATTTTGTATAAATTTTGTTATTTAATTTTTACGCCATACTGTGATTTTGTAAAGATTATTGCGCTTAACGTGTTGACATTTTTACAATTTTGGCAATATTTTAACTACCTAGACCCTTCCATAAGCTTTAGTAATCTAAAACTTAGTCTTCGCTATAAACACTGCCTATAGTGATAAGATCAAATAAAATCTAGTTAAAGTATTGCCAGAAGTGAAAACTGCATAAATTGGCTGTAATTTATTCCTAATAGAAATTAATCATGACATTTTCGATGAAGGTGCGTGCTTATTCTGTCACAAGATTGGCTTAGTAACGAACGACACTAGGAAATATAAAGACATGTACATATTATTTGTATATTATTTAGGGGTGAATTTTTATTTTGTATATTTTTAAACATGTGACAAGCTTGAAATTATGAATTTTAGTTAAGTATTATTTTTAGACTTTATATTTTTTATCATCTTGAAGTGTTTCAGCTGAATTTGTTTCCTAATTGATTAATATTTGCACCATAATTTTGTTTCAGTGAGAATAGAAAGTGATATTTTGTAGTTGTAGACTATTTATTATCTTTGTCAGTTAATAAAGTTAATTATGTTATTTAAATGCAGTTAAAACATGTCCATTTGTAAAATGTAATAAATGTCTTGACTAAAACCGGAACCAGTTCACTCAAATAAATGAATTGCATATCTAAGGTTTACTAAGCAAATGACCAGACAGTAAAATAATAAGAATTCAGATAGGTTTAGTTGCTGTTTTCTGTAGCAAAGTACAAAACCAATTAAAATTCCTACCGTTAATGGATTCAAATATTTATTCAAATATGTTGACAGTTAATTTATTATTATTTATTTTAAATGTAGTTAATTATTTTAAACTGAAGACATTTTCCAACAACTTTTTTACTTGTGATTTAGCCAGCTATGACAATCTCGTATTATTTTGTGTCATGCGCGTCCATTTTGAATTATAATCTATTTTCAATGTGGTTATTCTTGTTAAGGTACATTTATTCCAAGTTGATGTTTTGAGACAATAAAGTATTGATATGCATTATTAACTATGTGTATTTAAATCGTCAATTAAATTGATGTTTTGACAAAATAGTCGTTAGATTTATGAATTGTTGGCAAAATAGCAAATAAAAGATAACAAATCAATTATTTACGAGCACAGTGTAATGTAGGTATACTCGTATACAAGTAAGTTCTCATTCCAAACTGAGAATACAATGCTAGTACACATAATAGAACAGTGCTTTTGTCTGATGGTTAATATAAAAATAAAGTTTTGCCACAACTAATGGTTTTATTCTGGTCTTTCATACATCTTATTATAAATTGTAGACGTCTAACACGGTTGCCACTTTAACACCATTTTGACAGTAAATGTATGGAATTTACTGTCAAATGGTGTTAAAATGGCACCACTCCAGTGCAGTGACTCCTGCAGATTCAAACACTATTTGTAAATATATGGAATATACAGTCAAATGAAAGAGAAAGAAAAAACTGGTTGCATAAATGAGGTGGCCCAGTGTGATTTTCGGGAGATTTGTCATGTTTGTTGTTTTCTATTGTTAAGAAGATCATACCCACCTCAGATAAAGAACCAAAGCATTTCAAAAAAAACACTTCCGTGCAACTATCAGGTAACAGTTCGATTACCCTCCTCGGTTTAACTAGAGTCAATTTTTGAACGCTCTAGGGTGCCTTTCTCATCACTACGAGTGATTTTCGCTCGTTTCGAAACGAAACCTAGTAGTAATATCATAGAATAGAGTGCGTTACGCCAGCGGCATGTTGGCGCTTTTCAGAATTTCAGCTTGACAGATAATTAGAGCGTGATCTCGTGTAATTGTGCCCGAAATAAAAAATTAGTGCTTCCAGCCGATCCAAAGATATTCACGAAAAATAGATTCCGCTGGAGTAACGTTACCCCAGCGGCATCTTTCTTATCCCGTGGT
Organism: Ypsolopha scabrella; assembly: GCA_910592155.1. NCBI lineage: Eukaryota > Metazoa > Arthropoda > Insecta > Lepidoptera > Ypsolophidae > Ypsolopha > Ypsolopha scabrella. The sequence goes on from OU342982.1 coordinate 12,371,602, forward strand.
CGTACCTAAATAAAAATTAGCTACTTAGGTAGATATAATTAGTGCCCGATTGCCCCAAAAAGAAAATTAGTGCGTCCAGAGGTTTCAGAGTTATTCAATATGCCGCTGGGGTAACGCACACCATAGAATAAGAACTATTGTTCTGAGAGAAATATCTAATATTAACATATTATGTTAGTTTCTTTTTCACCGACGTCGTCAGCCCTATCGCCGTACTTCGGGTACAAAATGAGCCAATAGCTTAACGTGACTTCCAAGGCACGCAGACTGAACACTAATTAAGATGGGCTATGTAAAAAATATATGGATGCTTTGTTTCTGTGAATTTCATGAAGTACATGGAAAATTATAATAAATTTTTGGTACAGGTCAGCCGGGGCTATTCCAACTGTGAGGCTATTCCAACTAATTGCAATAACTTCCATTCTACCACTAATACATAGTAGTGTCATCTATGATCAGATAGAATAACATTTTTTTTGTAGAATAGACAGTAGATGGCATTATTTACGCGTCAACTGGTTGACTGACGCAGCTATTTTTGTAAACGCCATTTTTCCGACAGTTGTTTGAGAAACAGCTCCTCGCATTTTCGCCAATTAAAGTGTATTATTTTAACGTGGTTGTTAAGTTTAGTAAAGAGATTATAAACAGTAGGTTATTTTCTATTTATTTTGATTTACATTAAGCTGCGTTTTATGCCGTTACCGAGTTAGTTTTAATAACCCCACGAAGTTGTCGTCGAAGGGTTATTCCGACTAATTTATAGTTGTAATATCCCCGCTAGATTTTGTATGAAGTTGAAAAAACGTTAGTGATGTCCAGTACGTCGATTTTTTTTTCATTGTAAATTTTTTTATATGACGGAAAGAGTAAAACGTATTACGGCGTATGAAAAAAAAACAATAGACCGAAAAGCCGAAAAACTATACCCTGGAAAATTTATTTTAATTCTAAAACTATCCTTAGTTAAATTTTCCAGGATATAATTTTTCGGCAGGAGCGTATGACTTTTAACCTAACCTCATAAAATAAGATATACCTCTAATTACGTACCTTCCAAAACCAGTTTTTTTTTTTAATAAAATGAAAATATAATTGGCTACTGTAACACCTTATACTAATTTCTAATGTAAATTATATTATTATTAAATATACATTATTTGTCATTTAACAATAGATAATGAACTAAAAATCCAAAACGAAAAAGAAGAACCTATGCTATAAAAATAAAACTCTAACTATCAAAAAGTCCACCCCTCATCGTAGCCGGCGCAGAGGTCCCCATTACGCTAGTCGCGTTGCCGCGTTGGGTGGCTAGGGAAATCCTTTGCGCCAAGTACGACATGGAGCGGTGGTCTTGGCACCTGTCTTTTATTTTTCTTCCGAATGCCTTTAGAAATGCCCTGGCCAAATATTGCCCATTGCATTGGCCCATTGATTTGATTTGATTGATTTGATTTGATTTGATTTGATTTGATTGAGCCTCAGAAATAAAATAGAAATAAAACAGAATTTTATAATACCTATTATAAAAATTAAAATAAAAAAAGGTAAATTCATGTTTTTTTTTGTTAATATCGATTATATTAATGTATACGTGTCCCAACACTTCTATCTATGAAGAGTAATTGGAAATAGTCGGAATTACCCCACAAAAATTGTTAAACTAAATTCAAAGCAAAATGAATCATCTTACGGAACAACAAATCTCAAATTTACATAAAAGACGAGGCAATCTTGTCTGGCTTTTATTTTGAGACTCATATTCAACAGTAAACGAATAAATATTGGCGATAGTTGACTTTACCCCACGTCGGGGTTAATCCAACTATTTCAATGTTGATACAGAAATTGTGGTGCTGTCTTTTATTTAATGGGTATTCATTACTTAGGATACGTCAAAAATAATCGCAAATAATGATTTTGTCATTCGAATTCATCAAGTTTGTCATGTCGCAATTACAGACAAGAGTGCTGATGTTCAAACTTTTTGTTTGTCTTTTTTTAGTCGGAATAGCCCCGATTATGCATTTTGACAATATAATCTAGGGTTTTGTTTTTGGAAAACACGTTTGTATAAATTTTCCTCGATAGAAATAATTATTGAAATGAGGTCGTCAAACGCACTTATTCTTCTCGTTTGACGAATAGGGATCATGTATAGAACTCACACATATTTTACTGGATGGGTTTTAACAATATCTAAATATTTGATTTTGGAAATTTTGCTAGCTATTTTAGTTTTTTTATTATATTAAAAAACATACTTTTTTCACTTTTGCATTGAATCCGAGAGCGCACTGCGCGTTTTTTCGCTTGGAGTGAGTGAGAAAAATAAAATTTACATTTATTGCCTTTTAATATGCACCACGGGGATCGAACCCATGACCTCTGGGTTAGCAGGCGAGTGCTCTACTACTCGGTTAGGAGGCCTTCCTTTGTCAAGAGTTTTTGAATGATCATACTGAATCTGCTACATACCCAATCGATCTGAACTTATATATACAAAAATTATTCTGGGTATAAAGAAGATAAAACAACATTTTGGTTAAACTTTTTTTTTACTTCCTAGTACAAAGTGGTTCAACCAGCTGACTAAATTTCTGTGGAAAAATAATTCTATTAGCTTAATTTTTTTTACTTAGAATCTTAGGACTTTTGTGTTTCTCCATACCTTTATCTTTCTACTGTAAATAGCGTCACCCAATTGAAAAAAAATCCCTGGACGGATTTCATTTTTGAAGAGGCCTTATGAGTATTTTTTTGGATTACTTTTAGTTCTCTTGATCCATATGTCTCATTCATATTATATCCATCCATCAGCCTGTGTCGCCCACTGCTGGACATAGGCCTTTCCAAGATTTTGCCACTCTTTGCGGTCCTCCTGGAAGAAATGCCCATACTCACAAACGCTGGACAGGCGGTTAGGTTAGCGCGGTGCCGAAACCCTCGCTGCCCGTCACCGTCTGTTTTATATAAGGCCCGGCAATTTTGGGAATGGACATACTGCCATTGGTCAATGTAGGCTGTCTGCGAGCTGTCCTCTTATTCTTTCGCGAATAACTTCGGGGGGTTTGTGATTTTTATTGTTTAGTTAGTTAATTCATCTAATTAGATTTCGCGTAGCACTTCGTCGGTCAGTACAAGTACAAGCTCTCAGTAAATACAAATTTTTGCCGGATCATTGGCTATTCCGGCACCCGGGGTAAAAGGGTAGGTAATTGTATATAGGTATGTACGTATACTACCCTTTATGATGTTGACGATACAATGCAAATGAAGGAACAGGCTAGCTAGAGAGCCATTTATTTAGTACAAATAGTATTTTGTGCAACTGTGACATAATGAGAGCTATTGGAATACTGGTTGGTGCTTGTTTACGTAATAGGCTGCACGAGTGTCCCAATGGATGATTGATTATGTCCAATTGGTAGGACAACTGATATCTACGACCACTAAAAATATCGTCTTCGCGTAACATTATTTATTTACGTAGGAAGGTACTCAGGCCGCATAATTTGTTCTGAGGGTAGGTATGATCTTTTCAACAATAGAAAACAAACATGACAAAATGAGAAAAATAAAACGCGCGATTCTTTTTGGAAGTTACCGAAGCGGTACTCTAGAAAGTTCGATGCGGTGCCATCAGTCAATAACGGCAACATAAAATACACATACACTTCATAAAAAGAAATAGAAGAATATACGTTGCCGGCTGCCGCTAGTGCGCTTAATGTACTAGAGACGTTGGAATCTTAGACTAAGTTGGGATACGGTGTCGATGTCGTCAATGAAAAAAAAAGGACTTTTACATACCTATAATCATTTTTATTCATAATTTCTGATAATTAGAAATAGAAGTATTCTTCGCTTGGCTCCCTAATTTGTTAACATATTAACCCGTAGAGTGATGTATTAGGTATAGAGCAAGCTATGGATATATGAATATATTTTGCAATATTCTGCTAAACAATTCTTGTCGTGCTATTCAAAATGTAGACTCGTGCACCGCCCGCCCGCCCGCATAAAACATGTAACAAGCAAGCAATACGAGCATAAAAGCAAAGCAATCTAAAATAACAAGCAAGAAAACTCATCGACACGTGTTTCGCCTCTGAACGAGGCATCCTCGGGATGTGTTGCTAGCTCGGCAAATCCGCAGCAACTGATGTGTTGCTCGCCCAGCCGCTCCGCAGCAACTGATGTTGTTCGCCCGACAGCTCAGCACAGGGTCTTTTCACTTAGACCATTTTTTCTTTAAATGAGAAAACGTCGAAGCATCGCATAGCCCTATTTTCGTCGTTCCTCAATAGATTTAGCTTCGAGAGGTTGTTTCAATCACTGCTGCCATTTTAGCGCGTTCGGCGCTACCTATACCGAATTTTTGGTATGGTTAGCGCGCATTTAGAGTTTTTGCTCCTAGCGGAGAATTTAGTGATTTTATTTAGTGTATGTTTTCATTTCTATACATTATGTCTTTTACTTTTGAAAATTGGAACTGAATTTGGTGTTTTTTTAATCTTTGCATTTTGTAGAATCTAGAGTTTTTTTAGCGTTGCTAGCGCTGAATATGGTTTTTGATCTGGCAGCACTTGTTTCAGTTTCAAAATGTCTGTCTGTTTCTGTTTTAAGCTGCACTTGTGGTATTCATGATTTTGCAATAAATCAAAATCAGTGACGATCAACTTACGACCCGGCAATGTTTTTTGGATTCTGTTGACTGTGTTTTATTTTGACCCAGCTTTATTTTTGGACTCCAACGATCGTGTTTGTTTACGTTGAATGGACTTCATTTGCTACAACAATGACATCGGAAAAAATGTGCTGTGTACCGAACTGTGGTAAATACCTATCTTGTGCAATTTTATGTTTAAGCCCCGGTGAATGTGACTTTCACGAACATATCGTATTTCAGATTCGCGTGAATTGTGAAATTTGTGAAAACTTGTGAATTTAGGTCACTTTAGGTTATCTAAAATGTATTGTTTACTTAAATTACATGTAAATAGATTATCATTAATTTCTTAAATGTTGTTTTATTTAACTAATATGTAGTAAATTATGTTTTTATTGCGAAATCCATCGCTTTGAAATACTCTAAATATTATTATTAGAAACAAATAGTCAGGCCAGTGTATAAAAGGTGAGTTTTGGTCGGCGCGGCGGCTCTTCACTAGCTGCTGAGCCATAAAGTAACTTATAAACTGGGAATAGAGTCATCTTTTTTATCTCGATTTAGCGACATCTCGTGGGTGACGACGGACTTAGTTCGTTATTGTACCTACCTATACCCACACAGGTACCATACCTCATGTATAGCCCAGCCTTACTGCATTGTATTTTTATTTTTCAAATACCTACTATATATTAATTATTAGAGTGCATTACAACCTAGAAAAGATAAATTAGAAACAAATGTTAAGACAAGAATTTGAAAAAATTCCTCGCGCCAGGTTTCGAACCTGCGACAAGTCTTGTCTTGATAACAAATTTTTAAAATCTATAATTACAGCGAGAACCTGCTCTCCATTGTTGAGACTAGTGTTGACACAGTCGGTGAACCAGGCCAGTGCGGTGGCCTTGCTGCGCCTGCGCCTAAAGCCGTGCTGCGAGTCCGATATAATATCATGTCGCTCCAGAAATGAGCTTACCTGAACCACGATCCATGATCTTAGTGACTACGGACAGGATAGCTATTGGCCTATGATTGGCATAGTCCATATGACTTCCCCGTTTATAGATAGGTCTTATCAGCGCCCTCTTCGGTTCATTTGGATAAGTGCTATGAGATATGCATAGGTTAATAAACTTAGCTAATATTTTACTTATATCGGTTTTGACATATTTTAAGTCTTATACCCTTATTTTATCAGTGCCGGAAGGTTTTTCACACTGTAAATTGTCTATTATTTTCTCTACCTGTCTGGCACAAACTTTTTGAAAATGGAACGAACATTACTTTTTTTTTACATATGAATCTCTGTCTAAAAATGTTTTATTACATTTGTGTTTAATATTAATTATTTCTTGAGTAAACGTAGTAGAGAACTTATTGCAAATATTATGAACACTTTCAGATTTTCCTCTAGATATTTCATAACAACATTGTCTAGGCTATTTTATTTTACCCGAGCCACTTATTTATATTCGCCCATATTTTCCTAAAGTCCCCTTCACATTTCGCTATCTCATTTCACCTAAACTTATTTTTGGCCGCATTTATCAATTTATTTACTTTTTTTCTAAACTTTGTATATGTCAACCTATTATTTATATTATTTGGAGAAGACTTCCAATTTTTGAACAGCTCATCCTCTCTCGCACTATATTTCTGCCTTCAGTCGCACACTTGCGTACTGCATGCAAAAAAGGTAGTCAGGATTTGCCGCTAAAACTTACTTCACCCGTTCCGTCCGTTTCGTTGACCCATTGTTACATGTTTATTGTTTCACTGGTTTTTGTTATTTTTGTTGTTATTGTTAATAATTACATACTGACCGATGGTACCAGAATAACACATTTGCCGACTTCTTTCTTCCTGAAACACATGTTCTTCAGAAGCCGTCGCTCTCATATTGGTTTCTGTGTTATAGACTATGGGGAATGCGCCGACTTAACACACTAACACAGAAAAGTATAAAAAAGTAAAATGTTACTCATAAAAAATAATGGAAGTACCTCAGCTGCCGGCGCCGTGTCCCAAATTGGCTGCTGGCACTGGTTGCTGAATTTGCTGCCAGCGCCGGTTGCAGAAATGGCTGCCGGCACTGACTTCAGAAAAAGAAGCGGGAAATGGGGTTAGCATATTAATATTAATTTTGGGTCCCTAAGGCTGCATATAAAAGGTCAGATTGAGCACATCATTTTGCATCAATCAGAACTTAACTCTACGACGTTTCCTTATAGTTTAAAATAGTGCGCTCTCAGCCGTGGCTGTTACGACCACCAAGAAACACGCGCCCACAAAAATCTGCGTTTCTAGATGCAATTTTTAAAATATTCTAAGACTAGCTCCACCCGCGTCGAAGAGATTTTCGTGAAAATAAGGAAAACAAAAGAATATGATTTTTTGAACGACTATATGTAACGGACACCAACTTTAACCAAGGCGCTAATAAAGACCAATCAAATAAGTCCAAACTCGAAGGGTCTGCTTTTGTCCGTTGAGGAGATCCCGTACCAATCTTCTACTCCCATCACCAGATCCTGGTCACCATGTTTTACCAAAGTGCTAATAAAGACCAATCAAATAAGCCCAAACTCGAAGGGTCTGCCGTTGTCCGTTGAGGAGATCCCGTACCCACCTTCCAGTCCCATCAGCAGACCTTGGTCACCATGTTTTACCAAAGTGCAAATAAATACCAATCAAATAAGCCCAAACTCGAAGGGTCTGCTGTTGTCCGTTGAGGAGATCCCGTACCCACGTTCCAGTCCCATCATTAAACCCTGGACACCATGTTTTACCAAAGTGCTAATAAATACCAATCAGTTAGCCTAAACTGGAAGGGTCTGCTGCTGTCCGATGAAGAGATCCCGTACCCATCGTCCAATCTAATCATCAGACCCTGGTTACTATGTTTTAGCAAAGTGCCAAGAAGTGTGTCAGTATCGTTGTAGATAGAAATCTGTAGTCAGATTAAACTGGTACAGTTTTCTCGTATGGGAAAAAATCAATACATAAACCTGGCTTTAATCACTTGTTAAGCTGAATATTAGCAAGAGGTGTATCAGGATCATTGTAGATGGAAATCTGTAGTCAGATTAAACTGATAAGTTTTGCCATATGGAAAGAAATCATTACTTAAACCACAGTATTTGATGTATCTACGCTTGAACCTGGCTGTAGTCAATTTTCAAGCTTAATATTAGCAAGAGGTGTGTCAGGATCGTTGTAGATGGAAATCTTTAAACAGATTAAACTGATACAGTTTTCTCTTATGGAAAAACAACCGGTTTTATCACGTATAACTAACCATTTGGTCAGGGAACGCCGATAAAGCGGCTAAGCAAAGTTTTTACTCCCGACATGGTTCACAAATACTGAATTTTCAGACTGAAAACATACTTTTATTTAAATAAAATATAGCCTATGTTACTCAACAAATGTGTATCTTCAAAAGAAATAATTTTTAGAATCGGATCAGTATTTCCAAAGTTTACCTCAAACATACAAACAAACAAACAAATCTTTCCTCTTTATATAATAAAAAATATTCTATCTAAGATATTCTAAGACAAGGAACCGATGTCATTTGTTAACTTATTTTTAATACAAATTTCAAGGCTATGATTTAAGGAAGGTCCTTTAACACTCAAAAAATATGAAATTTAGGCGTAACTTCGTAATTGTTTTTGCATGGATTGAACTTAAAGATTTTGCGTTTTTTCTAAGATCAGCCTATCAGCCATATAGCCTACTATCTATATTATTTTTACTATACCGATTAACCAAGTTACACAATGTGATATGCTCATTTGAAGTTGGGCATCTAGCCTTATACGGACCCTTAAAGTCATAATAAAAAAAACTTTCACCAAAAGAAAAAAAATGGTGCGACGACGAGCGAAGCGAGGAAGAGCGTGTTAGGTTGACATGTAAGATAAAATAAAGAGCCGAGCAAAGCAGAGCGGAGCGAGGCGACGACGTCCCTATTTTTGACAGTAACTCAAATTAGTATTTTCAAGTTACCGATTTCAACGATTTCCCAAAAAAAAAAATAATACAATACACACACAATTTCACACTTTGAGATTTAACGTCCTTTGCGTGCAAGAAATTTCTACCGTCAGTGCCACCGGTGTCCTTTATGGGAGCTGGCGGCGCTGGCAGCCGATGTTCTTGATCTCGGCTGCCGGCAGTAACGTACTGTCGGTTCCCAACGGCATTATTTTTGGGTGCCGGCGCCGGCAGCGGAGGCACTCCCAAAAATAATACTAAAGAAACAATTTTTTATGTTGACTCTATCACAATCCAATGCAGACACAAGTACATGCCGCTATTTCAGATTCCTTTCTTTATTCTCACGGGTTTTATGAGTACAGTAAGTTTGGTTTATGAACAATCTATGGCAGAACAGTCGACCTCTAGTCGACACCGGCTGCTTTTGCCACGGAACAATTAATGTAGTTAGTTTTGCTACTCAACAATAGATAGCGCTGTATTATGATGGAAATAAAACCGGTATTTTTATTACATATTAGTTATTTTATGGCAACATTGAAATAGAATTGTCAATTTGTCAACAAAAAAGACGCCGTGCTATCGGCTGGTTGTTCTGTTCCAAAATTATATGTTTTGTTGCCAAAGAAAAGCTTATTTCAAACAGTGATCTGTGTTTTAAAGGTTTCCTAGGTATTCTAATATGACCACTCTAGGTCCAAAGAAGGACGGAGGGCCCAATGTGGAGTTTTTCCAATCACCGGAATCGCTTACCCAATTTGATCAAATTCGGGTTTGGTTGCAGAAGAATAGCAAAAAGGTGAGAGACAGCATTAAAACAAACTTACTTAAGCTTTACACCATCTCCTACTATGTTGGTTTTATTCATAAGAGCTGTATTTATTTCGGTACAAGCAAAATCATCTACTTGGACTAAGCATTCTGTACTTGGCAAGTTGCTGCTTGTTGCCTAAATAAACTGGTCAATAAAGACAATAAGGCCGATAAGCGATTCAATATTCGCCTCTGCCAAAAGTTATTGAAGTCTGCCAATTGCCGAATCATGATGGACAGGTAGTACATTACAGAAGTGAAATATGGCTCCTGTATGTGTCAGTAATAACTTTGTTTCATAGCTCAGAATATCAATAAGGAGAAATTAAATAAGTTTATATAGCAACCTGTAACCTGCCTGATCAATAAGGAGAGATTAAATAAGTTTATATAGCAACCTGTAACCTGCCTGTTTTATGGGTTAAATGTGCACATGCCTCTATACTAAGGAAGCGTTTCAAAACATGCAATCGTAGTGTGAAATTTCACTAGTTTATCAGAAAAAGACAAGAGCTATATATGAGAAAGAGACAGAAAATTTGGTTTTTAAACGCTTGTGACTGATTCCCGTGAGATATGTGTTTTAGAATGCGTCTAAGTAACAACTTCAGTTGCAAACCTAATTCAGGAGAGGGAAATTGAAATTGGCTTATGTAGGTACTAAAGAATGAAAATATAGAAAAATTTGCTCTTAAGGGGGAATGTTTCGAGCTCGGTGCAGAATGCACAACTTATGATTGTTTTTCTTACTATTGCATAAAAAGTACTAAATAAATGTGACATATGGCATTTCGCGACCATTGCTTAGTGTCAATTAGGCTTTTCTACCAAAATTTTGTAATTTTATGTATTACGTTGTAAATGAATGGGTCATGACGCAATTCTGCTAAAAACCCCTGATAATTACTCTACAATAGTCGCAAAATAAGAAGAAACTACTTTATTTCATATATTTTATATTAAAATAAGGTAAACAAACTCATGTTATGCACTTTGCACTGAGCTCGAAACGTTACCCCTTAAGGGCACCTTTCAACTTTCACAATAAAAACTTTCATTGTTTTCCCTTTAGAAACAATAAATAAATTTTTAAAGTTTAGAATTTTGTCCATAACCCAGCAAAACTTTGAAGTGGCAACTGTCAGGTGAACTTAAACAGAATCCAGACAGTGTTAGAAACCAGTGTGATTTTCGCATTACTCAAAAGTGTTTCTAAATGCTTCTGTGCAACTGTCTGGTAACAATTTGTTTACCCTTGGTTTTACTCGGTTCAATTTTTGAGGAGATCCTGTACCCACATTCCAATTCCAGTCCCATTATCAGACTCTGGTCACCATGTTTTACCAAAGTGCTAATAAAATAAAGACCAATCACTCGAAGGGTCTACTTATATCCATTGAGGGGATCCCATACCCACCTTCCAGTCCCATCAGCAGACCCTGGTCACCAAGTTTTACCAAAGTGCTAGTAAATACCAATCAAATAAGCCCAAATTCTAGGAGTCTGCTGTTGTCCTTCGAGGAGATCCCATATCCATCTTCAAGTCCCATCATGAGACCCTGGTCACCTTTTTTTTTACAAAAGAAAATATTTATTCTGAAAGTAAAATAAAATAAAAAAAGTGAAAAAAAAAATTACCAGTTGGGGTTTGAACCCTGCATCAAAATCCATTGGTTCTCAAGTTATAAGGGAACGAACAGACAGACAGACATTGTATTTTATATGTTTAGAGAAGATGTATAGAGATGTTTGATATTTACAAGAATTTGAATATGTTTACAGCATGTCCAGACAGACCCACCAACTAAGGATAACCTGGCGCAGCTTGTTGTGCAGTTGATCCAGTATCAAGAGAACAAGCTGGGGAAGAATGCATCTGATCCACCCTTCTTGAGACTTCCGGTGAGCTGTTTTATGTACTTAATAGTGATATATAGAAGATATAGTGAAGATATAGAAGAGCGGAGTCACCTGGTACAGGCATTGTATGCTTAAAAGGTGATTTCAACAACTCGATTATTGTAAACTATTTATGTTTTACCAATAAAGATATTTTGTATTTTGTATAGTCGAGACAAGTTTCCTGTCATGACTCTGGGTAAAAAGGGAACTAATACTGATCGAAACCATACACTCTGACTATATTCAAACTAAACAACTCAACTAATTGACTTAAAGTTATGGAGTCTTAGATTCCAGGAGGAAGGTTTATTTTAAAACTAGCATTTGGCCCCAATGCTAGTTCTAATATTTTGTATTAGGAACTCTTATTTCTCCTAAACAATCTCAACAAAACAAACAGTCATAACTCATGATAGGCCTACAGTTAAAATGCTGTCCTCAAACATGCTCCTATCTTATTGTGCTTGGGTTTACTTTTGATTGTTGTTTAAAACTTAATTATTTCTCAAACATATTAATGATAGTAGTCCTTTATCCCTTTATTTATAATTCTGATGTCTTTAAAAGAAGAGAAAATAGGTACTTTCTTGGTGAGTGTGTTTCATACTAGGCGCATGGTCAGTGGACGTCAGCCGTCAGTCCTATTACCCCACGGTATATTGTAATGTACCCCGCTTACAATTGCCATTAGTAAAACTTGCTCTAACTTCAGTAAAACATAGCGTTCCCAAGTTTCTATCTAAAAATTGGTATACTCTTTGCAACCCATGATTATGCATATGCATGTTTGTCCATTGCGGAAACGGCATGTGTTAAGAGTATGGCATAGGCTAGGAAAATTTGCTATTTGTCTAGGACGCGTAATACTAATAATTATGCGCGAAACAGCATATCGGAGGGTTTTTAGCTAACACTGAAATATTTTGTAGGGAAAAAAATATTGGATTTAAGTAGAAAACCTTTATATTTCTATTACCTATTTTATGAAAAAAAAAAATCAAGTTAATCACTTAGCCGCCTTCTTGAAAAAAGGAATGTTTGAAAACCATAAAAAGGGGATGGGAAACTTTTTTTTTGACAAAACTATAAATGTACATTGTTTATAAGTAGATCACCTAGATAAAAGATCAATAAATCAAATATATTTATTGCAATATTAGGATAGTCCTAATTTCTTCAAAAGAACCTTTGAAAATCTGTCCTTGTTCATGTTCTAGGCTCAGGTACAACCTTAACAGAAACAGCGTACACAAAAGGTACTTCAAGGTAAAAGATAAACATTACAAGATTGGAACGTCCTTGTGGCTCACTCATTTATTTAGAACAACTAATGTAACTTTAGAATACTGTCAAGAAAGTAACAGGTAAAGATAAAAAAAAAATATGCATTAACTTGTATATAAACTTCATATATAGCTTAACCCAATCCTTAAAACTTTGTCTATATATTTAACTTATATGTATCTAAATTCCTTAGTAGCTGTCAGCTCCTTTAAAAACAAACTGGTTTTCTGGCCAACCCTTAGCACCAGTTCCTTCAATAGCAAACAGAGACCCTGCTTCTGGCTCGAGAGCCAACTCAGCCGGAGTTAGATCTACCCTGCTGGTTGTTACATAGAGGATGGATAAGTCTTTCCCTCCGAACATCACCGAGGTCACTTTGCTTGCTGGCAGCTTGTGTTGTTCTAGGAGCTTGCCCGACACCGAGTTCACTTTTATGACCTGTAATCAGAAATTTAAAATGACATGAAAGTTCTATCTCTTACTTCGCTATTCTTATTTATTTTAGAAGTGACTATTTAAAAGATGGCACTGTTACCTTTCCACCTTTAAAGCAGGCTATCCATAAATTGCCGTCGGTATCAATGGTCATTCCATCGGGAAGACCAGTCACATTGTTAGCTTTGAAACTGAATATTGTCCTTCGATTACCTGGTGTGAAAAAATCTTTAATTATATAAGTTTACTCTCAATCATCAGTTTATCTTGCTTAGATAATATGATTATTTTGCAAGAAATGGCTTGGGAAACAATAGTTCTAAAGTGCATTACACGGTGGAAAAATCTATAAGGCACAACGCTCATCGTAGGAGGTGCGTTTTTTGAAAGCACGCGCGAGTCTCGGCCACGCCCCAACTCTAGCAGTGAGCGATGCGCTTTAGAAATCAAATAGATAATTACACTTGGGTCTTACAGATGAGGTGACTTCTGTGTATATTGCAGTAAAACCGTACCTTTTACGTTATTATTAAAACCTACTTACAAAGTTAACCGCTACTAAGTTGTCCTAAACCCACAATATTCATGATGATGCGCAGGCACGTATCCAAACTTTTGTTTCGGGGGGGAAATTCATTAAAACAACAATGTGAATTGTGAAACAAACCTCTCTAATCAGTAATCAATCAGTACACGGTACTGTAATTAAACGTTTTTTTTTTATTAATACGTACTTTACTGTGGTTATGAATAAACATTCCCGGTCCCGTGTATGTCACGTCAAATTTCGGGGGGGATAAATCCCACCTATCCCCCCCTGGATACGTGCTTGATGATGGTGCAAGAAAAGCCATATAAGTCACTACTTGATCACATCACATATACTTGCGCCTGTCTAAAAGAAGGGTAGGCAGAGACTATAGATTTCCATCTGCTGCGATCCTGACACACCGCTTTTGCTTCTACATCCATCAATCTAGTCATACAAGCTCTTCTATTCCGGGTACATTTTACTTTGCTCTGCTTCAGTATGTCGCCTATTTAGTCGGCATACGTCATCACATTAATCTGATTAATATGCGAACTCACGGATCATTCCCGTCTCGGTATCGTAGTCGAAGACATCGATGTTCCTCGTCGGGGTGTCGATGTAGAACATGTATTTGTTGCTCCTGGTCCAGGCGATGCCGTTGGAGACGGTCACGGGACGCACCTTCACCTCGGGGTGGAGATAGTTGTTTTCAGTCGTCATGTATAGCGCGCCTTGGTCAGGGTCCACGTTGCCGTTTTCTTCTTTACCCATGGTGCCTGCGAAAAGTTACAATATGGGCAGTCCGGAACAGAAAAAATAATTAAAAAACCGGCCAAGTGCGTGTCGGGCAACGCGCAGTCTAGGGTACTGTAGTTGTCCAGTAAATGTCTACCAATACAGATCGCGCCAAACTTCTAAATATTCCGTTCGGAAGTTGCTCTCCCGAAGATACATTGTCGTGTTTAGAGGGGACTAAAAGTTTGGCGCGACCTGTACTCCTAAACCCTACTTAGCTGTGATAGTTTTCCTTTAAACTTATATACTTCTTCTGTTGAATTTTTTCTGTCTAACAAAAATTTGCACTTTAAAGCCAATATTTCGCCAACGGATCCCTAAATCGAAAAATGGTTTTTGAGCGACCTATCCAACGACACCCCACCCTGTGGGATAGACGAGAAAATAATTTATTTCCAATTTACGTACCTTTAATTTTTTTTTCAGGTGTTTAACTGTTTATTTTACCATTTTGTCAGCCTGATTAATATGTATAGTATACTTGTGCCAAATTACAGCTTTCTAGTGCTAATAGTCTCTGAGCTAAGCCGCGGACAGACAGACATGGCGAAACTTTAAGGGTTCCTTGTCGGACTACGGAACCCTAAAAAGACTCTACCTAAAATTATGTCAGATTATACATGTTTTTTCGTATCACGAAATGAATCGAACATCTATCGAAGGTTTTTATTTTCTTTGTCTGTAAGCGTGATTTTTAGGGTACGGTATCTCAAAATAGAAAAAACGGGACCCTTATAGCATAGAATAGATGGTTTATCCATAGTAAAATTTACACAAAAAGGTTAGGATTGCCTTGACGCCTACAAGGGTGTATGTGTATGTACCGGTGCTATAGGCGGCAAGCTCTTCCTTTACAATATTCATGATTACATGAATACAAAAAAATATATATGCATATATGTATATTACTATTTATTTACAAAATTAATACTTGATTACAAAGCATGTAACTTCCAGAAAGGAAGCTTTTATAATAAACTAAGGTGTGTGAGAAGGTGTATTGTGTGAAGTGTGAGGGTGTATTGTGTGAAGTGTGAGTGTGTTGTGTGTGTGAATGAGAGGGTGAAATTCCCTAGCCCTATGACTCAGGTCTTGGGATCACTATAGTAACTACTAGAGAATGTGAGTAGTGTATTTGGGTCTGTGAGAATGGGCAAAAAAATATTTAATAATAATTGAAAAACATACAAGAGGAATTTACTAAAGTTAACATTTAAAACGAGAGACAAGAAGATTCTCAGTTTCCTCGTAACTTAGAGACTTAAGCCAAGGTGTTAATTTCTTTTTAGATTCATATAAATTTAAGGAGTGAACAGCATGAAGGTTATTTGCAAGGTTATAGAGAAACCGACCTAGATAACTCTCAAATCTTTCCACGAAAAAAGTCCGTGAACTTGAAATTATGAAAAATATATTATAGGATCACTATGTAGTATATTAAGATTCTTTTTCACCGCGTTTAACTCGAATAATTTGGATGCGTTGAGTTAAATGGATAATCCCAGTATCAAGTTAAGCTGGTCCTTGTAACTGCATGTCGAATAAGTTTGTTTTAAATGGTATGTACCGATCCTGTTGGCACTTAACCGTTATTTTTTTTTTCATATTTTTTGGTTCATTGCTTTAATGACTGATGGGACATTTTAAAGATTTTTTGAAATCAACGGAAACAGATACAGCATTAATTTATTTTCATGATTAACACTATAATAATTATCCACTATAATTATTTATCCACATTTATTCTGAAGGCTTTAGTATTAGTGCTGCTGTCAAACTTAAATTTTTCCAAATTAATATAGTTTCCGTTGTTAACACTAAATAAGTATGTATTTTGGAATGAAGAAAATTTAGTTTCGACAGCACTTCAACTAAAATTAAAGCCTTCAGAATCAACTTTAGTACTGTGATCACCAACCCACTTACTCAGCGTGATGATTAGGATAAACCATCCCCTTGGCTGCCTTGGCTGTAGTATTGCTCAACTTACCAATCCAAAGTCTTCCCTTAGCATCCACCTTTCCATCATTGCACCTGTTATCCGGCAGCCCAAGGTCTATAGCGCTCAGCAGCCTCAAGGCACTGAACGCCGGTGCAGAGTCCCAGTGCAGGAAGTAGAGTTCAGTTCGGACGCAAATGAGCAGGAGTTTCGGACTGTCCTTGACGGAAACCAGTGGGGTGACTGGTCCGTAACCTGTGAGAACAATACTGGATTACAAGTCTGAGGATTCAATGTACAAATAGAGAGTGTTCTCATAGATAACACATTCTCTACTGACCAATCAACCTGAACAATTATTTAAAATTAAAGTAAGGGAATTTGTCTCCGCAGAATACTCATCAAAGTAGAACTCAAATATGCAGTATTATAATATTTGTATGTTTATTTATTATATGTATGTAGGTATGTATTAGTATGTTCATGTATTGTATATGTAAGTTTATGTCTTAGATAAGTCTATTTGGATATATATTTTTAGCTTGATATTTCCTCACTGATTAGCATTTACTCCTTCCTTTTTATTCTGTCAACTATCTTTCTGTTTGCTTGCAAAGATTGCCTGGAAGATATTGCTGTTAGCAATAAGTGCCGCCTTTGTACACCATGTTTGATTGTTTTATTTTTTGTATTGATTTTATTGTATGTGCAAAAAGTGTTATAAATAAAATAAAACTTTTCCGAGGGATAGGGTTTAAGATTTTTTTTTCTCACAAGAATAACCATCAAGTTCACTTAAAATGAGAAAAACAATTTATTCTTACGTAAAAACTGTTTATATTATATGCATAACTTCACGTAAGCTCGGAAACAGTATCTGTTATAGTGGATTCAGTATTAACTGACGCGTTTCCACTTGAACATATATAAGTGTAGTAAAGCAAACAGTCATAGAGCCGAAAGGAGCCGTTTCGGCCTTATCTGTTTTGTTGCAAACCAACCAGTGTTGATGCTTTTGAATATTCATAAAATAATTTTAAAAAGATTTGCTTATATTATTAAAGGGAATATAACATAAAGAAAGTATCAAAATCGTTTGAAACACCGCCTGCCGCACGTGTTTTACAAGTGACCCAGTAGAGGACGTCCTCGGTGGGGGACCAATGTGAACCCTCCAGGTGCGTGCAGGTACCCTACATGTATTAAGGATATTCACAATTCTCACCAATATTCCTTGTGGTGACATTCCCGGTGGCAGGGTCGTATCTTAGCACCGATGATTCTACTATGTCGACCCAGTAAAGGACGCCCTCGGTGGGGGACCAATGTGGACCCTCCAGGTGCGTACCGGTACCCTACATGTAATAAGAATATTCACAATTCTCACCAATATTCCTTGTGGTGACGTTCCCGGTATCAGGGTCGTATCTTAGCACCGATGATTCTACTATGTCGACCCAGTAGAGGACGTCCTCGGTGGGGGACCAATGTGAACCCTCCAGGTGCGTGCAGGTACCCTACATGTAATAAGAATATTCACAATTCTCACTAATATTCCTTGTGGTGACATTCCCGGTATCAGGGTCGTATCTTAGCACCGATGATTCTACTATGTCGACCCAGTAGAGGACGTCCTCGGTGGGGGACCAATGTGAACCCTCCAGGTGCGTGCAGGTACCCTACATGTAATAAGGATATTCACAATTCTCACCAATATTCCTTGTGGTGACATTCCCGGTGGCAGGGTCGTATCTTAGCACCGATGATTCTACTATGTCGACCCAGTAGAGGACGTCCTCGGTGGGGGACCAATGTGAACCCTCCAGGTGCGTGCAGGTACCCTACATGTAATAAGGATATTCACAATTCTCACCAATATTCCTTGTGGTGACATTCCCGGTGGCAGGGTCGTATCTTAGCACCGATGATTCTACTATGTCGACCCAGTAGAGGACGTCCTCGGTGGGGGACCAATGTGAACCCTCCAGGTGCGTGCAGGTACCCTACATGTAATAAGGATATTCACAATTCTCACCAATATTCCTTGTGGTGACATTCCCGGTGGCAGGGTCGTATCTTAGCACCGATGATTCTACTATGTCGACCCAGTAAAGGACGTCCTCGGTGGGGGACCAATGTGGACCCTCCAGGTGCGTGCCGGTACCCTACATGTAATAAGAATATTCACAATTCTCACCAATATTCCTTGTGGTGACATTCCCGGTGGCAGGGTCGTATCTTAGCACCGATGATTCTACTATGTCGACCCAGTAAAGGACGTCCTCGGTGGGGGACCAATGTGGACCCTCCAGGTGCGTGCCGGTACCCCAGATCTGTGAATTAACACTAAAGTCCGTCACTGATATTATAAGATTTCCCTCTAAGGCTTCGAGGATAAAGTTTATATTTTTTGTGTATCGTAGTCAAGGTAAAAAGCTCAGAATTTCGTCATCACTGATTGTGTGTTACACTTTTATATCTCAGAGAAACTCAAACATCCATAGGTAACCAATACCAAAACAAAAGAAAATTAAAATTGTTTTAAAAAAAGCAATCATTCTTGATAGCCGCCATACATTAAAATGTTTGTTTTTTAAAGCTGTTCAAATGCATTAACATCATACTAAAGTAATTGAAAAATACATTTTACTCAGGTAGTTCAAAGGTTCCTCAAAATATTTTCAAACCGCAAACGGTTTTGATTTCCAATTTCCAAGCGGCCTTTTCCTTTTTCATTCCAGATAAAACAAAAAAATGTATAAAAATGAAAATTTTTCTTTAAGTAATTGCCAGGCATCGGAATTATTGAGAAAAATAATTATTACCCTTCATGCCGGTAATGAGGATTTTTACAACATTTTAATATTAATGCTACGCTTAGGAATTACGGAAACAAAAAAAAATATTATCAGACACCATAAGTCAAAAATCTGAAAACATGAAATACATGGGATTAGCTAGCGGACGGATTTTTAAACATTTTACTTTTGTGAATGCGCACGATTTGGCCAATATTAACAGTAGAAATGAAATAAACCAATTATGTAAAATATAATTAATTTAACTATTTCACGGCCGTCGTAACAATAGAAATTCTATTGTTGTTTTTGCCCATTAACGTGTAATAGTATTAAAGTTATAATTGCATCAGACATCACAACATGCCCTTTTCGGCTAGCCATAACCTAAAGCTCTGCTATATAACATATTCCCACAGCAAAAGTATCGTTATTTATAATAGGTACTCACAGTTTTAATAAGCGGCGTTTCACCATACCCATAGCTACTCAACTCCAGTAGCGTCAACAAAAGAATTGGTGCAAAAAAATGCATTTTGTTACCACGGTTAGATCGGTTCGAACTCTTCAAGGGCTTGACGCGACTACTCGCTACAACTTTTAACCGGTTACTGTTGAGTTCGTACTTACTCAATCTGTGCAAGGTGTCTGAATCTCAAACTGAATGCGAGATTATCTATTGGAATAAATGGTTACGTCATAAAAGTCATAATATTATCGTGCGCTCACGATCGATGGTGGTTTTGACAACTTTTCATAAAGTCGGGCTCTTAAAAAGCTTTGAATATTGTCCACTTTTAAAGGCACCTAAACGTATAGTCCGTGTAGGCAGGCACATTATAAACTGCTTAAAAGTTCATTAAAAAGTTGGAGATCGTTATAGTACAATAAATACGCGTGCTTTTTATGTAAGAGAGAAAACATCTTTGTATTCGTCTGAAGATAGCTACAATAAAATAATTAGTGAATGTGCGGTGTAGCACGGGTCAAGGTCTACCGAATGTCACACCTGCGTTTCACCAGCTCTACTACCGTCTCTTTGGCACGCGTTAAAAATGCATATTATTAGCTATTAGAGACAATTCTGAAGGCTTTAATTTTAGTTTAGAGGTTGGCAAAACTAAATTTTATTCATTCCAAAATAGTTCTTTAGTGTTAGCAAAAGAAGATTATTGCTTTGGAAAAAAATAAGTTTCGACAGCACAAAAACTAAAATTAAAGCCTTTAGAATCGACTTCAGTTGTACATAAGGTGACCATCGTTTATTTAGCCAAATTAATACTGAAGACTCGTTAAGTGGTCAGGACCAACTGTGAAATACGCGACCAACTACCAACTAGACAAAAAATGTCATCTGAGTTGGTATGGTGGACTAGCAGAGGAGACATCGCTTCATTTTATTATTGATACCATACTTTTTTAGAGTCAGTGGCGAACGTAAAACCCGCTATCTCTTCGCTCCTACCAACTGAAGAAGCAGCTAAGATACATTCCTTCAGGAGTTACCACCACGTGGCTATCTCTAAAACAATCTTGCAGTAAATTTTATCTGCTTAATTTTATTCTCAACCACCTTTTAGCTACAGCGCATCGCTTTTGAGATAGTCAAAGCTCGACAGCTCGATATGGTCTACCATGCTAGAGGTACAGAAATTAAAAATCTTGGTCCAACTATTCTATCTAGAATGTTTAATTGACAGAACTATTTGATTTTAAAAGTGTATATCCAAATGTTTAAAAAAACAATGAAAATACAACAAAAATACATAAAAACATCGTCACGACATGAATCTCCGAGTGGGTGTGGAAGGTGTTCCCAAGCGTGAACAGTCAGTGTTGAAGTCACAGTCCACCGTCGGTAAACCCGCCTTTCACCGACGATCGTAACGTCTTAAACGTGATGTGTGGTGAGCCCTATCGCCTTACTTCGGGCATAAATGAACCGACAGACGGAGAAGACAAACGCAGACCGGACCACGAGGATTGAGCCCACGACCTCTTCTGTGATTCCCTTCTGACTGCTATCAGTGGAGAGATATTAAATGCCAATAGACGATTGAAATTTCGCAAGTATAGAGGGCTGAACGCTTTAAGATGCTACCGAAAACGTAATCTTGTGATATTGATAAGGAATTGGTCAAGATGGAAACAAGATTTTAATCAAAGCTTATCTAAAATCCCGTTTATCAGGGACGTATTATTTTATTTTAACATAGTTTATTACACAACAAGACGGTTTTAATTGCATAATGTATGTCTTACATTAATAAAGTTAATACGTCGAAATGGGTGTTAGGAATTTCAACTTCATGTAACTATTTTAGTAAACAAATTTAAATACACAACTGAAAAAAATACATAATTTTCGAAGATGTGAAAACATCTTTTGACTCTCTTTAAAGCATTTGAAAATTGCACACATAACGGTAAAAAAACACCGTAAGAGACCTCTGATTATTTTATTTGTCACTTTTTACATCTGTTGTGTGAACCGTATCGTATAATAAATACACAAAAAATTTTTGAATAATGTGGTCCTTTCGTACAAGACCTTTTTCAGTAAAGTCAGATTATCGCTTACGTTGAATTTGATAAGACATGTGTCAGGAACGTAGCAGATGGAAATCTGTAGTCTCTTCCTACCCCTCTGGGAGAAAGGCGTAAATGTATGTATGTATGTATGTATGTATACCATCTATATCTATCTTGCTCATTCAAACTCGACTCTATAAGTTATCCTATACTCTCACAGTACGTTTTGGCCACAGAACAGAAAATATTTATTTTTAATGTTCTGTGGTTTTGCCAATGGCTAGGTCAAAGCACACTAGCTGGATCTGATATGCTACGAAGGGACGCCGCGCGGTACAAAATATAGTTTATACTACGAATAATTTTTATATTTGTATGAATCAAACGTAACTATCACTGCATATTAGAGACAACAACTAAACACTTAGACGGAGATACAATACAACACAGTTTACAGAACTATGTATTGAGCTGGCCTTTAGATATTGGCATTCTGACTCAAAATTCAAAATGTTTATCTGTAAAATAGATACACAATGTATACGTTTTACAGGTCATAACTGAAAATGTAGAGAAAAAAAGAAGCTTCGTTTTGTCACCTTATTCGATAACTTCAATGTTAGCAATGATGTTTATGGAAGCAAAAGGGGTTACTTCTGGAGAAATACTGAAATTCTCAAGTTAGACATGGTAACCTTCAACCCTACAACAACAACAACAACAATACAACTTTATTTGTACACCATAAAAGGAAAGAAAAAAGAAAAAAACATAAACATTTAAATATCTAACTTAGGAAACAAAGAAATATAACTTACTAACTTATTAGGTAAGCACAAACAGGCGGCCTTATCGCTTAAAGCGATCTCTTCCAGACAACCTTTGGGTGGAAGAAACTGTTCAAAAGAATTACTGACATGGCGGTGTACTAATTTTGTGTTAAATACATATACAAACATGTATCAATGGATATATAGTATTATAAATGGTAATATACTAGTAAATAAATACGTAATAATATACATATATATATATATACATATATATATTTATATACTACATACATATTTTATTATATATAGAGAAATCACATTTCGGTAATCAGAGTGTGAGGTAGTGATGTTTAACTAGTCTCTTGAAGACAGGCAGGGAAGGACCCTACTTTTACATTAAAGAACATTTCTGACTCCATTGAAACAATTATACGCTATTGTAGTATGGCTCACACCTAATCATGTAAATTATATTTTGTCGCGCCTTGCCGCGTCGCTCCGTTACATCTCAGTTTCACCTAGTGCGATCTAACCTTTAGTATTTAGAGCTTTCGACGTGATATCAGTACAATTATATTTTCAAGAGAACTCCTTCAGATGTTATCATTGCTGCATAATTCAATTGACATACTGCTATCAACAATACTTCTTATAATCTTTAAAATCAATGCACAACATTTATCTGAATTGCTCTTGAATATAGGGTATCAGATTTGGAAAGTACACATTTAATACAATTTCCTCATTAGTTTTTTGTTGAGGCTAAACAACGACCTATTATATAGCTGGTTAAAGCTAAATCATTCTTAATCACAGGAATGCTGGCCATAGGCCTTTCCAGGATTTCGCCACTCTTGGCGGTCCTCCTGGAAGAAATGCCCATACTCACACACACTGGGCGGGCGGGTTGGTGAGCGCGATGCCGAAACTCTTGCACCAGTGACGCCGCTGCCCGTCACCAGTCTGTTATAAGGGTAGGCAATTGGAATCACAGGAATAATATAATAAAATTTGTTCCAAAGTGACTTTTTAATTCGAGCCAGTCCCCAGGGAAAAAGAACTATGTCCAAGTGAAGTGTCGAAATATTACAACAGAGAATATTTTTCACCGTTTCTGTAGTTCCAGAGCCTGCTTGAATTTAAGTAATAGCAATTTCCCTAGGGAACTGCCCGTCCTTAGGGAACACTATTGTATACTGTGTCCAAGTGAAGAGGTTAACTTAACTGCTACAATAGAGAAAGATTTTTCAAGATCGGTTCAATAGTTACATAGGTTACCCGCGCGAATGTAATTAATGGCCACGTCCCTAAGGAACTACCCGTCCCCAGGGAATAGCACTCAGGGATAATGTAGCTTCCTATTAGTAAAACAATTTTCAGAATCGGATTAGTAGTTCTGGAGATTACCTCTTTCATTCAAACAAACTTACGAACAAATACTATGTGCAAATAGCGAAATCAATTGTTTGGGAAACTTTAAATATAATTAGAGTGCATTACACGAAAGAAAAAAAACTTTCGGGAAAAAATAATTTCGGACGAGAACGTATGTTATGTAGACTTTAGGCCAGCACACTTTGAATTCGTAAATTGATTGAGCACCTTATTTTGCATCAAGTAGAACTGACATTTTATTACTGTTTAAAAGGTGAGCCGTAGCTGTTAACGGAAATATCACGCGATCTCGAAAAACTGAGTTTTTGTTAAGTAACTCTGCTTGTAGTTGAAATAAAATTATGTTTTTCTTTCAAAATCGCGAACCTACTAAATCCGAGACAAAATCAATAAGAACTCTAAAATAGAGGGATGCAAAAGACTTCATTTACAGTAAATAAATAAATCAATTGACTCGGCTTACACAGAACTTAGTTCATAAACGTTAGAAGAATATAGGTATATTTTTTACGGTTCCGTAATCCGACAAGGAACCCTTATAGTTTCGCCATGTCCATCTATCCGTCCGTCTATGCGCGGCTTAGATTAGAGACTATTGATACTAGAAAGCTGTAATTCGGTATGGGTATACATAACAATCACGCCATGCGCGGCTTAGCTTAGAGACTATTGATACTAGAAAGCTGTAATTCGGTATGGGTATACATAACAATCACGCCATGCGCGGCTTAGCTTAGAGACTATTGATACTAGAAAGCTGTAATTCGGTATGGGTATACATAACAATCACGCCAAAAAATAGTAAAAAAATATCAAAATTTTTTTTACGACTATTTCCCGGCCATGTAAATTGGGGATAATTTTTTTTTCTCGTCTATTCCAAAGTGTGGGATATCGTTGGATAGATAGGTCGTTCTAATACATTATGGGTGTGTGAAAATCTTTTTTTGATTTAGGGATCCGTTGGCGAAATATTAAGCTTTAAAGTGCTAATTTTTAAACACGACAATGTATGGGCCGTTCTTCGGGAGAGCAACTTCCGAGCGGACTGGAAGTTTGGCATGATCTGTATTAGTAGACCAACTTATAAAATGTACTTGGCCGGTTTTTATAACTAGGATTTGAGCCACGACTCCACATCAACTATTGTTTTACCGATAGTTAGAAATAACTGAACAGATCAAGATAATTAGTTCCTTGGTCTATATCAGAGGTTAATGGATTGGCGACACTACAATAGACGTTGTTTCACAGATGATCGCGTACACACCGGCTGTGCGGAAGACTTCATGGTACCTGATTTTCAGGGTTCCGTATACAAAGGGTAACCAACGGGACCCTATAACTAAGACTCTGCTGTCCGTCTGTCACCAGGCTGTATCTCATGAACCGTGATAGTTAGACAGTTGAAATTTTCACAGATGATGTATTTCTGTTGCCGCTACAACAACAAATACTATAAAACAGAATAAAATTAATATTAAAGGGGGCTCCCATACAACAAACGTGATTTTTTTTGCCGTTTTTATAGATAATGGTACGGAACCCTTCGTGCGCGAGTCCGACTCGCACTTGGCCAGTTTTTTTTTTTACATAGATAGGTGAATTGGTTCTAGGTAAATATTTCCCAAAATGTTTATGGATAGAGATTTATTAAAAACATGTGAAAATTATCAAAATAAACGCGGTTGCTAAAAATTTACACCCGCTTTAAATTATTTTTGTTTTATATTCTTATTGGAAAATTGTGTTTTTGGTAGCTTGCATAAGTGGCAATTGCCTTATTCGTATACTGATTTTGGTAAAATGTGTCAGAAAGTTGTCGATTATTCCACAAATAAACACGTTTACTGCGGTATAAAAACGCAGAAGAAAAGTACATTTGAGTTTGTGTCCTGTCTTATGTCCTGGTTCAGAGATCCTTACATGCAGATTTACTTTTATTCGCAACTAGCCTTTGCTCGCGGCCTCGCCCGCGTGTGTCTTTTTATCAACGTATTTTTTATTTATATAATGTAGGTCGAATCTTTGAGTAGTATAGACAGTAATCGGCTTGGCGGCTATTTTATCAACCCTTACAAAAAATCTAAATAAGGGCCGTTCAAGTATTACGTAAGCAGATTTATTACAATTATTTACCCCCCCATCCCCCTTGTCAGCAAAAGTAAGCAAAGCTCTTACCCCCTCCCCTCATGCTTACGTAAACATTTTTCAATTATAAATATATATTTTTTTATATTATAATGTTATAATTATAATTTTAAAAATAAGAAAATAGATTTAGGATAGAGATTAGATTTTACTGATACAGTATTCAACATAGAGTAAGGGGCAAAAATATACCGCTGACGTAATCATCATCTAGACTCCCCTACTCCCCATGTCATCGAAAATAAGCAAAACAAAGACCCCCCCCCCCCCATAGTGCTTACGTAATACTTGAACGGCCCCATAGGTATTGTAGTTTTGGCCTCAGCACTAGTAACACATTTTATTTAAATTTTCTTAAAAAAAATTTATGTATAGACACGACTTTCTTACTACTTAATAATATAAACATGTACAGTGGAGCCCACATCAAGCTAAACACTTTCAGTATAAGCTGACCTCTCATCGTATAGGCTTCCCGTACAATGAGAGGTCAGCTTATACTCAATGTGTATAGCTTGATGCGGGCTCCACTGTACATCTTTCAGCTATTGTAGCGAGTAATAAAAATGGAATGAATGCAGTGATGCCTAACGCATTTGCCCCCGTACCTCACGTAATCCACACATTGTGAACTTTTCTTTAACATCAAATACATTCCCTGCTTCTTGGAAACTGGCATACATGGTTCCAGTTCCTAAAATCTCTGAACCTTCGGAGTTCAAAGACTATCGGCCGATTTCTGTACTTCCTTTCCTCTCTAAAGTTCTTGAACGGGTGGTCAATCATCAATTAATGAATTTTCTTCACTCAAACAACCTTTTAAATCCATTTCAGTCGGGATTTCGTCCATCCCACAGTACAAGTACTGCTCTCATTAAAATTACCGACGACTTTCGTGAAGCTATGGACGATAGGCAACTTACCCTCCTTACCCTTCTTGATTTTAGCAGCGCTTTTAATTGTGTTGACTATGATATTCTCTTGGCCATTCTCCGTTCTCTCAATGTTTCTGAGTCAGCTACTAAGTGGTTCCATTCGTATCTCTTTGGGCGTCAACAACGTATACGGTCTGATGATAATTTCTCTGATTGGTGCGATGTTACAGCTGGCGTCCCCCAGGGTGGTGTGCTATCTCCTCTCCTATTCTCCGTGTTTATAAACACTCTCACGTCCACCATTAACTTCAGTTGTTATCACATGTACGCTGACGACCTTCAACTCTATATGTCCTTTAAGCAGGACTTAATTCTAGTAGCCATATAGAAAATGACTTCTGACCTAGACCACATAAGTCAATGGACGGAACAATTTGGACTCCTCGCTAACCCATCTAAAACACAAGTCATGATAGTCGGCAGCAGGGCACTCACTGACAAAACGGACCTCAGCTTGCTTCCACCAGTATGTTTAAATGGAACACCTCTAAAGTTCTGTAGGTCGGTAAAAAACCTGGGGCTCTATATCCAGAACAATTTGTCATGGGACCTGCATGTCGCTGAACTTAGCAAAAAGATCTTTGGATCAATACACTCTCTTAAACGCATGCAAAGATTTTTACCGTATTCTGCTAAGATCATGCTAGTTAATTCACTCTTGCTCCCCATCCTAGACTATGCCGATGTCTGTTACCCTGACCTCACTGAAGGATTGCTAAATAAGCTTGATCGTCTCCTTAATTTATTCATACGGTACATTTTTGGCCTCCGTAAGTACGACCATGTGTCGCAATCCCGTTTTGATCTTAAATGGCTTAATATCCGAAATCGCCGTAACGCTCACATTCTAACGCTTCTTTGGAACGTCCTCAATGATCCCCTCTCTCCAGCTTACCTGAAAGAAAGATTCGTTTCCCTTGATTCCCTTGGCCGCCTCCATCGTACAGAGACCCATTTACTTTTGCGTACCCCGACACATAAAACAAACATGTTTACAAATTCTTTTACAGTTTCCGCAATACGTGTTTGGAATAGTTTACCGCTCGCCATTCGAGAAAGTCCATCAATAGCCATCTTTAAAAATAGAGTCCATCAGCACTTTTTAGATTTACAAAATAAATAACCTGCCTTCTCAGTCTTCGTATGAATTTTGAACCTGTCTCCTAATTGCATAATATCCATTTATTATATTTATTATTATATTATAATATTTATTTATTTTTATTATTTATTTTTTATAGTAAGTATATGATGTTTATTATTATTTAGATTATGTAGATATGTAATTGGAATATTTTAATGCCCCCGTCCCTATAGATTTTAGCTTTTGTCTACGACCGACACATTTACCGGTACTACCCAATAATGATCCACACCACCAAAGGTTAACTGGAAGACAATGCTAAATAGCATTAAGTTCGCCTCGTGTACAATATTTTTAGTGCAATAAAGAATTTTTATTATTATTATTATTATTAATCCGAACACGAAATATTTGCGACTCAACATTTGACTGAGTGGCCGTTTTTGCAGATCTAATGGTGTATTGAATACTAGTGCGATGTCATTAGGATGCCCATAAACGGTCGAATGTTTATTATACTAATAGCAGATTTATTATTCCATTATCTACGGTTGTAGGTACGTAAAAAATACAAAATTCGCTACTCGGTTCCTTAATAAAACTATTTTGTAAATTAACCTCGTTTCTTGGTCCTAATATGGTTTTGTAAATTAAGTATCTTTTGAATTTTTCTTATAAAAAATATTTTTTGCCGTATAAAATTTTCAATCGAGCATGCTAATATTTTTTAAATTTATTAACCGATTCAATTTTATTAATAATACATACAAATGTCATATATGTTATTGAATGACATCGGTATTGTTGTAATTGACCATGTTTTTAGGGTTCCGTAACAGTCTTTTGTGGTGGTTCAGAACACTTTGTGCGCAAATCCGATTTGCACTTGGCAAAATTATTTTGCACGTGTAGTGCAAACACAGTTTCGAAGTATGAGTAGTTTAAATAGTTCAGGAACGTTTAGGTCGATTAAAACCATGTTGGTGCAGACTTACAAAAGGGCCACATGACATTTTTTTCCGATAACATCACGGTTTTCTTAACTGAATTTGTGGTTTGAAGGTCTCGAATCCCGTAAAAGCATTGTGTTCAGTCTGCCTTTACGTTAAGCTTTTGGTCAATATTTGTGCCCGAAGTACGGCATGATATGACGTACGAGTATGGACTGTGACTTGCATTTTAAAGTCCTCATTTGTAAACACCACTGGGAAAGTGGGAATTCATGTCGTGACGCTTTTTGGGAAAAAACGGAACCCTTATAGGATCACTTTGCTATCCGTCTGTCTGTCAAAACCATTTATCTTTGGAACGCGTAGAGGTATCGACTTGAAATTAAAACCATATACTCAAGTCTACAGTCCATTGAAGCTGTGAAAAACCAAACTTCTAAGTTAACGTAAAAAATGATACGGCCGTTTATGCAGCAAAAAACTTATATTTCGTCACTCTAAAGGGAATCAAAATTCATAGGGTATTTCCCGTTGACCTTGACCGTCTAATCATTAAAAATCTTAAAACTTTGTAATTTGTAATTAAATCATAAAATATTCATCGAGGTTAAGCAACGGTATGCGCGGTCATAATTGTACGGGTAACCAAATATTTTTGTATTTTTTTTTTTAAATTTTACTATGTTGTACGGAACCCTCGGTGGGCGAGTCCGACTCGCACTTGTCCGGTTTTTTTTAAATAAATTCATAGGTATTGCTAAATGAACCCTTGAGTTGAAAGAGACGCCATCTAGATAGGCGAAACCGTTTGAGAGTATTTCTTTGTTCCAGATGAAAGTATTTATGGACATGAAGCCAGGCGGCGCGCTGTGCACGGTCCTAGCCACCATGTTCCGCTTCAAATCGGAGCAGCGGTGGCGCAAGTTTGACTTCCAGGTCGGTAAGGTATGCACCGAGTGTCGCACGCTCCGCCGCCGCCCGTCCCGCCACGCTCACCGCTCGACCGCCCGCCCCCCGCCAGCCTGAAGCTGATGCATCACTCTCTTGTTCTCTGATCGGTTTGGGACTGCAACTCTTTCCGCGGAGCACATAACACTAATATCTTGAGTTTGAAATCGCAGCATCATATCAGGTTATTTTTAAATTTGTATTTTTGCTCCGACGAATGTCGTACCTCAGCATATACAATGACATATTCTGCTGATCTTACTAGTAACATTACATGTTACTTTGGAAAAGTTGTACAGAATGCTAAGTACGAGTTGCCATCGAATGACTTTACTACCGCGTGAATCGAGCTAAGCCGGGTCTCCAGCGCACGTTTTGTACTACACACTAAAAAATACGTGTACACAAAACATTGTTCCGCATCATATTTTTACTGATAAGCTTGCAGGAGACTGGGGGCTTATAAACATAAATATGTAGCGGAACAATATACTGTGTATACGTTTTGGTGTAGCGTGTAGGATAAAACACGCGCTGGAAACCCAGCTTAACTCGATTCACGCGGTAGTAAAGTCATTAGATGGCAACTCGCACTTAGCGTTCTGTATCATCAGTGAGTTATGTAGTGTAATTTAAAGATTGACTATTTACGAGGTACGATATTTGTGTGCGACTCCGCAATATTAGCTACCTACTTAATTTTCGAGTAGGTATCTAAAAACGTTACATTTTATAGGATATCGTAAGCTAGAATGTAAGCGATGTACTCGTTTCTTGTAACTAATAGCAACGGAAGGAATAAATTCAATTGTAGACAATAAACTGATAATGTGAGGCATTACTTGAATTTGTAATGTAGGTTTGTTATTCTATAAACTTTAAAGTATTTTAAATGTTCAACTCGTTTAGTTTTATCAATAGTTTGTATGTAGGTTAAGGATATTCTTAGTTGTTACTCGTTTTATTATTGTCACTATTTGCCGTAGATTATGATTTCGGGGTAAACAAATAAATCGATTTACAGTTGCAGCCCCACTCCAATCTTGCTAGTCTAACCGCACGATTTATCAAGGGCTCTCTAGTTGAGACTACTCCCGAACAGCTCTACTTCTAATGGAAATTCATAAGGTTATTTCGTGTTTACCTTAAAATAGTCGTAAACAGATTTTATACCTACTGTCTGTGAAAACATTAACCAAAATTACATTTAAATAAAAGTGTTTTTTCTAACAGTAACCTAGTATCCCTCAGCCAGGACAAGCCTGATCCGGTCCAACGGCACACCGAGGGTACGGTATTTATAAAAGGGGAGGAAGACATGCTCCCAACGAAGGGGTCAGGAAGATGATTATATTCGACCGAATGTTAACCTTTAAGCCAAACATAGATAGAGCGGAAAGGTAGGATAGGAAAGGTATGAGCTTATTTCGACCCTCTTGGTAGCCATCTTCTTTCTGGTTAGTGTTCAGAGTTGTTCAGGCCGCCATACCTGCCTCTAACATGGCTTCACTACCATTAGCTTTCGATATCAGCCGGGACCAACAGCTCTGCTTTTCGAGGCATGGAGGGACCCAAATGTAAATGCCAATCTAGAGACTGATGATGCCAAGCGTTGTTTAACCACGTTTAAGCCAATCATGGATAGAGCGGAAAGGTAGGATAGGAAAGGTATAAGTTTTTTTCGTCCCTCTTGATAGCCATCTTCTTTCTGGTTAGTGTTCAAAGTTGTTCAGGCCGCCATACCTGCCTCTAACATGGCTTCACTACCATTAGCTTTCGATATCAGCCGAGACCAACAGCTCTGCTTTTCGAGGCACGGAGGGACCCAAATGTAAATGCCAATCTAGAGACTGATGATGCCAAGCGTTGTTTAACCACGTTTAAGCCAATCATGGATAGAGCGGAAAGGTAGGATAGGAAAGGTATAAGTTTTTTTCGTCCCTCTTGATAGCCATCTTCTTTGTGGTTAGTGGTCAGAGTTGTTCAGGCCGCCATACCTGCCTCTAACATGGCTTCACGACCATTTCCTTTTGATATCAGCCGGGACCAACAGCTCTGTTTTTCGAGGCACGGAGGGACCCAAATGTAAATGCCAATCTAGAGACTGATGATGTCAAGCGTTGTTTAACCGCTGATCGTTGCTGATCCCTTTGCTCCACGTTGCAGTCCCCTCAACTATATTGCTTGCCATAATTTGGCATATTGTTGGGTTCTTTTGTTTTCGTTCGTTTGGCTATTTTTGAGCAATTTTTTTGGTGTTTATTCTTTTAGGGTTTAGTTGTACCCCACGCATCGTTACATTAGTTGCACATGTTCGGAGTCTGTGGGAACGTTGTTTCTTTGAGATTTTGGACGCATTCTTTTGTTTTATGTTCTTTTGTTTATGGATCGTTCTCGGAACTAGCAGTTTCACTGACCTTTTCCGGCAATTTGTAGATTTCTTTGGTGGCTTTTAGAAATTCGTCTCGGTTAGGGCCCAGTTTGAACCAGTAGTGTTCGCGGCTTTTGTTGTAGTATTTCATATCTTGTTAGAGGATGTCTTTCATGTTTAAATATAGGGCGTCCTATTTTCAAGAGTCTGGCTTTATATTTGTTTGCAGCATTTTGAAGATGCGAATGTTCACCTCTTTATATGTGTCCGTAGTATAGGATTCTGTAATTTTTTTGTAATTTTGTTCCTCTTAGTATGTCATGCATTTTGTTCATCGGAGGTTTGTCCCTTGCATTCTTCTTCTTCTTGGTGGGCTCGGTTTCCGCACCTAGTCTCTCATTTGGACCTTTGTGCGTGGAAATAGTGGGACTGGCTATTCTAGCCAGCCCAGCTCACGCCAGAATCCCAAGAGGCGGCCTAGGTCGCCACAGGACTGGCGGAGCGTCCCCGGTTCACCGAGGATCTTGGCCCGTTGTGTGCTGACACCTACGCAGTCTATAGTCACGTGGGTCGGCGTTTCTTCGGCCTCCATGCAGGCTCTGCACAGAGGGCTGTCTGTTAGACCTATAATATAGAAATGTCTGTTAAGGTTGCTATGTCCTGTAATTAGCCCTACCATCATGCGAAGGTTGGTTCTATTAAGTCGTAGCAGTTTCTTCGTCAGGCGACGGTCCACGGTGGGTAGCACCTCTTTCGTCTGCCTGCAGGTTGTCACGCTTACCCATTGTTCAGCATGTTGGGTGCTGGTTCTCTCCCGCAGCCATGTTCTTATCTGGTTAAAAAGCAAGGGTACCAGTGGTTCAACACCTACCGGTTCTTGTTTTGCGCCTTTCTTTGCCAGTTCATCAGCCGCGTCATTACCCAGCGATCCGCTGTGCCCTTTTATCCACTGGAGGGTTACTTTATTGTATCGGCTTACCTCTTCCAGTTGGTTTAGACATTGTAGTATGAGCCCAGAGTTTACCGTAGTCCTGCTTAGGGCCCGGAGTACCGCAGTGCTGTCAGAAAGTATGCGAATGTTGAGGCCTTTAGCTTCTCTGCTGAGCAACGCACTTGAAGCCAGGATTATACCAACGCATTCCGCTTGGAAAATCGTGTTATACTTACCTAAGGCTGTTGATTTGTTAATATTAAGTTCAGCTGAGTACGCTCCGGCCCCAGTACCCTCTTTCGTTTTGGACCCATCTGTATATATCCTTATCTCTGTCCCTTGCATGTTTGCGTACATCTCACACGATGAGTATTTCGTATCTTCTTGGTCGTGTTCGGTTTGCTTTGGTAACTGCACCCACATATCTTGATGATCACATTTTATTGCACGCTGGTCGAATGTAAGCCCAAACATTTGGTTTATCTGTTGAACGATTTGCTCTAAGTTTAGTTTCCATCGCCAAGTAATGAGATAATTTAAATTGTTTTGTCTAAGCTGAAATAAACCTTAACTCTAAGAAGCTGTAAGTTATATTTTTTAAATTCTGCACGTGCGGGTTTCTTGTTGTCAATGTTGGGCTATTTTTTGACTCCATACCCAGATGTTTCGTTGGTTTCGTCTAAGTTTGGTTTTATTTCGTACCTGCTGATTTTACTCGAGTACGTGGTTATTTTGGTATCGTAACGTAACGTGATCGATTTTTTTGTTTTGTAAAAACTTGTTGTTTTAAGCCAACATTTTTGAGTGTTCTATTGAGATTGTAAATAAGAAAGAAAGAAAGAAAGAATAGTTTATTTGTGAACATAGGAAATGTATGTACAATTTATAAATGTCACAACAAGATGTTAGGTATTAATTAAAGCACTATGTTCTACCTGACGGCGTACAAATATTGAATGGTTTTTTTTTTTTTTATTAAATTATTCTGTTACATGCACATGCAAATACATAAGAAAGGTGAATTCAAATAGGAATGTCAAAATTCTTGATAATATACATAAAATGTCTGAAGTAGATATACAAGTAACATTCAAAGAAACGTATACGAGTAATTAAAATTAAAAGTTATCATTAAAGAAATTATCAATTTTATAATAGCATTTATCAAGTAAAAACAAATATAATTTATTCTTAAACTGTCTAAAGTTCAAATCTCTAATGCTGGTTGGAATTTTATTAAATATTTTCGCAGCCATACAGAATATGCTATTTCGCATGAGAGTTGTTTTTGAGCTCCGTAAACACAAGTCGTTTCTATACTGGGCTCTTACTTAATAGAGAGATATATACAATTCATATAAGATTATTGTAAGATTTTGACTTTGGGGTTTCAAGTAGTTAAGGTGGTTTAAGGGGGGCGTTAAGTATCTTAAGTGTTGCTCCGCCTTATTGGAGAAGCTTTGTTATGTGACCCCCCGATCAGGACATCTGATGGAAAGGTTGGCTAATGTTCATTATCCGGATATTGGTAGAAAATCGAGAGTAGGCTAGTTTGAGATGCTAGGCTAAATATTGTTTGATTCAAAGATTAAACTGTATGTGGTTGTCTCTTTGGGCTTTTAGAATTGGGTATGGTTAAACTTTTTGCT
Source organism: Ypsolopha scabrella (assembly GCA_910592155.1). Taxonomy (NCBI): domain Eukaryota; kingdom Metazoa; phylum Arthropoda; class Insecta; order Lepidoptera; family Ypsolophidae; genus Ypsolopha; species Ypsolopha scabrella. The sequence goes on from OU342982.1 coordinate 12,406,502, forward strand.
GGTCGTGCAAGTTGTCGCGGTTGGGTTTGAGGCTTGCAGTCATGGAATTAATAAGAAATGCGCTCTGCGTTTATTATTAGTCTATGTTTGACTTTTAAAATTTATTAGTTAATAACTTTAAAATTAGCTTCGAACTGTTAGTGTTCAACAATATCGGGTCTAAATGGAAAGTAATCTTTAAATGAAATCACCTTCTCTACTAGATATTGTTGAAAACTAACGGTTTGAAGCTACAACCTACACTTGTGAATTCTATTAGGAGTAGATTTGTTCCGGGGAATCGCGACTAGCGCCCTCTTAACGTGTTTTAACATGAGGTGAAGTTACACGTGTGCAGACATTTTATACTGTCCTCAATCACAACAACAAATATTATAGATCACGTTTTTATTAAAAAAAAAAATGTGTTGCTTTTGAGGTCAGCCAATTTCATACACAGTTTTTGAAGGGAATCAAGTTTTATCTTTATGTAAATATCATTACACTTAAGGCACACACGGTATGTAATTTTCTCTTTTAATCGTACACTTTTATTTTTATAAGCAGATTTCGAAATTTTGTAAAAACACTTGAATATTCACCTTGATTGGCACTCTTTAAAACACAATTTCTTTGCTGATTTTTCAATGTGTGGGTTTCCATTTCAAACATTTCCATATTTTGTCCTTCCATTTCATGCCAGGTCCATTTTTGGAGGTAAAATTTGTTATTCAATGCTCCTTAGGTATTTGTGATTTAACCTTTTGTTGTGGTCTCTCATTAACTATTCTTTATGTGAATCATGTACTTAACCGATTCTGTAATTGTTTTTGTCACTAACATGGTAATCTGCATGGTTATTTCAAAGATAAATCGATGATCCCACACTCAGTCAATAAAGATATACTACAAAATCAAACATTTCTAGTAACTTCAATTCAAATGAACATAATCTTGCACCAATCTCGAATAATTTCTAGATAGACGCTTAATAAATATCTTTCGATAAACCGGCGGATAGTAATATTTCCCAGGCATCCCACTGTATACTAACTCTTCTTTTTCTCTCCTCCCCTCCCCCGTTCCCTCGTTACAGAATCCCTCCCGCAAGGATCTGAATGTGCAGATGATGATGGAGATAGAGTCGGCGCTCCTCCAAGCTGACTCCATCAAGTTCCCTTGCGCGTTCATCCGGCCCGATGTGGACAAGGCCACCGCTAGCAAGGTCAAGGATATCATTGAGAACCATCACGGGGAAGTTTGCGGTAAGCCACATACTCAGATTTACGTCGTCGAAAAGTAAATAAGATCTGATATTTATTAAAGAAATACCTGCTTCAACCATTGCTTTACCAGATAATGTAAAGAATTAATCCATCCATCCATCCATCAGCCTGTTTCGTCCACTGCTCTTGGCGGTCCTCCTGGAAGAAGTGCCCATACTCACACACGCTGGGCAGGCGGGTTGGTGAGCGCAGTGCCGAAACCCTTGCACCATTGACGCCGCTGCCCATCACCGGTCTGATTTATATAAGGCCCGGCAATCGACATCATTTCATTTAAGGCAACCATTTGTTTTCAATATTTATATTGAAAAGTCTGCGTAAAAATAAAGCTTACGTATTTTTATTTTGTTTTATTGTGTGTTTTTAATGTTTATTTTAATTTATTATTATTTACTCATTCTAAAAGAACGTAAGTCGCAACTGAGGATTTCAAACTCGATGTTCATTGCCAAGGGATTATTTAAAAAAAACTTGGCATGTTTATGTTCGCTGTCAATGTCAACAGTCACAATGACATGACAGTTGATTTTTTTTAAATACGGAATGATCTTGAAAGCGAAAGTAATTGTTTTTAAAATCCTGTTTTTACCAACTTTTGTTTTTTTTTTTTAATCTCTTTATATAATAATGATTTAATTCTGAAAAAAATATATGATGCTCAGAAGGCTAATATCTCGAAATGGTTTTTAGTTTTGTACTAATTATTAATTTGTAATGTTGTCGATTGGGAATGGATATACCGCCATCCATCGGTCCCAGGCAATGGTGGGCCGCCTGGATTTTTTGCCTGAGAGCTGTCCTCTTACTCTCCCCCGAATAACTTCGGGAGGATTTCCGAGTAAGATGGTGGTACCTCCACAGTCGAGCCAATTAAGGTCGAGTAAAGAATTAATAGTCACTCTTAAATGATGAAAAAAGTAATTTCGATTCTGAAGGCTTTAATTTTAGTTTTAGTCCTGTCTAAACTTAATTTTTTCCAAAGTAATATAGCTTCTGTTGTTAACATTAAAGAACTATTTTGAAATGAAGAAAATTGAGTTTTGACAGCACCAAAAGAATCGGCTTTAATGTTGGATAAGATGTTAAACATTAAAAATTACATTTTATTTGTAATTAAACATTGTTCAATAAATTCAAGAGTGAATTACAAGATAAAAGCTGTCAGAGACAAATTCTCAGAGAAATATACGTAAAATATCAGACGGGGTTTGAACCTGTTTAATCTCCCCATCACAGTCACCGACTTATCTAGTTTGTCCACCGAGATATACAAGACTTTCAAATTTTGTAACTACTTGATACACCAGCTAGTAATGCACATAAAAACGCTCGCAAGGGCGTGTGCGTTTCACGCCTTGTTTCTAACAGAGATAGCGTTGTTTTTTCAGACGACGAAGAGGACGCGACGCACATAATCTACCCAGCGGCAGATCCACTGGAGGAAGAGTACGCTCGTCCGGTGTTCCGGCGCGGCAACCATGTGCTGATGCACTGGTACTACTTCCCGGACAGCCACGACACTTGGGTTCAAGCTGACTTGCCTGTAAGTATACTCTGATCTTTTATACACGTCGCCGTAAAATCTTTTTCGTGAAAAACCGAATTATGGCGTAAATAGGGTTTGCCCTATTATAAATTGGGCTGGAAATTTTGTCTTAAAAGCTGGACATATGTTTTTTAATTGCGAAACATACCTTTTTAAAGCCACAAATTACTTTTATAATAAAAAGAAACTCGGTTTCGTATTTAACTTTTTAATAACTAATAAATAATTATTTTATTACATGATTAATCAGTATAATCAATATCAGTCCTGTCAACATTTAGTAATTATGATATTACAAGTTGAAAAATGATCAGTCTTCTGTACTGACGACTGTGTTACTCTGACAAAAAGCCTGACAAAATCCGGATAGACCGGACACGTAAATATTTGGCCGGTCACGTTCATAAAGAGCCGAGCGCCTGGCAACCCTAGGCGTCAAGACCGATCCATTATGCGATCATACGAAATTGTACCGCTTTTTTAGCGAAAGAGGTGATTCGTCACGAAAAAGCGAGATTTAAACAATCCACAAGTTTTCATTTCTGTTATGATAAAAATCTATGGAGATATCTTTTTATTCTTATTCCTAAAAGCGTTTAATACTATAAAATTTACTGGTATTGGTACGAAAGTCAAAGTTAAAAAAAAACGTTTAAGTGTGTGAAATTCAAAATTTTGGAAAAGGGATATATGTATACAACTATACAATACAGGTCCCTTAACTTTTTACCTACTTTCTAAATAGCTAATGAAATTAGCGGGTTAGTATTTTGAAATGTTATGTATTACGAAAGTCGTTTAGTAAATAGTTAAAAACAGGTGGGACGACCGGAGTGAAGCGGACCTAGGAGGAGCGTGTTACGTTTACATGGAAAGCAATTTGAGGAGCCGAGCGAAGCGGAGCGGACCGAGGCGACCCCCTAGTTTTAGCAGGAAATTATATCGTATAGGTAATTGTAATGGGACTGTGTTTACGACATAATTCGGTGTTTTCACAAAAAAGCAGTTTTCGCCATCCTGCGACAACATATACATAGAGGCTAGTTTTCAGACGCCGAAAAGCCAAAGAATAGTACTTGAGAAAATACTCGTGTTTACGAACAACAAAATAAAAAAGTCATTTTCATCAACAAAGTCGTCATTTTAGTTGTTAAAGTTATTTGTATAGACAAGTACTATCTCTAGTTTTCGTCTTTTAGCGACTAAAATTCAAGCTTGTATAAAATGCAACCTTGTATTTGTCGCAGGATAATAGCAAAAGACATAACATAACTAAAAAAAACGGGAATTTGTCTAAGGTCGTCGAACCATAACCACTTCGTCAAGCCCGGCACCAGATTTACCACCAATAAATAAATGAAATAAAAAGGGTCGTTCCCTAAAATAGGTCCAAAAGAAAGGATTACCTAAAAAATACCTCGACGTGTGTGTCTATCGTCTATAGTCTAAAAACGTGAATGATTCGTGATATAATCGTGTATGTTCGCCAGGTTGACGTACCGGAGACGGTGAGCTGGGACCGCGGCGGCCCGTACCGCGTGTCCGCGACGTGGGCGCTTGATCTGCTGCAGTACAACGAGTGGATGAACGAGGAGGATTACGAGGTCGACGCTAATGGCAAGAAGAAGGTAACATTTTCACTGTGTTTTATAGCGCAAACAAACAAAATATACTCTTTATTTTATACTACACTTCCATCCATCCATCAGCCTGTTTCGTCCACTGCTGGACATAGGCCTTTCCAGGATTTCGCCACTCTTGGCGGTCCTCCTGGAAGAAATGCCCATATTCACACACGCTGGGCAGGCGGGTTGGTGAGCGCGGTGCCGAAACCCTTGCACCAGTGACGCCGCTGTCCGTCACCAGTCTGGTTTATATAAGGCCCGGCAATTGGGGATGGATATACCGCCATCCATCGCTCCCAAGCAATGGTGCGCTGCCTGGTTTGATGACTGATGATGTTACAATATTTTATAAACACAATGGTATGTTAAAGATTACGTAAATTTGCCTATTCTCGTGTGGTCTTAATAAAAAACAGTATAATTGATTTCTGTTTTACGCTATCAACAAATTAAAAAAGTGAAAATATCACAAAAACATATCGTCATGGCATGAATCCCTGAAGGGGTGTAAGAAGTGTTCCCAAGTGTGAATGGTGAAATGCAAGTCACAGTCTGCACTTGATACACCTGTGCATGGTGTGACTTTGACCGTACATCAGGCACAAATGTACCAACTGATTAACTTGCCTTCCGAACAGACCGGACACAAATTAATGTACATCGTGGAGACTGAAACCACGATCTCTGGGTTAGCAGGCGAGCGCTCTACCACTCGGCAACAGAGGCGGTTTTTAAAACAAGTCAATGTGATGTACTTTGAAATAAAGAACTTGCAATGAGTAATGCGTCCCTAAAGTATGAGAATAGAGTTAATTACAAATGCATTGAGTCTTAATTTGTTTTGTTCTTTCAATTCAATCAAGTTTTGAGGTATGAAGTTTCAGAAGGCTAATTCAATTTATTGTGACTAAACGAGGAGATCCGTCGGAGACACAAAGTGACCGACATAGCCTGCTGAATCAGTAAGTTAAAGTGGCAGTGCCGCCGACGTGATGGCAGTTGGAGCCGAAAGGCGTTAGAATGGAGAGCACGTACAGCAAAGCGTAGCGTAGGCCCGCTGGACTGACGACCTGAAGGACGTTGCGGGTGGCGATTGGATGAGGAGGACAAATATTGGAAAGGCCTATGTCTAGCAGTGGACGATGAGCGGCTGATGGATGGATGTCACGTGATAATGCCATATATAACGTGCAATTGGCGCCCTTTAAACTACGAGTTAGCGTAAACGACCTATCTGACAGAAAAATTTTTTTTTCTCTCCTTTTTCTATCTGCCATCAGCTTGTCCAGCCTTTATCAGATTTGAGGGCTACATGAGGTGGGAAGGAGCTGTCCAGTGACAGCACCTTCATAAAAGCTCCTGGTCTCCCGTTAGTCAAAATGAAGAAGATTAGCTCGCTTTAAGCGAACTACATCTTTGTTTGTATTTAATAGATCTGTTGCCAGTGGATTTATGTGCCCTTTGAGGCGGTCTTTGTAGCTTGTAAGACGATTTTCAATTTCCTCTCTTACTGTGGCTACTTCGAGGTACTTATGGATTTCTTCATTTTTAGTGAACCACTGGGCCAGCACAAATATTGTGCAGTACTTTGTTTTGAAATATTTGCAGAATCTCTATGTTGGATGAGCTGGCCGATCCCCAGAGCTCAATAGCATAAGTCCAGATGGGTTTGAGTACCGTCTTGTACACTAGAAGTTTGTTAGAAAGGGACAGTCTTGAACTTCTTTTTAGCATCCAGTGTAGGTTTCTATATCTTATTTTTAGTGCATCTCTTTTAGCGAGAATATGTGTCTTCCAGTAAAGACCACGATCCAGATGACATCCCAAATTTTTAACACAGGTCTTGTGGGGTAGGGTCTCACCCCTCATCTTGACGGGAGGGCAATCACCTCTTCGTAGAGAGAAAGTAATGTGCACTGATTTGCTTGTGCTTGCCTGAATACGCCACTTGTCTAACCATTGGTCTATTTTGTCTAATTGGTGTTGGAGCTTGGCCGATGCTATGACTGGATCTGGACTGCCGGCTAGACATGCTGTGTCATCTGCATAGGTGGCGATTACAACATCTTCAGACTGCGGAATATCTGCTGTGAATATTGTATAGAGCACAGGGCCGAGCACGGACCCCTGGGGAACACCCGCCTCGCATTCCCGAAAGGTAGAGAAATCCTCACCAAACTTAACTTGAAACAGGCGGTTTTCCAGATATGATTTTATTAGCATGTAAATTGTATTGGGGAGTGTCTTCTTTATTTTGTAGAGAAGGCCTTTGTGCCAGACACCATCAAACGCCTGCTGTATGTCTGGAAACGCAGCAGAACTATACTCTTTCCTTTCGAAAGTTTGTCTTATTCTACGTACTACACGGTGTACTTGTTCTATGGTTGAATGATGAGATCTGAAGCCAAATTGATGATCAGGAATTATGTTGTCTCGTGTAAGCATGGGTTTCAGGCGACAGAGTAGAACTTTCTCAAAAACCTTAGAGGACAAGTATAATTTGGGATATTTTCCACATAGGTGGAAAATATTGCAGTCTGAGCATCGCATTAAATAGAATTGTTATAAACATCAACCCTTTTTCTTTGAGCTTTTTTAGTACTTCCACTGTAATTAAATCAAATCCAGGTGCTTTTAGATTTTCAAGAGCATGAATCTGTCTTGCCACTTCCCTGGGGGTGACTGGTTTCAGGGGAAGGGACATTTGTTGAGGACTCTGTAGAGAAAAGTATCTGTTCTTTCTTCCTGGCTGTTATCAGTCGCCTCATTTGGCTTAAACACATTTTCTAGAAAGTCTGCAAAAACTTCTGCTTTTTCCTTAGCGCTCCTTGCCCATGTGGTATCTGAGCGTTTTAAGGGTGGTACATGTTTTTGAGGTTGATCAAAAGACTTTGTAAGCTTCCACAAAGAGTGCTCATCATTTTTACTGGTTTCACAGTTTTCTAATCGATTCTGTAGGGTTTCATTGTGGAGGCCCTCTATGAACTTTTTAAGATTTCGTTTGGCTTTGTAGAACTTGGCCTTATCAGATGGGTGTCGGCTTAGTTGCCACTGTCGTCTTAGTCTTCTTTTTTCTTCTACTTTTTGTCTAACTTCTAGTGGGTAGTTATCCTGAGGTTTTTCAGGGAGGCTGGAAGTGGATTTCCATGCTGCTTCCTGGATGAGATTTGTGAAATCAAATAATGCTTGATCTACATCATCTTGAGTTTTGAGTGGAATACGGAGGTTTATGTTGTCTTCAATATGACTCTGAAAGGCACTCCAGTCTGTTTTCTTGTTATACAGTGTGCAAGGTTTTTGTCTTAGAATGACAGTAGTACTCAGAGTCATTATTGCAGGGGTGTGATCTGAAGATCCATCCAAGCATGATTCTACTGTATGATAGAGCCTTTTGTAATGTAAAAGTCAAGCAGGTCTGGTATCTTCTTTGGATCAGTAGGCCAGTATGTTGGTTCCCCAGTAGAGATAGGTTTCAAGTGATTATTTTCAATACACTTTTTGAGTTCTCGACCTCTTGTCACTGTGGTTCTTGAACCCCAATATGTATGCTTTGCATTTGGATCACCTCCCACTACGAAACGTTTTCCTAGCTGATTAAAGTATTCAGAGAACATGTAGTCCTTTATAGCATGTTTGGGGGGACAGTAGATTGATGAGAGTATGAGGGGGCCTTGCCAGTCATCTATTGATATAGAGGTAGCCTGTAGATAGTCACGCCTAAATTCTGGTAGCACATGATGTTGGATATTATTCTTGATTATAATGGCTGTCCCAGCATGACCAGACATATCTGGGTGATGAGTGAAATAGCAAGAAAACCCATGCAAGGTAAAGGTTCTGCTATCAGTTAAATGTGTTTCTGATAAAAGTAAAATATCTAGCTTGTTTAGATTTATGATAAGTTCTACCTCATATTTTCTTGCTACCAACCCGTTTACGTTCCAGGTAGCTATTTTTAAATTACTATTACTATTGCTATTGAATTTTGCTAACAAGCATTGTAATAAGGCCTATTAAGTTGCCTATGTGTTGTATCATTGATCTTAGTTCTTCTGATTGCTTTAGGCTCAGTCTCTTGAAAGTCTCTGGTATTACTTGGTGGGTCAGTATGCGTTTTTGGTGGCTGAGTCTTCAACGAGTCTCTGGTATTTTTCAGTATATTGGAGTATGTACTGTGGCTTTGTTTGATTATTGGTTGATGACTGGATGTCAGTTTGTTTGGTATGTTTTCTTCTCGTTGTAAATGAGACTGTATAAAAGCTCCTTTTCTCTGCTTTGTGACAAAAGGTTGTTTGTTGTTCTTTCTAGCAAGGATTTCCTGGTAGACAAGGCAGCCTTTATAGTTTGCGGAGTGACTCCCTAAACACAAAGCGCATGTAGCTGGGGTATTCCTATCAGTCTTACTACAGTCTGAAGTTTTGTGTGCTCCGGCACATTTCACACAGCGGAATGGTCTCATACAATTGTTTTTAGTATGGCCATACTGTTGGCATCGGGCGCACTGAGGAATTGATGTTCTCTTCTTGGGATCTTCGATTGATACTCTTTGGTTATAGATGTACTCTATGGTCTTCACTTCCTTATTTTTGGCTGATGGTTCCAGGTTAACAAAGAAGGTGTCTAGTGGCTCCTTTGTGCTTCTGCTAAGTGCGAATACAATTTCACCTCGCACCTTATTGCCTGTTGATTCTATGCTTTCTATAATAGCTTCCTTAGGAGTAATGTGATGCAGGTTTTTAATCACAATTCTGTAGGCCCGTTCTTCTTTTCTAGCAAAAGTGTGACCAATCAGTCCCACACTTCTAATGTGAGCGATGAGTGTCTTGTATGTTTCAACTGAAGTGCTAGATACTCTTATTTGATTTTTGGAGATCACCTTGTAGCTGTAAGACTCCTTGCTAACGGCTTGTTCAATTAGTTCTGTAAGTTTGGTCAGATCTTCTATTCCAAACAGAATAATAGGTGGTGGTTTCGATATCTTTGATGTAGCTTTTGTTTGTTCAGAGTTGTTGTTGGTGAGATCTTCCACATTAATGTCTAGACCTGAGAAGCTATTGCTTGTGGTGATACCAGTCTGTATCATCTGTGGCTTGTTCACCTTTCTGGTCTTTCCTGTCTGGTTCGCTTAATTACTTTAGGAGTGGGAAATTGAGATGTGGGTGAGATTATTCTTTTCCGCTGCTCAGGGAGCCTCTGCCATGTGAATTTGGAGGATGCAGGAGGTGGTGTCTCATTCTTTCTGTTCATGAACAGTCCAGGATGAAAAACTTGTTGTACAAGCTTCTTTGGGGATCCTTTGGTGTTGTCTGACAGAAATAAGGAAAAAATTATTCAATCTCTTATTTTATCGACCGTTTTACTTATGCTTTTTTTTATTGCGACATTAAATTGAAACCAAAAAAAAACTAATTGAGCTATTTAATTTAATTTTAGAATACTGCTACATATTCAACAATTACTCCTGGCTGGAAATATTATATTTATAAAGTACCTGAATTTTGAAAATTAATTTAGCGTTTGAAAAGGCAGTCTGAAAACCAGCGTTGTGTTGCTCATCTACAGCTCACAGCAGATGCTGAGTCTGCCCCTTTTTATCACAATTATTATGTGCAAATTCAATCGAAATGTTTTATTAATAAGTATGATTATTATTTTTTGTATGCTGTATTGTATTACTTTTGCATGTTTTTCTTTTTGTATTTTTATGTGATAAATAAATATTTTTCAATTTCAATTTCCTTAACACTAGAGTAGGCGCGACCTAATTGACTCCTATAACGGTCGCGCGGGGTACATGTGTAGTTGCGGTTATACAAAAAATAAATTAATATTTATTAGTAATAAGTAAATATAATAAAATTAAAATAAATATTATTTTGAATACAAATATTGTGGATCTGCTGAAGGTAGATTGAAAAAGCTTTTCATTTTATGATTAATCATCTTTATTTTTATCGCGTAGTATTAAAAAAATAACAATCCTTAGTAATTTAGTAACTTTTTAGCGAAAAAATATAAATCTTACAAAAATCAAAATTTTTGGACCTCTTGACATCAATCAGTAATTAAAAATGTATATAATATGATAACTCAAATATTGTTTTTCTATAACAATCTACTAAAAAGGACTTATCAAAATGTAAAACATTGTATCAGTCTCCCGTGTTGCATTCGGGGCACAATAGCACCTGATGATCAGCACAAATTGGCTTCATACTATTGCTGCATCGTTTGCGCGTGCTTCGGTCTCGAGCTCTGCTACAAAATGAACATCGCCCGACACCGGTTCGTATAGGCATAATACTAGGTTGTGGAGGGTTCTCGGCAATCCAAGAAGTAATCTTCCCTTTAATTTTATACCTCTAGGTATATTTTGCATGGATATGCGACGATCTATCAAAGGTCTTGCAAGTTCAAATGCGACTTCTTGTAGGTATTGACGACGAACAACCTTCTTCTCAGGATTATTCATGTTATGTATGACGAGACCGTTGATACCAGCCATATTGACAAAATTGTAAAATAATGTAACAGGCCATCGACGCGTGTTGCGTGATGCATCGTACTGTCGGCACATTTTGTCGAAAATATCGACCCCGCATTTCGTCTTATTGTAGAAAGTTATTATTTCTGGCTTTTTGGCTTCACCGCTATCAGAATCTATTTTGTTATCATTGTGGAGGGTGGAGAGCAACAAAACAACCTTATTTTTTTGGGCACATAGCTGACAAGTATGCAATCAGGTTGAAATCCAAAGGTAGACTCGCGTACTTCCTTGTTTTGTGTAGTTTTGAATAACTCTGGTATCTCTGGTTTTTTTTTTTCAATGTACCCACACTGGTGATCTTATGAGTCAGAAGTTCTTTGCATACTGGTACGCTGGTAAACCAGTTATCCATTGTTACATAGCAGCCTAAGCTACGAGGGTGCATTTTATATTCGCGGAATGGGTAGGAAATTAATAAATGAGGGTACTTTCCTTAGTCGTAACTGGTTAAGTAGCTCATTATTAGTATAAATAGAATGTTTTGTTTTAATCGGGCCATTACTATTTGAATTATCGTCGATCAAACAACTCAGTTGTTTATAAGTTGGTTTATAAGTGGCATACCCTTTTTAAGAAAGGCAGGGCCTAACTTGAAGATGATCCATCATATGCATCATATGCAGTGGCACAAAAAAGGCACACCACCACCAAAGAAATTTAAGGTGTCACAGTCGGCGGGAAAAATCATGGCGACAATCTTTTGGGACTCGGTTTTGGACGCACCCGTTTATCTCTAACATCGTCAAATCGGAGTGCACGCAAGAGAAAACGAAATCTTTTCTCTGACATGGTAGTGTAAACCATTTCAATGCCGGAACCCTTTGAATTGTCCCAAATATCTCCAATATTTCTACGGCCTGAGCGGCAAGTGCCAATCATCAATAATATGCCTATCAGTGCTCTGATTTCTATGACATCTGTAAGAGCCGCGTCTCGTTCTCTTTGAAATCTCCTCTTTGCGTTTTCAATATAAATGTTTGTCGACTCGACAATTACGTTCAAAATGCCGGAATCAAAAAACAGTATAAAGGATTGAAGAGCAGATTTAGCATCTTTTGCGATTCCTACTGGACCAGGTGGGCGAGATACAATGTTATGAGCCCGTGTTCTTTATGAAGATGGAGGGTACTTACTCCATTTAGTACCGTTGCGGGACTGGTAACTGGCCAAAACAGACAGAGGTAATTCATCTTCTCCTGCATCTTCAGCCTCTTGCTCACTATCTGTTTCGCCTGCAGAATTGTCTGCTAAGCTCCTCTGTTCTTCACCACCTTCTTCTTTCTCACTTTCAGTCAAATGATCACTAATTTCCTCATCTTCTTCCAACCATCGTTGTATTTGATTGTGTGACGCAGACGCTGCCATTACTTTCTAAAAAAATAGTAATCCTAATTAAGTTTGTTATGAAACAGTATGCAATATGCATAAATTACACTGAAATGAAGTGCCCTTAAAATTTAAGTACAATCTTTGCATAAATAAAAGAGATTTATCAAATTTTACCTCGTGTAAAAACGTCCCTTGAACGGTCGCGCGGGCTACATACGTAGCCCAGCCACTTTATAGTCGTTTTGCTCTGACGTCCGTGTGCTGAGGGGAGCGACACGCTACTGAGCGACGCGGGGATCTATAGACGAAGAATACACGGGGGGACAGCGCGGTAGTGTGACGCGTTTGAGAAAGAGACAAATATTGTACCCTGGTCTACACCTGGTAGTCCACGTGCCTACTCTTTAACACTAATCAGGTTTTACATGCATATAGTTTGTGCACAGGTTCACAAGCTGCGTCTGTCAGTGGAGGACCTGATGCCGGGCGCCGAGCCGGCCGGTAAGGGCAAGAAGGGCAAGCGGAAGCGCTCGCCGTCGCCGCCGCCGCAGAAACATGGCAAGAGAAAGAGGTACATGCTACACGACAATTATTGTTTATAATGCTAGCTTTTGCGTTACTAGCGTTTATTCAATCTCTGCCCCGTTTTCGGCTTGGGTGTTGTTTTATGAACATCCCTTGTGGCCTATATGTTGACCGGGGTCACTGCAGTGATAATAAAAAAAACGCATTCAAATCCGTTGAGTGGTTCTCGAGTTGAAACGGAACATATTCAAGCGCGCTTTTTCATGAAAAACCGAATTATGGCGTAAATGCAGTCCCATCACGCGATCATACGAAATTATTTTTTATTAAAATTAAGAGGGTCGCCTAGCTTCGCTCGTCATCGTCGCATTTACGTTTGTTTTGTTTTTGAATAAATAGGTGTGACTGAAGTTAAAGAAAGAGAGAGAGGGAAGAGATGTTTAGATGAATAAGATATGAATATTTAGTTTTGTCTATGTTAATGAATTAAGAAATGAAAGTTTGAAGAAGTACTTAATCGCGTGTTTCTATAAGAGCCCCTACATACACATCAGTGGTGAAAGGTGAACATTTTAAAAAGGGAAGCCGGGCAAAAAGATAGCCTTACTCAGAAAGAACCACAAACATATTTAAAAAAAATGTACTTTGCAACTCCCTGTCAGCCAAGTGTAGGTATTTGTCGTATTGAGATTTATGGAAATGTTTGACAAAGCGAAGCGCACGGAATAAAGAAATGTAGTGTGCATGCCATTTCCCTAACAAGCCGCTGGGAATCGTGTGATATGGACCCGTCGCCACAGATAAACATATATATTTCAGTCGCGGCGGGAAGCGCGGTCGTGGTGACAACGAAGTGGAAGACGATGAGGACACCGCGTCTCGTGACAACACCGACGTGGCGCCCACACCCGAAGCCGTCGCCGAAAGTGAGTCATACACACACGCGTCTTCTCAAACGCTTCTTCATGTCAACACTTATGTGGCGTTGTGGTAAAGAAGCTTTAAGACGATTCTATTCGCCTGAATTCACATACTAGCGCAGTTCGCTGATCATATTATTTATAGGTACTTGCTTATTATTTTTTCTTTTTCAACATATCCCATACAATATCCATGACGTGAAACTAAAACATTTATCAAAATCAAATACATACAAAAGTTACAAGCGTATAAAAGTCCTGTATTTAACACATATTTGATGAATGTTTATGTACCATAATGTCCTAGAAGCGATATAACAAATCAAATAATTTAAGTTTCACAGCATAGTATATTTTATACTATTCAAAAATATTTTTATTTCATTTCGATTTTTGGGATATTTCTCCTGAAATCATAGGAACCACCAAAACCATTCTCGAGTTTTTTCAAAACATGAATGTTGTTTCGCGTTAGCTTGCCTCTCACACCGTGTTCGGTTAGTTCCGTACGAGCTCGGGAAATGAACGTTTGGGCCAACCAATAACAGTCAGTCAGTGCTCTATAATCCGAAATTTAATGTAGAATGAAATAGCAAGCATAGCGACCCCGTGCGCGACTGACTTCAAGCCGCCGACTACAGGCCTCTTAAAGCAGAGATATTGTATATAATATATATGAGCTACGTATACTTCTTCCTTCTGTCCGAACCCCTTCGTTGGACAATATAGATTTTTAAATTTAGCCCTGTATGAGTACCCAATAAAAGCGACATGGTATTGGATGATTTGCCCTTTTTACACCTTTGAACTTCGTTTTGTTTTTACTTTGCTTAGTTTTTGATAAGAGCCTTTCTGCGATGTACTATCACAGTGACTATCACCCACACACCTCGTTAAATCTTACTTTGCCCGCGGCTGTGCCCGCGTTTATTCAATATTTGCCCCTTTTATAGCTTATGTGTTGACCAGAGACACTATGATGGTAATTAAAAAAGCTGCATCCGAATCCATTGAGTGGTTCTCGAGTTAAAACGGAACATTCATACGTATACAGACAGACAAAAGTTGTGGCCCAGTAATAATAACCCATATCTTTTTGACCTTTTTACTATTTTCTTATTAACATAGATTATTTTGTTTGCTATGTACTGCAATTTATCCAATGCTCGGCAGTTAACTTTTGCGGTGTGAATATAGTAGTCATAGATGGCCTCGTTGTTGTTCATTCTCGAAGCATCTAACAAAGGGAAAGCTAACTTCACACCGTAAGCGTAACCAAATAACAGGGTATATCTGTTTGTAGCTCCGACGACGTCATCGGAGCCAGCGGCCGCGACCCCCAACCCCCCGCCGGCGACGGAAGCTCCCACCACCCCCGCGCCCGCTATGGACACGCATGACGACTCACAGGGGAAGCACAGCGACTCTAACACGCAGGTACTAACATCAACACTTTTCTAAATTACAACAACATAAACGTTACGTTTACTCGCAAAACGTCTTCTTCCGTTATTCTTTGAAGTCTAGCGCTGCATAGTGCACAAATGTAATATAATTAAAATGAAAAAAAAAAAACGGTTCAAAAATCGACAGCCAATAGATTATTTAAAAAAAACTTAGCATGTTTATGTCCACTGTCACATGATATGACACTTAATTTTTTTTAAACAAAATGAACTTAAACGCAAAGGAATTGTTTTTAAAATCCCGTGTTTACCATATTTTTAGTTTTTTAAAAATATCTCCTCATTTAATCACGATTAATTCTGAAAAAAAAAATGATGCCCAGAAGGCCCATATATCGAAATGGTGTTTAGTTTTGCACCAATTATTAATTTATAATGTTATCGATTGTCACTAGCCGCTATGTGGCATCACTTTTGAGATACGGTCTTCTGTTGTGAGGTAACTCTAGAAATGTAATAAATAATGTATTTAGAACTTAGGAATGATGCATAAGAACAATCTGTGGAGTTAACTCCTAATTGAAAGTTCATATTCATGTATTTTATTGCATTCCATAATGTACATACACAGGTGAAAAACATTAATATTATTAGATCATTATGGACCTTGTCCAGGCCCAGCAATATAAGAGAGGACGGCACTTTATTACTATATAGATTTATTATTAGTAAAGATCCTACTTTAAGTAACTTATTATACTACATAAAAATATTTAAAATTGTTGCAAAACCTGTTCTTATGCTAGTGTTCATGAATACATGTACTAGAAATAGATATATAAGGTGACATTTATTTATACAGACAACTTCTGAAGACTCCGTAAGTGCTCGAACTCGAGGCACCAATGAGTTTATTGTATCGAAGTTACTATCTGTAAATGATAAAGAAAATACTGCACGGTTGCATGACCTTGGACGGCGATATACCGCCACCCCCACATCGGGAAAGAACTTTAGAACCACACAGCCATACTAAACAAACTTAAATCATTTTTCAGGAGACGATAACAAAAGAAGAGTTGGAGGATAACGTGACAGACCAGACACATCACATCGTGGTTCCGTCGTACTGCGCCTGGTTCGACTACAACTCTATACATACCATCGAGAAGCGTGCTCTACCCGAGTTTTTCAACGGCAAGAATAAGTCAAAGACGCCCGAAATATATCTCGCTTACAGGTTAGTGGAGAGACAATCGCAATTTTGTTATCAAAATATGTGAATCTAAAATGAAAATGATTTTAGAGTTTAGTAGCCAAGGTTAGAAACTCTTATCATTTCAATATGTTACACTTTTAAATCTGGGAATCTACTGGAGCTGAAATTTGGCTCAGATTATAGGTTACTAAAAAAGCAAACCACTAATTGCTCCCAGCTCATTCCAACGAAACGTGTCTAATATTTTGCCGTTTTATACCCTATTGAGGAACGACAGGTTTCCAAGTTTTAAAGAAAAGAACCTCCGTCATTTAGTAGAGGACTCTTATATATTAGGTTGGGGAAAAAGTTTCTTCGCATTTTATATGAAAATTCAAAACATTTTTTAATAAAGTTTATTTACATTTAACTAAAGTATGTAGGTGCCATTTTGTTCGATAACTTTCTGCCATCTTGTAGGTAGGAACATGATCCCATTGCTATAGAAATTCTGGGGCTTCTGATCAAAAAACCGCGACAAGTGGTTTTGGCAGTCCTCTCGTGATGTTAACCTGACACTGCCTAAAGAATTCTGAAGAGACCAAAACAAGTAGAAATCTGAAGGTGCAAGGTCAGGACTATACGGCGGATGCATTAATACGTCCCAGTCAAACTCTCTTAATTTTTGCTGAGTGGCTAAAGATGTGTGAGGTCTAGCGTTATCATGATGAAAAGCCACACCCCTTCTTTTGACTAATTCCGGCCGCTTTCTCTCAACTTCTTGCTTCAATCTCATCAGTTGTTCGCAGTAGAGTTCAGAATCGATGGTCCTTCCTGCCGGTAACAGCTCATAATGAATAATGCCCTTCCAATCCCATCATACACACAGCATTACCTTGTTGCGAGATAACCCGGGTTTCGCCAGAGTCTGTGAAGCCTGACCAGCCTTTGACCACGACCTTTTTCGCACGTTCTTGTCGTACGTGATCCACTTTTCATCACCAGTTATCAAGTTTTTCAAAAATGGTTCGGTTTCATTACGTCGTAATAAAGAATCACAAAATGAGTCACGGTTTATTATGTTTCTTTCAGTGAGCTCATGAGGCACCCAAATATCGAGCTTTTTTGTGTACCCAGCTTTTTTCAAATGCGCCAAAACTGGTTTGTGGTCAATCCCCAGTTCTTCAGCTACATCGTAACTACTGATATGCCGATCTTGCTTCACTTTTTCAAAAATGGCATCCATTTTATCCGTAACAGGGCGCCCAGAGCGAGGTGCATCTTTGACATCTAAATTTCCGGATTGAAAACGCTTAAACCAAATTTTTGCTACTCTCACAGACACTGCAATAGGTCCATAAACATCACAATTTTTTTTCGCGGCTTGCATTGCATTTTTCCCTTTTTTGTAGTAAAATTTTAAAATGTATCGAATTTCTTCATTAGATTCACTCATCTTAACAGTAAGAAAAACAAATGAAAATCACACATTAAACTAATTTGAATTTGGAATTATCTTTTTTAAAATTTAAACTTTTTAATAATACCAAAACCAGCCAGATACAAATGGTATAGCCAAAGAGATTTTATTATAAGTTCATACATACTATTTGCGAAAAGAGTTTTTCCCCAACCTATTATATAAAGCTCGTCATAGACCGTTGTCTTACCGTCACCAGTTACAGCATCGGATAGTAAAAAATATACATTACTCTTATCGAAATTTTGATCATAGAGACAGGCGTAATAATGTAAGCATGTATATTACGTATACCAAGATGTGTACTGTGTCAGGTATTGTGGACGATAGTTTTGTTTTGCCACTGCCCCAGTCCACGGTCCGTCTTTCCGTCTTACTCAAGTATACAGGTATTCTCATCTTCACTTAAGGGAGGGGTTATCTTGATAATGGTGTCGATTCGGTGTTACACGACTTAACATATTTGACAGGACTAAACTTAATTTAAGCATTCTGTCTTTTTCTTTCTGTATCGAAAAGACAAGGACAGGACGCTTAAAATAAGTTTAGTTCTGTCAAATAAGTTAAGTCGTGTTGCACCGAATCGACACCAATGTCTCTTTGCAACATATTTTATACTGGTGATTGTTGGCACATGGTGGGAATTAATTCACATTATGTTTATTTTTAACACTTGTTCTTATCCACAATGTTTATTTTGAATTGTGAAAGGGTAACTTCACTCTTTGAATTTAATATTTCGGCCGTTCGATATTGCATTCACTGTATCCAACAAAATCACAAAGATAGGCCTAAACTATGTCGTAAATACCATTTCATTGGAATTATATTAAGTTTTATACAATAAAAATTGTACTAAAATAAACATCGTAAGAAATGTGATATAAAACGGCCGTCATATTAAAAATCCATCCTCTTAATTCCATAATAATAAATGAAAACACCTCGACATCGCAAGATTTCTGAGCGGTCCGCTCCCGATGAGCAGGATAGAAAGGTTGGAGTAAGACAGATTTCTCTGGATAATCTCGCGCCGGTTGAAAACGAAAAAAATAGAACAGTAAAATGTGTTGACTGTTTGCTGTTTACAGAAACTTCATGATCGACACGTACCGCCTGAATCCCACTGAGTACTTGACCAGCACGGCTTCCCGGCGCAACTTGGCGGGCGATGTCTGCGCGATCATGCGCGTCCACGGGTTCCTGGAGCAATGGGGGCTCATCAACTATCAGGTAACGTTAAACGTTTTTTTTTTCAACGACTTTGTTTTTGTTGGCGATGTGGCCTCAACAACTTTACGCTGTAGTTTAAAGTGTCTGATTTAAACCGGCGACCATTAAATTAGTAATCAAGAAGTTTGACCATAGATACGGTCGTAAGGTTAACACTTGTCACATAATCTGCTATCACAGAAGAATACACTTGTAAATGAAACAACCGGTCTCTAACTCGTATATAGCCCCTTTCGTATAGTCATAAAGTAGTATTTACGTAATATTTCGCTTGCCAGTTGGAAGCGGACGTGCGCCCCACAGCGATGGGGCCGCCGCCGACGTCACACTTCCACGTGCTGTCGGACACGCCCTCCGGACTGCAGCCGCTCATCGCGAGACCCTCGCAGACACGACCTGGTAACTATACACCTTAGGACTATCACTAACAGTGACTAAAGATCGATATAGTGGAGAACTGAAGGAACTGGCAATGAATAAAACTCAATGGAGACAGCTACACCGACTTTTAAATATACGACGACAAGTGGGTCGTTTTATAAGGACGTATGCTTACTGGCGACATTCTGAAGGAAGGGCCTAGTAAAAAACAAGTGAAATAGAAAAGCTTGTGTGACGGATGTCGAAAAAGCAAGAGGTGCTACAGGATCGTAGCAGTTTGAAATCTGCTTATCCCTTTAGGAGACAGGTATATATTTATATATGTATGTAATAGACATCCGTTCGGTAGTGATAGGATTTCAGTATTTAAGGCCTTACCCCTGGTGCGCGATAATCTTACTGAGCGATTTTGAACTTCAGTATGTTGTCAGAAAGTTTACATTAGAACGCGCGCTGCCGGCACGCAAAATCAGTGAATTTTAGAGGTTTTTCTGGATTTTACGAAAAAGTATTTGATGTAGGAGTTTTTTCACCTGACATCGGAAAATAAACCATGTTTTCTTATTATAGCAGTAATTTCAGACATAAAACTCAATCCGTTTATACATAAAACGAATTAATAACTTAAAAAGGTATAATTTTGAAAAATAAAATCTACCGATTGAAATGTATCCAATTGGGTAACCGAGTTGACAACGTAAAGACAGGTCTGAAAAAACATGTGTCCAAGTTTTACATTGATCAGATAAGTAGTTGACTCAGCATATTAAAACAAAAACCGTTGACAGACCAAAGGCAAGCCCTTAAGAGTCAGTCGAATTTGACTATTTTATTAGAATTTATAAATCAATTGAGTGTATGTTAAACTACGAATGCTGTCAAATTGTCTTTATTTTGGCTCCTTGTGTAAGAATCGTATTGTAATTGTTACTAGAAAACGCCGTAGTGCCGAAAATCGAAGCCGGTCTGCCTAACGGCACCGAGTCGGTAGCCGCTGGCCCCGCCCCGGCTGCTTTAGCCGGCGTGCCCATCAAAGCGGAGCATACTCTGGAAATAGGCGGAACGCCAGGCCTCAAGCTGGACCAGGTAACTGCGATTTAATACATTATGGGCGTACGCTTGGCCACTACCGCGCCGTACAGGCGTAGGAAGAAAAGCGCTCGTCCAGAAAGTACCTACTCTCCCGGCTCTGCTTTTTTCTTGTCTATTTTCATGGTGTGGGGTGTCGTTGGATAGATCGCTCAAAAATGTTGCGGTTGTGTGAAAACCATTTTTTGATTCAGGGATCTGTTTGCGAAATACTAAGCTTTAAAGTGCTAATTCTTGTTAGAGTCAAGTGTCCTTCTCCTGCCAGCTAAACGGTTGTTTTTTGATATGTGACAAAATTCACAGTAGTAATATACGTACATATATGTAGGTATATGAAAATAAAATAAAAACTATCACAGCTAAGAAGCTTCACGAGTTAACGAGTAATAGACGACCAAATGTGACCTATTCAGCAAACCTTAAATTTAGAGTTGAAAAACCTAAAATAATATAAGCTCATTTAACTTTTATCCATCTGCGTTAAAGCCTATTTTGCAATGAAAAGTTTTGGGTTATGGCAACTCTAAATCTAATATTTGTTACACAAGAATAGGTGTCAATGTGGGCCCGGTCTTAGCCGTTAAACAGTGTAATCAATTACTATGTTTATAGTATAAAACAAAAAGCCCCCATCGAAGTCTGCATGTTGTACCGACATATAAAATAAAGTATTTAAAGTACACAAAATACCTACCTATAAATATATAAAATTACAGACTAATATGTTCGGTCTTGAAAGGTCTTGCTAAGAAGAAGGGCAAGATCGTGCCTTCACATTTTTTTTGCCGCGTTATTAACAGATAGAAAGTATAGGTTCATATTTATTCAAAGATTACGCCGCGTCTCGGTTTAAATGAATAATGCCAGTATCGTAATTATTCACTTAGATACCAGATTACAATGACGTCAAGCGGTGACAATAAGCTGTTATAGAACACGACGAGTCACGTCACGTTGCGTCATGGTTTCGTAATGAAGGTAGAGACCATTCACTATAAGAAGTCCCCTGGCTTAGGAAATGGTAGCACTGCATATAATGTTGCCAATGGCTCACGTAGCATTCACCCTACTACACATTCATAATATTTACTTAACTGCGTTTTTTCATATATTAATTAGACTACTCTTTGATGAAAATAAAATCTACAGAATGAAAAAATCAAAATTATCAATTATTTATTGATTTGTATTTCGGAAACAATACGTATGATCTAATGGTATGAATATCTATGTATGTCTGGACTAAAACGGTATTTTTATCGTAGCTCGACGATGTTTGTTCTAAATCGTAGAATTCCCGTTTATTTTACGTTTTTGACGATTTTTTCCAGGCGACTTAATGTGAACGCTTTTTTCTGATATGTCTGCAAAAGTAAGTGTATAGCTAATTATTATTTGCCCATACAATTGGTTTTATGTTTAAAGCTGTTATCCCTATTTTACTAACCCGTCATGGCACTGACGCGAGATCGAACCTGATCAAGAGGAATCACGGTGCATTGTTTGCATTTTCTCTTTTACAAAAGGCTTACCTTCAACAAAATTTCTTTTGCGCTATTGTTCAACGGCTTTGGCAATAATAATACATAATTTATCAAATAATTTTGAAAAATCTGACTGACAGCAAAAGCTTGACAAGCAGTGATGCCAACATGAATCCAAGGGACAAGTTATGATGAATGGTCTGTAGTGACAAGCCAAGGTGAAACGATTTGTCAGTCAGGGGTCTTAGTCTATCCAGGGTACGATAGGCGTATTTTAGGGTAATAAAATAATAATAGTAACAATAAAATTCTTTATTGCACAAAATATAAAAGCGAGCTTAATACTTAATAGTATTTTCCATCAGCTAATCTTTGGTGATGAGGAAATTGTTGAGTGTAGTGCCATAACGTAATATTTAAAAGTTACTTAAATAGTTGAAATTGTTAGGATACATCTTAATAAATATTTAAAGCAAAGTTATAGTTTATAATAAAACTGCCTATGTAAACAGTTTACATACATTAATAATAGTATAGTGACGAGAATTCATGAATTACTCATCATAATATAACAATCACTAAAAGAAATTAAGTAATGTCTTGCAACACAAGAAAGTGTTGTCTAATTTTGTTCTTGAAGAATAAATAGGCTGAAATTCAATCAACTGTCCAAATTCATACTGGAGACTTGGTTAGTAATCAGGAACTAGGTTCAACAATTATTTTGGATAAATACGAAATAGTACATTACGATACGAGAGCGATGAAACGTTTTCTGACGAGTGTGAGTTTGCGGCACGAGCCGAAGGTGAGTGCTGCAATCACAGGAGTCGAGAAAAAGTTTCTCGCACGAGTATCGTATAATATTTTATAGCAAAAGTGCGGAAAATGCCGACTTTACGCAAGCGCAGCGTGCGTAAAGTGGTCATTTTACGCACGGTGTGCCATAAAATATATTTTTTGGCTCCCCCAGTCAATGAAGAAGCAAAAAAAATAATTCATGGAATTTCACTAAAAGGGTCATTGAACCTTGTTTCTGATCACTAACCGAGTCTCCAGTGTAAATTTGGACGCCTAATATTTGTATTGTATTCAGTTGTACAAAACCGGGGAGGCTCCTTATATGCATAACTCTGGTGAATTTTCCATCAGCCCAAAATTATAATCCCGTAGTAAACTCTCAAAGAAGTGAGGTAACTCGAAAATTTCCCTGAAACTCCTTGTGACTTCTATTTACATATAACTTTTAGTATCGGGGCGGCGCGCGCGGACGCGAATGGACCGACCAAGAAACCCTCCTACTGCTTGAAGCGCTCGAGTTACACCGAGACGATTGGAACCGAGTCGCGCAACACGTGGGCTCCAGGACGCAGGACGAGTGTATACTGCACTTCCTGAGACTGCCTATCGAGGACCCCTACTTGCAGGATAGCTCCTCAGGTAAGCATTAAAGTTCAATATATACATATATATATTAAAACCCCAACTTCAACGAAGATTCGCGAATGGCAGAGATGTAGATTAAAATTCCGCTCTTAATATTATCTCTGTAAGCTTGTCTTAGCGTTAAGAAGGTTAAATTCACATAAACCTAAAATAATTATCGATCACAATATTAAACTATATTAAATTATTTTATGGTGGCCTTATTGTACAAATTGCCATTTCATGATCTGCGGAAATATTGTGAAACCTGTAAAAACTAGAGGGGTCACCTCGCTCCGCCCCGCTTCGCTCGGCTCCCGAATTTACGGTCACAGGTATGTTTGGCTACTTCGCTCATCGTCGCACCTATTTTTTACTTTTGTTGGAAGTGCATCGTAAATTTCTTATATCATACTTAACGATTTGTCGATCATTTTCATGAAATTACCAATTCTACGATATGGCTACCACATCTACTTAAATGCCGGCGCAATCACTCAAACATTGACGCACGCGCTGTTGCGAGCAAAACGAAATTCCTGAAAAAAATACACTGGTATATACACAAAAAAATATTTTTTCTCAAAATTATTAATCTATTTATGAATCCGTACCCGAAGGCTGCCAATCGGGACCCTGTTACTAAGCCTCTGTTTAGTTACCTGTAGCTGCCCCAGCTTTAAGAGCTAATTGAATTTTTTGGTTTATTAGTGTGACATAGATATGACATGACGAAATTAAATAATTACACTAAAATGTCGGACACTTATAAATGGACGGAACCAGTACCTATGTACTTAGAACTCTGTTTACACATGTACTATTTTCCTAGGTGGTGTCCTAGGTCCTCTAGCCTACCAGCCCATACCGTTCAGCAAGCAAGGCAACCCCGTCATGAGCACTGTGGCGTTCCTAGCGTCTGTCGTCGACCCGCGCATCGCTACCAAGGCCACCAGAGCGGCCATGGATGAGTTCGCTGCTATAAAGGTGAGACTACCAATCAGTTACCTTCTTGTTGTGACTAAGGGCCGTCTTAGGCTCCCTTACTACTGTCCTAGTCCGCTAGCTAGAATATTAAGCCAGCTAGCCAGTATTTTAGTGTCCTAGCCTAGGCTAGCAATTGTATTAGACCCGCTAGGTAGTTTCTTTCAAGCTGGGCCCTCTAATTAGTGTCCTAGTTCTGCTAGCTAGTGGTCTAGGCTCACCAGCTAGTATCCTAGGCCCACCGGCTGGTCTTGCCAAACACTAAAAACATAGGTAAAAACTGAACTTTCTAAATTTCCTTCAGTGTGTGTGTATTGAACTGTTCACTAACTGTGACGCCACTTTTAGTACAGACGTATCCTTAGATAATGGGAATTCGATAGCATATCTATGTTTTCGATGTTTGTAATAATCTGGTAATCTGGGGCAGACCTGTGGTTTTTTATAACTACACCCCATGATACTCGAGCAGTCTAAAATATTGGTTGATAATAATGCAGGACGAGGTCCCGGCAGCCATGATGGAAGCGCACGTGAAGGCGGCGGGCGCGGGTGGCGCTGCGGCCGCTCTCGCCGCGACGGGCATTGCGGGAACTGCACCAGACACACCGCCCCCTGGTTAGTTACTTCATATAGCTATTACAGAGCGTCGGGCACGAAGAATGAGAAAGAAACGTCGCGTATTCCTTGTGGGTATCTTGTAGTGTCTCCACATAATGTTGTATTGACGGAGCTAGCGCCATCTGACGAGCACTCTGAGAATCAACTTTGTTTTCTCTTCGCTGCCGTTATGATTGCCTAGTCAAAAACATTGTATAGAGAACAAGACTGTGCACTACGATACGAAAAACGAGCAGAGCTAGAAGGGCGTAAGCACTCGTTGGTCCCTTTCTAACACGTTAGAAACTCAACAACACTATATAAGTATATTGTATATATTATATACACTGGCAACTTGCCACGAGTAGCGACAGCTACCTCGCTCGGCTCGTTTTTCGCTTAAAAATGGTATCATAATAATTACAACCTTATTTCTAAGGAAATAAATCTAGTTGAGCTAAAATTGGGCAGTGCACAGTCTTGTTATTATACAATGTCTTTGAGCCTAGTATGATGGTACTGGCAATGCTTGCTCGTGTAAAGTATTTGTAGACAAAAATTGGACCTCGTTTTGCGGCATTTACACTAACTAGCAAGTAACGTCCATTTTCCCCGGTGTGGAGTCTAGGTGGCAGATTTTATAACACTGTCATAGGAATAACTGTACGTGTGTTGTACCTTCTATACTGGACAGGGAACACTGAGGAACAGCATTCAACAGATTAATTTAAATAAATAATATTGTGCTAGTGTAATCTAGACGAAATATTTAGCTAAAAAGCTCTTACGAGTGAGGATTCCTTTGTCTCTGGACAGATAATCTAAAGCCTGACCAGTAAAATAAAAAACCTGCTCCAAGCATAGCTAACATGTACGAAAATAATAGAGAAGTTTTGTCTGTGGAGGAAACGTTTAACCAATGGAAACGCAGGTAACCTTTATCACGTATCCTCGACAAAATGATTCGTCCTGCGTGCCCATTGGTCAAACGTTTCTTCGACGGACAATTTATCTATTCGTGTCATCTATGCTAGCTATGCAGTAGTGCCACATTTGCTTTTATGATTGCAACACTCATATTCACAGACACAAACAAAAAAACATCTCACTGTGATGCAATCAAAGACATTGTATACAGAACTAGACTGTGTACTGTCCAATTTTTGTGGGACAAAAGTAGATTTTATTTCCTTAAAAATAAGGCTGTTGTACGGACAATTAAACTAACATTATTATTATATGATACCATATTCAAGCGAAAAACGAGCCGAGCGAGAGAGCTTTCGCCACTCGTGTGTCTAGCAAGTCGCCAGTGTATTTAATATACAGGTTGTAAATGCAAAGTCAAGAATCCCTTTAGCGTATGAAAGTATACACGATTTTGATGTTATTACGAGAAAAAAAAATATACCTTAAATTTTCACCAAAAATCCCATAATTTTTCTAAGCAGCTCACCGGCCTGCCCACACACCTAATTGCACCCCTCAACCCGCTCCCCTCATCCGAGTGGCCGGCGACCGTGAGGGTGTCCACGCGATTAGTGTATTTTGAGTAAATAGAATCGTCTTATTATGAGGTACTGGTACTTTATTTAGAGATCCCAGTATTTAAAATAAAAATTTAAAAAAGGATTCTTGACTTTGCTTTTACACCCGTATAGTGGTTTTGAGTGCCAAACGTGTTAGAAAGGGACCAACGAGTGCTTACGCCCTTCTCGCTCGGCTCGTTTTTCGTATCGTAGTGCACAGTCTAGTTCTCCATACAATGTTTTTGGAATTAGAATAATATATTAAGATGTCTATGCTTTGGATGCAATCGACATGATGACGTTTTAAAGTTAGTGTTGCCAGTAGAATAAATTAGTCCTGTTGGTTTTCCACAACATGGCGGGATTTTTTATTTTCCGGTCATTTGTGATGACAAGATTTATTTACTGTAACGCTACTTCTGAAAAAATAACAAAATATTCCTTATTTAATAAATCAGGTAATTGAATTGTTTAACTAACCTTTTCAGGCGAGAAGAAAGAAGGCGGATCGGAAGTAAAGTCGGAAGCGATGGATGTGGAGGAGCCGGAAGTGAAGCCCAAGGACGAGCCCGCGTCCCCCGCACAACCTGAAGAGGGGAAGGAGCCTAAGAAAGAGGACGGCACAACAGGTAAGTTTGATACTCGTTGCTATACTACACTTTTTACACGACTGACCCCAAAACAGGAGTGTAAACTACTATAATCGTCGTCATCGCGTAAGCTATCGATATTACGAGTATTACGAGTATATCGATACTTTATCCCAACAGAGAGCACATCGACAGTGGACGCGAGGATGCAGTCCGCAGCGGCCGCCGCGCTCGCCGCCGCCGCCGTCAAAGCGAAGCATCTCGCCGGCGTCGAGGAGAGGAAGATCAAGTCACTCGTGGCGCTGCTGGTCGAGACTCAGATGAAGAAATTGGAGATCAAGTTGAGGCACTTTGAAGAGTTGGAGGCCACTATGGAGCGGGAGAGAGAAGGTAACTTGATACAAATTTAAGGAGATATGAATCGAGTGGAGGTGTCAGTGTTTCTGTGAATTGAAGTCACGTTTTACCGACGATTATAATGTCCCAGCGTGATTCGTTTTGAGTGTCACCGTAGTTGGAGCATAATTATGAACCCACACCTCAAGGTGTCTTTCCAAGCACTCAGACAGAACACTAATCTGACGACCTCCTGTTTATTGGCCGAAGTGTTCAACCACTACCACAGAAAAGGTAATTATGTCTAAATAAATGTCACTTGCGTTTCAATAAAGTAGAAGTTGTTCATTAATTTTCATAGCACTGGGCGGGTATTCTGGCTCGTGCGTAAAAATTGCGACGGCAGATTGCGAGTAACTTTAAAAAGGAATTTGTACGGATATTGATTGACTTTTTTGATTGAAAACTTATAGATAACATTCTTAATATCCTATAGTTTTTATTTGATGTGGTTTAGTCACTGAAATTTCCATCGCATGGAATTTATCAAACTTTAAACAAATATCTAATGACTGATATTGCGAGTGAAAAATAATGCCAGAATAGCCGTCCTGGAGTCTTATTATCTAACGTCAACA
Organism: Ypsolopha scabrella; assembly: GCA_910592155.1. NCBI lineage: Eukaryota > Metazoa > Arthropoda > Insecta > Lepidoptera > Ypsolophidae > Ypsolopha > Ypsolopha scabrella. The sequence goes on from OU342982.1 coordinate 12,434,632, forward strand.
TCTATCGATATTACGGTACCTTTGAAAGCGTTAGCGATAGATGTTGAAGTTAGATAATAAGACCTCGCGTGTGGTCTGTGATGATTGCAAAATATCGAATCCCAGGTCGAAGAGTGGCATGTCGTGTAAGTATTGGCTAGGTAATTTTTTGTATTGAAACAGATGTTTTTTTTTTTGCTGCAGCCAATATGTCGAATGTGCAAAATTACCCCAGAAGGTCACATCTTGAGGGGTCTGTAGCAGCGTGCTACTGTGTGATCAGTTACGAAGCGGTAAAGCAATGCTTGGCATGATCACTCCTAGAATGGATGACCAATGGGCACTGACCTTTAATCGTATTGACATTTGGGTCCCTTCGCTTCGTGTCTCAGAAAGCACGTAAAACTGTTGATCCTGGCTGGTATCGTAATATAATAATCGTTAAGACAAACACTTGAAACACAAGTGTATTCCCATTACAGCATGCCTGTTGGACACTTAAATGCCTTCGAAGGGACCTGTTTAAAATAAAACTAATGTTCTATAGAGTTTTAAGTTCACCTCAAGAAGTAAACAAAAAGAGTAGTATGTAAAGTAAAAACAAAAAATATAAAAGAATCTTTCGCAAGGATATTACGTTATGTCTTCTAAGAGAGACGGCAAAACTATTCACTTCAGTAATAATTTTGGGTAATGTCGTCAGGTCTGGAGTACCAGCGACAGCAGCTGATACAAGAACGGCAACAGTTCCACCTCGAGCAGCTGAAGGCGGCCGAGTTCCGCGCGAGGCACCAGGCGCATCATCGGTACGTGGACTCGTTAATAGACAGCTTCAGCTCGTCCGCCCTAGTAGTTTGTGTCATCAGGTCTGGGGTACCAGCGACAGCAGCTGATACAAGAACGGCAACAGTTCCACCTCCAGCAGCAGAATCATCGCACGCTTTATATAGACTCAAAGGGGGCGCCGACTCGTGCCGAAATGCGGCGTCGGCTACTTGAAAGACACTGCGTCTGCGTGGTGTGTACATCCATTGTGTATCTGATAGAATTCTATTCTCATGCGTAATTGGTACGTTTCGTTAATAATATTGTTATGCATTGGAATTCATTCAAAAATTTCCTATTAAGCCATTAATTATTGTATTTATTAATTACAATAAGAGTTTCGACAGGTGACTTCGTGAGTTGAACGATCTATACACGGGCGTCACATCTGATAAGTGATAAGTTGATAACCAACCATACACATTGTATAAATAAATAACCGGTCGAATGTTTATTCCAGTCTGCAACAAGAAGGCGGCGCGGTGCCCCCCGGAGCGGTAGGCGTGGCCGCACCTCCCGCCGCCCCGGAGCAGACCCCGCCCGAGCCAGCTGCCGCGCCCGCTCCGCACCCTCCCGCACCCCCGCAGCACGCGTAAACCTACATTGTATATCATCTCTATTGTACAGTGCGCAAAGCTCCTTTAGGGCGCAGTTGTGAAACAAGGGTTACGTTTTATTAGGAAAGCGGCGTTAAGTCCGATTTTGGCCAAGACCAATCCACGCGCCAAAAGAGCCTTGTCACACTGTACGGTGGCTCGAAGTGTCAACGTTGCGATTTCGCGGTGGTCCGTACCTAATCGTTGAGGAACAAAAAAGTCGAGCTATCCAACCAAGATAGCATTCTGTCCTGAAATCGAGCCGAAAGACCGAATGTGGATCTGTCAATCGGACAGTGAAGTGGTTAATTTTAATAGTCTTCTGTTGCTTTTTATTGTGACAACAGTGGCTTTAGTCGGAATGACCATCATCCGACCTAATTATGCCTTTTCATCAATATGATAACGGAAAGTGTCTATTTAAATGGGCTTGTGAAACAAGTCAGTGTAACTTATAGTTTAACAATAACTTTTTATACCTATCTCAATTTTGTAAAAGATTTTATCTATAGAAAATAATAAGTTTTGCTGGCTAGAGTACATCTCGCTCGATAACACTTCGCCAGATACGAGGTCCTCAGCCAACGATCTACGTCAGCAATGACCTTAGACGACTTGTACTGCGTTTACATTGGTCAAATGTCTCAATGCTAGGCATGCTGGTCCCTTCTCACCGATAGACACTTTAATCTCCGAGCTGAGGTCCTCCCGATGAGTGATTAAAGTCTTACTACTTACTGCAGTTGTAACAAATGGCAATCTACATAAAAGTCACTTATGGCCCATAGGCACGCCACCGTTTTAGTACAAAATTTGATGATCCTTTCTCAGTTGTTTTTCGTTATATTGACGTTTGTCAATAACATCAGCGGTGCAATACGCTGCCCTTAAGTGGGAATGTTATTAATTCATACTTGAATTTAAGTTTGATTTGAAGTTACAGACTACCTCCTTTCTTGGTATTGGCGGTCCACTATAACCTAAACTAAGTAGTAACGTTGCGTGTGAAGAATTTTGAATATTGATTTTATTTTAAATATATCAAACTATACAGATTTACATACAAAGTTGTATTCTTGACTTAAATTGTACCTATATCAAAATTTTACATTTCAGCCAGATAGTGACTTTGTAAATGCCTGTATTAAACTATAGAGGTCTCAAACTTTAGTCTAGAACGAAAAACAACAGAGAAACGGGTTATCAAATTTTGTACTAAAATGGTGGCATGCCTAATCTTATGCGCCTTAAAAACAACACTCTTGTAAAAGCTAACATATCCACATGAAGAAAAATACTTCCTCAGATTTTTAGAGTGGGTATTTAAAATTAGTAACTAAAAGATTATTTTTAGGTATAATTAGTAAATGTCAGCTGTCATGATGATAATTATATTGTTCCTTCATGATAATTATATTGATCACCAGTATCGACTTCGCTCATATATTGATGGCATTTATCTTTAATACGTGAAACTTAGTGATGCAAATCTGATAGGATTAATTTTGTAAAATATTTCATTGTGTACGAATATGTATGATGTGATGATCGAATGATCTAGGATACTGTGGTAATTTAAGTTCAATTCAGGTTCGTAACTTGGTGTTATGAAATAAAAAATTATACTATAAACTACTCTTTCTCTTAATACAAGCGTACCTACACTTTGGGTTAATACACCTTGTAATTACTGCGTTTTCATGTTAATTTATTACTGCTGATAACAATAAATAGCAGGAATCTGGAAACAACAAAATTGGTTATGGCTAGCGTAACCATGTCTTATTTATGTTCAACATATAAATTACAAAAGTTCATTGTTTACTTTTGTGTTCGCAATAAAACGCCGAAAATAAGTCTTAATATAAAATGGTCTGAATATTTTTGCCATTTTAATGAGTTAGGTATATGTTTTAATTAGTTTATCAAACTAACCAATTATTGACACATATGCATTTTGCATGATGATAAAATACAACAAACAAATTCAGTGTTTATTCAAATGTTTTGATCCCGTGTTAGTTTTTCTGTCAGAATCAATACCCAGTATGTCATTGATGGTAACTTGTTATTGATCATATTTGAAATATTGTACATTTTTCAAGTTATAAAAAAGGCCGTAGCGGATTAAGTGAAGTGAAAGTGCCCTTGAAGATTTTAACTTTATTTTTATTATTTGATTGCCTAAAATCAGTTGGCTAAATATGCCGAGTTTTATCCATGTTATTATTAGGGGTTGAAGTATGGAATTGCCGTTTTTTTCCAAGGTAAAATATATTCTTTTAATCAAAGTATTAACACTTATTGACTATACATTCCTGCAATCTCATCATTTATGCCTTTGTGGTAAAACTCTAGGGAAATGCCCCCTGATTCTGTATCGTAAAATCAGTTGCCAAACCGAGTGCCTATCGTCGAAAACATACATAACCGCTTATCTAAGGATACGTTCGCACTCGAAATGACGTCACAATTCGTAAATAGTTCAATACTCATTGATGGTTATTTTGGAAGTTCATTTTTTATCTGTTTTTAGTAAATAGCAACCATAGATGGCAACCGACACTAAGTAACATAATAGGCCCACTGGACTCGAAGGCATTGTGTACTGTTTCCTGGGTAGAATGTTTTTACCATGTGGTAGTCGGTTGGGGCCAGGTCCGGCGAGTACGGAGGGAGGATGACTGATGGTTTCTAAATGTAGGTCCTGTAGTGTTAAAACGGTTTCTCGAGCAATCTGAGGTCTTGCGTTATCACTATTGTAGGGGTGAAGATCGGTTGATGAGTCGGGGCTGTCTTGCTGCGAGTTTCGCCATCATTGTTCGAAGTTATGTACAGTAGACACCTGCTGTTATTGCTTGACCGGATCTGAGGAAGCTGTAGTGAATTACACCATGAAGTGACCACCAAATTGTTACTTTTCTATAGTTAAGCTACGCTTATGGGCATTGTTGCGGCGTTTGACCTGGAGTCAGCCATTGCGTTGTTCGCTTGCGATTATCGTTAAGAATCCACTTCACAATTTGCCCCAAAATCCCTTAATTTCTGAACCGGTTCAACAAGTTAAGGAAAGCTTCAACACGTGCTTCTCTCTGCAGATCAGTGAAAACATGGGCGCCCATTTTTCAAGGCTTTTCTTCTTACCGATTTGATTCAAATGGGTCAATATTGTGGGTATGCTAATACAAACCATGCCGTTAATTCCTTGGTAGTTGATACGGATAAGCTTCCACCATCGCATTCAATTCATCGTTATTTACCTTAGTGGCTGGTCTTCTCGGGGTTCATTCTTCAAGTCGAAGTATCCACTACGAAAGCTAATCGCTAATCGTGTGTTCATTCGCCGTATCCTCTCCAAACACAGCTGCGAGCTGTTTCTGCTGCGTCAGTTCCACGTCGGAACTCGTTAATTTAAAAAACAATTGAAAGTCAAACAATCAAATTTTGTAAATTTTTCAAAATAATTTAGAATGTTATAGTTATGGTGAGAAAAAAGTTAAAGAAAAAACTCTGCTGGAATCTCACACCATGCAGGTTAATTCAAAGTGACCAGTAAAAACGGCAATTTCATATTTAATCCCCTATTATTATCTCACCGTCACGTGATTTTTTTCAATTTGATGTACTCTTGCCGCTACTGCCTTATAATGATTTCGTAAGAGTACGAGTATAATAATTATAGGTCGATAAATGAAGATTTAATAGAAATACTCGTAAATATCTAGGAGCTCTTCGTCAATTTAAGAAAAATGCTCTGTGAAACTTTTTCTGGTTTTTTACACGTTAATTTTTTAAAGCTCCATGTCTGTTTTTTTTTTCAAGATACTATTGAAGTGGTAGATTAACATTCTTAGAGAGAAAATATACTATTTCGATTTATTTGTATTTTCTAAGGAACCACTAAGAGATTTTCGATCAAACTTGGCACATTTGCATGACTAATTAATAATTAGTAAACAAATAAATTTAAAATTTGGAGCTCTAAGGGCACTTTTTCCTCTCTTAACCAGACGGCCTTTCATAATTTATGAGAAAACATAAACATGTTTTTACATTATAAGAGTCTTTGAAATAACGTCTTAATAAAATACGATAAGTATTTTATGACATTTTTATAGAACAAGAAACACGACTGTTTGAAATCAAATTGCCGAGCGTCAAAACTTCACTACAGAAATGTCTGTGATCTTTAAAATAGTAGCTTGGCAAATGGCGTTTTATGCAGCATCTTCGTTAATTTTAGTGTTTTCAACGTGCATGGGATCTTCCGATATATCAGTAAGTATTAATCACAAGTATTTTAGATTACATTTTTTATCAAAGTTGTGTTATTTTTTGCACTAGTTTGAAAATTTGCGTTATGGAACGAAATCTGGAGCAATCATCTTAACATATACTCAGAACTAACTCGCAAGGGATTAAGGAAATGCTTTTTTTTACCAGTCAAGTTATAAGTGCCCATAATGTGCGTGAGATTATTTAAAGTTGAATGGGCAGGTCTTACTATAGGAGTTGAATTTTATTATCTAAAAAGATCCGAAACAATTTTGATGATACCTAGGATTATAGTCGGTTCTATATTTTAAAGGGTTCTGCCAATAGAATAAATTATTTTAAAACGGCTGGTTTGATTGAGTTACTAATGGAGTATTTGGCTTGGACTCGGAGGTACGAGTAAATTATTAAAATCTCTACAGCAGCATGCCTAAGATGGCCAAAAATCGGAACTCCCAACACCGAAAGTCCCAACACCAAACTCAACCCCATATTATTCCATATTGGTAATATGGTTGCCAGGGTTAGACAAAATTAACACCGCGATAAAACGCTTAACTCCGTCACAGAGTAGTTGAAAATTCCTCAGATGAATATAAACTGAGGAAAATTCATTCGATTAATCGGACAATTAAATCGATTTTTTTTATAACGTGGTTATCCTACCAATTTAAAAAACGTTTTTAACGATCGTGTTTTACTGTCATAAAGTATAAATTTACATGTGTTGGCTTTATTTATTAATCAACATATTGAAAAATCACCTTCTTGCCTGGGGAATAACTTATTATGCGACTTTTTAATATAGCAAGATAAAATAGAATAACGTTTTCAAAATTTTAAAGTTAAAGTTCACAATTTGTAAGTCGTAGTTGTGATGTGAGGAAAGAGTTCTTTCAAAATGGAACCTCCAAAAAAGCAAGTAAAATAAGGTATTATACAATCAAAACACAAATTTGCTGAAAATTTCCTAAGACCTTAACTAAACTAATGTACTTAATTTTATTTTAGTTTTTTTTTTCTTTTTCTCCTATATAGATCTGTCTCTTTCTTATAAACGAGTGAAATTTCGCACTGTGATCGCACGTTTTGAAACGCTTCCAAACCTAATATGATTTATCAACATTTTATATTCTTGCTGGATAGTATGCAAAGACATTGTATAATAACAAGACTGTGCACTATCCAATTTTTGCACAACTAAACTAGATTTTATTTCCTTAAAAATAAGGTTGTTATTATTGTGATACCATTTTCAAGCGAAAAACGAGCCGAGCGAGATAGCTGTCGCTAGTCGTGGCAAGTTGCCAGTGTATATAGTATATACAATAAACTTATATAGTGTTGTTGAGTTTCTAACGTATTAGAAAAGGTCCAACGACTGCCAACGCCCATCTCACTCGGCTCGTTCTTCGTATCGTAGTGCACAGTCTTGTTCTCTATACAATGTCTTTGGTAGTATGTTAGTTTGGTATAGTTTATTTCGTAAGATAATTTAGTTTATTAAAGTTTCATGTATTTTGTTTTTGTTAAATAAAACCATGTCCGTCATATTGTGAAAAAACAAAACGGAAGTATAATAGTGCGTTCCGAGTCACGACATAATCGATTTATCGCGTCTATTATCGTCATTCCGAGTCAATTATGGCCGTGCGGCGTAAGTGATTTGATGGTAATTTTAGTTCTGTTAGCGCCATTCGGAACATGCACTCCAAACTCAAACCCATATTATTCCATATTGGTAACATGGTGGCTAGGGTAGACAAAATAAACACCGCGATAAAACGCTCAAGTCCGTCACAGAGTATTTGGCAATGAATCGGACAATTGAATCGATTTGATGTGTTTTTTTTTAATACTTTATTATCCTACCAACTTGAAAACTAGTTCAATGTAAGTAAATTACTCTCTCATAGTATCAACAGAAATGTGTAGATTTGTGTTATTACTCAACAAAATGAAATATCACCTTTACCTTCGTTTTCGCCCTACTTTGGATGACTTTTGGATATGATAAGATAGCACCGATTTTGTTTCTGATAATTTGTCCCACACACAACACAAATGACACAAATTAATTATATCTTAGTATAAATGATGATTTAATGACCTGTGCTGTGATTGATTGTTTGAAGCCATTCAGAGAAGACTATTTGTTAAAATTTGTGTCCATCTAGCGAACGGTAGAAGGGTATTCTTTGCTAGCAAATTAACATGATTTAACCTTAATGAAATCTCTAATAAAGTAAGCAAAGGTGTTCTAAACATTAATTTTCTGAAAAATTCCACGGTATTTTATACAGTCAAAGACCTTATTGTATTTTTATTACGTTTCTAGATAAAGTGTAAAAAGAAGAACTTCCAAATAAGGCTGACTGAGCAAAGGATCCTAAAGAAATGTGGCGAAAGCTGGCGGGTCATTTGGTTAAACATGGGCCATGTAATAGATGGAGAACAGTAGATGACTACATGGTGCGATTTGAAAAAGTAAACTCGACGGGACAGTGCAACCTATATTATGAAGTATAATGAGATAGATGGCAAAAAGTTGTCTTTGTAATAGGTAATACGAGTATAAATGTGTCGGACCCACGGTACCACTGCCCCGTACCACCATAGTGCTTGCCGTAAGATACATATGTACATAATGATTGAAATTGTAGTTTCCATGTTATCAATTCATGAAATACTGTAGGATAAATATTCAAATTATCACAATTCATGAAATATCAAAAACAGACAGATTAGCAATATTGACACAAATATTGCAGACAGATTAGCAACATTGACACAAATATTGGTTGGATTGTGAACAACTTAATCCGAAGAATGATTGGTAGTTCTTAGGGTGCTTAAGTTACTCAGTTGCTGAATATGCTTGCGCTGTGTGGAATAACTCAGCACATACAGGTCAAGTAGACACTGTACTCAAGGAGACTTGTTGCCTGGTCACCAGTTGCTCTAAGCCAACACCAATCAAAAAACTAAACGTTCTGTTGGGTACAGGACCCCTGGATATTAGGAGAGAATTCCACCACATTATGCGGATGTGAAGCTCAACCCCCTGATCTTCTGACCACATGTCCAAGTGCTCCTCAATGCACCAAGAGGGAACCCATGACTGCATGCAATTGCGTTTTTGGAGTGGCAAACTATTGGAAAAATGTTATTTAAATTCAAAGCTTTCACTCGAAGAAGAAGGTTGCAACCCAATGGAAGCTTGATCAACCATGTAAGAATTTTATGAATAAATAAAAGCTTTGTTTTACCCTATAATGTTCATTTTTTTTTAAATTAATGTGCATACTTAGTGAAGAGGCTAGTTATCAAACTACCTTTTTATGTAAAAAGTCAGAAAACGATAATTTGTATCCCAAATAACCTACAAATACCATCAAAACTCACGAAACTACCTTTATCACCACCTCAATAGATCGAAGACCAAAATATTCTTAATCAAGTGTCATATGTAACGTGTTTAAAATGGTGAAAAAAATTAAAAAAAAAAGATCACGCATGTATTTCCCTAACTCCTGTCAAAGCATTAAAATATTGAGGTGCCCTGTTAGCCTTGGAAATGAGGTGTTAAACGGCTGCCATGATGGAAATTACTATACTTACAAAATAATCTTATACAAATGTCAAAAGGTGTTTAAAATGGTCACTCATGTTACCAGCTATGGATAAAAAAGAAAAAAAAAACATAACACCTGTATTTCCTTAACTCCTGTCAAAGCATTAAAATATTGAGGTGCCATGTTAGCCTCAAGGAAATGAGGTGTTAAACGGCCGCCATGATGGAATTTACTGTCAAAGGGTGTTTAAAATTAATTAAAATTAAAATTTTAAACATTTTTATATTCTTATTCTTTATTCTTAAAATGGTGTTTAAAATGGTGTTTAATTGGCAACCATGTTAGGCATGCTGGTGATAATTTGATAACCTTTTTCCTTCAAACTAAACTCCCATATGCTTCCTACTTGGCGCGCCACGCCAGACGTTGATATTTAAGATCACCAATCATGGGCGCATAATCGTATAATAATATCTGTAACGGCCGGCAGGTCCACATGCCGTCACACTCTTGTTAGATGTAGATTAGCACGTAAGTGTGTAACTACAAAAGATATAAAATATTATAATTAAAACATTACTTACTTAAAGAGTCAAGTGAAGTGATCACTCCGGACCGAAAGGATTTAAACAACCCCCGAAGTCTCTAAAGACAATCTTAAATATTCATAGAAAAACAACCCCCTGAACGACGACGGTCTAATAGGGTGCCATCTTCTAATTGAAGTTAGGCTATGAGTGGGCCAAATTTTAATGTATTTCATTTCCAGCAATCTTAAATATCATTTATCCATTTGTGACGGTATGGCGTCTATTCTTTCCGGGATCGCGGTAGAGCTCAGTGCCGGATTTACGCCTAGGCCCACAAGGCCAGGGCCTAGGGGCCCTGCCAGCTTAGAAGCCCTACCTACAGAGCTACCCCGACTAGATAGCTTGCCTACCCGTCACGTCAGGAGGAAATAAAGTTATAGAAAAAAAAAATGGTACACATTATTTCAAACATGATTCTAAACGTCATAAAATCATACGGGCATATTTACGCCGCGTATAACGGCCGTTGACGTTCACTGTAGTCACATACATAGCATACACTGCATTATTTCTGATGTTTATTTTTATTAAATTAAGTCGGTTAAAAATTATATTTTCTCTACTAGTGCTTTTTATTTTTAAATTTTCTAAAATAGCCTCGTACCCGCTGGACCGACGACCTGAAGGACGTTGCGGGGGGCGGCTGGATGAGGAGGACGGAGGACCGACATGTGTGGCGAAATTTGGGAAAGGCCTATGTCCAGCAGTGGACGAACACGGGCTGATGGATGGAGGGAAAATAGCTTCGGGATGGGGGGAGGGGGGCAAATATTGAGTGCTTAGGGGCACTGGGTCTTTAAGTTCGGGCCTGGTAGAGCTCCAAGTTTTTATCATTTTCAGTTAATTAAAAGTCAATACAAAGTACAAAGACAGTCGGGGGATGGCGATGCATACAACACCGTTGAACACACAAACGTGACATTTGAACACGCGGAGAGCCCGGTTTGGGACGAAGATACGCAAACTTTCTACTGGGTAGACGTTTTGGGACAAGACGTGCATGCGTTGGAATTCAAAGACAAAGGATTGGAATTAGATATGCATCACCGGGTTAGGCATATAGGTAAGTAAAAACCTATCGGAAAGATTTGCACACAGCTGTAATCAGGCAAGTAAAGTTCGCGAAAAACTTATAGTCTGCTGAGTGAAGTTAGCTCCAGTCCAGTGAGACGGATAGAGAGAAGTAGATGACACAGACAGATGAAAGAGAGAGATAGATATCGGGTACGGTTATGACTTAAAACAGAATAATCTACTTCAGCTGTCGTGGTAATAGCGGTCACGAAAATAAACGAAATAAACCGAACAAATCCGTATGGACTTCGTGACCGACCATAAACCACAACACATGTAACCGGCCCCCATAGTACTTAGCATTGTTGTTCGTTGTGGCCTGAAGTTAGCCGCACAACACGTTTGACAGCCCATTTTTCCCAACGATTTTTTTACATTTGATGAGGCGTGACCGTATCGTTGGTGTTTATTGTAGTTTTTGTGGTCTCATAACCGCACTCATAGACGAACTTCAGAGCTGACTTTAAGTTTGGCGCGAACTCTATAACTTGGGATGTGGTTTTGTTTTGGGGTACAACGGTAAATATGCCCTCATTTTCCGTAAAATCGACACTTATATAAAGTGGTATTTGTTTTTTGTATGTAATGTGTAATCTCTGGAACTATTTAAACGATTTAAAAAAATATTTCATTAATAGAAAGCTACACTATCGCTGAATAAAATAATATAGTCAGCTCCAATAGGAACAGCCGTTTATTAAATTCGTGCAGTTAATGTCTGAAGCTACAACCGATTTTGAAAATATATTCTCTGTTTTTTTCTTTCCTTTCTTTAGTTTTTTCGTGTTTTTTTGAGTTGGATGTTCAAACAAGGGGTCAGACATAAAAAAAAAATCATGAGAACCAAAAATCGAAGTCGAAGTACTATAAAAATATTGGTCCGAAAAATATTAACAGATTCGGAAAAAAACAAATCAACGCGGGCAAAAGCTAGTATTATAATATAATATCTCCTCACGCTCTCAAAAAATTCGTATTCAAAGCTCATAGATTTTTTATGTATCTACCTATAGTTGTTGCATCTCACGACTGCGGGCGGGCCATACTTGTAGTTGTATACACACACACACACACAGAGTCGAAACTAAGCGCTCCCGAGCTTACGCACGCTAAGGCAATGTGTATGTACACACACGTACATATGTACACACACGTGCATACACACACACACACACAGCGTATGGCCCGCCCGCAGTCGTAAGATGCAACAACTACTTACACATCAAAAAAGATTTCGTCCTTCAAGAGATATATATATATATATATATAATAATAAAAAAATAATTTTAGGGTAGATCATACATGCATGATCGTTAACTGATCACAATAAAGAAAAAAAATTTTTTGGTCAAATAAATTTTCCACTTCCCAGTACAAAGTGGTTCAAATTAGCCTAAGATCCTATGTACAATTCAAAGTGAAAAAAATTTAAGATATGAGATGATTGAGTATCCCTAATATACCACTTTCCAACGAAAATGAATTTTATCGCGCGGACTACTTTTTTCTCCTTTCCATAGAAAATGAGTCTGCTAATTTGAACCACTTTGTACTGGGATGTGGAAAATTTATTTGACCAAAATTTTTTTTTCTTTATTGTGATCAGTTAACGATCATGCATGTATGATCTACCCTAAAATTATTTTCACTTGTTATTATTGTAGGAGCTTATATTTCGCGCCTCGGAATGAGGCCGTCATCGAATTTTATACTTAGCAGAATATAATTTTTATAATTTTGAATGTAAGGTGATCATTTTAATAATTCTTCCTATATCCCAAGACCGCAGAATCTAAATTAAATACTCGTCTGGATAATGTTTATCCAAATAGCCAGTCAATGGAGTTAAGCGGTGCCCGTCGTAAAATTGTACCGCCGCACAAAGGCCAAATAACCCAAATTGCTGGCCATAATTAGTTTTTTGAAAGATGTCACTAAAGCAGTATTCAATTGTTATCATAATCCTACGATAGATAACGCATCATCTGACAGCTGTCATACATTTAAATGGCGTGGTTCTGACTTCGAAACCCGTTGGAAAAGTTGCTATAAGAGGTATACATAATTTTTATGTAAAATTATACGGCTCAGGTTTTTTATTGCCGTTTAATCGTTGTACTGAAAACGATTTTTTAAGAGTATGGAATCTGTTCCTGGGGGTATGTACAGATAGTAGGTTTCATCAACATACTGTTTTAAGACAGGATTTTAGCAATACCACCATTAGAAGTATAAGATGGTAACTTTCCAGGTTATATCGGAGATATTAAAAAAAAAGTTTATTATTCCGTGGTATTCCAATAAAAAAAATACGCCATCTTGAACTTCATAATGTTACCCAACTGTTAATCACTAATTTTCCTGCCGAAGTTTGCCGAATAGGTTATAATAAAGGTAGACCAAATCGCTTGGTAGGTAATTATCACTTCTTGCTATGTATACTACGCTCGCTAAACGTATTTCCGGCAGGAACTTCTTGGTTCGAGTCATACCCTTAAGGTCGTGAGTAGTGTGTTTGCATTGAAACTGGTTGTTCGGTCTGGTGTCCAGTTCTCGCCGGTATCCCACAAGGTGGTGTTTTATCGCCTTTACTTTTTTCTGAAGTTTTGATTATATTATTCAATCGCTGCAATTTTTGGTTAAGTTTTTATAGTTACTTAGGAGTCGAATCTATTTTTGAAAAACACTTGTACTTCTCCACTTATTTATATTATTAATATAAATAATATAAATAAACAATAAATAATATAAATAAGTGGACAAGTACAAGTGTTTTTCAATAAAAAAAAAGAAAAAAATCATATTTACATTATATAAATAGCAATATATATATATATTTTTAAATACTTCATTAATTTACACATTAAACATTAATGACCAGCTTTAAGGCTATTTCGGCCATAGTGCGCCGCGAAGCGACTTAGCAGTAAATCTATAGTTATAGCCCGGCGGAAATACCAATAAAATCAATTAAACCATTTAATTTCCGAGCCAAGTTTTTTTTTATCAAGGATTCTGTTGCATGGATACTTAGTGTATCTACACTTTTCTTTGACCTTGGATATTTGAGCCTAACTGACGAGAATAACTTGAAAAAAAATAAAGACGAATTACTTTCAAAGACGGTAATAATAATGAAGCAAGCTTTATGATTTTATTAAAATTTTCACCATTATATAGTTTTTCTAATTTTTATTTGCAAACAATAAAAATAAAAAATGAATTTTTATTCAACGCGAATAGGTACGTATAATTATTGATTATCGATAACAAATGATTGACTTCCGCCAAGTACTAGTGGTCCGGAGGCGAACATGGCTCGGATCCACTGAAAAGGTGACCCGAATAATAGTATTCATAATGTGTGAAAATCATGAAAGTTTCAAGTTTACTATGAACCTAGTATTTTTGTATTATTATAAAATTTAATACACATTGTTCAAATTGTTATAAAACGCCAAAGCTAGCCTTTTTTACCGTCTTTGAACAAATAAACGATTGCAAAAGTGATTCGTAATTCTTTTTTCATTTGAATTGTTCACATCGTTTACAAAATACCTAGCCCTAGACCAAGATCTGTTAGTTAATATTAAGGTTCTCTTCGACATGGTTAATTCTACCAATTAAAACCAAAATAGGCGAATTAAAAGTTGTTGCAAACCTTTTTCTATTCTATCGGTGACGTTACAGGCTATGGTGAAGTAAATATTGTACATCCTATACAAGGCAGTCGGAAATTGCTAGTGGCTGTCAAAAATTCACTTTACGTGCTCGATTGGGACGTGCCCGGAGACAAAGGCTTGAGACATCTCACAACATTCGACATGGGCTATCCAGATAATGTCGTTAATGAAGGCAAAGCAGATGCTCTGGGAAGGTTTTGGGCTGGTAAGCGTCAACTTATTTATTATGTTTGCTTGACTATACAGGGTGTAATTAGGGTATGAAAGTATACACGATTCTGATGTCATTACGAGAAAAAAAATATATACCTTGAATTTTCACCAAAAATTCCATCATTTTTCTAAGCTATGGCTACGCAGCTCACCGGCCTCCCCACACACCTAATTGCACCCCGCAACCCGCACCCCTCATCCGAGTGGCCAGCGACCGTGAGGGTGCCCACGCGATTGTGTATTTTGAGTAAAGAAAATCGTCTTACTATGAGGTACTGGTACTTTATTTAGAGATCCCAGTATTTAAAATAATATCTTTACCGATCATACTAACACACCCTTAAAGGATTCTTGCCTTTGCTTTTACACCCGGTTTATACCGGTGACTTTCGTTTATATAGCCAAATTCATACTGGAGACTCAATAAGTGGTCAGGACCAACGGTCAATAACCCTGTTTGGGAAATACGAAAATGTTTGTTTGTGTCTCAAGAACATCCCCGACTCAGTATAGGAAGTCTAAATTTTATTTTGCGTTTTTCAAAGAAAGTGTAATTGAACTTTGGTCCTGAGCACTTACCAAGCCTCCAGTATGAATTTGGTTATATAAACGAAAGTCACCTTATATAAAACTGATTTGGTGGCACGGCTCACGTCATCGTTTGTTTAAAATGCACGAAACTTGGCCCTTGATTTATCTAAGTATCTTGGGGTACGGTTCACGATTATTATTATTATGACTGTATACAAAAATAATAATTCAAGTGGCTGTAGCCGTGAATGGAAAAATAGGGAGCGGCTAAAAAACGTATTGCCACCATTGAGGTACAAAAAAAGGAGTTTCGCCAATCAAAAACTGAAGCACCCAATAGAAACCTACACGCGTGTACGCACGAGCCCGGCACGCACATATTAACATCATAGGAAGCCTATTTCCATAGTACAGCCACTCACACACTTGTAAATCGTCGCCATTGCTATGCTTCAGTTGTTGGTTAGGGGCGACTGCGTCCCCTTTTTTTAGGGTTCCGTAGTCCGACAAGGAACCCTTATGTATATAGTTTCGCCATGTCCGTTTGTCCGTCAGTCTGTCCGCGGCTTAGCTTAGAGACTATTAGTACTAGAAAGCTGTAATTTGGCATGAGTATAGATATTAATCACGCCGACAAAATGGCAAAATAAGATCATGAAAAAAAAATTTTTGAGGGTATAAATTGGGGATGATTTTTTTTTCTCATCTATCTTATAGTGTTGGGTATCGTTAGATAGGTGGTTCAAAAACGTTGAGGGTGTGTAAAAACCATTTTTCAATTTAGAGATCCGTTGGTGAAATATAAAGCTTTAAAGTGCTAATTTTTGTTAGAGTCAAGTATCCCCCCCCCCCCCCCTGCCGGCTAAACGGTTGTTTATGAATATGTGAAAAAAATCACAGAAATTTTAAATGAATTTAAAAGGAAAACTATCACAGCTAAGTAGAAGTAACACGAGGCGATTTGTATCGGCAGGAACAAAATGCATGGACCGGGCCGTTCTTCGGAAGAGCGACTTCCGAGCGGAGTAGAAGTTTGGCGCGATCTGTATTAGTAGACCAGTCCGCATAATGTGTAGGGTAACACGCACTTGGCCGGTTTATTCGGCTACGATTGCCACCTTCGTGCGCTTCAAAAGCCAACTCGTATGGATAAAAAGATCGTTTAAAAGTTAATTAAAATTTATCAGAAAATCATTGAATTCAGGTACGAAAGGACCTCAAAAAGGAAGCGAAGTTAAAAAAGACTACGGCACCTTCAGCTCGGTTGAAAAGCCTTATTTCGATCCTCGGATACAACTGAAACCTGTCACGATATCTAACGGCATGGCTTGGTCAAAGAACAACAGTGTCCTTTACTACATTGATTCTGAGACTAGGAAGATAGAAGCCTTTGACTTTGATTTGGTTATAGGACGACTGAGTAAGTACTAAAGTCAGGGGGGCGTACATAGAACTTTTTGTTGGAAAAGCAATGAGAAGGTCGAGATTGAAAAAAAAAATATATATAATGTCACTTTGAAAAATCATTATTTGTATGACGCCAGGGTAGGCACTGCCTACCCTAGAGTACATAATTTCAGACAAAAAATTGTTTTGCGAATTGTTTTGAATTTTTTTTCATATTATTTTTATCGTCTAACTTGTTGCTTTTTCCAGTAAAAAGTTCTATGCACGCCACTGCCGTTTGGCACACTTATCATTATATTTTAATTACATAAATATTAAGAATATTCGTGTATGTTTTTATAATAATGTTTTATACATATAATATAACTAGCTTTTGCCCGCGGCTCCGCCCGCGCCGAAGACATTTTCGTGGAAATAATCAAAACAAAAGAATATGATTTTTTGAACGACTATATGCAACGGTCAGCATGTTTTACCAAAGTACTAATAAATGCCAATCAAATAAGCCCAAACTCGAAAGGTCTACTGTTGTCCGTTGAGGAGATCCCGTACCCATCTTCCAGTCCCATCATCAGACCCTGGTTACCATGTTCTACCAAAGTGCTAATAAATCAAATAAGCCCAAAATCGAAGGGTCTGCTGTTGTCCGTTGAGGAGATCCCGTACCTACCTTCTAGTCCCATCAGCAGACGGTGGTAGCACATTCTAACCAAATTTTACAAACGTTCGGGAATTATTATTTGCTACATAACTTCTAATTACTACCAGTAGAAAAGTAAATTCCAAAAATCTTTAAATGACGATAACTTTTTTTCCGAGATCCAATTTTGATGAAATAGAGCGTATATTCTATTCCAAATTAAGCTCTGTACAGCTGTGAAAACTACATGAAAATCCGTTCAGTAGTTTTAGATATGTGCGTGAACAGACAGACAGACGGAAAATAATTCAAAAAATCGTTGATTTGTTTAATATTACTCTTCTTTAGTCACCCCCTTTCTATTTCTATTACTTTTCTTCAATGTACAGACACAGCGGTTACTATTATTTTGTTATAAGTATTGAATGAATAATGTTTATGCTTTTTTAAGAGCTTTTATTTAGTATTTTATAAAAAGAGATAAATAAAATAAAAGATTAACTGAAGTCGGCCTCAGTAGGGCCCGAAATATATCTTGAGCTAAACTATGATAGAAATAAATTTCTATATTTTTAAACACTTGGCGATTTATCCATCGCAAGGAGATAACAAATTAAATTTATATCACTGCGGTATAGAAAATCAGAAAAGTAAATCTGGACGTGAGGAGCTCTGAACCGGGATTCGAACCCGGGACCTCTCGCTTACCGGGCGGTTGCTCTACCAACTGAGCTATCCAGTTCTCAACATGACCTGCGAATTTACGCTTGTGCTTTCCCATACCGCAACGATATGTATAGGTACTCACTTAGTAGTGAGCCTCTTGGCGCCTAGAGGGCGCTAGTGTATTCAAGACAAGTCTGAGACTATTATTGCCCTACCTATTATTGCTCCTCACGTCCAGATTTACTTTTCTGATTTTCTATACCGCAGTGATATAAATTTAATTTGTTATCTCCTTGCGATGGATAAATCGCCAAGTGTTTAAAAATGTAGAAATTTATTTCTATCATAGTTTCGATACGAGTAATGTGTATTCTTAACTACCCGATACTGTAACAGGTGACGGTAGGGCAATAATAGTCTCAGACTTGTCTTGAATACACTAGCGCCCTCTAGGCGCCAAGAGGCTCACTACTAAGTGAGTACCTATACATATCGTTGCGGTATGGGAAAGCACAAGCGTAAATTCGCAGGTCATGTTGAGAACTGGATAGCTCAGTTGGTAGAGCAACCGCCCGGTAAGCGAGAGGTCCCGGGTTCGAATCCCGGTTCAGAGCTCCTCACGTCCAGATTTACTTTTCTGATTTTCTATACCGCAGTGATATAAATTTAATTTGATATCTTGAGCTAATTTCGTTTTTTTTTCCTATTTATTATTTATCCCTTCTTATAAAATACTAATTATAAGTATTTGATGAGCACCGAAAGCAATTTCTCATACCTACCTATAAAAATGTTTACATTTTGTCTGAGGGCTGCCGGGGGCCGGCTAAATAAAGTTAAACATACTTGTAGAAAATGAATGAATATTGTGGGCAACGGTCAGCATGCCCACAATACTAATTGAGGTCGTCGCGTAGCAAATTTGATTAGATAGAATACAAAAGCGCACCGTTGTTTTTATAAGTGCTTGTGAGCAAACAGACAAACATTTTACAGTTTTATTATTTTACTAGTGTTATAAAAACATAAACACTTAATCCTGAAGGAAGTTCCCATTAAAGATGTAAAGCCGAGCGGTTAAAAACGTTTTTTTTTTGTTAATAAACATTCTTAACCGTTGGGTTTGGTTAGAAACGTTTTTTTTTTTTTCATTTATTTGATAAGTATTGTCGCGAACTCCTTTTATAATACTTTTACTCGATTATTTCTGTATTTTTTTTAAATACGTATTCTTCCTTCTGTCATTGTCTGTCATGGTCTAATACATATAAAATGGTTCCCTCTATTCAAGTTTCTTTTAATTTTTAACAAATAATATCAGAAAATACAGTACACCATTTCATCCGTTTTCAAGTATATTTAATGATTGTTTTACTTATTTTCTACGACCTACTCTACAAACAATATGTTAAACCTATCCAAATGAAATAAAAAAACGTTTCTAACCAAACCCAACGGTTAATTATGTTTATATAAAAAAAAAAGTTTTTAACCGCTCGGCTTTACATCTTTAATTAGGTTACGTCAATAGCAAATTACAAGCAATAAACTGAGCCACGCTGCTGGCTGCAAGGTAACTAGGCTGCACTCCGTCTCCTAATTATTATGGTTTCTTACCTAAGATCAGTTTGTTGCCCGTCTGTCAGTACCCTCTTTGTCGGGCCCCGTTTAAGATATCAAGTTGAAGCTAATAAATCCTACAGAAGTCTACGGCCCCGTGGTGCTGATAAAATATCAGATTTCTAACTTAACGCAAAAAATGTTACTGCCCTTTACGTCATTTCATACAAATTGGTTCACCATGAAAACCTATATTACTTATACTTATATAATATAAAAATTAGGTTTCACTACGATGTTTACTAGTTAATTAGATGTTAAAAATTTAACATGCGTAATGAAACGTTCATCTATCAGGTAATCGTCGGACAGTATTGGACCTGAACGATTACGAAATAGATTCGAATGTGATCCCAGACGGAATGACGATCGACAAGGAAGGCTTTCTATGGGTGGCTTTGAATTTTGGTGGATCTGTAAGTATACCATACATAATGTACTCCTAAAGTTTAAAATACTTACGAGTAAAAGTAGTTGAGCAGTGACCGTTTCAATAGAAAGAGAAAAATTCGAATACTTGGTATTAATATCAGCGATAGATGAAGCTGCGTGTACATCGCAAAGCCGATTTGATTTTTTCGCAAAACGAGATCTAAGCAGTTCACACCTCGCCACTCTGGTTTCCCCTCAAAACCTTAGGCTGAGATTCAGAGTGCATTTTGAGTCCGAACTCATTCTTACAAACGTCGAAAAGTGACGTGATCTCATACTAGAGTGACGTTTGTAAGATTGAATTCGGACTCAAAATGCGCCTTAGGCTGCGATTCAGAGTGCATTTTCAGTCCGAACTCAATCTTACAAACGTCAAAAAGTGACGTGATCCCATACTAGAGTGACGTTTGTAAGATTGAGTTCCTCTTGAGTTCGGACTCAAAATGCACTCTGAATCTCAGCCTAAGAGTGCATTTTGAGTCAGAACTCAATCTCACGAGCGTCAAAAACCGACGTGATCCCATACTAGAGTGACGTTTGTAAGATTGAGTTCGGACTCAAAATGCACTCTGAACCTCACTCAGCCTTAGACTCCAAGCTCAAAACGCATTAATCTTTTTTACTAAAGATTTCCGTGGAGTTTTACTCCTATTTTTGATACTCTACTTACTAAGCAAAGTAAATTAACTACCCCTACTCCTCTTAGCTAGAAATGAAAATGTATATTTTGCATTGCAGTTTATGTCACAGTACAAAATAGGTCTACCGTTAAAGTTAGTTTGTCCCCTAGGCTAGCTAGATAGCAGCGCGGCCTAAATTCTGCACTGACTCTCCGTGATCGTCAGTAGGTACTGTGCCCTTCCCCCCGGTCAGTCAGCCCAGCCAGAACAGCTTCTTGAAGTAGAGCCGAACAGCTTCACCATGCTGACACAAAAACTGGTCCAGTGAAGGGAAGGTGGAGCTCGTCGCGATCCCTTGTTTTTTTCTTCTCATGCCTTCGGTTGCAGAGCAATGTCCACTATCTCGATCTCTAGAAGGCACCCTCTGCATAGAGGGCTAGCTATCGGTGCCACCTGTGGTGAAAAGGTGCTTATTTAGGTTACAGCGTCCAGTTATGTTACCTACCATATCACGTATGTCTAACCGTTGTAGTTTTAATAAGTATCGTGTTTCCTTACCACTAGACTGCGGTATTATAAGTCTTGACAATCGGCAGTCGATCCTTTCTGCCCTCATTTTATTGTGTACAGTCAGAGAGTGTTTTCTCAGTCTCAGTAGCAGCGCGGTGTAAAAGGAGTCAAATTCTACGCTTTGAACCTGTGCAGGCGGTTTAAAGTTACAGATGGCGTCGAAGGGCTTCGACGAGGAAGAGGGGGTGCGCGGGGATACCACGCACACGTGACAGCTAAGTTCCCGCGCACCTTCTGTACTGGCTCAAACAATAAGTTTATAGCCAGACTCGAGTGCTAACCTCTATTGAAAGCCGCAAGCTAAAATAAATTACCCTATTACTCATGAAACTTTCTTATCTTCAAAGGAATCGCTATTACTCTTGAAAGGTAAAGAATTTCATGGTCACACTTTTTGGCGTGTTCTTGTTTTAAAAAGATAGCCCTCCAGTGTGGTTATATTATAAGCTTCTGGCCCGAACCAGCGACGAACGATCAAAATTGTAAAATCTTATTTCTCCCTCCCGCACCGCGTTTCTACGTAGAACTTGAAAATCCATACCATTGTTCAGATAATCCGCGTGGACCCAGAAAATAGCGGGGCAGTGGTCACCACGTTCAAGTTGCCGACGTCTCAGCCGACATCTTTGACTTGGGGCGGCCCGGAGATGGACTGGCTGTTCGTTACCACGTCGCGACGGAACTTGGACGCAAGGAGGATCAATATCGAGACTCTAGCTGGCAGTGTGTTCGTGCTGCACAACACTACGACTTCTGGTTTACCTGGCTATAAGGTGTCTTTTCCTAATGTTGATATTTATTAAAGTAACTTAACTAAACATGGAGTTGATGCTTGTGATTGTTGGCACTTGGTCACAGATAATGACTTGGTGGAACTTTTGATACATTTTGATTGAAATACACTTGTACTTGTCCACTTATTTATATTAGTTTCCTTACCGGTTTCGATATTATAGCATTATCAAAGGTATTTTACGTTACGTACAATATTTATTTATTTGGAGCACCAATGTTACATACACAAATAGTATAACAATAGTAGGTAGGGTTTCAATCCGTGTGTTGTAACGTTACAGGTGCACACATATTTCACCACATATTAAACATATTTTGTTTAGTTAAGTTTCTTAGAATGTAAATGTATGTAACTTTAATTTTAGTATAATTTATTGTATCTTCATATTAATAAATAATTGCAATTCAAAAACTTAAGGCGAGATATTATAAAGAAACGAAAATTTAATTTGAAATAATTTATTAGAGAACATGCAGACAACAAGATAACTTGTAGGTATCAACAAGAATACTGTAACAGTTTAGACTCCATCAATAAAAATAACAAAAACATCACATGACAACAGCTAGAGAAAATGACTAGAATCTGTGAATTTTATAATTTATTACAATAATTTAATGAGATAATTTTATTTTAAAGCCAATGCGAGGCTCAGAATCTACCAAAAGAGTAGTTTTTGAACCTACTATTGCCTTGAACAATTTTTATAACAGCCGAATGAAGCAAACACAGTTACTCAGATCAAAATTACTTATTAACTTTAAATAAGCCCATCCCTAACACCTAAAATTATGTCTTTTAACGTTGAATTTGTATGTTACAGTAATAATTACACATTTTTAGGCACATTTTGTTCATATTTAATTAAAAAAGCAAAGATTTTATCGTATCATACAAGAGTAACATTTAATGTTAGGCATTAAAAATATCGTCTTAATAGATTTTTAGGACGTATTTAGCTTGGACTTTCTACCTACAACGTGCCACGATTGAATCACCGACACTTAGGCGACGAACAAGGAGACGCGGGGCGTCAAGCGGCGCGGTGCGCGTAGCAGGCCGCCGGAAACACAAACATACACCGACGTATGGAGCGCGCACCGCGCCGCCGGACGCGCCGCGTCTCCTTGAACGTACCCTTACAATATTGCGATGTGCTGGAGAGCTTAAACTTACATCGACTTAACGAGTATAATCTCGGATTCACAGTAGGGTTTTATTTTTCTTTAGAATTATGTTGTGTACATAGAGCAACAAATTAAAATAAATTTACTTTACAATGTATGTATTTTTTATATATATATATGTATCTAGTGGCTCCACAGTAAACATGGGAAACAGATCGTTAGGTAGTTAATCATCTTTAACTCAACGTGGTTCAAAGAAAATACATTATTTGAATTTACTACGTTTTTAAAATATTTACGCAATTGAATAACAATCCAATAATTTTTTAGTTATTATATTCCGAAATTAGATTGAGGTAGGAACTGGGAAGGTCGAATACAAAAGTTATATATACATTAACTTAAAGTATTCAATACATATTGCTTTACATTCATTAAACAAAAAACTTTATCAAATGTCCGGTCGAGTCTGGCTTCGATACCGGAAACCTCCGAACGCAGCCGAAGAGCGGAAAGACGAGCGGAGACGAGAGAGGGGAGGAAGCTTAGTACTCGACTGACCGCCGTGGGCAAAAGTACTCCCGAAGAGTCCTGATGATGATGAGTCATAATCTCATCGAAAGCTCGACCTGTGCCTCCTTGCACAGATAAAAAAGTGAGTCCAGTCCGTTTTTAAATATTTACATATTGCTTTGTAAAAGAAAACTATTCCACATCACCAGCAAGAAATATTGGGCGAGTGTTACTGATATATTGTAAAACAAATACAACCAAACTATTAATTACATTAGCCCTAAAACACTTCTTTTGACAACTTAATGACAGATAACCCCAGGCTTTCGAGCTATTTTATTTATATAATCGCAAGCCGCATCATACCCAAAGCCCAGCTTAACCCCTATTCTGTTCAAAACACTCAATAACAACAAAGTTACCCCTGTATATCTCGAGAAATTTATTTAACCTATTTATTTTAACCGGTAAGAATGAATGAACACATCGAACAATCGTACATGAAATAAATATACTGTATATTAAGGGTACTTTATAGTACAGTACTCCCAAACTTATAATGCACATACGAATCTTCGCCACTGCTCGGAAAATTTCGTATTTCCCTACTTTTTATACAAGCAGTAAGGTCACGTGGTACGTCCGGTCGCTCGGCTATAGATTTGTATGCGCATTATAATTTTGGGAGCACTGTAGAACTATAGCATAGCATAAATAACAAATAGTATTCTATCTCCATACAAACGGGCCGAAACAACCCCCCCCCCAAACTCAATTCAACTCGGTTTACGACAGTCGCGGTCGCTGTGACGCTACCGCGCATTTTCGTAAATTATGGCACGAAATTACATAGTATGCTGTGCATTGTATGGTTGCTTAAATACAACTTTTATAATAATAATATAGCATTATCAAATACGTAAACAGTCATTTGGCAGCCCTAGCGCGTGTTTAGGCACCGAGCGGCCGTGGGTATTGATTTCAAGGACACCGCCTAGTTAAACTACTGTTGTTACCTATACTGTGACTATAGTCTTGGCGTAGCAATAATATATATAATTAATATGTGCTATGTAATACCTATAATAAAACCGTCTATACGCAGCCATACTAATTGACTTCTACGCTATTTTGGTGTTATACGTTAACCTGCCCCCTTACTGCCCTACTTCGACATCTACGCTACCGCTTTTAAATGTGTCGTGATTGGCTAGAAATGACATCATGCATTATTTTTAGTCAATCACTATACATTTGAAAGCGATAGATGTTAAAGTTAGACACTGGTGTCGATTCGGTGAAACAAGACTTAACTTATTTGACAGGACTAAACTTAATTTAAGCATTCTGTCTTTTTCTTTCTGTATCGAAAGGACAAGGACAGGGCGCTTCAAATAAGGTTAGTCCTGTCAAATAAGTTAAGTCGTGTTACACCGAATCGACACCAATAAGGCCCACCTTACTACGTTTATCGTTGCAACTTTATCTGACGAAAAATCTGAGGTGCAATTGTGTAAGACAATCGTATTCAAATTGATTGTCATATGGATATTCGGCTAAGAAAATTAACCCGTTCAAAAATTAAAATCGTAAATTTTTGGCTGTCAAATGAATACGATTCTCTCGTTTTGTTGTTAACAAACAAAAACGTACTATTTTAATTGTCAAATCAGCTAATTTGTTTACCCGAATAGCCATATAATAATCGAATTTGAATACAATTGTCGTACACGATTGCACCTCAGACTATCTATCGTCAACAGCTGTTTGTAGTTTCATCTTGAATCTCAAAGTATTTTGGCTTATCGTAAGCACACTTTGGCTTATCGTAAGCATAGGAGTATAGTTTATATGTATAGATAAAACAAATAAATTCTAAACTAGACAATAGATATGAACCTGGCAGTGGTTAGCCTTACAAAGTAGACATATGGCCGGATTCACAATTGAGAAAACACTAAGTGTGCAAAGGAGCGCAGTGAATTGTGCCTTAAGTGTATCTTAACTAGGTTTTCTCGGTTGTAAAGCCGCGTAACTACCTAAAGAAAATATTTGGGCAGCACCACATTTCACGATATATTTTATTATAGAAGCTTACCATTTCTGTAGAATTTTTTTAACGGTGTATTTAAATTTAAAAATATATGTAGTTATATATTAAGCACGTCGTTTAATATTGTGCTGACCCAAAACTTACAATTACGGGTAACAATTGCTAAGATATTTAAAAAAACCTTGTAGAGATTCGAACGCTTAAAATAAACACGGTTCAAGTCCCATTCAAGTTAAACGACACTATTTTTAGAAGTTTATTTTCCAATACTCAACTTCAGAACTTCAGCCTTTATACGTTCAAAACAAAAAGTTCCACATCCTTTGAATAATCTATAACTATAACACAGTCTCAATTTGCATTCACGAACGAACGCTTCGTATTAATTGTTGCAAATTTATAACACAAAAACAACCACAATTTCATTTCAAGAAATAGTTCCTATACCGTAATGTTGGTAGCACTTCAATCCAGTTTAGATCATCCAATCCACAGTCATAAAATTTAGTTTTATTCAATCGTCACGTTTAGAAGATAGGGGAGCCAACATTACAGAGGAACTATTTGATGGGATGCACTTTATATAGTATCTACAATTTAGGCGCAACCAGTCCACTCATGATGTCGAAAGTATTTCCGTCGGGTGCCACTTTTAGTTCCCCTGCCGCAGTGAGAACTCTCAACCAGCCGGCTGAGTCAAGACCACAGATTGTGCCTTCTACTGGCGTGGTCTCGCCTTCACGCTGGACGCGGATTTGTTCATTGCTGGAAGATAACGTTTATGTATGCATAATATCCAAAATGAGGAGATCCGTCGGAGATCGAAAGTAACCGATCTGCCTGCAGAATCAGTAAGTTGAAGTGGCAGTGGGCAGGCCATATTTGTCGCCGACATGATGGCCGTTGAAGCCGAAATTCTTTAGAATGTAGACCATGTACAGCAAAGCCTAGTGTAGGCCGACCTCGTGCCCGCTGGATCTACGATCTGAAGGACAATGTGGGTGGTGGCTGGATGGGGAGGACGGAGGACTGCCATGAGTGGCGAAATCTGGGAAAGGCCTAAGTCCAGCAGTGGACGAACACGGGCTAATGGTTGCATCTTCTAAGGAGCCTCGATGATACAGAAAATTTAAAAATTACTCGTGTTTAAACGAAGATTTATTTTTCCAACGTGATACGAGTGAGCCTTTTTCCAAAGCTTCATTTATAGGGTTTATATTTTTCATGGAATCAAAAATATAACAATGATACTAATAGTTCCGCCCAAAAACAACATATTTATTTATTGCACCATTTACATGCTTAAAATAAACACGGTTCAAGTCCCATTTACATGGTGCAATAAATAAATATGTTGTTTTTGGGCGGAACTATTAGTATCATTGTTATATTTTTGATAATAGTTTAGTCTTTCAGAATAAACTATTTCAAATACCAGAGGTGCAATCAAAGAGACAAAACTAGTAATGAAAGGAGTAATGTTTGAACACATTTATCATTATTAAATTCTAGAATACTTACTCGTGTAGCCAATATTGGTAATACTGTTCCAAAAACGCTTCAGTCCCGCCATCGGAGTTCATATAATCCAATATTCTCTCCAACTGAGAGAAATATCTCGCGAGGAATCGTTCTATAGACATCGGAGCGAGCTTCGTTCCATGCTTTGCGTTGTGGTCAGTGATTATGTCGTTAATGCAAGTGGTGGGGACGCTGTTCGAGATGTTTATTCCTGTACCTGTAAAATCAACTTTATTAGCAAAGTACCGAGGTAAATGAAGGTGGTAGAGCTAATGCCGGGCTCGACTGTGGAGGTACCACCATCTTACTCGCAAATCCTCCCGAAGTTATTCGGGGGAGAGTAAGAGGACAGCTCTCAGGCAAAAAAACCAGGTGGCCCACCATTACCTGGGACCGATGGATGGCGGTATATCCATCCCCAATTGCCGGGCCTTATATAAATCAGACTGGTGACGGGCAGCGGCGTCACTGGTGCAAGGGTTTCGGCACCGCGCTCACCAACCCGCCTGCCCAGCGTGTGTGAGTATGGGCATTTCTTCCAGGAGAACCGCCAAGAGTGGCGAAATCCTGGAAAGGCCTATGTCCAGCAGTGGACGAAACAGGCTGATGGATGGATGGATGGACTGAGGTAAAAATTCGTTTGATTGATTTAAGTTAATAACAGCCATCACGCTCCATACAAACGCAAAATTGTGAAGTGTCTAATGTATGCGATTGTACAGCTTTTGCGCTTGTACAAGTACTAGCGAAATAAAATATCATACATTTGGTCGCGCCCACAACTGAGTTGATGCGCTCGTGATGGCTGTCTTTAAGGAGCCGACCACACAGCGCGTTCTGCAGACCAAACAATCAGAACGCGCGTGCGTGTAAATATCCAAACCAGTACATAGACAACAATGATCGCGCAACGCAAAACGCGCCTCTCTGTGGTCGTCCTGTAAAGCTTCACAAAGTTATCATACATTAGGATGTTATTCATACCGGTGTTTATGATGATTTCCTCTCCAAAACAGTTGGCTGTGGTAATGTTGCCTCCGATCTTAACGTCGCGGCCGTAGTAAATGTCGTTCGGCCATTTTATCCTGAAATAAGATAGTTACAGGAGAATTTTAGGAGGAGATAGATTCCCTATACCTATAGAAACACCAAAACCAAATTAGAGCGCCGACTTCTAGAGAATATGTGTTACAGGAAGAAAGAAGTCGGCAAAATTGTTATTTCGGTACCATCATCGGTCAGTATATAATTATTTTAAACTTTTTAGTGAATGTCAGCTTTTACATTTGAAGTCGGTTACTATTTTTTTGTTAAAAGTTTAATATGTGTTTCAGGAAGAAAGAAGTCGGCAAAATTGTTATTTCGGTACCATCGGTCAGTATATAATTATTTTAAACTTTTTAGTGAATGTCAGCTTTTACATTTGAAGTCGGTTACAATTTTTTTGTTAAAAGTTCATTTTCATCTAACTATACTTGTCGTGTTTGTTAAATGAATATTTTTAAAAAATTTGAAATGTAATGAGTTTTTGCATTTTATCTGTCTGTTTGTTCCGTTTAACTCGAGAAATGGATTTGGATGCGGTTTTCTTTATTATCATTGTAGTGACTCTGTTCAACTTATATGCTATTAGGATTGTTTATAAAATAACCGTAAAATGTCGTTAAAAAAGGTTATATAGACACTGCGAGCGAAGCCGCGAGCAAAAGTTATTAGTTGTTCACGATCAGAGTAATGCATCGCTAGCAGAGGATGAGGAATATTTTCAAAACGGAACGCAACCACTAATCTGTAGTTTACAGACCATTCATCATAACTTGTCCCCTGAAGTGATGTTGGCATCACTGCTTGTCAAACTTTTGCTGTCATGTTGATTGTCAGTCAGATTTTTCAAAACTATTTGATAAATTATGTATTGTTATTACCAACGCCGTTGAAAAATAGTACAAAAGAAATTGTGTTGAAGGTACGCCTTTTGTGAAAGAGTTTTGAGTCGAGTTCTCTCAAAGAGCAAACAATGCACCGTGATTCCTCTCGATCAGGTTCGATTTCGTGTCAGTGCCATGACGGGTTAGTAAAATAGGGATACCAGCTTTAAACATACAGCCGATTGTTTGGCAAATAATCATTAGCTATTCACTTACTTTTGCAGACATAACGGAAAAAAGCGTTCACATTAAGTCGCCTGGAAAAAATCGTCAAAAACGTAAAAAACGGGAGCTCGACGACTTATGTAGAACAAACGTCGTCGAGCTAGAACAAGAATTAAAAATACCGTTTTAGTAGAGATACATGTATAGATATTCATACCATTAGATCATACGTATTGTTTGCGAAATACAAATCAATAAATAATTGATAATTTAGATTTTTTCATTCTGTAGATTTGATTTCCATTAAAGAGTAGTCTAATTAATGTATAAAAAAACGCAGTTAAGTAAATATTATGAATGTGTAGTAGGGTGAATGGTACGTGAGCCATTGGCAACATTATATGCAGTGCTACCATTTCCTAGGCCAAGGGACTTCTTATAGTGAATGGTCTGTAGTTAAAGTTTGATCTGTGTCAATAGTTTTGTTCGCGGGCTTTGTCAGTTTTCACAGTTCACGGCGGCGGCGGCGTAGATTCGTAATTATTATCATTATTGTGAAATAAAATAAAACATATACTCACGCTTGTCTCTCAGAGGGGTAGGCAGAGACTATATGTTACCATCCTGCACACCTCTTTTGATCTCCATCAGTCCTAAAACCTATTAAATGTCCAGCAGTGGACGAACACAACTAACCGTATATCTAAGTGTTCGTACGTCGGCACCGAGCGTATCGCGCGCACGGCCGCGAGCGCAGCTGCGTGTTGAACCAATGTCACCGTCGAGGACATCTTCTGCCAAAGCTGCAAGCAGAACAGATAAAGTTACATATTGCTTACCGATGTTAGCCGGGAATTGACCAATCAGGGTCCTCCACCATTGCGCGACGAAAATACTGTTCTGTTATTCGTTGATTGATTTGGCGGGCGGACTTTTGTGATCGCGCGAGCCTTTTTGCATCTTGTATTTAACTATTCAATACATTTAAAGAAGCTCTTTTACTAAACGTATATGGCACCGGAAAATAACAAGAATCGTAAGTTCATAAATTTTCGGGGTAGCTTATCAACTATCGGAAAATCATAAACGGCAGTTGAAATGTATTATTTAACGCATACATTAAATGATTTTTTCTGTCTGTCTGTCTATATGTTCGGTTTTAACTTAAGAACCACAGAACGGATTTGGATGCGGTCTTTTTTATTATCATCGTGGTGACCCTGGTCAACACATAGGCTATAAGGGATGTTCATAAAATAAAGTCCCAGCCGAAGACGGGGCAAAGATTGAATAAACGCTTTTATAACTCGAGAACCACTCCACGGATTTGGATTCGGTTTCCTTTATTATCATCGCAGTTACAAAACACATTCACTATAAGGGGTGTTCATAAAAAAACGCCCAAGCCATAACGGGGCAAATATAGTATAAACGCAGGCGGAGCCGCGGGCAAAGGCTATACACGATAAATTTAATAATTGATGGATATGGAAATTTAAATTCGTTTGTATTCGGAAATGCGATGATTGCCGAGAGACATTAAGAAGAAGCACTCTATAAACTAACCTGCACAGTACAGATCGACTGTCCAGGCGGACTGACCCACTGGTTCCCCCCGCGACCCGCCCCGCCGTCTGTCGTCTCGCCACGACGGCCAAGCCGTGGCTCAGTTTACCGCCGCTAGCGATCGTCTGTGTACTGGACACGATCTCAGAGTATATCACTAGTCGGCCCAGCTGCGTCGACGTTAGGTTCTATAAACTAACCTGCACAGTACAGATCGCCTGTCCAGGCGGACTGACCCACTGGTTCCCCCCGCGACCCGCCCCGCCGTCTGTCGTCTCGCCACGACGGCCAAGCCATGGCTCAGTAGCTCGCTAGCGATCGTCTGTGTACTGGACACGATCTCAGAGTATATCACTAGTCGGCCCAGCTGCGTCGACGTTAGGTTCTATAAACTAACCTGCACAGTATAGATCGCCTGTCCAGGCGGACTGACCCACTGGTTCCCCCCGCGACCCGCCCCGCCGTCTGTCGTCTCGCCACGACGGCCAAGCCGTGGCTCAGTTTACCGCCGCTAGCGATCGTCTGTGTACTGGACACGATCTCAGAGTATATCACTAGTCGGCCCAGCTGCGTCGACGTTAGGTTCTATAAACTAACCTGCACAGTACAGATCGCCTGTCCAGGCGGACTGACCCACTGGTTCCCCCCGCGACCCCGCCCCGCCATCTGTCGTCTCGCCACGACGGCCAAGCCGTGGCTCAGTTTACCGCCGCTAGCGATCGTCTGTGTACTGGACACGATCTCAGAGTATATCACTAGTCGGCCCAGCTGCGTCGACGTTAGGTTCTATAAACTAACCTGCACAGTACAGATCGCCTGTCCAGGCGGACTGACCCACTGGTTCCCCCCGCGACCCCGCCCCGCCGTCTGTCGTCTCGCCACGACGACGGCCAAGCCGTGGCTCAGTTTACCGCCGCCAGCGATCGTCTGTGTACTGGACACGATCTCAGAGTATATCACTAGTCGGCCCAGCTGCGTCGACGCTAGGTTCTATAAACTAACCTGCACAGTACAGATCGCCTGTCCAGGCGGACTGACCCACTGGTTCCCCCCGCGACCCCGCCCCGCCGTCTGTCGTCTCGCCACGACGGCCAAGCCGTGGCTCAGTTTACCGCCGCTAGCGATCGTCTGTGTACTGGACACGATCTCAGAGTATATCACTAGTCGGCCCAGCTGCGTCGACGTTAGGTTCTATAAACTAACCTGCACAGTACAGATCGCCTGTCCAGACGGACTGACCCACTGGTTCCCCCCGCGACCCCGCCCCGCCGTCTGTCGTCTCGCTACGACGGCCAAGCCGTGGCTCAGTTTACCGCCGCTAGCGATCGTCTGTGTACTGGACACGATCTCAGAGTATATCACTAGTCGGCCCAGCTGCGTCGACGTTAGGTTCTACAAACTAACCTGCACAGTACAGATCGCCTGTCCAGGCGGACTGACCCACTGGTTCCCCCCGCGACCCCGCCCCGCCGTCTGTCGTCTCGCCACGACGGCCAAGCCGTGGCTCAGTTTACCGCCGCTAGCGATCGTCTGTGTACTGGACACGATCTCAGAGTATATCACTAGTCGGCCCAGCTGCGTCGACGTTAGGTT
This sequence comes from Ypsolopha scabrella, assembly GCA_910592155.1. Taxonomy (NCBI): domain Eukaryota; kingdom Metazoa; phylum Arthropoda; class Insecta; order Lepidoptera; family Ypsolophidae; genus Ypsolopha; species Ypsolopha scabrella. The sequence goes on from OU342982.1 coordinate 12,467,190, forward strand.
CTACAAACTAACCTGCACAGTACAGATCGCCTGTCCAGGCGGACTGACCCACTGGTTCCCCCCGCGACCCCGCCCCGCCGTCTGTCGTCTCGCCACGACGGCCAAGCCGTGGCTCAGTTTACCGCCGCTAGCGATCGTCTGTGTACTGGACACGATCTCAGAGTATATCACTAGTCGGCCCAGCTGCGTCGACGTTAGGTTCTACAAACTAACCTGCACAGTACAGATCGCCTGTCCAGGCGGACTGACCCACTGGTTCCCCCCGCGACCCCGCCCCGCCGTCTGTCGTCTCGCCACGACGGCCAAGCCGTGGCTCAGTTTACCACCGCTAGCGATCGTCTGTGTACTGGACACGATCTCAGAGTATATCACTAGTCGGCCCAGCTGCGTCGACTTTAGGTTCTAAAAAAGGGAACACTTTTTAAAACAAAGTGGATTAATATTTGGCACTGCATATTTAAGGTGACTTTCGTTTATGCAACCAAATTCATACTGGACACTCGGTAAGTGGTCAGGACCTAGGTTCAATGAAACTTTCTGTGAAATACGCAAAATAAAATATAGACTTCTTATACTAATTGAGTCGAGGTTGTTCTTGAACAAGTTGAGGCACAAAATATATTTTCTTATTTCATCAAGAGGGTCACTGAATCTCGGTCCTAACCACTTATTGAGTCTCCGGTATAAACGAAAGTCACCTTATAACTACGGAAACGTAATATTTTAGCTCTCATATGAAGTCTTCATACTCGAGAATCTGGCTGAGCCGACAATTGATCTAAAAATGTCTCCCTTAAAGGTCTGGTTTCTTAAGAGAGTAGTGCCGTAATACAGGGTGAATTTTTGAGACGGGACAGTAAGGGCAGGTACCTTAACCGTTATAGTTACAGGAAAACGCTTTTAGGAGACTATCCATAAATTTTTAAAATATTCTGAACTCCATTTACAGATTTTGGAAAAAATGTACAGTCTGCAAGAAAATGATAATTTTAAACAAAAATTTTTTTTAATGCCAATCGATCCTGTTTATTATAAGGATCAAAAGTCTCTACGGGACCGACTGAGGTTTGAGTACTAGAAATGTCAGAAATCGCAAAAAAACTTTTCCCATACATTTCGGAAAATGAGTCAAACCTGTAAATTAGCCAAACTTTTTGTTATGGGTAGATCCGCTATAAAGAATACTGGCTGAAAAAGTAGGTAAGTAAAAAAAAGTTATAATTTCAAACTTCGAATTCGATTCGAATTCTTGAATTATTTCAGGTCATTCTTATGTTTGTGCTGAGAAAATTCTAGATTGTTAGTTGTAATGTATGTACTTCTTGTTAAAAAGTCTTTAAATCGCAAACGTTTGGACTTAATTGAAGCTTATTTTGTAAATAAAAGGAACACGGAATCTGCATTGGTGTGGTACGCGAATAAGTATCCATTGCTACAAGTACCATCAAGAAACCTTTTGAAGAATCTCAAAGAATATGGTAATATGGTTCAATCAAAAAGGAGTTAGTGCGGCAGCTTCGTGTACTGAACATAGACACTGCTATTTTAACCTATGAGGAATCTGATCCAGAGATATTGTCCAGATATGTCGCTCTTGAAGTGGGTGTTTCCCAGTCACTTGTATTAAAAACATTGAAAAAACACGGTTATAAACCCTATCGACAGGGGCCCATAGTTCAAGCATTACATCCAGGTGACAATGTTCGAAGAATTACCTTTTGCAGATGGCTAAGAGGAAAAATAAGTAGAGATCACGAATTTCTCAAGTACATAATATGGTCAGACGAAACAAATTTTTCAAATAACGGAATGTACAACCGACGAAATCACCACTATTGGTGTAGAGAAAACCCTCTCAGAGTTCGGGAAAGCCACAACCAAGTTCGATTCTCTTTTAACTGTTGGTGTGGTGTGATGTCAAACCGAGTGGTAATGGTGGAATTTTATGAAGGTACTCTTAAATCTACCGTGTATAACGACGTCATTTTAGAGAATCTCCAAAACCAGTTGGATGAATGGCTCTTGTCAGAATTCCGAAAAGTTCATTTTCAGCAAGATGGCGCTCCAGCCACAAGCACAGGCACAGCCGCCTTACACGTTCCAGTTTGAATAGGTAGTTCGGGTCATAGTGGATAGGTACACATGGTCCAACTAAGTGACCAGCTCGCAGCCCCGATCTAACGCCCCGTATCCAGGAGCTGAAAGATGCATTAACAAGGATTTTAAATGATATCCATCCAAGAAAATTATCGGCTGCTACTAGCTCAGTACAAAAACGAGTGAACTTATGTATTCGTAAAAATGGCGGTCATTTTGAGCAATTTATTTCGTAGATCATCTAAATGTAAGTTATGTTTATCTGTGTCTAAAATACATATTAAATTGATTTATTTTATTATTATTTGTTTTAGTTTTAGTGTTAAAGAAGATTATCGATGAAACTATGATGATTGTCTACTTAGGTAAGCGCTTTTGCTTCTAGGTACAGTAAGCCACGAGGCCAGCTTGACAAAAACTGTAATTATCTTATGCCCCCTGTATTTCCGTACAAATGTATGTGTATAATGTTTTTTGCGATTTCTGACATTTCTAGTACTCAAACCTCAGTCGGAGCAGTAGAGACTTTTGATCCTTATAAGAAACAGGATCAATTGGCATCAAAAAAAGTTTTTGTTTAAAATTACCATTTTCTTGCAGACTGTACATTCTTTCCAAAATCTGTAAATGCAGATCGAATATTTTTAAAATTTATGGATAGTCTCCTAAAAGCGTTTTACTGTAACTATAACGGTTAAGGTACCTGCCTTTACTGTCCCGTCTCAAAAATTCACTCTGTATAGCTGCCGTTATATATATGATCTCTTAATCTATTGCAATGAGTATACAAAACGGCCGCTACGATTGTTTGAGGGCCCGCTCTCTTAGGAAACCAGAGTTTTAGTGAACTGTTAACAAAAAATTTGAAAACTCTGGCGTTATTAAGTCTGTGCCCGAAATAGTAAATGTATATAATTTGATTTGGGGAATAATGCGAACAAATAGTATTTGAATGCTTCGGTTTTTATAGTAAGTACGCCGCTTTTAGGTAAGCTAACATTGTAGTATCTTAAGATTTAACGACTTCCAGAAGTAGTAAGAAAACTTACATCAATATTTTGATTTTGATTAATTTGATTTGGAAGTAATGCAAACAAATAGTTTCTGAATGCTTCTGTTTTTAAAGTAAGTGTGCCGCTTTTAGGTAAGCTAACAATCTAGTAACCTTGAGATTTGGCGACTTCCAGAAGTAGTAAAAAAACTTACATCAAAATACTCGACAGTATCAAAATGATCGGGACACTCGTGGACGTAGACAGGCAAGAAGTCCGCCGCTGGTTCCTCAATTGCCACTTCGCCACGCAAACACCACTGAACTGTGACGTCACCAAGCTTTTGCGTCCGTTTGTCCCCCTCCGTCCCGCACCATTCGTCTATCAGTGACAGTTTATGCTGGAAATAGGAGAAAAATGGTTCGATGGAAGTATAGAAGACAATTTATAAGCTTCCTTTACAGGTTTCTAGCTTAAGGCCACTATAAACGATCCAATTGAATGGGGTTTGGGTTAAATTTACGGCATAAATAAAATTCTGAATTTTATAGTTTATTGTAGCCTTAAAAGATAAAATGTTACTTTAGACACTTACAGTTTTAATAAGGAGACCTCTGACCATTTTTCGTTCTACACTATAAACTTAAGATACAGATTATTCTATTTCACTAAGTCCGTTTGTCTATGGTTGTAGTAGTGCGTGCACATGCAGTTTTTTCTAGTGTGCGTGACCTCAGGAGCGCTAAAAAACACGCCACACATACTAAACACGCCTATCTGTACATGTCACTACTACAAACGAACTTTGTGAGATAAAATATCTGCACAAATTACATAAATATTGGATGATCCTGTTTATGATATTAATAAAAGATCATAAATAATGAGATCAATAGCAAAAAGTGCAAAATAAATGTGGACGGAAGCCTCCCCATACCTAAAGAATACATGCAAATTATTGAAAAACAATGTAAATATTTATTTGTTACAAAAAAAACTCTGGCTGTTCAAACTGTTACTATAGCCAAACAATCGTGAATCGTGATTATAGTTCAATGTATTTTGTAGGTAAATATGTATGTTAGTAAGTAAATCATGATTTGTGACTTGAAAAAAAAAACGGTGCAGTTACAATACGTAGCGTAGGTAAATTCAAAAAAATACCGTCACAGTTAAACCTGAAAATTCTTCAAATTAGATAAGGCTGTCGTTAATAACCATCCAAATTCATGTTCAATTGTCGTAAAATCATGGTTTTTATTTCCAAATAAACAGATATTGCACACAAACGATAACCTTATCTTTAAATTTTCAACTAATTATAAATACATACAAAACTCATTTAATAAAAGCGCGAGCGAGCAACAGCTTGTCCTAGTGCACAGCGAATATACAATAAAGTCAAAGATAGATAAAGTAGCGAGTGAGCGTGTCTCACCGGACATCACACCGTCACGTGACCCGGCCCGCCGGACGAGGGCCAACCACAGCCGGCCTACCGGACAACATACACACTTTACACTGCTACTGGTCCAATTGTGCGGGGTTACTGCGGTCGTGTGCTTTGCTTTCAATGTCGAAAATATAAGGTGACTTATATTACCATAGGAGAAAAACGATGATAGTTACTAAGAATATTAAACATATTAACCAACTCTGTGGTCGCCTGCTAACCGAGAGGTCGTGGGTTCAATGTACACTGACAGTAGGTGTTGGTACAATCCCCTCGGCGCACATAATTTTAGTGTTCAGTGTGCTTGCGTGGTAAGAGAGGATCTCGGTGCAAAATCATAACATTGTTTTCTTTACTTTTGAATAAAAAGTATGCAATAAATACGTTTATCTAACCTCATATCGTAAAATCCTCATTATGAACTCAAAACTACTTGCATAATGAAAAAAATAAGCAGGTTACAGTTCAACTTTATTTTCGGCCAGGATTGTTTATGGCTGACGGCGCGCGCTAGCGGCGCTAGGGCGCATGCGCGTTGGACTCAGTCTGTCAATAGATGGATGTTGGGAAATTTATTTATTATTTACCGTGGTTTTATGGGTCAAAAGAATTATTTTGCCCTAAAATTACTGACAGCAGTGATGGTGGTGATAATTTGACTCCACCTGACATTCTGGAAATAACGACGAAAATTACGAACACTTTTAGAACAAGCTTTTACAATAAAAATCAAAAATGGCAAACGAAAAATTTACCAAGATAAGAGGTTAGTAGGCATGAAATGTACGAAACTATACATAACTAGGTATTAAAAGACTCGTGTGATACTATCAAAAAACTCGCCTTAAACAATATTAAGATGTGCATTTTGCACCGAGATCCTCTGTTACCCCCTTAAGGCACATTAAGCGATTGGTCCATTTGTGCGGCGATAGGGCTTACTACCCATCGTGCGGGACTAAAGTTGGTGAAAAGTGGATGTACAATTGTCGACTGTGACTTGCATTTCACAGTTCACATTAGTGAATACCTCTGACACCCCCTCGGGGATTCATATCGTGACGATGTTTTATAAAACAGAATGGCGTGTGTTTATACTGAGTTGACTCAATACTTTTTATGACTAGGCAGTAAGGCAGGAAGTGAAACGGAAGTAAGCAGTCACATATGAATTCTAATGAATTTGTGACTCATCGATTTTCATCATCCTCACACCCAGAATTACTTTTCTTCTGCATTTCTAGACAGCGATTAATTTGAATCTTCTTGCAATGAAAACATTGTAAAGTGTAAACAATTGGAAATTTAGGTTTTTACATTCAAATTCTATCATTTTATGATTTACATTTTGATTGCATTCGATTAACAAATTTAAAAGCGTATTTAACGTTGTAATCGAATGTAATCAAAATGTAAGGCATAAAATAACATAATTTGAATGCGAGAACCCTGCTATTAGTAATCACTTTCCCCTAATTGCTTTAAAACGCTATTTTTGCATACTTTTTTTACTCAAAAGTAAGGAAAACAATATTATGATGTGCATTTTGCACCGGGATTCGGTTTAACCACCTTAATTAGCCTACAAGAATAGGGACATGAAAAACACGATTTCTTAAAATGAGCCATGAAGTTCTGATCACAATTTCACTCAGTAGATATTTTGTATGAATTTCTTGAATCAGTTAAAGTCACCTTATATAAACACCATCTACGAAAAAGCTAGATCGCAGTTGCCAAAATATCCCAATCCAATGGGTCCAACGAAGTCTGTTGTGTTCAACTTTGAAAAAATATAATTTTATTGTAGAGTGGTTTAATTTGGATGACAAATGATTTGAAATTGTAAAACATGATAGAAGCAATAAATTGATCAATTGATCGATTTGCTTAATTTATTCCAGTATCACTATAAATATTGCTTCTATCATAGTAAACCCACATGACGGTGAAACTACAAAGCTTGTCGATGCCTTTATATTTTAATATACATAAATAATAATACATTTTTCTGGTAAATCTTCATAAGTTGCAAATCAGTAAAAACTACAAGAATCAGTTATAAGTTAATATAATTATTACATTCAAATAAATATCACATTCGGGGACTAAAATGGGTCCCTACTTTACTCAAGACATTCAAATATTCGACAATACTACAGCTACTCTCAAAGGTACCATTAAATACGATATGAAACAGAGTGTAAATGCAATTTTAGTAATAACTTTAGTCAAGGTTTCCGTCTAGTAAATGTTGTTTTTAAACTACACTTTTCAGAAAGTCTTATTACCCATACAAAGTAACTATGGAGTGCCTTTATCTTTTTTTATACGACGTGTTTCACTCAAATACATTGTATAGAGAAAACCAGACTGTGCCCTACGATACGAAAAACGAACCGAGCGAGACGGGTGTAAGTACTCGTCGGTCCCTTTCTAACACGTTTGGCACTGAAAAATACCATATAGGTATATTGTATATATCATAAACACTGGCAACTTGCTAGACAAGGACACACGAATGGCGAGAGCACTCTCGCTCGGCTCGTTTTTCGCTTGGATATGGTGTCATAATAATGACAACCTTATTTTTAAGGAAATAAAATCAACTTTTGTGGACAAAAATCGGACAGAGCACAGTCTATTTTTGTATAATACAATGTCTTTGGTTTCAATAAACTTTCATAGTGCTTAGGTCTTTTTAGCTATGAGTAAAAATTAAAACCGCGCACAATCTGTCTCGTGGTTCCCAAGTTATAATTATACTATAGACAGACATACATTTCACTGCACAGATCGCGGTGAGACTTTTACAGGGAGATAAACTGTTATCGGCAACACAGGCTACTTTTTATCCGAGATATGAATCAGATTTCCGGACTACCCAACAATCAAAAAAGAATTCCAAAAACTGCATTTACAACCTGCATAACCAGCAACCACTACAAATAATGGCGATGCAATGTGATAACAATGTACAGCGGGCTTATTATATATCTTTTAATCGGTTGCCAACTATGATTGCTATTCACCAAAAACAGATAAAAACTTAACTTCCAAAATAACCTTAAATGGGTATTGAAGTATATACGAATTGTGACGTCATTTCAAGTGCGAACGTATCCTTAGATAAGCGGAACTCGATAGTATATGTATGTTTCGACGACGATACATTGGCAACTGATTTAACGATACAGAATCAGGGGGCTGGTGACAACAAAAGTGATTCAAAGTGAAAGACCACTCACCACATGGTTTCCCAGGAAGAAGCCCCTAGTGTAGTCGATCTGTGTGACTTTGTGCGGATCCTTGACGTGTAGACCGAGGATCTCACCGACTATCTTGTGGATGATCTCGAGTCGGGCTTCGTTCACCTTCATGCCTTCCTCGCCGAGGTAGTCGGCTGGGTCAGCTTCCAGGTGGATCTGGCCGTTAATAAATAATAGATTTAATTAAATTGTTTATTTACAGTGGAGTTGATGCTCGTGATTGTTGGCACTTGGTGGAACTTTTGATACATTATTGATTGAAAAACACTAGTACTTGTCCATGGACAATGGACAAGTACAAGTGTTTTTCAATCGAAAATGTTTATTTACACTTATATCGTAAAATAATTATTAGGAACTTAAAAATAGTGCATTATGAAATTTTCATTCCTGAATCCGGAAAAAAAATGTCTAGTTCTCTAATGGTATAATAGTACAAGTAGTTTATTAAAATAAGAGTGTGCATTTAAAAAACGAGCCCCTGAAGTTACCCTGGTGAATTTAGAATCATCTAAGCTCTTTGGGTAAAGTCCGAAAATTCGGGGTTGACCCGTTCAGCACACACCTAGGCGCTTGTTGAGTAATGTTATATTAATATGAAAATAAAAAACTAAATGAGCGAGTAGGATCGTGTTAGGTAGCTATAAATATAAATTTCGGAGATGAACAAAGCGAAGCGAAGTAACACGACCCCTCAACACCTAAACATTACCCAACTAGCTTTGTGTAGACCGAGGTACTTTACCCAAGAATCTTTGGTAATTCCAAAATTACCTGGCAAAACCTACTATCACCAATTTTCTAGGATTACCCAAATAATGCAAAAACATTTTTTTATGATATTATAGCAACTTCAAAATTAAATTGCATTTACCATAGTCATTTACATTTGTTTTGCAATTTACAGCTAAATTCAGGATTATTTAAAATCCAACTGTTATGCAATCACTTGTATGAATTTGGCGGCTCACCTGTGAGAATATAGCGACGCCCTGATTCGTCAAATCAGTGGCCTGTAGTAAGGACGGAGTCCGCCATGTTTCTTCCGACGCGAGTATTTGGATGTCCAACTCGTGGCCCGGATGACCCGTGTATTTGGATGGCCTGAGAAGTGACGCGGTAAAAGTATTTGGGGCTCTGCGTTTTGGGATTATACTAGTTCTTGAACTTTAAGCTGGGGACTTGTGTGTACCATGCATAGGAATGTTGCAGCTGATGGTGGTATAATTATTATTCAAAAAGGCATTCATCATGCATAACAATGTGTTTCTACTGGAGTAATGTGAAATTTATGTTTGTAGATTGTTGTGATAAAAAAACACTTGTACTTTTCCACAGATAATATTTAATTCAACACTACCCAACCTCAACTTCCTATGTTTGTAGAGTTTTGTATAAGAAAATCAATATAAAAATAAGTCATAATGTTCTTAAAAAAGAAATGTGCCTACCTGTTCAGATGTTTAATTCATTAAAATGAAATTTTGAAATTGCCTAAAAATAATGTAGCATTTAAATAAAGATATCAAAGCATATAAAATGGCATTCAAAGCTCAGGCGCCAACCAAGAAGGCGCGCGTGGAGTCAGTTGTTATCTGCGGAGCACCCTCCCGCGCACAGCACCCTTCCCCCCTTGTCGAAGGCCGAAGAAAGTGCAATTGCCATCCATCAGCCTGATTCGTCCACTGCTGAGTCCCTAGAACGAAGTACTAAAAGAGTCTTTTGAAAGAGTCTTCACCTGTCAAACGTGATTTTTCACATACAAAAATATCTAGTTTGACAGCTGAAGATTCTTTCGAAAGACACTCTTTTTGTGCCTCGTTCTAGGCTCCCTGGACCTAGTCCTCCTGGATGAAATGCCCTTGCTCACACACGGTGGGTTCCTGAGTGCGGTGCCATAGCCTAGCACCAGCGATGCCGCTGCCCGTCACCAGTCTTGTTTTATATTTTATATTAGAGGCGAAACACGTGTCGATAAGTTTTCTTGCTTGTTATTTAAGATTGCTTTGCTTGTATTGCTTGCTTGTTGCATGTTTTTATGCGGGCGGGCGGGTGGTGCACGAGTCTGCATTTTGAATAGCACGACAAGAATTGTTTAGCGGAGTATTGCAAATTATATTCATATATCCATAACTTAGTGATGGACTTCCGCAAGGTAACGCCTATTTCAATTAATTATATTAGAGAATATGCATGTCGTTTAAATAAGTAATATATTGCGTTTTTTGTATTCTATTTACTTAGTAGAATTTAATGATGACCATGGGAAACTATTTTATTTTATAGTTTTGTAATTATTTCCATTTAAAAATACAACATTTTGATGAAATGAAACACAAATGCAAAATGCGTCACCATTTGATACTGCCTTTTGTGACAAAGTGAGTACATTTCATCATAAAATATTAAGTTTAAAATTAATAAATGTAAAATAAACCTCAAATATTTTGTAATACTTTAATCAAAAATAATGAAAAAACCGGCCACTCGCCATACACCGCAAGCAAGAGCAGTATCATGTGACGTCACTTGATGCGCGCTAAAATGGCAGCCGTTTGAATTGTAGAAGATTATTATGAAACTTATTTTATTTATTTTTTATTTTACTTTAATTTATTTTATTTTGATTTTATAGCTATGAAACATGGATAATTTAGTTGTAAATTCTTATTCATAGCCCTAAATTGATCATATATTAACGATTTGTGCATTGAAAAATTTACATGCATATTTTTTATTGGGAATAGATACACCGCCATCAATCACTCACAGGCATGGTGGGCCACGTTGTACCTGTTTGAGAGTTGTCTTCTTACTCTCCCGTGAATAACTTCAGAGGGGTTTGCGAGTATTATGGTGGTACCTTCACAATCGAATTCGGCACCAGCTCTACCTATTGCGACGCATCTGTAACTAACTTCATGTCCACCCGCTTGGTTGGCCGGCATTGTAAATATGTAGCGAGAAAAAAACGCAAGTAGCATAAGTTGCTAAAATTCGTTTAACATACCGATCCTGACTTGGTCTGTAAAACCGACGTCAAATATTAAAACACTTTTCACAAAGCATAGAGAAAGAAGCAAAAGTATCTCGTTGTTTGCCTGCTAGAATATATCTTGTAAAGCTCTGCTAAAAATACTTATTTATTAACAGCAGCTCGCAGCAAGCGAAGAAGAAAATGTAGGTACCTAAGATTTTAGACAGAACATGGATTCTAGTAAAAAAAACCAGGCGCGGTCCAAGCCGAGGGGGTTATGCATTATCTTACTTTTATTGTAATACAAGAAATATAAAAAAATAAGAAATGCCCATAAAGTTATCGAACTCACGGATCCTATCCTCTCACATATCATCGGGGTCTTAGGTTTACCAAAAGCTCAGGAAAGTCCGACAAATTTTGCAACTAATAACCACGCTATCCACATATCAATAGGAATACATACGAGAGGGTGGGGTGGACAGATTTCCATTGGTTACTATCCTGACACACCTCTTTCGCTTCTTCTACATCCGGGTACTTTTTACTTTGCCCTTCTTCAGTATGTCGCCTATTTGGTCGGCACACGTCCTTCTAGGGCGGCTCGGTCAAGCTTTACCTTCCTCTTGAGCAGCAAAAATTTCTTTCGTCCGTTTTTTTTTCTATTCTTGTCACTACATCTTTCAGACCGCAACGACAATTTTTTTTAAATAAACCTTTTTCTACACTAATAAAAGTCTCCGTGTACGAGTTCCACTATGTTTTTATTAATTAGCGACTAATTTCGTCTCTTAGACATCTTCTGGCTTGATAAAATATGAAGTTCCATCAAGGAGTCACACCTTACAGTACAAATTATTTAAATCTTTTTCTACTTAAGTTTCTAGCTTTCTAGTCTGTTTCATTCCCTCAACTAAGTAGCCACTTAATTTTCAAAGATCCTATAACATGTTACGCCAAAATGAATAGCTAAGACCACGCCTGATAAAACCCCACCCTACCATAGTTAAAGGCAGACAAGTAAAGCGATAGTGACATTATTTCAGTTACCACATTAACCAACAATAAACTTAATTGTATACTCACTGTCTGTCTGTTTCAGTAGAGAACTGTTTCTTGGCTGGTGAAGCTTGGTAGCAGAATATGTGATGCTTCATCTTTACCGACTTCCAACGGTCATAAGTGAACTGTACCACCTCGTTTTCGCGTACCTGAGAAAAAGTCTGTAATATTCTATCTCACGAAGTCCGTTTGGCTACGGTTGTAGTAGTGACGTGAACAGATAAGCGGGTTGTGTGTGGCGCGTTTGGTAGCGCTCCCGACCCCCATTTATTAATTAACACTTTCGTCAGATTCCAACAGTGACAACAGGATAGCTTATACAATTTTCAAAGCGTGCGACAGAGATGGCATTAGAACCTGTGTCGAGACCCCTAATTTATGAACCCGGCCCAGAGGTTACGCACACTACTACAACGCAACCATAGCCTAACGGACTTCGTGAGATAAAATCTATCTGGGCATACGTGGTACACAATGGACGAGTTTAAGAGCTGGGAAAGTGTAAGTTAGAAAAAAAATCTTGCTGAGCAGAATTATTATTAAAAGTCTGCTCAATTAAAGGTCTAGAAGTAGCAGTGAACTGTTTTTAAATAGCATAGTTTTCATAGGCGTCTTCGTAATGATACAATTTTTACTTTTGCTAAAATTTGCCGCTAACATAAGGTTAAATTTTAGCTATAAATAGACGTTGATTATGGAAGCTTTGCTGGTTCAAAATAGTTTATTGCTACTTGTAGGTATTTAAGTGAGCAGATTTTCAATAATTATTCTGGTAACTTTTTTTTCTAAACTGGCAGCACTTTACTTAAAATGTATTACACACATATGTTATATATAATTCAATTAAAATGTACAAATCATTCACTATAAAAAGTCCCCTGACTTGGGAAATGGTAGCACTGCATATAAAGTTGCCAATGGCTCACGTAGCATTTACCCTACTACACATTTCTAAAATTTACTTCACTGCGTTTTTATATATTAATTAGACTACTCTTTAATAAAAAAAAAATGTACAGAATGACAAATCAAAATTATCAGTTATTTGTTGATTTGTATTTCGCAAACCATACGTATGATCTAATGGTATGAATATCAACACATGTATCTTGGTACTAAAACGGTATTTGTATGTCTTGTTCTAGCTCAACGACATTTGTTCTAAATCGTCGAGCTCCCGTTTTTGACGATTTTTTCCAGGCGACTTAATGTGAACGCTTTTTTTTTTGTTAAGCCTGCAAAAGTGAATAGCTTATTATTATCTGCCCATAAAATTGGCTTTATTTTTAAAGCTGGTAATCCTATTTTACTAACCCGTCATGGCACTGACACGAGATCGAACCTGATCGAGAGGAATCACGGTGCATTGTTTGCATTTTCTCTTTCACAAAAGGCGTTCCTTCAACACAATCTCTTTTGCACTATTGTTCAACGGCTTTGGCAATGTATTGATAATTTATCAAATAATTTTGAAAAATCTGACTGACAACAATATGACAGCAAAAGCTTGACAAGCAGTGATGCCAACATGGCTCCAAGGGACAAGTTATGATGAATGGTCTGTAATACAATTTGTGGGAACGAACAGTGTGACAGTACCTCAGCAGTCTTATAATAAGGCAGGACAGTATGCAGCAGGTCGGAACAGAGAGCCAATAGCCGGCCACCGTCGAGCAGATGCGCCAATAGCAGCGGTGCAGCGCGCCCCACCGTGCCAGCCACAGCCACTAGCGCCGCTCGACCGCGCCACGCGCCTGTCTCTAGCGCTTCGCTTGTTACGCTGTATAAGGTGTACCTGAAATGGATTTTTTCATAAATTTTGTTTAGATCGTGGAAAATTGTAAATCGTGATGTCATGGCACCACTGAAGCTTAAAATACCCTTAAATACTTACGAAGACGTTATCACGCTAAATTTTAGTTTTTTTTTTCATTGAGTAATTAACTAGAAGATCCGTATCACAACATGATATGAAATTTAAAAAATCCTTTTCTTTTCTCATAAAAATCACATTTTTCATTCTGTCCACATACAACTTGACAGTGCATGGTTGATACATACTTTTAAAATGCATATTGTTACATTTCGATATATTTTTGACATCGATTCAAATATCGATATAATTGATAATCTCGGATTTTCGATATATCATTGCAACCCTAATCATGATTAAATACACTTGGATGTTGTTTTGCAAGTATAAATAAATATGAAATAAGCAAGCAAATTAAACTAGTAAATTTTTAAACTTCACAAACGAGTTTCTTAGAAATTATTGGGTGAACACTGGCGAAGAGGATAAATTTTTTTTTAAAACAAACGGCAAAGATTGATAAAGAATCTTATTCAGTAGTAAAAATGCTAAATTCTTACCTATCACAGTCTAGCACTTTTCTTAGCGACGCTTCCAAGCTATCTCTAGCCGCTACACTATCGGAGTATATCAAGACATTCGGCGACTTAGTGTTCACTAGTGGGCGGGAACTTTTCGCCGATTTCGGCGTACTTTGCTGGGACGTACTTCCCTTCTCATCTTTAACAACCTCTTCTTTTTGAGGCGCGGATTTCTTAGGACCAGTTGTAGTTGTTATTCTTTTATGTGTCGTCACAGACTTAATTTGACTCGATATGTTCATCAAAGAAGCTGATAATTGACTCGTTCCTTTCTTTAGATCTAATTTTAAACTAGATTTCTTTGGTGTAATATTGTGTTGTATTTCCACTGTTACATTTTCAACGACTAAATTCCTCTCCTCCGGCTTCTCCTCTTTCTTCTTTTCCGGTGAACTTTCAACTTTTTTCTCAGGTACTATTATACTTTCTACGGTTTGTACAGTATTATCTTCGGGTGTACTTACTTCGGTTAGAGATTTAGTTGTGTTAACGCTGACATCGGCTAGGGTTATACTTCTTCTGCTAACAGAAGTTGATTCTAAGTGCTTATCGCTACTTCCATTCATTTCTATAGTTGAGCTCTTAACGTCAGACTTGATGTCTACAACCTTGGACAGTTTCCTGAGCAATGCAGCATGGACGGGCCACTGAAACTCCGACGGAGAACTTTTTAGGGCATGTTGGATGTCACTACGTAAACTTCTCATTGAAGGATCTGTAGCTTTATTTGGTTCTCCTGATACTTGAACAGCTGGAAAAGCAACACGGATTAAATTAGTTAATTTAATATATTTTCCAAACACATGTAAATTCTGGCCTGTTGTATCTTTATATTTACTGAACTAAACAATTTACTACTTATTAAATTAGGATTACTATAGAGCTTGTATGAGTAGATTAATGGATGTAGAAGCACAAGAGGTATGTCAGGATTGTAGCAGATGGAAATCTGTAGTCTCTGCCTACCCCTCTGGGAGACAGGCGTGACTATGTGTATGTATACAGTATAGCATTATTGAATAAGTGCGAGAAACCTTGGAAGGTTATTTGTACTTGTGACTCAGTTACACAAGATGTACTTTGCATAATTAAGTAGCAAAATGTTGTTACCAATGAGATTCCCGGGAAATCTGTTGGTTTCGTTCCTGAATTCAGTAAAAGTCGAGGAGGCGAGAAATTATGATTGTTCAATAAAGCTATAGAAAGTACATAGATATCACCTTTGACTCCGCTTTTTAGGTGGCAGGATTATCCTTTGAAAGGGCGGCAGGCGGCACCGTCAGTCACAGGCGGTATTCTTTGAAACCGACAAATTACTGCGAGTACTGTTCCGTTGAAACAAATAAAACGCGCCTCGCCACGTTTTATTTGTGTTCAACTCACGCCGTGTTCGGACCGAATGGGTATGCAGTGACACAATTTACATTATAGATGTACTTATTTTATTACTTTGTTAAATTTGTGCTTTTCTTTTGTTCCATCCATCTATCAGCCCGTGTTCGTCCACTGCTGGACATAAGCCTTTCCCGAATTTCGCCACTAATGGCGGTCCTCCGTCCTCCTCATCCAGCCGCCACCCAAAACGTCCTTCAGGTCGTCAGTCCAGCGGGCACGAGGTCGGCCTACACTACGCTTTGCTGTACGTGGTCTCCATTCTAAAGCCTTCGGCCCCAACGGCCATCATGTCGGCGACAATTATGGCCTGCACACTGCCACTTCAACTTACTGATTCTGCAGGCTATGTCGGTTACTTTCAATCTCCAACGGATCCCTTTTTGTGAAATTAATAACATATTTTTTTCGTGTTTCTTACAAACGCAATCCCAGGCCCGTGTCAATTACTATAGGATGTCAAGATTTCATTTTGCGAAATTAGCAAAAAAGTGTTATCGATTCGTGTTACTGATCAGTTACCAAGCCCCCAGTATGAGTTTGGCTATATAAATAAAAGTCACCTTATATATTTCGGTCCTTATTGGCCCATCGTCACATCAGTCAAGTAATAAAGTGACAAATAAAAATGTAAAAAGATTTTTATTTTATTTTAACCTCTTTTATGCTCTTCTTAGTGTTATCTCACTTCTGGCATGTGTATGAAGAGGCTAGTGATGTGTGAGACGGCATGTTTGTGAGAACGACAGAGAGTGAGAGATGTTGAGAATGTATTTAAATGTGCGGGAGAAGGTGACAGATGGTGTATGTGCAGGGGGTTGAATAAGCAAGAATAATGATGGTTGGTGTGGTGATTGGAGTATGTGTGGAAGAGGGTGGTGCAGGTGATGAGAGAGTAGTTCAATTTGTCGGTCAGACAGTGTTGTCTGTTCAGTTCGTAGTTGTAGTGGGCATTAGGTAATCAGATGTAAGACGACTCGCAAGCTCAGTGTCGGTCAGTGGTGGGTGAAATGATTTGATGACGCGAGCGGTGATAAGGGCTGAAATATATATCATGTTCTTAATATTCTTTCATTTCTGTATTTTATGTACCTTATAAGATATTTATCCAACAAATACTAAGAAAGCATATTCATAATATAGTTTGTAAGCTGTGACGAAAACAAACAAACTTCTGACAGGTTGTTTGATGTTACGAAATCGACTTGCACTTGACTATTTTTTTAATATACCTAATATAGATAGATAGATTCCGTATTTTTAGACAATTCTAATAATAATTCATAACCATTTGAAGTTTTATTCCTTAGTTTCTATCCTGGAATTCAGCTTACGAAGCTGCTATAAAGTTTTAGTTCCGCAACAATTATTTTCTATTCTTCATGCCAAACTGTTTAGTTGTTCCATTTTGTTCCTATTTTATATTAAATACTGATTGTGTAATATTTTACATATTATACCAAACTCTTTTATTCTTCATTACACGAATAGAGAATAGGTAACTAAAATGGAAACTTCTACATAGGTAACACTAAAAGTTTCCGGAACTGGCCACTTACATAAACAATATTTAAAAATTTATTGCAACATTTGAAAATAGAACTCTTTGGCTGTAGAATGCAGTTTGTTTCATCTGACTGTCTTTTGTTTTTACCTTGTGGCGCCATTTAAAAAATTGTGTGTCTGCATCAACATGGATTTAACTCGGGAAAATTTTCGTAGTATGATTTTCTACGATTTTAAGTGTAATTTGACAGCTCAACAGAGCATCGCTCGGCTTGAAACAGCTTTTGGCAATGAAGCACCATGCAAGACGACTGTTTATAGCTGGTTTGCAGAATTCAAGCGTGGTCGTATCAATCTCAGTGACGAATCTCGCGATGGTCGGCCGTCCACCGCTGTGACCAACAAAAACATCGATGCTGTGCGCCGTATGATTGAAACAGACAGGCATGTGACCTACCATGAAATTCGCGCATCCTTAGAAATAGGCATGAGTCAAATACAATCAATCCTACACAAACATTTGGGTGTGAGAAAGCTGTGCTCGCGGTGGATCCCACACAACTTGACCGAGGCTCAAAAAACGGACCGCGTCACTTGGTGCAGTGCCATGCTTACCAGATTCAACGAAGGTGCGTCAAATTTGGTGTGGGACATAGTAACAGGTGACGAAACATGGATTTATTGCTACGATCCCAAAACAAAGCAGCAATCGAGCGTATGGGTCTTTCAAGATGAGCCGAAACCAACCAAAGTGGCGCGCGTGAAAAGTGCATCTAAGCGGATGATTGCTTCTTTTTTTAATAAAACTGGACACGTGGCTACTGTTGCTTTAGAGAATCGTCGTACCGTGAATAGTGACTGGTACACGACCATTTGTTTGCCGGAAGTTATTGACGAACTCCGTAAAAATAACCGTAAACGCCGTATCATCCTGCACCATGACAATGCTAGTTCTCACACGGCCAGACAGACAAACGACTTTTTGAAGACGAAAAATGTAGAACTCATGAGTCATCCTGCATACAGTCCCGACCTGGCACCTTGTGACTTTTTTCTGTTCCCAAAAATTAAGAACCAATTACGCGATCAACGATTTTCATCACCAGAAGAGGCTGTCGAGGAGTATGAAAAACACGTTTCAGAGGTCACCACAGGGGAGTGGCACAAAAGTTTTCAAAACTGGTTTGATCGAATGAAAAAGTGCATATACGCCAAGGGAGATTATTTTGAAAAACAATAAATTAATTTTGTACCTTTAATAGTATTTTTTCATATTCATTCCGGAAACTTATAGTGCGTCCCACGTACAGTGAGAACAAGTATTTTTTTAATGGGGACGTTTTTCACCATTCAAAATGTGTAATTTATTCCTGGGAATCCATTTTCGGTTAATAATAAAGTTCATTCGATTCGATCGTTAAAAGATATTTTTGATAATTTTTCATTGAGAGAGAAGAGGAAAAGGGTCTTTAATACTAGTATCATTTTTAGTACTTTTAAAAATGGATTGATTAGTTTCGGAGAGATTTTGATCATTTAAATTTTTTTGATCCCAAAGGATCTATTTATTATTGTTTATATTATAGCTATTTGAGACTATATGCTAATTTTTGTGCTTTTTAATAAAATAATACGAGTATGTATTTTTCTTCATTTGAACAAAAATAGCAGTAATTATGTAAATTTGACGAAATTCCCGGGAAGTCCCGAGTAATCGCCTCCGGACCACTAGTACCATTGAACAGTACCATCAATGGTACTAGTGGCACTAACTTGTCCCATTAGTACCATCAATGGTACAAATGGCACTGATTTGTCCCACTAGTACCATCAATGGTACAAATGGTACTGATTTGTTGATATTCATTTTTAGAAGGGTTATTAACTTATTAGCTTATTACACTACAACTGAAGTGGAGCACATATTATGTAATAAAACTACTGCGAATATCAAAATTAGCATTAGTATCGATGAAAGATGGTTAATATTATACAGATTTTTGACAGATGTCAAAGTGACAGATGATTTTTTGACAGATGTCAAAGTAACAGATTTTTTTTTTAGATTTTTTGTCAGATGTCAAAGTGATAGATGTTTTTTAAGGGTTCTTTGACAGATTTTTAAGTGACAGATGATTTTTTTAGGTTTTTTTGACAGATTTTCAAGTGACAGATATTTTTTTTTTACAGACGTTAAGGTGACATATGATTTTTTTGTAGGTTTTTTTGCAGATTTTAAAGTGACAGATGTTTTTTTTAGATTTTTTGACAGATGTCAAATAATAATTTGTTGGTACAAATATTATAATTACGCGAAAAGAAATATACACCGGGTGTAAATAGAGTGCGATCATTTAATGAAACCACATATTCTACCGACCCTACGGAACCACTTTTCCCAAAAGTCATACCCGCGGACAGCCTTAGTTTAGGAAATTATTGAGTTCCAAACAAAAATGCGTGAACCCTAACGCACCGACATACGGGCGAATTTAGAGAAAGCGTCGTCCGTTAAACCTCCAGCCGTATGTCGGTGCGTTAGAGTTCACGCGTTTTTGTTTGGAACTCAATTATTTCCTAAACTAAGGCTGTTCCGCGGGTATGACTCTTGGGAAAAGTGGTTTAGTAGTAATAAGCTAATAAGTTAATAACCCTTCTAAAAATGAATATCAAAAAATCAGTACCATTTGTACCATTGATGGTACTAGTGGGATAAATCAGTGCCATTTGTACCATTGATGGTACTAGTGGGACAAATCAGTGCCATTTGTACCATTGATGGTACTAGTGGGACAAGTTAGTGCCACTAGTACCATTGATGGTACTGTTCAATGGTACTAGTGGTCCGGAGGCGAGTAATCGAGCTCGAGAATTTTCGAGCCCGAGAAAATAAACCCTAGTTTGTATATTAATAGCTTGCTAAATAAATTTGCTAGAGTAAGAATATAGCCACTGTAGAAAGAGGGTGTGCTTCGCAATAACAAAGTTATTTAAAAAGTATTATTTATCCCTGATGATGACGATAAGAAAAAAATAAGTACTAGCTATGCTACTTACTCTGTATCCTAACAACGGGCAACTTGTGGTCGACAATGAACTCTCCCCCAACAAAGTTGAATCCTGCCACACTCAGGAACTCCATGTTGGTTTTCAGGACTATGGCCAAGTGTGAGCCCGCCTTCCAGGCCACTGGATGACCCATCGATTCCAACTGAAAGTTTTATACAATTTATACTTGCAACTGTTGGCACCTGGTTGACAGAGATAAAGCGCGTCAAAGTTTGGGAGTGGGGGAAAATGACGTCACTTGAAACACATCTTGAATTAAATGCCCTTGTATAACTATTCATACTATTCATTGCCAATTTTCAAATATCACACCATTTTCAAGGGATTGTGGATGTTAACAAGAGATCCCAGTGTTCCAATAAAACCGCCCAGTAAACGAAAACCACTTTTAACATACACTGTTAGAGCCGATTTCGTTTAGTAGGGTTATAGGCAGTGGCGGCTGCACCTTAAGTGCGCCCGTGCGCCGCACTATCGTTTAAATTAAACTTACACAATAATGTCCTATACCTATCATTACCCATCCATCTATACTGCCCTATACGGAAATTAAATATCTGATTATAGTACATATATACCTATACATGTTTTGTCATTACGGGGTAAATAAAAATGTATAGATTTCTACTGCAAAGGAATTAAATCTTATTTTTGCTTGAACAAAATCGGCCCGTACCCCGTGCGCTCGGGAAAGCGCACGCAGCGAGCTCATACAACTTCTATGAAACACGGTGTAAACAGCCCGGCGCGTGAGACAGAAGATTTAGTACAAAATGTATGGCAGTTTTAGGTTAGATTCGTGCGCCGCACGCGACCGGAAATTGCCGAAAGAATACGAAGCGAAACGAGTAGTTCACTCGCGTTACCCCGAGGCCTTGACCTACGCACGATGCTTTTGTCGTCAGTTTGTCACTTTTTGCGCGCGCTTGCGGAGGAGTAATTGTTTATTTAATTACTATAATTATGTAAAAAAGTAAACTAAAGATTAGAAAGAGTGATAATAATGAGTGTAAATTACAATATTGACTTTATTAAAACCAACAGGACTTATGAAAACCCGGTCTATTCATAATATAAAACAGGAATGCAAAACAAAAAATAAATCGTTCACGATAACGTTCAAAAGTGAAATGTATGTTAAAAAGAAATGGTTATGTGGATGTGAGAGACTAAATGCTTTTTTTTTGCTTGCCCTGTGTTATTTTCGGCGGAGAAGCGATTTGGACGGAATATAAATAAAATTTGTTTCCTTAAATTGCGGCATTTTATTTGATCTTTTTAATAAAACCATGCAGTGCACCACCGGTTCTCTGAGGCACCAGCCGCCACTGGTTATAGGTTTAGGGCACTTTTGATAAACACATTTATGAAAATGACATTATTTTGCTGGTTATTTTTACTTTTTATGGAAAGCTAAGGCTTATATAAGAAAAGTACTCGATTATCAATTTAATACATTAGTACAGCTATATGGTTTCCGAAAAAAAAAATAGTTTTCTCCCAATATTCTACTACATCTGAGAGGAAAGTTGATTTCAAGGAGTATTTTGCATTATAATTTGAAATTTATTTTTACAGTTACTAAATAGCTTTTACTATTTATGTTTGAATAATCATTAAATTTGTGTTATGTATGAGTGAAGCCAAGCATTTTTTTAGACTTTCAGCCTGTTCAGGAACCCTAAGCTTTACATAAAAAATATCCAGTTTTAGGCTAACCATGGTAATACATGGCCTTAAATCTAAATACATCTAAATGTATTTATCCTAAGAACAAAGTGTGAAATCAGCATAATGACCTCGTGAGCGCTCAGTATGTGTATTACAGGCTGGTGTATCAAGTACTTGCAAAAATTTGGAGTTCAGGTTTGGTGGGAAAATTCGACGGTCCAGTCTGAGGACCTCTGTAGTGCAGTGGTAGAATATAACACTTAGTGTGAAAGCAAGAGGTCCCGGGTTTGAATCTTAGCCTTAGGTATTTTTTCAAAAATACTTTTCTTACTTGTGTTAAAATTGATATATTCCTGTGTAATGCTCGCTAAATAATGTTTATGTTTAGCTTGTGCTAAGTACATACATTTAATTCAAGATGATACGGAGATGACACTAAAATCTGCCCTAACTGAAGTTCAATGAATGTAAAATTTGCATTTTAGCAAAGTAGCTTAACCCATTAACAAATTCTATGCTGGCAAAAACATAACAACATTTTCAATTGAATATTTTATTTTATTCAAAATTTTGGCTTGGGCGTTATTTTATAAGCACCACTTATAGCCTATGTTCGACATACGTGGGACCAGAAATGTTCATAACCACTGTAAAGTATGTTTTAATAAAAAAGGTATGATTATTCTTACTCGCAAATCCTCCCGAAGTTATTCGGGGGAGAGTAAGAGAACAGCTCTCAGGCAAAACCAGGCGGCCCACCATTGCCTGGGCCCGATGGATGGTGGTATATCCATCCCCAATTGCCGGGCCTTATATAAAACAGACTGGTGACAGGCAGCGGCGTCATTGGTGCAAGGGGTTCGGCACCGCGCTCACCAACCCGCCTGTCCAGCGTGTGTGAGTATGGGCATTTCTTCCAGGAGGACCGCCAAGAGTGGCGAAATCCTGGAAAGGCCTATGTCCAGCAGTGGACGGAACAGGCTGATGGATGGATGGATGGATTAAATACTTAATAATACGTGGGACGCACTATAAGTTTCCGGAATGAATATGAAAAAATACTATTAAAGGTACAATCCCCGACGCTACGTTTCTACTTAGTTTAGGTTATAGTGGACCGCCGATATCAACCTTACGTTATAAAAGGAGGTCCTCTGTAACTTCAACTCAAACTTGACTCAAGAATGAGTTCAAGTAATCACTTTCCCACTTAAGGGCAGCGGATCGCACCGCTGATGTTATTGACTACTGTCAACTAACAACAGTACCTGTGATCGTCACGTTTTACCGCAACAGGCACAGGTCACCCGACATCGCACCCACCTCATCCGCACTCTGCCTACCTGTGTATGCAACAATAACGCCTTAAAAGGGTCAAGACAGGATAGCCCCGAGCAGTACCAAGCGCTGCTCCTCCGCCGTCAAACAATATATGACATGATTGACTCAACTAAGTGTTGTTGGACCCGCCAGAGAAGCTGGCTCCCTCATTATCCAAGGAGGTACTCGGAGCTGCACGCACGCTCACCTCGCGGAATAAAAATGCACGAAACATAATTACGCCAAACCCTTGTTCCAAACGCTATCTTGACCTTGCGGCTTCGATAACTCCTACGCGGACGGGTGACCCGGACAACACCTCTAGCGTCGGGTTGTCTCCTCTAATATCCAGATAGAGTGCCGGAGATGAAGTCCTCCCACTGAAACCGCACGGTCGCGCACACGAATGCACGCGTCCATACGCCAGCAGTGTTCATCGGACAACTTGAGGACAACTCACGTGCCCCGCATAACCCGTTCACATTGGTGGCCGCCCAAGCGCCGCTACTAGGGAATGCTAACTGCTCACGGAGACGAGCGTCCGGTGACAAGCTATACCGGACAGACACGTGCTCGAACCCCTGCAGTTCAAACCACTAAGTTATTAGCCGAAACTAATAACATGCCACTACGAGTCCAAACCCATGTCAGACACCTTCCGCGAGCGTAAGCAAGCATCAGGTCGGCTCAAGTCTGACTCCCGTAGTACCCAATAAAACCCAGCCGGACCCGTAGTTCCAGCTGGGGTGTCTCCAACCCGAAAGTCAGAGACTTCTTTATAAATCTGGGTCGGATAAATAAAGAAAGTTTGTAACTCGTTTAGCACCACCCGGAGGTCACGAGGTCGACGCGAGTTACGGCCAAGTCTGCAGCAGTCTGCTAAATGATGGATGTGGCTGTTTCTTGTTTCTTTTATCCGATTTGGAGGGAACTTGCGGAGAAGTTTTGTCTGGCCTATTCGTATCAAGGCCGCCTTAGGCAATATAGGGCATTTTAAGTACGTGGGACGCACTATAAGTTTCCGGAATGAATATGAAAAAATACTATTAAAGGTACAAAATTAATTTATTGTTTTTCAAAATAATCTCCCTTGGCGTCTATGCACTTTTTCATTCGATCAAACCAGTTTTGAAAACTTTTGTGCCACTCCCCTGTGGTGACCTCTGAAACGTGTTTTTCATACTCCTCGACAGCCTCTTCTGGTGATGAAAATCGTTGACCGCGTAATTGGTTCTTAATTTTTGGGAACAGAAAAAAGTCACAAGGTGCCAGGTCGGGACTGTATGCAGGATGACTCATGAGTTCTACATTTTTCGTCTTCAAAAAGTCGTTTGTCTGTCTGGCCGTGTGAGAACTAGCATTGTCGTGGTGCAGGATGATACGGCGTTTACGGTTATTTTTACGGAGTTCGTCAATAACTTCCGGCAAACAAATGGTCGTGTACCAGTCACTATTCACGGTACGACGATTCTCTAAAGCAACAGTAGCCACGTGTCCAGTTTTATTAAAAAAAGAAGCAATCATCCGCTTAGATGCACTTTTCACGCGCGCCACTTTGGTTGGTTTCGGCTCATCTTGAAAGACCCATACGCTCGATTGCTGCTTTGTTTTGGGATCGTAGCAATAAATCCATGTTTCGTCACACGTGTCCAGTTTTATTAAAAAAAGAAGCAATCATCCGCTTAGATGCACTTTTCACGCGCGCCACTTTGGTTGGTTTCGGCTCATCTTGAAAGACCCATACGCTCAATTGCTGCTTTGTTTTGGGATCGTAGCAATAAATCCATGTTTCGTCACCTGTTACTATGTCCCACACCAAATTTGACGCACCTTCGTTGAATCTGGTAAGCATGGCACTGCACCAAGTGACGCGGTCCGTTTTTTGAGCCTCGGTCAAGTTGTGTGGGATCCACCGCGAGCACAGCTTTCTCACACCCAAATGTTTGTGTAGGATTGATTGTATTTGACTCATGCCTATTTCTAAGGATGCGCGAATTTCATGGTAGGTCACATGCCTGTCTGTTTCAATCATACGGCGCACAGCATCGATGTTTTTGTTGGTCACAGCGGTGGACGGCCGACCATCGCGAGATTCGTCACTGAGATTGATACGACCACGCTTGAATTCTGCAAACCAGCTATAAACAGTCGTCTTGCATGGTGCTTCATTGCCAAAAGCTGTTTCAAGCCGAGCAATGCTCTGTTGAGCTGTCAAACTACACTTAAAATCGTAGAAAATCATACTACGAAAATTTTCCCGAGTTAAATCCATGTTGATGCAGACACACAATTTTTTAAATGGCGCCACAAGGTAAAAACAAAAGACAGTCAGATGAAACAAACTGCATTCTACAGCCAAAGAGTTCTATTTTCAAATGTTGCAATAAATTTTTAAATATTGTTTATGTAAGTGGCCCGTTCCGGAAACTTTTAGTGTTACCTATGTATATATAGTACAGTAATTACACAGGTTGACAGACGAAAATTGTAAAAATGGTAGTTTTAGGTTCAGTACAATACTAGTTTAATAATAAATAATTAATAATACAATAATAGTTTTTGCTATAAGCTGTGTTCTTACTTTTAAGATTTGAATAAAGTTGGTACAATACTAATAACTTATTTTATAAAAAAAAATTAAAAAGTATTGAGTGTACGTACAGTCACAACTTTTTTAATACTTTACTAATAGTATTGATAGTGCAAATCTACACTCAATCACGCAAAGGGTTAAACAGCATAGCAGTGGTTTTCCACATAGAAATTGTGAAATACCTGTAAAAACATCAAAAATAAAAAGGCTGAACCACTGTCGCTTAAAAAGGTTAATTTGTAAAGGAATTCATAACTTTCTTTTAAAAACAAGCTTCTCATTTACAAAGAAATACTAAAATCTGTCTGGAGCTATAAAATTAGGTTGTGATGAAATACAAGCAAATCTTATACCTATTTATATTATGATGTACCACTACATGAATATCTGGAGGTATTAACAATGATGCAAGAAACAAATGAATGCAATGTAAAATACAAAACCAGTACTTATGGTGACTGAAGTGACATGGTAACTTTCTAGGGCTGCAAAATAAGGAGACCAATAAGGGTACTCCGACGAAACACTGACCGTCTTATTACAAGTAGAAAAAAATTACAAAATATTCAAACTTTCATTAGAGAAGTTAATATTGAGATTTTCCTGTACTTTATTCAAAATAATAAATCTAATAACTTACAGACATAATATTTTCGTATGAGCTAGCTTCATGTGGCTCCATCTCACACTCCAATAAAACATCAACGTCCAGGTCACTGACTGTACTCATGTCATTAGAGCCCAGAGGCAGGCCGCCTGCACATGACACCCAGTCAGTCAGCTCTATACACTGGTTCGGCTTCATGCTACAGATCCGTGTAGCATTCGTGTAGTCTAGCAGGTCACAAAGATACGCATTCTTTGGATTGATACACAGTTTTGAACTGAGTGTAGGGGTTTCTGTAATTTTATATATTATGTAATTAATAGGTTTGTGTGAAGGTATTTAGAAGTTTTGAAGGTCTATGTTACCTGCAGCATTTTCTGGTACTTTACAGAAGGCGACACTTGTGTTTCCACTAAGAAACTCGAGCAGTCGAGCCCTGAATGAGCGAATGCGCCAAGTTTTTATGAAAGTCATAGCGATGTAGATTGGCGTGAACAACATGATTACCGATTATTTCTTTCACCGCACTTCTTCAGCACAGTTTCTATGACAGCAATATCACATCATATCGTCATTTTCACATAGTTACACTCGAACAAAATGCCAAGGGGTTATCGATTCTAAAGTCCATCGATACTGAAGAGGTTGAAAACTAGATTTTCTAACAAAACCGACGACTGAAATCAAGTTACCAACAGGATTAATGTATTTCCTTTCAATGTTATTGAATTTTAGTAAGTAAAAGCCTAGTTATAGATAAATAAATAAAATTCAATAATTAAATTTATCATCAAGATCGCATCGCGCGAACGAACGAACGTCCTTTAACTTTTTCGTTCCATTCAACGTAAATTTTATAAAAAATTCAACTAAACAACAAACAACAGAAAAATGCAATACAAAACTATAAAATCACCTAAGTCTGAAAAAATCACAAAATAAATGCATCAAAAAATTCAGTCTAAACGATTTATGGAAAGAAAAAATAAACAAACAAAATTGTTCGATCAAAATGATCACTTATTTGCTTATAATGAAACGTTACAATAATTGTCAAAAGAAAAATGCGTTCAAATTACAGCATAGGTACTAAAAAAATATGAGTTAGAGATTTGATCAAAAGAGGAGACTTACTGGTTTACGAAAAGATGACGTTCATTTCAACCTGTAAGTATTCTTTCGTCAAAATATTATTAAAATATTGCCCTAAATTAACAAAAAAGCCAAAAATATTGCCAATAAAAAAGTGAAGTTAAAAACACCAACTAACGACGAGTTTTATTCTTTAGTTTTTTCCTCCGAGGCTCCAGCGCTCGGAGCGCGGCACCTACCACCGTGCAATTCGTCGCTGTCTGCTCCTCACCACACGCCGATGGCGCGCTCCTTCGACGCCTCCGATTTTTTATATATACTCTATGGACAAGCTATAAGGCTAGCAGCTAGCCTAATCACCGCTACAGTACCGTGTCGGACTTCTATACTCTCACCGATTTCGCGAAGGAATTCTGAAACATGGCCACTTCCGTGTAAGACACGGTCACTTTTATGCCATTGCCATCGTTTCATGGCATTGTGTGTACCTTTTATTGACGTTTGACACTGCGATAAACGAATCGTTGTGTTTCTTTTCACATATTTTTACCAGTTTTTGACAATTAACCTCTTGACACTTCGTTGCATACTTATTTTATTTTTTATCGTATAATAAATGAAAAAATCCCGGTAATAAAAAACAGTGGAAAAGGGTTGAACCCTGTGGTTGAACCAAAGTCAAACAATGCCCTAAACTTATATCATGATTAAAATCAAGTACCGGACGTTTATTATAGCCAACCTAAAGTTTTTCCTAAAACACTAGCAAAAAAGCGTTTCAAAACGTGCGATCATAGTGCGAAATTTCACTCGTTTATTAGAAAGAGACAGATCTTTAAAGGAGAAAGAGAAAGAAAAATTTGTTTGCACCAATCAGGG
This sequence comes from Ypsolopha scabrella, assembly GCA_910592155.1. Classification (NCBI taxonomy): domain Eukaryota; kingdom Metazoa; phylum Arthropoda; class Insecta; order Lepidoptera; family Ypsolophidae; genus Ypsolopha; species Ypsolopha scabrella. Next base: position 12,495,563 of record OU342982.1, read on the forward strand.
GGCCCAGTGTGAAGCGTTTCAAAACACTTACGTGCAACTGTCAAGCAGGTAACAGTTCGTTTACCCTCAGTTTGACTCGTGTCAATTTTTAAACCTTCTAGAGTGAAATTCGCATCACTCCGAGTGAAATTCACTCGTTTCCAAACGGCACTCAATTTCTTGAGTTATTTAAGCTTGTATCGGTACAGTGATGGTGCCGGTCACGCCGGCGCCAAACTTCGTCTTCATATAGCGCTGTCAGCAAATTAACTTCGATAAATTAGATTTCATTTTAAAAAATAAAAATACCTATTACTTACTTATTTCTTTACTTTGGATATTTAGGTAAGTGTTAAGTTCCGTTAGTAAATGTTTTATTTTGGTAGAATATTTACTTATATGTTTTAATAGAATTTATTAACTTATGTTATAATAGAATTTATGTTTCGATACCTACAAATGGTTAGTGTTAATTAAAATAAAAGATTTGATTTTGCTCTACGAGGGCTGTTCTCAGACTAAGGGGCTGTTTGATAAGTATCCGTTTATGAAAAAAAAAACAGTTGTTTATATATACAATGGTATCTATGCATTTATTTTTCTACATAGTCACCTTTTAACTCTATACATTTGTTCCACCCATGTTCCACCTTTATTCAAGCTTCAATAAACCATTCAAAAAGTATAATTTCGGAATATCATTAAAATAGGCCTTCGTCGTTTTCTGCTATAATTTAAACAAATTATTTGAAGTGTAATAAGTATTTAATTAATATTAAGGCTTTGTACTCTACTTACATGACTCCTACTTTTTACAAACATTAATTTAATTTTTAAGCTTGTACAAATACTGTACAAATATTTTATTTCCTTTAAAAAGTAGCACCCCTTCAGAGGGTGGTGAGGTTGTCGTTCCTTCAAGGGCTTATCACTAACATACCACTGGTCACTAAAATCGCAATTTGTTTTTATAAAACACAATCCTGTATAAAAAAATACTTTCCTTGTGATAATGTCATACTTTTCGTAACTCTGTAACTCTGGAACCGTAGTTAATGTAGATAACTTTTGTTTTTGGCACTTTTGCGCTAAACCACATAGTTATCGAAATATTTAAGAAAAACTGAAAAAAACAAACTTCTCCCCCCTCTCCCCCCAAACCCGACGCTAAAAATGGTGTAACTTTTTACCAACCAATATGTGGACTGTATAGAACAATTTGGTGCTGGGATGATACTTTTACTTTGGAAGTTGAGGTCTGGGGTTAATTGCACCATACTAATAGGACTAACTTAAGGCAAACCAGAATAATTTTGACATACTAAAACTCTAATTCTAGAGTATATAAGTATACTCTTAAGTAAAAATGGGTTTCGGTGATAACGCCTTTAGCAAGGTATCTCACCTTATTTTAAGGAGTACCTACTTGAATTTTTTGTTTTGATTGAGGGTCTCGAATTCTTATAATTATTGGTAAAATACATATTACTTAAAACAGGGTTTTTTGATAAAGTTGGTAACATTTAAAATTTGTCAGTCTTTCGAAAGCGTTCAAGAAAAAATACGTCTTAGGGTGCGCTCAAAGAAAATGGAAATGTGTGATGATGACGTCACTGAAGATCAAATGAATGTCATCGCTTTTTTTTTCATTTAATAAATGTTATGAATGCTTATTTTAAAATCTGTTTGCTAAGAACAGTTCAAGAAAGCTATTTCTCGAAATTATGTCTGTGCTCGAAATGGTTTTTGAATCGTAAATATTGGTGAAAACAAGAATAGGCCAATTTCCCCTACGCCAAAAAAATATGACGCCATGTTTCAAAATCAAAATTGAAGAAAACAGCAACATGTATTAGACAAGAATAAATATTGTAAATATAAACAGTAACGGACGTAAATGCAGTGCCGGCTTTAGGGGAGGGCAACCGGGGCTGAAGCCCAAGGGCCTCCACAAGTTTTTAGTGTTGTACACTAATTGTTTTTTCGAATAAATAACTCGCAGTATACATATGTTTAACTAACCATAGTGATAAAATACAGTAAGTACAAATTGCATAAAGATATTAAAAACATAACATAAACATAAAATATATAAACATAAAATATATTTATTGACCATAATACATTTACATAAAACAATGAGTATCCAACTCCTATAAAAGTATAAACTGTAAGCTAGGAGTCAGTACATTCCCATAATTTCAGTTTTTAAATATATTATCTAGCCAAAAGGTACAAAAGTTTTTTTTTTTTTTTACTAAGGGTTAGTATTATAGCTATACATGATTTAAGACCAGTAGTACATAATTATTAATTGTAATAATAACTGTGAAATTATCTTTTGTTATTTTAAATTAAAAAGATAAATAAAAGAGCAAAGCTAAAATTTACAACATTTAAAGTAGATAAGGTTTGTTTACGTTTAGTTACATTCATTGGTAGTAGTGTTTGTAAATGTTAGAATACAACTTATAATATTATTAGTCTAAACAAAGTTAAAAGAGGTTGTACTTATACTGTATGTGAGAGGTGTGGGTGGGTATTGAGTGTGTTGCGAGTGATATTATGAGATCGGTTGAGTGTATGTGAGAGTGAAAGATCGTGCGTGTGTGTGAAGGCTATTTGTGTCTGAATAGTTGGTTTAACAAGCCAATTAATAATCTACAACAGTTTTTCAGTCTGCTCATAAGTTAAGTCGCTTAGCCATTGGAAAACCCTATAACGCACCTGATAATTACTTAGTTTTTTTAATCTTACTGTACAATTTATAGCATTGTACAAATTTGGAGCCTGAAAATCGTAGTGAGCACGTGCAAACACGCTTTTGACCGCAGGTAAAGGACAGCGATCTGTGCGTTGCCTTGCTTCAGTAAGGTGTGGAACTGTATATCGATGATACCTTCTAAGGCATTGATATATATAAGACTTACGCACACTGAGAACTTCAGATTGTTCATATACTGATATTGTTGTAGGATGTCTCCATGGTAGGTACAACATGACCTTAAGTACAGCGCGTTGGGCACGTTCCATCTCAATCAGATGGGATTTTGAAGCTCCACCCCATGCAGTTATACAATAATTAATCACGCAGTGACCCAGAGCATTATACACATGCACAAGGTTCTTCTTTTCGGCTCACATTAGGGCTCACGATGTTCTTTTTAAGAAATTAAAATTAAGAAATGTAACTATACTAATTCAAAGAGTAATGTTAAAACACGAAATTGTTTTCAAACACCAAGTATATAAAACATAATAACTTCGTTCTTGCCCAGGGGCCTCCACACCTTAAAATACGGCCCTGCGTAAATGAAAAACAATATGAATAAAAAATTAAGTAGACCTCTAGCCATCTCATTAAAAAAATCCAGCGGAATTATCCCAATGGACCTACTGTTTTGTAAAGGATAGTATTATGTACAGCCGACACAATATTGTGCGCCGGTTCCTCAGTCATATACGAAGATGGATCGTTCGTTAGTGTTCACGGAACTGAAGTTAATTTAAAGTGGACTGTATATTGAAATAAAAACACCAACTGATTATCAAATACTACTGCACTTTGACCACTGCAGAGATATCGCTTACTATGAACCACTATCTCTGAATGCACCATTAAACTGCACTATTCTAATTGGAATCTAGCATAAATTCCTCTCATAGAATCTCCTATAGCACTAGATGCACTTTGTTGCACAATCCTAATTGGAATTCAGCATAAATTCCTCTCATAGAACTTCCTATAGCTATAGGGCACTATTGCACTACTAACTGCACTCGAGCATAGGTACGTGCTCATAGATATTACTATATCTATATCTATCACGGTCACTACTGAACTACTGAACTGTTCACTACTACTGGTTACTGCACTGTTAAAGGTATTACTAGGCACTGTATAGGTATTACTGCTACGAATGATCGTACCTGCCATAGAAACTTGTGCTAGTTTTATCCTATTCTGACTAACTTGCCTAAGTGCATTGAAGAGCGATTTGATCGTCTGCGGGGATCAAAGTGAGGGGAGATTTATTGGATTTATACTGCTATATCATAACTATTATAAGTTTACATATGTTGATGGAAAAAACCCAACAATTTACCATAAGTGGGAGTGAGAAGCAAGATTAGAGCAGGACACAACAACTATAAAACGTAACCACTCGCCATTTGTGCGACAGAGATTAGAGTGAGATACAACAACTATAAAACCTAGGCTCTTACCATATGTGAGACAGAGATTAGAGTAGGACACAGCAACTATAAATATGCAAGTTCTTACTGGTAGAGCGTTGTGAATGTATCTTACTAATTTAATCAAATGTTATACAATAAGATTGGCCCTAATACCTAACTTATTCTACATTGTGTTATGATTTATTTATTATCTTTCTTAACCTAGTTATGTACAAATCAAATATGTATATACGATATAACTATGCGTCGTGTACATTCTCCCGCCGTGAAGCTTGCTTCATTGAAGTAGGTAGCACGACGAGTTTTTTCGTAGGCCGACGTAGTATACCGTTCGTCGTCTTGACGTCAGCCGTCCGTACTACATCATCTGGTCCAGGGAAGACGTCGACAACCAGACCTCGAAGCCACGTATTTCTGGGTTGCGTGTTGTCCACTATGATTACGAGGTCGCCGACCTGTAGAGCATCGCCGCTACCATGAGGCTCCCGCCGGTGTTGTAGCTGAGGCAGATATTCTCGAATCCATCGAGCCCAGAAGATGTCTGCGAGTCGTTGCGCTGTTCTCCACATCTTCTTGGCATGCAGGTCGCTGTCGTTGAATATGCCTGGCTGTGGTACTCTTGATGGACCTCCTAGAAGGAAATGATTAGGCGTTAGGGCTTCTAGGCCGTCTTCTGTTGAGATGTGTGTCAATGGTCGGCTATTTATCGTGTCCTCGACCTCTGCCATCAGTGTAGATAGGACCTCATCGGTAGGGTGTCGCTCGTGAAGTGTAGTACGAAGCGCTGTCTTCACGCTTCGTACTAATCGTTCCCAGCTTCCGGCCATAAATGGAGAAGCCGGCGGTAGGTACCTCCATGTGATGAGCCGGTTCGCAGCAGCTGTCCGCAGTTCACCTTCATCTAATGCCCGACGTAGTTCTGCATCGGCGCCTCTTAAATTGGTGCCGTTGCCCGACCAGATTTCCGAGGGGCGACCTCTGCGAGCCATCATGCGTCGCAGAGCCAGGATACAGGAGTCTGTGCTGAGGGATGCGGCTATTTCCAGATGTATCGCTCGAGTTGTCAGACAGGTGAAAAGAGCTACGTATCTTTTATGGTGTTGCCGGCCAACGGTGACGCTGAGAGGACCTAGAAAATCGAGCCCTGTAAAGGTGAAGGGTCTCTGATGATGTGCCAGTCGACATCTGGGTAGATCCCCAGTTGGAGGTGATGCTGGTTTGGCACGACGTAGACGACAAGGCTGGCAGCTCCATAATACTCCTCTTACAGATGGACGGAGACGTATGACCCAGTATCTTTGGATGATCTCATTAACGACCGTCTCAACGCCTCCGTGATGAAGCTCTCGGTGAATCCAGTCAATATAGAGTTTGCAGTATGGATGGTTCCCGTCTAGTATAACTGGTGAACGTTGTTCCGGAGTGATGTCGCTTGTAGCTTCGATTCTAGACTTCACTCTCAATAATCTGTCATCGCTGATCGTCAGTGCTAGGTTCTTTATGCGGCTATCATTTTGAAGTGCACTCCCGCCGGTAACTCGACGAATTTCCTCGGAAAATGAGTTTTCTTGCATCGCTCGTAGCCATAGTTTTTCCGCCTGATTGATAAATTCAGTTTCCAATATAAGAAATTTGTCGACGGTGCGATCATTCTTATTGGATTTTTCTCGTTTCGGAATTTTCCTCGATTTTCTCCAGTCTGGATCAATTTCAGGATTTTTTTTCGTTCTTTGTCTTGTAGATGAACTTTTTTCTGGTCTACAGAGATTGATAAACTGTAGTACTCGAGCTGTAGATCTTATTAATCGAAGCCATGAAGAAAATCGTGTTGTTTCAGGTAAGGCTTCGTTTAATATTGGAGGATTCTTGACCGCTGTCGTTCTCTCTTCTCCCGTAGTTTCTTTCTGAAGCTCGGGTTCTGCGGGCCACGAGTTTTCCTCTTGATACAGAAAATTCGGTCCCCGAAACCATCTGTGTTGTTCATTGAAGTCGTTCGGGGTGTCGCGGGTAGCGTCGTCAGCTACATTTTCTTTAGTTGGAATCCATTTCCATTCGGCGACGGTAGAGTTTTCTTCAATTTCAGCTACGCGGAAAGCCACGAACTGTTTGTATGCTCGTGGACCCGCTCGTAGCCATGCTAGAACAGTTTTTGAGTCCGTCCAGAAAACTCGTTTATCTGGTTTCTCATCGTGTTCTTCAATAATCGTTTTAGCTAAACGACAGCCCAACACCGCTGCTTGTAGTTCGAGTCTCGGGATTGAGGTTTTCTTTATCGGTGCGACTCTACCTTTGGCTGCTGCGAGACTGACTTGAATACTTCCATCTGGCGCTGTTGATCTCCAAAAGGCTGCTGTGGCGTAACAAGTCTCACTCGCGTCTACAAATGTGTGTAGTTCGCGCCGACATGCACCGTCATATCCATAGTAACATCGCGGCAGTGCGAGTTTTCCCAGATTTTCCAAATCTTGTATCCATTTCATCCAACGAGTACATAATTCATCGGGCAGGTTTTGATCCCAATCGATGCCAAGACGCCAAGTCTCTTGTAAGATGTGTTTAGCTTGTATCGTGACTGGAGTGGCTAATCCAATTGGATCAAATAATGACATAGCAGTTCGAAGCATTTCACGCTTTGTCGGAGTTTTCTTTCCCGACATAATGGCTGGATCGACTCGTGACATGTTCAAGTTGAAGCTGAGCGTGTCTTCGTGAGGTTGCCATACTAGTCCGAGAATTTTCTCGCTTCCGCCGTTATCAAAATTCTTATTGGATTTTCCCGGCGATGATGTGAGTTTTCCTATGGCAGCTGGCTCGTTCGACGTCCATTTCTGTAGTTCGAAATGCCCTTTTCGATGTATGTAATCGACTTGTCCGGCAATGAGTCTTGCTTTTTCAATCGTGGAGAATGATTGAAGGTAATCGTCCATATAGTGGTTTCGTTCGATTGCCTCGGCTGCTTCAGGAAACTCTTGTTGGAAATCTTCAGCATTTTTGTTCTTTACAAAAATTGCGCTTGCTGGTGAAGAGGTCGCTCCAAAAATCACAGACTTCATGCGATACTCTTTGGGTTCGCCTGTTCTTTCTTCACCTCGCCAGAGAAAACGAAGTGCATCTCGGTCGTCTTCTCTTATCTTGATACGGAGAAACATATCTTTTATGTCCGCCGTAACCGCTACAGATCGCTGTCTAAACCTCCATAGTACTCCTGGTAATGATTGGAGTAGGTCTGAACCTGTGAGCAGGAGATCATTGAGTGCGATTTGTTTGTATTTCGCTTTTGCATCATGGACAAAGCGGCATTTTTCAGGTTTGGATGGATTAATGACCGCAAAATGAGGTAAATACCATTTCTTTGTTGATAATGGTGCCGGTGGTGCGATCTCAGCGTATCCATTGTCGATCATTCTTTTCATTTGATCGCTGTTTCTGGTTTTCAGCTCAGCATCTTTGTCTAGCTTTCTTTCGATGCCTTCTAGACGACTTAGAGCGGAGTCGTAGTTATTCGGGATTTTTATATTGTCTTGTTTCCATAATAATCCCACTTCAAAGCTTCCATCAGATAAGCGGCGTGTGGTCTCTCGTAATATCTTCAATGCACGTTCTTCAGGATCGGATCGTGGGCGGCGTGCTTGAATACCCAGGGAGTCGAGTGAAAAGTGTTCTCTGATGAGCTCTTCTATATTATCTTTATCGGTATCACGTAATTTTGTGACCCGATGAACTTCGACCCGACTATGATCGATCTCTCCATTGAGGCCGTGGATCACCCATCCGAGACCTGTAAGTGAGGCGACAGGCTCGTTGTGGGATCCCGTGCGACTGCAGCTCGTCATGAGTAATTCCCAGTTGTCTTGGCCGATTAGTATTGACGGAGTCGCGTCGTTGTATACTAATTGATTGGCGATATCACGTAGGTGTTCGCAATGCTCGACTGTAGTACGCTCGACTGTTTGACCGGAGATACTCAGTGAAGGGATGGTACGAGCATCGATACAATGTTGCTCGTCACATTGCTTGCCTTTTATGTATATAGTAACAAGCTGTGACGCTGAGTCGTTTATTCGAGCGCCAGCGACGCCTTCAATGCGTAGAGTCTTGCTGGGGCCTTGTGCTCCGATTCGATTTGCGATTTCTTCGTTTAAAATCGTGATCGTACTACCACCGTCTAATATTCCATAGACGTCGGTGCTCCCCTTGGGTCCGGAGATCGTAACTGGAATAATCTTCAATAATGCGGACGTACCCAATGCAGAACAGGTTGTGCCCATCGTCTTATTGTCTTCATTGTTAGGGATCGCAGGCTGTCGATGTAGAAGCTTATGATGATAATACATGCAGCCCGGCGCCTCGCATTTTGTTGATTTGCACCTGTGTCGGAAGTTTCTGTGCTTCAGACACCGGAAACAGACTTTCTTATCTTTGCAAAAATTCCATCTTTTGTCTAGAGATAATTCTTTGAATTTTCTGCATTCACTTAACAGGTGGCCCTTTCTCAAACACAATAGGCATTGTGTTTGTTCTCTATTGTCTTGGATTTCCATTGTTCTCTGGAATTTGTGGCATTCGCTTAGCAGGTGCCCGTTGCGTAGACACAATGGACTTTGCGATTGCGCTCTATTGTCCTGAGCTGCCATTGTTCTCTGGAATTTCTTTTGAGGCTCTGAAGTGCGTGGTAAAGCTTCGAGGTTTATGTGACGCACCTGTTTCTTCATTTCTTGTTTGAGAAAACGTCTCATTTTTAAAAGTCCTGGTTCAGATTCTGATTGTAGGGCTTCAAAATCGTACCAGCTTTTTTTGTATAGTGGAGACATCTTTTCTTCTATTATATGAAGAGTCTGAGGGCTGATAAGATACGCTACTTTTTTCAATGCTTGTATTGTCGAAACAACGGCGTCCACCCTACATGTGAAGGTGGGTAATTCTCTACCTGCATCTGATAAGCGGGGTAATGTTTTCAGCTTCTCAAGTTCGGCGTAGACTATAGCGTCGGGTCGCCCATAGACCTCCTCTAGCGTTTCAATGATATCGTAGCTAGGCGCACTTGTCTTGAAGAGGCCTTCTACTAAATCCTTTGCTGAACCTTTCAAACATCTTCGTAAGCGAGCTTTATTTTCTTCGTCGCTGAAGTGAGACGATGTTGCTTTGAATAAGTCTCTCCATGAATAAAATTCGTCGAATGCTCCAGCGAATATTGGTAGATCGCTTAGAAATTTTGGTGGTGCGGAGCCTCTGCTTGCAGGCGAGCTAACGGCTTGTGATATTTGGCTGAGCCCGTGCAAAAACATCTGTTGTTGGCGCTCGAAATAATTTAATAACTGCATGTTATCATTTGTTGATACAGTAGGCATGAGTGGAGCTTCACTGTTATCTTGGAATCTCTCTACTGTTGGTGGATAGTTTCTGTTATCCACTGATTCTTGATTACTGTAACAGCGTGTGTCTTTCTGCGACGGCAGCGGCTGTTGTTGTAGTAATCGTTCCAATGTAGCGCTAGCACTGACTCTAGGTGGCGGTGATGCCAGTCGCGTGCTCTGTGTTTCAGCACTCTGTAGATCTCCCTGTAGCCGTGAGAATGAAGGCAGTACAGGTTGAGTGCTATGCTGCTGGTGGTCACCAGTGGCCTCTGGTCGATGTGACAGAGTATTCGCTTCGATCCCCGTCTGCTTGAGGGCGGGGTGCACGCCACTAATGGTGGGCGTGACAGAAGAATGTGCTTCGATCCCCGTCTGCTTGAGGGCGGGGCGCACGCCAGTAATAGTAGGCGTGACATGAGCCTGAAGACTGACGTCTGCTCTGGTCCCAAGCTGCGTCGGCATTGGGTAGGTATTGGTGTGTGACAATACCGCGTGAGCTTCGTTGATCAAAGGTTCTTTGATCCCTGGCAGTGATGGCGCAGGGCGTGCACCAAATGATGATGGTGCAGCGGGCATACTGAATGCATTTGACTGTCTGCATTCTGTATGTACGATCGGCGTAGATTGCACGTCGTTCTCAAATTGTGACGATCTTACTTCGTTCGTATGGATTGTGGGCGGGGCCGGCATAGGGGTGGAGTCGGGTGCCTGCCTACTTTCCATTGCATTTTCAGTAATAGCGAGTAGTTCATTTTGTGAACCGTCCAACCAATCTTCAACACGTTGTTGTACTGTCGTTGTCGTGATGGAGTCATTATCTGGTATTGCCGTCTGTTCATTGTCTAATTTAAGTTGAAGACGTGCTTTTCGGATTCGCAACAGTAAAAGGTCTTCTTCTAAGTTAAGAATTTGAATTTCTTTCTCAGTATTCTTGCGGGAGGACTGAGTACTCTTTTCTGTGCGTGATTTCCTTGATGTTGTTTTCTTATTGATAATGACATTGACATCGATGTGATCATGTTGTGGGTTGTAATGCTGAACAACTTGATTTGAAGCGGCAGGTGGGATGAGTGTGTCGGCGAACGCTTCGCGCCTGCGGTCCGTCTCCGACAGATCGACAGATTGCTGCTCCACTCCTCTCGCGTCGACGCGTGGCTCTAATAGCGTGCCAGAGTTTCTGTTAGTAACTCTGACGGAGTCCACCTCGATACTAGTAGAAGCGGCCCCCAAAGTTGGGCCTGAGACAGCAGTTTGGGCTGTGGTGACGGATGGCGTGTCCTCTTCACTTGTGGTTCCCACGAGCGTGTTATCAGCGTCGTTCGGCGTCGATACGCTGGTAGATGTAGTGGCTGTATTGTTTGATGAGCTTGTAGTTGTGGTTAGCTCAGTAGCGCTGGTACTCTCTGTGGTTTCGGTACCCGTTACCGAGCTTTCTGCAGGTGTAGTATTTTTAGACGTCATTGATCTTGTGTTCGGCATGACTGGGCCTTTGTTAGACTGTATTAACGAATCAAATACTATGCACAATAACTGTTAATCCGTTTCGAAGGACCAAAAATATTATGTACAGCCGACACAATATTGTGCGCCGGTTCCTCAGTCATATACGAAGATGGATCGTTCGTTAGTGTTCACGGAACTGAAGTTAATTTAAAGTGGACTGTATATTGAAATAAAAACACCAACTGATTATCAAATACTACTGCACTTTGACCACTGCAGAGATATCGCTTACTATGAACCACTATCTCTGAATGCACTATTAAACTGCACTATTCTAATTGGAATCTAGCATAAATTCCTCTCATAGAATCTCCTATAGCACTAGATGCACTTTGTTGCACAATCCTAATTGGAATTCAGCATAAATTCCTCTCATAGAACTTCCTATAGCTATAGGGCACTATTGCACTACTAACTGCACTCGAGCATAGGTACGTGCTCATAGATATTACTATATCTATATCTATCACGGTCACTACTGAACTACTGAACTGTTCACTACTACTGGTTACTGCACTGTTAAAGGTATTACTAGGCACTGTATAGGTATTACTGCTACGAATGATCGTACCTGCCATAGAAACTTGTGCTAGTTTTATCCTATTCTGACTAACTTGCCTAAGTGCATTGAAGAGCGATTTGATCGTCTGCGGGGATCAAAGTGAGGGGAGATTTATTGGATTTATACTGCTATATCATAACTATTGTAAGTTTACATATGTTGATGGAAAAAACCCAACAATTTACCATAAGTGGGAGTGAGAAGCAAGATTAGAGCAGGACACAACAACTATAAAACGTAACCACTCGCCATTTGTGCGACAGAGATTAGAGTGAGATACAACAACTATAAAACCTAGGCTCTTACCATATGTGAGACAGAGATTAGAGTAGGACACAGCAACTATAAATATGCAAGTTCTTACTGGTAGAGCGTTGTGAATGTATCTACTAATTTAATCAAATGTTATACAATAAGATTGGCCCTAATACCTAACTTATTCTACATTGTGTTATGATTTATTTATTATCTTTCTTAACCTAGTTATGTACAAATCAAATATGTATATACGATATAACTATGCGTCGTGTACAGATAGATGCAATTTTCAATTTAACCCCCTTGGCTGAGTTCAGTTTGATCGCCGGGCGTTCATCTCTTTTGCACGCGTTGATTTTGTTTAAGCTATACTGCTGTCAGTGATGAGCGGGCGATCAAACTGAACGCGGCCCTTTTTTTCGCGTCTATTGCGTTTCATCATAGCCTTCTGTATTTACTATAGGAGGCTATGGTTTCATCAAATAGTACCTCTGCTGTAATGTTGGTAGCAATGCAATCCAGTTTAGATCATCCAGTCCCTATTCAAACAATTTTGTTTATCCAAACATCTCGTTTAGAAGACAGAGCCAACATTACAGCAAAGGTAGGTACTATCCGTAGACAATTGGTGTCGATTCGGTGTAACACGACTTAACTTATTTGACAGGACTAACCTTATTTCAAGGGTCCTGTCCTTGTCTTTTCGATAAAAAAAGACAAATACAGAATGCTTAAATTAAGTTTAGTCCTGTCAAACTAGTTAAGTCGTGTTACACCGAATTCGACACCATTGTATCCTCTATCTACGCTACAATCCGATGAAACACACTATACTCCATTGATTAAACCCCAAATGTTTTTCAAAATTTGTAAATAGGTACTTCAAAAGTTAGGTTTAGTCTCTTTCTTGTAACTATAACGATTCGGTAGGTTTCCAAACTGCATGTCGAGACGATGTGTTGGTACTTATGTAAGCGTGCAATTTTCACTTCGATGAAAGAAACCAAAAAGTTGTTTTTTGGTAGATATCGATCAATCCTAGAAATTACATAATGAATTTACCGGTAATTCATACGACGACGTCTGATCTAATTACCTTTATTAAGAAATCAAAACTAAAATATATATTTTTTAATGGATACGTAATGTATACTTTCTACAAGTCAAAGTTAATCTTTAAAATATATATCTTCAAAATATAAAAAATATATAAGTACTAATAAGGAAAATACATACAAAAAATATTTAGGTTGGGCTACTAAAATGTAATAAAGTTATACCTACACCTGCATAAAATAGAGAAATAAAAATATTTTTCAACACACTAGCTTATAAAGTGGCCTTTATTGCATCGTTCTTAGGGTCATAATGCAGCATATTAAACACCCGTGCTTTTTACTTTACATTATCGCACTAGTGCTTTTTACATTACAGTTTTTTTTTTTAATCTTAGCAAAGAGTTTTGATGTCTTGAGAAATAGTAAAGTTTTTGCGAATATATAAACTGTCTCAGTTAAAATATAATAAATAATCATAAATATTTAAAAACGGATAGGACAACAGACACTTTTATAACTGTACAAGGAGGCACAGGTCAAGCTTTCGATGAGATTATGACTAATCATCCTGTCATCCTGGAGGAGTCCTCATGATGATGAGTCATAATCTCATCGAAATCTCGATCTGTGCCTCCTTGCACAGTTATAAAAGTGTCTGTTGTCCTATCCGTTTTTAAATATTTATGATGTCAACTCACTCTAATTTTAATGAATAAATAATCATTTAAGTTTATCAAATTATTTATTTTTATCAACAAATTAACTCGAATTTTTCTTGTAAATACAAAAATATTGAGTTTGTTAATATTGAATATTTGGCTGTTTGGCAATATTTGGCTGTTTGGCGGATGCGTCAGTGCCTCTATTTCCATCTGTGCAAAAAACAAAATGTCCGCCCCCAAAGCCCGCCATTTTTCAAAGAAAATTGTCAGTTCATAGCTGTGGTTTCAATAATGTGGAAAAAAAAGACAGTGAAATTTAATTAATTTTCCTCGCAAGTGTGTTGAAAAACTTCGTATGAAACGCGTGAGCATTAGAAATTACACTCTCGGCTCCATTACGGCTTAGCCTTCGGCTCGGCCTGCAATCCCGCCTCGACTGGAATGTCCAACGCAGCTCACTTGTATCATAATGTACTAATATACATAATGCAATGAACAAATGTGTTAAAAAAAGGAACTAAATAAACCACAAATAAAAATAATGCCTAACTATCCGCACCATTTGATTGGTATTGCTAAGAAGAAGGGCAAGAAACTTAGCAAAAATTATGTCTTTTTTCAATTTTCCTTTTTTTCAATAAATATTTGGTACAAAATTATATTCTATACATTTTTTGTATACCTAGTAAAGGCATAAAATACAAGACTGCAGGAATTATGTCACGAGAAAAAATGTATCTTAGTCGACCCGTCTCATATTGTCTATTATATTATTATTATACAAGACCAGCTTTTGCCCGCGGCTCCGCTCGCGTGTTATTTGGTTTAAAGACATGCTTTTTTTCGGGATAAAAGTAGTTAATGTGTTAAGTTAGGGTATAAGCTATATTCATTCTAAATTTCATCCAAATCCGTCCAGCCGTTTCAGTGTGAAAGAGTAACACACCCTCAAACACGCACACACACACAAACTTTCGCATCTATATACTAATAAAAATAAAGTAGTAAAAAGTCGTGTCTGTACATTGAATACTTTCGCGAATTTTTAGATGAAATGGGTTATTGGTACCTACTGTACTGAGGCCGAAAAAACAATTTTTAGAATTATTGTCTGTCTGTCTGTTCCGTTTTAACTCGAGAACCACCTAACGGAATTGGATGCGGTTTTTTTTATTATCATCGTAGTGACCCTGGTCAACACATAGGCTATATGGGTTGTTCATAAAATAACGCCCAAGCCGAAAACGGGGCAAAGATTGAATAGACGCAAACGACAAAGGCTATTTATTGATTATATAAGATCCCGTTTCGAAACGAGTGAAAATCACTCGGAGTGATGCGAATTTCACCCTAGAGCGTTAAAAAATTGGCACGAGTTAAACCGAGGGTAAACGAACTGTTACCTGACAGTTGCACGAAAGTGTTTTGAAACGCTTCGGAGTAATGCGAAAATCACACTGGGCCACCTGATTGGCGCGGCCAGATTTTTCTTTCTCTTTTTCTTATACTAATAGATCTTCTATTTCTAATAAACGAGTAAAATTTCGCACTATGATCGCACGTTCTGAAACGCTTCCTTGATCTATGGGAAGTCTGATTCGAATTTATATCCGAAACCCACGCGAACGAAGTCGCGGGCAAAAGCTAGTTTATAATATTAGTGTGATGTGATATACCTACACCTACCGACTCCGCTCATCTCATACAGATAACTGAATATATCTTCCTTAGAAACGGCTTTCACATTATGCATGGTTACTCTATTAGTGTTATCGCTATCAAGACAATTAAGAAAACATTTCCATGTTTACATATTTCACTCGTTTAATTACACGTCACGGAATTCTAATTATTCGTTTGTTTAAATACTTATTATCTATCATTATTGGCTGTTGTCATTCCATTGGTCTGTTATTCACCACTTAATTTTAATTTCGGTCTAAGACGGACGTGATTGTGAACGCAGCCATAAAATTCGGCGCGATCGGTCGCGAGCACTTTTAAATTTTCGTGTGTAACTACCCGCTACTTGCTCAAAAACAAACAACGAGTGCGTGCGTGTGTACATGTAGCAGCCAGGAAATATCTCAAGGAAGGGAAAATAAAAATAGATATAAAAAGTGTCGGTGTTGATAAGATCAGTGTTGTTGACAGCCCTCGACCCCTTGTTAGTGATAAAGGTTGCAGATGTTATTTACTTGGCTGCAGTCGATAAACGGTAGTCGTAGGGAGTGCACTACCGGACGGGACAGAACGCTTGTTTACAGGGTCTCTTGTGATACTTGCAAAATGGAGTTGAACTTCATTACGACTTTGATCAAACACGATGTGAATTATAATGTGAGAAAGTGCTTCAAAGCTAAAAAGCCGTTTGGTAAGTGAAACAGAAAATCGCTTACATTTCTGGCCCTCAATTCTGGCACGTGCGCAAAAATTGCGAAGGCAGATTGCGGGTGACTTTAAAAGGGTATTGATTATTTGTTTTTTTTATTGAAAACTTATAGGAGCATTCCTTGTATCCGACTGTTTTTATTTGATGTGGTTTAATCACTCTAATTTCCATCGCATGACATAAATCAAACTTTAAACAAATACAATGCCGGAATAGCCGTCGCACTAAAATATCAGACTGTCGATGTCGTTGTCAAATACATGTATTTTGGGGATTCGTATAACGAATATTGTACCGTGTATGTCTTGCTTGCACTATTTTTATTTAAGGACCGGTTTATATAATATTTTCATGCGTAAACTAAAATTTCCAGCTTCAAATTTATTTAAGACTTTTACTGTTGAAAACATGTAATTTTTTTTCGTAATGACAGTTAATTTTCAAAACTACTGTTCTTTTTTCGCCTAAGCAAATAAGCCCGTTCGACTTTTGAAACCGTACGTTTTTGGCTGCCAAATACATAAATACGATTGTGGTACCTACGTAATTGCACCTGGGTTCAGGTGTGAAAAGGTAACAGAGAAACAGACAAGAGTTACTTTATTTATAATATGAGTTTGGATATGATAACAAATTGACAATTAATTTAATAAAACTTACAGAATGGAAGGGCCTTAAAACTATTCCACAATATGTAAGTCCTGATTTTAGAACATGACATACAAATAAAAGTACTCCGTCACTTAAATAAACAAAGTCGGTTCACTATTAGTATACAAGGCCTACCATGAGTTTTAGCACAGTATAGGTAACAGCAGTAGTTTAACTAGGCGGTGTCCTTGAAATCAATACCTACGGCCGGCCGCTCGGCGCCTAAACACGCCCTAGGGCTGCCTACTGACGTTGACGTATTTGATAATGCTATATTATTATTACAAAGATTGTACTTATTTAAGCAACCCTAGAATGCACACTGTAATTTCGTGCCATAATTTACGAAAATGCGCGGGAGCGTCACAGTGACAACGTGCGTACGTAACTGCGGTGCGACCGCGACTGTAGTAAACCGAGTTGTACAGAGTTTTTTTCGTTTCGGCCCGTTTGTATGGAGATAGAATACTATTTGTTATTTATACTATGGTTTTGGTCACTATTACCATTGTCTATGCTATTACACAGACTATACACGTTAACGACTGCGTAAAGGGGCACCGACGCACGTAGGCACGAGTCGTACTCGCACTTGACCGGTTTTCAGTAATGTTTGTTTAAAGAAGTCCGATTTGCTAGATAAACAAATAAATGCCAGTAAAATCCTACATAAAATTGCATTTTTCTTTGAATTATGTTAAGTTATCTCTAAGATAAATTAACCGAAATTCTACTTAAACTTAGATGTATAATTAGTTTGCCCTATGTCAATACTTCCCAGAATTTGATCCTTGTAAGCTACTCTATTGGATGATGCAGGTGTAGTGTTTTTTTTGTAAATGGGCGGGTTCGATTTACAGGATGTGATTTTTTCAAAAATCTTATGATGCAGTTTTGATGTTCATCAAAATCGGCCCCGAGACTCCTTTGAGCATTTTTAAGGTTCCGTACCTCGAGAGGAAAAAACCGGACAAGTGCGAGTCGGACTCACCCACCGAGGGTTCCGTACAAATTAGTAAAAGTTTAAAAAAATCAACAAAAATATTTGGTCACCCGTACAATTATGGCCGTGCATACCGTTGCTTAAACTCGATGATTTTTTATGATTTAATTACAAATGTATAGTCTTAAGATTTTTTCCTATATTTGTAGTATTAGAGGGTATTAACTTGCCAAATTTCATAGTTCTAGGTCAACGGGAAATACCCTATAAATTTTGATTCCCTCGAGAGTCTCGAAATATACGTTTTTTGCGGCATAAACAGCCGTATCTTTTTTTTACGTTAACTTAGAAGTTTGATTTTTTCACAGCTTCACGGGACCAGACCTATAGAGGCCACAGTAACACGTATTTTGTGAAAATGTCAACTGGCTGCCTGCTACTACCACAGCTATTTCGGTTGAAGCTGTAGACCTTTGTATGTGACAGACGGACAGACAGACAGTCAGCGGAAGCTTACTAATACGGTCCCGTTTGGCACCCTTAATGCATCAAAAACAAATGCAGTTAGATTTACGATGCGTCATGATAAGAAAGACAGTGCTCTAGTAATTAATGACGAGTTAATACCATATAAATGTAGTGTTAAGTTTCTAGGATTAACAGTTGATGAGAAGCTAAGATGGCATATACATATTGAAAAACTGTCAAAAAGACTTTGGCTGCTTTTCAGAAATATTAGGAGACTCACAGATAAACAGACTGCTAAAATTGTATATTTTAGTTATTTTCATATCGTTATGTGCTATGGTGTTTTGCTTTGGTACTGATGCAGACCGTATTTTCATTTTACAGAAAAGAGCTATTATATTATATATATTATATTATTTATTATATTATAATATTATATTCTTCAATTACCACCACGACATAGTTTACGACAAGTATTTAGAGATATAAAAATATTAACATTACCTTCAATTTATGTTTATGTTTCACTTATCTATGCCCGTAAAAATCTTGTAAATGTACATAAACATAGTGACGTACACAGTTACGAGACAAGGAACAAAAATAAAATTGTTCTGCCAATTACTAGATTAGCCAAGATTTCCAGTAGCTTTGCTACTGTTATAAATTTCATAATAAAATTCCGGAAACATGGCAAAGTTTAAATGACAAGTCCTATAGAAGACAAATAAAAACTTTTTTGTTGGACAGGGCCTACTATTGTGTAGAAGATTTTCTTATAGATGACATTGAATATAATTCTGACATGACTACGTCCACTTATTGTTGATTTTACTGCACTATTGAATTGGCCTAGCTGTAAAGATAGTGTAATGTAGTTAAATAAATAAATAAATAAATAAATAAAAATGTCTAAAAACATGAAATTGTATTGTCATTAAATGTTGTTTTTTTTTATTATTATTTTGATGCATTAATTATTTTGACATGATTTATTCATAATTTTAGTAATGGATTGAAATGTTTTTCTTTTAATTCCTATTTATTTGTATGCATTGGCATACTTGGAATATTTGTTATAATGTTTTTAAGATCAATTTAATTTAATTTAATTTTGTTCATGTAACTCAGGTTTAATTTTGTAAATTATTGACGTGTATAAGCATGTTTTGTAAACATCTATGTACTAAATAAATCTGAATCTGAATCCCTTCGGATACGGAACCGTAAAAAAATATATTAAAATAACCTTTCGCCCGCCGCTCCACCCGCGTTTATTCAATGTCTGCCCCGTTTTCGGCTTGGGTGTTATTTTATCAACTCCTTTTATAGCCTATCTAATATTGAGCATTACGATACAACTGAAAAATTTTAATTACTACCGAAAGTTTCAAAATAGACTGTTATATCCACTAGTGTGTTGGTTGGAAAATAAATAGGCACTAGATAGCTGCAGAAATATTTAAATTTGAGGTAAACCGTGATATTTTTGCGCCAATATATTTCTCTACCCAAATTTTACGATATGACGTCATACTTAAGGTAAAGTATTTTGGTACCGAAATATAAATAATAGTACCAAATATATTATCTACTCTATCTAAATGTTACGGTATGACGTCTTACCGTAATATAAGGAAGCGTCTCAAAACGTGCAATCATAGATTTCACTAGAGAAATTTCACTCGTTTATTAGATTCTTTATAGAAGAAAGAGAAATAAAAATCTGGTTGCACCAATCAGGTGGCCCAGTGTGATTTTCGCATTACTTCGAAGCGTTTCAAAACACTTCCGAGTAACTGTCAGGTAACAGTTCGGTTACCCTCGGTTTAACTCGGGTCAATTGTTGAACGTTCTAGGGTGAAATTCGCATCACTCCGAGTGAAATTCACTCGATTCGAAACGGCACCTAAATGTACCGTATTTTTTCGGTTATTCAGTCCCTGGTGTAAAGCAGTTTACATCAGGGACTGAATACTATGTGAAATTAAATCAACCGACCAAATTCATACTGGAGACTCGGTTAGTCATCAGGAACAAGGTTTAATGATCCTCCAGGAGAAATTGGAAAAAACATGTTTTTGCCCCGTAGTGCCTGCACTAGGAATTGTACTCAAACTAGTCCAACCAGTAATGGAGAGAAATTTTTTTTTTTCGAAATTCGCCAATAGTATTGCTGAACCTAGTTCTTGAACACTAACCGAGTCTCCAGTATGAATTTGGTCGGTTGATTTAATTTCACCCTATATACCTACAGATATACAACGTGAAATGTAAGTCATTTTGCTAACGAAAACAAGTGATATTACTCGTCCTTATGAACAACTTTTACTATGGAAACAACCCTGAAATCGTGAAAAAAATATCAGCTGTTCCATAGAAAAGTTAAATACCTACTCGACCCGAATGTATGAAACAGCTGATATTTTTTTCACGATTTCAGGATTGGCTTCATAGTAAAAGTTGTTCATATAGACGAGTACTATCACCAGTTTTCGTTAACAAAATAACTTAAACTTCACGTTGTATTATAAGTGCTGTACTGACCGTGTTTTCTACATATTTGGAACCTTAAAATCCCACCAAAAACATAAATGTGAAAAGGGGTCGGTTCAGTACAAAGGCAGGGGCAGAGCAGGATTGCCGGCTTCGCCATAAAAAGAATTCTGATCAAATTTGATCAATTGGCTTATGGAGGTTCTTTCAGTCATAACTGCAATAATTAAAAACGTTCTTCAATTGTTTACAAGTATACTTCAAATGAACGATATATTAAAATAAGTTGTATGCATGGAAATAGCAAAGATTTGATTATTATTATACTTAGTTATATTTTATTAATAAATTAAGAATATTGTTACACCATATGGGTAAAATTACATTGAACCATAATTATGTACATATAACATCTAAAACTAACATGTAATTAATGCAATAAATAAATTGATTGATTAAAAAAAGATTGTTAGGGTCCGAGGACTACTGAATAATGTAGAGATTGGCAAAGGTTATGCAAGAAGTCGTGAATAAGTACACATTATCTCTATCAAATTGGTAATCAAATCAGTAATCATCTTTTATTTGTGAATATAGGTAATCATTACTACATTTAGGTTGGTCACGCGCTGTTTGGCCTCTTTGAGAGTAACATGAGCAGTACAAAACAAAAAAAAATATGCGGAAAATTAATATAGAATAAGTAGGTATCAAGCAAGGCAAATTCGTAACATGCCCTTATTTTCGACACATACTCGTAATTTATACGCCATTTACTACAAAGATAATTTGTGCAAAGTGCATTGAACTCGCATACGGTTAAATTAATCTGTGGGAGAATAGGTTTTAAAATTGCTCAAAAGCAACTTCTTGTTAGTACAAAGGGCAAAGACATGCGATATGCACTCATTCAACACACGCGGGTCTCTCTTTTTGCACCCCTCACTCACTCAACCCCCGCATGATGATCTTGACCTAATGTTTAAGCATATGATAAGGATAAATTGGCGTTAGCTGACCTGATAGGTATGACGGGCATAAGACCATAGATAAATAATACTTACAACATATCTACTTAAAGCTCGACCGGGCCGCCCTAGAATCCAAATAGGCGACATACTGAAGAAGGGCAAATTAAGAAGTACCCGGAATAGAAGTGCTTGTACAGTGCTCCCAAAGTTATAATGCGCATAGAAATCTATAGCCGAGCGACCGGACGTACCACGTGACCTTACTGCTTGTATAGAAACTGTAGGGAAATACGAACTTTGCCGAGCAGTAGCGAAGATTCGTACGCGCATTATAAGTTTGGGAGTACCTACTGTATGACCAGATTGATGGATGTAGAAGCAAAAGAGGTGTGTGTCAGGATCGTAGCAGATGGAAATCTGTAGTCTCTGCCTACCCCTCTGGGAGACAGGCGTAAGTATGTACATGTATGTATATCTGAGGTGCAATTGTGTAAGCCAATCGTATTCAAATTCGATTGTCATATGGCTATTCGGCTAAGTAAATAAGCCCGTTTGACAATTAAAATCGTACGTTCTTGGTTGTGAACAACAAAACAAGACAATAGGTTTGTACACAGGGTAAACAAAATATTATTCTATTTAGTCCGTCATTTAGATTATCAAAAAATATTGGTCATGTATTTTTTCTTTTGTCAATCAAACAAAAAATTACAGAGATAAAGCGCGTCAATGTTTGGGAGTGGGGGAAAATGACGTCACTTCTAAGTAAAATTGTACCTAGATGTGACGTCACGCGGAACTTCAGCGGGCTATATCTTCATCATTCTTTGTTTAATTGAAAAAAGAAAAAATACGTGTTCAATATTTTCTGAAAATCTAACTGACGGACTAATATTTTTTTTTTAGTCATCATACCTATTGTATTCATTTGACAGTCAAAAATGTATGATTTTAAATTTTTAAACGAGCTAATTTGCTTAGCCCCATAGCCATATATGACGATCAATTTGAATAAGTACGATTGGCTTACACAACTGCACCTAAGATCTAACAAACTGACTAACTATAAGTGGAACCGATTTTTCACAAAGATTTTCACTTTTCCATGTATCACTTCTTTAATTTGAGTTTTTTAAATTATTCTAATATTAGTATGTTTTTTTCATAAAGCAAGATTTTTTTAACTGTACTGTTAATGTTAATAAAACTATGAAATTGGTGGTGGCGTGGTAGTGGCCTGAGTAAATAAAAATGTGGTGCAGCTTAATCGATTATTTTGAAAAAATTCCCAAAGAAAGTAGATAAATTAATTAACTACATAGTCACTATTTTTCATTCCAGATACGAGAAAAGAGGAAGTATTGGCAATAAGAAGTAAATTCCCTAACAAAATACCAGTAAGTAAAATAGAGGCTTTAACAACAAAGCTTCCATTTTAATAGATAAACAATACTAAATGCTTTTCGTTATTCCGCAGTTAATAGTAGAAAGATACCACAAGGAAAGAAACCTCCCAGCGCTTGACAAAACGAAGTTCCTAGTACCAGAAGAAATAACCATGTCTCAGTTCCTAGTAATTATAAGAAATAGAATGGCAATCAAGCCAAACCAAGTAAGTGTCTTGATTCAAATTATTTTCTTACAGGCAGAATCCCAATATACAGGATGAAAAGTTGAAATTGGTCAAGGTTTTAGAACTCCTAGAAAACGCAAAATAAGTAAATTAATAAAAATAAAAAAAAAGTTCTTGCGTTATAAAGCCTTATGTTTCTTATCAGTAGGAGGACCTCAAGGGTGAATTATTTTTTTGTGAATGTTACCATTTTGGGGCGTAACGCTAAAAAAGGGGCTCCGTTGAAATCGTTTCTAAAGTATATAGTTGCTTACAGAAGTCAACCAAAACGAGCGCAAAAAAATCTTGCCGCGAGGCGGGCATTGCCCGTTATAGATACTTACATACCAATGAATCGATGTTTATACTGGATCAATAGCGGTACATAACATTACGCGTAAACATAAATAAACAGTTCAAGTTATTTCAAGTAAAGTAGGTCAGGTCAAGAGCGAAAAACAATCGGACAGATATCAATTTTTAATGTGTAAACGTAAATTTATATCGGCGATGATGATATTGAATATTTTTCATTTAATTATAGAACTTTTAACAGTCGATCATGTTTATGTTAATTGTGTATATCATTTAACATTTAATTAAGGGATGTTAATTGGTGTACATCTCACTCACTAAAGACATGGTTTTGTGATGTGTGTTTTACTTTTTTGGAGAATTTTTAAGACTACTTAGTATTTAATTTATGACAATCATGGCTGCAATGCCGCTCGCATTATTTTTTCAATCTTACCAAAACCTAAACTAATGCGTGCATTTGGGCAAATTATCTTCATTTATGCAAGGTATTTTTATGACACCTGTGTCATAGATAAATTTACCTATGCCTGTTTCTATTTTATTTACTCCATTCCTTTTAAAATAACTACATAGTGTTGTCAACGAATGTTAAACATCATCTGAATTTTCAGGCCCTCTACCTAATAATGAACAACAGATCCATGCTCAGCATGAGTCTGACGATGGCGCAGGCGTACGAGCATTATAGCGATGAAGACGGCTTCCTGTACATCACATACGCGTCGCAAGAGGTGTTCGGTTATCAGGACGGTCAGTATATTAACTGTAGATGAACAATACATCCTTGCTCAGCATGGGATGGCGCAGGCGTACGAGCATTATAGCGATGAAGACGGCTTCCTGTACATCACATACGCGTCGCAGGAGGTGTTCGGTTATCAGGACGGTCAGTATATTAACTGTAGATGAACAATACATCCTTGCTCAGCATTTGATGGCGCCGGCGTACGAGCATAATAGCGATGAAGACGGCTTCCTGTAAATCACACACGCGTCGCAGGAGGTGTTCGGTTATCAGGACGGTCAGTATATTAACTGTCGGTGAACAACACATCCTTGCTCAGCATGAGTCTGACGATGGCGCAGGCGTACGAGCATTATAGCGATGAAGACGGCTTCCTGTACATCACATACGCGTCGCAGGAGGTATTCGGTTATCAGGACGGTCAGTATATTAACTGTAGATGAACAATACATCCTTGCTCAGCATGGGATGGCGCAGGCGTACGAGCATTATAGCGATGAAGACGGCTTCCTGTACATCACATACGCGTCGCAGGAGGTGTACGGCTATCAGGACGGTCAGTATATTAACTGTCGGTGAACAACACATCCTTGCTCAGCATGAGTCTGACGATGGCGCAGGCGTACGAGCATTATAGCGATGAAGACGGCTTCCTGTACATCACATACGCGTCGCAAGAGGTGTTCGGCTATCAGGACGGTCAGTACATTAACTATAGATGAATAATACATCCTTGCTCAGCATGAGTTTGAAGATGGCGCAGGCGTACGAGCATTATAGCGATGAAGACGGCTTCCTGTACATCACATACGCGTCGCAAGAGGTGTTCGGTTATCAGGACGGTCAGTATATTAACTGTAGATGAACAATACATCCTTGCTCTGCATGGGATGGCGCAGGCGTACGAGCATTATAGCGATGAAGACGGCTTCCTGTACATCACATACGCGTCGCAGGAGGTGTTCGGTTATCAGGACGGTCAGTATATTAACTGTAGATGAACAATACATCCTTGCTCAGCATGGGATGGCGCAGGCGTACGAGCATTATAACGATGAAGACGGCTTCCTGTACATCACATACGAGTCGCAGGAGGTGTTCGGCTATCAGGACGGTCAGTATATTAACTGTCGGTGAACAATACATCCTTGCTCAGCATGAGTCTGACAATGGCGCAGGCGTACGAGCATTATAACGATGAAGACGGCTTCCTGTACATCACACACGCGTCGCAAGAGGTGTTCGGCTATCAGGACGATCAGTACATTAACTATAGATGAACAATACATCCTTGCTCAGCATGAGCATGAAGATGGCGCAGGCGTACGAGCTTTATAGCGATTAAGACGGCTTCCTCTACATCACATACGAGTCGCATGAGGTGTTCGGCTATCAGGACGGTCAGTATATTAACTGTAGATAAACAATACATCCTTGCTCAGCATGAATCTGAAGATGGCGCAAGGGTACGAGCATTATAGCGATGAAGACGGCTTCCTGTACATCACATACGCGTCGCAAGAGGTGTTCGGCTATCAGGACGGTCACTATATTAACTATAGATGAATAATACATCCTTGCTCAGCATGAGTCTGACGATGGCGCAGGCGTACGAGCATTATAGTGATGAAAACGGCTTCCTATACATCACATACGCGTCGCAAAAGGTGTTCGGCTATCAGGACGGTCAGTACATTAACTATAGATGAACAATACAT
Source organism: Ypsolopha scabrella (assembly GCA_910592155.1). Taxonomy (NCBI): domain Eukaryota; kingdom Metazoa; phylum Arthropoda; class Insecta; order Lepidoptera; family Ypsolophidae; genus Ypsolopha; species Ypsolopha scabrella. Next base: position 12,521,453 of record OU342982.1, read on the forward strand.
CCTTGCTCAGCATGAGTCTGACGATGGCGCAGGCGTACGAGCATTATAGTGATGAAAACGGCTTCCTGTACATCACATACGCGTCGCAAGAGGTGTTCGGCTATCAGGACGGTCAGTACATTAACTATAGATGAACAATACCTCCTTGCTCAGCATGATTCTGACGATGGCGCAGGCGTACGAGCATTATAGTGATGAAGACGGCTTTCTGTACATCACATACGCGTCGCAAGAGGTGTTCGGCTATCAGGACGGTCAGTACATTAACTATAGATGAACAATACATCCTTGCTCAGCATGAGTCTGACGATGGCGCAGGCGTACGAGCATTATAGCGATGAAGACGGCTTCCTGTACATCACATACGCATCGCAGGAGATGTTTGGCTATCAGGACTATGTAGCAAAGAGTTCCGTCCATCCACAATTTAGGAGTTTTGCTCTTGTTGGTGGAGTAACTTCTACTCTTCTATCCTTTTCGCTATGGATTTAACACTTAGAGGACTAAAAAAAAAGAAAATGGGACATGATATCCCATCAGTCCTCTAACCTCTAGTTACCATGACATAAACTTTTTTTTGCACTCATAAATTTCGTCTAATTCTTCATATTTTCCCTTCTACCTTTCTTTCTACGAGATTTCAATATTGTCATGACGTATCAAGTGGCTTATTAATCTTTCCTCTTCTATTTTCTAGTAAGTATAGTTTTGAGCAAACTTCCGTTTTCCTTTACCATTATCAAAACTACACCAACAAATTAAAGGTGCCATTTTCCAGATCCGGCTCATAGGATTTAAAAATAATATGATAGTTTGTTTCAGATATCAGAAGAGAGAGTGTGGAGGTTCAAGCGATAAGAAATAGATTTCCTAATAAAGTACCGGTAAGTATAGTTACAGAAAAACTAATAGTGGTAAAATTATGTAATGGAAAAGGAGGTTTATATTCGGTATCAAAGTACCGAAAAACCGTTTTGTAACATAATCGCGACCAAAAGATGCTGGTCTTGAACTTGAATTATTTTCAAATGATTAACCGGAAAACTAGACTATATCGTAAACTAGCTTTTGCCCGCGGTTTTCCGCTTGTTGATTCAGTTTTTGGGTAGTCCTATCAAATCTATTAATATTTTTCGGAGCAAGGATTTTATAGTACCTACTTACGTATTTTAATTTATAAACCATAGTGTCGAAGTGAAGATTGAAGAGAAGAGTTCCAGAGATTACCCGTACGAATTTAATAATTAGCTGTCTTTATGAACAAACCTTTGTCCAAGTGAAGATCTAATAATTACAACTGTAAAATAATTCCCAAAATCGGTTCAGTAGTTATTGAGTATGTCCAGAGGGAAATGCCCGTCCCCAGTGATAAAACTATGGCCTATGTCCACCTGAGTGTCTAACCATTACAATAATCATTCATATATCTATAGCTCGTTGATTACAACAGTGTAAAAATTTTCAAAATAGGTTCAGTACTTCTGAAATTACATGCCCGAATGTAATTAATGGCTATGTCCCTAGGGAACTGCCCGTCCCCAGGAAACTAACGATAGCCTATAGCATTCAGGGAAAATGTAGCTTCCTATGAGTGAAAGAAATTTCAGAATCCGTAGTCCGACAAGGAACCCTTATAGTTTCGCCATGTCCGTCTGTCCGCGGCTTAGCTCAGAGACTATTAGTACTAGAAACTTTTTTTTCTCGTCTATCCCATAGTGTATCCTTGAATAGGTCGTTCAAAAACATTGTGGTTGTGTGAAAACTATTTTTTGATTTAGGGATCCGTTGACGAAATATTAAGCTTTAGAGTGAAAATTTTGTTTAGAGAGGAGCGTCACACTCTGGAGCGAGTCTATGGAGACGTTTGGACTTAGGGATTAAAAAAAGTAAACAATTTAATTAAGTCATTTTGATAATGCCATCTAGTGCAGTTAGTGATTGGCTCTCAAAGTTGTTGATTAGACATTTTTGTATAACATTTTTATCTGTGAAGATATTTAATAAAAACCATTTTTTTACTATGGAGACAACCACGTCATGGGACATATCTCCTGATTCCGGCCTTGTTTCAAGATGTGGTATTTTTTATTGAAATCATCTTGTTAAATGCAACGAATGCTCCAAGCAAACTAGGTGCGCCAAAGGTACACTTTTTAAGAAAAACCGGGATTTAATATTATATACGGTATTTTGTTTTTCTTTCTAACAATCTTAGGGTTTGTATGTAAGTGATTTAGTTGGTTAGCTTCTAAGCAGTACTTAGTAGTAGTGATGTTACATAACCGGTAAAAAAACGGTATTTTAGTAAATAGTGTCTATCTTAAGCTTTGAATATAAATAATTCAAGAGAATGATAGCATTTCTTCTACTCAATATGAGTAATGATAATTGACCGGTTAAGAAAACCGGTATTTTAGTACATCGTGTCTATATAAACTTTGAATATAAGTAATTAAGGTTAATTGTCTCATGACTTCTTCATGCTAAATTAACGTATCTAACAGATAATTTTGCTGGTACTAAGCTATCTGAAACCTGATACCTGACCTTTCATCTGACCAAATGTTTGTTTACCAGAAAATTGCTTCGTTTATTATATTTAATTACTTTTATTTATAACATTTATTATATTAATAGTAACATTTAATTAATTAATCTATTTATTATTTAAGATATTTAGTAAAAAACAATTTTTACTATGCCGACGACCACGTCATGGGACATATCTCCTGATTCCAGCCTTGTTTCAAGCCCTTTGGTCAGATGAAAGGTCAGGTATCGATAGCTTAGTACCAGCAAAATTATCTGTTAGATACGTTAATTTAGCATGAAGAAGTCATGAGACAATTAACCTTAATTACTTATATTCAAAGTTTATATATAGGTAGACACGATGTACTAAATTACGGCTTTTTAACCGGTCAGTTATCATTACTCGTATTGAGTAGCATAAAGAAGAAATGCTATCATTTTCTTTAATTATTTATATTCAAAGCTTAAGATAGACACTATTTACTAAAATACCGTGTTTTTTACCGGTTATGTAACATCACTCCTAATAAGTACTGCTTAGAATCTAACCAACCAAATCGCTTATATACAAACCCTAAGATTGTTAGAAAGAAAAACAAAATATACCATATATAATGTTAAATCCCGGTTTTTCTTAAAAAGTGTACCTTTGGCGCACCTAGTTTGTTTGGAGCATTCGTTGCATTTTATATGATAATTTCAATAAAAAATACCACATCTTGAAACAAGGCCGGAATCAGGGAATATGTCCCATAACGTGGTTGTCCCCATAGTAAAAAAATGGTTTTTATTAAATATCTTCACAGATGAAAATGTTGTACAAAAATGTCAATCAACAACTTTGAGATCCAGTCACTAACTGCACTAGATGGCATTATCAAAATGACTTAATTAAATTGTTTACTTTTTTTAATCCCTAAGTCCAAACGTCTCCATAGACTCGCTCCACAGTGCGTCGCCTCCCCTGCTGGCTAAACAGTTGTTTATAGAAATGTGAAAAAATTCACAGAAGTAGTATATATAATGAATTTAAAAGGAAAACTAAGTAGGCTTTACAGGTTTACGAGTACAGGTCGCGCCAAACTTTTGGTCCCATGTAATGTATGGGACCAGAAGTTTGGCGCGGTCTGTATTAGTAGACCAACTTATATGGACCGGGCAACTACGGAACCCTACATTGCGCGTGGCCCGCCACGCACTTGGCCGGTTTTTTTATTTTATTCAGAAAACATAAACCTAAGTTAATATTACAAGGCAATGTTTGGGTATTCTATAAGTCATATTTGAGTAATTTTTTTTATTCTACATATAATTATTAATTGCATTAATATCATCAGCTTTTAGCTTTTCCAACATGCACTAAGCAATTCAAGATCGCTTAGTGCAAATGGACCTAAGGTTATTACAATCAGGTTATAAATCGATGATGCTTTGTCCCAGTTGTTCGTGGAGCGGTACAGCAGAGAGCGCGAGGTTCCGGAGCTCGAACGGAACAAGTTCCTCGTGCCACAAGAGTTGACGATGAGCCAGTTCCTCTACATCATCAGGACCAAAATGAAACTCAGAGACTCGCAGGTGTGTCATTTATCCCCTAAAACATCCCAGACACCTCACAATTTTGTGTTTGCGTTTGTACGGAAGGTGATGGCCTTCCCTAACAGTTTTATTTCTTCAGTGTATACACCTGTCGACTCCGACTCATGTCTTGACGATATATTTTTGTATTTATGTTTATTTTTATACATTAATCTGTCCTGCAGGCGTTGTACTTGATGGTGAGCGACAAAGTACTGGCCAGCCACAGTATGACCATGGCTCAAGCGTACGAAGAGTTCCGCTCCGAGGATGGCTTCCTGCACATCACATATGCGGCACAGCAAGTCTTTGGATGAGCCTGAAGGTAGGTGCTCAACGGACCAATGCAATCGCCACTGATTCATTCACCGAATTCAATGTATTTAGCTTATTTCTTGGGATTCGAATTTTTCGTTGGGTTCGGTTCGGCAGGTTGTTGAGCTGATGCCGAGCTTGATTGTGGAGTTACCACCATCTTACTAGCATATCCCCCCAGGTTGTTTGGGGAAGAGTACAAGGACAGATCTCACACAGGCACAATCAGGTGGCCCACAATGTCTGGGAACGATTGATGGCCGAATATCCATCCACAATAGGCATGATGACTAAAAAAAAAATATTAGTCCGTCAGTTAGATTATCAGAAAATATTGGCCACGTATTTTTTCTTTTTTCAATTTAACAAAAAATTATGAAGATATAGCCCGCCGAAGTTCCGCGTGACGTCACATCTAGGTACAATTTTACTTAGAAGGGACGTCATTTTCCCCCTCTCCCAAACTTTCTCAGTGCTTTATCTCTGTCATTTTTGTTTGATTGACAAAAGAAAAAATACGTGTCCAATATTTTTTGATAATCTAAATGACGGACTAAATAGAATAATATTTTGCTTACCCTGTGTACAAGCCTATTGCAGACAGAAACAGACTGGTTACGTTCAGCGGCAACGTGTGTGAGTACGGGTATTTCTTCCAGAAGGACTGCCAAGAGTGGCAAAATATTGGAAAGGCCTATGTCCAGAAGTGGACGAACAGGCTCATGGATGGACGGGTTCGGTTCTGTATGACTTAGAGCCATTCATGGTCGATTCACCACGTTTATTTCGTATGGGATCGCATTGAAACTCTACAGTGTACCACGAGTATCAAGTTTTAACTAAGATCGGCTAGACCGATTTATTACTGCTAACGACAGACAGACTGAACTTGCTATAAGCGGCTTCGTTTACAGACGGAACTCCACAAGTTAAGCTTTCACAAAATTATTGATATCTGCCCTTCTGTAATGACTAGTCTAAACATTAACTTCTCTTATAAACAATCTCAAATTAACTTATGAATAGAGAGCAGCATTATTATCTAAGAGCTCGTTATCATGCAGAAAGTCAAACGCGCAAAAGCATTAATATTATCTTTTTCATAATTAAGTTAATATTCAATTAATTCATTAATAATACATTTTACGCAACCGAATTAATGTAATCATCTTGGTTACTATTGGGAACAATGATATTAAAACAATAGTCGAACGCAACAAGTATTATGGACTTGTTTAGGTAGTTACAAGAAATTGTAATGGGCTGTAAATATTAATGTTCCAACGAGTAACGTCAATCCTTCGATAAAAACACTTCACATCTTTTCATAACAACCTGACAAGGATGAGATACTGCCATGTCAATGACAAGCAAGGGTCGATAACTTAGTGGTAATTATAAGTACCCAGATAAAGGGATACGAGGGGTGTATCAAAGAAATAGTTTAAAAATTTAAGTATTATTTTTAATATGAAGATAAAAGATTAAATGTCAGTCAAATGTACAAAAGGTACAAATGTGCATATAATATGTGCTCGACAATACGGTGTATTTTCCACACGACATCAATTTTTACACGTCGCTAATCATTTTTCGTGGAGTTAGACAGTTATTTTTAGGCATTATTTTAATTATAATGAGAAATAGACAGGCAGGCATTGGCGTAACTAGGATTTGTAGTTGGGGGGGGGGGGGGAACCCGGCCGGCCCCGGCTCCAAATCGTGAAGCCATAAAGAATCTGTTCTCTTTTATATCGTAAAAAGGTAAATGGATAAATCCCTCCACACGTGTTGGTGGCCATATTGTAGAATTAATCATTTCAGAATATCGTTATGAAATCATAAATTTATGATAGACTTCCAAGAAAAAGTCAAAAATAGGTGCGACGACGAGCGAAGCGAGGAGCGTGTTAGGTTGTTTGTGATTTAAAATTCGGGAGCCAAGCAAAGCGGAGCGAGGCAACCCCTTAATTTTTTACAGATTTCATGATATTACCGCAGATCATGAAATGATCAATTCTATATATTATACTACATATAATGATCGCTCTCCTAAAGCCAGTGGCGTGCATAGAACTTTTTGCTGGAAAAGCAATGACAAGATCAAGTTTGACGATAAAAACAACAAGAAAAATATCATCATCGAATTAGAAAAAATGATTTTATATGAAATCATGTACTCTAGGGTAGGCAGTGCCCTGGCGTCATACAAATAATGTATTTAAAAGTGACATTTAAATTTTTTCATATTTTTTTACTGTCAAACTTGACCTTTTCATTGCAAAAAGTTCTATGCACGCCATTGCATTTTAGAGCTAAGTAAACAAAAAGTCTAAACTGTGAATAATACTCATATATTAGAAACTTATTTTCACTTAGAACATAATACAGGGAAGTAGAACTAACGTTTGACACCCATTTAGAGTTCCTGAGGCTTATAAATAGGAAGTGTCCCGCTGGCTGAAGGTCGCCCGTAAAATTGTTTCCTTCATCCATTTTGAGTTTTGACGAAACAAATTACAATTTGATTGGATTCGATAGAACTAATCTGGAACTAACTCCCTCGACTACTAACATCGTCATAGGACATGGGGTCCCGTTGAGTGTAGGCACACATTTCAGCAATAAATGATCCAATTGATCCAAACCCATAAATATTTCGTCGCCGTGGCAGTGAGAGCGTCAACTCACAAGAAAGAAATTGATTTTTAAGGACGTTGATCATTTTTACAATCCAAGGAACCGAATTGCGTAATTTATTCCGCAGATTTGGCGTTTTTGTAAGAGAAAAGCGCATACAAAGGTGTGTAGAGCAACATCTCGAACTTCCTCATAGTTTCGTCCCTCTAGCTTTTCGATTTTAAATAATAGATCAAAGTGGTTATGACTTATAATTATAAATAATATAAACCAATAATTATCATATATAGTTCAGATGATCATACATTCAATTATAAAACATGTCGCCAGGACATGAATCCACGACGGGGTATCAAGGTGTTCCCAAGTGTGAACCGTGAAGTGCAAGTCACCATGATGTACCCGCTTTTCACCGACGATTCTTTTATAATTTATTACATGATTCGGGTTAGATGCTAAGTCACACTTTATTTTTATTTGATCTAATCCTCTGGTGAAGTATAATTAGAATTATGAACGAAACTTTGACCTAATCTTCTAGTTTACAGTATATACATGAATCAAGGTAGCGTCAATTAGAGAGAGGGGCCTTCTAATACAGGTTTCGCAAAACTTACAAGGAGAGATCAACAACTTAATGATATAAAAATGTAAGGAAATAAAGGAATTTTGATTTGATTTGATTTTGAATTAAATTGCATTTTTTTTCGCAAACAGCTGAATTTTAGGTAAATTTATTGGCATGCCTTTTGCATGCGTTTCGCAGAATCTCCGCCTCGGACACATTCGTAAATACCCGACGCGTTATCCAATCGGGATATTTCCGCTGCCCTTAAGTGGGAAAGTGATTACTTGAACTCATTCTTGAGTCAAGTTTGAGTTGAAGTTACAGAGGACCTCCTTTTATAACGTAAGGTTGATATCGGCGGTCCACCATAACCTAAACTAAGTAGAAACGTAGCGTCGGGATTGCCCTCGGGCGTTCGGTGAACACCCGACGTTCGTGACTATATATGAGCTATATATCAGGTATTTATACCTCTCTCTTAATCTGTATTGTTTTCAAGTACAAAGGTCGTGCATTTTTTAACTGAAAAATTAATGGATATAAATCGTAAATTGTATTTTGACAAAATTTTAATCAAAAGAAGTTGTTGAAGCATGTTTACTTTACTTATTTTAAAGCTTTTAAAGATTTTTTTTTTATTTCCATGAAAATATAATTATATAATATGGAAAATATGGCTTTGAGCATTAGCAAGTGCAAGAAATAGAGCTGTAGCAGAGATTATAATTAAAGTCGGTCACAGGTTGATTATTGCAATATCTGTTCTTGTTGATTAAGTTGTATTAGTAATGCTGTCTGAAACCTTTCTTTTCTTTTTTTTCTCGAAGAAATGTCATAATTTTGTTTAAAAAACGTATCCTTAAACTTTTTATGTTATAATGACTTTAATTTCTTTTATTTTGTTATTTAGCTCCGATAACAATTCAATTCGTCGTAAGTACTTGAAAAATATAATTTGCTTACAATATAATTAATGATATTACTTGGACACTCAATACATATTTCAGTTACGTAAAAACGCTAGGCAGAAGAAGACATTACCTCCGTAATTAATTAATACTTATTACTAGTTCCCTATCGTCTTTTTGCGAGTGTACCAATGAAAAACATTGGTATTCCTAGTAAAAACAGTAGAACAAATACAGAAACGCAATAGTGTAGTAAATACCTGAGCGTGTTATTCCACCACGTCTGGTATTTACGAAGTTGTTTCGGACATCTCCAATGGATAACGCGTCGGGTATTTATGAATACGCGCCCGGGCGACTTTGATTCAGTTGTTTCATTAAAATGGTTACTGCTCAGTTATGGCATAGCATAATAGCCAGATGACATTTATTTTTAGCAACTGAGATCATAATTGTTACATTAATTGTAATAATATGTACCTTCGAATTTAATTACAGAATTCCTTAAGCTAACGGTGATAGTTGCACCCTAATGGATTACTGGTCCTCCTTCAAACATATACCGGGTGTAAATAGAGTGCGACCATTAAATGAAACCACATATTCTACCGACCCTACTGAACCACTTTTCCCAAGAGTCATACCCGCGGACGCAATTAGTTTAGGAAATAATTGAGTTCCAAACAAAAACGCGTGAACCCTAACGCACCGATATACGGGCGAGTTTAGAGGAAATAACTCAATTATTTCCTGAACTAAGGGTGTCCGCGGGTTTGACTCTTGGGAAAAGTGGTTCAGTAGGGTCGGTAGAATATGTGGTTTTATTTAATGGTCGCTCTCTATTTACACTCAGTATACTAAAATTATAACTGCTCAACTACCGTAAGTTTATAACGTAAAATACATAGAATAATACCGACCTCGAGAAATAGTAAAAGCCGCATTAAGATCTGTGCTTCTCGAGTTATAATATGAGTTGATACACATCAGACACAATTTGCATTTTATATGTGTAGAGACAAATGACGAATCCGAAGCAATAAGTAAGCGTTATTGACTTGTGTCAGAGAGACAAACGTAAATTATTCAAATAGATACTTATTGTGCCGCCTTTTTAATCAATCCATAAATAAATAATAATATCCGAGTAATGGCGGCGCATTCGCTTACGAGGTAATTTTTATAATGTTTCCATCAAATCAACATTAATTTATAATGAATTATAAATAATATTAAATAAGAAATGTAATGATCTATAAATCAGAAACCAGATCATCCTTTTGGCTTTCTCACAATATTTGTTGACAAACGATGTTCGTTTATGGCTCGTAATTATAATAAAAATAATATATAAATTATAATAAAATATAAATGGAAAAGTGCACGAGTGTTTTTGTGAAAAATCAAGACGCGAGTTATCTTTCGTTAAAAAAAATGTTCCGGAAGTCACGTACAAGATCTAAATATACTCATTGAGAGATGCGAACAAAGAACAATCCACTTCACTAAATGAAGCAGCAATCGGCCTCCAGAATTTTCTTACAAATAAAACACAATCGCTCCAGATAGGACGAACATTTAGTAATATTCCACATCGAGCCGTCCATGTTCATTAAAATATCATATTGTTGTATTTATGTCAGAATAATAAGCTTATCAAAGGTCGGACCGGGCAAACATAATATCTTAAGGGAAATAAGACAATATTTCTCTCCCTAGTGATAAGTTTTAGGATTAATGCCCTTGCTGCTATCTTCAGGTCCCCCCAAGGGTTGTTGTTGGGCAAAATATAAGATAATATATGATTTACTTTGTAATTAATGCATTTAACTTCCGAACAACATCAGCTTGGCCAAGTAACTTTCCAAGAAGCACATTATCAGGCAGTTGCACATTTGTTTCGTACGTCACAATGGCGGGTAAACTTGAGAGTTAAGTTCCTATATCAGTCCTTAAGGGTTTTTTCAGTTTGTCACATGCAATACATGATGGCTGAAACGTTAAATTAAGCTTTCTTTTAGATTATTGTACATAAGGTGACATTTATTTATGCAGCCAAATTCATACTGAAGACTCTGTAAGTGCTCAATATCAAGGTTCGATGAACCTTTTTGTGAAAGCCCAGCCCCGAGTCAATTGGGGGTGCTAACTTTCTGGACAAGAACGGAAATCTTAAAACCATTTCGAGAAATATGTTTTCTGTGCAGTTGCTACTTATCAGATTAATAAATAAATCTATACTTTTAAAGATATTTTAACAAAACACAATGAACTTCATTTGACTTATCTATGACGTCATGACATGACATTTGACATGCAGTGCATTCCGTGTCGCGACATAATCGATTATATCGCGTCTATCATCATTCAGAGTCACTGTGAGCCCGATAATTAATCAACCGCCAGAATTCATATTGGAGACTCGGTTAGTGATCAGGAACAATGTTTAATGAACCTCAAGGTAAAACTGAAAACAAAAAATTGCTCCCGTACCTACCTACTGCCTATTCAGTCAGTATGGAAACAATTTTTTTATGATTTCGAAAATAACGATCATTGAATTTTGTTCCTGATCACTAACCGAGTCTCCAGTATGAATAAGGGTGATTGATTAAATTTCACCTTGTTTATCATAGACGAAATCCTTAACGACGCCATGTTTTGATATGCCTATGCTTCAGAGCGTTTGCACTATGAGCGATCTTTGAAAAGTGCTAGCTGGCCGGTGGCAATTTCAAAAATAGGTTTTTCGAAGAATAAGAGCATTAGTTAAATCATGATTATAAGATTGTAGTTAGAAGAAATTACTTCTTGGACCTAGTAAAGTAGTATATCCTTTGTATTCACGTAACTTAAATGAATTTCTACAAATTCTGTCATCATTCATGTTGCGTTCAAAAGAACCCTAAATGGATTAAAAGTATAAACAGTGATGGACGCCATTTTTCATTCGGAACGACTTGATGGGCGTGAGAAGTTTGATGGTAGTGTTAGCACTATTAGCGCCATGCGGAACGCCTCTAGTGACGTCACGTTAACTTTTGGCGGGTAAAATTTAAGTTTTTGTTTTTAAATAGATGCAATGAATAAAACCCAAAAATAATGAAATGAGTTTCATAAAATAGTCTACATTTTCAAACTAAATTATTAAAAAAATATATATCAGAAACATGCATGGCTAATTTATTTTGCGAAATTAGCAAAAAGTCCGCAATAATATAATGTTAATTTAGCAAAAAGTGTTATCGATTCGTGATACTGATCGCTTAACAAGTCTCCAGTATGAATTTGGCCGTATAAATAAATTTCACCTTATATCAGTCCTTAAGGGTTTTTTTTTCAGTTTGTCATATTAAATACATAATGGCTGAAACGTTAAAATAAGCTTTCTTTTAGATTATTGTACATAAGGGTGACATTTATTTATGCAGCCAAATTCATACTGAAGACTCTGTAAGTGCTCAATATCAAGGTTCGATGAACCTTTTTGTGAAAGCCCAGCCCCGAGTCAATTACTATGGACGTCAACATTTTATTTTGCGAAATTAGCAAAAAGTCCGCAATAATATAATGTTAATTTAGCAAAAAGTGTTATCGATTCGTGATACTGATCGCTTACCAAGTCTCCAGTATGAATTTGGCCGCATAAATAAATTTCACCTTATATGTATACATTTTCTCTTCATAATCTTTTTCGGGCATAATAATGTTTTTTTTTTCTTTCGCAGGTAACCTTGCAAGCTGGAATAAAGTAGCGTTATAAATGTTCCTGTTATGTCTTCTATATAATAAGACTGATAGTATTTAAATTCGAATTGTGATAGACGTCGCGTAGTTTTTAAAACACCTTTACTAGGTATATCATGCATTTGAAAAATGTGTTTGTATGTATTCGTTTAGGCAGGCACTTTCTTTCTAAAAGATCTGATTGTACATTAAATTCATCGCGTATTTGTTTTGTCATTCATTACATTATCAGAAGTTTTAATGTTATTATGTAGAATACAAAATGGCTGCCGCTTGCGGGACAACAGTATATTAATTGATTGATAAGGTAATTATGTTATAGTTATTGATAACTGGTAATTTGTTTATACAGATATCTCAATGCAACACTGTAAAGCTAATCGAAAAATAAGCTCACATCTAAATAATACGTGTATAAACCAGTAAAACTCGGTGGGTATGGAGAAACCGAGATGGGAAATGTTGTAACTGACTATTCCAATGAATTTATAAAATAACTGTACTTTCTTTATGATCTCAAAAATTAACGTAATCGACAAACTGTTTATATTTATAATTTACTTTCTTACTTTTTATAGTGACATACTCAAACTCATATACTAGATTAAGTTGTACCTTAGTTTTTGCGATTTAAGAGATATTCTAAATAATAATATAAGAAAAAAATCGTTTATGTAGCTCTTAATGTTCTCATAGAATTATTTCGCAGTTTTTTACTCAAGTGTTTTAAGCGCACTATAAATAATATTTAAATTTCAAAATTTTTGTTTTATTTGCTAACCCAAGCCGATGTTTTTCTTACTCGAAAATGAACTACAAAGTGATTAGGAATAAACAACGTTTATATTTTTCATCTAACTAGGTAGGTTCAGTAATAAACATTTCAAAAGGATGTTTTAGAAGGATTGTTTTAATTCACTTAGCTTAACATACAAAGTTAATCCGCACTTGTTCTTAATTAATATAATGCTCAACTCGACCCGGGCGATCAGAAAGTAATTTCCCAAACTTACACCATATGTTTTTCTGGTCATTCGGTTGGAGAGATGTTTTGTGCGGCAGCGACCAAGGTGTCATGGATGTCTTTAGCATATGCTACTTGGGCGCGCACCGTGCTCAGGTATTGTGGGTAACTCAGAGCGTTGGTTTCCTGTAAACACATACAATGGAATAGTACACAAATACGAATATTCATCATGAGACACTAAAATTTTAAAATCTTTAGCTAGAAGGGGCCGAAAGTGTACTTGTTTCGAACTTATTTGAAAGATACAGGGATTAAACGATGAATGGAATGTCACAACTTTACATTTTGAGATAATTAGGTTAACTTAATATTTACTTTTGCCGTAGGATAGGAATATCTCACGTTATGGACAGCCATAACTCGCAAACCTCCATACAAACGCAAACACAAAATTGTTGGGTGTCTATGGAATATTTTTATAATGGCTGAGTACAATGTCATTGTCTAGATCTATGCCAAGTTAGAACTAAAAATCAGGAAATTTCAATCATATCTTAACGATAAACCCCTAAAACGTGTTTTTATTGTTATAGATAAAATCAAAAAAATTATACTAATTCGCATCGCAAAATGTATTCTAGATTAATTTTAACCAATATGTTAGAAAAACTTCACAGTATTGCCCAATTTTTGTTTCTCTTGACAAACATTTTAAATTTTGTGCCCGAGCGCCGAAATCAGTGCAATTGTATTGCCTCCGCAAGTTTCATCGAACATGCACGTAATACCGAGATTACCTATAAATAGCACTACATTTGGTCACGCTCAAAACTGAGTTAGTGCTCATGACTATCGTCCTTAATGGAACCTTCACATTTTGACAGTTATCGAGTGAGGAAATTGGAAAATTAAGTGTAAAATTTAAATAAATAAATATATCGTCAGACATGAATCCCCGAGGGGGTGTCAGAGTTGTTACGGGTGTGAACTGTGAAATGCAAGTTACAGTCCACACTCGGCACACCCGCATTTCACCGACGATATAAACGTCCCAACGTGATGGGTGGTGGGTGAGCCCTATCGCCATTCGTTGGGCACAAATACACGCTTTTTAGAGTTTCCTCACGATGTTTTCCTTCACCGTCAGCAACTGGTAAGTATTAAATAAACTCTGCACATAAATTCCGAAAAACTCATTGGTGCATTGCCCGGCCGGGGAACGAACCTGGATCTCAAAGATTGAGAGGCCAGCGTTCTACCCCTGAGCTACCGTCGATATTTCAATCCAATGATTATAATAAGTAATTATAATGTGTCTCTGTTGTTACAACTGATTCCAAGAAGTGTTAATGAGACAAAGGTATTTAAATGCAACAGTTTCCTCATCAAACCGTGCAGATGATTACTATTTTTAACCCTCCTAATTCTCATTATTACTACAACACTAGTAAAACATTAGACCGCTGTCCAGATCACGGCTCGAATCTACTTTACAGAGACGGAAATTTAGGTTGGGGAAAAAGTTTCTTCGCATTTTATGTGAAAATTCAAAACATTTTTTAATAAAGTTCATTTACATTTAACTAAAGTATGTAGGTGGCATTTTGTTCGATAACTTTCTGCCATATTGTAGGTAGGGACATGATCCCATTGCTATAGAAATTCTGGGGCTTCTGATGAAAAAACCGCGACAAGTGGTTTTGGCAGTCTTCTCGTGATGTTAACCTGACACTGCCTAAATAATTCTGAAGAGACCGAAACAAGTGGAAATCTGAAGGTGCAAGGTCAGGATTATACGGCGGATGCATTAATACGTCCCAGCCAAACTCTCTTAATTTTTGCTGAGTGGCTAAAGATGTGTGAGGTCTAGCGTTATCATGATGAAAAACCACACCCCTTCTGTTGACTAATTCCGGCCGCTTTCTCTCAACTTCTTGCTTTAATCTCATCAGTTGTTCGCAGTAGAGTTCAGAATCGATGGTCCTGCCTGTCGGTAACAGCTCATAATGAATAATGCCCTTCTAATCCCACCATAACACAGCATTACCTTGTTGCGAGATAACCCGGGTTTCGCCAGAGTCTGTGTAGCCTGACCAGCCTTTGACCACGACCTTTTTCGCACGTTCTTGTCGTACGTGATCCACTTTTTATCACCAGTTATCGGGTTTTTCAAAAATGGTTCGGTTTCATTACGTCGTAATAAAGAATCACAAATGAGTACACGGTTCATTAAGTTTCTTTCAGTGAGCTCATGAGGCACTCAAATATCGAGCTTTTTTGTGTACCAGCTTTTTTCAAATGCGCCAAAACTGTTTTGTGATCAATCCCCAGTTCTTCAGCTAGATGGTAACAACTGATATTCCGATCTTGCTCCACTTTTTCAAAAATGGCATCCATTTTATCCGTAACAGGGCGCCGAGAGCGAAGTGCATCTTTGACATCAAAATTTCCGGATTGAAAACGCTTAAACCATATTTGTGCTACTCTCACAGACACTGCACTAGGTCCATAAACATCACAAATTTTTTTCGCGGCTTGCTTTGCATTTTTACCTTTTTTGTAGTAAAATTATAAAATGTATCGAATTTCTTCATTAGATTCACTCATCTTAACAGTAAGAAAAACAAATGAAAATCACACAAATTACCTAATTTGAATATGGAATTATCTTTTTTAAAATTTAAACTTTTTAATAATAACAAAACCAGCCAGATACAAATGGTATAGCCAAAGAGATTTTATTATAAGTTCATACATACTATTTGCGAAAAGAGTTCTTCCCCAACCCATTATAAGGTATTGTTCCTATCGTATAAGGTATATCGTCAGGACATCTTTTTGTGATCTCAGCAAGGCATTCGACTGTGTTGATCACAAAATATTATTAGGTAAGTTGCAATACTATGGTGTAAGAGGTGCAGCACATAATCTACTCTTTTCTTATCTACAAGGCCGTAAGCAATATGTCCAAATAGGTTTAAAAGATAGCTTTGGGAATGAAGTTAATAACTCCGACGAAAAATACATAAAATAATGGTGTCCCTCAGGGCTCTGTTTTGGGATATTTATTAATGACCTCCCCCAAAATATAAGACATGGAACTTACTTATACGCTGATGATACAAGTATTATTCTTTGCTAAAAAACGTATCCTAAAGTTTTAAAAACTGTAGGGACAACCTGGTTTAGTCTGGTTCGAAGCTAATGGACTAGCAATAAACTGCAGTAAGAGCAACCACAATGTTTTTAGGCGTCATACAAACAGCGCGAACTGCGACCTTAAAATTTAACACTAGTTAAAAGTAACTGTGTACGTTTCCTTGGTGTTGAGATAGATGATCCGCTAAAATGGCATGATCAAATTGCAACTTTAAAAAAGAGACTAGCCAGTGCTTGCTACTCCCTAAAATGTATGCGTAAAATTGTAGGACAAGACTCGCTGATACTCATGTACCTATATTTTGAAAGTATAATAAGATATGGTCAAGAAGCCTAGAAGAAATTAAAAAAAGAAAGCCCGCCTAAAGTTTATTTGGAGTATTTGTTGGTTGTTTGTTTCTTTCATTTTATTTCCTCATACTATGCATTGAATAGTATACTATTATACATATATACGTATGTAAGTAATATTTATTTATATTTATTTGTTATTATAATGATATATTGTGGATTGTTATGACATATGTATTTATTATATAGGTACGCATTGCAGTAAGTTTTGATTAGTATGTATTTTTCTTTGTTTGTATGATTACTCCTTGTGCTTTTTTATCCCTTTAAAATAATAATGGTTTGCTGTAAGCTCGCCAATGTACATACCTGTTCTATTTTTGTAAATACCTTTCTGTATGTGTCTCCTTGTGTGTACAAATAAAGTATAAAGTATTGAAAAACGTAGTATGATACACGTCGTAGGTAAGGGCAGTAACTTATCGCACTTGTAACATAAACTACTATTATTCTTTAAAAAAAAAAAATAGGTTTTATTCTGACGGCTTTTCAACGACTTAAAAATTTCAACTGAGTTTCTCAATAACTTTGTAACAATAATGTCTACGTTTGTAACAATTACTTTTTGAAGTTGCTTCAAGAAGAATAAAAAAAAAGAAATTTGAAATGATTATATTTTGATCGTGTAAACATATACTTAAAACTGAAAATGTTGTCTAGGGATACATACATCTACAATATCAGTGTGAGAAAAGGTGTATACGAACTTATTTAACACGGATGTACTTACAATATTTCAAAAACTAGTTAATTCAATATGAATATAAAGAAGACAATTACAATTATGTATTTAATTTGTGATACTTGAGAATAATTGTAAAAAACAACAGGAAATATTTAAAAATGTGTTTTGCTTGTCATCCTTGCGCATGTACGAGTATTTATGATTTAAAAAAGTGACTACGCTATTAAAGTAGTTTATGAAACTGGTACAGACCATTCACTATAAGAAGTCCCCTGGCTTAGGAAATGGTAGCACTGCATATAATGTTGCCAATGGCTCACGTAGCATTCACCCTACTACACATTCCTAATATTTACATAACTGCGTTTTTTTATACATTAATTAGACTACTCTTTGATGAAAATAAAATGTACAGAATGAAAAAATCAAAATTATCAATTATTTATTGATTTGTGTTTCGGAAACAATACGTATGATCTAATGGTATGAATATCTATACATGTATCTCTATACTAAAATGGTATTTTTTATTTCTTGTTCTAGCTCGACGACGCGATGTTTGTTCTACATTGTCGAGCTCCCGTTTTTTACGTTTTTGACGATTTTTTCCAGGCGACTTAATGTGAACGCTTTTTTCCGATATGCCTGCAAAAGTAATTGAATAGCTAATTTTATTATTTGCACATAAAATTGGCTTTATGTTTAAAGCTGATATCCCTATTTTACTAACCCGTCATGACACTGACACGAGATCGAACCTGATCGAGAGGAATCACTGTGCATTGTGCACGCCGCAATATTATTTAGTACGTGTTAGAGAATATTACATAATAGCCTCATTAGTATTTGATATTACACCTCAGACATGGCTGTATGGGCTAAGTTCCCCTTGCCTTCCTAGTTAGTATCACATTTACTGTAATCTCAAAAAAAGTTATTCGTTATGTTGTTCGGAGACCTACACTATAATTTTTTTTTGTTTGTGTTTAGAGACGAGTTCGTAATGAGGATTTTACGATATGAAGTTACAGAAAATATTTAAAAAAATCGGTCGTGTACGTGTAGGACTCACGCCCTGAGGGTTCCATACCAATCCAATAAGTTAATAGACTTAAATAATTTGAACAAAAATTACAAACTTATCTGCGTCATTTATTAAACAAAACTGCAAAATTAAGATGGTAAAGTATTCAGGTACGTAAGCCTTAAACTGCATTATACGTTTTTAGTATTCGTTGTTAAAATACAGTAAGCATATGGCACATACATAATATACAGAAATTCCAGATACTCAACTAGTTTAGTTTTTGAGATAGTACAAAAATGGCATAAAACTGACAAATTTGATAAGAATTTCTTTATTTTTAGCTCTGGACAATGACACTTCATATGCCAGGCTTAGGACAATAAAATCGACTCCTTTTACCAGTATGAGACACCTCCAGAAAAAAAACAATTTTTTATTTAATTTTCGGTTTTGGTCAACATACTACACAAAATATCCAAATTTTGAGAGTTTTAAACTCATTTCGTTTACAAGTTGACAAGTGACATTAATAAGAGTCCGTTTTACCCCTTGGGTTGGGTACGGAACCCTAAAAATTATATCTCGGCGTATGCTTGGCTTGCTAATGTTTACAATATATTGGCGTATGCTTGGGGTGCATATATGTTTACATCAAGGTGACCGATGCAAAACGATAACTTCTAAGGACCTTTCTTAGGTAACCTTGATTTAATTTTAGATTTCCTGCTTTCTTGTAAACATAAACATGCAACAAAAATAGTGGAAAGATATTGGAGAAACATCTACAATATCACTTATGAAAGAAGTACTGTTGGTAAGCTTATGATCTGGGTGCGCCTGTCCGTCTTTATTTCCGCCCATTAATCTGTCAGTCTGTTTCTTTTTTCAAATGAAAAGCAACGGATAAGAATAGTCGGCAATCCGGTTGCAAAACAGCGAGGAATATTGTGATTTTTTTGTTTAATGTCAACTCCCTAACCTAAACTATAAATGCCAAAGATCCAAGTGATATCCCAAATGAAAAGTTTAGTTATGAATAGTGGAGAACCGGAAATAAATAAAAAAATGCCTGGATCTAAAAAAATCTGGATCTAAATCACAGGATTCACTTTAAGAGGATATTCACGCTCGCAAAGGTCACTGTTACTCCATGCGGAACGCCCCGCAGTGCGAGAGGGACGGATTCCGGAAAAATAGCAAAATTTCGGTTTTAATATAAAGTTAACTAAAATAGCTATCAAAATTTCCAACTGAAAAAATTTAGATATCGTTAAAATCTATCTAATAAAATATCGTTGAGGTCTGTATGTCATTCCTGTCGGTCATACTATGAAAAAAAGTGTAGAAGACCTCATTTCAATCATTATTTCTATCGAGCGAAAGTTGCGCAATCGCGTTTCTGTACTGAACAAAACTGGAAAAAGGTTCCGAAATTTATATACTGATTTATCAAACTAGTGGCTTCATCTGAAAAGCAGATATACAACTTCAAAAAGTGCAATTTTTATAGTAATAGCCCCATAACGATTAACCGGATGGCCCGCGGTACGAAGGTAACGTCGAGTTAGAAGCGGCCCTGTCACGCGCGCATATTCCTAAGTACCCGACGCTTTATCCATTTAGGATACCCGAAGCAGTTTCGTAAATACCCGACGTCGTGTCGGATTAACACGTTAGGTTTTAACGAGACTGTTGTTTAATTTAATGTTCATTTGTTCCTTTACATTTTTTATGCCATGATGTTCACACAAACGTAAGTATAGTTAGTAGTTTATGCTACAAGTTAATGAGGCTACATACAATACAATACAATGCAATAGCTTACGAGAACGATTTGAAACACGAGCGAAGCGAGTTAATTTTGAACGTTAGATACGAGTAAATTAAAGCCGTTGAACCCACGTGTATCATATTACGTTTTTCAATGCATAGTGTGAGTAAATAAAAGAAACATAAGTAAAGAAACAAACAAACAATAAATACTCCAAATGAACTTAGGCGGGCGTTCTTGTTCTCTGCACGCAATTTGCAAACTTGATGGAAATATGTATACTGCGTTCACAATTTAGAAATGCGTTCGTAGGCTGCTTTCAGTCTGATAGTCGGCCATCTCTAAAAATCAGAAAGCCGTACTTAGCCGCAAAAAAAGCCGGACTTTTGGGTCCCAAGGTCGGACGCTTGAAAATCTAATAAAACACAAGTTAAAAAAAACGTTTTAATCAGTGCTGTTGACATATTTTCTTTGCCAGAAACCCGCTTTAAAAGCTCATTTTCTTTAATAATTTCATGAAAAAAGTTATTACATGTAAAATGTCTTAAATTAAATTTCACAAATAACGTTTTTGCAATAGTTTCAAGGTTTAACCTGTTTTTTTTTGTTTTATCCATTGTTGTCATATTAAAGATAATACTCTTCCTACATTGGCATTATGGAATCATAGAATCATAGAATCATTTATTTCATTAACAAAATAAGCTTACAGACTACATACGTCCAAATCACTTATTTGCTAGGTTACATTTTAAATTACAATAATAAAAAAAATGAAAAAAATATACACGTCAGATATTATGTGGTAGTACTTACTCTAAATAAGGTTACACTTAAAAAGTAGTGGCTCATTATTTTAATTTTGTTGACGGGATCGGAAAATAAATCAAGATCGGGCGAGTAGTCGAGCAATGAGTTTAGGAGCACGGGAGCGCGTACTGTCGCCTCGTTGTGGCCATAAAGTGTGCGCGCGGTCGACTCCACTAGCAGTCGGTGCTGGCGGCGCGGGACCACCCCGTCGCCTCCGCCGCGCAGCGCCCGCTCCGGGACAAACAGTTTCACTGTCTCCAGGATAGTTGGATTATCTATTATGTTCCGTAGAAGAAGGCAGTAGTGTGTTATAAGTTGCAGCTTTCGCCTCAGCTCTAGGGTGTCGAGTCCGATCATACCCGTCACAAAAAGAGACGGATAACGAAAGGGATAGTACCCATATATTTTTTTATAAATATAACGACAAAATTTTTTATGCATCTTTTCCAACGATAAACAATGTGTGGCTTCTCGTGGATCCCAAAGACTGCGTTGTACTCGAGACAACTACGAACATAAGCATTATAAAGCATGATTGCAGGGCGCGGATCACTAAATTTGGTAGTTTGTCTCATGACGAAACCCAAAGTCCTCTTTGCTCTTTTGCGGATATTCGTCATGTGTCCTTGAAAGTCAAGTCTGGTGTCTAATGTCAGTCCTAAGTCACGAATTTCGTCAACACGCTCTAGCTGCGGCGTCTGGGACCGGGTGAAGCTGATCGCCTTGCACTTACTGCTGTTGAACTGCAGACGGTTTGCCTCGCTTCACTCCGCCACCCTGTCAATGTCTCGCTGGAGACGCTCACAGTCACTAACGTCACTCACGCCAGAGAAAAGCTTCAAGTCATCTGCAAACATGAGGCATCTACTTCCCTCAAGTACCTTGGGCAAGTCATTAATCATGATTAAGAACTGGGTAGGGCCCAAGGTACTTCCCTGACTCACACCAGATCTGGTGTAGAAGGGTTGAGATTTAAATCCCGCACGCTGCACATATTGTAACCGATCACTAAGGTAACTGGCAAAAAATTTTAACAGACTCGGTGAAAACCCTATTTCTGCAAACTTCTTCATTAAAATTTGATTGTCCACGCGATCGAAAGCTTTTTGGAAATCGAAATAGGCAGCATCAACCTGCCGACCCGAGTCCATTTCAGCGAGGGCATAGTGGGTAAAGTTCAGGTGGTTCGTAGCTGTGGATCTACCCGCCCTGAAACCATGCTGGCAGTCGTCTAAGCGGATGCGGATTTGCAGGCCGACAAGCCTATCGATGATTGACTCAAACATTTTACTAAAAACGGATAAAACAGCAATTGGCCGATGATCTAACAGGTTGGACCTAGATCCACCCTTAGGTACCGGCGTTACACGTGATGTCTTCCAACGGGTGGGATACACCCCAGTTCGGACAGAAAGATTGTATATGTGTAATAAAGGAACTTCCAAAACCCCTACACAATCCTTCGCCACGAACGGGGGAACACCATCCGGGCCCGTAGAAGAGAACGGCTTGAGACGTCTGACAGCGCGGCGCAAGTCGACTTTACTTACCCCGATCACGTCCACTCGCATGGCATCAAGCAGCGCCCCCCCGGCGCACCTCTGAGCGTGGTCAGTGTCCAAAACAGGTATGTCGTCCAGGAAGACCGAGCTGAAGTATTCCGCGAATGCATCAGCGGCCTCCTGTCCAGTCACAGTCCTGTCCTTGTAGGTCAGTTCGTCATATTTATGTCTGTCTTTTCTTTGGTCATTTACGTATTTCCAGAAATTAGATGGGTCCCTACATATGTTAGTCTCAATAGTTTTCAAGTAAGTTGTGTAAGCCATATTTATTTGCGATTTGACGAGCTGCCTATAATATTTAAACAGCTCTTTATTTACTTCTTGTTTTTCCGCTTTGTAACGCTTATGGTGAAAGAATTTATTTTTAATGTTGCGTATTATTTCAGGGGTAAACCATTTCGGATAAATATATCGATTGTTAAACCCGCTACGCCTTTTAATTGGAACACAGTCGTTTATACACGCATAAAGTTTTGTATAGAATAGTTGGGTTGCTATGATGACGTCACTTGTACATACAACATCACTCCAATCAATGTTTGCGATAGATGCGTATAACACACTAAGATCTGCCTTATGAAAATTCCAATCGGGAACTGCAGCGTCAGGTGAAGCGGGGGGAGCGGGCGGCGGCGGTAGGGCTGTCCCGCGCGGCCACCACACAGTCACTTCGAGCGGCGGATGATACAAGTCGATCGGTACTAACGGGTCAATATCGCTCGACACGCTCACGCGCTCCGCACTCAGCCCGCACAACACCAAGTCCAACTGCCCGCCAAAATCATTTCGTATGTTATTATGCTGGTTGAATTTACAAAATATACGGAACAATTCGAACTCATTATTTACATTAACACTCATCATAGAGGTAAGATTAAAATCACCTAGTAGTACTAGATCGAGGTCCGGGAACATGCAATTTACATTTTCGATGACTTTTAATAATTCTAAGTATTTATGTTCAAATTTCCTATAATCTGGTGTTAAATACACGACACAACATACAAACTTAATGTTTTTGTATCCTATAGTGGCACATATAATTTCCATGTCCGGTGTCAGTCCGTCGATGTCGGTGATCCGGCGCACGGTGTAGCGGTCCCGCACCGCTAGCAGCACTCCTCCGTAGCCGACATCTCCCGCACGGTCCTGACGCAG
Organism: Ypsolopha scabrella; assembly: GCA_910592155.1. NCBI lineage: Eukaryota > Metazoa > Arthropoda > Insecta > Lepidoptera > Ypsolophidae > Ypsolopha > Ypsolopha scabrella. The sequence goes on from OU342982.1 coordinate 12,545,228, forward strand.
GACAATGTATCCGGGGGGGAACAACTCCGCGTCAACAACAGAGCTATTTAGATAAGTCTCTGTGACGGCTATAATATCAGCTGGACAGCTTAAGACAGAGTTCTTAAATACCATTGTTTTTGTTCGCACCCCTCTAACGTTTTGATACAAAATATTAAAAACCTTATTGTTGACTTTCCGACTCACGTCTGGATGTGAATCGAAAATTCTGCCGCCAAGGTTTAATACAAATATCTTGAGCCCATTTTTCAACGGACAGAACAAGGTTTTCTAGTTTTGCTGGTACTCCTAACTTAAATGACGCGTATTTACCTCTAGGTTTCAGTGTCTCGACAGTACATTCGTCGGAGCTGCATATAGCTTTCAAATGGTCTGCTATCGCTTGTTCACTAGTACCCTGTTTGACATAGTACAGGTGAAGGTGTTTAATTCGGGTCGACGCTTCAAGTGTGGTCGTACCCGGCGCAGCTGTTCCTGTAACTACATTAGCAGGTGCCTTTCTTCGTGCATATTTGACTTGGGTCCACTCTTCGTTTTTCGCGGCCCCGGTCACAGTTGGTGCATCAGATATGGCGGCGCTCACGGGCGTAGGGGTGATGACGGCGGCGGGGGATGCTGAGTCACCGTCGCCACCAGCGGAGCGCACGCGCAGCGAAGGTGTCAGGCCGTCCGCTGCGTTAAGCGGGCGTCAGTCGCGGGTATCCGTCGCGGGGACCCGCGCCGTGCTCCGTCGCGGACAAATTTAACCCGTCGCGGACGCCTGCGACGGACTCCCGGCTCTCGCAGCGCCGCCAGTACAATTTTGATTGCGCGGGTGTACAGTCGCTATCATGAATTATTTGTTGATATACTACTTAGCCAAAAGACGACGTAGACAAGAGCGACAGCCAATCAGCCCATATGTCACGTCTAGATTGTTGTGTGGAGAATTTGTATCCAAGTTTACGTTATTTTACGTATAACTCACCTGTTGACTTTTTTTCTGCGTCACTTAAGCCCTCAAAATTTTCATATAGTTCCTTGCAAATCTCAAGCCATGCAGCTTGACGCGCATCCCGGTCTTTATATAAGTCATTAGACATATCCCATAAAACGGGGCGACATTGGATTTCTAAAATGACACGTTCCGTGTCAATAATATTCATTGTTATCAAATTATGAAAAAGACTGTACAAGCACGGAACGTGCGGCACGGATAACGCAACGGCGCTCACTGACTTTCTAGAAACATCTCCGCTCGCGTGCTCCGTCACACGGACACCCGTCGCCCGCGGGGCGGGTTCCGCCGCCCGCGCCGCGTGCGACGGGGGACCCGCTGCACGCAGCGCTGATCTATGAGATTACAAGAAACAGCACGCCGTACGGGCGCCCGCGTCGTGCACCCGCTTAACGCAGCGGACGGCCTCAAATTGCTCGGCGTAGCAGTTGCCGGGCGCGATGACTCACTCGTACTCTTTGCTCGGCCACTGGTGGCGGCGGCGGCGGCGGCTGCCTTGGTCGCCCGAAGCCGGGCCGCTCGGGTTTTTACCGGTTCCGAAGCTCGCTGTGGCGGTGGCGGTGTAGAAGTGCTCGGTGAATTGCGGGTACTTTTCGAAACACTAATGGCGCTTGGTAACGATAACAACTGGGATTGTTGTTTTATAACTGCACCTTGTTCCAAAACCACTTTATTTAACTGGTCAATTTTCTTATGTAACCCCATCACTGACTCTTGGAGGTCTGTAACAAGCTTTTCCAAGCGAGCTTGGGCCATTTTAACCACTAAACGGATTTAATATTAGACGAGCGACGGACACACACGTCCGCCCAATTTGAAGGACCGGTATTGCAAAATAATACTCGCAAAAAGCAAGGAATGTGACCCATTTTCGCGGGGGCGATACGACTCACGGCCGTGTTGCGTGAAAAGTAAGAAAACGATAAAGCCTAACAAAAGCCGGACAGGCCGGACGCAGTAAAATTTGGCCGGACAAGAGATCAAAAAGCCTAACACTGTCCGGCTTTATCCGGACGGATAGCAACGCTAGTCGGGCGACATCTACCTCACATGCTTTGATACTGTCCTGCTGTCAGTGGTAGGCGGTTGCCATCCAACGATCAAACTGAACGCAGCCTATGAACGCATCAAACTGAACGCAGTTTATTTCCGTCAAGTCTATCTATATGGTACACAAAGAAAGATTTCCAGCATTTTTTCAAAAATTAAAAAATAAAGCTCTAGACGCAGTAAAATTTGGCCGGACAAGAGATCAAAAAGCCTAACACTGTCCGGCTTTATCCGGACGGATGGCAACGCTAGTCGGGCGACATCTACCTCACATGCTTTGATACTGTCCTGCTGTCAGTGGTAGGCGGGTGCCATCCAACGACCAAACTGAACGCAGCCTATGAACGCATCAAACTGAACGCAGTTTATTTCCGTCAAGTCTATCTATATGGTACACAAAGAAAGATTGCCAGCATTTTTTAATAAATTAAAAAATAAAGCATAGTGTGGTAAAAATTACTGTTACATTTTGATGCAAGTGCGAAAAATTACATGAAATAATAAAATAAAAGTATTTTTTGTTTGATAAACACTTGTACTTGTCCACTTATTTATATTAATTTCCCTTACCGGTTTCGCTGTTAAAGCATTATCAAACCTTTGAATCAAACAAAAAATGTTTCAAAAGTTCCACCAAGTGCCAACAATCACGAGCATCAACTCCAAAATAAAAGTAATTTTGTAGCAAATCAAAACAGATACAAGTCTGCAGAAGAAACGCAGTCTGGTTGGCGCCAATCTGTATAGGTACTACAAAGACCAATGTCTCTTTCTAAAATATTTTTAATAATAATTTCTAAGATATTTAAAATATAATATAAATTATGCCGTCTAAAATCGTCTTGAATTTTTAAAACATCTTTTACAATTTAAGATACATAATATATTTAATAATAAAATAGAAAAGTTTGAAAATTATACAGTTTTTAGAGTGTCCGGTAAAACAAAGGTTTACATGCTTACTAAATGATGTGGCCGGTTTCCCCTAGATGGCTGGCGTCAGTAGTACAAACAAAAAGCACAAGTGCGACATATGTCATTTTACGCACGCTAAACAGGTACGTAATCCATCATATTTTGAGCAGGTGTATTAAAAAAACACATGATTGTTATGTATGATTAAGATGTAAAAAAACACCTATATTTTTTAAGCAATAAGGCATAATTTTGTCAAAATTCGTATTCAGTCGTTGTTTTATTAAGGCAACTCGCTTTTTAGGTCAGTATTTTACTGAAACTCATTTTGTTAATATTTCGTATTCAGTCGTTGTTTTATTAAGACTGCAAATAAGGTCAGATTGAGCACCTCATTTCTCATAAATCAGAACTGAACTTTACGACGTTTCTTTTAGTTTAAAATAGCGCGCTCTCAGCCGTGGCTGTTACGACCACCAAGAAACACGCGCCCACAAAAATCTGTGTTTTTATTTAATAAATCTGTTTCTAGATGCAATTTTTAAGATATTCTAAGACGAGCCGACGAAGTCATTTGTTAACTTATTTTTAATATAAATTTCAAGGCTTAATGATTTAAGGAAGGTCCTTTAACACTCAAAAAACATGGAATTTAGAGGTAACTTCGTAATTTTTTTCTATCGAGATTTTGCGTTTTTTCCAAGATCAGCCCATCAGCCATATAGTCTACTGTCTATATTATTTTTACTATACTGATTAACCAAGTTATTAACCATTTGAACTTGGGCATCTAGCCTTATACAGACCCTTCAGAGTGCGTAATATTATTCCACCCTCTTACCTGTGTAGTGGGAGCCGCATCTAGTCGTGAAGGTATGACAGTGAGCGGCAAATAGTGGGCGGCGGACTGCGCTTGCTGGATGCAAGTTATCGCGGTGCGCTGAAATAAAAATGTTCCATTATTGAACTGCGTTTTCTTAAGGGCCGGTTTACATTGTCATGCGAGTAATCTAAAATTTTCAGTGCCTAATTCACCATCTTAGGACAGACTTTTATACTGTTGAATACATGTTAAACATAGACCAATCTTTCGTATTGACAGTAAATGTATTACATTTATAAATAATAATTTATATTTTTTGAAGTGATCAATCAATTTACGGAAAAATAATGAAAAAACTTTCCTCAATTTTCCCAATTAATGTCACCAGTTAACCACGTTTTTTTTGTATTGCATAAATCATAATTACAAAATTTCATGTCAGAGTAACCTATGACTTTTAATCAATCAAATTCTGCAATTTTATTAACAATCCTTTTATTTAATTAGACAGAAGAACATAATTCTGATTTTATTAACAATCCTTTTATTTAATTAGACAGAAGAACATAATTACCATCACTTCAAATTCCCATAAAATTACGATCGATTTTGTGAAACAAAAATAAATAAAATTATAGACTTTGGATGATTTTTTTACAATAATCAAGATACATAAAATATAACTATGTAGTTTTGACGTTACATAGGAATTTAATAGGTTCTTACTTTACAAAATTTGACTGAATTATATCTAGCAACTTTGCAAAAATTTTAATTTTTATTTCAACTAGAAGCCGAGTAATTGATTAAAAACTCAGTTTTTCGAAAGCGCGTGATATATTGGTAATTGCCACGTCCCAAGCGAGCTATTTTAAACAATAACTTCAGTTATACTTGATGCAAAATAAGGTGCTCAATCTTAGGTCATCCATGCCCTTGGATAGATTATCAAAAAAAGTAAAACTTCCATCCAAGAGGCCTAAATTTATACAATGTGTATAGATATATACTGAACTTCAATTTAGAAAGCCGGTAATCAAACCTCAGACAGAGATAGTACTCTAACGATGGCCGAATATAATGGCTGCTTAGTTAGACCATGGCTGGTGAAATGATAAATCAGCTTGTTTTCTCTGGCACTTGTCGTTTAAGGTGGTAGCAGAGGATCTCGGTGCAAAATGCAGATCCTACCATTGTGGTCCTTACTTTTGAATACAAAATATGCAATAAATGCGTTTTATGTGTATTCGCGAAGTAAGGAAAACAATATTAAAAGGTGCATTTTGCACCGAGATCTCCTGTTACTCCCTTAGTGTGAAAATTTCAAGTACAAAGTAGTGTTATCTGTACCCTAGCAAATCAAACTGGTAACAACCGATGTATGTCGTAAGTGTATAGTTGTACACATATATTGATGTTATTAACGAGTTTACGTGACTCTTAACATATCATTCGACTTCTAATGATGTTTTCAACTTGGTCTGCTTTACCGCCACCATATTACAACTAAACAACTAAGATAATTTGTTAAGATAACTTCTATCCCCTCAGCAATTAAAGCGATTTTAGATTAATAAGAAATAAGTTTCTTAATATAATTATGTTATCTGATAGAGCTCTTAACGAAAGTAGTTGAATTGCAAATATTTTTTATTACACTTTAATGTGTTATTTACATGCAACACTGTAAATAGCTTCTAATATTATATCCTAAAGGTCAAATAATAACCTGAGGTTTTTTACAGTCGGGTATGTACTAAAAGAAGAAATTGTACTACTTTCAACTTCGAGCGACTTAAAAACATAAAAGCTCTGTCTGCCCACATTGTCAATTTTATTATTTAAACATCAAAATGTGTAATTCTTACCAAATGAAGCTCCATTTGATCACAAAGAGAAAAGAACTCTTCTAAATTTTTATCAAATCTTGGCACAGGATTTTCAATACCTTTTCTGAAACACGAAATATAGTAACGCTATAAACAATGGTATTATAGCAGATAGCACAAGCAGAAAGTATTCCGCGCTTCACCGGTGTGAAGCGTGGACCTCCGTAAACGTACGGGGGACTTATCGTCTAACATTAACATCTATCGCTATGTCTTACAATTGTGTCGTGACTACAAAATATGATGTGTTATGTTATTTTGAGCCAATAAAAAACATTTGAAAGCGATAACGACGGATGTTAGGAGGAGGTAGGTTTCTATGTGTAAGCACAATTGGGGGAAATGTCATCTCCCCCGTCTCGCTACCCAAGGCGTGGTGTGATGTTCTTTTTAGCCAATAAGATACATTTGAAAGCGATAACGACGAATGATGAAGTTAGACAATAAGAAGGCAGGTTTCTATATAGAATAGAATAGAATATGGTTTATTCATAGTAAAATTACCTATGTACCTATAAGCACAATTGGGGGAAATGTCATCTCCCCCGTCTCGCTACCCAAGGCGTGGTGTGATGTTCTTTTTAGCCAATAAGATACATTTGAAAGCGATAACGACGAATGATGACGTTAGACAATAAGAAGGCAGGTTTCTATATAGAATAGAATAGAATAGAATATGGTTTATTCATAGTAAAATTACCTATGTACCTGTAAGCACAATTGGGGGGATATGTCATCTCCCCCCGCCTCGCTATCCAACGCGTGGTGTGATGTTATTTTTAGCCAATAAGATACATTTAAAAGCGATAGCGACGGATGATGACGTTAGACAATAAGAAGGCAGGTTTCTATATAGAATAGAATAGAATATGGTTTATTCATAGTAAAATTACATATGTACCTATAAGCACAATTGGGGGGATATGTCATCTCCCCCCGCCTCGCTACCCAACGCGTGGTGTGATGTTATTTTTAGCCAATAAGATACATTTGAAATCGACAGCGACGGATGTTGAAGTTAGACAATAAGGAGGCAGGTTTCTACATAAATGTCATCTCCCCCGCCTTGGGCGTTGACTAGCCTTGGGAGGTCACGCATTAACTTGGAATTTATCTTTTATACATATTTTCTTTATATAAACAGGATGTTATCATAGGAGCAGTAAACTTCCTTCAACATTAAATTTAATTGATTTCAGTTATCATATCAAAGAATAATAATACATATAAATATTATAAAAAAGGTGTTTGTGAGTTTGGATGTAGGGGATAACTTTCAGAACTACTGCTCCCAACCTGAAAATTCTTTGACTAATAGGAAGCTACATTATCCCTGATTGCTATAGGATATTGTTTGTCCCCAGGATATGGGTAGTTCCCTAGGGACATAACTATTCATTAAAATGCGCGGGTAATCTCTGAACCGATTTTGAAAACTTTTTGCTGTTGTAATGGTTAGACTCATCAATTGAACAATAGGCTATAGTTTTTTCCCTTGGGACAGGCAGTTCCCTAAAGACACAGCCATACTACGTAACCGCTTTTGAGAATGATTTTACAGTTGTAATGGTTAGATCTCCCCTTGGACATAGGCTCTGGATACGGCAGTTTCCTAGAGACTTAGCTATTAATTAAATTCGTGTGGGCAATCTCTGGAACTACTGAACCGATTTTGAAAGTTATTTCACTGTTGTAATGGTGAGACTCTTCACTTGGACATAGACTATAGTTTGTTGACACACACACACACGCGCGCACACACACACACACACAAACTTTCGCATTTATAATATTAGTGTGATGTGATATGACTCACTGAGATATAGAATCCACATTATGGTTTTGATGGAGAATTTGTGCTGCTGATTTTAATGTCATCTGAAAAAAAATACAAACAGCATTATAAACTCATACTAAGAGCAAAATACCCAACCATTACTCGCAAACCTACATACATATGCAAACACAAGGTTGTGAGGTGCCTGGAATGTTTTTGTAATTATTTTTTTAAGACCGATTCCATCTACGGGTATGTCCAATTAGAACAAAAAATCCGGAAATTCACATTTAAACAATAAACCCCTAAAAATGTAAATTTAATGGTTTTTAACCCAAACTGCAGCCGAATGTGTTTTTATTGTTTTAGATAAAATCAAGAAATGTAGTTGCACACCGAAAATGTAACATTACACGACTGTATGACGACGAGCCGCTGCCCATAAGAGAAGGCAAAAAAAAGTATTATATAACAATGTGCAGAAAGGAGATTATACCGGACGAACTGCATCCCTGGTTTATTAGAAACTTTACCCCAATTATATCAGTTTCATATTTTGCCTACTTACTGGGTTTTACCTCGCAGCCCTCAATATTATATTAGAAAAAAACAAAATTAAATTACCTCAATTTCCAAGTAGAACCACAAATCGTGGACAATATAATCAAATCAGCCAATACAAATAAGTATACTCTCACAAAAATTTGATTATTGTACACATACAAAAACAGTGAGGAAATACTAATTCATTTTATTACTTTATTTGGTTTTAAGAACAACAACGTTTTGACTCAAGTTTAAGGCTGCATATAAGGTCAGATTGAGCACCTAATTTTGCATCAATCAGAAATGAACTCTACGACGTTTCCTTTTAGTACAAAGTAGGATGCTCTCAGCTGTGGCTGTTATGACCACCGAGAAACAGGTGCCCACAAAAATCTGCATTTTTATTTAATAACTGTGCTTGATGCAATTTTTTAAATATTCTAAGACGAGCTGACAATGTTATTTGTTAACTTATTTTTAATACAAATTCCAAGGCTGTATGATTTAGGGAAAGCCCTTTAACACTCGAAAAACATTAAATTTAGAGATAGCTTCGTAATTTTTTTCTATCCAGTGAATTTACAGATTTAGCATTTTTTCTAAGATCAGCCTATCAGCCATATAGTCTACTGTCTATATTATTTTTACGATACCAATTAACTAAGTTACATAATGTGACATGCTCATTTGAAATTGGGGATCTAGCTTAAAGGAGTTGTGTTGGGGATGATTTGGCAAAGCTTTGAGAACTACTGGCTTGACAATTTTCCTGACTGCATCAAAACAGTCTTAAATGTCTCTTATATAGCATTAAAATATGGATGGTCAGAATGGAAGAAAAGATATGCATTAAGTGTCTGAACAAGTTGAAGCAAATGGTGGTAAATGTTTATTTTTATAATGCAATATTATTATTTTTTAATTAAAAAGAAATTAAGCATGATATAACAACTTTGGTTTCAGCAAAATGCAAACATGAAACTTTGCTTTGACACCTCCTGTGAAATACTTTAGTATTCATAATGAATGACCCAACATGGGAGTGACATTGTTGATACAGAGACACATATCATCATCTTGGAAGTCAAAAGTCACAATCCACAATTGGCCCTTTTGTGGATTTAATGATAATAATGACTATTTAGCACGCTGGAGTAACCAAATAAATGTTGATTTCATAAAATTTAGCAACTTTTTACTTTGTTCTCATAATAATGTCTTGTCCTTCCTGGTTCTCTGCGATTTATTTGATCATATTAAATAGTTTACAGTTTTATTAGTTGGAACCGGGTATCAACAATCTGGAACTGGTTCTGCATGCCCTAGTCACCAATATTGATTGTATTATATGGTGAATTTGTTTACTTCATTGGATTCTTACAATGTAAGTGTTCCCTAACGAGAAGTGGAGTGGTCATTCTCATACAAATTGCAAACTCTTTAGTGGATACTGCGGTTGGGGTGTACATAAGGGGGCACTATGGGAAAAAAGACTTAGAAACGTGCCCCCTTATCGACACTTTGACCGATACGGCAGTGAGGAAGAGACTCTCTAAAGCTTTTTTGGGTACCTATTATGTGTTTTAATTGCTACTAACCGGTATAGATTCCCGCAATGAACCCATGAGTGTCTTAACTTTAGAAATATTATCCATTTTATCCTGCTGGGGTTGTTGAGGCATTGGTTGTTGGGAAGCCTGCATTTGTTGTGGTGATGGTTGTTGTATGATCGGTCCTGTGACGGGCATTTGCATTCCCACGTTCGGTCCTCCACCGACGGGGTTCATGGGGACATGCATATTCATTTGATTCATAGTACCTCGTGGTTTTATTTAGACTAGAAATCTTCTAGTTATACACCTAGAAATAAATAAAAATTCACACAAAAACAAAACTAGCAGCCAACTCAATCGTCAAAACCAAAACGTCAATTAGACCCCCAAAGATTAAGATTTGGAAGTGACTAAAGGACTACTGGCGGTTCTTTAATTTTTAAATTAATGAACCGTAAGTCACTGTTTAGCTGTTGAAATATCTTCCTTAGCACGAAATCATAAAGTTCAATTTGAAATGTACAGTTCGAAAAGGGAAGCGATCCTTTAACTTTATAAATTATTGAACCGTAAGTCATTGGAAAGTGCTCGGAAAATGATTTTTTCTGCATAGGTATCGTGAATTCTGTTAAAAATACGGGGGTCGCCTCGCTCCACTTCGCTTCACTCGGCTCCCTAATATGTAATTACATGTCAACCTAACCGCTCCTCCTCGCTTCGCTCGTCGTCGCAACCCATTCCCACCGGTCGTATAAAATTAAAAGTAAGGGAGCCGCTAACGGCTATTGAGTCACTTCCTTAAAATTAAAGTACAGTCTGTCAAAAAACTCATGAAAAGAATGTTTGAGGAACTAAAAATTTTCTGTATGGCTAGCAACACTAAGCACAGAGTAATTTCAAGTCGGAGCTGTCATCACGCCTGTGTTTTTTAGCGTTGCTTGTTAATTTTTTTTATTATTTCGTTAAAATTGGCATTTTATTCTATCCGGGTACAAACAATAATATCAACTATGAGAAAAGTAAACCCAAGTGGAACTCGCGAAGTGATTTTTAAAGTATTTCAGCGATGTTTCTTGGAATACCAAGCTGGGTGTATTTTGTCAAATTTAAAGGATGTTTATGTTCGAACAGTAGAAATAACGGGTATGTATCCTTGTTACTGTTTTTAATAAGCAAATTTAAGTTAATAAATGTACAGAACGTACAAGTTTGAGTGTAAAAATGCAATGTTTACATTGAACATTCATAGGTTAGATTATGTGTTTGTTTAGTTCACATTATAGCACGACCAATAATAAGACTTTTTTGACAAACTGTACACCATTCTCTACCGAGAGAAGAACGGTAACCCAGTACAAGTAAATTACGACACAGCAGTAACAACGTACAGGGGAAGCCAATCATAAATCATTTGATATTATCTCCAAAATCACGTGACCCACGAATGAGCGTGGCGGGAAAATTTTAATCCAAAAGCAATTTTTTGTACTTGAAAAAACGTAACCTTTATTTACTTGAAGCAAATCATACCTAATTAAAAATGTATATTTTGAAAACATATTTCATTCATAAAAATACACATTTCTACTAAAGACTGGCTTTATGTAAATGAAAGTAACGTTTTGTAATGTTTCTAAGAAGAAAGTTATTGCTGTTTGCCAATAAAAGGATTATCTTTCGTAAATAGATTGATTTATTTTGTAATTTTTACATTAAATTAAAGAAAATATTTAAGAACATAAAATTATATCTACAAGACCTAGAATATGTAAAAATTTGTCTAGAAAGCAAATAAGAATTTTACTAAAAATGCAAATTAATCTCATCACCATTTATTTTTATTTTTTTACTTTTAATTTTTATTTTATTTTTAATTATTTGATTCTAGTTTTTGATGGTTTGGCTTGATGAAAACATTTAAGCTACAATTATAGGGAATCACTTAATCAAACTAAATTTAATGATTTTCACTCGCTTTGGCATCAATTGGGGTAATTGCTGTAGGAGACCCGACCAACCCTGGAGAAAACAAATATATTGTTATATTTTTAACCAAACATTACATACTTACTAGTAATTTAGACCTTAATCTATTAACATACAAAACAAGGGACGTCAGAAGTGTTTTTCGAGTGTAGACTGTGGAGCGTATGTGAGTCATAGTTCACACCCGAACATAGTTCATCCTCATTTTACCGCCGATTGTAAGAAAATGCATCGCCCTACATCGGGCATAAATACCTAATACTCGCCTTTTAGGACTTTTTAGCGGTTCTCGATTTTTTCTCAATCGAGGCACCGTAAAATTTATGGATGTGGAAGAGGTGCAAGAGGTGTACCAATATCGTAACAGATGGATAACTGTAGTTTTTGTCTACCCGTTTGGAAGATAGGCGTAAGTATATGTACATATGTAGGTACACAAGATTTCTTACACTTTTCCCTTTACTTCACCGTTTAGCACGTGGCAAGTATTGGGTACGAATACAAGTACTATGCACATGAATTCCGAAAACTAATTTTTGCCTTCCGACCAGGGTTCAAGCATGAGTCTCAAGATTGAGAGGCCAACGTTCTACTATCTAAGCTGCCAGGGCTTTGAAAGGTCAGTGTTTTACCGACACTCTCTAAACATGACCCGTTTATTCAACAAATTATATAATTACCTCGGCAATGGCGTCATTTCTCATCAAATGTAATTCCCACCACATCTTGCTTTTTAGTTTTTAATTTTGCAGCTTTTTATAAGAGAAACGGACAGGATCGAAGTGTCTGCCAGAGAAGTTTGTGGCTTCTGCCCAGTTTCTTTAAATCCACCCCTGAGAACCATGCGTAGTCAAGGCAGCAATATTTTGCCCAAGCTCTGAAATTGTTTTGTTAAAATGTATTAGTGTCAATGTAAATTACAATAATTTTTTCAGTATAATGCACGTGTAAACTGAAAAAGTATGCAAGCCTGATGAAAGCCATTTTTTGTCGTTTTATTTACTCCAAGAGATTGTTTTTTATTCCTGATAGCTAGCACAGTTAATATTGTATCGACTGTCATCTTTTTCTAAACCTCTATCGTAAACCACGATTGTTTCCACTTAGCTAACATTGTACTTGGGAAAAAACGAGATAGAGATGCTGATACAGTCTGTATCTACTTTATCACATTCACAGAACTGTTTGTCGATGAATCGAAAGAAAAATCTATTTTTTGGATGAACGAAACCTCTTCCTGATAAACGACTAATTTAAAGAGTCTTTGTTGCACTTTAGAAGGCATGTAAAAATGAGAGTTTTGGAAATGGCAGGACAGCATCAATAATCCGGTGTAATTTTTGTTAGAAGTGACTAAATAGCCGTTAGCGGCTCCCTTAGTTTTAATTATATTCGACCGCTAGGGATAGGTTGCGCGCGTGCGACGACGAGCGAAGCGAGGAGGAGCGGTTAGGTTGACATGGTAAGTATATATTAGGGAGCCGAGCGAAGCGGAGTGGAGTGAGGCGACCCCCGTAGTTTTAACAGAATTCACGACATGCAGAAAACATCGTTTTCAGAGCATTTTCCCATGATTTACGATTCAATAATTCAATAAATTAAAGGACCGCTTCCCTTTCCGAACTCTACATTACAAATTGAACTGTATTAGTTCGTGCTAAGGAAGATATTCCAACAGCTAAATTGTGACTCACGGTCCAATAATTTTAAAAGGGCCGCTAGCGAACCTTTAGTCACTTCCATTCTTGTTTACTTTTCAATTTTCATGCATTATAAATAAATAACCTCTCAAAAAAGTAAATGTGAATTGAAAGATATTTAATGGTAGGTACCATTAAATATCTTTGGTGAAAGCCATTTTAATATTCTTATCATTTGACTATTTCTCAAGTGTAAAGTTGAATTTTTCGAATGGGTATATAATATCGAAAACTTAGATTCTAAGATCGAATAATAGCGACTCGGGTCGGTTTTAGAAAAAGAAATAGGCACATACACTAAATTATTTTATAGATCCAGAAAGAGAATCACGGAGGCCCAACAAAGAATTTTGGTAGATTTATATATAGCTTAAAATAAAAATAAGTCGCTTTATTCGCACAACATTATAAGGCCTAGCCATTTTGGTCTGTTAATCGGTTTAATCTGTTTTTCGATCAAAACTCCACAAACGTATGATATAATCCACACATTTTGCACAACAAAACAATATTCACGCTCTATCGAACTCTATCACCACCTCCTTGGGTCGGTGATACAGCTTTCCTCCAAAAACGTCAAAAAGTAGAAAGAAAGGTGTAACAATGTTAGCTAAAGAAGAAAGAAAAAATTAAAAAAAAAAAGGTTTCTTTCGACAAAATAGAAAGACTTTCTTATTTCTTCGTACAATGTTAGCGAAATAGAAAGGACGATAAGATTGGCTGCCATCTTGGAATAACTGTCAAAATCGAAGAGATACAGGCTCTATCGAGCTCATATCGACTGCTATGCTAGCTACGCAGTTTTTCTTTTTCTTTCTCACATATAATAATGTCTCTTTCTAATAAACGAGTGAAATTTGTGGAAATTTGGCACTATCATCAATCATCGCACGTTTGGAAACGCTTCCCTGATGTGATGATGACAGAAAAAAGTTAGTTCTGTTTGATTTGAATTTCATAAATAAACTTTAGCAGAGCGAGGCAAGTCAACGAATAAGTACTATATTCTTTGACCTAATGAGTACTAAGTTCAAAATATTTAGTACAACAGATTTATGGCAGGTTTGTAAACTAAACGTTTATAAATTGTTTTTTTAATTCCCTACAAAGAAAATATTACCTAATTCAAGTTACTTTCCTGATTTTTCAGAGAGAAACCACCTTACCCTCTATACCAACGTTCAGTCAAAACCTGGACAAGATACTGGGTGACGGCGGAGTCCAACTGTGCTCAATAACCGAAGTTCTAGGTGCTCCAGGTACAGGAAAAACGCAGCTATGGTTGGTTTCCATCTTCATGTTTTAACAAGCCGAATCATTCCTCTTGTTACAGAATAATTTAGAAAGCCTTCTATGCTGTAGATTCTACTAATGGCATATTATTATATCCTACAAACCACTAGACAAGCCATACAATTTGCAGATCACTCGCAGTGCAAGATGAGTGCTGGGCAGGGTAGAATTAATGTTGAGGGGGTGTTACTCGTAACGTAACTCTGTGTTGCTCACCCTCGTACTGGGGGCAGGTTCCAATTGTATGTTTTATCTATAGTCTATCACAACATTTGGAGTCCCATTTTATATGACATGTTGTTTTTTGTTTTAGTTTGCAGCTTTGTGCATCGGTTCAAATTCCAAACATTTTGGGAGGGCTCAGTGCAGAGGCTGTTTATATTGATACTAACACTAACTTCAGTATATTTCGGTTTAAGGGTCAGTCTATTATTTCTTATTTGAACCACCTTTTTTTGGGGAACCATGGTATACCATCCCCGAATAAAAATAGTCAATGGTGTCAATTCAATGTAACTTGACTTAACTTATTTGACAGGACTAAACTTAATTTAAGCATCCTGTCTTTTTCTTTCTGTATCGAAAAGACAAGGACAGCACCCTTAAAATAAGGTTAGTCCTGTCAAATAAGTTAAGTCAAGTTACACCGAATCAATACCATTATGTTGGTTTAGTTAGGCCATTAATTGCTCTGCTGCAGAAGTTCCATTGCAACCATAGAGTTCAAAGCTGCCAAATAAACCAACTTTTTCATTTATAATAAGGTTCCGTTTCATGTCATCAGTTGCGGGGCAGTGAAGCAGCACATGCTCCACCGTCTCATCTGCGTCTAAGCACCCTCGACATAGGGGGCTGTCAGTAACACCTTTAGTGAAAAGGTGTTTGTTCAGGTTGCAATGTCCGGTAATGATACCTACCATATCCCAGAGATCAGGCAAAGCAGGATCGCAATGAGCTTCATCTACCCTTCTCAGATTTTGTGTCGGCAGGCTGAAGCCGTTCGGCTCTATTTCAAGGAGTTGTCCTGGCTGGCTAGCTGACCGGGGTGAAGTGCACAATACTCACAATCACGAAGAGTCAGCGCAGGACTCATCGCCCCCGCAACGGATTTAGAATTTGGAAGTTTCCGTTTGGAAACAAGTGAAAGTTTTGAAACGCTTCGAAGTAATGCGAAAATCACACTGGGCCACCTGATTGGTGCAACCAGATTTTTGTTTCTCTTGCTCCTATATTTATCTGTCTCTTTATAATAAACGAGTGAAAGTTTGGGCCGCTTCCTAATAGTAGAAGCAGGTTAAGATGATTTATAGACCTTCCTTAATTTTCCTACACCCCAGAATATCAGACAATACTGCATCTAAATTGATTCAGTGTACATACAGACTTGAAACAATATTATGTTATGATATCATGCTATGATTTTACCATGTAAAAATTATTTAACATTTTCAGAAATTCTAACAGCAAGCTTAGTCAAATGTCGGAATATACTGGATAGTTCTGTGGAAATAAACATTGAAGATGCTTTGAAAAAACTACATTATGTGAATGCCTTTGGCTTAGAGAAGTTTTGTGCAATCATGCACAAATTACCCAGACTTCTAGAAGAGAGACCCAATGTTAGTAGCGTTTTTGTTTAAAGTTTGTCTGTTTATGTTTTGTATACAGTTTTCGGGTTCTGCCTATACACAATTGCACGAACATCAAACACCTGAGGTGCAATTGTGTAGAGAATCATACAGGTTGAAAATGAACCCTTAGCTTTATTGAACTAAATTAATCAAAATCACCAATCACAAAACTATAAAAATAAGTGTTTTATTTTTTATTTATTTTTTTGTTTTCAAATTTCGAAAAAATGGCTATACTGCACGATGTAACATGTGACTGACAATAGACCGTACATATTTCCGGCTATGTTCACATAGGTTTTGTAGAGCGTCGTCTCTGTCACCGGAGTATTAATGCGTCTTTAGCGGTCTATAACTTTTTTTTATTATGAATCATGCATGACAAAAATAACAAAACATGCAAGTATTCTTTTATTTCAAACATAGAAGAGTTGTCTCTGTTTTAGATAGAGGATTAATTTTCAACGGGTATTCATTTGAAAGCCAAAAACGTACGGTTCCAATTGTCAAACAGGCTAATTTGCTTAGCCGAAAATACCGTTGGTAAGTTTATCATGCAATTGAAAACACGAAAAAATTCATGAGCAGTCACTTTCACGAAAATATTCAGCATACAGACATGACTATTTTACTTGGTACTTTATTATTAGAAGGTATAAATATAGCTAGCTAAAAATACATGAAAACTCTAGCGCGTAAAGGAAAATGCTGCTGCGCTCTTTTTCAAAACTAATTATTTTTATTTAAGTAAGTATTTCATTTTATGGTCCCTAACGAATAGTTTGCTTTGAATTAATGGCACTTTTTTGTATCATTGTTTCAGGTTTTTGATTTCATTTTATAGGTACTTACACTAGCCTTTGCCCGCGGCTCCGCCCGCGTTTATTCAATCTTTGCCCCGTTTTCGGCTTGGGCGTTATTTTATGAACATCTTTTATAGCCTATGCGATGACCAGGGTCACAAAAATGATAATACAAAAACCGCATCCAAATCCGTTGAGTGGTTCCCGAGTTCAAACGGAACATACATACATACAGACAAACATTTTAAAAATTGTGGTGTCGGCCACAGTGCAATACTAATAAAATAATAACCCATTTCAATTGAAATTTCGCAAAAATATTTAATGGACATACCCGACTTCTTACCACCTACTTTATAGTACATATATTATAGTAGATGACATTGTGGTTACTCAAATTCCCTTTGTGAAATAAATACTAGGTAACTGTTTGATTTCAGGTAAAGCTAATAGTAATAGACTCTATAGTATTCCCGTTCAAAGAGGGTATATCTGTGAAGCAAAGAACTGGACTACTTTTCAGGCTGATGGCCGATCTTCAACGAGCTGCTTTTGAGAAACAAGTGGCGGTAAGCAGCATTATTATTTACTAGCCGTTGCCAGCGGCGCCGCCCGCGTTTTTTCAATCTCTGTCCCGTTTTCGGCTTGGGCGTTATTCTGTGAACACCCCTTCTTAAAGCTTATGTGTTGACCAGTCTCACTGCGATGATAATAAGAAAAACCGCATCCAAATCCGTTGAGTGGTTCTCGAGTTAAAAGCGTTTATTCAATCTTCGCCCCGTTTTCGGCTTGGGGGTTATTTTATTAACATCCCTTATGCTATGTGTTGACCAGGGTTACTACGGTGATAGTAAAAAAACCGCATATCTCGAGTTATAACGGAACATACATATATACAGAAAGACAGTCAGACAGACAAAAATTTAAAAAATTGTGGTTTTGGCCTCAGTACAGTACCAATAACCCATTTTATTTTATATTTCGCAAAAATATTCAATGTATAGACACGACGTTCTTACTTAACTTTGTTATTAGTAATAATAGATTTAAATAATATATATTTTTTATTGACTTATTTATAAATTTATAATAGATTTACTACTGTTGTCCGCGACTTCATCCGCGTCGACCTCCTAATACGTGACTCGATAAAGCCGATTCTAAAGGCTTTAATTTTAGTTTTAGAGCTGTGAAAACAAATTTTCTTCATTTAAAAATAGTTCTTTAGTATTTATTAACAGTATACAAGTTGACTGGCGTTACGTGAAGATGTTGAAATGTCTGTATGACTCCGCTTCGATCGATGTCCGTCCAAGTACAGGGTGTACAAACAAAACCGATACATCTTCAGCGCGGCGCGACGGGAGACAGGGAGATGTTATATCCCCAAAACTGTTTACCACCGCGCTGGAGGACGTCTTTAAAACACTAGACTGAAATGGACGAGGCATAAACGTAAACATTACGTACATTTCACATCTTCGCTTAGCTGATGACATCGTGATAATGGCGTAATCGCTGCAGAAACTGGATGTGGAGGAAAAGATGCGCGGCCTGAGCGATTCTTCGAGGCGAGTGGGCCTGCGGATGAATTTGGATAAGACTAAGGTCATGTCTAACTGTCACGTCATCCAAGCGCCACTAACTGTCGACAATGTCAGCATCGAAGTTGTTCAAAAATATGTTTATCTGGGTCAAGTTATACAGCTGAATAGAAACAACTTCGACGCCGAGGTTGACAGAAGAATATGCTTGGGTTGGGCAGCATTCGGAAAGTTGCGTCACATATTTACGTTGTCAATACCGCAGTGCTTATAGGATAATATCTACAACCAGTGCGTCCTTCCTGACTCCTGTGATGACATATGGCGCTGAGACGTGGTGTCTTAAAAAGGGCCTGATCCACCGATTTAAGGTCGCTCAGCGAGCTATGGAGCGGGGTATGCTTGGGGTATCTCTGATGTATATAATCCGAAATGAGGAGATCCGTCGGAGATCGAAAAAAATCGACAAGTGGCAGTGGGCAGGCCATATTTGTCGCCGACATGATGGCCGTTGGGGCCGAAAGGCTTCGAATGGAGACCACGTACAGCAAAGCGTAGTGTAGGCCGACCTCGTGCCCGCTGGACCGACGACGACCTGAAGGACGTTGTGGGTGGCGGCTGGATGAGAAGGACGGAGGACCGACATGAGTGGCGAAATTTGGGAAAGGCCTATGTCCAGCAGTGGACGAACACGGGCTGATGGATGGATGGATTAATAATAGAAGCTGTATTACTTTAGCAAAATTTCAGTTTTGTAAGCACTAAAACTAAAATTGAAGCCTTCAAAATCGATTATTGTGTATATTTGGTTTATCATTCCATGAACCAAGTACCTAACACTCTGTTAAAGGTATCGCGGTGTAGATATATGTATACGTAGCGGCATCTAGTGGGGAAAGAAAAAATACTACACAAGTTTTTGTTGGTTCTTAGAGATCAATTCAAATCATATCAAAATATTTATTTTGCAAAATAGATACATAAAGTATACTTTCTACAAGTCAAAGTTAATTTTAACAATATGATATATCTTTAGAATATAAAAAATGTATAATTTTACGGGAAATAAAATATACACCTGCATAAAATAGAGGAATCTAGGAATAAAAATATTATATGTACATAATGCAATGAACAAAGTGTTGAAAGATGAACTAAATAAACCATAAATAGAAATAATGCCCAACCATCCGCACCATTCGATTAGTATTGCTAAAAAGGGCAAGAAACTTAGCAAACATTCCTTTTTTCAAAATAAAACATACGATACAAAATCATATATATACCTACTCAAGTAAAGGCATAAAAAAATATAAGACTGCAGGAATTATGTCACGAGAAAAAAATGTATATTTGTCAACCCGTCTCATATTGTCTATTACCTTTAACAAAGTAAGTTTACATATTAATTAATTTTAAGCCTTTAGAGGAATCATACAGTATTAAAATATGCTAATTAAGAATTACAATTTTGAATAAGATTATTATTATTTATTACATCATGTTCCATTATCGTCCAAATTATCATTGATTTTATAATAAGCTTTCTTAAGTAGTCCCTGCTTAATATATACACTGACGGACACATAAACTGCATCAAAGAACAGTATGACGTTCAAACAAAAATATTGATCGAATATGCAAACTTTTTAGATTTCTTTGATTGGCAAAGTAGAGATAGGTTCAAAACAATAAAAAAAAATAAAAAACAATTGAAAGGTCTCGAAACAAATAACTATCAAGCCATAACAAGAAAATTTATGCGTATTCTAAGACAAATGTGTTACTATAGAGTATTGTTTTAAAATTTAATTTTATAAGTTCAATTTATCATTGCTAATTGAATTATCATTTCCAATTCAATAACAGTCTTGTATTGCTTATTTTAACAAAAGTTTTCTCGTTTTAATATGGACACATCGACCGAGAAGGCCGCACAAATTGTGGCATTGGTGCAGCAGCGCATAGACCAACGATCTATTGCCATACAGTTAAATGTAAACCAGTCTACGGTTTCTCGAGTATACAGAAGATTCATGGAAACAGGTTCTTTCAAAAGAAGACGTGGAGCCAGCAGAACACGAGTAACTACACCTCGTGATGACAGGTTTATTGTGACAACTTCCTTGCGATATTGTTTTTTAATGTCCATTAACATCAAACAACAGCTGAATGAAGTGCGTGGAGTAGCCCCAAGTACACGAACCATAAGAAGAAGACTGAAGGAGCGTGATATCACCCCTTTCAGACCAGCAAATGGTCCAAAGTTATCTGCAGCTCATAGACAAGCTCGCTTAACATTTGCACGTGAACACGTTAATTGGAATGAACAACAATGGGCTTCCGTATTGTTCACTGATGAGTGTAGGACATGTTTGTATGGTGCAGACGGTCGCAAAAGAGTCTATCGTCGACGTGGGGAGCGATATTCTCAATGTTGCATTGACGAGCGTATTCCTTTTGGAGGCGTATCGTGTATGGTCTGGGGAGGCATATCGATAGATGGGCGAACGGAACTTGTATTAATCGACATGGTCCCTCAGGCCGGTGGTAGTCGCGGTTTGACGTCACATCGCTATGTAATGGAGATTTTAGATGCTCATGTGGTGCCTTACAGTGGATTTGTAGGCGAAAACTTCATTCTTATGCAAGACAACGCTCGACCACACGCCGCCGCACATGTTCAACAATATTTGGCTGAGGTTGGGATACGCACCATGAATTGGCCAGCACGCAGCCCAGACCTAAATCCTATTGAGCATGTGTGGGACAATTTAAAAAGAGCGGTATTTGCAAGAAATCCAGTCCCCAGAACAGTAGTGGAGCTTAGATTAGCAATAACGGAAGAATGGGAAAATATTCCGCAGGACCTTTTTAAAACTCTCATCAGGTCTATGCGAAATCGATTTGAATCGGTAATAATGGCACGAGGAGGTAATACACGGTATTAATGTAAATAAAAAACTTCCATTTTATTTTATTTTTGTTGTTAGACCCGTTTTCAAATTAAACAGATTTTTGTTCCATTCACCGTTTTATTTAAAAAAGGAAATAGCTAGCCTGTTTTAATAAGCAAACTGAAGCTACTCTCAGGACACCACCTTTTTTTGTTACGTTATGAACCAATCTTTGCTTTTCCAGTCAGGTAAATCTATGAAGTTTGCACATTCGACAAATATTTTTGTTTGGAAGTCATCCAGTACTTTGATGCAGTTTATGTGTCCGTCAGTGTAGTTTAAACTTATTTTCAGGCAAACTAAGGACCTCCTCTGGAAGCTTATTGTAAAATCTTATACCATGTCCTACAAAAGAGGTACCTACTTTGGCAAGTCTTAATTTTGGAAAAGCTAGGTTATGTTTGTTTCTGGTTTCAATAGAGTGTTACACACCAAGCCTCGGGAAATTATCAATTTTTTTTCTGACATATCTTATAACTTGATAAATAAATTCAAATGGGACCGTAAATATATTAATTTCTTTAAACTTTTCTCTTAATGAATCTCGGTACTTCATGTTATAAATAGAATAAATAGATCCTTAACGGGACCCTATTACTAAGTCTGTCTGTCCGTTTGTCACAGGGGTCCACAGTACTGTGGCCTCTATCACGACAAATAATAAAATATTTAAGAAGTTTAAACTCAAGGGCAGTAGGTACCATACAACAAAACCGCGTACAACGTTTTTTGTTCCAGCTTTATCTTTTGAACGTAACGCGTATTCTGTGAAAATTTTAAATGTCTACCTATTACGATTTATGGTTAAAGCTGTAGACCCATGTGACAGACGGACGGACAGACAGACGGAGCAGTACGGAACCCTAAAAAGAATATATCGGAATGAATCGTATTAAACATTAAGATAATGAATATCTATCGTAATACCTTACCTTACGATAGATATTTGCATCCGTATTCGATTCAACACTATTAAAAATTAAATAAATATATAAAACAATAATAATTATCTTGTTTCATGCCTATACTATAAAGGACAAAAAATCGTAATCATTGTTCTCCGACATCGGTTTTCTAAGCTATAGCATGAATGAATTTGTCTATGGCTATAGGATTTTTTTCATGGATCGATGATATATATAATACAAAACCGAAGGTAAATGCTTTTTAATCGGTGTATAGAATTGCCAGATGGGAAAACCAAAATACCTGGGCAAAATTCCAAAAAGTCTGGATTTTGGGATTATGGTCGAGACAAATAAAAATTACGAATCAAAAAATCGTTTTTATTATTAAAATTAAAGTAATAACAACAAAATACTTTTTTTGGCAAATTATGAAATTATACATACATTTGAAAATTATAAGATCAAATTATGAGACAACTAAAACATACTTATTTTCTACTTTGCCACAGACAGGTATTTGGCATTTGAGTTCAGTGACTCCACCAATTTGGTGCCTTTTGGAGTATTCAAAAAAGTTTTAAAATTTAATCATTTTCATCAAAGTTTAATCTTATTGTCGGGACAATTTGTATTTTGTCAGGACTCTGGACATCATATGAAATGTCGGGAGAATCCCGGCCATCTGGCAACCCTAGGTGTATCGGCTATGGAGATCTTTAATTAATAACTGCCCCTTACTCTTTGTATGTATGTATGGACTGTAAATTGATTTCCCAGTCCATACTCCGAAACAACCCTGACCAAACACCCCCTCGAGGATTCATTGTTGACGATGTACTTTTTTTCGGTTTTATTCCCCGCTCATTTCCTGTACAAAGTTCGTTTATAAAGATTTGCATTAATAATAAAGTCGATTCTGAAGGCTTTAATTTTAGTTTTAGAGCTGTCTAAACTTAAATTTTGCCAAAGTACCTAATATAGCTTCTATTGTTAACAGTAAAGAACTATTTTGGAATGAAGAAAATTTCGTTTTGACTAAAACTAAAATTAAAGCCTTCAGAATCGGCTTTGTTTTCAGGCGAATTATCCAGAAAAATCTATCTTGCTCTAACGCTTTCATTTTACACTTTTGTACCCCGTTCAGCGGGAGCGGGCTACTCAGAAAACTCGCGGTTTCGAGGTGTTTTTATTAATTATTTTGGAATTAACAGGATGAATTTTTAATATGACGGCTATTTTATATCACATTTCTTACGACGTTTATTTAAATATAAGTTTTATTGTCTAAAACCTGATATAACTCCAATGAAATGGTATTTATATCATAGTTTAGGCCTATCTTTGCGACTTTATTGGATGCAGTAAAATGCAAGTAATCTTATATCGAATTGCCGAAATATCATGTTCAAAGATTAAAATATCACATATATTTTTGTAAAGAGACAATATCGGGAAATCCCGCCTTAATAATATAAAAAACTCTTGCCACATAGGTAGTCCTAACAAACGAGATGAGTACCCGCCTCGGTCTAACGTGCGGGAGCGTAGTGGGCGCAATGGGCGATGCGTGGGCGCACCGCTGTGACGTCAGAGTGCTACTGTCTTCCGTCACGTCACAAGAGAGAGCCGCTCTCGCCTTGAAGAGGTCTGTGGCGCCGCGTTCTATGGCCAGGTTTCAGGTGAGACATAATAATATGTAGTAATATATGTCCAAGTCGTCGGCGGATCGTACACTGAGAAAACGAACGCCTAGCCGAGCTCGATTTTAGCTCGGCTAAAAATAAAATGGTTACTATTAAACAACATACATGAAAAATCTCACAAACTCATGTTGCTGTCACAGCCCTTTCTAAAGGGCTGAATCAAAAGGTTATTAAAAACACACTAAATTGTTAAATAACAACCAAGACTTGTTGTAATAAAGTACCATTTGGCTAAAAAGTTGAATTTAATCGAGTGATATGATTAAAAACTAATTTATTTCTTGGTTATTATTAATTGTTTCGGTTGGAAAGATCTGTTCATTCAAAAACAAACGACTAATTATGTTAATGCAGCAACCTATTTTGGCTATTGAACCATTTCACCTTGGTTAAAATTTAACCACAATCATGTTCAAAATTTAATTTTAGCCAAGTAATTCGGTTAGTTCAACCATGTTTAAATTTGTTTAATTATAACCAGCCGAGTCGGCTATTTTTTACCAAATATGTTTAACAAACTGTAGTTATTTACTTTTGACAACGATTACTGCAGGTTGTATAATAACAGTATATGTTGTTTAAAAATTGCAAAAAAGTGGTAAATTTTAACCGAAACGTTTTCTCAGTGTAGAATTGGACATATCATGATCTGCCCAGGCATATCGTATTTTTGTTAAAACTAGGGGGGTCGCCTCACTCCGCCCCCCTTCGCTCGGCTCCCATCACGCAAGCTCCTCGCTCCGCTCGTCGTCGCACCTATTTTTCACATTTGGTGAAACATTTTCTGTTTCATACGTTACGATCTGCCCTCTGCCGACGACATTATGTCAGATATCTCGTAGTTGGGCCATTCTACTTTTCAATGACTAAAAACTGGTCAGTTTTATTACAAAGTACATGTTAAGGAATACACATTTCACGGTTATATAAGTCCATCCATCCATCCATCAGCCTGTTCCGTCCACTGCTGGACGTAGGCCTTTCCGGGATTTCGCCACTCTTGGCGGTCCTACTGGAAGAAATGCCCATACTCAGACACGCTGGTCAGGCGGGTTGGTGAGCGCGGTGCCGAAACCTTTGCACTAGTGACGCCGCTGCCCGTCACCTGTCTGTTTTATATAAGGCTCGGCAATTGGGGATGGATATACAGCCATCCATCGCTCCCAAGCAATGGTGGGCCGCCTGGTTTTGCCTGAGAGCTGTTCTCTTACTCTCCCCCGAATAACTTCGGGAGGATTTGCGAGTAAGATGGAGTAGTTACAAACAACAGATAATATACCTATTAAATAAATTAGTTTTATTTATATTCAGAATCTGGTAACATAGTGGTTACTTTGAGTTAATACAAAACTGGAAATAACAACTGCGTTACCAGATTTAGTATATTTCTGTTAAAACCAATTTATTTAGTATATTATCTAAATGAAGATAAAGCGGTAATTTCTAAAGAGGTATTAATAGTGTGCGGTTATTAACTATTTATATAACCATGACATCTGCGTTCATCAAAATGTACTCTGTAAGACAAGGGACTAATTTGTAGTCATTGAAAAGTAGAATGGCCCATTTTTGAAACCGAATAATAGTCAATAAATTCGTGTAAATCGCTCTTCGCGGAAGACAACGTAAAGCTTTTCATTCATTTGTGCGCGAAGTACGGCGATAGGACTCATCACCCATCACGTTTGAGGTGTAATAATCGTCGGTGAGAAGCAGGTGTACCAAGTATGGACTTTGACTTGCATTGCACAGTTGACAAACACCTTTGACGTCCCCTCGGGGATTCATGTCGTGACGATATGTAATCGTGTTTAGAATGTTGATTGTAAGGTAAGCATCAACAATGAGATGTCGTGCGAGAATGCACGAGGCGTGATTACGAGCGGCGATGGCGATGTTAACAAGAACTGTTATCCTACATCCCACTAATATTATAAATGCGAAAGTTTGTGCGTGTGTGTATGTTTGTTACTCTTTCACGCTGAAACGGCTGAACGGTTTTGGATGAAATTTAGAATGGATATAGCTTATACCCTAACTTAATACATAGGCTACTTTTATCCCGGGAAAATGCATGGTTCCTTTAGGATAGATCAATATCATTGAAAAATCAGGTGTCTAATTAGCGCAGGCCTTGTCGTTTGTGGTGAAATAAGACAAGGCTATGTTATCTCATCACACTTCACACTAATATTATAAATGCGAAAGTTTGTGTGTGTGTGTGTATGTATGTTTGTTACTCTTTCACGCCGAAACGGCTGGACGGATTTGGATGAAATTTAGAATGGATATAGCTTGTACCCTAACTTAATACATAGGCTACTTTTATCCCGGGAAAATGCATGGTTCCTGTAGGATTGATCAATATCATTGAAAAATCAGGTGTCTAATTAGCGCAGGCCTTGTCGTTTGTGGTGAAATAAGACAAGGCTATGTTATCTCATCACACTTCACACTAATATTATAAATGCGAAAGTTTGTGTGTGTGTGTGTGTATGTATGTTTGTTACTCTTTCACGCCGAAACGGCTGGACGGATTTGGATGAAATTTAGAATGGATATAGCTTATACCCTAACTTAATACATAGGCTACTTTTATCCCGGGAAAATGCATGGTTCCTGTAGGATAGATCAATATCATTGAAAAATCAGGTGTCTAATTAGCGCAGGCCTTGTCGTTTGTGGTGAAATAAGACAAGGCTATGTTATCTCATCACACTTCACACTAATATTATAAATGCGAAAGTTTGTGTGTGTGTGTGTATGTATGTTTGTTACTCTTTCACGCCGAAACGGCTGGACGGATTTGGATGAAATTTAGAATGGATATAGCTTATACCCCAACTTAACACATAGATACTTTTTATCCCGGAAAAAAGGTGTCCTCCGTCCTGGCCCGGCCACTATACACGGCTGCTATAAAAACACTTATTCAAGACCATCTTCCAATTTTACGACAAAACAATGAAACCAAAGACTTACTTCCCAACAACCCTACATACTTCTGAGATAATTAACATCCATCCACCCATGGACACAAGGCAGAAATTAACATAATCTAAGGGAAATCAAGATCAAAGTGGAGAAAACGGTGGTACCATCTAGCAGTTACATCACAGCTCCTCCAGAATATTAAATTATAATAATGTAGCATGGTAGTTGCTAGGTGGTGCCACTGTCTAGCAAAATACTTAAAAAAAAGGTTAAATGTAAATAAACCTCCTTTTCTCTTTTTTTTCTGTGTATGTAAGTATTTTATAAAATAATTGTCATTCTCAACTGATAATATAAATATATCTTGAGCTAATTTATCTTTTGTCTCCAATTTATTATTTACCTATTTTTATAAAATAGTAAAAATAAAAACATTTTCATGACTTTCCTCAAAACCGACGAAATGCGAAACTCTAGGCACGCGAATCTGACTCGAACTATTTTTCCGTACCTCGAAATGAAAAATGGAACCCTTAAGCGTAGTTCACTTTGTTTTGCATCTGTCTGTCTATCCGTCTGTAAGGACCCTTTTGCTCGGGCCCCGTGTGAGATATCAATTTGAAACCGATACCACTTACAGAAGCTTACGGCCCTTTGGTGCTTTTTCTGGGGTTCCAATTTTATTCTGCACCCACGTGCCACGACTCAATATCTTTGAATTCTGTCTGAGTGTCTCTCCACCTGTCGCGGCTATTTGGAGGCGAAATCCCTGGCCGGCATGACTTCAAGTTCTGTACCTAGGTAGTTAAGGTTTTGAGATAATCACCTTCTATCATTTTCAAAGTTGCAACCAAAACTCTTAAATATATTGTAAATTATGAATTCAACTAAAACTATCAACATTTACACTTCCATGAGCATCTCTGTTCGAATGTGCCAACATTTATATGGATGATATTGTTATAAAAAAATGTTTTTTTAAATATTCCATAAGTCACCATTGTTATGTACTTAATGTAAGTATATAGTTAAGGTACATATTAAGTACCTATCTTTCCAGCTTTTGTCAATATCTTTGGCTTCAGATTTGAAGAGATTTAGTCGTGGCCGGGCTGCAACGAATTCGTCACAGCCCGGCCACAGGGGGCCTCGTTATGTCGGTATGTGTTGAAGTACATAAACTATCTTTGTAGGTACTGAATAGTACCCTTAAGGTACATACATTGTATAGTAATTGTAGTCCAAGAAGCGAGGGTGGCCGGGCCAGGACGGAGGACACTGATCGAGCACCTCATTTTGCATCAATAAGAACTGAACTCATTAAAATAGCGCTCTCTGAGCCGTGGTTGTTACGGACCGGGAAATGAAGTTTTTATTAATTAACTCTTGAAATATAA
Source organism: Ypsolopha scabrella (assembly GCA_910592155.1). Taxonomy (NCBI): domain Eukaryota; kingdom Metazoa; phylum Arthropoda; class Insecta; order Lepidoptera; family Ypsolophidae; genus Ypsolopha; species Ypsolopha scabrella. The sequence continues at coordinate 12,573,634 of OU342982.1, forward strand.
ATAGTCATGTTTATAAAATCGCGTCTTGGGGATCTTTTTTATAAAACCGTGACATTATTTACCAAATTTTCGGCTTGGTAGTTTGCATCATACATATTACAAAAAGATAGGTAATCTGTCAAAGCTGGTAACTTTTCGTTTTTTTATATCGAGGCAATTTTACTTTTACATTTTTGCCCATTTATGGCTCTTGGAATTATGATATCAAAAATATTGCTTTGTGCGTTAATCCCAAGTCGGACGAGGTGTCTTTTTATGGGATCTTGGGCGTTAGAAGGATATTTTTGAAAAAACTTCTGGGCTTTAGAATACTAAGATAACCAAATTGGCGACTTATTAGCATCCAATCTTGACCGAACGATCAATATCAAAAAATGCTGTCGTCTGTTTATCTACTTTAAATTGTAAAGTGCAAATATATAAAAAATATATGTCAAAAACTTAGGTATTTTAAGTGTCAAGTGCCTAGGGGCCCTAGCTTTCCAAGTCCGGGCCTGGAGTCCCATCCCTAAGAACAAGACCTAAATCCGCCAATGACCATGACCCAATTGACTGACCTAACTGTAATGTGTAATTGAAAGGATTTGTTGGATGGAGGCCAAGGCAAAGATGGCTTTCCTGGTAATATGATGATGGTGTAGTTTGTCTCTTTGCCAAGAATCTGACACTCTGATTGATATGATATTTGTTTGTTTTGGGAGGAAATATATAGTTTCTATGAACTTAAGCTCGTAGCTTAGTTATTTTAATCATAATTGTTTTTAAAATATTTGCAGATAACAGAAGAAGGAATCAGGGATGTCGAATAAAACACCAAGGAAACCGGTACATATAATTTAAATGTAATGTAAATATATTGTAAACGAAACTACAGCACCAATAAATATCTCATTTTCACAAAAATATCAAAGCTTCAATTCCTACAACATCTCAACAGTTATACAATGTAAAAGGCAGCTTCAGATCGGTACATTCGGAACTTTGCCCGTTGCATAGCAGGCAGCCAGGCAATATTAGGTTCTTTATTACTAGACTTATCAATATTATGCATACTTTATTTTCTTTATGAAACTATAGTGAGTAACACGCGTTTGTAGTCCCCTTTCGTATCATCCTGCAAAATATTACATTGTATGTACTTTGTAAAATGGTCCAATTTGGAATAACATGCAAAGATTAGCTTCTAACGAAATAATTATATAAAAAATAAAATCTAAGTAATCCTAAAACTATTTTGCAGGATTAAGCACATAGTGTGACTAGCACATTCCTGAAGTCACCATCTAGGTCTTCCTGTAAAGAATTTTGAAAAACAAAACTGAAGTCACTTTAGCGAAAACAAAAACAACACTGACCCATAAAGATTGTACCAAAAAATAAAAGTTCAGTCACACGACATGCAGTTTAAAATTTAGCACGAGATTAAAATGAGATTATCAGATATTTGTTACATTTTAAACATTAAATCTAAATTAAAAGTAATAAAATAAGTATTCGATAAAATGCAAGGAATTCGTCACGTTGTAAATATTCATTTTTGTGACTAAAACATTAGTTTCTTCACACAGCACTATTGTTTATGGCTCTGTAATACTGAGCGTTAAATGCGTAGTAGTGGCGTTGCTTTTAGTAACACATTGTAGAAAGTAGTAGGCCGATGGGACCTCCCACTTCGTCCTGCAAAAATTTCAACCGATATTCAAAACACTGACCAAAATCTGGTGACTATCCACCACGCCAATCATGCACGATCACGAGAAAGCGGCAGTTAAAAATAGTGAGTGCAAAGAAATATGTTACGTGACGGATGAATGTAAAAAAAGCAAAATATACAGATCATTTGATAGGAAAAAATAATAGGTATCACATGTCCTAATTGTGATGTGGTGACTTAACATGTAACAACCTAGCAATTGACTTGACAACTTAAACTTAAATTAGTGGAAATGTGGTACTCGTAGGAAGTTTGGAACGCCGAGAACTATTCGATTAGGGTCAATAATGCCTTCTTGTAATCCCCAGAAGTGTCGCCCTGCAATCAGAATTTCAGCTGCTGAGAACCTCTTCCAATCGCCAACACTTAGGAGTTAACTTAGGTTACCCATGTTACGACAAGTTATTTCCCATTAGTATAGGAGGGCAACAAAGAAAAGACTCAAAACTGAAAACAAAACCGGTTGCTTTCAAACGTTCTGTCGCTTTTTGGGTAAATGATTCTGGTTGATGATTCGTTTTTACATATTTACATAATGTACATAATAGATCTGTATTTTTGTATTGATGATTATGATTTAAATGATGAATTTATTATGTTACATAAGCGATAGAATTAATTTAAAAGTTCTAATATCTCAAATTTATCTCATGCCAGTATTTTAAGGATTAGGTACACTTTTTTATGGGTCAGTTTTATTTGTGAAGAAGAAGGATCTAAGAAAAAACTACTGTACCTAAAATCATTTAGCTAGTGTAATTATTCAACCAAACTTGTTTGTTAGTGCTCAAAATAATTGGTTAAACTATGATGTTATAATAACTTGATGAATATTAGTAGGTAGATAAAACTGTGTTAATGTTACAATATTCTAGTTAGAACTAGAGATGCACATAAAATATTAAATAGTTGAGTTAGTTACGTAACTATAACTAGGTATTATTAAAAAATACTAATAAAATTATTAGAGACGAGTATTTATATAAATTTTGTATGCGCAAAACCTGAACCACAAAAAGACAAAATAAAAACAAAATAACTAAAAACATTCACGAAACTGGATAAAATTTTCCCATTTTTTCTCTTAATTTTGCAATGCTTAGTGACTTTCTCCCATAAAGATAATCAACCTGCAACCCATTCCGTGAATGTTCCCCAAAAACGACCAAAAAGTCTACTTACAGAGATCCAGTTCTCCAAAGGTTTGCCATATTTATCAAGGAAGGCCTGCTTGATGTCCCCAAGGTCGATTTCTGAACGGCTGACCACGATTCTGATGAGAGTCTTGTCGTTGGTTCCCATTCCCTTCATGGAGTGATACAGGCGCTCGGCGAAGAAGCCTACTTTGCTCTTTACGCATTTTACTGAAAAGATTGAATGGCAAGGGTTATAATAGTTTTAGTTTACTTTAACAGCTATACTTGGGCCGAGATCTTATCAGTTCGGTGACGTTTCAATTTAGCATTAGAGTCAATTTTCGATGAGCTGCAAAATGCGATCAGAATTGGACGACCTCGCCCAGACTGAATTAGCGATAGAGACGATTTTAAGGCTCTGCTTATGGGACACAACTATACTATCAAGTGATTTTGAACTCGAGTATACTGTCAGAGAGTCTACATTAGAACGTACGCTGTGGGCAAGCGCAACCAGTGAATTTTCGAGGTTTTTCTGAAATTACTGAAAAAGTATTGAGAAAGAAATAAAAATGGTCAACAAATGTCTTTGGTTGTGTGTAAATAAAATTCAGGAGAAGTTTCAATTCTCTCAGCTGAAAATCTTATTTGTATGGAGTAAGTCCCCCTCACTCCACTCCCCTAAGGTGCCGATTTTAAATTAAAAGTTTATCAATGCCTCGCCTTAATAGTGGACCGCCAATACCAACTCGAGGTTATTGAAAGATAGTCAAGTCAGTTGAAATTTTCACAGAATACGTGTTATTTAATTTCTATCAAGGCATTTAATAAAATAAAAAAACTAAGTGGGTCTCCCATATAATCTGCAAGTTTCAAATAATATTTTTAATATAGCCAAAATATTTCTCATTACTTCAAAAATGTATTTTTTTCCGTTTTGCATTTACAGTTGGTTTTTTTAAAAACTCGTCTAAAGTTGATTTTCTCTACGTCCACTTCCCTTAACGATGACAAAATTACTTCACCAGTTATTATATAAACAGGGAAATTCTTTGATCTAGGTTCTCTGGCTCTTGTTTGGAATTAAGAGTTAAATCGATAAAAAAACCCTAAAAGCATAAGATGGTCAACTCATGGATGGTAAAAATTTATATCAACTATTGCAATTCTTATTTTACCAAATCTTTCAACCGATGACAGTTTTTTTTATTCGCAATTGAGGAGCTTACTTTGCATTTTTTTCTATTGAACGAAGTTAATCAAATTACGATTTTAGATCTACTCGTGTATGCAGTATGTCCTCTTTTGTAAAATATATTTTTTGTATTTTAAATATGCAAATTAACTGACTAATTAACAAAAACATTCATAATATAATTGCAGGGCCTAATAGAACTTATTTATGCCCCAACTGTCGTGGCGGAATGAAAAGTCATAGGACGGATTAGATCGAGACTCACGTATAGTTCATGAATTTGAAGATTTTATGTGTGACTTCTTAAATATTACTTTAATAATTACCTACGCCGTTGTAGTTAGGAGTCCCTAAATAATGTAAATTAAATAAACCATTAATTGCAAGAATTACTAATTCGATCGGTCGTTGATCCGTCGGAGATCGAAAGTAACCGACATAGCCTGCAGAATCAGTAAGTTGAAGTGGCAGTGAGCAGGCCATATTTGTCGCCGACATGATGGCCGTTGGGGCCGAAAGGCTTTAGAATGGAGACCACGTACAGCAAAGCGTAGTGTAGGCTGACCTCGTGCCCGCTGGACCGACGACCTGAAGGACGTAGCGGGGGGCGGCTGGATGAGGAGGACGGAGGACCGACATGAGTGGCAAAATTTGGGAAAGGCCTATGTCCAGCAGTGGACAAACACGGGCTGATGGATGGGTGGATTACTAATTCAGCTAATAAATAAGTCTAGAAGTTAAAAAAACGTCTTACATGGTATAGGGATTCTGTCAATGTTATCTTTATTTGACAACTACTACCGCTGCTACATTAATTTCTAATATTTAGCGCGAATGAAACTCACTAGAATCACCACCTACAAGTCAATGTTTAGCTCTATTGGACCAGCCGTTGTAGAGGTAAGTCACAGTACTGAGGTTTCCGTATTGGTGGAACCCTAAAAACCGGTATCTTCAAAACAATGGTGGACGGACAAGGTCATTATGAAAATGAATACGCTTAAGTCACCAGGTGATGGCCATTCTCATCATCTGTAATATCCTGTTGTCCAGCTATGACAGACTAATCCGAATCATTTACCTTGAATACGGGTGTGCCTTCACTTATTAAACGTAGTCACGTATGTTTTGGTATACTGCTGCGTACCTACCTTTCCGTTTTTGTGTTAGATTAAGGCCTTACCCCTGGTGCACGATTATCTTACTGAGCGATTTTGAACTTCAGTATGTTGTCAGAAAGTCTACATTAGAACGCTCGCTTCGCGCGCTGCCGGCACGCAAAATCAGTGAATTTTCGAGGTTTTTCTGGATTTTACGAAAAAGTATTTGATGTAGGAGTTAACCATATTTTATTGTTATAGCAGTAATTTCAGACATAAAACCTAAGGTGTTTAGACATAAAACGAAATAATAACTTAAGAAGGCATCATTTTCAAAAATAAAATCTATCGAGCGAAATGTGTCCAATTAGGTACCTAACCGACCTGACAACGGAAAGACAAAGGTCTGAAAAAACACGTGTTCAAGTTCTACATTGATCAGATAAGTAGTTGACTCAGCATATTAAAACAAAAACCGTTGAAAGACCCAATACAAGCCCTTAAATTGATAAAATCTTAATCAGACAGTTGATTTTTTGTAGTACCTACACATGGAAAAAGTAGGTACAATACTTGGAAAGCTTTTCGGTTGGAGTCTGACCTCTGTTTCTTAAAGACGTGAAGGCAATTTATTTCTTTTACAATAACATTTCCAATTATTTCATGATTTTAGATCTCTTGAAAACCATCACACTAATATTATAAATGCGAAAGTTTGTGTGTGTGTATGTGTATATGTTTGTTACTCTTTCACGCTGAAACGGCTGGACGGATTTGGATGAAATTTAGAATGGATATAGCTTATACCCTGACTTAACACATAGGCTACTTTTTATCCCGGAAACAAGCATGTCGCTATACCGAATAACACGCGGGCGGAGCCGCGGGCAAAAGCTAGTTAAATATAATACTCAAAAAATCTTTATATTTAAAAGTATTCCTAAAACACCAGCATACGGGGGTTTGTAGGTATGGGGTGCTGTCCCGAAAATATTGTATGGACGTAGTTTTGCAAACCGGAGCCAACCGGAAAATAAGAGATCTCTTGTTTGTTGGTTCTGGTTTGCGAAACTACGTCCGTATGTCGTGGATTACCTAATGTTAAAATCAGCTGTTTTGCAATACCACTAATAGTTTTAAAAAACAGCTTTGTTCACGGAGGATTGTACAAAGGTTTAGCGTTATTCAATGCGGGTTTTGCGGTTTTGTAAAGCAGCGTGAAATTAAACCTTGGATTGTAAATTTTTGTTAAAAATTATACAGGGATCGGTCGCTCTGCTTCGCTCGGCTTCCGAATTTATGATTAGCAGCAACCTAACATGTAACAGGCTCCTCTTAGCTTCGCTCGTCGTCGCACCTATTTCTAGCTTTTTGTAAAAAAAACTAAACGTCGGTCGACAATCTAGCTGGTTTTGTAATCCAACTTGACATAAAACGTAACGGCAGTTCGGGGTAAAACCGAAAAATTTCTAAGGGGCAATAAAAACACGGATAAGTATTGAAAAAAGATATCTGGCAGAAAGCCTGTTCGAGATTAGGATACACTCTGTTTTATTAAGAACAAAGTATTTAGTGTAAACTGATGGACTGCGGTACCTACTATTTCATATTATTTAAAAAAATCTCACCAATTGCAAGCATGCCGCTTTCGATGCTGCCAGAGAATTCCTTTTTGATGGTCTCTTCGATATCCTTTCCGGTAATAGCTTCATATTCAGAGAAGATCTGGAAGAGAACAAGTAACATGCAAATGAATATCAAAAGTATTTCCAGAGTCAATTGTAATGGCGAACAAACAAACAGAAAAAAAGATCAAAATTCCGATAAGTCTTCTACTATGTATGATGAATAATGAATTACTGGTTGCAATCATTGTGCATAATAATTGTAAGGTGTTCTATAATTAGATGTGTCATTGATCAATGTTTATTTATGTGAGTCAGGACATTATATTTCAATAGTCTGCAGCAAATATCGGTTTCATTTCGATAAGTCACATTTATGGAATCCATAATAATGCCGTAAAATATGCATAATGTTTTATGAGTGCATTAGCAATGGAATAGAACGACAGGCAGTAAAATCCACATCAAAGCCTACAAATTTCATTTAAAAGACCGTGCTGTAAAATAGGGCAGTTTGTTGGAGTTTCAGGACCCGGAATACTTTATCTACCCACCTAAAACTCTGAACCTACCTGTCTCAACTGTTGGTAGGACCTGGTGATCAGGATGCTGTTGAATACCGACTCATCGGTGCCCCACTGCCCCTCTCCCGCCGTCGCTAACGCCTCAGCGTCAGCCTTGGCCTGTGACTCGTCCACGCCCTGATTCTCATCGCGGTTGGCCATGCAAAGGGACACGCAGAGTCGCTTGAAGTGGCCGCTTGTGTCGCCTTTCAGATCGGATTCTAGGCTTTTGCCGTATACTGTAGATAGATATATTGAAAAAGTTTTATTGGGTAAAATAGACAGGTGAAAAGAGATATAGCGGGTTTATCTTATGCAATATGGGGTGACTTGTGACGCACAACCGCACAAACTACACAAAAAAGCTCTTAGAATGCATACCAGTGGACTTATCACATCGTAACTACCATAAGGTTTTTGTAGCACTTCACGCATTATTAAATATAATTCAATAAAATATGCGTTTCAAAAGCGTAGATTCTGCATTTATAGTTTTGTTTGTTAGTCATGAGTAGAACGGACGGCAGTCATTAGATTTTTTGTCGAAACTAATAATCGTGACGGTAGGTAGTTCAAGGTTTCCTAAATGAAGGTCAGTTCAATGTAAAGTTTAATGTCAGGTAGCGTGTGAATGTGTATTAGATTAGTTACGCACTGTGTAAGACCTGTTTTGATATTTTAATCAATCAATGTTAAGGATTTATTAAGAATTGTATTTTCGTGAACTTTCACCAATTATAACGATTATTAGCTAGATTTTAGGTCACTATTACTTGATAATAAAATCCTAAAAACAATATAGCCAGTAAAGCGTATCGATAAAGCAGTTATTATCAAGCAAAGCTTTATAAAACGTGCCAGAGCACACAAACGAACAACTGGAACTGATTCGTTTCCTAGTACCTATGCATGATTCGTTGTCAGCTTCAATACAAGAATGACACGTAAAGGCAATCATCCCATTTTCCAATTCACTGAACTATTTGGCTTTGTGATTTAGGTATATTAGGAAGCTAAAAATCTACCGCAAATTGTTGAAAAAAATATTCAATCAATCGATTTCACTTTATTTCAAGGAAAATGGCCAAACAAAAATGAAGGAACTTGGCATGCCCTTTTTTAAACAGTATAGTTACTCACATTGTTCATAGAAAGCAGAGATGGTTCTGATTCCATAGTTGGACAGGGTGCACAGGATCTCAATAATGGCCTCTTCATCAGTGCCGACCCCAGCGACGGCGTCATGTAGCTCCTTGGCATAGAAGTGGGGGAGGGGGGTCATCAGGGCGATGATGACATTCTCCAGGTTGCCACCCAGCTCACTCTTCAGTTCGCTGATCAGGTCCTAAGATGACAAGGAGTTTTGGGTTAGAGTGTGGATACCGCCCAAGACTGTAATATCTTTCTCAAAATGAGAAATATTAAATCGAACCATCTAGGTAATATATTGAATCCACTCAGTAAGTACCTACATAATCATAAAAATACACGATAGTTAGATCTTAGGTAGCTACAGTACAGATGCCCACACGATACGTTTTGCCGTGTTTTACGATTATCACCATTATGCGGGGCTAGTAAGAACTGACATAGTTCTTCGTGACGTGTTGGAGACCATGCATATCTCCGGCTTCGGAATAACATTTGTATGTATAAATGCGGAATGGTAGTTAATGTTTACCAATGGCATCTTGGTATTCAAGTTACAGGATTACATTGCGGTGTACGATTTACCTCCTTGTAAATAAAAAGTTCATTTGTATTTGTAGCTCACGTTCATTAAATATTTGAAGACGTAGGTAACAGAAATACTCAAGTTTCTTTTAAGTCACTTATAAATGACATTAGTTTCTAGCTAAGGATAAATGATCATTTTTAATACTTTGACATAATATAATTTTTACTGATTATGTGGTGTGCTCGTATCTTATCAAAGAAAGGTGACAGCACAATGTAAACAAGATAAAATTGTGTTAGATAAAACTATTTTGCTATGCCGAAACCCAGCCTGTGAAAGATAGGAAACTAGTTGACTTTGCTATAAACAATATGACATCAGGGGTAAGGTGTTTAATATTCACACATTTGCTTTTAATTCACTATAGGGTGAAATTTAATCAACCGACCAAATTCATACTAGAGACTCGGTTAGTGATCAAGAACTAGGTTCAGTAATCCTATTGGGCAATATCGAAAAATATTTTTTTTTACTCCCGTACTGGTCGGACTAGTTTAAGTACAATTCCTAGTGCAGGCACTACGGGTCAAAAAAAATTTTTTTTCGCATTTCACCCGGAGGGTCATTAAACCTTGTTCCTGATGACTAACCGAGTCTCCAGTATGAATTTGGTCGGTTGATTTAATTTCACCTAGTATACCTTGAAGGTTATTGATTAGTAGATAATACGTGATGGAAACTTCAATTTCCATGCGTAATTCATATTGCATGTCAAACTTTCCTGCGACAAAGGTATAAATAGACATCTGACACCATTTCAAAACCAATATTGAACAACCATTGTTAAAGAAAAATATGTAAAATTATGATACACATTCTTCATCCATTCAGTTACTTCTTCAATGTTATGGCTCATAGCTGGCTTCCATGACAGACATAAAATTATGTGTCAGACACATAATATGTTATGCCGATCACTCTCTATAATAGGTTAAAAAAATCTAAACTTACTCAGTATAAAAAAAACAATCAAACTACCGTAATATCCTTTGTAGCTAAGTTACAGCTTTGCAAATTACAGACTACTGACAAACAATAAACAATTTTATGGGGCAATGACTGACCTACTTTTGGTTTTAATTACCCCACTCTGACCTCGTAGAACTACAATACCATACATAACATACCCGTACTTTGATAGCGAACGAAAACTAATACTGCAAATGGTTTGGTTGAGTCTTATACAGGAAAATGCAATAAAATATGTCGGTTTTAGTGAGAATCAGACTCAGTTTACCTGCACCTTCCCTATTTCGTCAGTTTTGTAGAAAATTAGATTAAAAATCTGGCCCATAACTGTTTATGATGTCTCAAAAATTATGCCCATACTGTACCCGTATTGTGGTGGTACGGAACGTGCGCGAGTCCAATTATCACTTGCCCGGTTTTTACCCTTTAGGTATGAACACCTAAACACCAGTTAATAGCAATAATTTTGTGACATTTCTACGAACAGCCCCTGGCATTAAAAGTACCATTCATAGCCTGAGGAATACAGGTTGAGTAATATGAATCGAAAATAGATAATTTTGATTAAATTGAAATAGGATCATTATTTTTAGGAAAGTATTACTTAATTTCGTATACACCTGCTTCGTATCTATATTTACGTAGTACCTATGTTGGATGTGGGCGCTTCACCAAACTTTTTTTAGGGCCTCCATAATTTATGGATCGCCGATGAAACTCATTCACGGGGCAATTTTGTTTCTTTTTATACGATCAGATTTACCTCATACCTGTTTCATGTCTTCATTTGTTTGACCTAAAATAACCAACGGCTACGAAAGAATCTCACAATATATTTCTTTAAACTTTTTATCCACTGTGCCTCACCTAACCGAACTTAAACAAACTTCAATGATTTTAAACATAACCATGTTTCATGGATATTTTATACCCATGTTTGTGAAATCATAAATGTTTAATAAATTCTGTATATTTTTCTCAATTATTTCGTAATGATTCGGTAAAACGTCGTTTTGAAAAAAAAAGTAATTTCGTTAGTAATTTCCTTGTCGTAAGACCATGATTCAACGCTATAATATGATGACTAAGTTAACACAAGGCTGCAACTCCTCAATGCCACAAAAATACCCACAGACTGAAAGAATAATCTTAGCCTTTATTGATGAAGGACTAAGACTCTGTTTTCATTGACTCTACGCCTCTACAGTTCAGCTCGCACAGCCTTTACTTGCTAACATTCACTGATTGATGCTATCAAAAAATACGCTAGGATTACGTCAGGAACCAAAAATCTTGGTAACCGGTTTCTTAAGCAGCCTATAACAAGTATTGAGACTAAAGTATGAACAACAGTTTTAATTGTTCCGGCCTAAGCGTAATTGTTATTTTGAATCTTAACATTAAAACCGATTCTGAAGCCTTTAATTGTAGTTTTAGTGATGTCAAAACTTAATTTTTTCCAGGTAATATAGCTTCTGTTGTTAACACGAAAGAACTATTTTGGAATGAAGTTTAGTTTTATACGGCACTTTACAATCGGCTTTATTATATTATCAACGGAAGCATAAACGGAAAAAAACGTAAATTCATGGTAAAGCGGAAAAAGAAGTAGAATTTCATGGATTGTTAATACTGAAAATATCCGCAATACCCACAAGGAAATTATAAACGTGACGAGGAAAATTATTTTTAATAATAATACAAGCTTGTCGGTTAGAAATAAAATGAAGTCATTGACTATTGATTTCGTCCGTCCACCTCACGCCCCCATTTATCATTCAAGACGGCATGCAAAACATTTAAATGTGAAGATGCCAAGTAGACGCAAGCATATTGAAGATACATTTTCTTTCATTGCCCCTGGCTGGCTTATCGCTAATGTAATGACTAATGACAAAGAGCATCATCCTTTTAACACTATCGATATTTATGTAAAAGGCTCTAACAAGAGAAATAAGTATACAATATGTTCCCCAAATTATTCTCATTATTCCCCAGCACCCTATCTGATACCTATTCTAGTAAAGACCCAAATAATTCAAAATTTATTTATTTTCTGGTGACCTTACCTTTCCATAGTTAGTCTTGAAGGTCTCGGCGATCTCAAGTCGTTGAACGATGCCGCGGCGGCAGAGGACATCGATGATTGCTTTCTCATCGGTTCCAAAGCCCTTCATAGCTTTGCGGAGGGTTTCCGCATCCGCTGCAGGTTCGAAGGGCTCCGCTGGGTACACGGTGGGAGTGCACTGGAAGATATCAGATACGGGTCAGATTGTTTGCGGAAAGTATTATTTGGTGATCCCGATAGTTTACCATAACCAAGTAGGTACCTACCCCGATAACGGGACAGGTTAGGATTTTTTTTCATGTGAATAGGATTCTTGCATTGGTCATTACTTAATAAGAAGGTAACATTTTATGTTTTTTGTGTAAATAATAAATTGAACTAACCGATAAAAAAGAACAGTTGACAGAATCAGAAACAGTTGGTAGAGTAGTGCATGTTTAGGGTATCGACAGATGATTCATAATCTTATCTATAAATCGCATACCTAGCATTATTTTCTCCACTGATTTTTCTCTTGATTACAATTTAATGGTTGTGTTTAACTTACTTTTCTCTAATAAGCAGGTAGATCACTAATTATTTAACGATAACGCACTTATTTCGACATTCACAAAGTGTAGTTAACTTAATTGACTCCCTAATTACCCCATATTATCAAGTGTACCTTCTAAATTGCCCCCATAAGAATGTTACAAGACCATGCATTATTGAATTTTCCTCGTTCTTTTAGCAATTTAGCCTTGCCCCGAAAACAGTGACATCATCCCGTGAGAACATAACCATTATGTAGGTAGGTATAGACAAGTTAACCATGTTGTAGGTGGAAAATTCTGACTTACCTTGTACGGGTAGTACTGTTGTCCGCTCATTTTGTCTGTTTCTAGAACAAAAATTACGAAAAGACTGATCAAATAACACGTAACAGAAACACTCAAGTGCCTGAAGCTAAAAATAAAACCTAAAATGCAGTAACCGGCAAATAACAGACCGGCTTTTAGTGATTAACAAAAATGCCGGTCGTCTGACCTATAATGCAAGAAATCAGCTTTCAAATTATTACCGTTTACAAAAAGCTTTTAAAGAACCCTCACATCGAATTAAAATCTTATGAAATCGTATCAGAATAACGGGAAATACAATAAAATACGTACTTGTAATATTTCAATATCGACACAACTTAACCACACGGCTCTGAACTCCGAAATAAACTGTTCGTCGCGTCCGTCGATGTTGTTCCGAAGTTCGTTCTCTCTCGCTCGCAGTAATCGTCAACCTTCGGCTTTGATTACGTTCCTTTTTCGTAGAATCGGCCACACCCAAGTTATATACGATTTTGTTTGATTTTCACCTTTATCTGTAGCAAATAAAAACCACTGGTATATCGTGACATGTTATTTTTATTTATTTACCCTTACTACTTACTATCTATACTATTGCAACGAGGAAATGGTGTTCTAGGAAAAAACTTGCTGTTTGGCATGCAATGTGATCGTTTCATGAAAATGCTATCTGCGATTTGGGCTATCTACCGTGAAATTTATTGCGGAGATACCGCAGCTAAGTCTAGCTTGAAATTAATGAAACTATTGCCCGTAGATCGGTTTGCGCTGAATATACTTAGTTATATGCCCCGGGGCAGTTTTTGTGTGTCTTGTTTACTAAGATGGTCAGTGCTTAAATCCTTTTAGTAACAGTGTAATAACATACATTGATAAAAGAACCAATGAAATGAGCATTCCAATTTGATACCAGATTCTTAAGTATTAAGTATGTAAACTACTTAAAGACTAAAACTGGTCACTGTTTAGTTCCTAATATTTACAGTGTAATGATAATGATAGAAACAAACTGAAACCTATTTCAAGAGATCCTATAAGTAACAGAGAAAAGCACCTTGAACTCCGTTCTATCATTCTCTAGTTATAAACAAACAAACATGCAGATATTGCATTGATGTATAGAGGTAAAGAAGACTCTTTGAATCTGTTTAAACATTATTTGAACAGTTACTACCTAAGTAGCCGTCAAACTGCATACAAATTGCAAAATATTTATTGATCGCATAAGCGGTATAAGTAAAAAAATGAGTGTTGTTAGCAAAACAATTAATTTCTGATTCTGATTACAAGATTCCATAAAATCATGGAACATGGAACAATTCGAAACGAAAGACGTAAGTACGTCGACCAAATTGGTGACATGTGGTGAATGAAGGAGTACGTCAAAAGAACTCATATTAGAGCTTGTTAAAAAATGTATAGACGTGAAAGATATTATAAAGGTGTTTTAACTTCGCCTACCCCTCTGATAGTCCTTCATAAACTCACACTGGGTTGGGTTTCCTACCCGGTTTGCAACATCAACCCGTTATAAAATCAACTAGGGTCGTAACATGGACCGTTCAAAAAGGGTAGTGTCACTACACCAGTGTCGGCTTCTTCAACATTGAGGCGAGGTTATCCAGAGAAATCTGTCCTGCTCCAATGCTGTCATTTTACACTTTTCTATCCTGCTCAGCAAAATTTTAGATTGCTATTTATTGGTTTAAAATTAATTGGAAAAGAGACAAAATGGGATAACCCCTCCCCCCCCTAACTGTGAAGTCTGAGCAGGGTTCGTTTAGGCACTTCAAAATGATAGATAAACAACCATACTAAATCTAATTTAAATTTGTCAATTGACATTAGGAGTAAAGCAACACGACAAAACTCAGCTTTGCAACACTAGGGTTCCCACCCCGCCTAAGGTTCTTTAGTAAACGCATTTTTGGGAAACAGACGCGAATATAGGTATAAAATTACAAATTAATCGAATCGTGTCTAATAACTCTTGTATTTCTATTATTTGATTTTAGCTTCCCAAACAGATTTTTAGGAAATATGTGAAAAAGAAAACCTACTTGAGTCTATGTAACAATGTATGTAAGTAGAACGAAAAGTTTCTTTCTTGAGAAGTCTCCCTCCAAGACGTCACAACATACCATGCCATTTCATACTCCACCCGCGTATCTAATGGTGATAAATCGTAGCGTGCAGGAGTATGTACTTGTACTTACTCATCCGATATTGTGAATGGTTGGCGAGCCCTGTTCCATGCTACACGTAATCTGGCTGCCCAGAGATGATGTCATCGAGCGACGCCACTTTGCCACTGCGGCTGGTTTGTATGCGAGAGTTCCTTTCATCTTTCCATCGTGGAATTTCTTGCGTTTGTATTTTTTTAGCCATTTGACAGTACAAGTCATTGGCTTACTTGTCTAAATCGTGCACATTTCTTTTTTAGTATTTCGCATTCACTCAGGATGATCTATATTTTTCATTTGTTAAAAGTCTACGATGCGAGGCTAAGTTTGGGTCAAATTAAGGTCAAGAAGATGGCGCTCTTCCCTTTTTATTGATTCAGAATTACCCCTCTACGGGGTAAGATGGGACATAATGACATCCCATTTCCATCCAATAAGGAAGGGAGTTTTATAATAAACCTAAACACTTTTTCGCGAGTAGTCAATCAATGTACGTCATTAAATTAAACACAGTTTCGTCATTGATCTTATTCACGACGATTAGATCATCTACATAAACACGTTAATGACTCTGTTCCTACAACTAGGGCTGACCTTTATTCTTTAGATGAATCACCGCGACAATGCTGATCATTCATTCCCCTTCCCCAACTATGCGAAGACGTAATTTTAATATTCTAAGTTAGTACGAATGCTAATTTGTGAACGAAAACTCGTAAACATGTAATGAATGGTACAGTGGAGCCCACATCAAGCTAAACACTTTCAGTATAGGCTTCCCGTACAATGAGAGGTCAGCTTATACTCAATGTGTATAGCTTGATGTGGGCTCCACTGTACTTCCTTACATATATTCCGTATATATAATATACCCACTTACTTTTCTATGGTAACTACCTCTTTATGTAAAACAAGCTTTAGCCCGCAGCTTAGCTCGCGTGGAAGTGTCTTTCAGTCAACTAATTATCGACAGTTTTCGGCTTAGCGGTTTATTTATTTATCAACACCCCTGCTGGTAGCCTATATTTTTCATAATATCACCATATATCACCTTAGTGGTTCTCGAGTTAAAACGGAACAGACAGACAAATAAAATACTGATGAAATTACCCATTTAATTTAAAATTTTAATTCTGATTCATTGATTTCAATAAAGCTTTTAATAGATTTCAATTTTCAAATACTACTTATTGCAATGATTTTTTTTCATATAATATCCACAAAAAACCGTTTAGCTGGCAATTCACAAAGTGACATAATTTCCATCTGTGTGTTCCGGGGGATTGAACCCACGACCTCCGGGTTGAGAGCTCAAGGCACGGAGGCAGTGCCAAAGCAACATAAAACATGGATTTTTTTCATGGTACCACCTCTGCAGGTATAATTTTTTCTCACGTCTACCCCATAGTGTGGAGTATCGTAGGATAGGTCGTTGAAAAATATTGCGGGTGTGTGAAAACCATTTTTCGACTCAGGAATCCGTTTGCAAAATATTAAGCTTTAAGAGGATATGTCACGCTTGCAAAGGTCACTGTTACTCCATGCGGAACGCCCCGCAGTGCGAGAGGAACGGATTCCGGAAAAAATAGCAAAATATCGAGTTTAAATTAATATAAAATGAGCTAACATAACTATCAAAATATATCTATATTATTTATATATGAATTATAAATGATATTTAGATATGAATGAATGAATGAATGAATAAACACTTTATTACACACAGAACAAGATATTTACAAATACAAAATACAAATACAAATACAAAATTTATTTATTTATACACAAGTAATTTATAAGTACTTTGGACCCTCCTTTTAAGCTAACAAAACCTGTATTAGAAGGGACCGTTCTTCCCTAGTTGTTACATTATTCTTGTGCTGTTTGTAGGTATTACAACTACAGATTATATAAATTAATAAATTAACAGAAACCTTTTTTTTGAAGAAAAAAAGATGAGAGGTTATACATACTCGTACATAATATGTTTGTGTGTGGTGTGTGAAAGGGTGTGTAGGTGTGTGTGAGGGTGTGTGTCAAAAATATACTAAGAGCAGACAGAAGGCAAGGGCGGACTTATTCCTAAAAGGAATTTCTTCCAGTCAACCTTGGGAAAATATAAAACATTTTTATTGAAAAAATTAACACAAGAGCATAGGTACATTTTAAGTTAATTCTAAATCTATAATCTAATTATAAATATACTAAATACAAATACATACTTAAATACACAAATACATACATACAAATAACCAAGTAGCTTAGTCAGTAAGTCATTCAGAGAGAGGAGAGGTAAAAATTTTTCAAGTTATATTTAAAAGAGGACACGGAAGGAAGATCTTTGAGATTTTGCGGAAGTTCATTCCAAAGCCGAACAGCATTGACCGTAAAAGATTTGGAGAAACGATCAGTGGTATGCGGAGGCATCGCCAGATCGTGGTGGTGACAGGAGTGAAGCGTTCTGTTACTACGGTCAATGCGAAGGACAACTCTTTCTTTTAAATAATTGGGGTAGAGGGGATTGTGAAGAACATTATATAAAAGGGATATCGTTAAATCTATCTCATAAATATCGTTCAGGTCTGTATGTCATTCCTGTTTGTCATACTATGAAAAAAAGTGTAAATGAAGACCTCATTTCAATAATTATTTCTATGGAGCGAAAGTTACGCAATCGCGTTTCTGTACTGAACAAACTAGAAAAAGGTTCCGAAATTCATATAGTGATTTATCAAATTAGTGGCTTCATCTGAAAAGCAGGTAGACAACTTCAAAAAGTGTCATTTTTATCGAAATAGCCCCTTTTGGAACACAAAGAATCGCTACTGGGTAAAAAATACCCAGTTAAATTGTTAGTTAAATATATCGAGGTATTTATTTTTAATTAATAGTTATAATCGTTCTTTAAAGTAGAGTTTAGTCACTAACAACTAAATAATTAATGAAATGATAAATGTGTTATTTAAATATCTTATATCAAATCAAACTTAATACTAAAATTGCTAAATAATCCTGTAAATTTCAATTTAAGGCTCTTTATGGTACTTTTTATGGTGGGAACTTAAGTTAAACTGTATTAAAATTAAAAGTGGACATCGCCATCTTACAAAAACATAATAGATATCTGATGCTTATTAATACGTGAAACATGAAAAAAATTAAGTCAAAGTTGGCAGTTAGAATTTTCAGAAAATATGCTTAAGAGGCTATGTACATTTTATTTTTGTCACTCACTCCAAGCGAAAAAACGCGCATTACGAGAGGGGCGGATTCAGCGCAAAAGATAAAAAAGTCAGTTTTTAATTTTATAAAAAAAAACTATAATACCTAGCCAAATTTCCAAAATCAAATATGTAGATATTGTTAAAACCAATGTAATAAAATATGTTTGAATTCTGTACATGATCCCTATCCGTCAAACGAGGAGAAAATGTGTGTTTGAAGACCTCATTTCATTAATTATTTCTATCGAGGAAAAGTTATCAAAACGTGTTTTCCAAAATCAAAACTCTAGATTATATAGTCAAAATGCATATACTAAAAATTCATTACAATTTTCCGTTAACTTCATGAAATACAAAGAAACAAAGCATCCAAATATTTTTGACATAGCGCCTGGGTTAAGCATATACGTGGGACGCACTATAAGTTTCCGGAATGAATATGAAAAAATACTATTAAAGGTACAAAATTAATTTATTGTTTTTCAAAATAATCTCCCTTGGCGTCTATGCACTTTTTCATTCGATCAAACCAGTTTAGAAAACTTTTGTGCCACTCCCCTGTGGTGACCTCTGAAACGTGTTTTTCATAAGACTCCTCGACAGCCTCTTCTGGTGATGAAAATCGTTGACCGCGTAATTGGTTCTTAATTTTTGGGAACAGAAAAAAGTCACAAGGTGCCAGGTCGGGACTGTATGCAGGATGACTCATGAGTTCTACATTTTTCGTCTTCAAAAAGTCGTTTGTCTGTCTGGCCGTGTGAGAACTAGCATTGTCGTGGTGCAGGATGATACGGCGTTTATGGTTATTTTTACGGAGTTCGTCAATAACTTCCGGCAAACAAATGGTCGTGTACCAGTCACTATTCACGGTACGACGATTCTCTAAAGCAACAGTAGCCACGTGTCCAGTTTTATTAAAAAAAGAAGCAATCATCCGCTTAGATGCACTTTTCACGCGCGCCACTTTGGTTGGTTTCGGCTCATCTTGAAAGACCCATACGCTCGATTGCTGCTTTGTTTTGGGATCGTAGCAATAAATCCATGTTTCGTCACCTGTTACTATGTCCCACACCAAATTTGACGCACCTTCGTTGAATCTGGTAAGCATGGCACTGCACCAAGTGACGCGGTCCGTTTTTTGAGCCTCGGTCAAGTTGTGTGGGATCCACCGCGAGCACAGCTTTCTCACACCCAAATGTTTGTGTAGGATTGATTGTATTTGACTCATGCCTATTTCTAAGGATGCGCGAATTTCATGGTAGGTCACATGCCTGTCTTTTTCAATCATACGGCGCACAGCATCGATGTTTTTGTTGGTCACAGCGGTGGACGGCCGACCATCGCGAGATTCGTCACTGAGATTGATACGACCACGCTTGAATTCTGCAAACCAGCTATAAACAGTCGTTTTTTGTTTGATAAACACTTGTACTTGTCCACTTATTTATATTAATTTCCCTTACCGGTTTCGCTGTTAAAGCATTATCAAAGGTTTGTTTGGTTGTTTACGTACAATATATGAATCGCTTGGCATGCGGGTAGGACAAACAAATTCTACAACAGAAACATTTGAGTATTTTAATTTCTTAATATAACGTTGTATAAAACACTCATAAGTTTCCAGAGATACACTATCCTAAATATCCAACGTTGTGGTAAGGTTTGGCAATGGTAGAATTAGTTATGGGGTTGTCATATAACAAAAATAAAGTTAACACGGTAGAAGAAAGAAAAATATAAATATCTTAAAAACAAAAATAAGGATTCAATATGCTAAAATGTCAGTAAATGTTGATTTTTTTAAATAAAATAAATGTGTAATTGATTGTCAAGTCAGATAAATGTCAAACGATTCAATCGTGTTTCATGTCAAATAAGAGCCAATGTCAAAATACAAAATGAGCTATTTAAAATATTGAAGCAGTGGTGAGTTATTAACGTCTAATTGTTTATTTAATATTTGGTTGACATTGGAATGGCATAATTTATTTATTTCGAGTGCTTCTAGGGCTGATAATTTTCTGCCTTTATCGCAAACATGAAGGGCTTTGAAATTTAATTTGGAGTCGAAAGTGTGGTTTTCACTGATAAGGTGTTCCGCGAAATTAGAATCAGTGCGGTTCAACCTCCAGCTCCTGACATGTTCGTCAACCCTTGTTTTGAAGGCCCTTCCAGTTTGTCCCACGTATTTCTTATCGCAATTGCTGCATGAGAGTTCATAAACTCCATTCTTTTGTCCAATGTCTGTTCTACTTTTATTATTACATAGAAGTCTTCGCAAAGTTCTGTGCGTGTAAAATGCGGGTTTACGCTCTTTTATTAGACGGGAACACTTATATGATAGTCTACCAAAGAATGGAATTTTGGACCACTTTTTAGGTTCTTGACTATCGCAAGTATTGCTACTGGTGTGCACATGATACAGTAATGAGCTTGCTATTTTTAATTTCTTTTTGTGCAGAATGGTGTTCACAAGATTAGGATTATATCCGTTATTAAGTGCGATGGTTCTAAGAGTGTCTAATTCTTTGTTAAAACTATCTTTACTAAGTGGGATAGATAAGAGTCTATTAACCATGGAATGGAAAAAAGCATGTTTGTGCGATAAAGGGTGGGCTGAGTCAGCGTGTATAATGTTGTCGCTGAAAGTGGGTTTGCGGTAGATCTTAAAATCATGTCGACGTTTTTCAATATTAACTGTTATGTCAAGGAAATTTAATTCATTATGTCCAATCTCCATTGTAAATTTTATATTATTATTAATAGTGTTGATGAAGCTGAGGAATTCAGTCAAGTCATTCTCAGACCCAGCCCAAAGGCAAATCACGTCATCTACATATCTGTACCAGTAAACGATTAAGTCCTTGAAACGGTTTCGACTGAGAATTTGCTTTTCAATAGATGACATAAATATGTCGGCGCACAAAGGTGATAACGGACTTCCCATTGCCAAACCCTTAAGCTGTTTGAATATTTTGTTGCCGAATGTGAAATAGTTTTGATCTAAGCAAACGGATATTGTGTGTTCCAGATCGATAATTTGTTGGGGCTCTACCGTGGATTCTACCAAAAGTTCATTTATAGTACGTTTACATTCGTCAATAGGTACGCTTGGGAAAAGGTTCTGAACATCAAAGGACACGAGGAGAGCATGATCTGGAATTTCGACATCTTTGATCTTATTTACTAAGTCGACACAATTCTTTATGGTATGCTTAGGTTCAAATTTAGTCAGTTCTTTAAATATATCATTATCATTGCCAAACCTTACCACAACGTTGGATATTTAGGATAGTGTATCTCTGGAAACTTATGAGTGTTTTATACAACGTTATATTAAGAAATTAAAATACTCAAATGTTTCTGTTGTAGAATTTGTTTGTCCTACCCGCATGCCAAGCGATTCATATATTGTACGTAAACAACCAAACAAACCTTTGATAATGCTTTAACAGCGAAACCGGTAAGGGAAATTAATATAAATAAGTGGACAAGTACAAGTGTTTATCAAACAAAAAATGTTTCAAAAGTTCCACCAAGTGCCAACAATCACGAGCATCAACTCCATAAACAGTCGTCTTGCATGGTGCTTCATTGCCAAAAGCTGTTTCAAGCCGAGCGATGCTCTGTTGAGCTGTCAAATTACACTTAAAATCGTAGAAAATCATACTACGAAAATTTTCCCGAGTTAAATCCATGTTGATGCAGACACACAATTTTTTAAATGGCGCCACAAGGTAAAAACACAAGACAGTCAGATGAAACAAACTGCATTCTACAGCCAAAGAGTTCTATTTTCAAATGTTGCAATAAATTTTTAAATATTGTTTATGTAAGTGGCCAGTTCCGGAAACTTTTAGTGTTACCTATGTAGAAAAAAAAATCATAACTGCGGTAAAAACTGTCATAAATATGTACAGTGTACTATTTAGTGATCATACTAAATCAAAATTTACAGAAAGTCTTTGTTTTCCTTTCCTTTATCACTTATGACAAAAGTAAACAGGGCACGATTGCTGCCTCAATTCATTATTTTATAAATGTATAGGTAGGTACATATTTTATTATCACTGAAAAATAAGTAACTCAGAGTCGCTACTGGGTAAAAAATACCCACACTCACTTCAAATACCTAACACCGACGGAACCGCGGGCTTACTAAACGGGGAGTCACGTAGGAAACGCCTAAGTATGATTGAAAGGTACCTAAACTGTCACAGTTGTGTGAAAATGCACACAGAAGATATTTGCTAATTAATGGTACCCTGGGTATTTTTACCCAGTAGCGCCTCCTCGCGGGTTAAAGTGCAAATTTTTGTTAGAGTGGAGTGCCCCCCTACCGGCTAAACGGTTGTTTATGGACATGTGAAAAAATCTGAAAAAATTCACAGAAGTAGTATATACAGGCTGTAGGTAATCGTTAAGTGTGACCAGGCGATTATTCCGTAACTACTACACATATAAAAAAAAAATTAAACTGATATCGAAAGTACGTTACCTAATCAGTAAAATGATAACAATAACTTTTTGAAAATCAAACGAAAAGTATTCAAAATTTTGACATTAAACACTCCCATACATTTAGTATGAGATTAGTAGAAAGGTTTTAGTTTCCTATTTTAAAAGGTTATTTTCGCTTAGTACTGATATTATAGGAAACTGTTTATTAACCAAACAAACTATCTTGAATAACATTTATTTCTTAGTAAGTGCAAAATTTTGTATTCAAAGCAGATGTTCGAAGTGACGTCCTTGTTAATCTCATACTAAATTAAATGTAATTTAAAGTCAAAATTTTGAATACTTCTCGTTTGATTTTCAAAAAGTTATTGATGTCATTTTACTGATTAGGTAACGTACTTTCGATATCAGTTTAATTTTTTTTTTATATGTGTAGTAGTTACGGAATAATCGCCTGGTCACACTTAACGATTACCTATACTCGTGTGTTTGTTTTCCTGTTGCTTATTTCCTTATGTTTTAGCAGTTAGGAGGTTTTTTGAGCTGAACTTTCTAGTATAAATATTGTAATAAAAGATGACGAGTTTTTAATAATATGGTAATAAAAGTACTAAAGTTTAATCATATTATAATAACCCATGCATTGAAGCGTTACATTATGTATATCGTAGCCGGATTTTAATAAAAATGGAATAACTCTTTTTATGGAGGTGGGATAGAAACATCTAGTTTCACAAGATGCTTCGAGTTGATAAAACATAAAAGGTACAAACCAACCACCATAATTGATTGATAATCAATTTAACTTTTCAAACTAAGTTTTCTCATTGAAGCGCAAGAGACGATTACAGAGTTTTTGAAAAAAAAAAGTTTCCATCTGTATTAATAAAACAGTAATAATAAATCAGAAAAACTAGTTTTTAAAAACCGGTAAATTTTCAGGAGACGCATTAAATAAAAAATTGAAATAACCGGTCAAGTGCGAGTACCCTGATACGTAGGTATACATACCGTTTAAAACACAAACTTATTTCACATGCAGTTATTCACTCTATGTGTATGTCGCAGAAATGTTGTTATGTCCGTAAACTTACAACATTTCTAGAAAACTTGCAAGCGTTCGGAAATTTGTGAGACTGCTTTCCTAACAGATTTAAGGAAACTTATAAGGTGACTGATCCACCTAGTATACTTGTAAGACGAGATTATTTTTTTATGATCTGTGTTTTCGGAAACTTATAAGTTGCCGAGTCGTCGTATAGTTTTTTTTTGTCAAATCACTAGGGGGGGAGTCGGCTCGCTCCGCTCCGCTTCGTTCGGGTCCCCAAATTTATGATCACAAGCAACCTAAAACGCTCCTCCTCGCTCCGCTCGTCGTCGCACCTGTTTTTAACTTTTGGTGGAAGACTCTTCTTACAATTATACTGAGGTGGGTCAGTCACCTTATTAGTTTCCGTAAATCTCTCAGAATACATGTCAATTTAAAAGTCGTCTCACGAATTTCCGTACGCTTGCTACTTTCCTAGAAAAGTTGTAAGTCTACGGATATTACAATATTCCTACGACATATCAAAAGGATCAAACTTAGTTGGTCTTAAATAATTCGATCCATCTGTTTCGTTCACCGGTTCTCCTGGAAGAAATGCAGACGGGTGAGTTGGTGAGCGCGGTGCCGAAACCCTCGCACCAGTGACGCCGCTGCCCGTCACCCGTCTGTTTTCTATAAGGCTCGGCAATTGGGGATGAATAAGTCGTGTCGTGTTTGATCGACTCATATACCATGAAATCTGTAAAAACTATAAATATTTAAAGAAACGGATCACAACTTTGTCATTGATGAGTCATAATCTCATCGAAAGCTCGACCTGTGCCTCCTCGCACAGTTAACAAAGTGAGTCCTATCCGTTTTTTTAAATATTTATGTCAACTCACTCTAATTTTAATGACTGTAAAAACTAAACGGGACTTACTTGCAGTTTTTATTTTCTGTACGTTTGCTATGCATTGCTTTTAAATAGAATTTAAAGTTTCTAAGTCAACTGGAAGAATGCCGTATAGATTTTCATGCTGAGCCAATTTGTATGAAATACGAAATTACGTAAAGGACAGTAATTTTTGTTTCGCGTGGAATTGGAAGCCTGATTTTTTTGAACAAATTGTGGCCGTAGCTTTCTGTAGAAAGTACGTAACCTTAAAACTTTTTTTTTTCGAAACAGGCCATACCGTGTTTTCATTTTTAATTGGGTTCATCACAATTTTCTAATAACACCCTGTTATCAGCATCCTAGATTCCTAGTACAAAGCGTTTGCCTCAATAATCGAGTGATATGCTGTCATTCGTTGAGGAGTTCCACTGCCTATCTCTGAGGTCCATCAGATCACGACCAAACTAAAACGGGACCTACCTTTCAAACTCTCTCTCAAACTGTTGTGCCTGCAACCTACGGCAACACAAAAGTCTTCCTGCACACGCACTGCTATATTTATTAATTAAACTAGTCTTTGCCCCGTTTTCGGCTTGGCGGTTATTTTATGAACACTCTTCTAGCCTATATGTTGACCAGGGTCACTAAGATGATAATAAAGAAAACCGCATCTAAATCCGTTCAGTGGTTTTAGACTTAAGACGCAACATACAAACATACAGACAGGAAAAAACAATGTTTTGGTCCCAGTACAATACTACGAGTAACCCATTTCAATTAAAATTTCGTAAAAATATTCAACGAACAGACATGACTTTTTTACTACTTTATTATTAGTACGTAGACTGTGACTAGTTTTGTCTATAGTATGACAATGTTAGGCTCAAAGAAAAAAAAAGCTTGCTGAAGACAAACTTATTTCTGACATAAACGGGTTACTAAAATTACAATTAAAAAAAAAAGTGTGCCATTGTATAAAATTGATTTATTACAATAAATACAATCGGTTGGAAATACACGAATGGTGGGCCATCTTATGACAGCAGCATACATACAACAGCTCAATATACATAAATACATACATATATCGATTTATTTATACTTCAACCGTCCACTCTAGTCTTCGAGGAAGAAATATTGGCCTGCCCGTTTTTGTTCTATATCCTGTAACAAATTAAAACGTGTGTTAGTTACACTGACAATAACATAATTGAATATAAGGTGACTTTGGTTTATATATTGAAAATTGAAATTGAAAAATATTTATTTATCACATAAAAATACAAAAACAAAAACATGCAAAAGAAATACAATACAGCATACAAAAAATAATAATCATACTTATTAATAAAACATTTCTATTGAATTTACACGTCATAATTGTGATAAAAAGGGGCAGACTCAGCATCTGCTGTGAGCTGTAGATCAGCAACACAACGCTGGTTTTCAGACTGTCCCTTTTCAAACCCTAAATTAATTTTCAAAATGCAGGTACCTTATAAATATAACATGCAACATTTTCAGCCAGGAATACTCGTTGATTATATAGCAGTATTCTAAAATTAAATTAAATAGCTCAATTAGTTAATTATTCCTTTCATAGTGTTTCAATTTATTGTCGCAATAAAAAGAAAAACATACTTAAGTAAAAAAGGTTACGGTCGAAAAAAAAAAAGATTGTATCATTTTTACCTATGGTTTCTGTCAGATAGGTCGTTTACGCTAACTCGTAGTTTGTAATTTTAAATATATTTTTCTTACGTGTTTTTTAAACACTAGTGGTAACATTTTCTGTTGTAATGGTGGCGGTAGATCATTCCAAATCTTGGACGCTGCGTATTTAAAACCACCCTTGAAACCACTCATTTTGTGTTTAGGTATTGCCATCTTATTTTTCGTAATACTACGTGTATTTTTCGTGTAAAAGTCCTTTGTCCATTCAAACTTAGAAAACAAATATTTTGGTTTTTTTTTCATGCACAACTTTATGCACTAAACTGGCAAGATGCAATTTTCTACGGCCGGACATTTTAAGTATACTTGTTTGATTTAGGAAAGGCGTCACGTGACCACGCTTCGGTATATCAAAGCAGAAACGTGCGCATGCATTTTGAACGCGCTGGATGGCACGCTCTGTCTTAGCATACAATCTTGGTCCATAGACCACATCACCAAAATTAAACATTGACAAGACGAGAGCCTCTGAAAGTAATACACGAACTTTCTCGTTCAAAAACTGCCAATATAGCCAAATTCATACTGGAGACTCGGTAAGTGGTTAGGACCAAGGTTTAATGATACTGTTATTGAAAAAAAAAATGTGCCTCTATACTTGTTCAAGAACAACCTCGACTCGATTATTATGGGAAGTCTAAATTTTATTTTGCGTATTTGACAGAAACGGTCATTGAACCTTTGTCCTGAACACTTACCGAGTCTCCAGTATGGGTTTGGCTATATAAACGAAAGTCTCATTATATATACTCGTACACCCATATTTCACCGAAAATTATTACATCCCAGCGTGTTGGTGGCGAACCCTATTTAAATAAATAGTACAATTATAAAAAAATGCAACCAACATCGTATGAACCGATGATTACGAAATTCACAAAAAAAGTCACTGAACCTTATTTCCGATCATATAACGACTCCGCCAGGATGAATTTGGCGGCATAAATAAATGTCATATTTGGTATGAGGCACGCAGTTAAGTAGTACAGTCAAGAACACTGCAAGTTATAAACTTGCAGTACGACATTAGTCTCTATAGTGAAGGATATAAGATAGATAAGTGTATAGCACGATGTGTTCTTCGCTGTACACTACATGTTCTGTTTTATAGAACTAGCCTTGATTTAATAGTATGCAGGTGCTAATCATTTTGCAAACATATTCTGTTGTTTAAAAGGTTTATGTAACTTGCTCTTATAATGAGTTTGCCTTAGCCTAGTGGCGCATTAATAATTTTTCATGGCTGCATTTTAGTTTAAGTCTGCATAATACCAGCTAGTCTAGCATAGGAAACCAAATCAAGCTCCCTAGCGCTTGATACAGTGCTGTCTCACTCTGTTGATCTACCTAAAAATGGACGGACCACTGTCAAAGCTCAATATGGTCAAGCATGCTAGGTACCCGGTGTAAATGGACAAGAACAGTTCCCCGGGGACATAGCTATTTATTAAATTCGCGCGGATAATCTCTGAAACTACTGAACCGATTTCGAAAATTCTATTACTGTTATAATGTTTAGTCTCTTCACGTATGTAGATATAGGCCAGGGTTTCTTAAACTGGGGTCCACGGACACCGGGGTCCGTGACATGAGTGCCAGGGATCCACGGACACCGTTTGAATATAAATATTTATCACGCCGACAAAATGGTAAAATAAAATCTCTAAAAAAATTTTTTTATGGTACCTCTCAGTTTTTAGTTAAAGTGGAGCGTCCCCCCCCCTGCTGGCTAAACGGTTGTTTATAGAAATGTGAAAAAATTCACATAAGTAGTATAATAATGAATTTAAAAGGAAAACTATCACAGCTAAGTAGGCTTTACAGGTTTACGAGTACAGGTCGCGCCAAACTTTTGGCCCCCTATAGTGTATGGGACCAGAAGCTTGGCGCAGTCTGTATTAGTAGACCAACTTATATGTACCGGGCAATTACGGAACCCTACATTGCGCGTGGCCCGACACGCACTTGGCCGGTTTTTTATAGAAAGAATGAAATAAATGTTGTTTATGGCACTACGCGACAATAGTTTTAATGACATTTAGGCTTTTCTAGCAAAGTTCTGTTATTTTATGAATTACTTTGTAAATGATTCTGCACAAAAACTATAAACACGCATTGAAGTTCTGTATATTATGCATATTACATAAATAAATCCATTTCATGACTAAAGTCGTTTGCAATAGAATCCAACAATCATGTAAACAAATATGGCGGACTGACATTGACAGCGTATTGTTTATGCCCATAGTGATGTCATAGTGTTCTAATTTAATTTTAATTAAATTTATTTTTCTAATTATTTTAATTTTAAGTCATAGACTATGGCCCATAGTAGGATAGGTACTAAAATAAAACTGACTAAATAGATTAAATATATAAGCCATAGACTATAAAATAAAACTGATTATATATAAAAAAAGTGTTTATTAAAACAAATTTAAATCTTCGTCTAATAGATTTCTGTTGTAGGTAATAGATCTAAATCATTCTTACCTCCTGATTACTCCTTGAGAAAAAATACCAATCGTATGCTATATCAAAGTCCGTGATGCCGTGCAAAGGTCGTCGTTCCAAGAAAAATATGTCCAGCCAAATCGTAAAGCAAAATAAAAGTCCAAAATGAGAATGCAAAGTCGTAGAAATCGGAAACAGAAAACACTAATGCACAGCGAACCCACAGAACAGTGAATGACTGTGAATGACAATTCTAACAAAATGGCCACCTGTCAATTTTTAAAAACTAACCATTATTTTTATGGCTTAGGATACAATCCGTTTTGGTTAATTATATTAAGCTCTTGAAAAAAAAATTTTATTGTATTCAAATAATATTAAATTAAAATAATTTATTAAATTAAAAATAAAAGATAACTTCAGATTACGAACAACACTAACTTTTCAATGACTTATAGAGTTCGATGAGTAAAAAACTAAGATGACAGCTTGTCAAATACTTCGAAATTTTTACGTTGCAAATGTTTTAACAAATTTAACTTATAAATACAAGTTAAATCGTGTTGAAGATAATGTGAAAACAATGGTGCGTTCGTTGAAATCAGACTATGTTCATAATTGATCGTCAAATGTATGTGATTACGGAGTAATCGTGACAATTTGGTTTGTTTACATGATTGTTGGATTCTAAAGCAAACGACTTTATATGAAATCCATTAATTTGAAATGACTGTACTAATATCTTTACATTACTACAATACCCGTATTTGCTCATAGTAAATTACTTGCATACATCCTTTTTAGCTGGGAGCTAGCTTTTGGACGTCATAATAAAGTCGATTCTGAAGGCTTTAATTTTAGTTTTAGTGCTGTAAAAACAAAATTTAAAATTTTCAAAGTGTATATAGCTTTTGTTGTTAACATTAAAGAACTATTTTTGAATGAAGAAAGTTAGTTTTGACAGCACTAAACTAAAATTAAAGCCTTCAGAATCGGCTTCATTGTGTGATTTAATTCCATATCAAAAGAATTAACATTTAAGTTTGTACCAAGAATAAAAATAGCACACCAACCTTAACAGAAGAATGCTTATTAATTCTCGGCCTAAAGTTATTCGGGTCTCTCCTGAACGTTATCCCTAGCAGCTCCAGGAACTTGTTCATTCCGTTCAGTAGCGACTGCGGCGCGTGCGCAGTAGCGTCGGAGGACGGCGTGCCCTCGAACACGATGACGCGGTCCGCGAGGTATGTCGCCATGATGAAGTCGTGCTCCACAACGAAACCAGTGCGTTTGGCGTGCAGGATGAATCTGTCGATGGTCAGGAATTCAATTAAAATATCAAGTGTTTCATGGGCTATCACAATGGCATTACTCTATAATCAAAGTAAAGACTAAAAGTTGAGCAGTGACAATTTTTTGATCAGTGTAGATGGAATCTGCTTGAAAAGACGCTTTTGACGTCATCTAAAATATTTGTCAAAACATTGTCTGACTGAACAGTTGGTTTCAAATCCTTCCCATTGAGAATGCTCTGATGAATTTTTCAGAATTTATGTAATAGTATTATCACTTGGTGAAGGGTGAATTAAAAAATATCTTGAACATGCTGATGAAACATGCATGCCCTAAAAAGGGTGTACTTGTGCAGAAAGAACAACAATATTTAACCTTCTTACCACATTGAGACAAATAAATGTCGGCAAAAAGTGGGTGTACAAGTACAAATGTTGACTGTCCTATGTCACAGTTAACTCTGTAACACCTCTGATACTTCTTCTAGATAATGTATTATTGTAATACCTTTTAATAACTTTAGCAGCAACTAAACGTTGCTCAGAGTCAAGGTAGGCAGAAGGCTCATCAATCAGATAAACGTCCGCTGGCTTGCCAAGACAAAGCACCAGCGCCACTCGCTGCAACTCTCCTCCTGACAGGTTCTGTACCTCTTGGTCCATGATCTCTTCAATCTTCATTGGCTTCATCACATCTGTGATGAACTGTATACAAGGTTAAAGGGTATTTTCATTAGAAATTTAACTTTTGGGACTACTAGATAAAAAAAGAAAATCTTTATTAGTCATGAAAAAAGAAAAGTACTTTGTTTGCACTTATTTATTGCCAAAATAATTGGTGCATCACACACATGGCAGGCAAAAGATATCGTCACTGCATATCCAAATTCTCAACTACATAAAAAAACAACTTTGTAGTGTTTATTTTGCAAACTTTACATTGCCAAGTTTTGATTAAAAAGCTGAAAATGTTACTCACAAAACAAGAGAAATACTAAAAAAAGGGGTTTTGCAGACTCAAATGCCTTTAAGAATTGAACAAATGGCATCAAAAACAGATGAAAAAAATACAATAATTTTGCAACAACAATGGTATGAAACTTAACAGGGCATACTAATAAACAATAAGTGAATGCAGAGATGAGAGTAAACAATAAGCAAACCAAAACTAGCAAGTAATAAATGAGATGCAGTCATTACGGAATAGTCAAAGGAAATATATTTAGATCATGATGGATACTCAAAAGAACACTTTAATTATAAGAATTAAGGTAAGGTAAAAAAATTTCAAATGTACAATCCTACCTGTGGATGAATATAGGCATCTCTGATCTTGTCATGCAGCAGGTTCCGCACCATCCCTTGAGACTTGGGCGAGATCTTCTGCGGCTTATAACTAATGTGCAACTGCGGGAGATGTCCCGAACCTGAGAATGTTATTGATGTTATCACATCAACGTTCCATGGTTCAATTCAACAGTCTACACCAGTGATTTTGGTCTAAATATGATAGGGAGTAGGCTTTGTGCCATTCATCTGGCATAAAAATATGTATGTAAGTATGTTACAGCACCTATTTCTTTTATGCCACACATTACTAATGATACTAAATAGCCTACCGACTGTAAGCGGTTAATAGTTTTCAGTCCAAAAACAAAATGTTCTAAACTCATGGTCTCGTTTGTATTTGGAATGTTTTGTTGTGTAAAAAGGTTTAAATGATTTGAACCTGATAATTTTTGACAAAACACGAGTTCCATTACAGTTTTTGGTGATGATTTGTTGAAATATTTGATGCGTGTGCGTGGTATTTACATCAATAACCACGTAGGAAGTGAAAACGCAAGGAAATCAATAATCTGTACCTTCCGGCTGTAAGGACGACTCCGCATGTTTCAAACACTTTTGGAATACTGGATGGAAGAACAAATCAAACAATTCTCCTCTCGCCATCGCGAAAATGTTTTGAATTCATCTAAAATAGGACTTAACAATAACCGAATACACTTATAACCTCAATGTGCTAAAAATAGTCTACATCTTTATATTTTTGACTAGGGAATTTAGTAAACTAATTCGACAAGCAACAATAACTGTACATTTCCATTAAATTGATATAAAAACTAAAATTATTTGCTAAAACGTTTCCAAGAAAATCGAGACCATTTGACAACTTTCACGATTTCATTTCACGAATCTGACATTTCAAAGCCAATGTTGCCATAATAAAAAAAAATAAGAATCGATTTTTTACTCGAGTGATTACTCGTAGGAAAAATTAATAATTTATATGATTCGATTAATATTTACCGTCTTCAGGTTCCAAGTTTCCAGCCAACATTCTGATGAAAGTAGTTTTGCCGGTTCCATTTTCTCCGAGTAGCACCAAGATCTCAGAGTCGGAGAATTCTCCAGGCTTAACACGGAGACTGAAGTCTCCCATCTTCTTTGTCATCTCAGGATACTCGTAGTGGTTCATCCGTTTAATCTACATTTAACAAATAATGCAACTTGTATCCAGACATTATAGATCCTGCAAAATAGGATAACACAAACTCGCAGTCATTTCCCAATATTTTGTATCAAACAATAGATAGAAATTTGTCTACCTCTTCTTCTGTGGCAGACTCAGCAACTTTAAATACGAGTGATTCGGTCCTGAATCTCATGTTCTCAGTGGGTACGAAACCGTCGAGGAAAATGTTGATACCTGGGAAGGAGACAAAAGTTTAGTACATAGTTTAAAATTAGTTATGCAATGGCAGAGATACCAAAACAAAGTACGTAAGTCTTTGATAACGTTAATACATAGTTTTTTGGAAATTATAGGAGTATATTATTATTTTTGAAGACATTGTGTTAGAGCTTTAGAGCACCCGTACTTTGTGTTTGTAGTAATCTTTTTAGAGTTTGTATCTTACTCATACTAACTAAAAAAAAAAACTATAGCTGCATATTTTTTCTAACCACGTTCTAGAAATTTCATGGTGTATAACAGACTGGTGTCTCCCACATCAAAGTGTTGTCTTTTGATAAAAACCCCAAAGATACCAACATTTTTGGCTAATATCTGGATGCTCAGCTGAAGTTACCTCTTCAATCAATCAATAAGACTTTATACTGAACTTCAAGTTGCGTTTGGAGAGTATTTCTTTAGATTACCAACAGCCCTCCCTATCTCTACAAGAAGAACCCATACGGTATATAAAGTCCTGTAGGACTGGTTTTGCTCAAGACTTTTCTTCATTTCTAGGACCCTACTTATATAATAAAATTGGCAAACGAGTTGATCTAAATTCCCTCACTAAATTCGTTCTTAAGAATATTATTAATAATTACCTACCCATTATTAATTAAACTACGACACTACTGAAAAGCTACTCGACATTCAAAAGTAATTTACACCCAGAACAGGTCATAAATTATAAATTATAATATACACATATTTATTATAAATATTTATATAATATATTTAAGATAAATACTTGGTTTATAAATAATTATGATAGAATGTATTATTATTATTATGTTATGTTATTATTTATTAATATATATATATTTTTTTATTGTTAATGCATGCACTATCAATAATTAAATATAATATTGCCTGCACTTTACGACTTGCACTACTACCATAAGAAATAATATTGTATCTAAAGAATGGGAAAGCTACCCTGCCGTAATACAGTTTTACTAGCACGGAGGGTAGAAATACCATTTTTTCTGAATGTTTTCTATGTAAAACTATGGATAAGTTACAAATTGTTTTAATTTTCAAGTTTAATTTATTTGGTTTTTTTGAATAAATTTATTATTTATTTATTACTTAAATAGTTTATAACGACATCCATCGCTTTTGGATTACAAAATTACGAATTTTGAGGTAAAGAACGTGTTTTAGTTCAGCGTACTCAAGGTGTCGTCTAAAATATTCCACTGTTTTCTATCTCGAGCCACTATTCACCAGTAAGGACCTGCCAAAAGCCTTAACTCGTCTTTCCATCTCTTGGTGTTTTCCCTTGCCGTAGTGCCGTCCACTTCTACTTTTGTTGCTCTATTTTAAGGAGAACGTCAGGTACCTTTGTTTTTGCTCAGAATTATTCCTACCACAAGATTGAATATATGTGAAGAAGCTTACCTTCTCTAACGGAGAAAGGCATAGTGACAACCCCATATGCCCCGGGCACTCCATACAGACAACATATGAAGTCTGAGAGGTAGTCTAGTACTGACAAGTCGTGCTCCACCACTATGATGAACCTAGGAAATGGAGAAGTAATTTAAACAAGAGCATAGATGGCTACAAAAAGCAAATGAGGAACTTATGTCTACTTCACTGACAAGGAAAAAGGACGCCTACTTAGTTGACATCTAGTTTTGCTTAGCAAAGAGCTCTATTAGTCATGAAAACTGTGTATAGTGGTTTAAGGACGACGATAAAACCTTGCGTCTGAAAGCACGTAAAACTGTTGGTCCTGGTTATTTTGAAAGATGGTGTTTGCTGAACTACTCTGACACCAGGTTGGGCACTAACCACACAACAAGAATAATTAACGAGTAAAATTGAAGTCTGGACCAAGCTAAACTCTATAACTAATAGTGCGTCCGACGGCATTGTTATAAACACGCTCTAACATTAACTCATTTGAATTTTCAGACATTCATTCATCAATAAGTTGAAGGCTGGACTAAGCCAAAGGCTGAGATTCAGAGTGCATTTTGAGTCCGAACTCAATCTTACAAACGTCAAAAAGCGACGTGACGTTTGTAAGATTGAGTTCGGACTCAAAATGCACTCTGAATCCAGTACGTCAAAAGGCAGGGCTCTAAACACACTCTAACTCATTTGAATTTTCAGACATGCCTTAATAAATAAGTCGAATAGATTAAGGGGGTAACCTTTTATTTACCTCGGTACAAAATGCACATCATAATATTGTTTTCCTTACTTTTGAATAAAAAATATGTAATAAATGTGTTTTAAAGCAATTCGCGCAAACTGCTTGTTAATAGTTAGGTGATCACATGAAAATTATTCAATTTAATGCGTTACATTTTAACTGCATTACATTACAACTGTAAACACGCTTTTAAGTTTGTTAATGTAATGCAAACAAAACGTAATACACTAAAGTACGTAATTTTTTTGTGAAGACTTTATCCTACTTCCTACTAAAATTATAAATGCGAAAGTTTGTGCGTGTGTGTGTGTGTGTGTGTGTATGTTACTCTTTCACGCTGAAACGGCTGAACGGATTTGGATGAAATTTAGAATGGATATAGCTTATAACCTAACTTAACACCTACTTTTTATCCCGAAAAAATGCATGGTTCCTGTAGGATAGATCAATATCATTGAAAAATTAGGTGTCTAATTAGCGCGGTCCTTTACGTTTGTGGTGAAATAAGACAAGGCTTTGTTATTTCATACATCAGGTGTTTAATTAGCGCGGTCCTTAATCGTTTGTGGTGAAATAAGACAAGGCTATGTTATCTCATCACACTTCACACTGATATTAAAAATGCGAATGTTTGTGTGTGTGTGTGTGTATGTTTGTAACTCTTTCACGCTGAAACGGCTGGACGGATTTACATGAAATTTAGAATGGATATAGCTTATACCCCAACTTAACACATAGGTTACTTTTTATCCCGGAAAAAAGCATGTCGTTAAACCGAATAACACGCGGGCGGAGCCGCGGGCAAAAGCTAGTTATTAATAAACTATTTGCGCAAGTTGCTTTAAAACACATTTATTACATACTTTTTATTCAAAAGTAAGGAAAACAATAATATGATGTGCATTTTGTACCGAGGTAAAAAGTTACCCCTTTAAGACAAACTGTCTATAAGTAACTTAGTAGACATGGTGGGTTTGGTTCATTTGCTGGCCCTTACTTGTCAGGGTGTATGAGCGAGCGTATCGTCCTGGCAGCGTTGAGACGCTGCTTCACATCGAGGTAGGAGGAAGGCTCGTCGAACATGAATATGTCTCCATTCTGTATGCACACCATCGCTATGGCGAAGCGTTGCAGCTCCCCGCCCGATAGCGCTGCGATCTCACGGCCGCGGATGTGGGACAGGTCTGGAATGGAATAAGAGTAATTATATTATTCATATTCAATCGTTTATTGCATTCATATATGTACAGTAGCAGTTCTTAAAATGCTTTACGGTTCACATATATGACCCCGCTGGGGCACAGCAATATTTAGAATTATTGCATGTCCGGATAATATACCTTAGGGGACAGAAGGGATTCAGGGGTAATATTTTGCAAAGGTAAATAAAAACTTTCTAAAGTTCTGCTTTAGAGCAGTAGGCCTACCATGAGTTTTGCTTACTATACACGTTACCGTCTGCGTAAAATATTTTGTATGAGAAATGCTGGTTCATGTAGTAAGCCGCTAGGGGCGCTGCACAATATCTCATATAAATATTTTAGTAAGCAAAACTCATGGTAGGCCTACAGACATCAAATGCAAACCTCCATATACTTAAATGCAAACATAAAATTGTGCAGTTTCTGTGGAATGTTTTTATAATATTTGAGGCTGTGTCTATTGACGTTGATCTAGATCTATTCCAAATAGGGATTAAATTTGGGAAATTGAAATAATTTCTTAACAACAAACATATAAAATACGTAAATTTAACGATTTTTTAAACCAAAAATGTAGCCAAATGTGTTTTATTGCCTTAGATAAAATAATAAAATAAATGTATATAACTTTTCGGAGCTTAT
Source organism: Ypsolopha scabrella (assembly GCA_910592155.1). Classification (NCBI taxonomy): domain Eukaryota; kingdom Metazoa; phylum Arthropoda; class Insecta; order Lepidoptera; family Ypsolophidae; genus Ypsolopha; species Ypsolopha scabrella. Next base: position 12,610,599 of record OU342982.1, read on the forward strand.
GTTTTTAATAATATTATTATATACTAACAAATTAATAACAAAATATATTTCGGGCCCTACTGGGCCCAGCATCAGTTGATACAATAATGATAATCATCAATACTTATAATTACTTATAATAAGACAGTAGAAACCGCTGTGTCTGTACATTGAAGAAAAGTAATAGAAATAGAAAGGGGATGACTAAAGAAGAGTAATAGAACACAAATCAACGATTTTTAGAATTCTTTTCTGTCTGTTTGTTCATGCACATCTCTAAAAGAGATGATCTAAAAGAACAGATTTTCATGTAGTTTTCACAGCTGTACAGAGCTTAATTTGGAATAGAATATAGGCTTTATTTCATTAAAATCGAATCTCGGAAAAAAAGTTATCGTCATTTAAAGATTTTTGGAATTTACTTTTTTACTGGTAGTAATTAGAAGTTACGGTACGGGATCTCTTCTACGGGATCTCTTCTACGGATACAGAGTTCGAGTTTGGGCTTATTTGATTGGTCTTTGGTAAAACATGGTGACCAGGGTCGGATGATGGGACTGGAAGGTGGGTATGGGATCTCCTCAACGGACAACAGCAGACCCTTCGAGTTTGGGCTTATTTGATTGGTATTTATTAGCATTTTGGTAAAACATGGTGACCAGGGTCTCCTGATGGGAATGGAAGGTGGGTACGGGATCTCCACAACGGACAACAGCAGACCCTTCGAGTTTGGGCTTATTTGATTGGTCTTTATTAGCACTTTGATAAAACATGGTTACCACGGTCTGATGATGGGACTGGAATATGGCTACGGGATCTCCTCAACGGACAACAGTAGACCCTTTGAGTTTATTTGATTGGTATTTATTAGCACTTTGGTAAAACATGGTGACCAGGGTCTGCTGATGGGACTGGAAGGTGGGTACGGGATCTCCTCAACGGACAACAGCAGACCCTTCAAGTTTGGGCTTATTTGATTGGTATTTATTTTATTAGCACTTTGGTAAAACGTGGTGACCAGGGTCTGCTGATGAGACTGGAAGGTGGGTATGGGCTCTCCTCAACGGACAACAGCAGACCCTTCGAGTTTGGGTAATGAGTTCTGCACTAATTCTCTGTAATCATGGTGTGCCCTTCTCTGATTGGTGATCAAAAGAATATCAAAGATTCTGTGCACAGTAAACAAATAATTTGGGATAGATACAAGATATAGATAATTTGGCCAAGTGCGAGTCAGACTCGAAGGGTTCTGTACTACCACATATTACAGGTATGGCACCCTAAAATTATTATGGAACTAAAAAATGACCGCATTTAATATCTTAGCGCTATCTATCATCTTACTAATGAACCTAGGGGCAAAAAGGTTGACGGGCTACTTTTAGCACCAAAAGCTGTCAAACAAGTCATCTCAGATGGCACTATGGTTAACACAAGGTTTATTGTATGGGACCTAGGGCTTAACTTTTTATTATTTGTCATTATAGAGGCAATAGTAGTATTCTGTGAAAATAGGTGTCACTATGGCCTCTATCATCTATTTCAATTTTCTACCTATTACGGTTGAAGCTGTAGACCCCTGTTACAGACAGACAGACAGCAGAGGCTTAGTAATAGGGTCCTGTTTGGCACCCTTTATGAACGGAACCCTAAAAATTATGAGCAAATCAAGTTGATATTCATTCATTCTTTATTGTACATAGAAAACACATTTGGAGTACATAATAAAATAGAAGGTACTAAGGTAATAGAAGGAAGGAAGGTATCTGTACACGGGTTAGCTTATCTCTGAAAGGAGATTTCTTCTAGAAATTTCTTTCTTATGGGAAATTTTTTATTATTAAAATAAGTAAACCATCTGTGTACTACAAAAGATATACATAAATTCATCAGTTTTTGGATTCTATATTTTGTTATGTAATGGTTAGTTGCCATGTTTAGTGAACCAGTTTACTAGTTGTAATAAATTGACATTTACTAATAAAGGTCAAATCACGTTTTCAGAGATACAAGTTTCTATTGTAACTTACCAAGCATTTTGCAAATAATTGGTTGGTTATTCATCTCATCTTTCTTGTCAAGTAGAGCTCCAACGGTTCCTTTCACAGCCTTAGGGATCTGGTCAACGTACTGTGGCTTGATCAGAGCTTTCAAGTCGTCTTCCAAAATTTTGGTGAAGTAGTTCTGCAGCTCAGAGCCACGGAAGTGGGAGAGGATCTCTTGCCAGTCAGGGGGGTCCTTGAAAGTCAGATTAACTTGTTCAAGGGCCTTATTGTCTAACTTTGACATCCATCGTTATCACCTTCAAATGTGCGATTTACTAGAAATTACATCACACATAAATTTTGGCCAATCACGCTAGAGGTACAAACCGAAATTCAGTAAATGGCTACAAATGGTGTTAAAGTAATGACAATCGGAACGATAGATCTTTAGGCCATATGAATCAATTTGAACCCTAGCACGAAAAAAGAAAAAAAAAGTAGGGTTGTGATTATGACGTCATCTTTTTTTTGTATGGGAAAAGAATATTTTTTGTTCCAAAACCTATCGTGTGTGGTATCAAATGAAAGGGCTATCTGAGCCAATTCTAAAAATATATCACATCATTACATTTCGTTGACTTGTTTTAAATTAAAATCATTTTCAAAACATACCAAGTTTGTTGAATATTTTTTTTTTAAATATACCTCAAATGATACATAATATCCTCATATCGAACCTCAAGAAAGCAATTTCAAAAATATTTACATCAAGTATTTTTTTTAAATTTTTCAATATTACAAATAATATACGCATTACTGGTTGAAGTTTTTCAAGTTGATTTAGACTTTTAGTTTATATATTTAATAGTAACTAAACACAATGGGTAGCAGCAGCGATTCTTTATTATCTCCTCCTAAAAAAAAAACAACAATGGAGGATTGACTGCAAAAATACAGGTGACACTGTTTTTAACATTCCTTTCCTTAAAATTTAGATACATTTTTGTAATTAAATTAAAATTTTCTTTAAAAATAAAAACAGCATGTACAGTTCCCATACATAAGTCTCATAAAATTCAGAAGTTTAACTTTGTAATAATGAAAAAAGTACTAAATGTAAAAATTATCAAAATTGCTTTCTTGAGGTTCGATCTGAGAATATTAAATATCATTATATTATTTATATTAAATATCATCAATTGAGAGACAACTTACAGAAAAACGGCCAAGATTGGGTTTCTGCTTGCCAGCAAGGATCTTTAGTGCGGTGGACTTGCCAATACCATTTTGCCCAACCAGCCCCAGGACCTCTCCAGGACGAGGGATCGGGAGACGATGCAACTTGAATGAGTTCTTGGAGTAACGGTGAGTTGTGTGCTTCTCTAAGTTTGATGGGATGTTGATGATGGTAATAGCATCGAAAGGGCATTTCTGAAAATAACAGAGAAAAGTAACTTTATACTACACCTGCTTGGAAAGTTCCTTCTTACTTTTTCGAAAACGATGGAGAATATACGTCATTGCTGTCATACCAATATGCGGGCAGAAAAAATGTATGAAAATCCATTGTTAACATGCTGAGCGGGCAGAAAAAGTATATGAAAATCCATTGTTAACGTGCTGTTTTTTTCATTTGTTGACAACATCCGTACGATAAGCATAAATGTTACATTTAAAAGGGTATAAACCTCTTGGTACATAACTTAGCTTGAACAATAATGCTAAAAGACAAAAAGTTTTTAAGTCTTAGTTTGCAAAATAATACTGGCCACTATACTTGCTATTTATGATAATAAAAAAATGAAAAAAGTGCAAGTCAAAAATCAATTATCTCTTCTGCTTTGTCAAAAATTATCAAAATTAATCTCCCTGGGAAAAGTATAACACTGAGTTTCAATAACTGTAATAATTTAAATATTAACTTTAATTAAAGATTTTGATTAATTGAAATAGGCGTTACCTTGCGGAAGTCCATCACTAAGTAAAGGATATATGAATATAATTTGCAATATTCCGCTAAACAATTCTTGTCGTGCTATTCAAAATGCAGACTCGTGCACCGCCCGCCCGCCCGCATAAAAACATGCAACAAGCAAGCAATACAAGCAAAGCAATCTTAAGTAACAAGCAAGAAAACTTATCGACACGTGTTTCGCCTCTGAACGAGGCATCCTCGGGATGTGTTGCTAGCCCGGCTTCTCCGCAGCAACTGATGTGTTGTTCGCCCGACAGCTCAGCAGCTAGTTTGACTAGTTTCAAACTGAACTGAGCTGTCAAACTAGTCAAACTAGCTGCTGAGCTGTCGGGCGAACAACACATCAGTTGCTGCGGAGAAGCCGGGCTAGCAACACATCCCGAGGATGCCTCGTTCAGAGGCGAAACACGTGTCGATAAGTTTTCTTGCTTGTTACTTAAGATTGCTTTGCTTGTATTGCTTGCTTGTTGCATGTTTTTTAGCGGGCGGGCGGGCGGTGCACGAGTCTGCATTTTGAATAGCACGACAAGAATTGTTTAGCGGAATATTGCAAATTATATTCATATATCCTTTACTTAAAGATTTTGTCTTTTCTTTGCCTCGCAGGTGTAGTATAAAGCACTATGTATCACTTGGGAGAAAGTGCGATCGTTGGTAATCGGCCTCTTTCTCCACTCGGTGAACAATGTACTATTCTAGCCCAGACAATAGTAGTGATATGTTTAAAGTAATACATGTTACATTAATTAAACTGAAGCAATAACAACTCAAATAAATTATGTGATTTGTCATATTTTATGCATTGTTATAAAGTAGTAATGAATATTATAGCTAAAATATATCAGCCTTTAAAAAAAAAAAACATATGTCATTTGGGCATTATAAAAGATAGGATAAGCTAATTTCATCATATTGGTTCAGATATCTCAACATAAACAGGCCCAAGAAAGTCGGGCTATACAAACCATGTAAATAAGGGTACTCACCTTGACACAGATACCACAACCAATGCACAGTTCCTCCGAGATAGTTGCAATCTTATCATTGGGTGTCACCTCAATGCATAGCTTGCCCATACGCACCACTGGGCAGCTTTTCTTGCACTCCTGTCTGCATCTCTTCGGTTTGCAACGATCCGCGTTCACGATGGCAATACGCGTTAGTTTATCCGTCTCCTCCTGATCCCGTCTATGTCGAGACATTTCTGCTGACAAGAAAAACTACTCAGTAGCCCAATGATAAACATAATTTCTCCCTAACTTTCTTCATTATGTGGCACATAACCTCACACACTTACTATGCAAAAGGATTTTTCTTAGACCATGTAGAGGGTTGGAATTCAATCGAATGGCTGTTTCAGATGTTTAAATGAAGAGTTTGTGTTGAAAATAAGTAAATACCTGATAAAAGAAAGCGAACGTAGGCTAAACTTTGCCTTCGTTCGCGTGTCCTTTTACTTCGAACTCGAACGTCAAAAGGAACTGAACTGAATTGAAGTTAGCGACCAATGAGCCTAAATTGTTTTTTTTTTTTTTTGTTAATTGTTTTACGGCCCTGGATTCTTGTCCTTTTGAGCCATTCGTTTGTTTATTTTTCAAATAGCATTTCGTTTGTCTTTTCACAATTTATCCACTGTGTTTTTAATATAATTAAAAAGCGGCATATAGAATTTTGGTTCAGCTAATAAGTCTTGAAGTCGCGTAGGAACATCGCCGTCATCACAGATTTTTTCCAGTTCTGACACAAGTATTAGTCTGTGAATTCCAAAATTTGGGCAGTTAAAGATGATGTGATCCAAATCGGCGTTTATAAAGTCACAGTAATTACAGGAGGAATCTTGTATTATGTTAAGTCTTTTTAAGTGAGAAGGAGTTCTGCAGTGGCCAAACCTCATACGGTTTATTGTGGTAACAAAATTTCTGTTATCTATCTGTTTATTTTTGTTGTACCATGGTATACCGGGCGGGCTTTTCTGTATTTCAGCATACCATTTACCCTTTTCTTGGCTTAATGACGTCCAACATTCCTTCCACAGTTCTTTTAGGTATTTCTTTATTTATTTGTAGGTTATAGTCAGTGTAAGGGACTTTCAATAATGAGGAGTGGTCTTCATCGTATGAGCCTCTTGCTGCTCTGTCCGCTTCTTCATTACCTGTGATGCCTTGATGGGATGGCACCCACATGAAACTTACATGAATTTCCTTCGTTTTTAGATTATATATTATTTGCCTAATTTTATATGTTATGTAGTTAACATTGTATTTAAACACCATATTTTTTAAAGCTGATATAACACTCTGGGAATCTGTTATTATTAATACTTCAGAAACACTTATTTTAGTAATATGTAGTAATGCCTGGTAAATAGCATAGCACTCGGCCGTAAATATACTACAATCATTGTCTAACTTACAACACACTTTAAATTTGAGTTGTGGGTCATAAAATGCAGATGTAACAAAGTTAAAAGTTTTTGAACCATCTGTAAATATTTTATACTGTTTTTTTTTGTCCTCCATATAATTAGAGAACTCAGTTTGATTAGCAACATTAGATGATAAAATTTCATATTTATTATTAATAAGTGCATTCAACTCAACATTATATAGAGGTAATGGAAAACATTTGTACATGTTGTTAGCTAGTGTTTTAATGTGTAACATAATTCTCAACATTCCAGGAAGTTGGCCTGCCAATATTTGTGAGCTACAGATATGAGGCTGATCAACCCTAAATTGTAGAGCAGCATTTGGAAGGAGGCTGTTAATTACCAGAGAATTATTAGAGGAGAGTAACTTTAGAGAATATCGTTCAGCAATTTGAAGTCGTCGCAAGATCAAAGGTAATATACAAGCTTCAGATTCCATTGCATAAATAGGTGTTGAACACATGGCTCCAGTAATTATTCTTAAAGCCTTATTCTGTATAACATTCAATTTATGAAGTAATTTTGAATTAGCATTCCAATAAGCAATTGAACTATAATCAAAGTGACTTCTCACTATACTTTTATATAACATGGAAAGTATTTTAGGATCAGATCCCCAATGAACCCCTGCTAGGGATCTCATTATGTTTAATCCTTTACATGCATTACCAATTAGGTAATTGATATGTGTGTTGAAATTCAATTTTTCATCAAGATAAATGCCTAAAAATTTCTTTTCTTTCAATAAAGATAATGGAGTATTGTTATAGATAATCATATTACTTAACTGATATGGCCTTTTACTATAGATTACCACTGCACTTTTATTGGCACTTATGGTTAGTTTTAGTTTATTAGTATAATAATTATTTACATTAGATAGTGCATTATTTAAATTATGTACAGCAATATTTACATCTTTGTGTGCAGTGTAAATTACAAGATCATCTGCAAACTGTAAAAACTTTATGTTCCTGTTAGTTATGTATTGAGACATTTGACAGGTATAAATATTATACAATAATGGGGATATTGTAGCACCCTGCATTGTGCCTTTGTAAATGCTGTGTGGCCCATAAATAATATTATTATATTTAACATACATGCTCCTGTCATATAAAAAATTAAAAATCCATTTACAGAGCTTCCCGGGAACTCCAATATCATCTAAGATTGAAATCAATATGGAAGGATTCAAGTTATCGAATGCACCCTGTACATCCAAGAATGCACATACAGTAGCAGAGTGACTATGTAGTGAATTATTAATGTCTGATATTAAAGTAGAAAAGCTTTCTAATGCACTCCTTCCTTTACGGAATCCAAACTGTTGCATAGGTAGGATGTTATTGGTTTCAACATAATAATCAAGCCTTATTTTAATCATATTTTCAAATATTTTGCCTATGCAAGATGACAATGAAATGGGTCTATACGAATTGTAATCATTGCTTGGTTTGTCAGGTTTAAGTATCGGAATAATACACTGAGATTTCCATTGCAAGGGAATACTTTGGCTAGACCAAAGTAAATTAAATAAATCTAATAAAACCTTTTGTGCATTGCTATCTAACCTTTGTATTAACATATAAGGAATGTCATCAAGTCCAGGAGTAGTATTTTTTCTGGAATTTAGGGTTATTTGAAATTCATTATATGTAAATGGTTCACAAAGAAACTTGCTTTTTTCAGTGCCACTTTTTGCAAAGATGTTATTTAAACTAATAATATCTATATTTTTTTCAGGTGCTAAAGCAGGTGCAAACTTTTCTATAAAGGAAGGAATCCATTCATCATTTTTTGGTGGCTTATTAATGGAAGCTCTCTTAAATCGTCGTATGTAATTCCATATGACAGAAATAGGTGTGTATCTATTGAATGACTCGCAAAGTTTACGCCATCCGTCTTTTTTCTTCTCACTAAGTAGTCGTTTTTTAAGTGCATCATATTTCTTATACTCTATATAATTTGTAATTGATGGATAGTATCTATAAGCATTTAAGGCTTCTTTACTTTTTTTTACTGCTTCTAAACAGTCATCATCCCACCAGGGAACAGGTTTATGTAGTTTTACTAGTTTGTCTTTTTTACAATATTTAGGGATACATTGTTCTCTAATATTGTTAAGTATATCACAAAACTGATCATAACTATTTAAGGGGTTATCAGGATTTAAAACTAAATTATCAAACGCTTTTTCTGTTACAGATGAGAATTTGAACCAGTCTGCTTTATTGTAGAGGAATTTGTTTGGGGAATCGCCTACTGTATATTTTTCAACAGTAGTTTGGATATTAATAAAAGTAGGATAATGATAGCTTCCCATTGGATCGTCATGAACTGTCCAATGACATAGTGGAGCAACATTGGGAGATACACAAGAAATATCAATGCTTGATGGTCTAGCCGTAGCCGTGCCTACAGTTGTCAAAGATCCAGTATTTAACAGACATAGATCACTGTCGTCTAATAAGTTGAAGATATCTCTGCCTCGGGTGTTAGTACTGTGACAGCCGAATGCAACATGATGAGCATTAACGTCTCCTGAAAATAAGATTGGCTTTGGAAGTGTACTTATAAGATTCCTGAGTTTATGAACCCTTAAACGTGTTGGAGGTGGTGGACAATATGTACATAATATAGTTAGTTTACCTGCAGTTGTGTGTAAGGCAATAGCTACTGTTTGTAAGTAGTCATAAAAGGGTGTTTGTATAATATCAAATTTATAAGTATCTCTAATGAGAATACCTACTCCGTGATGTCCATTTTTCCCATTTCGGATTATGAAATGAAAACCAGGGATGTTTATTTTAGTCGAATCTTTTAGTCTAGTTTCGTTTAATAAGCAGACATCAACATTTTGATTATTGAGAAAATCAATCAGTAAAGGCTTTTTGTTATTTATACTCTGTATATTAAATTGACAAATTCTAATAAAATTACTATCCATCAAAGACAAGGGATTTTTTTAAAACTTCTTTAATGTTGTTGAATGTAAGTGGTTTGGGATTAGTAGAATTGCCCAGCTCAACAAGGGTTTTAATTAAGCTCGTTATAATGTCATCATTTTTTAAAATTCCTTCAATTAATTGTTTTTTATTAAAAGTTTCAGTTTTTTTTAATTGATTGTCAGTTTCCATTTGTTCAATTTTCTTATTAGTTTTATTTAAATGAGTATTTTTTTCATTAAACTGTTCCGTTCCTTTTTTGGTTTTATTAATTATTTCGGGTACTAAAGTCGGTTGTGGTCTAGGCTTTGGGAGAGCAGGAAATGAGTTATTTTGTAAAATATTAGCATAACTGCTTGAGTTTTTTTTCTTTTCTGCAATCTTTTTTTGTTTGATGGGACAATCTCTAGATATTGCTAGGTGAGAGCCTCCACAATTAACACACTTTATAATATCTTTATTGTCACATTTCGAGAAATGATGATCAGATGCGCAGATGCTGCATGTCTGAACACCTTTGCAAATCTTGGCACCATGATTAAACTTGAAACACTTGAAGCATTGCAACAAGGGTGCTACATACTCATTAACTTGGAACCTGTACAAGTCTAAGTAGACATACTTGGGTAGGACATTTGCGAGAAATGTCACGCTCACAGATTGGTATGGTTTGATTTCACCATTGACCTTGCGTTGAAACCGTCTAACACTTATTATTTCAGAATCTGCCTGCAATTTTCTAAATAATTCTTCGTTTGAAATAGTAGTTGGAACATAGGTATTTTAGGACCCCAATTTTCTCAACTGCTCTTGCTGGAATGTAAGTCTTGAACCTGTACTTCTCTTGGAAATCCCCATTTTTTAGGAAGTTGTTGGCGTTATTTGCCTGGGTAAATATAACGGCTATTTTGTTAGCATTTACTCGATGTATTAAATGTATACCTTTAATTTCGCTTTGGAGTAATGTGTTTAATAAAGAGGGGTTTTTATTGCCCAACTTTTCTCCCTCTTTGGTACTTTCCAAGTATACCACAAATTCTGTATTTACCGAGTTTTCTGCAAAGACTCGTTTGTAACCCGGTTTAATAAAAGGTTTATACATACTTGTATCCGGTATAAGTGCATAATTATTAGAAGATGCCTCTACATCAATCTCCTCCCTGCCTCTCTTTATTCCAGTATGGGTGGCGATATAATCCGGTGGTTTTTTACCCCCTGGGGGATCATCCCCAGGAGGGTCATTCATTCTGTTTAACACTGTATACACTAAACAAAGTTTTTATACTATTTATAAAGAAATATGTACAGCTTTTGACTATAAAACAACTTTTTGAAAAAAGACGTCTTTATTTTTTGAAAGCCCGCCAAATAGTCAGCCTAAATTGTCCGAAAACAGTGTTGCCAGATAAGAAAATTGAAAATGCTGTAGTTGTGCTTCAAAAACGCGGATTTTCAACTTTAATTGTTTATTCGTACAAGGACAAGGAAATTTACAATTAAAACATAAAATGTCAGTAAATCTTATGATAAAGGTTTAATCACAGACATAGGTTTGATAAAGACCCGAACGCAGGTTTTTATTCTCGACTTGACATGGTGTAACCGCCATAAATGAGAAAAACCAGATTGTTTTAACAGATTTGGAAAAAGCGGAACCGCGTAAGTTAAAGGCGGAAGGTGGATACTTTGTCAAAAAGGCGGGATGTAAGGCGGAAGAGAGCGGTACAAAAACAAAAACTAGCAAAGCCAACTCGTTGCAAGCTCAGACGATGGTCACGACACGATTACCACTATGGCCTGAAGTTAGCTGGCAACCATGATTTTCTGTAGATTTTTTTGATGGACAATCGTGGGTGTCGCACAGTGAGCTGAAATAGAATTTTCGTGGAATTAGTGATGAATAAAAACAACTTTACATTTCAGATTTTTTGTTGATGCTAGCGTATTCTACTGTTTTAATTCTTATGACTTTTCTTTCTAATATTATTATCTTAGCCAATAAACTACTTTATTTATTTTTTGTATGGAGAAAAATACATTTGGTTAGTTTATTCAAAAGTCTCAAAAAGTCTTAACTTATAGATTGAAGATTCTAATAGTCTGTATGTTAAGCTATCACCGTACCCAAGGAGTGGCCTCACGAATGCTCGCAATCGTGACAATTTACTGACCAACTTAAGAGTGTAGCTGGCTCCATACATTTTGTTTGGTAGCATAAGTTTGTCGCAGACATTTTTGGCAATTTCTAGAAAATTTACTATATGTTCTATTCCACACCAACTAGGAGTATTCAACCTCCTATATGGTGTGGAATAGAGTAAATAGTAAATTTTCAAGGAAGACAATGATATTAGAAAGAAAGGCCATAAGAATGAAATCATTATCGTAATTAGTAAAATACGCTAGCATCAACAAAAAATCTGAAAAGTAAAGGGTTTTTTATTCATCACAAATTCCACGAAAATTCGATGTCCGCCCACTGTTGTCGTGGACTCGTGGGTGTTTTTTGTGAAATTGTAGTTCCACAATAAAGTACAATTTTTCATAACCGCCCATTGTAATTACCATGTATGCATGCATAACTGAGAGTGCGGTTATGAGTCCACAATAAATTATAATTTTTTACAATAAACACCCACGATTCGGTCACGCACGAGCCTCATCAAATGTCCAAAAACCGTTGGGAAAAATTGTCTGTCAAACGTGTTGTGCGGCTAACTTCAGGCCACAACGAACGACCATGCTAAGGACCGACATTCCAACGTGAAAGTGATTATTCTGTTGGAAGTAATAACCGCACCTATTGGATACGTCGGTCGTAGGTCTACGGGATACGTTCACCATTGTGGCCTGAAGTTAGCAATGCAACCACACTTTTCCTCAGTTTTTTTCTGTTTTTCCCTACGGTTTTTGACGTTTGTTGAATTGAACGTCGCGTCGTAGACACTCGTGCGTGACGTAATCGTGGGTGTTTTTGGTGGAAAATTGTAGTTTATTGTGAATTCATAAACTCCCCCTTAGATAACTACAGTAAATACGTGTAATATTTTATATTCTCTGACTACAGTGCGATAACCTTAGACCATTTGGTCCAAGGTGATAACCAAATATATACTTACAACTATCTAAAAAATTAACGTGGATGACTGCTATGAATGGCGCTGGTACAATGAACTGTCACAATGTGACGTTTTCTTTAAAGGCGGCGCGGCGCGGCGTGGCGTTATTTCTGCTTTTTGCCACGTTTATTTAGGTCGTTGTCGCACTAAATTGATTCTGTAGGCTTTAATTTTAATTTTAGTGATTTCCAAAGAACTAAGTATAGTGTTTAGTTTAGAATGAAAAAAATTACCTTTTACAGCACTAAAACTAAAATCAAAACCTTCAGCATCGGCTTTACTCACAGATCAGTAAGTCTTTTTGATCTGTGGCTTTACTGTACCTGTCACAACGGTTTATGAGCGCTGACCTTGACTGCCCTAGTCAGTTTTTCTCTATCGCACTTAGTAATTTTGTGCGCGAGTGAACGCATGCGCTAGCCTCCCACCGCTTTTGCCTAGCGCTCATAACTCGTTGCGAGACTTCTATTAATAATAGTTTTAAGGAATCGATAATTTTATTGATTCAATGATAATCGATTTTTATTTTGAAAATTGATTTTTTCAGCCTCCTCCCTCTTTTTCGGCCCAGTGTTGCCACCTCAGCGATTTTGTTACTAGATCTGGTGATTTTTCAAGGCTTTTGGCAACATTTTATATCAATTAGCGATTATATTTTTTCTAGTGAGTTTTAGCTATTTTTCAATGTGGAATCTAAAGTCGTTTGCAATAGAATCCAACAATCATGTAAGTAAACAAATATGGCGGACTGACATTGACAGCGTATTGCTTATGCCCATAGTGATGTCATAGTGTTCTAATTTAATTTTAATTAAATTTATTTTTCTAATTATTTTAATTTTAAGTCATAGACTATGGCCCATAGTAGGATAGGTACCTGATTACTCCTTGAGAAAAAATACCAATCGTATGCTATATCAAAGTCCGTGATGCCGTGCAAAGGTCGTCGTTCCAAGAAAAATATGTCCAGCCAAATCGTAAAGCAAAACAAAAGTCCAAAATGAGAATGCAAAGTCGTAGAAATCGGAAACAGAAAACGGAAACAGAAAACACTAATGCACAGCGAACCCACAGAACAGTGAATGACTGTGAATGACAATTCTAACAAAATGGCCACCTGTCAATTTTTAAAAACTAACCATTATTTTTATGGCTTAGGATACAATCCGTTTTGGTTAATTATATTAAGCTCTTGAAAAAAAATTTTTATTGTATTCAAATAATATTAAATTAAAATAATTTATTAAATTAAAAATAAAAGATAACTTCAGATTACGAACAACACTAACTTTTCAATGACTTATAGAGTTCGATGAGTAAAAAACTAAGATGACAGCTTGTCAAATACTTCGAAATTTTTACGTTGCAAATGTTTTAACAAATTTAACTTATAAATACAAGTTAAATCGTGTTGAAGATAATGTGAAAACAATGGTGCGTTCGTTGAAATCAGACTATGTTCATAATTGATCGTCAAATGTATGTGATTACGGAGTAATCGTGACAATTTGGTTTGTTTACATGATTGTTGGATTCTATCGCAAACGACTTTAGAAACAATTTTTTTTGTGGTAAATATGTTATCTGTGCGTGAGAAGTCCTTTTGTGGGATGTTCTTTACAAACTTAGTCTATATATTATTATCGGAGAAGTCTGTCTGTATGTTTGTATGCTCCGTTTTTAATTTAGGAACCCCTCAACGGATTTGGATGCAGTTTTATTTCATCGTAGTGACCCTGGTCAACATTGGGCTTCAGGGGTTTTCTTGGGGTGTTCATAAAATAACCACTAAGATGAAAACTGAAGATATTTTTAGTAATTGGGGTGTTCATAAATTAAGCACTAAGATCAAAACTGAAGATATTTTTAGTTATTTATATAAAACCCCCACTCGTTTTAAACTCACACGTCGCAATGTGTAAAAAATTTTTTTTACAAATTTTCAAAATCTGCAAATTGCGTTTGACTTGATCGGTTTAATTTCAAGATTTAAGTGATTCTTTTTCCACAGAAAGTTCCGAAATTTGGTGGTATAATGTTTTTCAAGGTTAGCAATTGCTAGTGAATATTATTCCATTGAAATTTTCGAAATCTAGTAACATTTCACACTAAATTTTAGCGGCAAAAAAAATTCAAAGTGGCATGGCAACACCTTGGTCGGGCCCCCGGCCATACACATGTGTTTCTATATAATTTGTGATCTTGTGATTCACATCCAGCACACAGCAGCACAAAGGTACTGAGTGAGTGGCATAATTTATAAGGTGGCATACATTTTATCTTGTAGAGTCGAATAACTCCAATTCCTTTTCTCTCTTTCCTGGACCAAGCGAGCATAATAACAAAGCACCTGTACAGAAAATTTGAGAGTTTATTATTTTTGCAAAGTTATCTCCACAGACATTCAATCTAGGGGAATATTCCCTATATTACCTAATTTAACGTCTGTGGTAAACTTAACTCGTATTCTCATTTATACTTTTTTTTTTTCCTTTCGTCCCTTTCAGGGACAGGCAAAGGTATATAGGACCATGATAGCCTTTTCTGTAACCAACATTTATACTTTTTTGGTAATATGTTTTTCGGTCCTGGATACAAGTCCCTTTGAGCCAGTACCTATAATCTATGCACCAAGTCTGAGAATGACACTTAATTAGAATAATATATTAAGATGTCTATGACTAGGGGGATCAAAAAGGACATAGTGAGAACGACATTATATCTCCTTGGTAAGAAAAAAAATACTGGCAGGCATATAGATATTTGTAATAATAATAAAGAAAAAAATATTTGATTCTCTTTTGTTTTTTTTTTGAATGTCATTTGTTTGCTTCGTTCGTGTCGTTCGTTCCGAAAAATTGAGAAAAACGAAGTGCGAGCCGTTATTAATACCTCTGTTTAAAAAAGTTAACGACGTAAGAGATTCACTGCTATTTGGAGGCAACATTCGAAAATGTTAACCGAAAGTCAGAAACAAAATCGACTTTACATTTTGAAGACATTTTTGGACAAGTTTCAAGAAGATTCTGAAAACTTTTTGTCTCGTTTCGTAACAATGGACGAAACATGGGTCTATCATTTTGATCCTGAGACAAAACAGCAATCTTCGCAATGGAAACGGCCATCATTACATTCATCACCGACCCCGAAGAAGTTTCGTGCCGTGGCATCGGCTGGCAAGGTTATGGCCTTAATATTTTGGGACTCAGAAGGGATATTGTTGATTGATTACCTGGAGCGTGGAGCCACTATTACTGGCCAATATTATGCAGCTTTAATTCCCAAGTTGAGGAATGCCATCAAAGAGAAAAGAAAGAGGAAAACTTCGAAGGGGCGTGCTGTTTCGACAACGCACCCGCGCACAGCTCGGAGGTTGCGATGGCTGCCATTCAGCAAGCTGGCTACGAATTGGTTGACCACCCCCCTTATTTGCCAGATCTGGCGCCGAGCGATTTTCATCTGTTCCCCAAATTGAAAGAATACGTGAGGGGAAACAAGTACGAAGACGATAACGAGGTGATAGATGCCGTGGAAAGCTTTTTGCAGGACCAAGACAAAATTTTTTTTTTGAAAGGGATTAAAGCCTTGGAAAAGCGCTGGACTCGGTGTGTAGAGAGACTCGGATACTATGTAGAAAAATAAATTATTAAGTTATCAATAGTCATTTTATTCTATCTCATTCTTACTACTTTTTGATCCCTCCTCGTACTTATATTTAGGGATATTCCGACACAAGTAAATACGAGTAAGTACTCGATACTTTTGTTTCGATACCAAGTACTTTTGGTATCGAATCCCTTCTTTCGATACTTACTTGGTATCGGAAAATAAGTACTTTGTATCGAATCGAATCGCGCAAGCGACACTAAATTCTAAATGATCCTTACTGCGTCGACCTTAGCGTCGACACCTGCACCACGCACCCGAATAATTACCGAACGAATCGTTTTGAAACGAAAAGTGACCTATCTCGTAAATATCAGTAATTACTCTTTTTTTTGGAAACTTTATATGAGCTGATTTATTTTTTTAACCTGTAGATGTACCGTGCTTTTTAGGTAAGCACCGCGCAGTCCTTAAAACCGTTAAGATTGTGATGATGATAACTATATAAATAAACACATTTACGTGTTTTATTTGACTATGTGCATAAATAAATAATTTATATAAGTTTACCTCATTCCTATAAAAAGTTGAAAAAATGTATCGATACCTTTCAGATACTCAAATGAGTAGTATCGTAATCGTATCGTACTTCAACTGTCAAAATCCCCAAATTTGGGGAGAACAAAATCCCAAATCCCTACAAAATACCCCTTAGAATTATTTTATAAAACACCTTCTTATACAAAAAAATCAACAATATTTTTTGTTAATAAGTAATAAAAGAACACATAAAAATAAAAAAATAAAAATAAAATAAACTCGTCATTCAAATCTCATCAGAATATTAATTAAAATACTTAATATACTTACTTAAGTTTATTTAATTCTAAAAAAAACGTGTCAACACAATTTTTACATGCATAAAATTTGGCTAAGAAAACAATATACATATCTGTGTGTATCATTTACGGAGCATTTGCTGCTGAGTAGATTATTAGCCTGTATTTCAGCATACACAGCGCCTCCAAGGCCGTAGGCAGGGGAAGGGGTTTTTGGAGTTCAAACCCCTCCCCGCAAAATTCTATTGGTATAGCCAACCCATCGTTTTAAACATAGGTACCTACTTAACTACAAAATATTTTCGACCCTTTTTTTTTCGACGCTCGCATTATTTCGAATGATCACCAACGTCGGGTGCTTTTTAAGTAGGAAAATTTGTAAGTATTTCTCTAAAATTATAATAATACATATATTAATTTAAAAATAAAGTTGTTCCTAGTTCAGAGCTCGATTAATATAAAAAGTATCTAAAAAAAATCATGTATTCTTACCATAGAACAAAGAGAATATAATGTATATTACGTAACATATAGGTACATAGAATAAGAACTTCTTCTGATATTCTTACCGATCGATGGTACCGAAATAACACTCATGCCGACATTTTTAAGGTTCCGTAATCCGATAGGAACCCTTGTAGTTTCGCCATGTCCGTCTGTACACGGCGTGTTTTTCAAGGTTATCTTCCATACGCGTAAATTGGGGATGAATTTTTATTTCTCGTCTCTCCCATAGTGTGGGATATCGTTGGATAGGTCGTTCAAAAACATTATGGGTGTGTCAAAACTATTTTTTGATTTAGGGATCCGTTGGTGAAATATTTAAGCTTTAAAGTGCTCATTAATAATAATAATGCCAGAGATACTTGAGGAACATGGAAAAGAGAGCCTAGAAAATAAAGAATCTAAAAACAAAGAAGACAGTTATTCTGAAATGAAAACCAAGAACAGTATGTTAAACAAAAACTCTAGATTGCCAAGAAAAAACGGCGAAAATTTTCACATAACATCGAACAAAAAACCAAAGGACTAATTATAGTGCATACAAACATCCAATCTATTAGCAATAAACTTCTAGATCTCGAAATGTTAACTAACAACACAAACTGTGATGTGCTTTGTGTAACCGAAACATGGATGTCAGATGATCAGGAACACACAATGAAGATAGATAATTACGAACTGGCTACATGCTATAATAGGAAAATGTTCAGACATGGCGGCACAGCCATTTTTATTAGGGATAATTTAAAGTACCGAATTAGAAAAGATCTCAATAAATTAAGTTTTGAGATGAACTGCGAACTAGTAGCAATAGAAATTAAATCACCTAAACTTGTTATTGTATCCTTATATAGACCTGATTATGATTTTACAATATTTGAAGATACCATGACTAAAATTTTACACAGATTGAGTAGAGAAGGAAAGAGATTAATCATAGCAGGAGATTTTAATATTGATATTTTAACACGGAACAAAAAGAACAATAAATTTATAAATCTAGTTGAAAGTTATAATTGTAAAATCATAATCAATGAGCCAACAAGAATGTTTAATACAAGTGCAACATGTTTGGATAATTTTATAATAAATAAGGACGACTGCAAATCAGTGGGAAGAGTAATAGATAAACTTTCTGACCATAACGCAATTTTATTAGAGTATAATTATGAATTTGACCTTAAGTGTAAAAATACAATTGAATTTCAATACTGTAGAGTTATGTCAGAAAATAATTATAATTACTTTCATTATTTATTTAATAAGGAAGCCGAAAAAATTAAACATGACTTATTATACACGACTGATCCTAATGAGAAAATGAACATTCTTCTTAATACTAGAAAATTTACAAATGTTACAAGAAATTAAACCTAGTGATAACCTAAAACATAAAATCAAAATATATAAAAAAACATTACGAAAAGTCATGCTTAAAGCAAAACAAATTGAGTACGCAAACAGAATCAATAAATCCAAAAACAAAATAGCTGAAACATGGAAAGTTATAAACGAACAAACAAATAAAAAACGGAAATCTCCAAACGATGTTGATACTCTTAAAGATGAATGCGGTGATACGACTAAAGACGCTAAAAAAATTGCAAATATATTTAACAACTTTTACAGAAATATAGCTAAAAAAATGACAAACGGTCTAAAACGGACATAAATAAGTGTGACGACTTCTTAAAGAAGTCAAATAGTAGTATAAATGTCAAAATAAAGTTTTCACCATTGACTAAAAAAGAATTGCTTGATATAATTTCAGAAGTTAAAAGTAAAAAATCATTAGACGTTTATGAAATGGACTGTAAAACGATCAAAGAGCTTATTTTGAAAAATGATACTTTGATGTACTTATTGCTGATTGTGATTAATGATTGCATAGAAAAAGGTGTTTTTCCAGACGCTCTTAAGGCTGGTAAAGTAGTTCCTCTTTATAAAAAGGGAGAATGTATAGATCCTAGTAATTACAGAGCCGTATGCGTGCTACCGGTCATTTCTAAAATCTTAGAGAAAGCAATTAAAAGAAGAATAGTGCAGCACTTTGAAGATAACAATCTATTTGTTTCTACACAATTTGGTTTTCGTAAGGACAAATCAACCGAAATGGCCATTAGAAATGTGGTATATTTTGTATTGGAGGCATTGGATGGATCACAGAAATGCTCTAGTGTGTTCTGTGATCTCTCTAAGGCATTCGATTGCTTGAGGCACGACATCCTCCTGCATAAGTTAAAGCACTACGGATTTTCAGACGTAGAGCTAAACCTTTTGGAGTCATACCTACGTAATAGGAAGCAAGCAGTCTTCATTAATGGTCAGTTCTCATCTTACGAAATAAATGACATAGGAGTTCCACAAGGATCAGTTCTGGGACCGGTATTATTTCTTATCTATATAAATGACTTGGCTAGCTCTCTACCAGAATGGGCTTTCGTTTCCTTATTTGCTGACGATACTCATGTGGGTATAAAGGATAGTAGTTTATTAGGTATCGAACAAAAAACCAAATTAATCTTGGATAAACTGAAAGAATGGTTTGAAGCTAATGGTATTATTTTAAATAATGACAAAAGTACGTGGGACGCACTATAAGTTTCCGGAATGAATATGAAAAAATACTATTAAAGGTACAAAATTAATTTATTGTTTTTCAAAATAATCTCCCTTGGCGTCTATGCACTTTTTCATTCGATCAAACCAGTTTTGAAAACTTTTGTGCCACTCCCCTGTGGTGACCTCTGAAACGTGTTTTTCATACTCCTCGACAGCCTCTTCTGGTGATGAAAATCGTTGACCGCGTAATTGGTTCTTAATTTTTGGGAACAGAAAAAAGTCACAAGGTGCCAGGTCGGGACTGTATGCAGGATGACTCATGAGTTCTACATTTTTCGTCTTCAAAAAGTCGTTTGTCTGTCTGGCCGTGTGAGAACTAGCATTGTCGTGGTGCAGGATGATACGGCGTTTACGGTTATTTTTACGGAGTTCGTCAATAACTTCCGGCAAACAAATGGTCGTGTACCAGTCACTATTCACGGTACGACGATTCTCTAAAGCAACAGTAGCCACGTGTCCAGTTTTATTAAAAAAAGAAGCAATCATCCGCTTAGATGCACTTTTCACGCGCGCCACTTTGGTTGGTTTCGGCTCATCTTGAAAGACCAATACGCTCGATTGCTGCTTTGTTTTGGGATCGTAGCAATAAATCCATGTTTCGTCACCTGTTACTATGTCCCACACCAAATTTGACGCACCTTCGTTGAATCTGGTAAGCATGGCACTGCACCAAGTGACGCGGTCCGTTTTTTGAGCCTCGGTCAAGTTGTGTGGGATCCACCGCGAGCACAGCTTTCTCACACCCAAATGTTTGTGAGGATTGATTGTATTTGACTCATGCCTATTTCTAAGGATGCGCAAATTTCATGGTAGGTCACATGCCTGTCTGTTTCAATCATACGGCGCACAGCATCGATGTTTTTGTTGGTCACAGCGGTGGACGGCCGACCATCGCGAGATTCGTCACTGAGATTGATACGACCACGCTTGAATTCTGCAAACCAGCTATAAACAGTCGTCTTGCATGGTGCTTCATTGCCAAAAGCTGTTTCAAGCCGAGCGATGCTCTGTTGAGCTGTCAAATTACACTTAAAATCGTAGAAAATCATACTACGAAAATTTTCCCGAGTTAAATCCATGTTGATGCAGACACACAATTTTTTAAATGGCGCCACAAGGTAAAAACAAAAGACAGTCAGATGAAACAAACTGCATTCTACAGCCAAAGATTTCTATTTTCAAATGTTGCAATAAATTTTTAAATATTGTTTATGTAAGTGGCCAGTTCCGGAAACTTTTAGTGTTACCTATGTATTATTATGTCCTATAAAACTAGAAAAAATAAAAATGACTTTATTCATGCTAAGGAGACTACTTTCTTAGGTTATATCATAGATTACACTCTGACTCACTCGGCCCACATTAATAAAGTCTGCAAAAAACTAGCAAGCGCAAACTACGCTTTACTAAAATTAAAGTCTCTTGTTAACAGAAAAACCCTCATTGCTGTTTATTATGCCTACATTCAATCTATTATAAATTACGCTATCACAGTATGGGGAAATGGAGCTGATATGAAACGAGTCCTAATTTCTCAAAAAAGGGCAATAAGAATTATAAACGGGCTACACAAACGTACGTCTGTACGAAGTTATTTTAAAAGAGACAAAATTATGACCGTAATTTCATTATTTATTTACAACTCTTTGATCGAAACTTATTTACAAAAAGACAATTTACCTAAAAAAATGGACATTCACAGAATAAAGAGAAATTCATAACACCAAAAACTAGACTAAAAAAGACGCAAAAACAAGGAAAATATATTAAATTAATTATGTTTAATAAAATACCTACAGCTATTTCAAAGTTGCCGCTCTTGGAGTTTAAAACGAGGGTGAAACGTTTTTTGGAAAATAAACCGTTTTACTCAATTAATGAGTTCTTGAATTTAAAGCTAAAGACATGTTCATTTTCTGATTATACAGTTAAAATATAAATTTATTTTTAATTATGACATTTTTAATTTATTTTTAATTTAAGCCATTATTTTATGTAAATTTTTATAAATTACATTGTGTATGTACATTGTACATATTTTGTATTTCGTGTAAATTTCTTATGTATTGACAAACCTTTTATAACGGACATTGTTATATGGTGAATAAATATCTTATTCTTATTCTTATTCATTTTTGTTAGAGTCAAGCGTCTCCCCCCCTACCCCAGCTAAACGGTTGTTTATGGATATGTGAAAAAATTCACAGAAGTATATTATAATGAGTTTAAAAGGAAAATTATCACAACTAATTAGGCTTTACAGGTTTACGAGTACAGGTCACGCCAAACCAGAATGCGCCGACTTCTAGGTAACATATATTTATTGTTTCAGGAAGAAAGAAGTAGAAGGTACTATTAATTCTGTGCTAAGGACCCCTTGCCCGGTACTCTCAAAAATATTCTATCTTATCTTTCGTTTATCGTTCTACCATACACCATCCGATTTATCGGGTTCCTAACTAGGATCCTAATTAGGACACGCGAAGAAACAGAAACAGGCCGTCCTAAACGCGATTACACTGACCTAAGTTAGGACAGTGTAATCGCGTTTAGGACGGCCTGTTTCTGTTTCTTTTCTTAAAAATCTTCTTTAAATCCTTTCCTAGTTAGGAAGCCGATGAATAGGATGGTGTAATCGATATACGACCGAACGATAAATCGATCGATCTTATTCACTTCCGATTTGCCCCCCTTGTCCGTATTTCCTGCGGGCCCCACGTTGGGTTTTTCCGGCACTGTTGTCAACCATTTTAGCTGCGATATTTTTAATTTCAAGACATGCTGGAAGTATGCGTAGACAGCCTGAGTTCAGCCATAGCAGCCATCCATGGCAACGCTGATGAGCTAGAAGTGTGCAGCTCTCTCTCTGAAGGTGGCTTGACTCCAACTGCTGGACTTGTGAAGGAAGTTCTTTCTGCGGTTTGTACCTCACGCCAATGTCAATGTTATATATTATTATTTCTGTATTTTGTTTGCTATTTGTGTAAATTGATTGATCGTGCCTTTATACTTTTGTTATTCAATTAAATACTCAATTAATACAATTTTACTGATAAACATTGATAACTTATGTAGCAATTACCTACACCATCCGATTTATCGGCATCCTAACTAGAATATGATTGGACTTAAGAGCGTAATCGCGTTTAGGACGATATGTTTCTTCACGCGTCCTAATTAGGTTTCTAGTTAGGATGCCGATAAATCAGATGGTGTAATCATGGCTTTAAACGTCATAAGAGCAGTGGTTCCCAAACTTACCTGAATCGCAACTTACTTAAAACAAAAGGTGAGTTTCAGCGCCCGCAATAGCAGTGGCGCGCATATAACTTTTTTTGGAAATGAAATATAGAAGGTCAAGTTTGAAAATAAAAAAAATATGAAAAATTTAAATGTCATTGAAAAATTATTATTTGTATGGCGCCAGGGGTTTCATAGAAAAAAATATTTTTTCAAGTTTTTTTCTTGTTATTTTTATCATCAAACTTGACCTCATTGCTTTTCCAGCAAAAAGTTCTATGCCCCCCACTGCGCAATAGGCTTAGTGAGTATGAGTAGCACTTCCGTCACTCGCATAAACTTAACTAAACATAAACTTTTAAGAGGAGCGGCTTAATTTGTTAAGATTATGTATTTTGTTGTAAGTAAAAAAATAAAAATATAAAGAGGTGAAGGATAGTATATGTTTAATTAAAATATATATTAAGTAAATTTAAAGTCACATGTTTTATTGATAACTCGTTATTTCGAACTGAAAGGAGTAATTTTTGTGTGAAGATTGTGCTTGTTTTTCATTTTTGCACATTTTTTGTACGACTCACTAAAAATCTGCTTTTGCTTTGGGAAATGCTGCATTATTTGTTCAGTGTGTTCAGTCTTTAGCGAAATAGTTCGTTACCTGCGTAACTCTGCAAATACTCGTACTTCAACAAGTCAACCTTATTTGTAACGCCCTATTATGAAAATCTTCTTATCGATCGCGGTGCAAAATGGACAACTTATGTTATGACTGTTTCCTCATAAATATTACTAAATAAATGGGATTAAAGGCATTTTGCGACCATAGTTTATTGTCAATCAGGCTTTTCTACCGAAGTTGTGTAATTCTATGCATTACGTTGTAAATTAATATCCACAACAACTTTAATTGGTATGGACTTGGTATGTGTAAAAGGTGACTTTAATTTATGCAGCCAAACTTATACTGGAGGCTTGGTAAGTGCTCAGTAACAAGGTTCGATGACACTTTTTGTGAAATTCGTAAATTAGTCTTTTCGTGTTCCTTACAAACGCAAGCCCAGCCCCGTGTCAATTACTATGGGACGTCAACATTTTATTTTGCGAAATTAGCAAAAAGTGTTATCGACACGTGATACTGATCACTTACCAAGCCTCTAGTATAAGTTTGGCTGGATAAACTAAAGTCACTATATTACGGATATTCACGCGAAATATAATCTATAAAATGACGCATTTCTGCTAAAATTCCTAAATAATTATAAAAAAAATGTCGCAAAATAAAATGAAAATATTTTATCCATACATTTTATTTTAAAATACGATAAACAATTATAAGTTGTCCATTTGCACCGAGATCGAAACGGTTCCCCTTGAGTAGGTATAATTTAGGTGTATTTAATTAGTTTAATAATAATAATTATCAACTAAGTCTAATTTTGTCTTTTAGACTGTTTCTAATTCTTCATGTCTTGTCCCCAGGTGGCTAAAATATCCAAGAAAACTATTTCTAAGGAGTGTGAGGAAAACTGCAATTGCTTGAGGCTAACCAAAGTAAGTTAAATACTGTTTTAATATTACTTACCCAATATAATACAGCAGTCAGTAGTTTTTCGGAGATCCCCTGCCTAGATACATAATAGGTATATCATATAATGCAGTATCGAATGCTAGTACTATGATTTATAAATAACTAACATATAATAACCTTTTTTCGAACTTCGCTGCACAGACAGACAGACAGACAGCGGAGGTTTAGTAATATAATAGGGTCCCGAGAGTACTGAACCCTAACAAAGTCTCTGTTCTGTGTTAGTACCAGAAACAATACGTACGCAAGTATTATATATCTATCTTCCCTTTTCGGCTTTTAGAAGATTATATAGTCTGTCAAAAAAGTGTTGAAATGAATATTGAAGAAAAACTCAAGTTAACCAAATTTTAACTTGAAAACTTCCAGCAAGTCTATTCACTTAAAACTAGATATTGGCGGAACTAATGTGCGGAGACACGTTATAGGAAGCCAGATAAAACGGCTTTGATTTTGATTTGAAGAAACTATTTTTCTTTCGCCTGGTTACACTAAACAAATAAGTACAAAATCTGTCAAATCGAGCTAACCACGTTATTATTTCATAAATATATTACCTAAATTATACTACTTGAACGTTAAATGTCCAATAAAGTTCGTTAAAGTTTCATTTTCATTTCAACATTTTTTTGAGAGACTATACCTCATCTTATTATTATTAATTGTCGTGTTTAACAACCTCGCATTGCTGCAGCGATGAACTCTGCAGCCGCTACAAAGAGTTATAATTATAAACGACCATTTCACATGACTTTGACAAGCATCGATGCAATTATCGAGCAGCGCAAATAATTTCCGCTGCTCTCTGCAGCGTATAAGTTATCTGTCATTTTGACGTATGGCCGTTTATCACAAATCCATCGCTGCAACTCATCGCTGCAGCGATGCAAACCTCTTAAACACGACAATAATTTTTTGATTTCAGAAGCCGAAAGTCAACGTAATGCTAAGATGTCGCACGGGATCCGATTTTTGTTACTCCAAGCTAGAAATGGACACTATGCTTGCTGATTTAGACATTTTCAAACCTTTGGGAGTCGATAGATTTGTGTTTGGATCCTTGACTCATTTTGGACAACATCCAGAAATATGTAAAGCCAGTTGTGACCTCATTATAAAAGAGGCAGCACCGATACCCGTTACCTTTCATAGAGCCTTTGATCTATGTGGAAACCCTTTGGAGTCTTTAGAGATGATTATCAATCTTGGCTTCACAAGACTATTAACCAGTGGACAAAAGCCATCTGCCGGCGATTCTGAGGCGATGATTCTTATAAAGTCATTGTTACAAAAATCTGATGGTAGGATTGAGATAATGCCTGGAGCTGGAGTGAATCCAGGTAATGCAAGAGCACTGGTTGATATAGGATGCAAAATCGTTCACAGCTCTTGTAAAGTCAAGAAGGAACTGCCGAAGGCTGGTTTGTCGTTCGGCACAAGTGAGAGTGAAGGCCTGTATTTTACAGATGAAGATTTAGTGAAGCAGTTAAAAAGTGTCATTACTTCTTAATCCAGCCGTGAGCCGCTAATATTTAATTATTAGTTGCTTAAGATTTTTATATACGTCAAAATATAAACACGATGTCTGATTGTGTATTTACAAGGTTAAATAATAATAGTTGGCGAAACTCAAAACATAGGTGGTACTCGTCTATATAGGTATAAACAAGTTTTTTTTGGGGACTATAAAAAATTCTCGAATTTTTTTTTCACCTTCTCATAGTAAACCAGACGGCTGATAGGGTCAATTTGTATGAGAAGAAGTGAAAAAAAGTTGCGAATTTCGCATAGCCAGGATAGAAAAAGTATTTCATATAGACCAGTACTACCTACATACATATGTCTTGAGTTTCGCTAACTATTATTATTTAACCTTGTATAATATCCAGGTACTAGGAGATACTAGTCTCTGGTAATATCATAAAACCTTAAATAACGGCCTTCCTGTAGTTTTCGGGTACCTACGTACTGTGTTCATTCCATACAAACTACTATACAATATAAGTAAAAAATAAAAACATGCATACCTAGTCGTTTATTTTTCTAATCCTTATTATTGCTAAAAATAAATCGCAGTCCAGATCGCGGCTAGGATCCATCTTACAGATTCTACACTAAGAAAAATAAAAAATAAATAAAATGGCATCTCTTAGTTTTTATTTTTATAATAATATAATATTGCGTTATAATTGTCAAACGGCTTACAACGGCTTTCAGCTCTAGTTTCCTAAGGTTCAAGCCACATAGAAGCGGCGCGGCGCGCATAGAGCGCGCGGGCGTCATTCAAATTTCGTACAAAACGCATGGAAATAAAGTCGCTATTTGAACACCGACTGGTATGTTTTAAGCGGGTCGGGCGTGGAACGGGCGTCCGTACCATACCTCAAATTGCGACTTTATTTCTATGCGTTTTGTACGAAATTTGAATGACGCCCGCGCGCTCGATGCACGTCGCGCCGTTTCTGTCTGGCTTGCACATAAGGTTTGCGCGCTACGGGTGTGTATCGGTGGTATTCAAGTGTTTGATTTTGATTTGACAAGATGTCTTCCTCTGACGACGAAGGTGTTGGCGGTGCGCTTTCGGTGCACCCGCGGCGCAACCGTGGCGTGCCGTCTCGACGACGCCTGTCCAATTTTCTTTCATATAAAATGTAGGAGAGGGACGTGGTGTAAAACAGATAAAAGAGGTGCACTGAGGGCGCACCCGCACCCGCGCCGTTTCTATGTGGCTTGCGCCGAGAGCGATAATATAGCGGCCGTTACATAAAATCTCTCACTCTTTTACAGTGAGGGAAAGAGAGATAAGTATACAAAACGGCCACTACAACACGGCACCGCTATCTTATGAAACCTTTGGCAATTTTATTGAAATCACACGTTTTTGGCTGTCAAATGAATATCATTGCTATATTGCCTTACACAATTGCACCTCAGATTTTGAAAAATCTTGGCTAAATTACGATACTTGTTATATTACAATTACCTATTTGACCATTTGTAGTTTTAACAGAAACGAGGCCATAACTCACGTTGTGTTAGCTTATACGTAATATTAAGTTCTAATAATACTTCATTGCTCTTCAAACGAAACCACTGTACCATTACCACAATAAACTGAAAAAAGATAAAGGAATTGCATTGATTTTATTCAATTTTCGGTGTAACGTTGTAAAAACATATAAATTACCTACTAAAGCTGAATTTCGGTCAAAGCTACACAAGATAACGCACTAATTATATTGAACAGTGATCCTGAAAAACGAAACATTTTGCTGGCGCACCACTTCCTATCTAATATACCTATGGCTTCCCGTTTCATTTTTAACGACCCTATTTCAGCGGAAAAATGCCGCTGTTTAGTGGCCGTTTAAAACGAACATTATGTATCTATCTATTTATTACTTTATGAATTAATTATGAACATTCTCGCTACAGTTTAAGCAATTTAACCATTATGATGAGACGACTGCTGTTTTCCATTCGTCCGTTTGTCCTTTCGTATGTTCCATAGGGGATAGCTCTGCAAGCCCATTTTCTATTTTATTACAATCGTAATAGGACCGAAAAGGCAATTTTTAAATTCTCAAGCTTTTATTAAATCTTTGTCCCGTTTTCAGCTTAGACGTTATTTAATGAAAACCCCTTATAGCCTATGTGCTGACCGAGTTCGTACGATGATAATAAAAAAAAGCACATCCAAATCCGTTGAGTGGTTCTAGAGTTAATACGGAAAATACATACAGATGGGTATGATGGGTAGAAAAAGCCGGTTTTTCGCGAAATACCGCGAATTATGGCGTATAGACCGCGAAAAAGCAGATTATTCACTAAAAAGTTAAATGTTAAGCCCACGACTAAAAAACTAGGGGGCTTGCCTCGCTCTACCGCTTCAACGTAACGTAAAATTTGGGGAGCCCAACGAAGCGGAGCGGAACGTGGCGAGCCCCTTACCCGAGGGCCACGCGAACGACGCTCCAAGCGAATTCGCTCTGCGCAACAAGCGTCGGCGTCAAGGCCATACAATTTTGTATGACGTAAGGTTCATTTTAGCGAGTTCGCTAGGAGGGTGAAACCCGTGGCCCAGCCATTAGTTTTAACAGAAAATTATTGCGAATGATCGCGTCATAGGATTGTATATATTTACATACATATCTACATATTACTGGGATTTTCACGAAAAAACAAAAAAGGTGTTTTTGCCATCCTGCGACGATATTCATAAGATCATAAGCCAAAGGTTTTAAAAATTCATGAGCTAAAATTTTAAAATTTGGCATGAAGTAGCATTAAATTGCCTGGTAAAATAAATTTTGAAAACGAGCAATATAGATAACTCGCAAAATTCAAATTTAGAGGGCGCTTTATAGGACCAAAATATATATTCAAGTTAATATCTGAGGCAAACCCGAGAAGGCTTCTGGGTGCATCGAGTCCACTCCGGTTTTTATCATAAATTTGCCTTTGTCTGCGGCACCACCCTCGTTTAAGCAATCTCTGCACCGTTTTTGGCTAAGATGTTATTCTATGAACACCCCTTATAGCCTATGTGTTGACCAGGATAATCATAAAAAAACGCATCCAAATCCGTTCAGTGTTTCTCGAGTTATAAGCTTTTATTAAATCTTTGTCCCGTTTTTAGCTTAGACGTTATTTTGTGAACACCCCTTATAGCCTATGTGCTGACCAGAGTCAAAAAGCACATCCAAATCCGTTAAGTGGTTCTCGAGTTAATACGGAAAATACATACAGACAGACAAAAATTCTAATAATGGTAGTTTTGGCTTCAGTGCAATACTAAGGATAATAAATAAAGCCTCCGAAAAACAAATTAAATACTGCTGCGCACTGTAATACCATCTAAGCAGCGGTAAAATTAGTTACCGAAAAATATACTAATTTAACTGTGTAACATCTACCGACAAAATAAATAAAAAATAGCAAACTAAAATTCCTTACGACCACCTGGTTTAAATAATGAACCTCCGAATAAATTACTGAACTTCCGAAAGAAATACTAAGTTCACGAAAAAAAATGTTCTGCTGAGTCAAAAAATATGTGCGATGACGAGCGTAGCGAGGGGAGCTTGTTATGTTGACATGTAAATACATATTGGGAGCCGAGCGAAGCGGAGCGGAGTTTTAACAGAATTCATGATATGGTCAGACAACTTTGAATTTTTATTCGGACATCTACGACAAAAAAACTGACAACAGTTTTCGCTGAAATGTTATTTTCAGCTGGTGAAATAGTATTTTTGATGTATTAAATTTTCGGAATTTTCAGTATTTCATTCGGTAGTTTTCGGTAGTTGGTAGTTAATTTATTAGCACAGATGTTTTCGGTAACTTAGTATTTACAGCAGTAACATTCATACATTGAACATCCTCATTTTTAAGTTAGTTTTCGGAGCTTTTATTACTAGCCCAATACTAATAATCCTTCCATTCAAAATGTTGAAAAAATATTCAATATTCAAGACCTTTTTATTAGATACTTTATTATTAGTATAGATGAAGCATGTATTGTGAGACCATGAAGTCTCGCTGAAAATTATTCAAATGGTGTCTGATTAATCTCTCCCAAAAGGCCCATATTTTGTCTTGGTTCCATAAAACTTCTCTCATTTTTTTCATAAGTAATTATTACTTGGTGAAGTGAAATTAACGGTAACTTTTGAATGTGATACGTGATATGACTTCTTAGCACCATTTATTTTTACTCCAAGGGTGACTTTATTCAAAAAATAAAATAACTTTGTAGGAAAAAAAGTTAACTTCTTATGTTAACATCATTCCAAAATGTAGCTGTTGTGGATTTAAGCTTTTAGAAATAGATATTTATTATAGGCACTAGTTTACCAGCTTTGATAGTTACCCATACATTTATTTTTGGAGATAAAAATAATGTTTTTACTCTACTTAATGACAATGACATTCTAAATTATTTTTGGCTCCTTTTTCATGTACATCCCTGAAAATTAATTAAATTTAATTTTTATTCAATATTTGGTTTTGGGTCTACATTTTACACAACATATCCGAATTTCAGATCAGAACGCTAAGTGCGAGTTGTCATCGAATGACTTTACTACCGCGTGAATCGAGTTAAGCCGGGTCTCCAGCGCGTGTTTTGTCCTACACGCTACACCAAAACGTCTACACAGTATATTGTTCCGCTACATATTTGTGTTTATAAGCCCGGTGTCTCCTGCATGCTTATCAGTAAAAATGTGTAGCGAAACAATGTTTTGTGTACACGTTTTTGTTTAGTGTGAATCAGAATCAGAATCAGAATGCTTTATTTGTGAACATAGGTTTACAGTACATCAAAGTGATACATGCTTAGGTGGTAAATAATATGTTTGTTTGGACGCTATGATCTACCGCAATGGTATACAAATATTTTATGATAAGTATTAAACGAACAAAGATATTCATGCATATGCAAAATTTCTAATCTAAATATGTGTTATCAAAGGTATCAAATATGAACATTATTAAAATCAGGATACATTATTAAATCAAAATAGTTTTATCATTTAAGAACTGATCAACACTATAATAACATTTTAGTATAAGTAGGTAAAATAGTTTGTTTTTAAATTGTGTAAAATTTAGATCTTTAATATAGTTAGGAATTTTATTGAAGATTTTGGGAGCCATACAATATAAACTTTTGTGCATTAAGCTAGTATTTGAACATCTTAAACATAATTGATGTCTGTATTGCACCCTAACATCCGTGTAGTGACTGTCGGAGAATTTAACAAATAGTTCGGGATTTGTCTTTACAAAAACTGCAACTTCATAAATGTAAAGAGAAGGCATGGTAAGTATTTTAAGGGATGTGAATGATGGTTCGCAGCTGTCTGTTTGTTTTAGGCCACACATTGATCGTATGCACCTTTTTTGAGCTTTAAAGACAGTTTTCTTTTCTGTGGAAAAGCCCCAAAATATAATTCCGTATCGCAAAATAGATGCAACAAGCCCATGTATTACAAAACGTGCGCTGGAGACCCGGCTTAGCTCGATTCACGCGGTTGTAAAGTCATTCGATGGCAACTCGCACTTAGCTCTCTGTAACTCATTCCGTCTGCAATCTAGAGACCCGTGACATACAGACGGACAGACAGCAGAGCGACATTAATATAGGCGTGGAACCCTAAAAATAACTTTGGGAAACCTTTGTTATAATAAAATATTTTTAGCTGACTCTGAGTAATGTTACATTGTTATTGAGTTTCGATATTTCCAATAAATTTCCCTGCGTATTTGATGCTTTTAGGGTTCAGTAGGTAGGCCAAACTGCGAACTCCATATTTACGTCAGAATTGACTGTTATTTTCTACGTACGCTGTAAGCAAGTTAGTACGTTAGCGTTACAAACGCAACAGTGTTAAACCACAGAAAGGCGCTCCAAGATATAAATATGTCATTTCGCTTTATCCAACAAGAATTGATCTAAAAATACGGGCAAGTGCGAGAAAACTTGCGCCCCGGGGTTTCGTGTTACGTATCAAATTCGTAGATTATGAAAAAAATAGTTTGTCATGTAATAATTCGACATAGTCCTCGAAATTAATTATATTTTTTAGACCATTTAATTTAAATAACTAGGTTGGTGGTAATTTTAGCGAGAAATATCAGAGAATGTGATATTTAGTCTAGACTTACAAAATTATTATTTAGTTAATAAATAAAACGTTAGATCGTGATTCTTCTTTCAGTACAAAATGTATGTGTATTTATGTATTTATTTAATGTATGTAGCAAATATCTTCAACCAAATTAAGACTTTATGTCGTTAACATAAAATGCAATGTCAGTTGTACGAAATCGTCATTCGAATTTGTCACCCCATAGCGGTGACACAATGCATCGCGGACACTTTTTGAGCGAGATAGTGAGTCTTGTCATTTATGAGAGGTCAATGTGCTACAAATATTGTTTCTGTATTGTTCTAAGGTTTTTGTTTTTTTACTATATTTTGATTTAGAATATAATCAACTCTTAAAATAAAGGTCTTTTTATTACGAGCAACGGAACCCTAAAACCAACAATTTGTCCGCAGAAAGAGATGATTGATGAACTATTTAGGGAAATTCCCGGGCCAGTGGAGCCGTGACGAATAGCTTGTGCCGTTGCTTCATCCGGGCCTCGTCTGGGCAACCATTTGACCGGTCATCAATCAAAGACGGGTTTTCAAACTTCTTCCGATTTCATTCTTGCTGATGGTAAAACATAAATAAGTTGTGATGCCTTTTTGGTGCACTTAATTGATTGCTACTAATTTACCACTATTAGGCTACGACGAAAATAGCTCGTTGCTATTAAGTATTAAGGCTATTTTTAGGGTTCCGTACCCAAAGGGTAACCAACGGGACCCTATTACTAAGACTCCGCTGTCCGTCTGCCTGTCCGTCTGTATGTCCGACTGTCACAAGGCTGCATCTAATGAACCGTTATAGTTAGACAGTTCAAATTTTCACAGGTGATGGATGTATTTATCTTGCCACTTTTACAAAAAATACAAAAAATTAGAATAAAATAAGTATTAAAGGGGGCTCCCATAGAATAAACGTGATTTTTTTTGCTCGTTTTTGCTCGATATTGATAACGGCAACAGATAGACGTTTGTAATATTCACAGAATATTTACTTTATAAATAAATAATTTAATAAAATAAAATTTATATTTAATTGGGGCTCCCATACTACAGACATGTTTTTTTTTTGCCGTTTTTATAGATACGGAATGGAACCCGAGTTCAACACGCACTTGGCCGAATTAGTATTTCTCTGAGTCTGCATAAACCTTTTATAGTATTTTACGTGTCACCATGGTGAAGATTTCTGGGAAATAATTGGCGTGCGCGTATGTACGAGTATAGTTAGCGTCGCTTGCAGTTCATGTGCCCTTTGTGAACGATTTTAACGGCTATGACGCCCAACAAGAACTTTCAGTAGGTAGTCTGTCATGCGGACTATACATGCGTATGTATTTCTGAGCTTCGATCATGTAAGAAAGAATCTTGTTCGTCAATAGATGTAAGTCTACATTTATCATTATTATCACAGCCTTTTCACAGAAACTCATCGCGTTCCGCAGTTTGTTTGAACGAGATTCACAATATCACATTACGCAAGCAATTTCAGCCCAGAATCACGAATAAAAGCCGGGCGATAAACCGTAACAGATGTTTTCGTTAATATTGTTTGTTATTTCTTTCGCGTCATATTGCTTTGAGTCATACACGAGCGGCGGCAACGAACGTTACCAGAGTCAAATCGAAAATAAGTTATGAAAAGAGATTTTTGTATTGTGTTGTCACAACAAAGATGTACAAACATGGAAGTGTTAAATAGAGCGAAGGAAAAACGAAAATTATAAACAATCACAAATAGAAGAGCAAACTACCCCTAGGCCACATACATTAATAGAGGGAAATATAGAATGGAAAAGGGAAAGGTCCAGAAAGTAGTATATTAAACTATAGGCATAGCCGAGATATTTTTTTCGAGGGTGTTCTGTGCAGAATCTTAAGAAAAATTCTATTCTAAAAAAACATTTTTATATGTTACACAATGTTCTTGTCTATATTTCCGTGGTTTGAACCCTCAAAACAGCCCCCCCTCCGCTACGCCTGTGTATTAAACAGCTAACTAAAATAAATGACGTCATAGACCGCGGGGGTGAGCTCTAAAAATATATTATTATCCTGTGATACGTGACAGTTTATGACGTATAATTTTCAGGTATAGTTAAATAGTAGATTACACAACAAGTGAAAAAAAGGGAATTTCTTTCGAGGCTCAAAGGTGGATCCCGAGAGGAGCGAAGGATTCTAAAGTAGAATCCTGAGCGGAGCGAGGGATCCAAGAGCCGAGATGTTTTTTTTTTCACGAGTTATGTACTCTACTTTTCACTATTGACTATGAGAAAATAAACAGTACCATATTAACTATTTGAATCAAATTTTATTATACTTACAACCAATCGGTACACAGTAAATTAATAAGAGAACAAAACATAAAAATGGCGGTTCTTTTTTTTATTTCTGGTCTTTTTTCCAAGCGGCCAGCTTGCTTTCGTTTGGTACGAAATTTTTTTATATTGTGCATTCACGTTTGTTCCAAATTTAAAATGCTTTATTCGGGCATTTTTACGGAACATAAAATGTAGTGATTGCAAGAAGTTTATAGTTTATAGCTTCTCGGGTGATTGTGTTTTAAGATGGCTGTATGGTCACAGATACCTCTGCCATGCCTTTGCCCATCCAAAAAGTTTAAAAAGTTACTTGTTCTCACTCAGTGAGGAAAAGAGCGTTTTATTCACTGTTTTTGGTGAACCAATAACAATAAAAATATTTCGAATAGTAATGGTGAAAATCAAATTTTGACATGGCATCAAAGAGATCCCTTTTTTAAACCTTCTTAGAAATCATAGAATTTCCAAAAAAATACTAGTCTTCTACTCACCTTAATGTTTTCAGATTTAAATATTTAATTGTGATAAAAATTAATGTGTAAGCTGGTTAAAATTGGTTTTAATTTTATTCTAAAAACGATTAAATCTTTTTCATTTTGACTTCCTAATAGATTGAGTCTAGTGAAACGTTTACTATCTAGATATTTTTAGTAAGAATAAATAATCCATTGGAATATTCGACATCATCCGGTATTTTGTGCACGAAATCACTGATATCCTCATTTCCCCGCGAAATAGGTATAAGGTCCTATAAGGTCAACCGGGGTAATCGCGCCCCATTTTTGAAAGCTCATTTTCAGTGACAAGTTACAGCGTAGCTATCTGGTATTTTGAGTTAAAATATATTCAAGTTATTGAATAGTCCTTCGTGTTATACATTTTTGACCCCAATTAACAAGAGTTGTACAAGAGTTGTACAAGTTATTTTATGTTTTAGTTCAACTGTCCGTTTCAGGCGCATTTTCCCCAACTTGGGGCAAAAGCGCCAAAAATAGAAAAATATAAATAAAAAAATAATTTGGAGAATTATCGTAAGGTAAAAGAGTGGATTAAATTTGCAATTAGTTTATGCAGAGATATTTTGTATGTGTTGAAAATAATAGCCCATACTCAGTGATTTCTACCGAAAAGAACATAGGTGGGGCAAAAGCGTCCGTAAAAAAGGAACGCGTTTGCCGCAGACTAATTTCAGGGGTTATAGAACATAGAAAATAAATGCCATTTTGAATATTATTTTACACACATGCCTTGGAAGAAACAGTATCTATAAGAAAAATACTCCTGTGTATTTTGGTTTACATTTCAACTATGGAAATTAAAAACATTTATACTTTTATTTTTTATTAAGTACCTTGGACCCCTTTTATTTAATATATATATCAATGATGTCATCAATGTAATAAATACTTCTCAAATTCTTCTATATGCTGATGATAAGAAAATCTTTTCTGTTATTAAAACACCTCAGGATTGTATTGATTTACAAAATGATTTGAACAGTTTATGCGAGTATTGTCAAAATAATAAATTATTTCTAAATATTGATAAATGTTGCGTAATAACCTTTACTAGAAAACACAATCCTATAAAATTTGATTATGTACTTAATAACGAAAATGTCAAGCGGGTAACCGAGGTGAGAGATCTTGTGGTACAACTTGATAGCCAATTGCTATTTAGACCTCATTTTGAAAAAATGGTATCTAAAGCTTATAAAATGCTCGGTTTTGTTCTTAGGCAAAGTACCGAATTCAGACGCTCCAGTACCATAATTATGCTTTTTAATTCATTTGTAAGATCCGTTTTAGAGTATGGGTCAGTGATTTGGAACCCGCAGGCTGCTTGTTATATCATTATGATTGAGAAAATACAAAATAAATTTAATAAAGTTCTTCAATTTAAAATTAAAAACTCCAAATTATTATCAGATTCTAAAGTTATACTTTCTTTGGAAGAGCGACGCAACAGAAAGGATCAGTTATTTTTCTACAAAATTTTACACAATTTGGTGGATTCAGATTATCTTTCGAGTCAAATAGGGTTCAGGTGTCCTCGTTTTAATTCTCGTCTTAATCAAACATTTCACGTACCTTTTGCACGCACGAATTATTCCAAGAACAGATTTTTGGTTAGAGTAGTCCGTAGTTATAATGTTAATTATAATCATGCTGATATATTTTATTTATCATTTTGGCTGTTTGTTTTCCTTAATAAAGAAAAATGAAAAATGAAAAAATGAAAGTACTAAAAACTGGTAGGTAATCAAATCAAATGTTTCATGTTGCTTTAACAACAAGCAGCAAAACTATGTTTTTTTTACTTTATTTGAGATTTTTTACTGGACATTGAATTGTTTCAAATTTTCTTTGAAAGTAACAAGCCCTCTACGAGATATTTTTGGGGTTTGCAGAAATTTCACTATATCTTCCGCATGTTTAATATCCGAAACATCTTCTACATCGGGATAATGAAAAGAATCACTTCGGCTGTTTTTCATTCTTCTTAAGAATTTTACCTTCGGTATACCATCCTTCCCTATTTGCACAACATTTCCCACGTAGTGCTTGACCGTTTTTTTGTAGCAAATTGTATCACTATCCAGTCATCGGCGTTTGGATGGCGTCGCATAAAATGTAATTCGTACTCGTCGTCGTTTTCTGTTCTTGCAAGATTTTTGCTTCTATTTTCTTTTTCTTCTGATATAAACTCTTCCTTATCACTTTCTCCGCAAATCAACTGATTACAGTAACTTTCCCAGTCACAGACGGACTCATTATCGTACATTATAATAATTTATATAATTTTGTTGCAAGTTCCTCTTCTAAGGTATCATCACTTTTGTATTTCATGTAATTTTTCTTATTTTGCTTATTCTTTGCAATTTTTGTTTCTTTTTTGTTTCTTGTTTGGTTTCTTGTTGCTTTTTAAACTTTTCTTGTTTTTCGTCTTCTTCTTTTCTTAATTTATCCAAAAGTTGTTCTCTTGTAACAACTTCACATTCCCTTACAGCTCTCTTTTTTTTCAAATTAATTTTTTCATCGCTCCTTTTTATTTTTTGAAGTAATAAGCTTTCAAATGAACACTGCTCTGACTCATCTAACAATCTGTCTTCCAATAGCACAATTCTGCGTTCGGGTTTTTGAGTTGAAGTCATTGAACAACAAGGTATATCAGGTGACGATATCAAAGTTACTGGTTCTCCACGTTCGGAAAAATTACGTTTTTTTAAAATGGCAGCTTTCACCAAGATTATGATATGTAGCGACATCTGTCATAGTTGAGTTGGAGGTTTTAGTAATTACTTTTATCACTAGAGGGCAATAGTAGTTTTATTGTGATGCATTTCCTTCTAATTTTCAAAAGACGCCTTATCCCTATAGGCGCCTTAGCCCCGGTTGACCTTAATACACAGAAATGTCATAAATTTAGTCAACTGATTGAACCACTTTGTACTGGGAAGTAAAATAATTATTTGGTAAAAACTATTCTTTTTTTTCTTGAATGTGGTCAGTTAACGGATACATGATATATTATTTTTACTTGTTATGATATAATTATTTTTACTTGTTATTGTAGGGCCTTATATATTATATGGTAGGTATGTAAGTTGATTATACCTACCTAAAGTTAAAGCAGCAATGCAGGACACAACATCTCATGTCATTTTCTACATGGATGAGCATACCGATCTCCAGGGTCCGTGATGCATTGACCTATTTACACACATAACATAAACACATTCGAGTATAATTGTACTGTAGCAACATAATGTGATAGAGTCCTCATACTTCTCCTTCTCATATTTAGGGGTTTTTGATGGAACCCTAAATAAATCGTAAGCTAAGCCTTTTATCTAGTGTTATATCAAATAATTTAGCCAAGTGCGAGTCGGACTCGCGCACTAAGGGTTGCGAAGACCAAATACATGGTAAATAACAACAATACAGAAGTCGTAGCAACATCAAGATGACACAAAACAAGACGCTAAAATAAAGAATATGCATGTAAATTTTTTAATGCGCTAATCGTTAATATATGATCAAATTAGGCCTATGAATAAGAATTTACAACTAAGTTATCCATATTTCATAGTTATAAATTAAAAATGAGTTTCATAATAATCTTCTACAATTCAAACGGCTGCCATTTTAGCGCGCATCAAGTGACGTCACATGATACTGCTCTTGCTTGCGGTGTATGGCGAGTGGCCGGTTTTTTCATTATTTTTATTACCTATTATAAAATATTTGAGGGTTTTATTTTACATTTATTAATTTTGAACTTAATATTTTATGAGTAAAGGCAGTAGCCAATGGTGACGCGTTTTGCATTTGCGTTTCATTTCATCAAAATGTTGCATTTTTTAAATGGAAATAATTATAAAGCTATAAAATAAAATAGTTTCCCATGGTCATCCTTAAATTCTACTAATTAAATAGAATACAAAAAACGCAATATATTACTCATTTAAACGACATATTTTTTTGTTTGATGAACACTTGTATATTAATATAAATAAGTGGACAAATACAAGTGTTTATCAAACAAAAAATGTTTCAAAAGTTCCACCAAGTGCCAACAATCACGAGCATCAACTCCATTAAACGACATGCATATGCTCTATTGGAAGCGCCTGATAAAATATTCGGCTGAGAACAGAACTTCAACTTTTATTATTTGTTGTTTTACTTTAGAATGTACAATATTCTGATCAAATTTAAAACCTGTATGTATTACCGTCTTTAAACTGCTACTTTTTTGAAGTTTTTTGTGTGGGGACTACCGTATTAATTTTAAATTGTATCACTTGCCGTGGTAGAGGCCATAGTAACACGTAACAAAACTTATGGTAGGCCTACAGACTGTGTCTTTTTAACTGGACCCTTACATCGTGTAAGACGTATGGATGCTTTACAAACTTTTAGAGAGGATCAGTCGCTTCTTATTTGTAAAGTAATATGTCTAATGTCAAGACACAATGCTACTTTAGAGGAAATAAAACAAAATGCATTAAAACAAATCATCAGTTTATTTTATAATCGAGTGATCTTAAACTATAACGTATGCACACTCGACAAAACCTACAAAGCTTCGTTCATAAATTCAGTGTTGCCACCATACCCACAGGTCCCGATGTCGTCTCTTCTACACGCGTGAAAAAATGTATAAGCTGTCATTATTAGAACCTGATAGTTTGAATTTTTGAACGCCAGTCTGTGGTAACAGTTTTGTTCCTTTGAACATACCACCGAAAAGGAGCACATTTTACACTCTAAAGTACAAAATAAGGCTGTGCCGTGAAATACTTCTAAGGCAGTTCTTTGTTTATCGTGTCGTGCACTTACTTTACTTTATACAACGACTCTCTTAACTAAGGGCTCAATTACAATGGCACTTTGCAGTTTTATGCAATAAGATGCAGAGGGGACGAAATTGTAAGATACCAGTTTGCGTCTTATGTGTCATACATTAAAAAAAACTCTATTATATCTTCGTAAAGATAGCTCTGAAGTTGAGTGATGTTTCTCATTAACATATACCGGTTGAAAATGAACCCTCTGGCTGTACTTAAGGAAACTGTTCTATGATCGAAATAAAAAATACATGTTTTGTTACTTTTGTCATGCTTCATAAAATTATAAAAAAGATATCGACCGTCAATGAAGTACTAATACTCCGGTGACAGAGACGACGCTCCACAAAACCTATGTGTACATAGCCTATGTGCATTATTTACCGCCGGGAATATGTACTGTCTATTCTCAGTCACATGTCGCGTCGCGTAAGCTTGAAATATTTTCGAAATATGAAAACCAAAAAAAAAGATGAAAGATGGAAACTTATTTTTCACGGTTTTGTTTTAATGATTCTGATTCATAGAGTTCAATAAAGCTAGAGGGTTTATTTTCAACCTGTATTATTCACTGCTTCATATTATGAGTGTACTACGGCGTAAACAGTCTATAAAACATATAATAGAGCCGTAGCACTAAAGTTTCCACGTTTGCTACGACGACGCTACGAGATGTAGTGTAGCTGCTCGTAGCGGTGACCGCAGTCCACATCTATAGGACGTAGCAATTAAGCAGGGGAACCACTATAGTTTTTCTAATTTGTTCATAACTTGTTATGTTATAGTAAAAGACTGAAGCGCAGTAATTCCTTACTTTTCCGAGCTTAGTTATTATTAGATATCGAAATTGTGTTTAAATAATACTTTAGTACAACCCAACTACACGGTAATGTCGAGAAACCGTTGCAAGGCTTGCACATCCAGTTGTTAGGTTGTATGTACAGAGGAAACTATTCCTCCACGAGGGTGCACGAGGGTGTAGCACGTGCTGGAGCATCCCATGAAGCCTGATGAAGGTCATACTTAAGAGGGCTATAATTGCTGGTGACCTAGCCGGCC
The DNA here is from genome assembly GCA_910592155.1 of Ypsolopha scabrella. Lineage (NCBI taxonomy): Eukaryota > Metazoa > Arthropoda > Insecta > Lepidoptera > Ypsolophidae > Ypsolopha > Ypsolopha scabrella. The sequence continues at coordinate 12,651,831 of OU342982.1, forward strand.
TTATTCAGATGTTACTTGAATAAAAAAACACTTACTAAACAACAGAATGTTTAAAATCATGTACCTTGATTAGAATTTTGAATTTTTATTCGGAACTAAATAAATACGAAAATAAGATCCAAATTAAGACTAAAACTGGTTTAATTAATCTAGTATGCAAAGCAATAACTTCAAACTCAGTCAAATTAAATATAAGCGAGTTACCGGGATATATATATATTTTTTAAATATTATAGTAGTAATTAATTATTCAGGCGTTACTAATAGGTGGTAGAGCTGATTCCGGGCTCGACTGTTGAGGTACCACCATCTTAATCGCAAATCCTCCCGAATTTATTCGGGGGAGAGTAAGAGAACAGCTCTCAGGCAAAACAAGGCGGCCCATCATTGCCTGGGACCGATGGACGGCGGTATATCCATCCCCAATTGCCGGGTCTTATAAAACAGACTGGTGACGGGCAGCGGCGTCACTGGTGCAAGGGTTTCGGCACCGCGCTCACCAACCCAACGCCTGCCTAGCGTGTGTGAGTATGGGCATTTCTTCTAGGGGGATCGCCAAGAGTGGCGAAATCCTGGAAAGGCCTATGTCCAGCAGTGGACGAAACAGGCTGATGGATGGATGGATTTAGGAATATTTTAACGCGTTCGCAACCTGATTCCCCGTCGAGCGATCGAAATATCCGTGCGAGTGAGTGAGACGCACGTACCCGGGGTCACCAGCAGTAATTGTCGCCTTAAGTTTGACCGGAACGTCGATATTTTCTTGTGAAAATCAAGGGGGTCTTAGCTGTATTATCTATTTCGTTGGAATTAATTGGTTCTAAAATAATTAGTACTACATACAACGGCGTAGCAAACGCGTAGAAAAGTGCATAATTTACCATACACATCTGCACTTATTAAGGTCTTATTTTTAGTAATTGAATATCCAGTGTCCAAAGCAATTGAACCCGGAATGTTAATAAATACGTAGACTAAGGTTAAACAGGTTTTTGGTCAAATTGCACAAGGTTACCACTTTAAAGCGTTTTTGGTTCATACATATGCACGTACATTTTAAAATTGACCTACGACTCACTTATCTTAGATACTGCTTTTTAAATTTCCTCATGCATCTATGTAGACCAGCAAAAAGGTTTGATATTAATACCTAAAAAGGAGTACAATACCTAAAAGGAAATACAAACTATTTCGTAATTATACTCACAAAGGTACAACAGCCCCGGGTTTAACGATAACTTATTTGTTCTTTAATTCGGTTAACGATTGTCTTAAAGATAAACAGATTTTGCAATATTTCGTTGCTCAATAATGATATGCTTTTCAATTATAAATATTATAATATCGTATTCATCAACTTATTATAATCTATAATATATTATTACACAAGGTGACATTAATTTATGCAGCCAAATTCATACAAGAGGCTTGGTGAGTGATCAGTTATTACACAATAACATTTCTTGCGAAAATCTGTATACACTAATAAATTAAGTAGTAAAAACTCGTGTTTACTGGCCGAAACAACAATTTTTAGAATTTTTGTCTGTCTGTCTGTCTGTTCCGTTTTAACTCGAGAACCACTCAACGGATTTGGATGCAGTTTTTTTATTATCTTGTAGTGACCCTGGTCAATATATAGGCGACAAGGGTTGTTCATAAAATAACGCCCAAGCTGGAAACGGGGAAAATATTGAATTAACGCTTTTATAATTCGAGAACTACTCAACGAATTTGGATGCGGTTTTTTGATTATCATCGTAGTAACCGTGTTCAATACATAGACTATAAGGGGTGTTCATAAAATAACATCCAAGCTGAAAAGGGACAAAGATTGAATAAACGCTTTAACTCTGCAACCACTGAAAGGGTTTGGATGTGGTTCTTTGTTTTATTAACATTGTAGTGACCCTGGTTAATACATTAACTATAGGGAATGTTCATAAAATAACGCCCAAACTGAAAACAGGGCAAAGATTCACTGAACGCGGGCGAAGCTGCGGGCAAAAGCTAGTTGAATAATACAATTTTGACTTTCCACAGATTGACTCAAGGCTGGGCTTGGGACAAAATATTTTTAATTATAAAGGAACATGGAACCTTGATACCGACTATTTATTGAGTACTCAGTATGAATTTGGCTGCATAAATTAACGTCACTTTATGTATTAATATTACAATATAATAAGTAATAATAATTCATCAATTATTTATTAAAGACTGAAGGAAAGTTTCTGTACGTTATTAGTACTAGTATGGTGGCTTTCGTTTATATAGCTAAATTCATACTGGAGACTCGGTACGTAGTTAGGACCGAGGCTCAATGACCCTTTCTGTGAAATACGCAAAAAAATTAGACTTCTTATACTAATTGCGTCGCGGTTGTTTTTGAAGTACAATAGAGGCACAAAACAATATTTTTCGTGTTTCGCAAACGAGGTTATTGAAACTTGGTCCTGACCACTTATCGAGTCTCCAGTATGAGTTTGGCTGTATAAACTAAAGTCACATTAAATATGATGTAATTTCAATGGACTGCTATTTTTTAATGCAACCAACGCTCATAATAATATACTAAAAAACTTTCACAATCGCTAATGAAAAATTGTCTCCGCTCCATACTAACTTTAAGTACGTTTTTCTACCGACAAATCAATTTTTAGGGTTCCGTACTTCAAAAAACAGAACCTTGATAGGATCACTTTGTTGTCCGTTTGTAAAGACCCTTTTTTTGGTTGTCAGAGTGGCAAGCAGGCCGTCATCAGCAAGAAGCCGATGTTCTGAAGTGTCTACGCTCCACGCGCTGCCGCTGATGGCGCGCTACAGCTACAGTGCGTCCACCCACGGTCCACCCGTAGCGCCGTTCACTAGTACAAAACGCGCTTAAAAGCTCATATTTCAATGATTTATTTGGAGGTGCTCTGGTGCCGATCCGTTGTAATGAGCAACGACCTTAAATCATAATTTTGGCGTAGTCCTTTTTCATAGCAGAGCAATAAATGTTTTTAAATATCCCTGTGTTCAAGGAGCTGTAAGGGGGTCAAATATTTATTTCTAGGCATGTATTTTATCTAATGATGAACAAAACTATAAAGTACCAACGAAAGTTTGAACCCCCTCCACCTACAGAAAAATTCAGGTGATAAATTATTATTCTACGCAGAAAAAGATGCCATAAAAATTAAAACATAGTTTAAATTATTGCTCGTACAATTTGGTTTAAAAACTTATTGGTTTAAATCTGATAATTTGTAACTACGGAACACTTAACACGCGGTTTGTTGTAAATACTTATAATGACTAGTAAATACTAATAAATATAATAATAGGTTTTTTAATTTACTAGGATACCATTTTCCTAAACTATCGTAGCTAAATTACGGTGTAGATTGAGATATTACTATCTTCAGTAAATTGTTAATTGTTATACCAAGACTTAGTACAAGTCAATATTATCTGTCTTGTATATACGAACAATTCATTTAATAAACTCTAGATTTTTACGCTTCTTAATTATACCATTATTCGTGAGGCAGTACTCCAATCATTAAAACCATAGAATATTAAAGAGGCCGGCGGAGCATGTACCTATATTATTCATAGAAACAAAATACCAACATAATTCTTAAATTAAACAAATTCTTGATGTAGGGTGTGTTTCTGTTTATTCCGATTGGATTACGGAATATCTAGGTTCCCGAATATTAAATAAGAACAAAAAAGTTTAAATCAACATGAAATATGAATAAGTTTTCTATGAAAATTTTTAATTCCTCGTATGTCGTATTTAAATCGGTGTCCTTTCAAAATATAAATTTGGGAACCTAGATACTCTGTAATCCGATCGAAATAAACACACACTACCCTAGGAATATCAATGATTAACAAATGGTTTTGGTATTTCGTTCGTATGCACTACGCATGCTCCGCTGGCATACTTTTTAAAAGATATGCGCCGACATGTTGTAGCTTAGCCGTTGTTGTGAAAGGCGTCCTATTTCATATTACGTTAAAACCCAGTATAGCCTCATTTTTATTTTAAGTCCTCACCAGGCACTTCGTTAAACAATGACAGAATGCCGATTAGTCTTTTTGTCCGGTGCATAAGGTTCCAACTTCGCTGGCTCCGTATTCAGGGCGCTGTAGTCGACTGGGAAAGGGGGGGGTGGTAGGGAGTCCTTGGGGGGGACGAGAACCCACTGTCCAGGGCCGTTGGGGTTCTTGCCGAACAGCCAGTTGGTGAAGCAGTGGACGTAGGTGCCATAGTCCAGGATCAGATAGCCATTCTGTAAAATATAATTTTAATAAATATTTTGGATTGATATGATTTTTAGGGTATAGTACCCAAAGGGCAAAACAGAGCCCTCTGCTATCTGTCCGTTTGCCCGTCCGTATGTCATGGGTCTCTAGCTAGTAGACGAAATGAGTTACAAATCTAACATTAAAATAAATGTATATACCTATACACTTTACGAGCTTGTTCTTTTATTTTTGGTTTTTATTATATTTAAGTATATATGTACACAAAAGAATAAAAAAATAATAATTTCAAGATATATTTCGGGCCCTACTGGGCCCGGCATCAGTTGATATACTAATGACATTTACAATGAAATGATCAAATGATCAAAAATATATCTTGAAATTATTATTTTTTTATTCTTTTGTGTACATATATACTTAAATCTGACATTATAGATACCATAAATGAAAAAGGAGAAAAAAAGATATCTTCCCCCGGCTTGTAGGGTGTCATTGTAAAGTATTATTGTTCCACGTTTGGATTGGGAATGAGGTGCTAACGTCAACTTTACGCGAATGTATGAAATGACAGTTACCAAAGGTAGGATGTGCAAAAATACGTAAATAGTACATTACGATACGAGAGCGATGAAACGTTTTCTGACGAGTGTGAGTTTGCGGCACACAAGCGCAGCGTGCGTAAAGTGGTCATTTTACGCACGGTGTGCTATAAAAACTTTTATTAAAAGCTGCGCTTGCGTAAAGTCGGCATTTTCCGCACTTGTGCTATAAAATATTATACGAAACTCGTGCGAGAAACTTTTTCTCGACTCGTGTGATTGCAGCACTCACCTTCGGCTCGTGCCGCAAACTCACACTCGTCAGAAAACGTTTCATCTCTCTCGTATCGTAATGTACTATTAAGTACTGCGAAATTATGATGTGGAGAAAATGTAACATTTAACCAAAATAAATAAATCATGGATTTAACCATTGATATTCATTAAAAAAATTGTCAGCTCGCCATTTAGCAAACAATTCAGACAACAAAATCAGCGATCATTACATATTTTGGAGAAGCAATATTATTGATCAATCAAATTTTTTAAACCTCAGTAAGTACATAAAACGCAAAAATTTGATTATTATTTTACTTGATCAAGTACCTAAGTATTCAATTCATTTTTTTATGCAAATGGTACTTTTGAAACCCAATCCAATCGTGGAACAATTATATAAATGTTTTTTTTCTTAATTTTTTTTCTTAGTTTTTTTTGTTACGGGGTCGATCTCAAAAACCTACTTAACTGGTTAAGTCTGAAATTTCTCTATATAATATTCCAAAGTGGATTCCAAAGTGCGAGTCGGACTCGCGCACAAAGGGTTCGGGTCCACCCGTCTGTCACAGAAGTCTACAACTTCAGCAGTAATAGGTAGACAGTTGAAATGTTCACAGATACTCTACCACGTAAAATAAAAAAAAAATTGTAGCGGCTTGAAAACATACCATCTCAAGGTTATTTGTTTCAGCTCTATCTTAAAGACGGTAATACACACAAGCTTAAAATTTGGTCAGATTTTATACAAATTCTAAAATAAAACAGCAAATAATAAAAATTTGGCTTCCGTGTTCAATTGTGTTGAAATATTTGACTATAATTTTAACGGCTTTTTTGACGCACTCTGCCAGATTATTTCAACAGTTTCACGTAACTTATTTATTCAGTTTACAAGGGACACTTACACTGGTCATGCGGTCGTATGCGGTATCGATCACCTCCTCAACTCTGGCAGCGCTGAGCCCTATCACCGACCGGTAGTACGCAGCCAACGCAGCCTTCGATATCTCACCGGTACCTGAAAAAAAAAGAACTTTATCAACATGGAAACCTTTGTTTTCTGCGTGCTTGTTGGGTTAAAACAAGAATGACCAATATAGCATGTATGTACTCGTAGTACCTACGTACAATCACCTGTATTTCAAACTTCCTATTTGTAAACGTTGATCTTGCTAAGTTTCTTGCCCTTCTCCTTAGCTAGACTAATCGAATGGGCGGGCGGGTGGTTAGGTGTTATATTTATTTATGGTTTATTTAATTTATTTATCAACTTATTTGTTCATTGCATTATGTATATAATTATAATAGTTTTATTCCTATATTTCTTTATTTTATGCAAGTGTATAATTTTATTACATTTTAGTAGTACAACCAAACTTTTTTGAACGTATTTCCCTAGTTATTATTACTTTTTAGCATATTCAATTTCTTATAAAGATTAATTTTGAGCTGTAAAACGTATACTTTTTAAGTATCTATTTCACAAAATAAAGTATTTGAATTTGAACGATTTTACGGCTGACTGTGTCGGCGCAATAAGAACTTAGTCTTTCTTACTGGCGTTCGTACAGTGTGTACTGTTCTGTTCATCTAAAGTTCGTCTTTATCTCCGTCCATTTCTTTCTTTCATCTTTCTCTCTCTACCCGTCTTGCTGGAGCTAACTTCACTCGAACGCATTTCAGCTTGACGCGAATTGTACGTGACGAACACGTCAAGTTATACACTTGCAGTACGACATTGGCTTCTATATAATGGATATAAGATATGTACAAAGTCCAATATGTATATCTATAACTGTACTATGTGTTTCAAGTGAAGATAAGAAGAATAAGAATTAAAAAATGACTTTTTTTGCGGGTGCAATCCCATTCTTATATATTACACAAGGCTTGCATGAAGTAAAGTCACCACAGATAGGGTTGCCACCTTGCCTGGATTTGAAGGAATCTTCCGGATTCGGGCTCTGAAAATAAAAATATCTCGCCTCCTGGAAGTATTCAGTAATAATCAAAATACTCCCGGAATATGTCATGTTTGTCAATTTTAAAATAGAATGTGTAGAACAAAACGGACTAGGTCCTATCCTAAAAGCATTTCGAACGTATATTAGAGTTTTGACAGCATATACGATCAAATAGGAAATATGATGAAAATTACTCGTTTTATTTTGAGATGGTCTATCTCCCGGAATTAAAGGGATAGGAGAGGAGGTGGCAACCTCACACACCAACCAGTCACAGAGACTCTCGAAACTTCAAAGAGAAAGGAGATACAATGATTATTATGATAGATATCATCAAAGATTATATCTTTGGATATCATAACAATATTATTCTAATTATTATTAACGTGGGACTCCGGGCAATGTACGGAAAATATTCATTAATATCACGTTTTAGGAATTTATCTGTGTAATTAATTTTCCAACAGATAACATCTAAGTTGTGCGAAACGGAGTTTATTTTGCCAAAGGCCGGTCTGGTATCTCATAGGTACATACTATTTGTATATATTTATGTGATATGGAAAAATATATTTTATACAACAGCGCTATAGCTACGTGGTATATAAAATTTAGGTGGTAGAGCTGATGCCGGGCTCGACTGTGGAGGTACCACCATCTTACTCGCAAATCCTTCCGAAGTTATTCGGGAAAGAGTAAGAGAACAGCTCTCAGGCAAAACCAGGCGGCCCACTATTGCCTAGGCCCGATGGATGGAGGTATATCCATCTCCAATTGCCGAGCCTTATATAAAACAGACTGGTGACGGGCAGCGGCGTCACTGGTGCAAGCGTTTCGGCAACGTGCTCACCAACCCGCCTGCCCAGCGTGTGTGAGTATGGGCATTTCTTCCAAGAGGACCGCCAAGAGTGGCGAAATCCTGGAAAGGCCTATGTCCAGCAGTGGACGAAAAAGGCTGATGGATGGATGGATGGATATAAAATCTACCTACCTAAGGAGCTAAGAAAAACAAACATTATTTTGTTGGGACACTTTGATAACGCATTAACCTGAGTAAAGTTATGCTCGATGAGCTGATTCTGGTAAACATTACTATATTTTCTTCAATATTAACATCAATTAGCAGTAGACATAGGCGTAACGAAATAGAGGCCTTTCCGGGGTACTGACTGCCCCCTTCCAGAAATGCAGGTGTCATTGACGTATAAATATACTTTAGCCAATTTAAGGCATTATATGTTTTATTTAATTGGTTTGTCTGCGATCTCGTTGTATAAGGAGAGTTATCCCTATTAATGGGAACTCAACATTTTAGGAATTCAACTTTGCGAACCGGGAGGAATGTTTTTATGATCACCTACACTACATAATCAAGAACAGATACTTTGTGATGACTTCATGAGTCGGGGCCGGGGTCTGGCCCTCAGCTACAAATCTTGGTTAAGCCAATGGCAGAAGATCAGGTTAAAAAACTTTCGTATTGGTAAATCCATCCATCAAGGCTTGAGTATATGTTACATACATGTATGCAAATTTATGTATTACTAGGTTTTGCCAGCGCCCAGCGGTTTCGCCAACATTTATTAGTTTTTGGGTTCTGACGAATCTGTTAATATTTTTTAATGCAATCTTTTGGAAAAACAAAGAATGTTGTGTACACAGGCGCTAACTAATATACCCATACATACCTACTGATATTGGTATACTAAAACTGTTATCCTTGAATAATGTCGTTCGAAAAATCATGTTCCTTTGTTTTCCTGATTTTCACGAAAATCTCTTCGACGCGGGCGGGCGCGGGCTAAAGTTAGTATCAAATAAAAAGTATTTTCAAGCTACACGTACCTTAATATAGTCCTGTAATACGACTCATATTATAGTGAGCCCTGTACTTCAGGTATGATATAGATCCACAGCTCAGGGTAAATATGAACCCGCAGCAAGTAGATCGAACACAGGCTGTGTCTTTACGAGATTTGAACTCATGGCCTCGGCAACAGTGGTCGAAACGTTATAGAAAAACATATTTTTCATTCATAATAATATTCCAAGAAAATAAATGTGTAGCCTAGGCTCATGAGACTTTATTCCTGGGTACAAAAATATTCGTGTTCAGAAATGTTACTACATATATTATTCTGCTCGAAGCCAAAAAAGCTTTGATTTATTCATATTAAAACCTGGGCTCTAGACTCCAAAGAAAAGTAATTTGAGTGTTCCGGTACTTCAGGGAGAAACATTTTTGGTTACGAAATCACTGTACTGTCACAGCTTTTATTTCCATATCCTAGCTAAAAAAGATTTTCGTTTATTTTGAAATAAACTGGTTACAAATACGGATTTTCTTTACATCATATTTTATTACTGCTTATTACAAAATAAACAGTGTCTGCCCGATTTGTGTAAAAATCACGAATATCTGCAATTTTCCTGATTAGCATAATTTTTGAACTTCTTAATTTTGTTATTTATAGGTATACTTCAATACTTCGCAACTCAGAGTAAGAAGAAGTTATTAGCATTCATAACGATCACGAGTAACATTAAAAGTTACTGAAAAGAGCACGACAATACCGCTTTCAAAATTTGAACTGTTGCCAGTAAAAATACAAATAACGTTGCCTTTATACGGAACATGAATAACAACGTCAGAAGACTTTCAACTTCAATACAGAACAGAAAAAGACATGAATGAGACAGGAAAAGTCGGCGTCGCAACGCGAAGCTTTTGGCTCCAAACAGCGTGAGAATGTGCCAAGTTCTAAACTGTTGGACGGAAACCAAGAGCATAACTTCATATCTACGCTAAGAATTTTTAAAACATGTGGAACTTTGTAAAGTTCTTCCGGATTTTCATCATCAGTATTAATAAGTTGGAGCCCCCGTTGCATTGCGACGTCTTAAGATTTTATCACTTATGTATATGTTTTTTTTTTCACTTTTTCCTAGGTTATTTTTACTTTACTTACTTTTACTTCATTTATCGCAGCATTTAATACTATCATCGCGTTCAGAGATAATGTACAGGCAATCTTCTGGAAATGTTGTAGATGAATTAATCCATCAGCCTGTGTTCGTCCACAGCAGGACATAAGCCTTTCCCAAATTTCGCCACTCTTGGCGGTCCCCTGTCATCCTCATCCAGCCGCCCCCCGCAACATCCTTCAGATCGTCGGTCCAGCGGGCACGAGGTCGGTCTACGTTACGCTATGCTGTACGTGGTCTCCATTCTAACGCCTTTTGACCCCAAAAGCCACCATGTCGGCGACAAATATGGCCTGCCCTTGTTTAAGTGCCACTTCAAGACTAATCACACTAATATAATAAATGCGAAAGTTTGTGTGTGTGTGTGTATGTTTATTACTCTTTCACGCTGAAACGGCTGAACGGATTTGGATGAAATTTAGAATGGATATAGCTTATAACCTACTTTAACACATAGGCTACTCTTTATCCCGAAAAAAAGCATGTCTTAAACCGAATAACACGCGGGCGGAGCCGCGGGAAAAAGCTAGTTAAGACATAATAATAATATATACCCTTTTTATTTGGTTTGGGATGTGTAGCTGCTTCGATTCCACATCCTTGCATAAAATGTTCATTATTAAGTACATATCCTGTCGCGTGTCCACTAGGATAGCTCAAAATTCCACTTTTTTCGAATTTCATGTTGTAATAGTAGAATTACTTTGAAGCAATCTATCAGTATCTAGTTTAAATAAAATAAAATAAAAAATATTGGACTGCATCTTCTGCATGCGCATTTGATTCAAAATTTTACAGAATGTATGGAAGAAAAAACATGATGCTTCTCAAATTTCATTTTTTATATATCTTGTTAAATAAGACACTTGTACTTGTCCACAGGATTATAATTTCACTTAATACACCCGACCGGTTTCGCTTATAAGCATTGTCTAAGGCTTTATTACATAAAAAATAACTTAAATAATATTTACATGTTTAATACGTGCGAACAAGTACAAGTGTCTTATTTAACAAGATGTATAATAAGTTCCACCAAGTGCCGACAATCACAACCATCAACATTTCATTTTTTATGTTTTTATTTGTTCGAGCGCGATGGTTCATTGATGGAGCAATGATTTGGTGATAAAAAAGTCGCAAATTTTAAATACCTTTCCGTGACCGTGCTGCTCTCAGTTAGATTACAGGTAAGTTCTAATGGACGAGTATAATTATGTAGTGTTGCGTTTGGGCAAGTATTTTTATTAAACTAGATAAACTGCTCATATTATGAAATCAGAAGTGGACGCGCAAAGTAAAGTGGCAAAAACTTGTAGGGACGCCATCATGAGGAAGTCTTACCATTGGCAGTTCTTACTGCGTCATCATACCCGTTAAAATCTTTTACCAATAGGGAGCTTGAACTGCAGGCACCTGTACCACGGTTTAAAAATCCATATTATAATATCCATTTACAAATCCTTAAAACATAAATAGGTATGTAAAATATATAAATCTACGATTGGGTTTTATTTTTGTTGTTAAGAACTGTGACAAGCCTACTAATATGGCCACTGTATAGACGATGTCGGCATTTTTGCAGACATAGAAGCGCTGGATCACTGTATGATTTTTATACTGTGGCAAATTTACATTATTGTATATATATAATATTATATATATTGCCGTAATTTTGTGGCACAAAATTGTCTGCCTTTAAGAATATGGATGCAAGATATTTGATTTTCGTTTACGTCAAAATGCTTTGCATTATGAAATGATGAAGTTGGTCGATCAGTATCCTGACCTAGATATATTTAATGTATCTCTATCTAAATTCGTATTATATATTCGTAGTTTTTATTAAGTAGCCTTTTTACATTTTATGATGTTATGATCAAAACAAAATGTATTTTCTCTTTTATATTTTTGCATTTATTGTATAAATGGTTAATATGTGTTAGTTAACGTATAGCTTACGATTTAGTTTAATAATCTGAAAATAAATAAATAAAATAAAAATAAATGACAAGTAGGGAAATACAAATAAAAAAATAATGTATACTTTATTTCGTAAAATTATAATTGGCCCTTTCCACAGTGGAAGGAATCAAACCCGGAACCACAGAATTTCAGTTTAACTTCCTTCCGACTAAAATAAATAATTGGCAGTAAAGTTAGTACATCACTATACTCTTTTAAAAGGCAATAATTATTCAAAAAGATTTATTGAACAAGACATACGGGCTATTCTAATTATAAAGAGCTTTTCATAAAGTACGCCAGCAAACAAAACTTCTAAGAAATACGAGAACATTAAGTTCCCTCTTTCGTATGAACTTTGAAATTACCCTGGTCCCTTGGACACACGGTAGAATGATTTGCTTTCTGTGAATTAAGGAAGAAAACTTTCGACAACTTTACTCGACATTTTTCTTCTTTTTATTTTATATGAGATGGAAAACATAAGGGTTGTTTTCTACAGAGCCAGTTTTCTTAATGAAATATCAACGTGAAGCAGTTTGGGTAGATTATAATTAAGATAAAATTATAGTATGTATTTGACCAAAAGCACTGAAAATGATAATGGCTGTGAATTGTACACTTTTCATGCAGAATTTTTCGATTAAAGATACGAGTGGCTATGATGTATATTGCATATTTACCTACTGTATTTCAGCACGAATTTATAAAATACGAGTGATGTATCGGACAACCGGGCAATTTTAAAAATAATATTACAATAACGGCGGTAGCTCAGGGGTAGAACGCTGGCCTCTCAATCTTTGAGATCCAGGGGGGGCTACTCGGGAAAAATTCGATCAAGTATCGTTCGGTCGTATATCCATCTCTACCACACTCTTAATGCGTGCAGAGATGGGCGTATGCTCGAATGATAAACAATTGACCGAATCTTTTTAGGAGTATCAGACCAGGTTCGATCCCCGGCCGGTAGGCCTACCATGAGTTTTGCTTACTGTACACGTTACCGTCTGCGTTAAATATTTTGTATGAAAAGTGCTGGTTCCTGTAGTAAGCCGCTAGGGGCGCTGCACAATTTCTTTATATGAGAATTTTTATCGTTAACGTGTATAGTAAGCAAAACTCATGGTAGGCCTACGGGCATGCACCAATGAGTTTTTCAGAATTTATGTGCATAGTATTTAATACTTACCACTGCTGAACGGTGAAGGAAAACATCGTTAGGAAACCTGAAAGCTTGTATTTGTGCCCGAAGAACGGCGATAGGGCTCACCACCCATCAAGTTGGGACGTAATAATCGTCGGTGATAATCACAGTTCATACTCGGAACACCTCTGACACCCCCTCGGGGTTCATGTCGTGACGATCTACTTAATATTACAATATGCAATGCTTCACTCTTTAGTAGGTTTTAATGTTTCGAGAAAAAATTCATTTTTATTTGTCCTAAATTATCGACCGTGAATCCGTAATGATGGAGTCAGCTTCGTGGGTCAACCCCATTTTTCAAACTTTGGGCCCGGTCCACGAAGCAGATACGAATAGATCGTGTGAAGTACAGATACGAAGCAGATCGTTCGGAGACAGCACGAAGCAGTACGGATTGGTTTGTTTCAGTTCACAATGCCATAATTTTTCCAGAATTATCAGTACTTTCAGTTTATTTGTATTTACAATTTTCAATGTGCGGTACCGAATAACAGCTAATTATCTCACCGTTTTTCACATCGAGATCTTTTTGTAAGCGGTTCCCAAAAAGGTTTTTCTAGGAAATTAAACCTTGCAATTTTCTGAGAGTTAATTCTACACAGGCGAAGCTGAGGGAAAATTGAGTAAAATAAAATGATAGATACAGACTACGTGGCTCCAATGTTACAGTAACTAGGGCAATATAATAAAACAAGAAAATCTCGGAACAAAAACTGGCTTTCCCAAAGATTAAGCTTGATAAAGTAAGTACCTCTTTTGTAGGACGTTACACGTTTTACAACGCACTTCCTAAATAAGTCCTTGGTTTGCCAGAAAATTAATTCAAACTGTTAATAAAGTTAATTCAAAAATTCATAATTCCAAAAGACTGAGCGGCATTTCTTCTTGAAAAATGCCTGAGCGGCATTCCTTTTGGGTTCTTGTCTTAACACGTTCACTGCGTTACAGGGGGTTTTGGCTGCCCCGTATGTTGCCGTCATTCCGTGCGGGGCTGAAAAAGTACTGTCTATTCGCCGCTGCCGCAGCTGTATCTATGCGGTTTTTGCATGTATGGTAAAGATTACTATATATTTATTGTGTTTCCTACTTGAAATCCAATCAGGTGGCGTAAAAATATCTTAAGGGGTTTTATACTCCCCGTACCGACCAGGGAGCAAAAACTGCTCTTAAGTGCGTTACGGGGTCCATGACAGTCCATGTAACCCCGTGTAGATATCTGCCTGCCCATACGGGGTCCAGGGAGTGTATTTTTGAATCATTCGAATTTCAATTCACATATGAATCCGCATGATTCGCATACCAAAACTTAAAATTAGTATTGTATTCGTATGCGAATCATGCGGATTCGTATGCGAATTGAAATTCGGATGATACAAAAATACACTCCCTGAGCTCATTAGCATTAGAGCTTTCAATAGTGCATGGTGTGACATCGCTTATCTACGATGAAGCGTAATCCGTATGTGAAGTTTCTTTTGTACTAAAATAAGTTCCTGTTAAGTTCTTATACTTTCCTGATAAGTTCTTATACTGTTGTAATGTTTTTCAAAATAAATATTTTAACAAAAGTTTCATTCCCACTATCCATTATATTATTATATAATTATTATCTATCCATCCATCTGTCTATCTATCCATCCATATATTATTTCATCTATCTATGTATCCATTAATTTATCCATCCATCCACCTATTCATCCATCAGCCTGCATTCATCCACTGCCTTCCCCAGAGCGCGTCACCTTGTAGGATTCTCGGCCAATCCTATCCAGCTTTCTGAGGTCTTGCATCATTTCATTCATTCCCATCACTATCAGTTTATCGATAAAAATAATTCCTTTGCGTTACGGGGCTCTTGAAACTCCGTATTATATGCTTTCTTATGCACAACGGGGATGAAGGCATCCCGCACTTTTTATTTATTTATAATTTCATCAGGTTTTATGGTACATACGTGCGGAAATTCCATATTATGGCATATTCAGTACTCTTTGTGATGGTAAATTAAAAATTAAGAAAAATAATAATTTGACAATTTTAAAAGCATTTATAACGTAACACATAGGAGTTAAGTTAATTGCGGGGCGTCTTGGGCCCCGTAACGCATTATAATGCAGGTTGGGATTTGGGGATGCCGCAGTGAACTTGTTAATCGAAACAGGAACACGGATACCTTTATCTTTTCCTTATAGATTGTTCCCCTGCATTTGTAGATTTGTCCAATTATTGCCCTTACCTATGTGTATCAAACTACGTTTTTCAATGCGATGTGTGAGCAAATAAATGAAACATAATTAAAGAAACAAAAAAACAATTAATGCTTCAAATGAAGTTTAGGCGGGCATTCTTTTTCTCTGCACGCAATTTGCCAATTTTACGGAAATAAACTGCGTTCAGTAGCAGTTTGATGCGTTCTTTTTATTTGTAAAATGTTTTCTTCAGGTCAACTTGATTATAGCCTTAGAGATCAATTGTACTGATTTTCATGCTTTTAATACCATTTGCAGCATTTTACGCAAACACGGTATGTATAGTTATCAAAAATCGTTCGTTATCCAAGGGAGGTAAGCGATTAATTGCACCTGAGATATTTAGGCGCACGAGCTAGCGAAGCGAGCGAGGGTGGATATAGTTCAAGGGTACAATTGATTACTTATACCCATGTCCAATTATCATCACTAATGCGAGGAAATAAAAAAAACTTCCAAAATTATAATATGATGATTAACTGCACCTGTACCTACTTGTTTGTTTCACAGTAATCACTAATATCACGCCAATCTATATTTGTCCCAACCGGTTTCGGTTTTACACTATTATCAAGGGTCTATTAAATAACGAATAACACTTTTTTGCAGGATATAAAAAAATAATTCGACGTGCAATCAATGAAATATGTCGTTATATCAATTATGAAATTATGTTTGCAACAACGTTTTCAGCAATTTAATTTTACTGTCGCCATTTTATTTTCATGTGACCTCTTCTTTTTTTGTGCAATCGTGCTTACTGGTCAGTGTGATTTTTGAAAAATAATAGTAGATTGTTATCCAAGGGAGGTAAGCGATCCTTTGCACCTGAGATATTTATTTAGGCGCCAGCGAGCAAAGCGAGCGAGGGTGCATACAGTTCGAGGGTGCAACCCGTGTGTAATACTCTACTTTTCATCACTAGTGCGAGGAAATAAAAAAAAAGTTACAAAATTATAACATGATGATTAACTGCACCTGTACTTACTTGTTTCTTTCACATTAATTATATTTATCCGAACCGGTTTCGGTTTTACACTATTATCAAGGGTCTATTAAATAACTAATAAAACTTTTTTGCAGGATATAAAAATTAGTTCGACGTGCAATCAATGAAATAATTATGTCCTTAATCAAATATAAAATTATTTTTGCTATAATGTTTTCAAAAAAAAATTTTACTGCTGTCATTTTATTTTCATGTGACTTTCTTTTTTTGTGCAATCGCGTCTTACTGGCCACTGGCCAGTGTGATTGTTTTAAAAATAAAACTGACTTAGTGGCTGTTTTAATTCATAAACGTCTTTTTAAAGATTTTATTTACCATATTATATATATACGCAAGTCATATTTTCCATTATAATATATAAATAAAATACAGAATAACAAAATAAAAAAGAAATAGGCAGAACAGATTTTTCCATTGTCATTTGGCGAGACGAGTGATTGACTACATAGTTAGTAACTGTAAGGGACACTCGTTTGATTTTCAAATGTACTTACCTCCCTAGGTAGGTAAATCGAATTTCGAGTAAAGCTTTCATTATAGCGAAAATCAATGGCGGTCATTATTTTTATCCGCATTGCACTACAGGATAGCACATTAATATTTTCAAAAGCAATTATGAGAGTGTCCTATGGACACCCTAACAGTATTATTGTACCTATAATATCAGTGGAGAATCCTATATCACATGTGTCGGTTAGTTAAATTAATCCAAACTTGAGTTAGGCCGAAGAAGGTTTATTTATTTATTTAACATACACGACAAGGCAGAGATAAAAGCGAATATGCATAAAGAAAATGAGCCTTTAGGTAGATATTTTCTATATTCCTCCTAGACGTACCATTAAGCGTTGGAAACAGCAGCTAGTCTAGCATAGCAAGCCATATCGAGCTCGATAGCGCGTGATACAGTGCTATCTCTCACTCTGTTGATCTACCTCTACGAGGATAGTTATTCTGTATCGAGCGGTTAAAGCTCGATATGATCTACTGTGCTAGGCCCCCAGGAAGCGGCTAAAAGAGAAGAGAGGAGGCCGCGGGACACCGACCTGTATTTACCCGTGTACCCCTCAACCACACTCTCCACGCAAAAGACGTTTCGCGGAAATGGCGTTTTTGACACCACCCACTCCGATATTTCTTTGGGATATTTTGTTTTTTTTTCTAAGGTACTATTGTTGCTCTATGACAGCTCTATTTTCATTCTGGGACTGTATTTTTGAATCATTTGAATTTTAATTCGCATACGAATCCGCATGATTCGCTTATAAATACAATGCGAATCATGCGGATTCATATGCGAATTGAAATTCGAATGATTCAAAAATACACTCTCTGGTCGAGAATCAACCAATGTTTAGTTGCCTTCAACAAAGTTGTCGCAGTAACAAAAGACATAAATAATTCGAGGCAATTACGCTAGTGTTCCACACGGCGACACCTGTCAGTCGGGGGTTCTGTCGGTGTTTAATTAATCCCGTATATCAACTTGTGTGCAGCAGGGATCCGCAGGGTGATGGGATGAGACGCTTCGCCTATACAAAATGTGCTCTTTGTTGACTTGCGTGACGTTGTGGTTAACAGGGTAGTCTGATAAATTTGATTATCAGTTAGAACCATTGCGCACTACCAAATGAACATCGGGTCTATGCTCAAAAGTGTCCGAACCAAAAGAGAGTCAAAACCATTGAAAATTAAAAAAGGTTGTCAATCACACGTCAATCAAAATCAAGCCGTGCAGCAATGACATACGATTCAAATTTTCTTAATATTTTGACACTTCACTAAGGACACTTTTTTGGTAAATCTTATACTAGACCCGAGGTCCATGGTTTGGTATGTCAATGGTTAGAACACTGAAATGATTATAGAGATGTGCGGCGGCTTTAAACGGGTGTAAATAGAAAGATTGGGCTTAAAACCATTTAACCACATAAGGCTTGGGTTTTTGCTTTGAGGAATATATTAAGTATTAATACTGCTCTTAACATGTTGTTACATGCTTAATTATATACACCGTAGGGGTAAGAGTAAGAAGGGTTACTTTAATCCGAATCAAATTGGGCCGGTTATTTCTTGAGGATTCTGGACGTGGGAGTAGATAGAGACTAAAGTATAAGAAAAGCTCAGTTATGGGTTTAATACATAGACATCTTATAATATTATTCTAATACACTAGACCGGCTTTCGGCTTGAAACGCCGTCAAAAATTCCGTACCCATTTGAATTTTATCAAAGACAATATAGACGTCAAAAATATAAAATTAAAAAGTAGAAGATTGACAAGTTGGCGTTAGTTTGTTTACATGTTCCGTATAGGGATGTTCCGATACCCACAAGGTATCGATACTTACTCATATAAGTAGTACTCAAATAATTTTTCGATACTACTCATACGAGTACATAATAAATGACACTTAAGATTTTTCCATGGGACAGTTAAAGTTGTTTTTTTTTTCGGAGTAGTTGTTAAAAGTAAGTAGAAGTATTAAATGAATCATATTTTATTAATTGCAAAATTATTTTAGACCCTGTTATCTTGTCGCAATGACTTCACAAAACGGTAGACAGGGGACAAATGGGTACACCTTGGAGTTTGTGGTGTTTTGAAATAGTTTTATAAATACTAAATCTCGCTGTGGTCTGTTTAATTAACTGGCCGTTGAGGCTTTATGATCACAAACATGAAGATATTTGTTTTTGTTTACTTTTTTATATATATATCTTAAAATATTGGTCATAGGCGATGCGATAACCATAGATAAAGAATTTATTTGCAACTGCAAATCACACTGACATACAGTAGCAATCAATAGGTACCTGAAAGTGAAATTTTTGTTTAAGAATCACACCAAAAAGACACCATACAAAAACAATTAAATTCATAAACGCATAATGAATAAGCAAGCGGAAAATTAAATCAAGAAAAGTTTAATACGGATCTATTAAAATGTATGATATCATCTAATATCCAATAAAATAAATTTGAAAATACCGAGTTTAGAGCTTTTATTACAAAAAAATGCGTGAATAGTAAGTACGCAACAACAGGAAATGTACTACTATCTTCGGAATCTACACTACAATTGCAGTGTTTACCAAAACAATATTATTATTACATTTACTATACATACTACATATATTACTATGTAATATTACTATGTTTACTATATAGGCTGAAATTAAATCAACCGAACAAATTCATACTGAAGACCCGGCTAGTGATCAGGATCTAGGTTCAGTAATCCTTTTGGCCAAATTCGAAAAATATATTTTTTTGCTCCCTTACTGGTTGGACTAGTTTAAGTAAAATTCCTAGTCTAGGCTGTAAGGAAGCAACACAAAATTTTTATCGAATTGCACTAAAAGGGTAAATGAAGCTTGTTTCTGTTCACTAACCGAGTCTCCAGTATGAATTTGGTCTGTTAATTTAATTTCACCTTGTACACTTATAATTATGATATACTATTTACCGAAATTGGTATAAATTTTGGGTGTTCGGATTATCAAGGCCCTACTGTATATAAAAGCAAGTTTCATATTTTTATATCGGATCATACTTTTAATAAAGTTTATAACAGTGACATTTTCTCCTCTTACTACCCTTTTGTGTCGTCATTGCGACAAGATGTCGGGGTCTAGTTATAATACTAAATAAAGAACTCTTGTTTCTGAACTTCTGTCCCTATTTTCACTTTTGGTGGCGCCATTCGAAACCAAATACAAACCAACAACAAGCCAATAATGAAAATAAATATAATTACTTTACAAAAATTAATATAACAGTGTTACTGACAATAATAAATTAGTTTAAAGGTATAACTTGGTTTCTCTGAATTATATTTTATCGATAGTTACCGTTACCTAAGGTTGAAATAGGACATCACTTAAACGTCATCATTATAAATTCATAAACTATAAGTACCAAATAGGTGACATCCGTCGTAGGTTATATATGAGAACCACCTATTAGTTGACAAAATTACACGGTGTACCCCGATACCCCCTCGCACCCCTATTACGTCTGTTCTGGACAGAAATGTTCATTGTAATTATTTGGTTGACTAGTAGGTGGCTCTTGAAAACGTCAAAATCACGTCGGTACGCTGTCTAAGCCCTGAACACCTATCCATATATATAGATCAGTGGTTTAATATAACAAAAAATATATTAGGAACTAGCTTTTTTCCGCGGCTTTGCCCGCGTTAGTTTAGTTTTTGGGTAGTCCTATCGAATCTGTTAATATTTTTTGGACCAATAATTTTATAGTAAGGATTTTAATTTGACTTTAGGTTGTCAAAAAAATAATCCTAAAGAACTGCCCGCCCACAGGGAATATACTATAGCCAACATCCACTTGAAGAGTTGAGTCAAACCATTACAACAGTAAAAACGTTTTCAAAATCGGTTTAGTTGCCTATGTCCCAATGAAGAGTCAGGGTACTTATCGATTTACGGCTCTGAAAACTTGCCCTTATGAGCTAGTCATAATTTTTTAGGGTTTCAAAATGAAAAAAAAAAATTACTCTTATACGTTTACTTTGTTATCTGTCTGTCCGTCTGTCCGTTTGTCAAGACCTTTTTTCTCGGGTCCCATCACAGATATCAAGTTGAAACTTCATACAGAAGTCTATGCCCCCGTCCTCATTCATTAATTAAACATCAGCAACCCCAACTGTGTAGAGGAGGCCTATGTTTATACAACGTTGCTCATGTTTGTACAGTGAAGTATAGGTACGACCAAGTAAATACAGTTGTAAATTCATATTCAAGATGGCGACTAAAGTTGCAGCGGCAGGATGCAGGTGTCACAGTTCAAAGTTTCAGTGGTTTAAACTAAATAGTCCCCATTTTCAGATATTTTCAACAAGCAGTTGCAAATACGTGTCAAATCAAGTGAATTGGTAAATGTACTTGAAGTTTTAGGAGGGAATTTAATTCGTGCCGTGAAATTTAAAATGAAATGAGTTATTACAATTGTATTGAAGCTGAAACTATTTTTTTGAAAATTTAGTCTGTTTGTCTGTCTGTTTCGTTTTAACTTCTTAACGGATTGGAATGCGGTTTTCTTAATTATCATCATAGTGACCCTGTCAACATATAGGCTAAAAGGAGTGTTGATAAAATAACCACCGTGTCGAAAATTTTCGGTAATAGTTTTTAACTGATAAACACTTTCACCAATCAAAGCCGCTAGCAAAAACTACTTAAAAATATACGGTAAGTATTAAAAAGAAATATCATGGGGTCGGAATTCTTGGAATGACGCGGGCAGCAAAAAATATGTTTTGCGCTGTGGTTAAACGTACAAAAAGGTTGTATTTAGCTTTCTCAGATCAAATCATAGACTTAAAATATACGCCAGCCAGTATATTCTAAGTCTATGGATCAAATCTGATAGGTTTACAACTCAGATAAAAGAACCTAATCTAGAGCTAACGAGAGATGGCACCTGTGACGTTTAAATGCCTACAAAGTTTCATAATTGTTTATGGGTAAGTGTCACTAAAATAATCTAATACTTCATTGTTGCTGGCATCGTTTCGATCATCATTTTTCGATTTTATAAAGATTTATAGCAAAAGTTTCTAATTTTTTCAAAACTCAAGGGATCATGAGGAATGTTAGTGGCTGAATTGTAATCAATAAATAACGGGTTCTATTCTCCTTAATCGTACGGCTCCGTCTGTTTACAAACTATCTTTTTATGATTCAAAAATTATAAACCAGTTTTCTAGATTTTATGGCTGCTTTGTTAATGTAAGCAAATACACATTTACCATTTGTGTTATTATGATGCGTGTTGTATGACATGTCAAATAAATCGATATTTTATTTACTCAAGTCGCTAGTCGCACTTGATTTTTATTTTCGCCGAAATTAAAATGCACCCCATCTCTAAACGCAGCGGTCATAGGTGCCATCTCTCGTTGGCTCTTCTATATATACTACAATCATTATAAATCTATGCAAACATGCAGACAACCATCTCTATATAATTTGTGCAGACAACCTTTGCAGACAACAATGTTACAAGGTGCTCTGTGATGATGAACAAGAATAAAAAAATATTCATAAATATATCTGTCATCCAACCGAATCCCATGCTATTGCAAATGTTTAATTACATAATACCAATATAAAATCTTATATTATAAAATGTAAATAAATCAATTATCTCAAAATCATCGGGGTCAAAACCCTCCACAGATTTATCAAAATTTCGATAAACACATAATGTTCAAGAGGCACTGGAAAGTCCTTCAGCTATGTAACGCCATCCGTATCGCCTGTATAGCCATGGTGACTTTCACCCACTGTATTCTGACTCCGATTATTCTTACCTCCATGATCTTCTGTTCTTGCTGAGTAATAAGTAATACGAGAGAACTTCTGGTAAGTTGCTATTTAGTGTCCCGGTAAGCAACAGTACCTTTATTTTCTAAAGTTTTATGTAGCAACGTCTATAACAGCGTACATGATTTACGATGTTTGAGATTTCTTTCAATGGTGATGTAAATAAACTTATGTTTTATACTGGACTTGGATTTTCAAAACATAAAACAATAATGCCAGGCTTTTCTCCACTTAAATGACGAATTTTCAGTTTTATCATTCCACTGCTTTAAATTGATGCTGTGGTAGGACGACTGACACCAAGGATTTCCGTAATTTGACGGAATCCTTAAAACTACTGTTCCGATTGAGCGGGTTGTATAATTACGCGAATATGTCAAGAAATATACATAGAATATTATGTGAATGTTTAGAAGTTTCACGTCTTTTTAAGCATGCTAAATTTTCTTTAACGAGACCTGTCCATTCCGTAAGGCGCACAACACATTGCAGATTTTTAATAATGAAAAACTACTTGCACTAAGCTTTCCATTTATCATTTCTTCAGTAGCGCAAAGTTATTAGGCTAATGTTTTTACACGCTTTTTTACTTACTGCACTTATGCTTTTAGGGTAAGTATTTGTGATCCTCTCCAACTAAGGAGCGGCGCGGCGCAATACAGACGCGCGGGCGTCATTCAAATTTCGTACAAAACGAATGAAAAATAAAGTCGCAATTTGAAGATATGGTAAGGCGTCCGTTCTACGCCCGACACATACTGTTTATATATGTTCAAATTGCGAGTTTATTTCCATGCATTTTGTACGAAATTTGAATGACGCCCGCGCGCCCGATGCGCGCCGCGCCGATTCTGTCTGGCTTGCGCCTAATATGCTTTATCAAGGACTCTCAGCTATTATGGTAACTTGGAAGAGAACCTTTACGGCAACAAAGTTTATAATTTACTGTACCATTGACGTGTACGGCATGCCGCTACCATAAAAGTCTACTTCGTGTTACCGTGTAATATTATAACAATTCTCATTACTTCTCGCAGTCCCCATAAACATTCTCAGATGCTCATAATAATGTTTATGGTTAACGTTTTCCAATGCAGGATTTGGTCAAAACTCTAATTTCATAGTTAGACAACATATACTAAAGGAGAAATTTGGTTGTTGAGAGAGAGGCTCATGTCATGATTAGGGGTAACTACGAGTTAGTTCGTTTTTGGCGGCTATGAAAGATGCCGACTATAACATCTCGTAGTTCCTTTGGGAGATAGCTAGTAAGATTTATTGTATGGCACCAAAGCAATAGTAAACAGTACGTAAACATCGATTCGGTAAATTTGAAAGATAAAATCGATAAATTCCAAGCAACAACAATCGATTGACCGCCGTGGGCAAAAGTACTTCCGAAGAGTCCTGATGACGATGAGTCGTAATCTCATCGAAAGCTCGACCTGTGCTTCCTTGCACAGTTAAAAAAGCGAGTCATATCCGTTTTTTTTTTAATATTTATGAGGTCAGCTCACTCTAATTTTAATGAATGAACAACAATCGATGTCGAGTGTATAAGCAAGTTCGTACTCGTAGGTACTTAGGATTGCTAGATGTACGATTTAATTCGTACTAGTAAGATTTTTTTGCAAGTATGATTGTTCAGCTTCCAATTTACAACATTTACGATAAAACATCCAGAATTATGTTTTGTATGTAGTATGGGTATACGATTTTTTCGCCTTCTGCAGTACGATTTACATCTGGCAGCTCTTAGTACGAGCACGAACTTGTTGTCGTTTCGACATCGATTCGATAAACAAAAGTGAGACTCTTATTTCTTTGCAATATGGATTGTTGTTTGGAATTTATCGATTTTATCTGTCAAATTTACCGAATCGATGCTAACGTACTTGTTCTACTGTACCGAACAGATACGGTTCGTGAAAAGAATCTTCAATTACAGTTCAGTCAATATGTTATTTCATTGCAGCAATCCATTTAAAGATGCCTTTACTAGACATGATTCAACCAAAGGGAACGAGACCAATATTTTTGGACTACTATTTCATGATTTTTACAGGTAAAAAGATTATAGAACTGACGAAAGTTGGAACGTAAAATACATGGTTTATCGCATTACATTTCGTTGTTTTAATGTTAGTAATTAATTCGCGTCCAAACAGTAATTTATTAGTAGAATAATACATTAAATTTGCATTATTTATTTATAAAATACAAATATTATAACATGAATCAATTAGTGCCTCACTCCAATATAGGTAAACCACATAATCCATTGAACTTGTTTCAATGTGAGTCGATCAATCATGATCGGCCCAGGTCTAGCTCAAAGCGTTTCCTCATGCAGATAATGGTGATCTGTTTTAAAGGAACCCGTATGACTTATACTTTCATGTTATTTCAAGAGTATTAAAAAAAATCCTACTCACTTGTTCTATCGACGACGTGAAAGAGTATCTTGCACAAATATTGTAGGTACAGCGGAAGGTCGCTGAACCTCTTCAAATCGTGAAGGTAGAGAGCCCATCGTGCTAGCCAGCCTTCCAGCGTGGTCCTGCCGGGGTATCCCCCCGCTTCCGGCCCGCAGACGCGTCGGTAGTACGGCAGGTCACGCCATCTGGGGGAGTGACATGACGTGTTGAGCTTCATGCTTACATTTAAACGCTTAAAGGTGAATCAAACCTTCTCAAGGAATTGATTGTATAATATGTTTTTAGTTGAAATTCAAAATATTACGGTTTTGAAATTTATGTTTTGAATAAGACAATAAATTTTCGGAAAATGAAGGCAATCATTTGAATCTTTACAATTTATTCTTTGCCAATACAATTAAATTATAATTTTTGGAAAATTCTTATTCTGATAATATAATATGGAAGGGAAATACCTACCATTCACTCACTCATCACGGAACCTTCGAAGCTAAGGAGCTACAAACAAGTTGTTTAAGTTGGTTGATAGCTCATTCGGTTCGGGCAAAACCGTGGTCAAAACGCTAGTACATATAGTCGCCGTCAATAGAAATTGTGGACTATGTAAACAAAGCGCCATGTTGTCTTTGTCTATGAATAGGTGAACTATCTAGAGATGGGTAAGTATGTGATTAAAATATGTTAGGTGCTTAATTAATTTTCTTTATTTGAATATAAAATATTCTGATGAATCGCTAGTCAAATCGCCCACGTTAATTACAAATGGTTCCGTCACATTGTCGGTGGCCGTATCTATTATCCTATCCAGTTCTTTCATTTTTTCTTCTACTTTTAGGACATGAGCTTCACATTTCGCCCACTGTTCTGGCCCGATCCGCGCCATACCTTGGTCCAACAAAATCTTCACATCGTCCATTTTGAATGTTTTGTTGTTCCTTCCAACGTAACCTTTTACTTGCGCTCATATCAACTCTATCGGGTTAAGCTCGCAATGATATGGTGGAAGGCGCAAAACTCACATTTTTCGATGCCGCCAACTCATCTACATATATTTTTTTATATTTTTGCTTGTCTACTTTAGCGATGAGATTCGCTTTGATTTCGGTTTCTTGTAATTTGATTTCTTTTTCGCGCTACCAGTTTTGGATAGCCTCCCTCCGCCAACTCATGTTGGGCGCCTTTTCGATTTGACGCGAATGATATGGGGCATTGTCCATTACTATGACAATAAAATCAGTAAGAGAAGCCAAGTCGTTAGAATACCGAAAACACAAAAGATTTTAGAGCAACGCTGGAAGATCACACAGCTCTCGATAGAATCACACACACGTTTATGTCAAAGATATGAAAAAACGCTGTCAAAAAAAAATGACGGAATAAAATAGCATCACGAATAAAATAGGTTTATATTCAAATAGATTCGTACATCACTAATTTTCAAAGACAATACAGATTAGATGAGAAAAAAATATGACAGCAATCTCGACGCAGTACAGAATTGACTATTGATTCTATGATTTTCCGTAATTAACTGGTGATTATTAAATATTTCATGATGAAATACAGCGAATGGCAGGTGGGACTTGATGCTTCATGATTTGGAAAAATGTTCAGTGAGACTCCGTGACAGAACCTTGAGAAAAATTGAGAAAACGGTTTGTTTACATAGTCCACAATTTCTATTGACGGTGACTATAATGTTATTAAGTATAATCACGTTGAAACTAATACTTCTTACCGAGGTCTGCGGTCAGACAGCCAAAAAAGTTACCATGAAAACCTATAGGATACTTCCAGTTGACTTAAAAACTTAAAATTCCCTTTACGGTTCGGCCTTATAGCACACGTAAAGGAAAATATCATAAAGTTACCAATATTTACTAATTCAAGATGTTGTTAAGGACCAACTTAATTAGACCCTTTAGATACAGAGAGTTTAATTGATAGTGTCATGTTAAGTTGGTCGAGTATAATAAGTTCGTGGAATAAGTTTGTGTTTTAAACGGTATGCACAAATCGTACATGAACTTGACCAGTTCTTTTAGTATACACATAGTTTCAGATGGTCACAAGCTTTTATTTGCTTTATTTGTGGCCTTTTCGACTAGAAGCACTAAACTGGTAGTAGCACAGTTAAAAATCCATACAGTTTTCCAAACGAGGACGTTCGGACGGAGCGATTGTGCGGGACTCGCCAGGCGAGACAAGCTGCTTGTTCGAAAACTGTATGTTACCTCCCGCGTCTCGCCTCTCAGAGCGCTTTCGTTGGACAACTGTAGGGATTTTTAAACTGTGGTGTTAGTGACCACTAAGATTTCCTTTAGTTACACTGCAATGAGAGAAAACTCAATGCTCGTACCTTTAACATGTTCTGTTATCGATAGAAAGAACAATAGATATGAAGAAATTAGGCGGTAAGAACGAGATTATAAGCCACATTAAAATTTGTTTAGTGGGACTTAAGTTGTTATAGATGGTAGAGCTGATGCCGGGCTCGACTGTGGAGGTACCACCATCTTACTTTCAAATTCTCCCGAAGTTATTCGGGGGAGGGTAAGAGAATAGCTCTTAGGCAAAACCAGGCGGCCCACCATTGCCTGGGACCGATGGATGGCGCTTTATCCATCCCCAATTGCCGAGCCTCATATAAAACAGACTGGTGCAAGGGTTTCGGCACCGCGCTCACCAACCCGCCTGCCCAGCATGTGTGAGTATGGGGATTTCTTCCAGGAGGACCGCCAGAAGTGGCGAAATCCTGGAAAGGCCTATGTCCAGCAGTGGACGAAACAGGCTGATGGATGAATGGACTTAAGTAAAATTACCACTTATTTTTATTAAATTTTATTAAGTTTATTAGTTTCACAGCACACATTTAACAGTTAAGAATTGTTGAAATTAAAAATTTAGGATACGCCAAAAACGAAACCAAATGACATAACATTTACATATAAATAGCTAAAAAAAATAAGGACAAAAAGGCTAATACATAAGGAATCAAAAACAGAAAATAAATTGGAGAAAAAAAATGTACATAAAAAATATATCTTAAGGGGTAACTTTTTACCTCGGTACAAAATGCACATCATAATATTGATTTTCTTACATTTGAATAAAAAGTATGCAATAAATGTGTTTTAAAGCAACTTGTGGAAAAGCCTTTTATTAGTAATAAAGTCTAAAAAAAATTACGTACTTTAATGTATTACATTTTGTTTGCATTAAATTAACAAACTTATAAGCGTGATTACAGTTGTAATGTAATGCAACTAAAATGTAACGCATAAAATTTAATAATTTTCATTTGATCACCTAACTGTTAATAAGCAGTTTGCGGAAATTGCTATAAAACGCATTTATTGCAAACTTTTTATTTTAAAGTAAGGAAAACAATGTTATGATGTGCATTTTGCACCGAGATCCTCCGTTACCACCTTAAAAGAAAATACCTGAGTAAGTAGAACGATAAGAAGGGGGACGGAGGTGTTCACGAGGAAAAGGATAGTGTGTGTGTAAAAAGTAGGGGGTGTGTTTTTGTATTTAAGTGTCGAGAGGGTGGGTGTTTTATGAATATCACACAGACAAAAGTTTAGGCAGACAAAAGTTCACAAAGGTTAACGGTAAGCCCCTATCAGTGTTACTTGTTGTTCCATTGTGCTTTTATTATCAAATTATTCGAAGTCGTCAGATTAATATAAATCTCATGTATATTTCATGAAAAATTATTCGAGCGCGGAAAATTTTACGTTTAATATGAATTCGATTGGTTTAAAATATTGATGAACTCTCATCCATCTCCGAGTCGGGAGGCCGTCTGATATCTCGCTGTTGCATTTATAATGAAGTGGCGCAAATCGAAAAGTATGGAAAATGTATACGCTATTTTGTATGATTTGTGATATTATGCTAGTAGAAGAGTATTAGGATATTGATTGGCCCCCGCAGGAACTATTCTTTTGCTTGCATAGACTAAAATATACTCTATAATAAATTATATATACATACATAGACAACGACAAGAGCAACAACAGAGTCTACGAATTTCGTAGGGGGTTCAGGGCTTCTACGACTTTACGGAGTAATGTAGCGTCTGTAACTATTTGTACTGGGTCTAGCAATGAGTATGCAACAACTATTAATGTTGAAGAGGAACTTAATGTCTTATAACAAATCTTGATCGAGATTAATTAAAGGGGCAAAAAAACGAATCTCTTTTGTAAACGTTTGTACATATGTTCAAAGACGGTAGTAAAGCGTGCTTCATGATTTTTAAATAAATTCAACAATTTAAGTACATTAAATTAAGAAGATTTAATTTTTATTCTTGCATTAAAAAAAAGTTATTTATCCTACATTGTTAAAACTTTTACAAAATCATAAAACATGCTTGAACCATTAAACGTTTACAAAAATGATTCGTCTTTATTTACCTCTAAGTTATTCCCGTCAGTTACAAATAACAAATAACCTCGACCAAAATCAGTTTAAAACAAAGCTCATTGGTTAAAAAAGAGTGGATTTAGTAAATATCGATACAATAATTAAAAAACAAAACTTGACTCGGAAATTAAATGATTTTTTTATCGATTTTATTAGTATTATGCTTCCAGACTGCTGCTCTTACAGGTCTAAATAACACAATGAAAACGTCGTACCGCTTGCTTTACCGTAAATAGCTAGCTTAATATTTTTGTAGCAACCAGTGCCTACGAGATTTCGACTTTATTAACGACTACGGCGTAGCGAGATGTTTTTGTGAATAGATTAATTTCGTTGGTTTTACCTGTTTTGAATCTAATTTAGTTAAAACCACATTTCCTTTGTTAGTAACAGCTGCCAACCGCAGTGATACAGAATACAATTTCCATATAATTAAATCAGTAGCATATAGGAATGTAATTTCCTTCTACTATTAGAAACTAGTATGTAGTTATTTTATTTAATAACTCATAATACTAGAGTTTCTGCTTATAACTGTACCATTTACAAAAACGTTGGTAATACCCCAAATTAACCGTAACAATGTTTCTGAAATACAAAGAACAATCTAGTAATAAGTCCTGAAATTAGCAAAAAACAATGATTCTCCTGCCTTTTAAATATAATATCACCTTCTTTGAATCAAACAGTTGTTCTAAATAGCCTTGTATCTGTTACAGTTAAAAATCTAGACCAATAGTGATAATATCCACTCACTCATTAGAGAAGTCGACCAGTTGGTCAACTAGTCATCCGTTCTTGAAGTTAAGGACGCTATTACAAAATGCTAAATTTTCGCTGTTTTGTTTCGGTTTGTATTTCCTTTATTAGGAAAACAAGTGGTTAGTAAGCTAATTTCAACAATACAAATTAAACTTAAATAACTGCTAAACTTCAAACTTATTAAGGTAATCACAGCATGCAGACTTCTAATTTATTAAAATAATCGCACATTTTCCGCCAAACACATCAAATTTTGTCAAACGTTTGGTGTTTTAACATGAGTATCAGACCGAGCTATTTCTCTTTTGGAGGTGTAATTTTCTACCTCTTCTCTCTCGTAGTTATTTTTTAGAGGAAAATAGTATGGTATGGCTGTCTGGCGCAGTTGAGAAAAGGAAGCAACTGTGCCAGTATGGGAAATTAACTTTATTCTATCTCGTTTATTCGCTCGTCCGTGTCTGCTACCAAACATTTTGTACTGAAACTTTTCTCGTTTTGATGTTGGAAAATAAAAATAAGGTAAATTATTTTTAGACTTACTTGGGGGGTAAAGGATTGATAAATTGGTCGATGAATTCCCGTTTGACTTCGAGCAGGATGTGGAACTCTGACGAGTTGGTCGACCAGTCCGCGAAGTGCGCCAGTTTCTGCAAGTTACGATGAACAATTTAATTATTCCTTTTCATTATGTTGGCATTACTCGCTCACTGCTCCGATACAATAGACCGTTATGCCAGGCCTGTTCTGACTTTGATGTGTAAAAATGAAATGTTCTGTTTCATTCTGTGTGAATTACTTGCTCACTGCTTCGATACAATGGTCTGTTATGCGAGGTCGCTTTGACGAAGCGAAACGGCGCCTTGGGTGTTAAATACCTTTCTTTCTATTCTCTTTAATTATAATGACATTACTTAGTCACACGATATAATAGTCTATTTATTAAGAGGATAGTCCCCACAAAACTGTAATTTATTCTCCCTGGTTTGAAGAATCTCGCAACTCGCAATACTCATTTAAAAAAGTACTGCTAAGAATATAATGCAGACTCTTGTTGTAACAGAATCTTCTCAAGTCATTCCAACATTTAAAAAAAAAAATAACAAAGATGGCTCTAATTTTTTTATCTCGAAGTTTAAGTTTTTCCACAGAAACCAATACATACCATTTATGGATTAAAACTTGTTTAAACTTTATTATACTCTGAAACGAATACATTAAAAATGTGAAGAAAACTGTTATTTTCCGAAATCCGTCTGTGTCAAACTGCGGTTCTTCCTGCATTGGGTAATAGTCAAAGATCTTGTGACCTATCTTCTTAACTTTTAAAGAGCCGCGAGACATATGGTCGGGAAAACTGAATGGTGACCAAATATGGTTGATATTATATGACTTGTAGATACATGTGGCAGTTTTTTATTAGAATTTAGTGGATCAAAAGTCAGTTTTCTCAACCGTGTCAATTTTACCTACCGTAAAATTGAATCCTGACTTTTCTGATTCCCTATAGATCCTTGTTTCAGGAATTCTGATATAATAAACTTTTGTCATTTTGTTTACAGATAATGACGCTTACAATATGAAACGTCACAAAGCAAACTACAGCCGTGTACCACAGTGTAAATGTGGCCGTATAGTGTGCCATCTAACTCTATGGTGATGAAAACAATCACAGATTTCGTCATTTTACTTAATCAACGAGAAAAACCGCGCAAAGAAATATTGCGCAGCTGATTTCACACCTTTAAAGTTATCAGAAGAGTATTTCCATCTCACCCGTCAATTCCAAATAAATATGCCTGCACTAAGAACACGAGGTCTCTACGTTTAATTTTCCAAATGAATAAATTTGACGGAAATCAGTGCAATTTTTAATAATAAAATCCATTCCGTTTTTATTTTCACCTCTATAACACTGAACGTATAAATCATTAGTGAGCCGACTCGAGAATAAGGTTAAATACACAATTTTATTTCTAGGTAGGTGTTTTTATTTCATTTACGTTTCGTATTTCGTTTGCGCGGGTATGTTGCCTCTCATTTTTACGTATTTACCGTAATTTGGATCTTTCAAAGTAGGAAGTAAATTATGTTAAAAAGTTCGGGTTGGTAAACGAGCAGCTACTTTGTAAGTCTTTCAGAAGAGATCAAGAAATAAAGCGAAAATACAAATCCAAGACCTAACAAAATATGCTTCAACTTAGGTAATTTTATCACATTTTGTCAGAATGAACTGGTGAATTTGGCGAATAGGAAAGCCTCGGTCTCCTTCTACAACCTAAAATAAAATTACGCCAAATAGCCACATCCATTCATCCATCAGCTTGTTTCGTCCACTGCTGGACATAGGCCTTTCCAGGATTTCGCCACTTTAGGCGGTCCTCCTGGAAGAAATGCCCATACTCACACACGCTGGGCAGGCGGGTTGGTGAGCGCGGTGCCGAAACCCTTGCACCAGTGACGCCGCTGCCCGTCACCTGTCTGTTTTATATAAGGCCCGGCAATTGGGGATGGATATTCCGCCATCCATCGGTCCCAGGCAATGGTGGGCCGCCTGGTTTTGCCTGAGAGCTGTTCTCTTACTCTCCCCCGAATAACTTCGGGAGGATTTGCGAGTAAGATGGTGGTACCTCCACAGTCGAGCCCGGCATCAGCTCTACCACCTATAGTATAGTATAGTATACAGGTAGTTCGATTTGATTGTATAGGTAGAAAGAATGGGTGAAAGACGCGTGAAAAAGGAAATAAGACCTCAACCCTGTAGAGCTCAGGAAGAGTTCAATACGGCCGCGGAAGAAGACTATTCCAACCATAATGGTAACATAGTACTGAAAAAGGGCATTTGGGAGAATCAGACTTAGATATCGATTAATCTATGGAACTGTGGTGGAGCACTAGATCTGACACTTGCAATATAGGTAGGTACATTATATACATGAATTGACAGTTCAGGTTTTAATGTAAACATAAACAATGGAAATAAATCCAGTACAATAGAATGCAGATTTGCCTTACTTAAAATTAATAAAATAATAAACTAAACTAAAAATAAAATAATAAGTTATTTATTTATAATGCAATATGTGTATGTAATAAATACATGTATTAATTAAGCCGATTAAGTACAAATACGTTAATTTAATAAATATATGCCTAACTCCACCCATTCGTTTATAGTCTTGCTTTGAAGAAGGGCAAGAAACTAAGCAAGACATGTCTCTTCTATTTGATACTAGCTTTTGCCCGCGGCTTTACCCGCGTTGAATTAGTTTTTGTGTACTCCTATAAAATCTGTCAATAATTTTTCGGACTGTAAACATAGCTGGTGAAATGTGTGTGTTATGCGCCTCTGTGTTTCCCATTTTGTATGTCTCTTTTATAGCTTTTCCATGGGACCTGATTTATGGGATAAAAGTAGTTTTTGTCCTATTCTAGATCTAAAACTTTATTTGTGCAAAGTTTCAGCCCAATCGGTTCAATAGATACGGCGTGAAAGGGTGACACATCACGTTTCCATAGAAACTTGAAACCACATTTGCATCCCATGGAAACTGGTTTATTGGATAAAAAGTAGCCTATGTCCTATTTCAGGTCTAGAACTACATTCATGTAAAATTTCAGCCCCATCGGTTCAGTAGTTACGGCGTGAAAGAGACATCGATCCATCTATGCATCCATCCATACATCCAAACTTTCGCATTTATAATATTAGTGGGGATAGTGGGATTGATTGATTGATTGTACATCTTATAGGTGGTAGAGCTAATGCCGGGCTCGACTGTGGAGGTACCACCATCTTACTCGCAAATCCTCAAGAAGTTATTCGGGGGAGAGTAAGAGAACAACTCTCAGGCAAAACCAGGCTGCCCACCATTGCCTGGGACCGATGGATGGCGGTATATCCATCCCCAATTGCCGGGCCTTGTATAAAACAGACTGGTGACGGGCAGCGGCGTCACTGGTGCAAGGGCTTCGGCACCGCGCTCACCAACCCGCCTGCCTAGCATGTGTGAGTATGGGCATTTCTTCCAGGAGGACCGCCAAGACTGGCGAAATCCTGGAAAGGCCTATGTCCAGCAGTTGACGAAACAGGCTGATGGATGGATGGACATCTAATAGTTTCTCCTCTAACAGTAAATATAAGTGACATAGCATCGATACCTGTTCCTACCTCGCAGAAATGATCAAAGTCCTGATCGCAAATGACGTCATCACGGTCATGGTCCAGGAGCTCGGTGAAGAATAGCGTCATCTTGTCCGTCTGCACGGAGCTGAGGGTCGCTAGGGGCTGCTCCTCCTCAAGGTCGAGGCACTCCAGGTCTTCGCTGAACCGGTTCACCCATGTCGCTGGAAAAGGATTGCTGTTAGTGGACTCAAAGTTTGAACAAAGAATTCTTTTGAGTCGGTACATTCTTGACAGAGTGGTCGTCGTCATCAGGAAGTTTTTTGGTGAGTAACACTAACAAAAAATACTAACTCACAAAATGTACAGTACATAAAAAAACTGTGAAACTAAGTATTCCACATAGAATATGTACCTTCTACAGTGCAGAAGGTGAGACTGTAGAATTGCGATTGGGTGCGTGCACACCATTGACATTGTGGAAAACAACACTTATAGCAGACCAGGCAAGGTCTGTTTTCAAAAAAATATGCTTAGACTTTTATCTTATTCTTCTTTTGTTACGAAGTATACTTTATGTACCCATGATTTTTCAAAAATAGACCTTGCTTGAACTGCTATAAGAGTTGTTTTCTGCAATGTAAATGGTGTGCACGCACACAATCGCAATTCTACAGTCTCAGCTTCTGCACTGCAACGTAATAATTCTTATTTTTGGATCTTTTCCCTTACTTTTACCCCAAGAATACCAAAACCAAATACCAAGGTTATAGGTCCCCGGAAAGTACCCTACACCACAGGTTTAAATGGTAATGATCAGTTAGGAAGTCGGATATTTAATAATATAAATATGTTTGGTCGTATCTTTTCTGATTTGACAAGTGTTCCGTTTTTTCATAACATGGTACGGAATCTTAACGACTAAGCTCAATTGAACACTTGGCATGTAGGTGGAGGAGTCCAGGAAAAATACGAAAATTCATTGATTTAGTTACATAATGATGCGTATTTTGAACAGACCTACCTGCATGTACGATGTACGTTGTTTGCGAAGTATAAAATTTGAGAACTTTATTGTAGTGTAGAAATTTCGAAAAGATAGGTGTAGTGACAAAGGTTCTGTATTTAGGGATACCTGCAGATACTAAAGGCTAGTTTTTGGCGGATGCAATGAACAGCCATCCCCTATTTATTAAGAGGGGGTTATCCCAACTTTGTCTCTTCTCAAATTAATTTGAAACCAATACAAACTGACGATTTATACGATCATATTTCACTCTTTGATCTTAATATTTCGGCTGTTCGTTACACGATTGCTTACACTTTCCTCGATCTGATTAAATCGCAAATATACGTCTAAACTATGATCTAAATAGCAATTCATTTGAGTTATGTTAAGTTTTGAATAATAAAACTTATAATAAAATAAACGTCGTGAAAAATGTGATATAAAACGGTCATCATATTAAAAACCCATCCCTCTAATTCCAAAATAATAAAAAAAAAACACCTCAAAACCGCGAGTTTTCTGAGCGGCCCGCTTCCGCTGAGCAGGATAAACATGTGAAAATTGAAAGCGTTGGAGCAGGACAGATTTCTCTGGATATCCTCGCCTTAACGATTATTTTCCGGGATCAACGGCGTGACGTGCTTTCCGAGGCACGCAGACTGGGCATTGTTTGAAAGATTTGAACCAACCACCGCTGGATTAGCAGGTCTGAATTCGACCACTTCACTACAGAAGCTGCCGGGATTGAACTGGTAAAACTTAAAATTAGCTCAATTAAAAAACGGTTATTGTCCGCGTGTCTGTCCGAGAGTCAAGACCGTTTTGCTAGGGCCCCGTGAAAGATATCAAGCTGAAACAAATACCTCCTATAGAAGTCTATGGCCCCAGGGTGCTGTTACAAAATCAAATTTCTAACTCAACGCGAAGAAAGTTATTGCCCTTTATATAATAAATTTCATACAAATTTGCTTACCTTGAAAACCTATAGGGCACTTTCAGTTGACTTAGAAATTAGAAATCCCGTTCACAAGTACGTCTTATAGCACAAGCAAAAAAAAAAAGAAAATTACCTGTGAGTATTTATATTATATTCTAGAAGATACAAGGGCC
Source organism: Ypsolopha scabrella (assembly GCA_910592155.1). NCBI lineage: Eukaryota > Metazoa > Arthropoda > Insecta > Lepidoptera > Ypsolophidae > Ypsolopha > Ypsolopha scabrella. The sequence goes on from OU342982.1 coordinate 12,688,524, forward strand.
AACTTTTTTTTTTTATTTTTTTATTTTTTTTATTTTTATTTACTAATAACTAAACAATATTATGACAGGTTAACCTAAAGCAATATTGTTAAAAATTAAAAAAGAAGAATCTGAAAACCTATGATCTTAACAGACATGAAAATATAAGCTACATAAAAAATATTAACTAAATCACTTATTACATATCATCTACTTAACCTATTTACATAACAAACACAGTGCTACTCTTGTAAAGTCAGTCAGCGAACAGTAAAAAACGTCAATATCTGTCTCCTGATCAATTTTATTCAAAAATCGGATAGCTGTCGTAACTGGTGCCTCCTTCAGCATATTTGTCCGCACGATAGGCTCATAGAACAGCTTGTGGGTTCTTGCTCTTTGGTAATTATTCGGCACAAACAGCCCTATCGACAGTAACACCTGTGGATTATCTTGTTTTCCACGAATAAGTTTGAAGAAATAGACTACTAGCGCCAGGTTTCTTCTCACTTCAAGCTTACTGTATCCAACCATACCCAAAATAAATAGGGTTGGATACATAAGTGGAAAGAAAGGGTAAACTCCATATAATTTAAAATACACAAACCTTATAAATTTATTTAAAATTTTCTCCAGCATGTAGTTATATTTAGCTTCATGTGGATTCCAAATAATTGCACTCGTTTCGATTCGGCTCCGAACAAGAGCATTAAAAAGGGCTTTTACAGCCTCGATATTTTTAAAACACTGAGCCTGCCGCAAAATGAATCCTAACTTTTTAAAAGCTTTCTTACACAAGTCTTCGGTGTGATTACGAAAGTTTAAATCATGCGTCATGCGTACCCCAAGATCGCGTACCTCCGATACGCGAGGGATTGCTGTCCCGTCTTCTTCGTAACAATAGTAACGTGGTGCATGCAAGCGGGTATACGTCATTGTCGCACACTTCGATACGTTGAAGTACAGCTTATTCCTGCGACTCCATTCCACGACACGATCTATGTCACGCTGCAATGCCGCGCAATCTGCGTCATCCTTAACGGTGCAAAGCAACTTGAGGTCATCCGCGAATAACAAGCAGACGGCATCCTTGACCACGTTCGGAAGGTCGTTTATCATTATACTAAATTCCAGAGGTCCGAGGTTACTTCCTTGGCTAACACCCGAATATGTGCAATACGTGTTTGAAGCATGTCCAGCATACTGCACGTACTGGCGCCTGTTTCTCAAGTAGCTACTAAAGAACTCAAGAAGGCGCGGAGTGAAGCCGACGCCAGCAAATTTCTCAAGAAGCACGTCATTATCGACAGTATCGAACGCCTTCCTGAAATCAAAGTAAGCAACGTCGACCTGCCCCCTTGCGTCCAGCGACGGCACCACGTGCGACATGAAGCACAGTAAGTTAGTGGTGGTGCTGCGGCCCGGTCTAAACCCATGTTGCGCGTCCGAGAGTTGAGAGCGCATCTGTAAGTAAATTGACCTCTGCAGACTAGACTCGAAGACCTTCGCGAACGTTGACAGTATCGCCACCGGCCTGAAATCACCCACGTCTGACCCCGAGACACCTTTTGGCACTGGTATGACTTTTGTGACCTTCCATGCATCGGGATAAGCGCATTATGAAAGACATAAATTAAAAATATGCAGTAACGGCTCATCTAGTACCCTGCGAGCATCCTTTACCAGGTAGGGTGGTACCCCATCAGGTCCGGCAGAGCGCTTGGGCTTGAGGTGAGTGAGCGCGTGGCGCACATCTTCCAGCGTGAACTGCGGCACATGCACGCGCGCGCCTTTCCTCCACCGTCCGCCACCCGCGCCGCCGCGCGCGCGTCCAATTGAGGCGGGGTGGAACTATACACCGAATGGAAGTAGGATGCAAACTCCTGTGCACATTCATCGTCCGCTAACATATTGCCATTTTTTTTAATACGACTGTAGTTACTACGTTTCTCGCGTTTTGACTTTATAAAGTTCCAAAATGAACTCGGATCATCCGCGAGTCTCGACTGAACCCTATTTTGATACTCATCGTAAGTTGCGGTTATCTTAGATTTAACTAGCGCCCTGCAACGAGAGAACAGTTCATAATCACATCTAGATTTACTTTTTTTATAGGTTTTATGTAAAATAGCTTTTTCCTTAATGTCACGTATCAAGTCAGCCGTGTACCATTCTGGATAACAGTATCGAGGATCCACGGCCCTACGTTTTTTTCTGGGAGTGCAATTATCGATAACAGAATTGACAATATTATAAAATAGATTTAAAGCGTCCTCAGCATTATTAAGTTCATACAATGGATCCCAATTTACTGTAGCCAAAGTGGCATACAAATATTTAAAGTCCGCCTTGTTAAAGTTCCACAGCGGCCGAGTATCACTGTCTATGAGAGACGTTTGCGCGGAGAGGGGGGGCGGGCAGCGCGTGAGTCCTCTCTCACATCGTACACTCACGCTTAGCGGCGGGTGTTGTGCGTCCACACTCACGAGCGCCTCCGACTCGAGTTCGACACTCACTTTGCTTTCCGCGAAAGTTGTAAACACCAGATCTAATTGCCGATTATTACAGTTCGGGATAAAGTTACGCTGACTGAATCCACAAAAAGTAACAAAATACTCATAATAATTTTGTATTATAACCGATGTTGAACTCATGTTAAAATCACCTAATATCAGAACATGTTCATATGAAATACTAAGTTGTTCTATTATGTGAAACATATGTAAGTATTCCTTATCTGTACTTTTAGGGGGAATATACACGACGCTGCACATAAATAAACATTTATTCCGATGGTGAACTGTAGCGCATATTATTTCAAACGCCGCCTTCGACAAATCACCATCCTCGGGAAGAGTTATTCGCCACAGCTCGAAGCCCGGGGCTGCCACCAGCATGGCACCGCCGTGCTTACGGCCGTCCATCCTGTCGCATCTCAGCAAGCTATAGCCGCGAGGAACCAGCTCTCCATCATGCGTGGAATCATTAAGACCTGTCTCTGTTATCGCATATAGGTCCGCCGAAGCTGAAGCTATACCTTTATAAAAAGTATTCAACTTAGTCCGTAGACCACGAGTGTTTTGATAGTATACTTCAATACTGATGTCTTCCGGAGTACGAGTTATTTGTTGGTCTCCGAAACCAGACCCATTCACTGAATTCAGCATTTACTGGCCAAGCATCCTTATGACAAACTTTTTCATAGTCCTTTTCAGGAATTCCAATTCGAAAAGAAGCATAATTCCGCTTTTGCTTATGCTTAATCTTTTCTACTATTATATCTTCATTACCACACACAGCTTTTACGTGTTCAGCTATCATTACTTCGGTAGTTTCGGGACTCAAGTACCAAACGTGCAGGTTATTTTTACGTTCACTCACAATTGCTTTTAGAGTACTCAGCTCAGCGTTGCCACCTTTTTGCACTTCTTTCAACTGTGTGTTCTTTCCGGACTTCTTATTTTTTACTATTGTCCAATCCTTATGAGTGGTTTTGTTGTTAACGGCAGTTGACTCACTCTCCTCGTTTACAACAACAGCACCAACAATCGATGATGGTTGTACGACTACATTCATCTCCTTGCTCTGACTTGATGCCTGGTTAGGTTCTCTCTCTTTCGCTTTTCGGGTACGTTCAGTGCAAGTATCAGCCGCGCTGTTTCGTGTAGTTGCTTCACGTATTTCCTTCGCTGACGGAGCTCTAGCCTTACTCTTATCTGCGTACGATGTTGCACCCAAAAGTACCCCGGAAGAATTTACTCTGAAGGAAAGTTCTTCGATGACCTTTGTTTGCTCATTAATCATTTTTGACTGTTCCTCGATCTTCGTATTCTGCTTCCCAATCAGAGTAGTTTGAGCGTCAATTTTAGTTGTTAATAAAAATAGCTTTTCCTGTATCTCACTTAAAGATACTGCCATACATACTTCCTTATCGCGACAATCGTTACATTGAACCAGCTCCTGCTGTTCTTGTTTGGTTGGTGAGTTATCAGCTGTTTGTGTGTCTCCTAGAGAGCTGATATCCGACGGAGTGTCAAACATGTCTCTATTTTTAGATTCATTTGATACTGTACATTGTGGTCGCGCCTTCTTTCTTAGGGTAATATTTTCAGTAGTATTAGGAGAGCTATCATTAGTTTTGGGTGAGCACATGTTATTTGTAACTGACTTTGGTCTAGGTGTACAGGATAAACATCGCCAGCTCCGCTTAAGATTGTTGCCTTCTCTATACTGCGCTGATGTAATATTAGCGCAGAGATAATGTTGAGTACAGTTGCATATCATACATTTTATCACCTCATTCGTTCTTACGCCTTTATTGCAGGCGACACACAATATAATGAAGCCAAATAAATGGTATATGTATCTAGTTTACGTTCCTTGATATTTTGATGCTGATGGCCAAGTAGGAACAAAACTAATCTTTGTCCAGTCACCAGTGCATGGCTTGTTATTTTAGGGACTACTTCCGCCCTCTGTTGCAAAGAATATAGTACTCTTGCTCTGTTGTAATAGCGAGGTGAACGGAAGTGGATGGTAGACGGATGTTTCTCCGTGTTCAATGATGGTGGAGCTAGTACGTCGATTTTATGTTAGATGGCGGTGTAGTGCAATTTCGCTTTTAATTCGTAAATTGTTGTAATATGTATTGTGGATACTTTCTTTTATTTTAGGTTATGTTTTCGAACAGAACAATATTCTTCACATTAATTTAACTGTTAATAGGTAGTCATTTCTTAGTAAATCACGTTTGTTGTTACCTTAATCACTATCCCAATCCTTTTTCTCAGTTGTTTTCATCACTGAAAAAACAGTGTAAAAAACTTAATTAGACCCTACAGATATATCGAGTTTAATAGATATAAGTGTTATGTTAAGTTGGTAATTTTTAACATTAAATCAATTTGTGTTTTAAACCGTATGAATGGAACCCTGAGGGCTGGAGTCTTACTCGCACTTGACCAGTTTTTTCTGAGTATATTATTGCTCGCATTTTGTAAAGTACATCTGTTTCTTAATAACAATGCGTGAAATCACATAATAAAATATTCGGTGGCCAAGTATGGTGGAAAAATTCAACGGTTCTGGTAGTACCTCCAACGGTCTAGGTAAGTACCTCGGTGGCGCAATTGGAAGCGCGCTTGTCTTGATAACAAGAAGTCACAGGTTCAAATACAGGCCCGAGAAATTTTTTCAAATTCTTGTCTGTACAGTTGTTTCTAATTTAAATTTTCCAGTTTGTAATGTAATGTAATGTAATGTAATGTAATGTTGAGTTGTGGAGTGTTACAAATCAGAAACCCGTTGTCCATGAAATCAGGGAACGAAAGACCTGCAGACCATATCCGTAAAGTAGCTTTGAATTGGAGGCCGTTTGGAGGTTCTCGATGACCAGGACGACCACCTCAGACGTGGAAGAGGTCTGTTTTAAACGAGGCTGAAGAGAAAAAGATGACGTGGTCAGAGCTCACCTCGCTGGCCATGGACAGACAGGCATGGAAGAGCCTGTTGTCAGCCCCAGACTCCGCGGAGGAGTAGAGGGACTGAAAAGAGAGAGTTTGTAGTGCACTCTAATAATAATATTGAAAGTACGTACTTCATGTAATCTTATATTTTCGCTACAGTGGTAGATCCATAAAATATCTTTCTGTTTATTTGAACTCAATATTTCAATATCTGATAGTGAATCAGAATAATAATACGGTCGTAAATCGACTTGAGCTTGTGGAATGAAGTAATACACAAAATAATATCCTCAATTTTATGTTTCGATGAAGAACAAGTGCGTAATATACGGAAAATGAGGCCATGTCCGTATAAGAAAAATAAAATACAAAATTACTTGAAGATTCCTTAGGGGTCTCATAAACTCGTTAAAACATAATCGATAAATATAGTTTTTTTGTCTGTTGTCTGTCTGTTTGCTGGCTCTTCAAATAAAAACAACTTGAACGTATTCTTATTGGGTTTTCTAAGTTTTCTAAGTCTCGGGCAAAAGCTGGTAAAGAACAATAATGATAAGACCGATAAAAATGTATTGTCCGAAATATTCTGAAATATTTGGCTAAAAGAAAATTACTTTTAGCGCGTGAACTGCTATTTCTGTTTTCCAAAACCAATTCTACTAAAAATGGAAACGCTATTTAGTATGATCCGTGGAAACCTGAAAAAATATTGCGAAAAACGTAAAGTAAGACATACTCGTAAATCTGAGGCAAAATATTTTAAACTAGAGCTATGTTTATACTCGGTCTGTATTGCAAGTATAGCTATGGCCTTTGAGAATATTGGTTCTCCTTTATTTCCTACGGGACTCTACATTTACGGTTTCACTTTACATTAAAGACCTCATTTCTAAGTGCATCTGAAAAGTCCCCGCCTTCAGAACGATATTTCCGACGTCTGGTAAAACCTCTATATCAAATGTCAACGAAATTCCATTTCTTAGAATAAAGCCTTTGAATACCTACTCCCTGGTGTGTGTAGAGTACCTTTACATAAAGAGAGATCTTTACATCGTCAGGACATAAATCCCCGAACGGGTCTTAGAGGATTTTCCGAGTATGAAGTGCAAGTCGCAGTCCACACTAGTAAGCCCACGTTTCATCTCAGCGTGATGGTTGGGAAGCTCTATCGCCGTACTTTGGGCACAAGTACGATTTCACAGCATAACGTGCCTTCCGAAGCATACAGTTCAAACACTATATCCCTGCGGGTTTCGACCTCCTGAACGCGATGTTCAAGTGACGAATGGGCCAATCACAGCCTTTATTGCATAACGAGATTTTCTGACATCATACTGGAACAGTCTACAAAGATCTCGCCAAGTCGAGCTAAAAAGCGGCACGGCCGTACCATCCTTTTCTCGAAACAGTTCAGGCCATTTTCGACCCCCCTATAACTTCGTTACAGATAAAACTAGAAGCCTGAATTTTCAGTAACCAAGCAGGCATTGTATAAGCACGGCAATTTCATTTAATTTGAACCAGTAGTTTAAGAATTATAACTAGTCAAAGTTTCTCAATTTTGTCACTCACTGACTGAGTAACCGATCATCAAAACTCCAAGGCACTTTTAGAAGACATAGAGGCTTCAAATTTGGAACACAATTAAAAAACTAAAATATTTTGCAATTTCGGTCCAGTGCTCTAGATACACCAACTGCATAAATAAGAGGATTACAAAGTTAAATTTTCAGTTGTAAGTAGAATGTACCAGAAATAAAAAAAAGTAGGACTATCTACAAAAAGAAATGAGATGCCACCAAAAACAAAACTTGTAAGAAAACCAAGTCTCGCAACTTAGTTCTTCTACCGTAAAAAGTTGTGAGATCCATGTAAGGATTCAAAGATTCAAGATTCAAAATGTTTATTTGTAAAATAGATATATATACTGTGACCATATCAATACTAAAAATCTTTCATGTTTTAAATAAATAGATTGACTTGGCAATCGCACTAAATAATCTAATTTAATGTAATATGTATTACTTGTGAGATACATTGTGTTTTCATGCGATGGCAAAGTCAATCTATTTATTTACAACATAAAAGATTTTTAATATTGATATGGTCACCATAAGATGTTGTTAGGTTAGCTAATTATCTAATAACTTAAGACAGAAGGTCTCTTTAGTAGGGACTGAATAAATTAACCGACTTGGATTTACATGGATCTCACAACTTTTTACGGTAGAAGAACTAAGTTGCGAGACTTGTTTTTTTTACAAGTTTTGTTTTTGATGGCATCAGTCTTTTTGAAATAAATAACGCTAGTTGGCCGCCTGTGTGGTCTGTGGTTAGCGATACTTAATTGACAAATAGGCCAATCACAGCCATCATTGCGTATCATATTAGAAAAAAAATATGTACTTTTACTTTAGTATCTTTATTGGTGTTGACGGTCAGATAGTCTTAAGAGCTTAAACAAAATATTTATTTGGCTCAAGGGAGTGTGGATTCTGTTTTTCAACAATAATCAAAAATTCAAGGCATTTTGAACTGAATATAAATGCATCAAGAAGTGATAACCATCAGCATCAAACTAAAGGTTATAAGAAACCCACTACCAGTGGCGAAGGGTGAATGAAAATTTTAAATACCGGCCAAGTGCGTGTCGGGCCTCGCGCAATGTAGGGTTCCGTAGTTGCCCGGTACATATAAGTTGGTCTACCAATACAGACCGCGCCAACATACATTAAAGGGGGCCAAAAGTTTGGCGCGACCTGTACTCGTAAACCCGTAAAGCCTACTTAGCTGTGATAGTTTTCCTTTTAAATTCATTATATATTCTACTTCTGTGATTTTTTTCACATTTCTATAAACAACCATTTAGCCAGCAGGGGGGGGGGGACGCACCACTCTAACTAAAATTTTTACTTTAAAGCTTAATATTTCACCAACGAATCCCTAAATCGAAAAATGGTCTTCACACACCCACAATGTTTTTAAACGGCTTATTCAACGATACCCCACACTATGGGATAGACGAGAAAAAAAAATTGATCCCCAGTTTACTTGTATGAGAGGAACCCTTAAAAAAAATTCTTTTCAAGATTTTATTTTACCATTTTGTTGGCGTGATTAATATTTATATCCATGCCAAATTACAGCTTTCTAGTACTAATAGTCTCTGCGCTAAGCCGCGAACAGACGGACAGACGGACATGGCGGAACTATAAGGGTTCCTTGTCGGACTACGGAACCCTAAAAGGAAGCCGCATAAAAGAATCGCCTTACTCAGAAAAGCAACCAAGGAAAACATTAAAAATTTTGTACTTAGCAACTCCCTGTCAGCCAAGTGTATTTGTCGTATAGAGATTTATGGAAATGTTTGACAAAGCGATGAGCTCGGAATAAAGAAATGTAGTATGGATGCCATTTCCTAAACAAGCCGATGAGAATCGTGTTATATGGACCCTTCGCCACTGCCCACTACCATCCTCAGTACACTATGCTCCTAGTAATGTCTGCCACTGCAGCAGTTCAATACTCTGGTCTGTTTATTTTCGTATTTTCCCCCGACACAGTTGTCGGGGCTCGAATATAAAAAGGTACATTTGGACACATTTTCACTAGAAAAGGGTACGAATGAGTCCAAATTATTTTCTGGCAGCAAGAGAGAACAAAAGTTTTCTCATTTTTGTCCCAGAAGATGTTTATTTCAATTGTTTTTGGCAGAAAAGTCGTAAGTGGGGTCGCAGGTGCGGGTTTTATTTAAAACTTCAAGTATGTAAAAAAAGAAGAAATACTGAGGCTGCAAAAGCCTTCCGTGCAAGAAAATTTATGACCGTTCCCAACAGAGGTGTTCTTGCAGAAATCTACAGTTAGGAGCTAGCATCAATAAAAAACCGTTTCAGATCTATTTTTTGTTTGAGAATCTGGCAACACACTGTATTTGACACCCCATGAAACCCTGATTTCCATTAAATTCCAAAATATGACGCCATCGAAGGTTTTTCGCATATTTCCTGGGAATCCAGGTCAATTCTTCAACTACATACGAAACAGTTTAATCAGTCTCTAGTTATTCAGTTATGCCGTTGGCAGACAGACATCGAAACGCTATAACAAAGGGTTCTACTTTTATGACGGTATCTCGATGAGAGTAAAACTACGAAGAGAAGAATTACCTAGAGACTACGTTACAGGCTAAAAACGAGGTTACGAAATTAAAGACGCGGGCTGCGTGCCTTCCAGCCTGCGTTTTGGGTCGCCTCGCGACGCACTGCGGGACTTTGTTTGTGTTTGTTTACTTTGTAGTAACTATCGATTTCTGTTGGAGGCTTAGAATTGATAATATTAATGGGTAAAATTGCTACATTATAACGGCTTTTTTATTTGAAAACACTGGACAACATTGCTTTTGTCGTTTAAATAATTTATTTTAATTTTATGTACAAAATTTTTGTGAATCGGAATCTGAACTCGGATTTTTTTGTATCAGTTCTCAGTGAAAATTAAAAAAAAAAAACTAATTTTTCTAAGCGTAAAGCACTACCAAAAGTAGTAAGAACAGAAGATTTTTCAAAATTCAGTCTGTCTTGCACAAATATTACGAGGTGATACAAATAACTACAAGTAAATCAAAAATGTTTAAAACAAAAAAGTGCTTGTTTTTGTTAGGCGCAATAATTAAAGGGTAAAGAGGAATAAGAATAAGAATACTTATTTGCAAAAAAATAACAGAACAGTTTTGTTATACTGGTACAAAGAACACTGAACAAACACAAAATAAGAAATAAGTAGTTACATACCTAATATTAATTGTGCACACTTATAACAATATGTAGGTTAGTAATATACATACTTGTTTGTTTACTTAATACTTACGTGAGACTTAATTTTATACAATCATAGCTTTTGCCCGCAACTCCGCCCGCGTGTTATTCTTTTTGACGAGATGCTTTCCGGGATAAAAGTAACCTATGTGTTAAGTTAGGGTATAAGCTATATCTATTCTAAATTTCATCCAAATCCGTCCAGCCGTTTCAGCGGGAAAGAGTAACAAACATACACATACACACACACACACACAAACTTTCGCATTTATAATATTAGTGTCATTCTAAATTTCATCCAAATCAGTCCAACCGTTTCAGCGTGAAAGAGTTACAAACATACACATGACACACACAAACTTTCGCATTTATAATATTAGTGTGATAATATAAAGCGTGATTTTTACAGTAATCGATTATAGGTAGCGGTCAGGAGTAGTTAAAAATATTATTTCCCGGGCTTATAATATAAATACATAATATTTACTAACTATGACACTTTTTCGAAGTCCGGTATATTTTTGGAAGCGATATTCTGTGGGCCGTATTCTTTCTTTCACGTTTCTGTTTTGTACAGATACTTTAGTGGACGGTCTATTCTCAATAAGAGATTAAAAAAGAACTGTCTGATAATTCTTACCGCATGTTAAAAATAATATTGGAGTAACATGGAAAAATAAGTCATCAGAACGCTCCGCAGAAAGATAACATCGAAGAGATTACTGCTCATTCACTAATACACTTAAAGCATCTTGTTGCAATACGAGCAAACTTTTATTCGATAATAAGTACAGTTCAAATTACCACAGCAGTAAGTCTATCTACATACTCGTGGTATATGAAGAAGGGTTGAAAAACGCCTTAGCTTTACGACGCTGCGAAGGTTGATAGATGCAAGAGATCGAAAAGGGTATGTGAAATGTAGCATAACTCTGGATAAGGGAAGGCAGGAGGATGATCGTTAAAGCCCTCCATCGGTGAAGTTAATATCTTCTCCTGGGGAGTTTAGCCCTAATATCTGTCACCTGTATATATGTAAGGCTCAAAGAACGAAAATGTTTATTACGAAAAATCCATACCCGACGTGTCGTGGTCACTCTAAATGAGCCACGACGCGTTGTTCGTGTTGTGCTTGTGGCACTTGTAAAGCCACGACGCGTTGTTCGTGTTGTGCTTGTGGCACTTGTAAAGCCACGACGCGTTGTTCGTGTTGTGCTTGTGCCACTTGTAAAGCCACGACGCGTTGTTCGTGTTGTGCTTGTGGCACTTGTAAAGCCACGACGCGTTGTTCGTGTTGTGCTTGTGCCACTTGTAAAGCCACGACGCGTTGTTCGTGTTGTGCTTGTGCCACTTGTAAAGCCACGACGCGTTGTTCGTGTTGTGCTTGTGCCACTTGTAAAGCCACGACGCGTTGTTCGTGTTGTGCTTGTGGCACTTGTAAAGCCACGACGCGTTGTTCGTGTTGTGCTTGTGGCACTTGTAAAGCCACGACGCGTTGTTCGTGTTGTGCTTGTGGCACTTGTAAAGCCACGACGCGTTGTTCGTGTTGTGTTTGTGGCACTTGTAAAGCCACGACGCGTTGGCTGACTCAAAAACGCCACAAAGGAAAATTCGCGTCGTGGCTTTTATGACACATGGTCAAACCCATCGACAACAAGTCTATGGTCAAACCATTACGCGTTGTGGTAACTAATTGGAAATGCTATAACGCGTTCTAGACGTTAGCTGATGCAACTATGACAGATTGAAAAAAATAATTATAAATCATGTTTCAGCTTTAATTTCTTATCATCACCTCTTAATAAATTTATGACAGAAAAGGTTTTGGTCTGTGGCAAATGACGATGTTCAGCACTAGTTAGTTTTATAAAACAATAGCTTTTTCCCGCGGCTTCGCCCACGTGTTATTCGGTTTTACGACATGCTTTTTTCCGGGATAAAAAGTAGTTTATGTGTTAAGTTAGGGTATAAACTATATCCATTCCAAATTTCATCCAAATCCGTTCAGCCGTTTCAGCGTGAAAGAGTTACCAACATACATACACACACCACACACCCTCACAAACTTTCGCATTTATAATATTAGTGTGATAGCTTAAAATAATAAGGAACAATTAGTCATGATCCTGTCAAAACCAACTTAAACCATACTGAACTATAATAATAATTGTCGTCACTTTTAACTTCCAAACAAGAAAAACAAGGTTAACACTTTGCATCGATCGGGCACAGTGTCACTCTAAATTAGAACAATTTTGTTCATTTGCACGGATATGTTTCTATGGTACACTGAGAAAACTGGTCATCATAAAATAAGGTGAATTCAGTTGAAATAATGATGATTCACGTAGGGAGCATACGGACATCACAACAAAATAAGATGAAACTAATGTTGCTGCTGCTAACGATATAATATGACGCACTGTCACTATGACTTTGTAGGAAGCAGATAGAATTATGCGCTCCGTAACAGCTTTTATGGTGACAATAAGCATAGTGTGACGGACTTCGTTTATGGGGAAGGCATGATGTAATACCAAAATCATAATCTTATTTTCTGTGACGAATTTTTACGGTGATCAATCATCATAATATTGCCTCACTTACCTTAAAAGCTCGATTATTTCCTCAACCGTTTTAATTACAGCATAATATTTTCTTATTATCACCCTATTTAAAAACAATTCACCGTTTTTTAAACTTATTGTAATGCTATTTTATAATGAAGCCAAAAAGATATTTTTCTCAGTGTATAGTTGGACAGTGTGATCAGTAGTGTACTTTGATTTAAAGATATTAATTAGTCTATTTACACCGGGTGTACAATTACAACAAAAATTGACTTGACATACTTTTTAGAATTCGAAACATATTTTGGAATTCATGTAAATGCAGGTGGATCCCTAAGTACTTATGAGGCTCCACTGCGCACCACAGCAGAGCAAAGCCGAACCGAATTGAAACCCCCGTCCTAAACTTGGAATTTACGAGGGTAGGTAATAAATTTCACGTGTGGAAGTAACAAATTCCACAATGGGTAAGCATGTGATGGTTATCGCAGACGAAGACATACTGTTGGGCTGCAATATATTCTTTCAGGGTTTCGCTCAGAAAATAAAACTTCTTGAGCAAAAAATCTTGGATTTTAGTATGCTTGCTGCATATATTTATAAATCATAGTTTGGTTACTCCCAAACTCTATTTTTCTTACTCCGTTTCAATAGCAAAGTTGGAAAGATGTTTGAGGCATTGAAGTATAATTTCACGTAACTCATTTTCTCATTTTCTGTCGAAAATTAGTAATGTATCTTTAAAATTTCGAATCATAAAGGAACCTATTCGATGTGTCAAATTAATATCGTATGTTCTAAGGTTTGACTATCGGAAGATGAATCTGAGTCTCCAGGAAACTGAACGTCCTCAAGAAACAAGCTATAGGAATATTATTAATTATAGGCCTATATATTCAGGGACAATAGGATAATGTAGCTTCATATTATATAAGATGACTTTAATTTATGTAGCCAAACTCATACTGGAGGCTAGGTAAGTGAACAGTCAATATCAAAATCAAAATATTTATTTTTGCAAAATAGATACATAAAACTTTCTACAAGTCAAAGTTAAATTTAAACAATAAAACATATCTTTAGAATATAAAAAGATAATAATATTACGGGAAATAAAATATACACCTGCATAAATAAATGATAGTCGTAAGTTTTTAAATAAAAAATAAATAAAAAAATAAATAAAATAAAGGAATCTAGGAATACAAATATAAAAATATTATATATACATAATGCAATGAAGAAATAAGTTCATAAATAAAAACGGTAAATACATCCAAAAAATATTAAGGTTGGGCTACTAAAATGTAATAAAGTTATACACCTGCATAAAATACAGAAATATAGGAATAAAAATGTTATATATACATAATGCCTAACCATCCGCACCATTCGATTAATATTGCTAAGAAGAAGGGCAAGAAACTTAGTAGTAAAAGTAACACAGATCGATAACACATTTTGCCAATTTCGCAAAATAAACTCTTGACATCCCATAGTAATTGACTCGGTGCTGGGCTTGCGTTTGTAATGAACACGAAAAGAATAATTTACGAATTTCACAAAAAGGGTCATCGAAAACCTTGTTACTGAGTCTTCAGTAGGAATTTGGCTTTATAAATTGAAATCAACTTATATATTACAGCATTTATTATTTCAGAATCGGATCAGTAGTTGCGAACATTACCTCCTATATCCACTAAAACTCAAAGAAACACCTCTTTATAATATTATAATTTGGCATAGGTTACAGAACTTTTTTTTTTAATTTGATAGCTGTAGGTTGATTAATTAATTAATAATTTAAATTTCATATCATTGCGTAGAAAATCAGAAAAGTAAATCTGGACGTAAGGAGCTCTGAACCGGGATTCGGGATTCAGAGCTCCTCACGTCCAGATTTACTTTTCTGATTTTCTATACCGCAATGATATAAAATTTAATTTCGTTATCTCCTCACGATGGATAAATCGTAAAGTGTTTAAAATATATAAATTTATTTCTATCATAGTTTTAATTAATAAATATTTATTCCTGCGATTCTGCTCATCCAATCATTTTGATGTTCTGATGAAGAACAGAATCTAATCTATCTACATTAGATTGACGCCACATTTTCAATAATATTCTTGAGGCATGATCGAAGCCGATGCTCCCGCGGGGTGTCAAACATTGACAAGCTCGTTGGTGTCAAATGAAACAACAAAAAGACAGTACTTTTAATAAAATCAACTGTTCATACAAACTTCCAAAAGAATCAAGATTGGACCTGCCCATATTAAATTCACACTAAGTTTTTAAAATTTGTTAGGAATTGGAAATGCGAAATTGATTTTCTTCTTTAACGGCCACGAGCTAATTTCGTCATAGTTTAACAGCTTTTGAGTCATTAATAGTATTTTTAAAGATTCATATTGGTATTAATAAAAAGCAGTTACAATTATAAGGTATAAGGTGACTTTTATTTTTGCAGCCAAACTCTGGAGGCTTGGTAAGAGATCAGTAACACGGATCGATAACCCTTTTTGCTAATTTCACAAAATAAAATTTACTATCCTCCCATAGAAAATGACAAAAATGTCCCATGTCAAAAAAAGTTCTGAATACTTCATTTATTTTTCAGTTACTAACCATTTTACTTCCCCAATAATTACACTTTCAAGGTTTTTATGTAATAGATCAATAAAAGCCAACACACGGACCCAACGACAGAATAAAGTTTATAGCATGTCCATTTTCCCGAAATGCTTAAGCCAGTAGGCATTTGCAAAAATTCTGATAATTCAGATCCAGCAATATTTATATAAAAAGCAAATACTGATAGTATTGAAAGGGCAACCCGTCCGCTCAAGCACTGAATCAGCAGGTTTCGGGTGGCCCCATTAATATTTTATACGGAAACCTCCAAACGGATGCGGCGCGGATGCTGTGATACGAATATCGCTAGATCGCTAGTCTGTAGGTGGGTTAAAATGGTATTTTTACACCGAGCATTTGAAATTATAATACAGACCAGTAAAATCAAGTGCCACAGATTCAACGTCTATCTAAATTACTTGCGCTGCTGATATGCTCATTGCCTTATGATATGACAAAATGCGATAAAGTAATGATGAAATTATGTTGTTTCTAGCAGGGGCCCGAAAACCGTGTTTAAAATGTAAGCCTATTTATCATAGGATTAACCCTTAATAGGCTGTAACCGAGACATAAGCCTATCATAAGGTGACATTATGTTTAGAAGTTAATAGGGTTATATTAGGTTTGAAACCCTTTATAGAGTAGGGTTATACAGGGTCCCAAATTCTTCCAACAACGCCATTTAACAAAAAGTTAGGCCTTTTTCTCTCCAGTTTCTGTTTGATCGGGTTTTATAGGTTACACGAGTTTACTTACCGATTATTTGCGGTAATATTAAATATACGGACAGGGTTTAATAGGGTTAAACGGTTACCCTTAGCGGGTAAGCTCAAAGAAACCATAAAAATAAAACTTCTAACCTATATCTAACTTGTTTATGTATAAAAAGTATGTATGGGTGCTATCCAAAAAGCTGCCACCAAGCTTTTGTTAATGCGGGTTAGTAGATGCTCCTTAAACAGCACGTGATGGTAAGTTCGTGCCAACCAAACTATTTGTATATCTGACTGCACTGCTGAGTAACTTCATCCTATAGTTGCTTGTATAAAAATAAAACCCCAATTTAAATAAGGATTGCTTACCGTTTACGGATAAGCTTTCACTAAGAATAGGGTTTTGTGCAAAAACACTTTGTAAAACCCATACAGTTACCTGATGATAGGGTAACAAAAAAGATCATTGGTTTTTAAGGTGCATTTTAAGAAAGAATAGCGCTAAAAGGATTACATTGAGATGTTAAAATATTAGTGTTTTTTTTTGTTTAGTGTAACGATGCATCATTCATTATATCATTAATCATTATGGACGGAGGACCGACCGACATGAGTGGCGAAATTTGGGAAAGGCCTATGTCCAGCAGTGGACGAACACGGGCTGATGGTTGGATAGATGGAATCATTGTGGTTCGTAATTTTCATACTATAAAAGTATTTCACAGTACTTTTTCTTTCAAGAATTTTTCACAGAAGTGTGCCCCTCGGAGAGTGGAACGGTGTGGGTTTCTGGTTGTTGGTTGCCGGCGGATCCTTTTTGGACTAAAAACTAATTAGTGTTCAGTAGCTTTAACTTGAAAACATCACGGTCACGATAAAGTTGAGATCACTTTAGATTTCGAATGGAAGTGGTATCTGATAACCACCCCTAGCAGACAGTAGTCGAACTTTCCAGATTCCATACAAAATCCAACTTGAACGCAACTATAACGTAACCGTGGTGTGTTCATGCTAAGGCTACAGGCAAACTATTATCATAATCGTTGTAAAGTAATTTCATTGAATTCGATTTGTGATATTTGTACGATATTTTGAAACATTATGCTGCAAGCAAGATTCAAGGTTATTAGGGTTCCGTAGTACAAAAGGAACCTTTATGGTGAGACTCCGTTGTCCGTCCGTCCGTCCGTATGCCACAGTATCATAACTTTAGCACCGTTAAAGATAAAGACTTAAAATTTAACACAAAAATAGCATTCACTTGCCTACATAACAAGGTAAAAAAATAATTAAATTGTTCAAAATATTTTCGATACAAAAGTTCTCACTAAAAAAATAAAAAATAAATTCTTAAAAACACAATATAGGTATCAGATTGTAGATATTAAAGAGTTGATTGTAAAAATATATGATTTTACTAAATTTACTGGCACCGATTTCGAGAAATCTTTGAAAAGCCCCCAAAAAATGCTTGCTCCCCCCTTATTTCCAAAACTGCTGGACCGAAAAATATGAAAAAAATTAGGATCTGGCCAATTACAGGAACACCATAGCGAAAAAAAAAGTTGATAACATATGGGAAATATAAAAAAAAAGTAAAATTATCAAAGCGACTACAAAATACAATAGCCTGCCTCAATTTTCCATTGGCAACGGCTCGCGATCGGCATTGACAGGTAATATTAATATTTCATGAAGGAAACAAAAGCCAGGTTCGCATAGGTAGATCGTTCGTTATTCCTTTGATGCTAAAAACTGAAAAATTTATTCAGTTTTTCAGTAACTGAGGAGATACTGGCTGAATAAATTGACCTTTCTCTGAATAGCTTTGTAAAATGTAAGTACAGTTTGTGTTTTTATAATAATTATTATTTACTAGCCTTTCGCCCCCAGCTCCGCCCGCGTTTATTCAATCCTGCCTCGTTTTCGGCTTAGGCGTTATTTCATCAACACGCCTTATAGCGTTTATGTTGGCCAGGGTCACTATGATGATAATAAAGAAAACCGCATCCAAATTCGTGGAGTAGCTTTCTAGTTAAAATGGAAATACATATAGTCGCCGTCAATAGAAATTGTGGACTATGTAAACAAACCGTTTTCTCAAGGTTCTGTCACGGAGTCTCACTGAACATTATTCCAAATCATGAAGCATCAAGTCTTACCTGCCATTCACTGTATTTCATTATGAAATATTCAATAATCACCAGTTAATTACGGAAAATCATAGAATCAAAAGTCAAGTATGTACTGCGTCGATATTGCTGTCATATTTTTTTCTCATCGAATCTGTATTGTCTTTGAAAATTAGTGATGTACGAATCTATTTGAATATAAAGCTATTTTATTCGTGATGCTATTTTACTCCGTAATTTTTTTTTGACAGCGTTACTTCATAATCTTTGATATAAACGTGTGTGTGATTCTATCGAGAGCTGTGTGATCTTCCAGCGTTGCTCTAAAATCTTCTGTGTTTTCGGTATTCTAACAACTTGGCTTCTCTTACTGATCTTTCTTTGTGATTTGGATAGTGTTTTACCTTGAAACAACGACAATTGGTTCCGTCATAGTAATGGACAATGCCCCATATCATTCGCGTCAAATCGAAAAGGCGCCCAACATGAGTTGGCGGAAGGAGGCTATCCAAAGCTGGTTGCGCGAAAAAGAAATCAAATTTCAAGAAACCGAAATCAGAGCGAATCTCATAGCTAAAGTAGATAAGCAAAAATATACAAAAATGTATGTAGATGAGTTGGCGGCATCGAAAAATGTGACAGTTTTGCGCCTTCCACCATATCATTGCGAGCTTAACCCGATAGAATTGATATCGGCGCAAGGAAAAGGTTACGTTCATTTCAAAGTTTAGCGATGAATCAAATAAAGATATTTTAATCACATACTTACCCATCTCTAGATAGTTCACCTATTCATAGACAAAGACAACATGGCGCTTTGTTTACATAGTCCACAATTTCTATTGACGGCGACCAAACAGATTCAAAAAATTATAATTGTGGGCTAAGTATAATTTCGCAAAAATGTTTAATGCACAGCCACAACTTTATTACTACTTTATTATTAGTATAAATTTTAAATACTTTGTTATTTTTTCTGCACTAAACTGCACTGTGAAACTTCGAATAAATAAAAAAATTGGTGGACCTTTCAAATCGGGACAGCGATTAGAAGCGCATAATATGATTTTGAAACAGCTACTTTAGTTCTGTTTAAGGATTTCATTACAAAACTGAAATTCTTAAAGCAAAGCCTTATGTTAGGCAAGGCTGGGCCGATTAAAATGATTGAGCATGCAGCTGGGAGAATCGCAGAGTATAAAGAAAATGTTCTTGATAATTCACGCGGGGTATGGTATCAAAAGAAGTGTATTTTTAAAACTGATACTAGAATAATATTGTTATGATATCCTTGGTTTTTAAGCAGGTTGTCAACTTTTCAATAATAAACATATACTAATTAATCTGTGAGATGATTTCGAGCTGCGATCAGGATTTATTGTTTCAGTGACAATTAGAAGGTAAATAAATCAAGTCGGACCGTATTTCGTATTTATTACGTCATAAGAATTAACTAAACATAAAATAATTAAGTTTAACTGAAAAATATAACTAAAGGTATCCATAATGGCGCACACTTTAAACCTTAAACTTTTTATTGACGAACTTTACTCGGATTTTCTTTGAGATGACGGACTTTCTCCGTTTATTCTGCTGCTTCTCTTTTTCTCCTTTTGTAGTGTCGAGCTGTGATTGGACCGATCTGTCTAGCATGTTCTTGAAGGAGTAGAAGCCTTTGTCCTTCTTGTTTGAGCTTCTAGTTCTTCTTGCTATGGGAATATTGGGCATGCTTGAAGATAGTCGTGATGGTTTCAGTGTATATTTTTGGGCTTTCGGAGTTCTTTTACCTGATGATTTGATTAAAAACATGAGAAACATTACTTAAACCTAAAAGCTTTTAAGTCTTATAAGTATTATTAGGACAAAAAAATAATGATTTGCAAGTGGGTTTTATGCGTACAAGGAAAAAAATGTTTCAAGTAGATTATTTTAAAGCAGTAAAAATAAAAAAAAACTGTTTTTATTTTGTAAGAAAGATACTGATATTAAAAATAATATTCATACAGAAAATTTGCTTATAATTTGATTAATTGATTGCAGAAATAAATTGTGAACGACAAAAACAAAAACGTTTTCATCTATCTGTGTATTCTTGCGATTCATAAGAACTATTAACTTATTTAGATGGGGTTTTCACTGTTGCATAACTGAATATTGTTAAGTAATAATTCATATTCTTTGCTTAAGGTTTAACATTAAAAAAAACATTAAGTATTATCGAATTATACGTCAGTATAGTACCCTATTTCTGTACTACTCGTAGATCGCGTTATGTCTATCTACATCCACAGATGTATAATATAGTAGCAGACCTAACATTAATAATAAACACATAGAGTCAACACGTGGCAATTTTAGCTCAGTGAACTACGGGCTCTTTTAAATATAAATATTGCTTGTTTCCAAACAAAATATATACTAAAGATTAGTTTAGGAATTAAAAATTTAGTTCCAAGCATAAGCCAGCCAAAACAACCCATTTTTTTACGTTTTTTCGTACCATGAAGCCTAAATGTAGCTTACTTTTTGTATATAAACTTGCCACGCTATTTAATCCCTATGTTTGGTCTCCTACTTAGTAATAATTAGATGTCTGTGATCTACATGATTATACATTTTACAAAAAATGAAACAACTTAGAGCTATACCTAGACTATGTGGTGTATGCTAAGCTGCGGCAGTAAAGCTTGGGCATTATTTATCTATAGCTTTAAAAGGTATCGTGATTGACTAGATCAATTCTAGCCATTTACGTTACCTTTGAAAGTGATAGCGATATATGTTGAAATTAGATAAAATGGCCCCCGATTATCGATAAGATTATAATTTTTCTAAACACACGAAATATTTGTTATGTTATTATAAGCAAAGATCTAAGAATATAAATAGTATAAATTAATGAGTGTACTCCATTGGTATGCCTATCTTCTACATTCAAATAACTAAAATAACGGGGCAAAGAAAGAAAACTTTGAAAGAAAAGTACACATTAACAAATACGTCGTTCAGTTGCCTGACTTTTTACCTTTAGTATTATCTTCCATGGTTGATCTCCGACGATTTTGGTCTCGGCGTAAAAAATAAGTCGTGATGTTTTTATAAAAAGTCACGTTGAAGATCCCGACCATACCAACTTGATTAAACAGTTGAAATTTTTTGACATATTTGTTTATGATTATTTTTAATCCTTTTTGTGTTTCAAGTGTTGAAGGCCAAGTAGAAAATTTTCGATTTCGGAAAGAATTGGTGGTTTCCTACAGACAAAACTTCAGTAAAATTTGACCTCTTCATGTAATTGTTTTCCTATTTATTATATACACTAATAACATTCTTTATCATAATTATTTTAAGACCACCGAGCATATTTTTAATTTTGAAGATAACGAATATTTCCCTTACGACATCACCTGAAAGCTATCAAATTCACACTGGAGGCTTTTCAAGTACGTCATCAGTATCACGGCATTAATATTATTTTCGAATAATTTTAAAAGAAAATTTTTACTTTAAAGTGTCGACTTAGGGCTGGGTTTGCGTTTGTAAAGAGCAGGGGAAAAATAATTTTAGGATTACCAAAAAAGGGCCATCGAACCTTGGTATCGACTACTTACCGAGTATTTAGTATGGCTGCATAAATAAATGCCAACTTATATACATAGGTGTACAGAAAAATTAAACAAAAACTACAAAGAAGCAAATAAAGTCTTTATTTTCTAGCAAGATTATTAAGATATCTGAACTCAGGGAATGTAGAGTTTCATTAGTGTGAACAAGAGTACTAGTATACTTTTTTACCCTTTATGGTTTCACCTTCTTTTGGAACATCAATTTCATTTGTGTGTTGATAAATTATAATAATTTGTAAGACTAAAGTTTCAGTTCGTCCTATAATTAATTTTATTATTTAAAATATTATATAAATTTATGTATTCCTCGTAGCTATATCGAACTAATTAATGTATTTCTAGTTCTTACTTGCGTTCGTGATTATTGGAATATATTATTTTCCCCTTGACGAGAGGACTGCCAAAAAATAAGAATATATTTATAATATATTTTGTTCGCAACAGATGTTGCAACCTCCCAATTCTAAATATTATCACTACGGAACCCAACAAAGGAAACTTGATTATAACATTTATTTAACATTTGATGAAACAAAAAGAATAATGCGTATTTTTTTCAATAATTGAGAATTAATACTATATTTTGCAATGTACGTAATATGAATTTATCGCACTTGGTTTTATTTAAGGTGGTTATGATATTCTAACTACGAGTTCTAAAGTTCTACGGATAAAAACTGTGTCCTTTTTGGCATTCAAATCAAAATTTCCAATTACACTTTAGAGTCAATCATTTTTTTTGTTTGATCAAAATAATTATAAGATCCGCCTGCCCTTTTCTCTGCTCGTTACTGGTTTTGTGTGAAGGTGTTAGAGCAATTTCATAGTTTTCTGTTATGGAGCAGGGGTTATCGCGATATTGTTTTTTTGCAAATACATTTTAAGCCGTGAAATTGTTATAATCACAATCGAAAAATGTACATCATATTTCACTCTCTGGACTTAATATTTCGGTAATTTGATATACGAATAATTCACTGCATAAAATCGCAAAAATAGGGTAAACTATGATATTAATACCTTTGACATCTGTATAAAAAATAAATCATCTTTCTTTAGTACCCAAGAGCTAAAAAAAAATCGCAGTAGTTCCATCATGGAACTACAATTGAACGAAACGATAACTCAGAAGAAGAGTTTGGCCACGAGGAAACGACCGAAATCGCGAGTCTTCTGAGTGGCCCGCTCCCACTGAGCGGAAAAGAAAAGTGTAAAATGAAAGCGTTGGAGCTGGACAGATTTCTCTGGATAACCTTCAAACACAGTTTCGGAATGATTCCAAAGTTAGTAAAGATGTAAGAAACGAAACATTTTAGTGAGACATTGATGGATATATAGCAACGGTTTGCAGAATGGGTCGGTCCGTGGCTATATGCATCGTAAAGCACGCTCAACACTGTCATTGAGCCAATTCTTAATAACTAATTTACATATTATGTTCATTTTCAAATACATAAAAAAAACAGTTTAATTAACTTCTGACTTCTAGAAATAAAAGCAATGGAGTAATATTTATCACCTATTATTGAGAAAAAGAGGCAAAATGTTTAGTACAAAAACGGGACACGGACAAAAACGGACACGATTTTTCTGCCACACCTAGTATGACGCACTTCTAAATAACCAAATTTATAAAGAAATTAAGTTGGCAGACAAATCAAAATTAAAACTCCAATTAAAAAGAGAGTTGAGTTCTTGGCTTCTAGCAAAATCGTATGAGGAAGTAGAAAGTCTTTTGGATGTCATTCAGTAAACAATCATTTTATTATTATTCTATTGTTTTGTTTTGTATTTATTTATTAAAATTGTCTTAACGTTTTTGGTGTCACTTATATAAAGTAGCAACATTTTTTTTTTGTTAATTTAATAAGGAAGTTGATAGTTGAGATTGTCGGCACTTGGTGGAATTTATCAAACATTGTTGTGATAAGAAAACACTTGTACTTTTCCACAGATAATATTTAATTCTACACTACCCAACCGGTTTCACTATATAAGCATTATCAGGGGCTTTTTAATTACATAATTTTATATATAATTATTTATTTAAACAATCTTTCTGTTGCTAGATGTCCGTGCAATAAACGTTTATTGCAAAACAATCTTTCTGTTGCTAGATGTCCGTGCAATAAACGTTTATTGCACGGACATCTAGCAACAGAAAGATTGTTTAAATAAATAATTATATATAAAATTATGTAATTAAAAAGCCCCTGATGATGCTTATATAGTGAAACCGGTTGGGTAGTGTAGAATTATATATTATCTGTAAGCTTCCAAACTCCATCAGAGAAATAGATAACATTGTATTGTATAAATTTAAATTACAAAATTTTCTGACCAGAAAATCCTACTACTCGTTGACCGAATTTTTAGAAAATGATAATGAATAATAGGTACTCGTATGTAATGAAATGAAATAGTTGACATGTAATTTATAGTGTAATTTAAATTTAAGGTAATTGACCTAACTGACAAGCAATTGAATTTAAAATTTATTCTGACATAAAATCAGTAATGTAATAGTTATTTAGTTATTAATATTTTATAAGTGATCAATTTGTGTATTTTGTAAATATATAAAATCATTTTATGATAAAGAATTGTACGCCTAACGGCAGAGCATACGGCACATTATAAGCTTAAGATTTACCTACCTACCTATGACTCAGCAATAAATGATATTCTATTCTATTCTATTCTATTCTATTCTAAAGTACAAGTGTTTTCTTATCACAACAATGTTAATTTAATACTTACCTTCTTTTTGTTGTTGCTAGCATTTTATATATACTTATTTAAAATCATGTACACACGAATACACATTGTTAAATATTTATTTATTATAACATATATATTTATTTTATAAAAACATATTTATATTAAAGTTTAATTTATTTAAGTTAGCACGGGTGGGCGCCTTCTGGCAAAAAACACTTTTGTGCATCCCATGAAATGGAGAATTCTGGTATGGGAGCACGCATATTCTATTCAGTGACGTGTATCAATTTAGTTTGTACAAAATTTTAAATATGGATAATATTTCATTTACTTAATGTGTATTTTAAGTTAACATTACATAAGATTTTTTTAAAAGTTAACCATAGGCTAGTTTTTTTGTCTGTACCTACTAACATTTGAGAAAAATAAATTTGTATTTGTATTTGTATTCTACGAGATTATGTACGAGCTCGTTTTTACTGCCAGTTTTTTTACTGCAGAATGCAAGAGAATCCGTGTTCTCACGGCAATGTTTACAAAGCAAAATTTACGTAGGCCGTAGGCCTTTGCTACGGCGCACTGTAGCTGATTTGGTTGCTACGCTTGTAGCATGGAGGCTAGAATATTAAAGTGTTTAGTCGTTTCCATTTATACAACGTGAGTTTTATACATACAGCCAAGTTTACACTAGCAAATACATTACTTACATATATAACTAATATTTATTATCCGGTCACCCCTCCAAATGATCACGAAAAAGTAAGTTTTTTCAAAAATAAACATCATCTGATTACCGAAAACATCAGTTTTGACATGTCAATACAAAATACTTACAGTTTTTGATAAAATTTAAATTTTCCTGCGTACTTTTGGTATCTTCAGCCACCTTTGCCTTCAGCTGTGTGATCCACCCCCTCCAAATTTTTCCGTCCATGGAAGCTAGATTGGTAAGCTGGTATAATCTAACCATTGAGGTTCTCTGTACCCAACTGTATGAATCAACATGAAAAATGTTACTTGTTTTCTGTTAAATTCGCGGAACCTCCGTCCTGAATAACGTATGCAAACTCTTTTCACCTCATGTTTATTTTAGGCCGCAACAAAAACGCCACGAGGCACACAACTGGCCACTTCCACGTAAATCTTTTTAAATTATTACTTCTAAAGCTTCTGAAGTCGTACGAAGCGCATTATGAAAGTTCGCGTGTTTCTCAAAATTCTGTATAATTCGTAAGCACAAAAGTTTGTGTATGAAACACGAGGCACATCTGCGCCTGCAGTATGAAAGTAGAGAAGTTGGATGAATATGTGACAGTGTTCAGCTTTGTATAAAATTTATTCAAGATTGTACAAGTTTTGCAACTGTTGGAATGTCTGTTGTAACTATGGTACAATATATAGCTGCTTAAAATACGTAAAATGGTTTGTTTATTTGTTGATTTTTACTACAACAATGCAACGTTTTAAACTGTTTGATTTTTAAAATTGATAAAATTACAAATAACCTAATTCTAAAATTAAACAACACGAACCAAAATTTAAAAATAACCTACCGCAATTTCATTCTATCCAGCCATCCATCCAATACTATAAAACAAGCAATATTTATAATTTCTAGAATACAGCTCAAAAGATTTCGACACAATTGCAGTCAGGGGTTTTCGGGGGTGAAAAATATCATCTCTATGAAAAGTCTTTATCTGCGAGTTTTCACGACAAAGTCACCCATAGTTGTACCAGATTGGGCGTTGATAAACACGCCAGTAGCTTGGTTGATATAGCGTCTACCTGGCGTGCAAGAGACCTCTGGTTTTAACCACACCGGAGTAAAAGCCTTTTGTTTGGAGATTGAGCGAAGCTTGGTCGCCCAGGTGTTTTATTTATAATAAAGCTAGTATGTCTGTGCAACTGTGTATACTACAGGCATTGTGATGGAGTAGAAACTTTTAATTTTACGAAAATTGCCAGTAAATATTAGAGGCTAGCCGTTCGCCCGCGGCTCTGTTTTAGGCTTGGTGTTATTTTAACAACACCTAACAGTGAAAGACAAAAATTCTAAAACTTTTAGTTTTGGCCTCAGCAAAATACCACTTCATTTAATTTTTTTAAAAGTTCGCATAAATATTCAATGTACGTACAGACACAACTTTTATACTACTTTATTAAACCTGAGTATTGACAAATGACGCTCGTCTTTCTTGTATATATTTAGGCCTATTTGTTGGAGGGGTAGGCAGAGACTGCCAATTTCCATCTGCTACGATCCTGACACATATCTTTAGCTTTTCGACATGATCATTGTGTACATTTTTAACGGCTCGTCGTAATGTTAGTTTAATTTCCTGAATTCCTGAATCCCTTGAGAATGGTATATTAACCGAAACCGGGCGGGATTAACGTGTCTTAAAATTAAAACCAGTGAAACAAGTACAAGTGAATTTAATTATGATGTTTTCCAAGTTTCACCAAGTGCCGACAATCGCAAGTATAATTTTTTTTACGTTTATTAATCTAGTCATGAGAGCTCTTCTATTCGGGGTGCTTTATACTTGACCTTCTTACTAGCTTTCTTCGCCAATTTTGGTGACATACGTCCTTATATAGCAACCCAGTCGAGCTTTACCATTGCTAACCACATATTTCTTTCGTCACTTTTATTCAAAGTTAATATATTTCTACTATTCAATAGGTTTTCAAGGATTGTGTACAATAACACATAACCCTTAAAGTATATTTATTAAAATAAATAAAACACAGTTTTTATTTTCTCCAAAATCGTTGACGAGACTTATAAGCAAATATTCTCATGAGAATTTCTTGAATTTCCTCAATCCGGGCCCATCTCAACCTTTGTATAACTTTAAAGTTATTTATGTATGTAAATCTATCAAAATAAACTCTTCACTGGATGAAATAAAGTCGATTTTAAAATTTCAAAAGAGAAAGAGCAAATATAATGTAATTTTTTACAGTTTTTCTCGACACCGTCTTAGGATATTATCTGTAAGGAGACATCCGCCTCACCAACTGTCTTTTTCTAAAAATGTTAAAATATTGGATCAAGTGTTCGTATTGGCGGCTTTAGGGGAGAGGCCCTCAAAGATCATGGTCCCTCTCAAAACGATAAACGAATGTATACAAAGTATATTATCTGTGAATAGTAAAAGAAATAACTCTTAACTCTTCTTAAAAAAAGTAACAAATTCAAGTGTTCTTGCAATACAAATCGATATTAACAGAAAGTACTTTTTTATAACTTGTTTTATTCTATTGTAGAAATTTTCGAGGGATGTAACTACATGAATCTGCTATAAAAATGCAGAAAGTGTCAAAAAGAAGCAAATCTTGCCTATTACATTTTTTGAAAAAGATCAATTTATGTTTAAGAACCTTTTTATCAGTAAAACACAATTTATATAAGAATTGCCCTCCCCCGCAGAAAAATGAGACTCGAGCCGCTCTTGAGTGTTCTAGAATTTAACCGAAACATACGGAGAGACATACAGACTAAAAAAAAATTTTAGTTTTGGCCTCAGTGAAATACAATAATCCATTTATTTTTAAATTTCGCAAAAATTTTTAATGTACAGACACGAATTTCTTACAACTTTATTATTAGTATAGATTTATAAAAAAACCATAGACCTAATATTTGCAAATTTTGAGTATAGTGATACGACCTCATTAATGATCAGCAAAATTAGAACATTATCCAGAGTTTTGTATCCCGCTGTCGCTTAATATCAGGTCTGGTACTTCCAAAAGATGCTGCCGATCTTTTAACGTTCAAGCATACGTCCATTTCTGTCGCACGCATTAAGAGTGTGGTAAATATCGATAAGTGGTAGCCATATCGTAGAACTGATAATTTCATGATCTGATCGACAATATGGTAAAGACAAAGTAGCCTGTTTCGTCCACTGGACATAGGCCTTTCCAGGATTTCGCCATTCTTGGCGGTCCTCCTGGAAGAAATGCCCTTACTCACACACGCTGGGCAGGCGGGTTGGTGAGCGCGGTGCCGAAACCCTTGCACCGGTGATGCCGCTGTCCGTCACCAGTCTTGTTTATATAAGGCTCGGCAATTGGGGATGGATATACCGTCATCCATCGGTCCCAGGCAACGGTGGGCTGCCTGGTTTTGCCTGAGAGTTGTTCTCTTACTCTTCCCCGAATAACTTCAGGAGGATTTGCGAGTAAGATGGTGGTACCTCCACAGTCGAGCCCGGCAAAATATGAAAGAAGAAGTTTAGGGTATACTTCCAACAAAAAGTGGAAAGTAGGTGCTACAACGAGCAAAGCGAGGAGGAGTGTGTTCATTAAATTCGGGAGCTGAGCGAAGTGGAGCAGAGCGAGTTTAGTTTTTGCAGATTTCATGATGTTAAAGCAGACCATGAAATTATCAATTCTACGATATGGCCAAGACAACCGAACGACGTACGACCGATATACGATATGCGACCAAGCGGTAAACCGATCGAATTTTTCCACTTCGGTGTAGCCCTAAGGTTGGATATATTTACATTCTTAATTTTGTCGTCAAAGAACGGCGAAGATTCAGCGTATCACATTGAGGCGTACTTTCATTGTACTTTTAATAAAAGAACCTTCGATCAAAAGTGGATTGTCATCAAGCTATTAGCGTGACGTAGCATAACAACGAAATTCTTTTACAAATACCAAAAATCTACTTTGTGCATTAATTTATATTTTCAGGTTGGTACATTTAGTTTCCTCCATTCCCAGACCCTACTTTGGTACTTCTTATCCTGAGACCTGTGCTTGAACATGTGTCAAACGAAACCAGTCACTGAACAAACTGAACTGAACTAAAAGTAACATTTTCCATTACTAAAATCAATATCAGTTCATAGTAAGTTATTCTAGAAATCACAATACGTTATTTAAAAGCGTCAATACAGGATGGGTTTCAATTTTATAGTGCTATCATAATATGGACTATAGCAGTTTTATCCTTTTAACAATTTTGTAGCCAAAGCATGAACAATTTTAACAATTTTGTTAAAAATATGAGTCAAAGAACATCAAAAAAGGTTTCTTGCTTTTCTTACCTGAAAATCACAAGCAACAAATACCGCAGCGGGAATGAGAAATTTTACAAAAAATTCTACTGTAATTTTGAGGAAAAGGATAAAAGAACAATGTCAGCCTTAGGAAGAAATTCCATTCGTCAGATAATGGCACCTGGTTTCTCAAAAGACGGATAAAATACTAAAAATTTAATGATCCACGTCGTCACAAGCGGGTACGGCTTATTGCGCTTCAGTTGGTCCACCTTTCTCCGAAAACAAGCGTGTTCACTCAAATAAATGTAAACACAATGTATGGGTTCTGTAAATACCGTAGAGTTAGCATTTATTACATAGACGGAGAATGAGAATGAATTTATTGTGTAATGTAGGTAACATAATATACACTTATCGCACGTTAGGTTTTATGTAACAATTAAGCTAATTTGAAACATCGGATATAGCCGCCATTGTTGTATTTGTTTCGAACTGTCAAACAATTTCAGGGTGGTTCAAAATTTTCCTTCAACAAGAACAAGTGATTTGATGGGTAATTATGATAATTCTGATAGAATAGGATTAGACCATTGACATACCAAACCATGGACCTCGGGTCTAGTATAAAATTTACCAAAAAGTGTCCTTAGTGAAGTGTCAAAATATTAAGAAACAAAACATTTTAATTTGAATCGTATGTCATTTAATTTTGATTGGCGTGTGATTGACACCCTTTTTCAATATTCAATGGTATTGACTCTCTTTTGATTCGGACAAAATGTGATGTCCACTTGGTAGTACGTCAATGGATTTGACCCTATTTTGCATTAATACTGATGCTATTTAAATCACGTCACACAGTTTAACGTTATTTAATACGTAAACCCGCACACCTGTGTTTGTATAAAAAATTCTCATCACCATATTTGTGCGGCTCTAGTAGTAAACCTGCTTTCTTTATGGTAAATGCAGCCGAAATCTTTTTGAAAATGGTGGTTATTTGACAGCCTACGCATATATGAATTTTAATAGTACTCATATTTTCTTACTGTCATCGAAGATTTACATTTTATTTACCTTTTTCTTGTTTGGTGCAATTTTCTACCTGGATATCAGCCGTTCTTGAGTTTTGGATACCAAGGATTCGCTATTTATTTATATTTCTATAAGGTTTTCAATTTTTTGATGGAACCCCAATTAGACAGGAAGTAATAAAATACGAGTACGTTTGACCCGCATTCTGGCCTGCTTTTCTTAATTTTCAGGGTCCCTTCAGGAACGAGTTACCTTATAGTCTCAGTATCAGTTTTTTGAAGTGAAGTATGAGAAATAGTTTTTGTGATGCTTATTTAAGAACAACCTCGGCTCAGTTAATGTTTATCTGAATTTTATTTTGCGTATGCACATGTCGCGGGAGGGGTCATTGAGCCTTAATCCTGCCACTTGCCGGGTCTCCTCCGTTATGGGTTTGGCTGTGAAGACGAGAGTCACCTTAAATTTATTTATTTACTAGGTTTTGCCCGCGGCTCCGCCCGCGTGTTATTTGGTTTAATGATATGCTTTTTCCGGGATAAAAAGTAGCCTATGTGTTAAGTTAGGTTATAAGCTATATCCATTTTAAATTTCATCCAAATCCGTCCAGCCATTTCAGCCTGAAAGATTCAAAGATTCAAATTGTTTATTTGTAAAATAGATACATAAAGTATACGTTTTACATGTCAAATCTAATCTGTATAAAAATAATATTTTATGATTAAACAAATATGATACGGGAAATATATAAAAAAACTATATTTAAGTTGGGCTACTAAAGTTATACACATGCATAAAATAAAGAAGTTCATAAATAAACTGAATAGACTCTAGATAAATATAATGCCTAGCTAAATATATACTAACATAAGTAATAAATTAAAATATTGTATATACATACCTACATAATTCAATGAATAAATAAGTTAATAGATAAATAAACTATAAATAGATATAATGCCTAAATCCGCCCATTCGATTAATCTTGCTAAGAAGAAGGGCAAGAAACTTAGCAAGATCATGTCTTTTTTATCAGTATTTTTTTTCTGAATATGGCTTAATACTATTACAGTTTTTTTTACTTATATAAAATAATACTAAACAATATATTAAAAAAGGATAAAAATATAAAACACAGAAGGAAATTGTGTCATGAGGAAAAAAAAATATATATCTTAGTCTACCTGTCTAATGAGGTAGTAAGTTAAAATACTTAGCAAAACATCATCCACCTGTCTCATATAGTTTATCACTTTTTTATAGTCAGATTATCAACTAATAAATGCGAAGTTTAAGTTATAAAATGTTCATGCCAATATGTGAAAAAAAATGTCAAAATAATAATAAAAAACAATATAAAAATATTCTACACAAAAACAAACGATTTGAAAAACACAAATCAGTTAGAAAATAAACGAACAGTAGTATCAATCAATATTTTCATGACACCAAGCGTCACTATCATCCAAATAGTCATTAATTATATAATATGCTTTTCTCAAGAGTCCCTGCATAATATATAATTTAAACTTATTTTCTGAAAAACTAAGGACCTCTTTTGGAAGTTTATTTGAAGTTTATTGTTTATTTGCAAGTCTAATTTTTGGAAAAGCCAGTTTATGTTTCTTCCTAGTGTCTATAGAGTGATTCTCACCGAGCCTAGGGAAATCATCGATATTTTTTCTGATATATTTAATAACTTGGTAAATAAGTTCACAAGGAACTGTTAAAATATTAATTTCTTTGAATTTTTCTCTTAATGAATCCCGATGCTTCATATTGTAAATAGCACGAATTGCTCTCTTCTGCACAACAAAGACTGCGTTTATATCCGCAGCTCTACCCCACAGCAACACACCATATGACATAATGCTGTGAAAATAACTAAAGTACACCAATCTAGCAGTATCCTCATCAGTAATTTGCCTCATCCGTCTAACAGCGTATGCGGCTGAACTTAGTCTACCACAAAGGCCTTCTATGTGGGGACCCCACTGAAGACGAGAGTCTATAGTAATGCCTAAAAACTTCGTTTTGTTGACTAACTCTAGCTTGGACCCCTGCAAAAGTAGATCAGCATCTACTTGAATTACAGTTGGTAATGTGAATTTCATACATTTTGTCTTTTTCCAATTTAAAACTAAATTATTCGCAGTAAACCAATCAAGAATCATACATAGAGTTACATTCTCATCATCAAGGATATCTTTATGTCTATTAACTTTAAAAATAAGTGACGTGTCGTCAGCGAATAGCACTATCTCAGATAAGTCTTTAACCAAATAAGGAAGGTCATTTATGTATATTAAGAACAATAAAAGCCCCAATATGGAACCCTGCGGGACACCCATTTTAAGTAATGCTCCAGCTGACTTTACTCTGTTAATATCTACCTTTTGAATTCGATCACTAAGGTATGACTTTAATAACGCCAAAGATTTGCCCCTAACCCCATAGTGAGCCAATTTGCATAAAAGGGTTTCATGATTAACGCAGTCAAAAGCTTTAGAGAGGTCACAAAAAACACCGAATGCATCCTGTTTTTCTTCCCAAGCATCAAATATGTGCTTGACTAAAGCAACTCCTGCATCTGTAGTTGACCTCCCTCTAGTAAATCCATATTGTTCACAATGTAGCAACTTATTTAAGTTAAAATGAGATAATAATTGATTTAAAATTATTTTTTCGAAAACTTTACTCAGAACTGGTAAAACTGACACTGGTCTATAATTAGACGGGTCTTCATGGTCACCTGATTTAAAAATGGGCATCAATTTACTCAATTTCATTAAATCAGGGAAGACACCATCATCTATATATTTATTAAAGAGTAACAAAAATACACACACACACACACACACACACCCTTTCGCATTTATAATAAAGGTATAAGTGTGAAGTGTGATATTAGTGTGATTACATATTCTATTGCTTTTTTAAAGATTAATGATTAATATTGACTCGTAGAAAATATACTTTATTTTATAAATTTTACAGAATAAATTATTTCTATTTGAATTTGGAGCAAATCAAAAACAGCAAAGCCATTGGAGAATTACGCCGGGACGATTGAAATCGATGAAATCTCGTTTTGATTGTTGGTGGGATGTCAAATAAAGCCTAGCTTTAGACAGATTACATCTACACACATGACGAAACATGTATATTGTGTACGATATCATTTTAGTCGGTTAAGTCTATGTACTATCGGGAAAAATTCCCCTGACCTACTTTTCGCTCTTATAGTTTACATGGCGATAAATGCAAAAAAAAAACTAATACGATGTAAGCGGTTGTGTCAGTGCATCACATCTAATTCAAAATTCACTTCATTCGATACCCCATATGAACTTGTTTTTATTGCGAAATCCATCGCTTTGGAATATTCTAAACTACAGTGCATTATAAATAAGAAAAGATCAATTACAAGAATTCGAAAAAAATCCTCGGCCCAGGAATCGAACCTGCGACCTCTTATTACAAAGACAAGCGCGCTACCGACTACGCCACCATTTCTACAATACTTGTCCACCGTATATTTTTGTAACTATTTAGTAACCAAATATTTGATCTAACAAGCTGGTTAGAGTTAGTTTCCGGCTTCCGCAACATCATTTTAGCACCCAGTTCATATAAGGCAACTTTCGTTTATATAGCCAGATTCATACTGGAGCTGGAGACTCGGTTAGTGGCCATGACCATAGTTCAATGACCCTGTTTGCGAAATTATTTTTTTGTGCCTCTATACATACTTGTTCAAGAACAACCTCGACTCAATTAGTATAGGAACTAAAAAAAATATTTGCGTATTTCACAGAAAGGGTAATTGAATTTTGTTCCTGACCACTTACTGAGTCTCCAGTATGAAATTGGCGCTATATAAACGAGAGTCACCTTATATACCTAAAATAAGCAGTGTAGGGAGGCTAAAAAAAACCTTAAAAATTTTTGGAAATGTTACGCTGTCGGAGTTTCAGTCGTATATTTTTTTCCGTGGTCCTATAGAATGTACGTACACTTACAGAAGGTGTTGGTTCTACTGTGAACTCTAGTGTAGTTGGCCCATTCTTAAGTCAAGCAAACGGGCATATCGAGGCTTGGCTTGCTGTTTTTTTTACAAAATCCTGAAAAGACACGCTTCCTTACAGAACATTTAACAGCGTCCTGGAATATTCGGGGATAGAGCCCAGACAAAGTTTCAACTCAGATGAATGAACAAAGCGAAGGGAACTCTTGCAATATTCCATCTAAATAATTCAGAGTTCATTTACATACAAACTGCTCTGCATATTTTTGAATATTTCAGCTAGTTAAGCTACGGTAACTAGCTGACAACTAACCGTATCAAAGCAATAAAATGTTTAGATATATTATACAGAAAATAGCTTTTATTAAAAGTTAAATTTGGTACCTATTTGCTATTCTTATTAAAACAAAAATTCACATCCTTTTTTAATTGTTAATAAGGTCAACGTAAAGTGGTACTTTTTTGGCAAAGGAAAGCTCTGAATAACTTCATTTATAATTAATTTTATCATATCTACCTCCTAATTGAGTATTTATCCATCAGCCTGTTTCGTCCATTGCTGGAAATAGGCCTTTCCGAAATTTCGCCATTCTTGGCGGTCCTCCTGCAAGAAATACCCATACTTCACACACGCTAGGCAGACGGGTTGGTGAGCGCGGTGCCGAAACCCTCACACCGCAGTGACGCCGCTGTCCGTCACCAGTCTGTTTTATATTATAAGGCTCGGCAATTTTACTAACTAAACTTGTCCTCTTTACTCACCCCCGAATAACTTCGGAGCGGTTTGCGAGTAGAGCCTCCTCTACACGTAGACAGATGCATCGGCAGATGCCATCTGCGGATGCGTCCGCAGACGTATAGACGGGGGTATTCGATCGTTCGTGGTAGGTATTTAGCGTCTGCAGATGCGTCCGCCGCGCCGTCAACCCGTTTGTTGTCGGCACGGATCAAAGGAACTCAGCGCACGCATCAGTATTGTGCGCATTGTGAAGGAGAGCGCACATATGTTCTTGCTCGTTGTTTAAATAAATATCATACTAAATATACAATACATATTTATTAAATATGGCATACCCCACTTTATTTTTTTACATTTCTTTTACTTATAGAAGCTAAATAAATAGATAGTAGCGGCCGCTACTGTCTTAAAATCCATTTATTGATACGTCTTGCTTCTTTCGAGAATGAACACAGACTGATTGAACCACAGACGTTTGGACGGCTCGCGTATCCATCCGCGGTCACATCTGCAGATCCATCCGCTGATGCATCTGTCTACTTGTAGAGGAGGCAAAGATGGTGGTAGCTGAAGTTTACAAATAATTTAAATAGTTTTTTATTTTTATGAATGCATTAATGAAGACGTAGTATGTAATAAAATGGAAAGCAATGGCCAACATAGTCGTGTTACTCGTAATTTCAAATAACGTTTAGCTTTAGTATTGCTGCAATCCGAAATGTGGTTACCCGCACAATGTAACAGATACCATCGAAACCTTGTTAGCAGATAATAGAGGTTGGAACGGTCTCGAAATTCCATTCCTAAATACCATCGTAGGGAGTGTAAATAAAGTAACTCAACATAACAATTTAATCGATTGATGGACGTGAAATATTAGTTGCCAGTTTTATGTAATAAAAGTACCTAAAAAGCCGGTTTGTATTGTTGATAAGGGCTTATTTTATTTATATATGACCGAATTTATTTTCAGAGCATTTGGTAAAACTACGGTAAGACGGTTTAGTAAGCCAGTGACGGTCAGTGGCGTGCATAGAATATTTTGCTGGAAAAGCAATGAGTGGTCAAGTTTGACGATAAAAATAACATGAAATGAATTAAAAACTAATTAAAAAAAAAATGTATGAAATCATGCACTCTAGGGTAGGCAGTACCTACCCTGGCGCCATACAAATAATGATTTTTCAAAGCGACATTAATTTTTTTCATTTTTTCATTTATTTTCAAGCTTGACCTTCTCATTGCATTTCCAGCAAAAAGTTCTACGCACGCCACTGGTGACGGTAGACAAAGATAGTGATAGATTGGTAGTCAAAATCAGAAAGACGATTAATTAATAGGGTAGATTATTACCGCTTTGGGCCGATAACATTGCAAAAGTAGCTGAAAAGTAATTAAAGAGACCGGCATATGACAAAACAATTTGGCGTTAGAAAGGAGGTTCCCAACAGTGAGCGCATATAGGCTGCTTAAATATGAATATAGTAGATTTAGTATATAGGTTGATATAAAGAACGTAAATTTGTAATTATTTACAACATTGACGTATAGCAACTTCTGTATCAGTCAGAAATCGTCATGTAGACCAATTATTGTCATGAAGCATCATACACAGTGTGACGTAAGCGAGGGCGTTTGTACAACGCGGTGAACTGTCAAAATGTGACGTCTTATACGAAGGCGGCGTTAGTTATGCTTTTGGCCAAGTTCATTTAGAGCAGTATCGAAAAATGAAGTGGGCATGCTACTACCGCTATAATTTTTCGATGATTTCCAAGAAGCCTTAAGGAGATCTCAATAGATGCCATGTCAAAGTTTGATTTTAACTATACTTGAAAATTTTATGCCAAAAATTATCACCAATTTCAGGATAAAATTATTTTTCAGTGCTCACTTTCAGTGTCTATAACATCATTGCGGGGGATGAAGGAGGGCCAAACATATATTATTGTGTTATCGCCGAATGGATCTTCACAACAATATAACTAAATTTTTTGTAACTTTTAACTTTGGGAGTACATGTAAAGTATGTAAAGTACATGAATTTTGTATCGCAATTTTTTTGGAATGTCCGCCGCAACGGCTGTTCTCCTTCATCGAACTCACGTCAAAAGCTACGCCCATGTTATTGCTAAAAGAAAAGAAGGAACTCACTCCACACATGCACGCTCCAGCCGTGATGCTTCTCCCCCTCACCAGAGGGCGCCTGCATCTCTGCCACTTCCGCCCCCTCCTGTTCGGGCAGAGTCCGCCACCGCTTGAGGAGCTCCCTTGTTTTGTCTTTGGTCTTCCCGCAGGCTTCCTTCCAGTTGGTGAAGTATTTGCGTGAGACTTTCGGGCTTGTAAGGGAGGAGTCTTGTCTGGAATAAAGGGGATGGTGAGAGCAGCAGGAAATAAATGAGTTTTGTTTAAATTAGCTTTCGCTTGCGACTTCGTCTGCACTGACCTTTTAAAACGTACATCCCTTGCATACGTACATCCGATCCATTACAAAACAATGTGTAAGGTATCGCGATGTATGTGTCTTGGACTCTTGGCCATATGCAGAATTGATCATTTCAGGATCTGCTCAGATATAATGAAATCTGTAAACACTAAAGGGGTTGCCTCGCTCTGCTCCACTCTGCTCCGCTTCGCTCGGCTCCCGAATTTATGATCACAAGCAACCTAACACGTTCCTCCTCGTTTCGCTCGTCGACGCACCTATTTTCGACTTTTTGTTGGAATTATATCGTAAATTTTTTATTTCATACTTTACGATATTGTCGGCAGATATTGAAATGATTAATTCTAAGATAGACCACCACATATATGTTTCTTTTTAGATAAACAAATAATAATTATAATAAAATATAATCAATAGCGAAAGCCCTAATCAAAATCCATTCAGTAGTTTTTACATAAATCAATTCTACGATGAGTTCTATCCGTTTTCTTTTTATATATACCACCACATATGTGTCTTTTTCGATAAAATATGTACCGTAACTTACTCAATAGTGAAAGCCCTATTCCAAATCTATTCAGTAGTTTTTACATGAATCGCGAGCATACAGAGAGACTGAAAACAGACAAAATTGTTTGACATTTCTGAACCATTTTTATGTGTTGCCAATTATCTTGTACGGACAAAGCTACATACGCTTTTATCACAAGTTACGACATGTAGAAGCTTTTTAAAAAACTCACGCTTCTATAATAATGCAGATGTCATCCATGGCATGCTTTTACTTATCTCTCAAATCCAAATAATAGTGTAAATCCGTTGCCACCCAAAATAATAAAAGGGAAAAATAGTAGGTTTTGAAACTCATTGAAGTAAATAACCCTGCCGTAAAATGTTTTAATTGCTTTATGGTCTTGCGTGATATGCGCAAATGAGTAAGGAACTAACGATTAAGAAAGCCCTTATTAAAACATTAAGGCACAGCAAGGCAATAATTAAAATAATAGGTGCCGTTATTTTGGACCCCGCTTAAGTACAATCTCCAACAGCTCACGGTGTTTACAGTACTTATCACGCCCGGGAAAGCGTATTGCATTTGGGTGTAGAACAGGGCGGCTATTCTCGCAAAAAATTTCACACGCTTTGCTTTTCATTCGCCTCTATTTATTGCGCCATAGATGCCGTGTGGTGATGTTTCTATCAACTATAACTCCTAAAATGACAAGTAAAGCATACTATGAATACGTACAACAGGTTTATATTTTAAAAGTTTGATACGTTTCTTCATAAATAAAAAATATAATAAATAATAAAATAAATGAAAAATAATTTATTAATGTGTATATTTTCACATAATAGTGTGGTTGAGTGTGTGGTTTATTTAAACTGGGTTTATTTCGTATAATACTGTTATTAGTTCTCCTGTGTGTTTTATGCTTTACTTGTATATCTGCTTATTACTCGTCAATATTGTGTTGCTCAAATTTACTTATTTATGTCAGTAAAACTTTATTTGTTTGATAACATTTGACTATTATGTTACTATTAGTGAAAACTTGTAATTGGCCATATTATAGTTACTCTGTTGATATTTTTAGTCACCTTGTGCTGTAAGTTTTCCTTGATGTATAAATAGGTGGTAGAGCTGATGCCGGGCTCGACTGTGGAGGTACCACCATCTTAGTCGCAAATCCTCCCGAAGTTATTTGGGGGAGAGTAAGAGAACAGCTCTCAGGCAAAACCAGGCGGCCCACCATTGCTTGGGACCGATGGATGGTGGTTTATACATCCCCAATTTCCGGGCCTTATATAAAACAGACTGGTGAGGGGCAGCGGCGTCACTGGTGCTAGGGTTTCGGCACCGCGCTCACCAACCCGCCTGCCCAGCGTGTGTGAGTATGGGCATTTCTTCCAGGAGGATTACCAAGAGTGGTGATATCCTGGAAAGGCCTATGTCCAGCAGTGGACGAAACAGGCTGATGGATGGATGGATAAATAAATAAATAAAGGGCTTGTAAAAATCACCCGCTTTCGGCGTTCGCAAATTGTCGCATGTGCGAGAATCGCCGTCCATGCCCTCAATACTGGCACGAGCGCAAAAATTGCATAGGCAGATTGCGGATGACTTTAAAAGGGATTTTCTACAGACATGTGTTGATTTTTTTTATTGAAAACGTATAGTGTGCATTCTTTATATCCTATAGCTTCTCTTTGATGTGGTCACTCTAATTTCCATCGCATGGCATATATCAAACTTTAAACAAATATCTAATGACTGATATTGCGAATGCGCAATATTGCCGGAATAATCACCCAGCTCTTCTTTTTAGGGTACCGCTGCCAAGGGGCAAGACGGAGCCGCTTTGCTCTCTATCCGTCTATTCGTCCGTATGTTGCGGGTGTCTAGCTTGCAGACGGAATGAGTTACAGATTTAAAATATTGGTTATGTTGTGTAAAAGGTTGACGCAAAACCGAATATATAATATGTAATTAAATTAATTTGAATCCCGGTTCAGAGCTCCTCACGTCCAGATTTACTTTTCTGATTTTCTGTACCGCAATGATATAAATTTAATTTTCAGGGGGTATACTACATTTAAAAGGAGCCGAAAGCTGCGTTTGGCGTATCATTGTCTAGAAATCATTGTACAAATATATTTTTTCTCTCCAAAGATAAATAAACGGGGCGCCATCAAAATTGTCGGTTGTAGACCATTTTTATTTCGGGGTCTATCTCAAAAACTAAACTAGTTAGGAGTTTGAAATTGTCTGTATATTATGTGCCTTTTACTATATTTAAACAATAAATACTGAAGATGCCGTTTTTTAATATATAAGGTCCTACAATTCAAAGTGAAAAAAAAAACAGATGATAGAGTATCCCCAATAACTGAAGATGCCATTTTTTAATATATAAGGTCCTACAATTCAAAGTGAAAAAAAAATCAGATGATAGAGTAAAGAACATTCCACCGAGAAGAAGAATTTTAAAATATTTA
This sequence comes from Ypsolopha scabrella, assembly GCA_910592155.1. Taxonomy (NCBI): domain Eukaryota; kingdom Metazoa; phylum Arthropoda; class Insecta; order Lepidoptera; family Ypsolophidae; genus Ypsolopha; species Ypsolopha scabrella. Next base: position 12,729,455 of record OU342982.1, read on the forward strand.
GTAATATTTTATAATTTTCCATCCATCCATCAGCCTGTTTCGTCCACTGCTGGACATAGGCCTTTCCAGGATTTTACCACTCTTGGCGGTCCCCCTGGAAGAAATGCCTATACTCACACACGCTGGGAAGGCGGGTTGGTGAGCGCGGTGCCGAAACCCTTGCACCAGTGACGCCGCTGCCCGTCACTAGTCTGTTTTAAGGCCTGGCAATTAGGGATGGATATACCGCCATCCATCGGTCCCAGGCAATGGTGGGCCGCCTGGTTTTGCCTAAGAGCTGTTCTCTTACTCTCCCCCCAATAACTTCGGGAGGATTTGCGAGTAAGATGGTGGTACCTCCACAGTCGAGCTCGGCATCAGCTCTACCACCTGTATTTATAATTTTAAATAGACACAATTTTTTGGAATTAAAATTACAAACTTATTAGTACCTACAAATAATATGAACAAAACTGCAAAGTTTAGTTGTCAAATATTTGTAATTTAAATTCCTAAAAATTGTGTCTATTAACTTATTCAAATGGTACGGAACCCTCAGGGTGCGAGTCCGCTCGCACTTGACCGTTTTTTTGACAATTTCAGTGTGTGTGAAACACCTCTGGCACACCCTTGGAGATTTTTGTCGTGAGGATGTACTGTAAGGATTGCTTATACAAAATTGTACTAATGATGCAATACCTAACAAAAGAAACATCTAAATCAGATCCACACACAACTTTGTTTTCGTTTTACTGCAGGTAAGAGTTGTTTTTGTTTTAGAGACATCACTAAGGTATGAAAACCAATTTGGAGCGCGTTACTTAGTACTAATTATGAATTTCACGTCGTAAACGCTAAAGCAACGGCAACTTGAGCTGAACTTTAATTAAATTAGCAGCTAAAAGTATACGGCTAGAAATATAAGTTAGGAGTGAGTTTCAGGAGGCCTCTTTCAGTTAAAAAGCGTGGAACCAGGGGGCTCTCAAGGTAGATGGTCTTTAAATGGTTGACTTTATATGTATAAAATGAAGTCCAACCGTTTATTTTGCTAATTTAATGTAAGAGGGTCAGATTTTGCTGCTATACAAAAATATTTGTCATCTTACTTGCACACAAATGCATTAAATCAAAAAGAAAACTTTACCCAACGCCTAACCTACATATACTTCTTATTCTTCTTAAAATACTCTTACATCTTGTACTTTATGCCCCATAACGTCCCGTTTTTCACATACATTTTTCCTAAATAACAACACTTTTTTTTAATTTGATAAGTTCATAAATATTAAAAAATGCTGTAGTTTAAATAAGATCTAGGATTCAAAATCGCGCTAAGAAGTTGATATTTTAATGTAGGTATTTAAGAAAAATGTATGTAAAAAACGGGACGTTTTGGGGCATAAAGTACAAGATGTCAGAGTAATTACTTGTATTTTTTTAATATGCTGATTACTCGATATTTTTAGACGAATAAGAAGTATATGTAGGTTAGGCGATGGATAAAGTTTTTCTTTTTGATTTAATGCATTTGTGTGCAAGTAAGATGACAAATATTTTTGTATAGCAGCAAAATCTGACCCTCTTACATTAAGTTAGCAAAATAAACGGTTGGACTTCATTTTATACAGATAAAGTCAACCATTTAAAGACCATCTATCTTGAGAGCCCCCTGGTTCCACGCTTGGCTTCAGCTTTTAACTGAAAGAGGCCTCCTGAAACTCACTCCTAACTTATATTTCTAGCCGTATACTTTTAGCTGCTAATTTAATTAAAAATAATCGGTTGGTCAGTTATAAAAGAAATATATTTGATTATGATTAGTTAACATCTCAAACTTGGTCTTACAAAATTTCACCCCCCCCCCCGCCAAATATAATGCTGGGTCTATGTCTAGCTAAAGCTAGTTCCAAGAAGAGTCGTAAAGGCTACTGTAAGAGTTAGCAACTAACTGTACAGTAAGAGCAATTCTAAAGCATGATATTTAAAGTGCCATCTCTTAAAATCACCCTAAAATTAGGTTTTAATTTTTTGTACTAATAAATAATAAAGTGGGTAGTAAGAAAATCATGGCTGTAAATTTAAAAGTTTTGAGAATTTTGTCTGTCTGTTCCTCTTTACTTCAAGAAATCATTTAGAATCATTTATTTCAATATAATATAACAAGATATACTATCAGACTAAATATGTACAAAACTCTTATTTGATATTTTACAAATAAATTTTAACAGATAAAAAATAAATAGAGCAGACCAAGTTATTAGTCGCACTTAGTGCTTACCCTAAATAAGGTTTCACATAAAAAATAACTGCTAATAGTTTTAATTTTCCTAATGGGGTCAGCAAATAAATCTAGATCTGGCAAGTGTTCGCGTAGTGAGTTGAGGAGCACGGGAGCGCGTACTGTAGCCTCGTTGTTGCCATGTTGCGTACGCGCGGTCGACTCCCTAGCAGTCGGTGCCGGCGGCCTCCCCGCGCCGCGCGCCGCCGCCGCAGTGTGCCTACCCCGGGACACAGAGAGGATCGATGGATTGTCGATTACAGTCCGTAGTAAAAATCACTCAACGGATTTGGATGAGGATTTCCTTATTATCATCCTAGGAACCCTGGTCAACCTATAGGCTATAGGGGTTGTTCATATAATAACCGTGAAGCCGAAAACTGATAAATAGTTGCGCAAACAAAAGATACATTGATTGAAAGACACTTCCGCGTGAGTAAAGCCGCTGGCAAAAGCTAGCCGTTTATAAAACACCAGCTCTAGAATGCCCCGAAATTTTATGTCATGAAAATCTAACTCTGGGGCGATTTTATGCAAACTTCATTTTAAATCTTACTTTTCAGAATAGCTCTCAGTATATAATAATTGTTACGGGTAATACTAGAAGATAGGATACACTTAGGTTTACCCGGGTAATTTTATACAAAACTTCGGAGGTCGCCTCGCTCCGCTCCGCTTTGCTCGCCACCTAATGTTTATTAACATGTCAACCTAACACGCTCCTCCTTGCTTCGCTCGTCGTCGCACCTATTTTTGACTTTTTTCGGACTTTACCCGTGACATATACCGGGTGTAATTGTTAAGTGTGACCAGCCGATTATTCCGTAACTATTTCAGATATAAAAAAAAATGTAACTGATACCGAAATTACGTTATCTAATCAGTAAAATGACATCAATAACTTTTTGAAAATCAAACGAAAAGTATTCAAAATGTTGACTTTAAACACTCCTATACATTTAATTTAGTATGAGATTAACAAGGACGTCACTTAGAACATCTGCTTGAATACAAAATATTGCACTTACAGAGTAATAAATATTATTCAATTAAAAGATGGTTTTATTACTTTGTTAGGTTAATAAACAGTTTCCTTTAATATCAGTACTAAGCTAAAATAACCTTTTAAAATAAGGAAACTAAAACCTTTGTACTAATCTCATACTAAATGTATGAGAGTGTTTAATTCTATCAGTTAAAATTTTTTTGATGTCTGTAATAGTTACGGAATAATCGCCTAGTCACACTTAACGATTACATCCTGTATAATAGAAAAGTTCGTAAAATGAAAAATGATGTTTATTAGTGGCGACGTAATAATATAGAAAATAATAATATAATCATATTATTTATATGAATTACTCACACGATTTAAAATAATAAAATAAGTGAAACCAATGGAGATCTGTGGTCTTTGCATACCCATCTAGAGCAAGTCTATATAAGCAAGCATGAGCATATGTAATTTGTACCTACTTCCACTTGCTTTAAGATTTATTCATTTACGAACAGTTTTTCGTGATGCTTACAATTTTTTATACATTTTTGAACCAACAGCGTATATAAATAAAAATGGAAGTTACCGGCCAAAGCCGAATTAAGGACACACTAGTTCGGCCTAGTTTTTAGTGAAACTTCAAAAAACCAATAAAAATAACTTTCTTGAACCAGTTCCACAATTATTTATATTCTGTATCCTCCCTAACACACTGGTTTCGTTAAAATATCGGTATTTTTGTATACTTCTTAAGTTAGAAATTTTTTAGAAAGTCTATTGGATTTTAATAAATTTCCAGTATTATTACTGTTTGTTTTCTGTACTCCACTCGGCATAACACTGGAGTTCACAAGTTCATAACTTTTTACACGCGATGCGTCCCGCGGGAGACGGTGCCACTGTCCGGGCTGGGACCTTGGGACAATAGAAATATGAATAAAACTTACAAACTGAAGCATATTTATTGTGCACTGGAGTTCCCTATAGTTTTAGTCTTCGAGGTTATCAAGATTTAGGGATACCAGCGTGGCGTTGTGGCTTGTTGAAATGAGAAAATAATAATAATAAAAGAAACACAGTAAAATTGAGAACCTCCTCCTTTTTGGAAGTCGGTTAAAAATAACATGTTATCTGCTGAAAAGGTACTACTCAAACTTGATTTGTGAATATCTATTCGAAAAAGTGTTTTGTTTCGCATATCACAGCGTCTTTCTTTAACTATACATTTTAGTCGTTCTTTACTTACAAATTTTACTAATTTAATTTGGCCAAGTGCGAGTCGGACTCGCACACAAACGGTTCCGTACACAAAACATTACGGGTATGGCACCCTAAAAACATTATGGTACAGAAAGGTTGACAAGCATTCTTAGCGCCATCTATCATCTTACCAATGAACCTCGGTATAAAAATCTCAGGCGCTATAGTTAACACGAGGTTTATTGTATGGAGACCACCCTTGGATTAATTTTGTTTTTATTTTTATTATTTGTCGTGATAGGGGTCATAGTAACAAATATTTTGTGACAACTGGCACTGGCTACATATTGCGGTTGAAGCTGTAGACCCCTGTGACAAACGGACGAACAGACAGACAGCGGAGGCTTAATAATAATAGAGTCCCGTTTGGCACCCTTCGGGTACGGAACCCTAAAAACGAAAGAGTTCTTTTACTGCAATTAAAATGTCCTTTCATTTCCGACCTACTTACTCAGCTCGATTATGTACAGTCCAATTTTGGTTCCTACTAAATTACTGTAATCGTTGTGGCAGCGTAAAAAGAACCGAAACCATTCGATTCGGCGAGTTGACCTTCGGCGTACTGTACATTTATTATATTCACACGAACGCAAGACTAAATAGAAACTACCCTCTAATTAATTACACCCAAATTCTAAGTACATACTCAGCAACAGTGCGAAGTACCATCAAAGGGAATTTAGTAGTCCCCACTCAACAAATTGAGTGGTCACTCAACGGCCATACCGACCAAAAGGACATTCAGAGAAGTCGGAATTGAAAGATTTTTCGAGCTTTTTCCGAGCTTATGTGATTTCCGGTGTACGGATCTGTCGCTTGCTGGTTGGTTATTCGAAAGGGATAATCCGTGGTACTAGGCTGTATTCATTCGATATGGTATCGCAGTATAGCTGCTTGATAATATTTTTGAGTATGGAGGTTATGTGAAATAAATAATTTATATATACTAATAATAAAGTCGTGTCTGTATATTGAATATTTATTTTAAAATTTGAACTATAATGGGTTATTAGTATTATACTAACAGATTTTCAATTTTTTGTCTGTCTGTCTGAAAGTATGTTCCGTTTTAACTCGAAAACAATTCAACGGATATGAATACGGTTTTCTTTATTATCATCGAAATAACAACAAAGCTGAAAAGGGGGTAGATATTGAAAAAACGCAGACGGAGACGAGTATTTACATAGTTCCGCAAGTGACTGACTAAAAGACAATAACGCTCGTCTTAAAACCGCGGAAGATATAATTGGGGATCGGATTCATTCTTGGTTTCACATTTCTCGATTGCAAAGGAAATAAAAGTTGTCGCTTTTATACCGCCATTTTATTTATTTACGGTTCTCCTCTTCAAAAGTTTTTATCAGAAGCGGTGTGATTCCGCACCCACACGATGTCCCGCTCAAGATCCAACTCGAGACGCCGTTATGAACGAAATAAATTACGAAGAAGTCGTAAGGGCAACCCTGAAAAGTCAAGAAGAAGTCGTTAGAGAGAAATAGAAGCCCAAGACGAAAACGAGTGAGAAGATCGCCATCAGATTTTTATGATCGTTCAGAAACAAAGACTGCGACCGGACGAGAGTGCAACGAGGCACTGACTGCGACCGGAAATAATTGCAGCCAGCCCCTACCCACGACCAGACGAGACCATGTTATCAACCTGATGCCAGGTCAAAGCAACCAAGGAATGGGATCGCAGGAGCAGGCTACGAGATTGGAACAAAGTAGTGAGTCGTATATTACCCTCAAATGTGTCAATTAATAGAAGTGATTTTGCGCAACTGCTCCTCGTTAAAGTCCGATTCGTCATCAAGAATTAATTGTAACGAAAACATGATACCCGAATTTGACCCATCAATAAAAAGTCACAAAATGGAATTATGGTTAGCAAAAGTAAATATGTGCCAAAATTTATGGGTGGGGAGACACGCACACTATTCATTACGCACTTCCAAAATTAAAAGGATATGCTAAAATAAGGTATCAGAGTCAATAAACTGTTTTACGTAGCTGGCAGGACTGGCAAGTGTTGCTAATTAAATCTTTTCCATCTGAATCCAATTACGGCACGTTACTTTCAGACATGGTATAACGGCGATTACGGTATGGAGAAAATTTAGGCGATTATTTTTATGAAAAAATTACTTTAATAAATGCATGCGAGATAACGGGAAAGCGTGCCGTAGATTGCTTAGTTCACGGGATAGACGATCGTACAATACGTTCAGGTGCAGTGTCCGGGCGATTTGTAGAACCGGAAGACCTCTTGAAATTTTTAAAAGACGTTTGCAAAGATCAAAAAGACGCGGTTAAAATAATGAACAAAAATAAACCTGGGCTAGTGTGTAAGAGATGTAACGAAATAGGTCATAAGGCGATACATTGTCGTGAAAATAATTCACAGACTGGACAGTCTGTGACCTCGGGTATATTTTGTTTCAATTGTGGTGAAAAGGGTCACAGATTGCACCAGTTTACCAAACCATTGATAAAATGCGAAGAATGTAAATTATATGGACATAAAATAAACGAGTGCACGCGAAAAAATATAGTAATAATAATTCCAATAAGCAGGTTCTTTTGATAGATAGTGAAAAATTAAGTGGTAAAAAATATTGTAAACAAGCTTTTGTAAACCAAGATGACAAAATTGACTGCTTTGTCGACTTGGGGAGTGATTGCACATTGATAAAGGAAAAACAGCTACGAATTTAAACCTAGCAATTACAATTGACGCGATTCCTCTTGTACGCGGGCTAGCTAATTTCAGTGTGCAGCCAATAGGAAAAACTACGTTTTATTTACGCATAGATTCAATAGAAACGGAAATAACAGCATATGTTGTCAAGGACGATCAATTGCATACACCTATGCTAGTTAGACAGAATTTTACCGAATTACCGCAGTTTATAATTACGAAAACAAATGATTCCTTTACAATTTTTTCTCGCACAATCAATACAGAACTTCCCCAAATCGATGAAAATATGCCAGTCACTAAGTTTCGACTGTATGTCAATTCTGATTCAGAGATTAATGGTGTAGTGTTGTTAAAATGTTATTGCCCTGAGCTACGACATGCCGATGTTTACACAAGGTCAAGCTATCGAAATGTTTGCGGAATAGAATACGGTGTTCGGGAAGGGTTATATAATATTAGAGATAATAAATGTGATCTTTTTATTACAAACCTTTCTGAATTACCCATCTACCTTTGGAAAGATTTAGCAATTGCAAGAGTCATATTACATATTACAGACAGACATATTACAGACTAGCAAAAACACTTGCAAATCCATGTGGGCTATAATTAATACAGAAAGAGGAAAATCAACTCGTCAAAACTCTAACTTTACTGACATCGTCAGAGATCCGTCAGGTGGCAAATTTCGCACAAAGCTTGAGCTAGTAAACTCGATGAACGCTCGGTTTGTGGGGGCAGCAGTCGCGTGCGGCGCCCCGCGAGCCAACGTACCCGCCGTCGCCGCAGCGCTGCGGGCTGCACGGCCGGGTGCCGACCGCTCGCTCTCACTAAGACCTTTCACGGCCGTCGAAGTCTATCGTATCATCGTGACGCGGATACCTCATAAACCTACGAGAGATATATACGATATATCGATGGACCTCATGCATATGGCTGCCCCGGTACTATCCCCACTGCTTGCTGATGTCTTCAATCGCTATATCGGACAGGGTACCTTTCCTTCAGCTTTAAAACTAAGTAAAATTTCTCCTATTTTTAAAGGTAAGGGTACACGAGAAGACATCGATGGGTATCGACCGGTGGCTGTAATACCGAGTGTCGCGAAAATATTCGAAAACGGTATCAGTTCTCGCCTAGTAGAATATTTAGAGTCAACAAACGCACTATCAGACTGCCAGTATGCATATCGCGCGGGTCGCTCAACAACTTCGGTCGTACGAGAGGTCGTGTCTCAGGTGTTATACGCTCGTGACAATAAGTTACAGGTCGCAGTGTTATTCTGTGATCTGTCGAAAGCGTTTGACGTTGCTGACCATCAAACCCTTGCAGTCAAACTTAGCCATTATGGGATCGTAGGTACAGAACATGACCTACTGACGGACTGCATGCGCGATAGGTCGCAGATGGTAGTGGGCGACGGCGGTGACGTTAAGTCTGACCCTTTAACGACCACTATGGGAGTAGCCCAGGGTTCATCATTGTCAAACATCATGTTTTCACTCCTACTAAATGATCTACCCGAAGCTATATCCTCAGGTGAGATACTGATGTACGCAGATGACGTCGCCGCGGTTGTGTGTGCTCCTAGTATCGATCAGCTGGAGCAGCGGTTGAACGAGACTGTGACAGCTGTGGCAAACTGGTTCGCGCAGAATGGACTCGTGTTGAACTTATCAAAAACTCAGTTCATCCATTTCTACCTTCGAGGGCAACCTCCGAGACCACTATCAGTGCACGTCAACGGGACCATAGTTGACCAGGTACAGACGACCACCTTCCTCGGCTTTATAATTGACAAAGGGCTTACCTGGAATGCTCACATTGATAAGCTGTGTGGGAAACTCGGCAGTGCTTGCTACGCCCTCTATCGACTCGCACAGACTGTTCCTCAGGAAGCCGTACGATCATGTTACTTCGCCACAGTACACTCTGTACTACAATACGGCACCGAGTTATGGGGACGCGCTGCCGACTGGGAGCGCGTCTTCAAAATGCAGAAACGGGCCGTAAGGGCGATAGCTCGAGTATCGCGTGACACCTCCGCGAAGCCCTATTTTAAATCGTTAGGCATCATGACGTTGCCAGGCATAATAATTTATCAGGTTGCAGTCTACGTCAGGGAAAACCGTGGCTTGTATCGTACTCATGCAGACATCCACACGTACAATACTCGCCAAGCAAACAGACTGGCAGTTATAGGATGCGGACTCGCTAAATCTTCCAAACTGATGCACGTAATGGGCCCAAACGTGTACAATAATCTACCCGAACACGTTTTACAATCATCAAGCCTAAACAGCTTTAAATTCAAGCTGAAACGCTATCTCATCGAGCAAACTTTCTATAAATTTGAAGATTATTTTTTTTAAATTGATAATAATTTTAAATTTGAATTGTAATTTTTGATTTGAATTTATATCTTGATTTTAATTTTAATAATGATCCCAATTTTGTATATAATTTTTGATCTGCATGACATACTATTATTTTGATTTACGCTATTAGGTAATATTTTTAAAAAATGACGTGTAATAATATTTATGAAATAAATGTCTTATGTCTTATGTCTATCCTATCAATTTAGACAAAAGCCTTGAAGAACCATCTTTATATTGCTTAACGGTTCAAAGCAACTTTCCGACTAGATCAATTTGAGATTCTCGTTAATCCTTCATTAACAGAAGAACAAAAGAATAAAGTATATTATTTAGTAGCAGAGTACCGAGATTGTTTTGCACAGAATCTGAACTTGGATGCACTAATGTCTCGAAACTAGAAATAAAACTAAAAGATGATACTCCAGTCGTTTAACGGCCATATCGATTAAGTCACACGGAAAAAGAAGTAGTCAGGGGAATTGTAAATGAGTTAATGGAGAACCATATAGTCGAAGAATCATAATCGTCATACGCAAGTCCAGTACTTTTGGTGTCAAAAAAGACAGGTGGTTATAGATTATGTGTTGATTACCGTGCGTTGAACCGTAAAATAATTAGAGATCAATTTCCGCTTCTTCGTATAGATGATTAAATTGATCTATTAAGTGGTAATGAATACTGTATTAGCTTAGATATGGCAAGTGGCTATTATCAAATTCCAGTTAAAAATGATTGCCAACAGTTAACGGCCTTCATTACGCCAGACGGATTGTTCCAATTTCGAAGAGCCCCTTTCGGTTTAGCCAACTGTCCAGCAGTTTTTCAAAGAACTATCAATAAAATATTAGGTAAACCTTTTGCAATTATTTCCGACTGTAGTGCATTAGGCTCAACATTTGTTAAGCGAGACATCTTACCTCGTATTGCTCGACGGTGGGTAGGATTGCAAGAATACGACTGTGTAATATTACACAAACCAGGGTGTTCCATGAAATGCCAGTGATCATCTTACTGATGGCTCTGACAAATAGGATCATTTCTCTCGGGTGTTACGTATATCTCAGGATGACTGGTTGTTAAGTGATTATCAGATCTGAAAATTCAGCATATACGTTCCGTATTGGAGGACCCTCACTATAATGACATAGTGGAAATAAAACAAAATTATGTTGTAAAAAAATCGGGTACATCGAAAAGTTGGAGAAGAGTTAAGGTGGGTAGTACCAAAAAGCGCCAGATGGCAAATTTGCCAACGTAATCATGATGAGATAGGACACTTTGCATTAGAAAAGACGTTAGACAAAATTAAAAAAAAGACTTTTGGTTTCCAAAAATGAAAAAATTTGTCTCGAAATATGTAAAATCATGTTTACATTGCGCATTTGGTAAGGAACCTGCTGGATCTAAAGTTACTTACATAACATTCCGAAAACCGATATCCCGTTTCACCACGTAGACCATCTATGGCCGTTTGTAAGAGGTGCAACAGGTAATCAGTATCTTCTAGTTATGGTCAATGGGTTTACAAAATTTTGTGTTTTAAAACCATTGCGTGATACAAAGTCAAAACCAACAATTAGAGTTCTGAAGGATATCTTTTCAACGTTTGGTCATCCCTTACGATTAATTTCGGACAGAGGCACATTCTTCACATCTACAGAGTTCAAACGATTTTGCACGGAATTTGAGATAAATCATATAGGTACTCAACGTGGAATCAGTGCCGCGAGCAAACGAACAGGTCGAACGTTACAATCGAACTATTTTAGATGGGTTTTGAACGTACACGGATCAATCGGGAGAAAATAAATGGGATCAAGAATTGGGAAAAATACAATGGGGTCTGAATAATACATTAAATATAGGTATCGGTAAAACGCCAGTTGAAGCGCTTTTTGGAAAACGATTGTTAGGTAAAGGTGAGGGTATTCTGCAAGATGCAGTAGTTGAAACAAGACAAAATTCCAAGGATATTGAACAGATAAGAGAAGAGATCGTTGAACACATTGATGAGGATCAAACACAACAAATAAAAAAGATTTTATAAAAATAAAAAAAATGCAAAAATATACAAAATAGGTGATTTGGTAAAATATTAAAAAATACCCCCTCCAACGATGGTAAAAGCCGGAAATTGGTGCCACAATACACTGGTCCCTTCAAAATAAGTGAAATCCTTGAAAACGATCGTTATAAGGTATCAATTATTGCTGGGTCAACGATAACAAAGGGTCACTATAGTACTGTTTGGTATGTTGATCGTATTCAACCATGGATCATAATTCCAGAGAGCGAAAGTTCAGATGATGAATCGGCCTCCAAAGAATAGATATAAAATTGAATTAATATTTAGTTGATATGATTTGATAAAATTTTATTCATAATTGTGTTGAAAAACAATAAGTATTATATAGATGTTTAATATTTCAAAGAATTCCCATAATGTGTTTTCTGGATGTATTGAAGTTGATTGGATATTCATAAATCTGGAAGGTGGTCACGGTTATAAGAATCTAGAGGGTTCTTATTGATTTTACAACGAGGGGACCACTGCAGATGTTGATTAGATTGTATTTGGAAGGTGTACACGATTGTTAGAATTACGAAAATGTTTCTTGATTCAACAATGAGGGGTCCACTGCAAATCTTGATTAGTTATTTGCATCTGGAAGGTGGTGACGACTACGGAGTTCGAAACATCTGTTTCTTTCTCTATAGTGAGGGTCCCACTGCAGATCAGATACTATATCTGGAAGGTGATTACCATTATCAAAGTTTGGAACAAAACGAACCATTCATTTGATAATGAGGGACTCACTGCAGATATGTTTTTATCTGGAAGGTGGTCACGGTCAAGGGGTTTTTAGTTTTTCTTTTAACTCAGTGACGAGGGGCCCACTGCAGATATTTAGCTTTAATTTATTGGTGAGAGTACTTGATTATAATTATATTTAGTTCGAGGACAAACTTAGAGCCAGGATGGCCGATTGTTAGATATTGTCAATTTATTCCAATATTTTTACTATTATCATTAAAATCATTTAGGTTTATTTTGATTAAGTTGATTTCTGATTATATTATATTTATGAACATCAGACAGATTTTAAAAAATAATGGTTTTGAGTATTTCCGTTTGAAAATAAAATGTAAAATAGTGTCAAATTTACTATATCCGTTTCCATTTTTATATTTAATTTGTAACTTCCCGTTGTGATGTATTCCGGTTTGATTTACTAATTTGAAAATAAAATGTAAAATAGTGTCAAATTTACTACCTATATATCCGTTTCCATTTTTATATTTAATATGTATAACTTCCTGTTGTGATGTTTTCCGGTTTGATTTAATAGAATATTGTGCTACTTCCGTTAGAGTAATTTTGTAAGACATCCGGAATGGATCGAGGCCCTAGCGTGACAATATAAGTCATTGTTCGTTGGGGATCGGATTCATTCTTGGTTTCACATTTCTCGAGTGCAAAGGAAATAAAAGTTGTCGCTTTTATACCGCCATTTTATTTATTTACGGTTCTCCTCTTCAAAAGTTTTTACTACCTAAGATCAACTTTGGGAACTTAAATGTGTTTATTACACTTTACTATCTTACTATCGATCAATATAAGATCTTTTAGGGTATAATTAACCATGACGAACGTCTTTACATGGCCCACTAAGACTTCCATTTTGCCCACAAAAAATCGAAAAAATTGATGTAGTGTACAGCATACAGAATGCAAGAATTTTACTCCTGCACTCAAACAAATATATAACTAATCAGTATGTAGGCCAGTATGGATCAGTATGGAAATACCATGGTATCATAATGAAGAGTTGGTCTAGAAACGCATATACGCTTACACAGCTCCACCACCCAGTTAGAAAGCTTTGTTATTGAAGGATATCTATCAGTTCATAGAAAACTTCCGCGTCTGCTCTGCTCTTCAATTACGCCCGTTTAAAGTGTGTTTGAGTATTTTATGTCTCGCTACAGAATCCAGAGGCAGAGCTCGCGCTACAAAAGAAGGCAACCTGTCAATTTAAGAAATATATCGGCGGTTATAGGCGGTACGTCTTTCGCGATGGGAGTTCTAGCGACATTCTTGAAGCAGACGCGTTATTACCTTTCGAAGGTATCCTTGGAGCTATCACTGGACTTGGAGAGGCGTCTCTTCTCCCTCAACTCCCGGTCGCTGCCCGAGGGTGACCTCTCTGGGGGAAGCTTCAGCTCTTTCTCTGACTTCGCACTGCTGGACCTGGTTGACCTGCGAGAAACATCCCAGATTTTAAATTTGAGCATTTCAAAAATCAAGTTGAGTGATGCTTATGTAAGAAATACAACGATGTGATTGGCCCGCTTGTGGGTTTTTGAAATAGGAACTGTGCTTCCAATTTAATAAAAAAAAAAATGATTTACAATGCATTATAAAACTAGAGAAGATTAGTTGAAACAAATTTCAAGTGAACAAATATTTTGAAAAATATCTTCGGGCCAGGATTCGAACCTGCAACCTCTTGCTTTCAAAGCAAGTAAGCTACCACTGGGCTATCAAGGTTCTACTGTACCGTTGACTTTTTCCACCATAAATGAACAATGAATTTTATTAACTCTTTAAAATAGTAGTTCATTCAATAAGTGCGATAAGGACTCGCTTATCGCTTGGGTTTCAAATCGTCCTCGTAAGCTATTACCCTTACCCACGTGTATCAAACTACATTTTTAATGCATAGTGTGAGTAAATTAATGAAACATAATTAAAGAAACAAACAAACAATAAATACTGCAAATGAACTTAAGGCAATCATTCTTTTTCTTTGCACGCAAGTTAGCAACTTGACGGAAATAAGCTGCTTTCAGTTTGATGCGTTTGCAGGCTGCTTTCAGTAATAACTTACCTTGATACTGTCCTGCTGTCAGTGGCAGGCAGCTGTCGTCCAACGATCAAGCTGAACGCAGCCTATGAACGCATTAAACTGAAAGCAGCTTATTTCGGTGAAGTCTATGGTACACAAGATAAAACTGGCAACATTTTTTCAATAAATAATAAAAATAGAAATAAAGCACAAGTGTGGAAAAACTAACTTGGCCAATACGAATGGATGGATGGATGGAAGCCGGATGGCTTCCAGGCCATCATGAGAAAACGAAGCGCGTCTCTGATGCAGCGGGTGCGCGCCAGCGCCAACAGCCTCCTGATCACTATATCAGAAAGGGTGGACGATCCTATCGTCAGGCATTTCATCGCCACACACGTGATGCCCTTTTGTTTGTAAATAGTTTGTAACACTAATATAGATATAAGTTAATTGTTACTAACACTTTATGGATGTATGTCCGAAATAAATGGATTTATTATAATACTGTTGATGCGTATAAAATGGGCCATTACGTCGTAAAGTCCTATTTTATATACGTCTAAACTGTTGTCAAAGTCAACTATACCACACTAGTGTTTTATTTTTTATTTTTTTTTGTAGACGTAAAAACGTAGTATGATACACGTGGGTTATGGCAATAACTTACTCGTAACGTTTAAAACACTCCTTATCGTGTTTCAAATCGTTCCTCGTAAGCTATTGCCTCCTTACAGCACTTATAGCATAAACTACTATTACAGTCGCCTGCAGTTCAAGCTTCCTATTTGTAAACGATTTTAACTTCGATATAATCGATACCATCGATAGCACTATCGATATTGTTACTGTTTTGCAAGGTCAACTATCGATAGTCATGCAACACTAGGTGAAACTATTTCATACCGAACACTCAGCATGTACTCAGTATCAAGGTTCGATAACCCTTGTTGTGAAACTCGTAAATTATATATTTCGTTTTCCCTACAAACGCAAGCCCAGCCCCGAATCAATTACTGTGAAGGTTAACATTTTATGTTGCCAAATTAGCAAAGTGTTATCGATCCGTGATACTGATTGATCACTTACCAAGCCTCCATGAATTTGGCTGTTTAAATTAAGGTGCAATAATTTGAAAAAGTGCGCGGCCGAGTTAATAAAAAAAAGGTTGGATAGGATATTGCTGTTTTATACTGAATAATTCACACGGGAGCGTTTTAAATAAATAACGCGTTGTCATGTTGTAGATAATAGGTTTATATGTTCACAAAAGTCATTATTGTTATTTTTAGCTTGGACGGACTACTGTTTTAAACAGAAAAACAGCCTTCAATTTTAATTTTTTTTCGATGCAGCGAAAATTTCTCTATCACGTTTTGGGCTTTGTTATCGTCTTGGAAAAGGGCTCATTTATAACATGTATTTTTTTCAGAACCCTATCTATTGAAGTATGTGAGTTCTACTGTTTTGAAATCTGATTTTTACGACATAATGTCGTATATTTTGAATCTTGGGTTGCCATATTTTTACAGGGGCACCTACCTACACCTGCCTTAAAAACGATAAGTTTTCCAATCTTTGCTCAATATAAAGTGACATTAATTTATGCAGATAAATTCATACTGGATGTTCGGTAAGTGATCAGTATCACAGATCGTTTAAACTTTTGATTAATATCGCAAAATGAATTGTTGACCTTCCATAGCAAATTGACTCGGGGCTGAGCTTGCGTTTGTAGGATACACAAAAAAAAAATTACGACACTCATAAAATGGATCATCGAACCTTAAAGCGACAATTACTGCTGGTGACCTCAGGTGCGAGCGTCTCACTCCTTCGCACGACTCGTCCCGTATTGATCTCTCTGTCGCTCGACGGGGAATCAAGTTGCGAACGCGTTAAAATATAGCTAAATAATTAACTATAATTATCATAGCCTTTAATTCTTCAAAAATAATCAAAGGAAATAATTTATACTTGCAATTGTCGGTACTTGGTGAAACTTGGAAAACATCATAACTAAATTCACTTGTACTTGTTTCACTGGTTTTAATTTTAAGATTTACACGTTAATCCCGACCAGTTTCGGTTAAAACACCATTCTTAGTGTAATTTCCTGAATTTCTGTATCCCTTGAGAATGGTGTATTAACCGAAACCGGTCGGGGTTAACGTGTAAATCTTAAAATTAAATACAGTGAAACAAGTACAAGTGAATTTAATTATGATCAAAGGAAATAATTTGTTGTTATAGTATCTTCAATTTGTCCAAGTTTCAATACTTGATTAATTAAACCGGATATTCGTTTAAATTTAAAATTCTAATCAAGGCACATCATTCCAGATATTCTATAGTTTATCATTACTTTTTTCATTTTTTTAAACGTCTGATGAAAGCCAGCCACTAATTTCAACTTTCAAGGTCACCGACAGGTATAGAGCACTTACTGAGTCTTCAGAATTAGTTTGGCTGTATACATTAATGTCACCTTGTAAACATGACCTTGTTGGTGATGATGAGAAAGTAGGAAGTACCTGCCGTCGTCTCCACTGTCTCGTTTGAAAGTCGGCTTCACGGGGGAGAGGCTGCCAGGCTTTTCTTGCTTTTTCATCTCCATGGTCTTAAAGCTTTCATGATCGAGCGCTCCTTGTAGTGCTGTGGGCAATCGGAAAGGAGCAATGTTTAGTTTATAAGATTTCCGTACTTGAAGATTGCTAAACGGAACGTATTACTAAGTCTGTTAGTCACATGGGTCTATAGCTTCAGTCGTAATAGGTAGACAGTTGAAATTTTCACAGAGTACGTGTTACTATTGCTTCTATCACATTCTATCTATTTAAATTTTTTTTTCAGCTCTATATATATATTCTATATACATATTCTAAAGTAAAACAACAAATAATAAAAATTAGGGTTCCATACTCAACTGAAGCCGAATAGTTTGTCAGGTGCTACCATTTTAGCGGCTTGTTTTGTGTCACCTTAATGCCAATTGATAAGAATTTTTACTACTTTGTTATTATTAGTATAGATATAAATAACTAAATTAGCGTTAGGCTTGGACTCACAACAATGCTATCCAATTTCCATATGCTGTAAATACTTGTAATTACAAGTGTTACTCAGTTTTCAGTTTAAATAAGCCTATAATGCTGTCAAAACTAAATTTTCTCTATTCCAAAATAGTCCTTTAGTGTGAACTTTAGTTTTGACAGCACTAAAACTAAAATTAAAGCCTCCAGAATCGACTTTATTACACAGATATTTTTATCGAAGCTATTATTAAAAGTCACTCGGCATACCAGTTCAGGTGTATTTGATAACTTTGACATCAGTATGAAGTTGATGGAAGTAGTTCGCGTGACAGGAAGCCCTCCGCTGAAGGCACTTGGGTTCATGTCGATCAATACCTTGCTTTATTACTAGGTGACACGTTTTGGTAAGTACTGTTGTGTGTTGTATTTCAGACATATTTCAAATGTTTGCTTTTTAGGGTTTCTTACCAGAAGGGTGCCAGATGGGACCCTGTCACTAAGCCTCAGCTGTCCGTGTGTCTGTCTGTCTGTCACAGGGGTCTACAGCATCAACTGCAATAGATAGAAAGTTTAAAACGTCACAAAATACGTGTTATTATGACCTCTATCACCATAAAAAATGATACATTAAGAAAAATGAAATTTAAGGGGAGGTTCTCCATACAAGAAACCTCGAAAAACATGCATTATTTAAATATTAATTGGTTTTGGGTCTTACTTAAAGACGGTAAAACATACTAGCTTTTTAGTCAGATTGTAGGACATACTCTAAAGTAAAACAAAAACTTACAAAACGTAGGGTTCCGTACGCAGAAGGTGCCAAATTTTTATCAGGTGCTACCATTTTAGTGCCTTGTTTTATGTAGCCTTGATGTCGCTTTGGCATGTGTATTGTTTTTTTTTTTGATTGGAAAACACGTGTACTTGTCTCCTTATTTATATTATTTCCCTTACCGGTTTCGCAGTTACAGCACTTTCAAAGAAAAAATATTTTTTTTACAAATGTTTTTCAATCAAAAATGTATAAAAAGTTCTACCAAGTGCTAACAATCACAAGCATCGACTTCATGTATATTGTTGTTATTTACCTTATTGTCTTTAGAGTTTCGTACCAGTATTGTGGGGTGGTACGGAACCCTTCGTGCGCGGGTCTGACTCGCACTTGGCCCAAATTATTTAATACTCCAATCAACCCTTACCTAAATGTAATGAATGAGATGTTATTTTTGCATGAAACCGATAATAGTGATAGAAACATACGCAAAAACGAAGGAGATTTTTATTAAAACATATTATATATTAAGAAATTGTATTTTACTTAAATTTGTTTATTTTGTCTATATCTACACTCTTATATAAAGAGAAAAAATATATATCACATTCGATAGGACTATCCAAAAACAAAATCAGGGCGGGCGAAGCCGCGGGCAATAGCTAGTGATGAATAAACGCTAATTTAATATCAAATACTTAAAAAAATATAAAAGCAGATAATTTATTAGTTTTTTTGCAGAAGCCCTATTTAACAATTTTCCTGCAAAAACACGAGAAGTACAAAAAAAGACAGAAAAACAAATGCACCAGGAAAACACAATATATATTTTTTTTCTTCTCCAAAAGCCTCAAAAAATTATCGCATGTGGACAAAACCATAATTTCACGACCACAAAACTTTCAGCCGCCGCTGTGCGAGACCCTTAGGTCAACTCAACAGTTGTAATATTCATTTAAGTTGTAATATTCTTTTTACCCGCACAACGACTGTAAGTTTTAAAGTGAACCTCTTAATGGCACTTAATTAAGGTTCTGTCTGAGGGCGATTGCTATTCAAATAGATAAATAAAGTATACATTTTACAAATCATTAAAAATATGTACGATAGAATATGATAAAAAAATTATATATTAGTTGGGCTACTAACAATTAATAAAATTAAACACCTGCATAAAATAAAGAAATATATAGGAATAATAATATTGTATATGTGTATTCATAGTGCAATAAGTTGATAAAGAAAATAAATAAACCATAAATTAATATCAATGCCTAACCACCCACCCACTCGATTAGTCTTGATAAGATTTTATTTTGCCATTTTGGCTTTATAATGAGTTGTGTTCAAATTTAATTTGGTTTTTATTTGTTGCTTTTTGATAAATTTCTCATTTTGTAAACGTATATATCTATCTATATAAAAGAAGAGCTTTCAGTGGCATTATACCCAATCTAACGACGCTCCGATTCGCTTCCTGCCACTGAGTTATCGTGCGTTAATTGTTGCTACTAATTTTAATGAAAAATATAATTATTATTATTCTTCTTTAGCACCCTCTAGTGGCTAGGAAAAACAACACATAGCGATGAATGGAACACACGATAAAAAAAAATACAAATTACCTAGGCACAGTATAGGTAACAACAGTAGTTTAACTAGGCGGTGTCCTTGAAACCAATACCTACGGCCGCTCGGCGCCTAAACACGCCCTAGGCCTGCCAACTGACTGTTTACGTATTTGATAATGCTATACTATTATTACAAAAGTTGTATTTAAGCAACCTACAATGCACAACATACTCTGTAATTTCGTACCATACTTTACGAAAATGCGCGGGAGCGTCACAGAGACAACGTGCTTACGTAACTGCGGTGCGACTAAAGAGTACTATGAATAAAGGTGCGACCGCGACTGTCGCAGACCGAGTTGTACCGTGTTTTGGAAGGGGGTTCGTTTCGGTTTTTGTATGGATATAGATTACTATTACTTATTTATACTATGACCTAGGTAACAACGGAGTACACAAAAATAATAATGCGCATAATGAAATGTATAGCAACCTCTTATCCAAATTCGTATACCTATTCCATCGACTCATAAGTTATACTAAAGAAGAATTAATTAATTTTTGTTGGATTATATTGTGTTTTTGTCGTTAAGTTTCCAAAAGTCCGTTATAATAGTAATGTTGTAGCTAGTTTAAACCGTTTTGTGATTTTAAAAAACATTGGTAAATAGTTTTAACTCTTAGTCTGTTAGAGACCATTAAATGCAGAGGCAGCACTTTGTAAACTTCACACTTATGAACTTACAAAGCTCCATACCAACCATTTAATAGTTTTTAACAAAAACATGCTCTATTTAGATGGAATAACAGTGTGTTTTGATTGTGTGACCAGAGGTCGTGATGTGAGCCACAAACCCATCTGCTGATTGTCCATGACAGGTGTTTCCAACTATGGAAAATCGTTCTACCAACTTATGAAAGTCCATTTTCAATCTAAAAGCACTTTTATGAGTTTACGTTAAGAGCCACTGAAAGTTTAGAATAAGTAGGTAATGAATGTTTTGATCAGGGTTGGTGCCCCGAAGGAAACAATCAAAATATTGAATTAGGATCAGTCACTGAAGCAAGGATATTTCAGGTACCTATGGGCAATACCACGGTTCTTAAGGGGTGGGGTGGGGGGTTTAGCGATTTTGTCTCTTTTCAAATTAATTTGAAACAGTTTAAAGACGATAATTCATTTTTGAAAAAAAATATATGTCGTATTTCACTTGTTGATCTTAATATTTCGGCCATTTTAAACGTTACTGCATGCAATAAAATCGCAAAGATTAGTCAAACTATGGTCTAAATATCATTTGATTTGAGTTATATTAGGTTTTTGATTATAGGGTTTATACCAAAATCACCATCGAGAAAAATTTAGTATAAAACGGCCGTCATAGTTATTAAAAAATCGCAGGTTGTCTGACCGGCCCGCTTCCACTGAGTAGAATAGAAAAGTGTGAAATATAGTACTGGATTTGCTGTTTTCCTATTAAGAAAGGACTGATGTAGTGATGATTAAAAGTTGATAGTTATAATGCTATAGCACTAGATTTGCTGTTTTCCTATGAAGCAAAGATTCATATAGTGATTAGAGCTGGACAGTTTTCTCTGAATACCCTCGCCTCTATCTATACAATTCAATAGAGACGAGCGGTCACTATCTGTGACGGGTTCCGTACTTGTAGTTATCGTTTTTTTATCGGATTATAAAAAGATTGAAGGTAAGACTATTAAATAAATCTGTATTGGTATTTTGCTTCGTTAAATTTGTTTGAGGCATCATTAAAAGAGGTGAAATAAATTTTTAATTCAAATTCATCGTTACGACCATTCGGGGTTCAAATGTCGTAAAAGCCATTTTGGCCAAAATCGACTTTTAATGCCATTTTTCTTAGTTTTTTGCGCTCTATCTATCTGTATACTTTAGAATGTTGATAATCGAATTAAAATGTCTTTTACTACTCAGAAAAATATGCACTCTAAACACTAATTTTGTAAAACATAAGACGTTAAAATTCATAAATAAATGTAATAAAAACAGTTTTTTTCTCTACTTGGCTGATACCGCATTTTAGACAGAAAAATAATTGAGTAATCGTCTAGAAATATTTGTCGTAAAAGTTAAGATAACGCTATTGTTTCGAAGCAAAAACTGATTTAGTGATAAATTAAAACTAGTTTTTGATATATTAGATCTAATATATTATTTTCTTATGAAACAAAGAGAAAAAAGTGATTTAAAAAAAATTGTTACTTATATGATGTAGTGAATTTAAAATTGTTACTCTTAGCACTGTACTGGATTTGCTGTTTTCTTATTAAGAAATATAACTATCAACTTTTAATAATTTTATTAAAAGTTGATAGTTATAGCACTAGATCTGCTGTTTTCCTGTGAAGGAAAGGTTGATATAGTGAATATTAAAATTATTACTATAGGACTGGATCTGCTGTTTTCCTAGAGAGAAAATACTGATGTATTGATTATTACAAGTTGATAGTTATAGCACTAAATCTACATTTTTCCTATGAAGCAAATATCGTTTTAGTGATTATAAAAATTTTTACTTTTAGGACTAAGTCTGTTTAGTGAATTTTTCAATTGTTACTTATAGTACTAGATCAGCGGTTTTTCTATTAAAAAATATGGATGTAGTTATTTTTGGAATTGTTAGGTACTTAAAGTACTGGATTTGCTGGTTTTCTTATTAAGAAAATACTGATGTAGTGATGATTAAAAGTTGATAGTTATAGCACTAGATTTGCTGTTTTCCTATGAAGCAAAGATTCATATAGTGAATATTAAAATAGTCACTTACAAGTCCTATACGACTGGATCTGCTGTTTTCAAATTAAAAAATACTGATTTAGAGACTGTGTATATAGGTAGAGACAATTAAAAGTAAATAGTTATCTTATAGCACTGGATCTGCTGTTTTTTTTAGCAACGGCGTAGAAGTACAAGTCATAGTTTTAGCTATGGCATGGTAATACAAGTACTAGTTTTTAGCTACGACTTAGTACGATAATACAATCGTAATAGTAATAATAAATAGTAATCCATCCATCCATCAGCCTGTTTCGTCCACTGCTGGACATTCCAGGATTTCGCCACTCTTGGCGGTCTTCCTGGAAGAAATGCCCATACGCTGGGCAGGCGGGTTGGTGAGCGCGGTGCCGAAACCTTTGCACTAGTGACGCCGCTGCCCGTCACTAGTCTGTTTTAATAAGGCCCGGCAATTGGGGATGGATATACCGCCATCCGTCGGGCCCAGGCAATGGTGGGCCGCCTGGTTTTGCCTGAGAGCTGTTCTCTTACTCTCCCCCGAATAACTTCGGGAGGATTTGCGAGTAAGATGGTGGTACCTCCACAGTCAAGCCCGGCATCAGCTCTACCACCTAATAAATAGTAATAATATTTTTAAATATTTTTCTCGTTTGTATCAGATATGTGAGCGAATATTTATGCGTCAGAAGATGTAAATTTGAAGATTAGATAAACGTTGAACAAGACCCCCTTGTTCCTATTTGTGATTAGCTGTTCCACGTCCCCTGTCTCACAATCATTTATATGATATTAAATATGTGTTCGAAATGATCGTGTATTGACAACTACTTTTTTAATGTTCTTATTATTGTAGGAAACTTATATAGTTTACATGTATATCATGTACCGTTAATAAATCACGTAAAATAAATCTTTAATTAGCATATACGAGGAAACTGCATTAATTGATATAAGTAAAATTATGAAACTACGAAAAATGTACGGGTTTGCCCGTACAAAAGTTATACAACTGTAAAAAGCTAACCGACAGAAACAGAAAATATTCATTATATTTCAATTATTTATACTTGGTACAGTAAAGTATATGTTATTGGCAATCTGTATAATTTGGTATTCAATAGAATACCTAGAAATTCTAAAAAATGCCTTAAGCATTCAGGAAATATATAAAATATAATTTATTCCATTATTTACCCCGGCCTTCTTTGCAATACCGTATGTACAGCCCACAAAATGTTTAATATTGCTTTTACAATGAATTATTTAATCGATTTTGCATGACATCTTACACCAGAAGGCGTTATTTTATACTTTACCTGTTGTGTTAATGGACTTATTATATAATTTCTAGGTATTTTAAACATTATTTAGTTACACTTTATAATAGTTAAGTACTGGTAAAATATTTCAGACATTGCCTTGATGAGCCCTATATGTATAAAATAACTAGGTACTTAATACTTACAATAAGTGTATTATTTAATTGGCCGATGACATGTACACTTAAAGATTAAGATCGCTACCTACGTTTCAAAAGTTTTCGTCGTTTTAGGGCATTTTCAGTGTGTAAAATATTTATTTAAGAAACTCTAGAATTGTTCAAGCGATTTTACTTTATAAATACTCATGTATATCACTGATAAGACTATTATGTAGTAGATACGTAAATCATATTATCTCAATAATACTACACTTTGTCTGACCTGTCTGTACCTGTACATTGCCGATAAGGCGCGCATATATATATTTTTTCAGTAACATGGAGATTTTTCTTGATGTTCAAAGTTTATTTGGATAATTATTTTCAAAAATTTTCGTTTATATTCACAAATTTACTAGAGAACTTAAATTTAACTTAAATACAGTAAGGCGAGCGCATTGACCCGGCAGGCTCATTCGAAATTGACCCTGGTCGTCCCCTTGGCTTATTAATGCTTGTTCGACACGGCAGTCACACGTAGCTGACCTGAACAGGCGGACATGTACGTGATCGGAACTTTTATTGGCTATCAGGAATGATACAAGAAATGAAGCTTATTTATCGTATGGCTACTTTTGTTGTATGAGGACTTCGAAGAGATAGACACTGCTTAACAAGTACCTGTTCTCAAAAATGATCGTTATAAGATAAATAAAGATGACATCCATCCATCCATCAACCTGATTCGTTCACTGCTGGACATAATAGGTCTTTTCAAGGCTCCTTCACTCCTTGCGGTACTTCTTGAAAAAAAAAAAACTCTCGCACGCTCAGCACAACATTGACGTTACTGCTCATCATCAGTCTGTTTTATATAAGGCCCAAAAATGTGGGATGGATATACTGCCATCAGTTGATCCCAGGCAATGGAAGGCCACCTGGTTGTACCTGAAAATTGTTCCCTTACTCTCCCCTAAATAACGTTGGAAGGGTTTGCGGGTAAGACAGTGTTACCTCCACAGTTGAGCCCGAACCAGCTCTACCACCTATATTTATTTATCAGGATCGATAATTTAAAATCAAAAGCGTTTGAGCAAGACTGAAGTTAAGAATTACGGAATATAGAAGCTGCGGGACTAAAGGCTTATCGTACTTTCCGAGATACACAGACTGGACAAAAAAGTGCCTCCACGGGATGTAAGCATTGTGTACCTGAGACTTCCAGACTAGTAAGCAGAGATTCAACCATTCAGGGCGGTCAAATGTTTCGACTGAAAAACTGTGCGGGAGTTTTGGCAGCAGACACCTATTACTCGTATTCTACCAAGTCTTTATTATGTGCAGTCAAAAGTTTTAGAAGTAGACTTGTCGTACATACGTCTATCTCATGGAATGAAGCGGATTTCAAAACTTCTTTTAAGAGAATAGGTTCCGATTGCATTGATCGCTGTTACTCCATGCCGAAAAACCTGCAGTGCGAGAGGGACGAATTCTGGAAAATTATCAAAATGACGACTTTTATCACGAATTTTATTATTTAAAAAAAAATTAAAGTTTGTATCAAATATCTGTTCGGATAACAGTATAATAAAAGTTATACAGATTTTAATAAATAAATAATATAATATGATTTTGCTCAAATAATGTTAAAACTCGACATGAAACCTTTTTTTGGAGTCATCTTTGATTTTTTATGGCTCAATGTTGGAATGACTTCTGAAGATTCTGCTTCGATAAGAGTGTACATTATATTCTTGACAGAAGTCCAAATATTTTTTCAAATATCTAGTAGTGCTAGATTCTTCAAACAAGGAAGAATAAATGGTTTTTCGGAACCTATCCTCTTTACATTATTATACCACCTATTCCTAACTTATTCGCACTAAAATTTGATCTTGCTTGTATATATAGAATACGTATTTTGAAATTTTGACCATATTATTTATGTGACAATTAGGCGTACATGAATGTTTGAGACAAATGTATGTTACAAGTTTGATAAGACAGTTGTAAATTGATTTGTAAATGTAAACTTGTGATTTGGAGGATAGGCCTAGGATAGTTGTGTTAAGGGTGTAATTACATTAGGATAGGGAAATGCGCGCATGCACGGAAAGTAGAGCACGGTTCTTTTACAAAGTAGTTTTGTCTTGTGATATTGACAGCACATTTCTTAATTATAGTTGATAAGCAATATCTGTACAAAGTATACTTACATTTAATTTTGGTTATAAATTTAACAAGACTACTCATACTAATTCTACAATAAAATTTTTGGAGTTTACCTCACAAAATGACTCGGTTGCAGAAAATAATATTCCACTAAGAACCAAAAATGTAATCTATAGAATAACAACAAACATCAAATCGTATCATCAGGACACGAATTCCCGAGGGGGCATCAGAGGTATTTCAAACTGTGAACTCTAAAAGACAAGTCACAGCCCACTCTTCGTACGCCCGCTTTTCGACGACGATTACTATTTCCCAAACGTGATGGGTCCTATTGTCCTACTTCGGGCACAAATGAACCAAATGCGCCCTCCGAAGCATACAGAACGAACACAGATTAGTGCGCATTGTTGAATCCACGACCTCTGTTTAGCAGGCGAACGCTCTACCACTCAGCCTCAGAGGCGGTAAATTCAGCCACAAAGGAGGTCTTTAAAAATAAGCTCATTTAATAATAATAATTCACTTATTATGTTGTGTAATTTTGCTCTATAATGTTTGGATTTTCAGCAAATGTCAGTATGAAAGGACGTAAAGCCAGCAACCATCATTCTGTTTCAGTCATTTTAAAGCCAGTGTGACGGACAGCATGCCTCAAAGTTTTAGTACTGCTGAAATCTGATTTCCGGACAGTTTCCATTCGGACAAGCGGGGAGATTGAATTGGAATTGTGCAGGTGGAGAAATCTATTACAACATACAGTGGTGCAACATACAAAGCTTGGTGCATCGTGGATTATTGAATCCACAAACTTCTACGATAAGACAAACTCAAAGCTTCAGACCCTTTCAGATGCTTCAACATGCCAAAGTAGAACCAAAATATTTACAAAATATTTATCTATTTTGTGATAGAACTTTCTGACCAAATCTCCTGCAACAACCTACAACTTGTAACAGCCTAACAACACAGCCCTAACCATATTACCTATAAATTTTATTCTATTGTTAACTTACAGCAACAAAAGTCTGCAATATGCATTAGATTTCTTTTCCCCGTTATTTAGAGATGAAAATATTTTTCTATAACAAATGAGATTTATTCAGGTATCTGTAAGAAATGAGTGAACAGTTAGAGTTTAAGTGAGAAAATGGTTTTTTTCTGAAGCATCCTATGTATAAAGTAAGGGCCTCGTAAAATAAAATGTGAATTTTTCCGAACTAATAAGTTTTAGGAAATTGGTTCCTCTTAATCAATTTCATGATTTTTTTGTGTTAAGCATGATTTGAGATGTTATTTCTCACGTTTAAACGGTCCTCAAAAAAAAACTATGTACAATTTAACCCGTATGCATCTTTGTCTCCATCAGAGATTAATGCTGTTATTTTAAAACTGTTATGTGAAAAACTATACTATTCGTATGTACCTAATTTTTTAAATCACTTCAAACAATAAGGTTATGATATCTATGGATCGCTTAAAGGCAGAAAAAAATAACTTGGTGGCCATTTATTTTCTTACTTTTGACACATAATCTCAAGAAGTTAACGTTATTTACAGTATAATTAAGATGAAAACGCTGATTTCTCGATTTGATGCGATAAAAGAAATAAAAAATTCATTTAAAACTAATTTCTTCCTCTGAAGTCGGTGTTGGTTTTCTTAAACTTCACTTTTACTTAATTTTAAGTAGGACGAAGCTTACAACTTTTACACATGGAATGATTTATGTTTCTTTGGAAAACACCTAACAACTTGCCATGCTACTGATGCTATAACTATTCTTCACGGAATTTAATAAGTAAAACCAAGAAAAGATAAATTGAAGCACGCGAATTGTGGCATACCATTCTTTTTCCTCATTTGCTTGGATGTAGACTGAAATAATTCCTGCAATTCCACACAAATTACTCTAAAAGAAGCTTTAGTATGGAGATTGTAACACGCAGCAATTACAGACTAACCAGCTTATGTTTTCAGCATCACTAGTCTTTATTTTTTATGTAATAAAGACTAGTTTTGCCAGTTAGAGTTCATACAGTTTAATGGTTAAGGCCCTGGTAGAACATCATCCCTGTAAAATTGATATGGTAGGTGGATCGTACATCTTACGTTATTAAGCGTATAACTAGTCTGTACCTGAATAAGCCGAAATATACTAAAATTATGGCTCGTTTATCCTTTAAATGGACTATGCAACCGATTTTAGTCTTTATGCCCTTGTTATAAGAAAATATTTGTACATAAAGTAGGTAAATAGAAGTTTGTCTCATTACTGACAAAGAATCTATCAATCTCTTGGCAACGCTAAGGCCCACTTGCACCAAGCAACTTAATCTAGGTTAAGAAACTTTGGAAGTGAATACGTCTTTGTTCGGAACATGTACGTCACTTTAAGAAAGCCTTTTTTTTTCACAAAAGATAGTTCAATTTCTGATTATAGAGAGTTTACTACGTTTTTTAAACGTTCATTATTTATTATTAACTTTTTCCCACGACTTCGTCCGTGTGGGTTTCGAAAATGAATTCTAATCAGAATTTCCCAAAGAACCTTAAACATCCCGTCAGGCAAAACGATTTTTCTAACAAAAATAGGCAGTTAAACTGAATCTTGCGAAATACCTAATTAGAAATTTCATTAGTAGCGGGAACAGGGACAGTAAATATAGCAAAAGTATATATTTTTATAATCAGCTTGGAGTGCTAACCTCTGTTGAAATCCGCACGCTAAAATGAAATAAATAACCTTTTCAATGCAAGTGCTCGTAAAGTTCTGTTTTATATGCGTCTAATCCGTTGTCAAAGTCAACTTTACCGCACGAGTGTTTAATGTTTTAATTTTTTTTATTAGTTTTTTTAGTTTTTTTCCCCTACATAGTGGGAAGTGGGAAGGCAAATGGAACTTAGCTCATACAGCCATGTCTGAGGTATGTTTAATTTTTTTAATTTATCGAAACCAATTGCCAGTCTTATTTTGTGTACCATAGATATACTTGACAGAAATGAGCTGGGTACCTAGCATAGTAGAACATATTGAGCCTTGACAGCTTGATATATACTGTCCGTCCCTCTTTAGGTAGATCAAAAGAGTGAGACAGAGCACTATATCAAGCGCCATCGAACTCGATATGGTTTGCTATGCTAGAGTAGTGTTTCAGTTTGATGCGTTCGTATGCTGATGAAATGAAAACTGTTTAGACGAAATTTTGCGTAGGTAATAACTTTAATGACCCTTTTCTGTCTAGTATATAATACATATATAGTACACAAGATAAGACTGGCAACTGTCTTCGATAAATTAAAAAAATAAAACATACCTCAGACATGGCTGTATGAGCTAAGTTCCATTTGCCTTCCCACTATGCATGGGAACAAAACTTAAAAAAAAATAAAAAATAATAATCAAACATTAAACACTCGTGCGGTAAAGTGGACTTTGACAACGGATTACACGCATATAAAACAGAACTTTACGGGCACTTGCATTGAAAAATAAATTAAAGTCACTTTATATAGGTAACAAGGAGGATCTGGTTAAATAAACTTCTTGGTACCTACCTCTTTTAATCGTAATATGAATAAGAACTTTTTGATTATAATGCCAAAAGACAAAAAGTTTGAAGTTCGCAAAATGATATTGGCCACTTGCATTCTCTGTACAATAAAATTCTCTGTACAAAGAAAATTACAATGTTATCGATCAGTCTTCCTTGTTAACAACATTCTTTGTATCTAAAGAATAGACAGTATCGGGCAGTCATTGTTGTTAATATTATTATGTAGAATAAGCTGGTGGAGTCGAATTCATGTTATGTATGACCGAAAGCAGCCTTCAAACGCATCAAACTGAAAGCAGCAGCAGCTTCAAGCGAATTTTATCTAAACTTCTTAGAAATCTCTTAGCCTTTAAAAACGGTCATCGTTAAGGCCCTCTGGAAAGAAAAAACTTCATTTTTTATATACTTAAATTATTCAAAACATAAAACACAAACATATCGTCATGATATAAATCCCTGAGTGGGTGTCAGAGGTGTTTCCAAATGTGGACTGTTACTGGAACACGAAAAAAAAACCACTTAGCTACAAGTAAATAATAGTTATAATCACTAAATATTGGTCATTCCCAGGACAAGGAAATCACTCTGACGGTTATAAATGAGTTTTACCAATTGTAGTAAAGTTTAGTAAAATTTATTTTAATGCAAAAATGTTATACATATTAGTTATTTAGCAATCCAAATAATAAATGCCACCAACAACAGGGCGGTGGCCATCGGGCATTTTTTTTACTTAGGTAACTTTTGTACCTACAGTATTTTAGTTTAGATCAGTTTAATCAATGGCCAAGAATTAAAAAAAAATATTAAAGGTATTTATGTTATCTGGGTATTTATAAATTAACAGTACACCATCTATCCATCAGCCTGTTTCGTCCACTGCTGGACATAGGCCTTTCCAAGATTTCGCCAGTTGGCGGTCCTCCTGGAAGAAATGCTCATACTCACACACGCTGGGCAGGCGGGTTGGTGATCGCGGTGCCGGAACCCTCGCACCAGTGACGCCGCTGCCCGTCACCGGTCTGTCTTAAGGCCTGGCAATTGGGGATGGATATACCGCCATCCATCGGTCCCAGGCAATGGTGGGCCGCCTGGTTTTGCCTGAGAGCTGTTCTCTTACTCCCCCCCGAATAACTTCGGGAGGATTTGCGAGTAAGATGGTGGTACCTCCACAGTCGAGCCCGGCATTAGCTCTACGACCTTCAACACAGTTACAGTTACTGTCGATACGTTTTATATGCATTTTGACAGCTAACCGGAGAAAAATCACAGTTAAATTGTACCCTAAATAGTTGCCAAAAGCTCAAGTCTATTTCATCAAAATTTGCTCACTTGCCAAATAACTTTGAGTAATTTAAAACTTGACGCCTTCTTCCGAGTACGGATGAAATCTTGGCAGTAGTGTTTCTTTTAGTTATTTTGTAGCGTAGTTTCGAATTTTATCTCCAATTATTGCATTGAGTGGTTTATATAAGTCAACAGCTTACGTAACTTGCCTTCCGAAGCACGCAGACCGAACAAAAACCAATGTGTATTGGGGGATTGAACCCACGACCTCTGGCTGTACCACTTGGCCATAATAAGTGGTCGGCCTTGTTATAATCCCGAGCAGCCATGAACAATTGAAACAACCATCAGCTATCATTACCAAGTCCTTGTCAAACCTTCCCTTGTCCTATATCACCGTAACTCAACCTTTGTCAGAGCTTGTTAGCAAATGATTAATGAATCATCGAACTATTGAACTAGTTCCTCTCTGTAACTGAAAGGTACTGAATAATGCCTGAGCCAGGCTCTGTAGCACCTAGGCTTTACTTAACCAAGTCTGAAAACGGCGTACTATCGTTGAAAATACCACTGGTAAAATTTTCGCTCTAAGTCATTCATTGTAATAAAAGAAAAGTAGACTTGCAAATTTTTCTCCGATAGTACATTACAATGACAATAGAGACTAGAAGCGAATTCAGTACAAGGGTTCTGAATAATAAAAAGATGGCGGAAAGCAGCAGGAAGGAAGCACGAAGGGAATGCTGTAGCAAAAAAATATAAAGTGATTTCTTAGATGATTTTAATGGTATAACGTATTGCTGAATTTACAAATTGAAAGTGGAAAAACATAGTTAAGATGGTTGCGACTAGTCTAGTTCCAAAACGCACAACTTATGATATATTTATTTATTTTTGAATAAAAGTGTAAAATAAATGTGGTTTATGCCACTACGCGACAACAGTTTAATGTCACTTAGACCTATCTAGTCAAATTCAATTCAGTTTATTTTGTAAAATAGATACATATTGTATACGTTTTGCAAGATATATAAATGTCATAATTTGTAAATTATTCTGCACAACAATTTTAAAAGCCTAATTGGCACTAAATTATTATCGCTTAGTGCCATAAACCATATCTATTTAATACTATTTATTTAAAAATACGCTCATCAACCCGCCTGCTCAGCGTGTGAGTATGGGCATTTCTTCCAAGACGACCACCAAGAATGGCGAAATCTTGGAAAGACCTATCTCCAGCAGTGGATGAAACAGGCTGATGGATAAATGGATTTAAAATATGAAAAAAAAAAATGGTGCCTTTGGGAACGAGACCCGTTGCAACCACCTTAACGTGCTTGAATAAATGTCTGACACATATTACTTCAAATTTTTTAGTCAATGTGACTTTTGATTTTCTCGTATTAAATAAATAAATAAAAGTGATTTTTTTACCCCGGATAAATTAAAAAAATGCATTACAAACTAGAAAAGACAAATCAGAAACAAATAAAAAGACAAAAATTTGAAAAAATAAAATCCTCGTGCCCGGTTTCAAACCTACGAGCTCTTGTTATCAAGACAAGCGCGCTACCCATTGCGCCACCGAGGTGGCACTAAAACATTGTTGTAAAGTTTGACTGCTTGATGGAACTTCTTTATACTGCAAAGTTTGACTTCCTGATAGAACTTCATTCCAACAGTAATACAAGTCGTCTTCACAAGTTTCTATATTTATTCACTAAATTGTAAATCGTTTCGTATTTACTTTATTATTTTTTCCACGAAAACTACCTAACGTTAAAACGCATTCTGCGATTTCAGCTGGCTACCTTTTACATTTATTTATTACTAAAAATATTATAACATTGCGATATTCAAACCAAATTGTTACTATATACACTCCAAGCTCACTTCTAGCATCATAGCATGGCTGAAACTGACTCGTGACAGACGGACCGACAGCGGAAGAACCATACAGTTGTCCAAAGAAGGCGTTTGGTCGGAGCGGTTGTGCGGGGCTTGCGGGGCGAGGCTCCTAACTGCTTGTTTGAAAGTTTTATGCAGCTCGGTGGCTTACCTCCCGCGTCTCGCCCCGCAGGCCCCGCACAATTGCACTGTCTGAGCGATTTCGTTGGATAACTGTATGGATTATTAAACTGTGGTTTGGCACCTTTCGGGTACGAAACCCTATCTGAGGCCGTCTTTCTATCTGTCCGTCACCATAACCCATTTTTCTCCTCGAGGATAAGGTTATCAAATATTCGACAGATTCGATTGTTATACACAAATTCTTGTACTTTTTATTCCACAAATATTTGTTTTTATTTTTACTTAAGCTACCGGTTTCGTATTACACACGATCGGGCCAACAAATTATAAATTTTAATAGCGATTAAAATATACATCCATCCATCCATCCATTCATCAGCCTCCTTCATCCACTGCTGGACATAGGCCTTTACAAGATTTCGTCACTCTTGGCGGTCCTCCTGGAAGAAATGCCCATACTCACACACGATGGGCAGGCGGGTTGGTGAGTGCGGTGCCGAAACCCTCGCACCAGTGACGCCGCTGCCCGTCACCGGTCTGTTTTATTAAGGCTTGGCAATTGGGGATGGATATACCGCCATCCATGGGTCCCAGGCAATGGTGGGCTGCCTGGTTTTACCTGAGAGCTGTTCTCTTACTCTCCCCCGAATAACTTCGGGGGGTTTGCGAGTAAGATGGTGGTACCTCCACAGTCGAGCTCGGCATCAGCTCTACCACCTATAAATAACGAAATTATATCATGCCATGTTTCAATGTTAGTTTTCAATTTTCTTTAAAATTAATTAGTAAAAATTTAAATTAGAAATAGTGTTTAAATACTCCAAGTAAACAACATAAATTATACATTAAAATTAGTTTAATTAATTAATTAGATAATTTAAAATATGTCAGTAGGTTGAAGAGATAATTCAAACTAGTCATTTAAAATACTATGCGCATCGCTATTATTTTTATTTATTTCTAAGGCTTGCAAATAATTTAGTAGTCCTATAGCATAAACAGAGCAACAAAAAAATCGTGGCCCTCTGATTTAGGTGACTAATTTACTTGCGAGCTAAAAAAGTAGGTAGCTACGTGCTTTTTAAAGTAGACGCTTATTTCGTCGTGGCACGGTAACCCGCTTGTCAAGATACTTTACTACCGCAAACTAAACATAAAACGTTTCATAACAAGAGCCGCACTCTTAAATTTCTCCAGAGCACAATTTCCAGCTCAAATAGAGAAATGTAGAAATTGTTCCTTTTTGTTACCAAATTGACATTTCAGTGATCCCGTTTGTCCCTCGGGCTGTGTGTTTATGTTTATGTGTAACACTGCTGTTACTGTTGTGTTACACTCCGTTATGTCCTCATATCGTATAGAGATGTCCTCATATCGTATAGAGGTGTCCTCATATCGTATAGAGGTGTCCTCTTGTGTTTTTTTGAAATCCCGGTATTGCGGGATTGGGAAAGCGTTGGTTTTTGGGGTCAATGATCTATGATAGTGATAATGTACAGCCTAATTCTATCGGTAGTAGAATTACTTAACCAACGCGCTTTTACTGCTATTACCTGTTATCTTGCATGTCAATCCCAGTGCACTTTTCTTTATTATACTCCAGCTAAATGTTTGCTCACTTGACTTATGCGTCAGGTAGGCATTCAATAACTTTTATTTGTTTTTGTTTTAATACCCTCACTTGTCATAATTAATTAAGTTTTTAATGAACATTTCACATTTAATTTCTGATTGTTGTGTATGTATTTATTATCATGTACGAGTATTCAAATTTGTGTTAAAAAAACTTTATTTGTATCTCGATAGTATAAGAAACTATTACTGTTATTATTATTATTTTTCATCACCTTAGATACCTTAATAGTATTATTCATTCACTAAATCTATGCGTTTGCTATCGCAAGTCACTCGAACAGGCCGTAACATAATACCAGCGTTGTGTCATCTCGACACAACACATGCTGAGTTGCAGCCTATTTGGTGACGGTGAAGACACAAGATTGATTTATGTTGATGTTCTTTTTTTTAGTTTATTTAATATTTGTCCTAATGTATTTTTAGTTATAAGGATTAGTTAATTTTTGTGTGTTTCTCTTGTGTTTTTCACTTTCTATCAAATAAATTTCTTTCTTTCTTTCTTAATTTATACTGAAGACTTAGCGGTAGACACTTATTGTATTTGAAAAATTCAATTTATATCATTGATTGGACTAACTGTAATATATGTAAATTATCTGAAAAAAATGCATACATCCACTTTTCGCTCTTATTGTTATTATGATGAGAGTGAAAAGTGGACCTGCAAAATATTTTCCGAACATTGTATTTATTTAAATCTAGTACAGAAAAATCATGTTAAATGTAGAATTGCATTTGTTTATGTTCTATAGCTCGACGGAAAAGGTAACGATATGTTCCAGTGCATTTATTATGCAAAAACTATAGTTAATGTTTGAGTGCTGTCAAATAAAAATTGCATTGTAATTTAGCTTTTATTATTTCTACTTAAAATACTATTTTGCAAGAAAAGCAATATAAGTTGTGCTAACACAAAAGTTAAAATGAAAGCCTTCAGAATCTGTTATAATATCTTAATATCTGCTTTCTAAAAAATGATCCCTTTGTTGTATTTTTGTGTTGTAGAGCAGACCATTATGTCATGCTATAAATATTCAAACAAAACAAAATATTATTCAAATAACACGGATTTTCGGGATTTTAACCCAGACTTAGTTGTGTTGCTTTTCCCTATGGCTACGATCCTTTGTTCAGTAATGTTCAATATCTATGTATGTTCCCAATGCCGAAAATAAGTGATATTTATTTTCTTACCTGAGCTGCTTCTCATCTTATTTCAAACTGAAATAGCTTTTTGATTGACTTACCCTTTTCGGAAACGAAAATTGTTTGCTCATTTTAATTGTTCGAAAGCTCTACGATATCTGATGTCAAATTAAATTGTGTTTGGGTTCATCGAAATTGAACGAGAAGCTCTTTTATGAGTTAAATTGTGGGTGAACGCTATAAAGTGTAGTACGAATAATATAGGTTAATGATAGAAAACTTCGATCATTTAGGTCAGTTCAACATTCCAAAAAATAAGTCGGGCAGAAATAATGTACACAATTGCCGGTACTTATTCTTGGATGATTTTATTAAAGTTATATCAAAGCGATACAGGAAACGAACGTCTCTATGTTGACTTGCAGGTGATTAAACTCGTCAATGTACGAAACCGGACAAGTGCGAGTCGGACTCGCCCACCGGGGGCTCCGTTAAAGACTAAAATTTTCAATCAATCAATCAAATAATTTATTTGTAAAACATAGGTTTACATAAAAACTAAAAAATAAAAATAGTGTAAAATATGTTGCCGAATACATAGCTCCACATTTAAGTAACTTGTTAAATTTAAGCATTAGTGCAGGGATTTTTCCCGATAGTATGAAAATAGCAGTTATAAAGCCTCTTTTCAAAAAAAATGACAAAGAAGATATGTCAGATTACAGACCAATTGCAACATTTGCAAAAATTTTTGAAAAGTTTATTCATAAGAAACTGTATCTTTATATGGAAAAAAATAAATTATTCTCAAATGAACAGCAAGGCTTTAGAAAAGACAGATCAACAAATTTGGCGATATTTAACTTATTAAAAAAAATTACACTCAATATTGACAAAAGGCAACATGTTAGCGCGATATTTATGGACATGACACAAGCGTTCGATTATGTTGACCATGAAATTTTATTACGCAAACTTAACCATTATGGGATCAGAGGAAATATTTTAAAATTAATAGAATCTTATTTATTAAATAGAAAGCAATACATTGAATTATCTAAAATCAACATTGATACAAAAAGAGAAGAAATCTATCAATCAAGTCATAAAATCGTTAGGTTTGGAGTGCCACAGGGCAGTGTCCTGGGACCTCTATTGTTTATAATTTATATAAATGATTTGCCCAGGCATATACAGTACCCCATGACACTTTTTGCCGATGACAGTACAGTGATGATAGAGAATAATAATCAAAATCATTATCAACTTGAAATTAACAGCACTTTGAGTAGCATAATTTCTTGGATGAAAAATAATAACTTGCTAGTTAATCTAATGAAAACAAAAATAATGCAATTTCGACAACGTTTTCCAGCACTAGTAATAGACATAAATTACAAGGGTTCTAAAATATAAGAAGTTGAGACCTTAAAATTCCTAGGAGTAACAATTGATAAATCACTCACTTGGAAAAAACATGCTGAAATATTGTGCTCAAAACTGTGCGCTTCTTCCTATGCTCTGTTAAGGCTATCTCAAATAGTAGACGTTGCTACTGTCCTGTCAGCATATCATGGTCTCGTTGCCTCGGTTTTAAGATATGGAGTAATTTTTTGGGGTAACTGCACAGATAGAGAAACTATTTTTAAAAGTCAAAAACGATGTCTCCGAGCAATGTTTGGTCTCAAAACTAATGACAGTTGTAAACCTTTATTTATAAAGTACAGTTTATTAACGTTGCCTTCATTGTATATATTAGAGGTAGCGCTATTTGTAAAACAGAATCCTGATTTGTTTGAAAATGTAAAAGTTACAGCATTTCATGGTCGTCTTCGTCCACGCGATCTCACTAAAATCTACCACAGACCCACAAACACTGCATTGCTGATGAAAAGTGTATTTGGTATGGCGCCAATGTTATACAATAAAATTCCATTGGAAATAAGAATGTGCCCTGTAAACCTATAGGTATTTAAGAGTAAATTGAATTGATTACTAACACAAAAATGCTATTACACCATAAAATAATTTTTGAATGATAATTTGTAATCTATACTGACCATACTATTAGGAATATGATTGTAAATATATATTAATAATGATCAAATCAACTTTCAATAAAAATAATAATTATTACTATAAATAGAGTTATCGAATATTATTTTAATAGATTGTACCTAAAATGTGTTTATTTTAAGAAGGCATGCAATGTGTGTAATTTCTATTTGTACGCTGTGAGGCAAACATGAAGAACTTTATGTATTAACAATGACATCTGTATGTATTTCTACTCATGTTTTTACAAATAAATAATATTTTGATTTTTGATTTTGATTTTGATTTTCATGCGTAGATCACAAATATATATTCCAGTGCTCTATGTTTTGCCGAAAAGGCGTACAAAAATTCATAAAAAAATACACGATACAGAATAATTACACAATTTATATATGCAATACATTAACAATAAAATCTCATGTCATATCATAATATTGATGCCATATGTACTCACAAAATGTCTTACAAATGTCAGAATTAAATAAATTGAATAAAATTATTTAAATTATGTCAAGAAATTCAGAAATAGTATAATAACATTTTTTAACAGGGTATCTATGTCCAGAATTTGTATTTAAAATATATCAGTTCCAGGTTTTTTATATCTTCAGGCAATTTATTATATATTTTGGGTCCTAGGCGTACTATGCTTTTTTTATTAAGGTTGTGTTGCACTTTTAGATGACAAGTCTATTTATATTGCGTAGCTGCCTATCGTGTTTCTGAGAAACCTTCTGAAATAGTTCAGGGTTTGTTTTCACAAATAATGCAGCCTCGTAAATATACACACATGGTAGCGAAAGAATCTTTATGATTTAATTACAAATGTATAGTTTTAAGATTTTTTCCCATACTTGTAGTATTCGATGGTATTACTTGCCAAATTTCATAGTTCTAGGTCAACGGAAAATACCCTATGAATTTTGATTCCCTTGAGAGTGTCGAAATAAACAGCCGTATCTTTTTTTCATTAATCAGTTTGATCAGTTTCAAATTCAAATGGATCAGTTTGATTTTTTCACATCTTCAAGGAACTGTAGATTTGAGTATAAGGTTTTAATTTCAACTCGATACTTTTACGCGTTTCCAGACGGACAACAAGAGATCCTATAAGAGCTCAATTTTTTTTCTCTTGAGGTACGGAGCCCTAAAAATGTAAAAAATTCACGATGACATCTGAAAATTTACGATGACGTTTGAAAATGGCTATGGGGCGTTAAATAAAGCGCTTATGCAACAAATTACATTTAAATGAAGGGACCCGTACAGTCCACATTGTTTACAGATAAGATATTGATTATGATGCAAGAGTAATTATGAAGAGAAAAAAATACAATGTAGCTAAAATTCCAACAACTAAAACCGAATTTGCAAGCAAACAGTACTCAAAACGATCAGCATACCTGTACAATAAGTTGAACGCTGAATTGGACATTTATAGTAGTCCTTATTACGAATGTAAGAAAGCAATCACAAATTGGTTACAACCGCTAAACTACGAACAGACAGAGTGTTTATTGACCCGCATACAATAACAAAATAGTCAACATACACATGAATATATTAATATTATATAATACCTATATACCTTTACTTTTATCGTTGAAATAATATAAATTAAAAATAGAATCTTATTTATTTTGTTCTACA
Organism: Ypsolopha scabrella; assembly: GCA_910592155.1. Classification (NCBI taxonomy): domain Eukaryota; kingdom Metazoa; phylum Arthropoda; class Insecta; order Lepidoptera; family Ypsolophidae; genus Ypsolopha; species Ypsolopha scabrella. The sequence goes on from OU342982.1 coordinate 12,769,019, forward strand.
TTTCATATAAAAACTAAACAAATATTACATATATGTATATTTAAAAATATAGACTTCTCACACACAAATATACCTACATAAAATATTTATAATATCTAACAATAGCTATCTTTATTAAACTTCTTTTTAAAAATTCTTGTTTTCAAAATCAGTGAATTATGTGAAGATATAGAAGAGCGGAGTCACCTGGTACAGGCATTGTATGCTTAAAAGGTGATTTCAACAACTCGATTATTGTAAACTATTTATGTTTTACCAATAAAGATATTTTGTATTTGTATTTGTACATATATAGAAGTTTTAGGCCCTACATTTTTGCCATACTTCTCTGCAAGACTAAAAGGAGCGACGGAGTATGTACTGTGCAAATTTAATTTACGTAATTGTACAGTGGGTATTTATATACATTTATTTGTCTTCTTTATTGTTATTTAATTATTTATTTCTATATTTTCAACATAAGTAAGTGCGTTATTTTACAAAATTTTAGTAAGCCCGATTTATATTTTATATTGTATTATAGTAATGTCCGGTTCAATTTTTTTTAAATAAATGTGACATTGTTAAATCATGTATAATTTCACTAGGTTACTAGGTTACCGAAAACCCCACAGTCCGTGAAATTGTATCTCATTAGTGAAATCATAAACTATGGGATTTTACAATCTTACGACGACATACATATGTATATAATACTATAGAATAAATAGTATTATCTTGTTAAATAAGACACTTGTAGGTACTTGTCCACAGGATTATAATTTAACTTCAATACACCCGACCGGTTTCGGTGCGATTCGCACGTATTAAACATGTAAATATTATTTAAGTTATTTTCATGTTATAAAGCCCTAGATAATGCTTATAAGCGAAACCGGTCGGGTGTATTGAAGTTAAATTATAATCCTGTGAACAAGTACAAGTGTCTTATTTAACAAGATGTATAATAAATTCCACCAAGTGCCGACAATCACAACCATCAACATTTTAAATAATATTATTTAGTCTATGAATTGCATAAATGAATGTATGTCTATTACTTTGCAGCATTTTCAAGAAATAAATTAATGTCGGTTTTGTTACCCTCCCGTCAGGTTTTAGCAAGTAAAAAGTCCTTGACGTGTTCTGGGAATCAATTAATTTAGGTCGGTGGCACGTGAACCACTAATCACTTTACCGACGTACGTAATACGCACGCTGAGCTCTGGGAACACCAATTCCCAGTCTGACGAAATAAGGCATTTCCATTGATTTGACACATAATGCTTCTTTGTCAGACTTAGTTCTTAGCAACACTATCGATTGATACAGGTGTTATTATTTTTGCAAAATGAGGAGGTCCGATTCCCGGCTAAGGTAAGTTACTTTTATTTGAATGTATTTTTATTTACTCCACAATCGATGACGACAGCCCTATGAGCAAATTTCTCTATCTCATATAGGTCAGACTTGCCTTTTGCTCGCAGCTCCGCCAGTGACTCGGCCCGCGTTTTTCCAATTTGTGTCCCGTTTTCGTCTCGGGCGTTATTGTATCAATATCCCTTATATGTTCACCAGAATCATTAGGATGATAATAAAGAAACCGGCATGGTAGTTATGGATTCAGTACAATACTAATAACACGTATCATAAAAAAAAATGTACAGACCCGAATTTTTACTACTTTATTATTAGTTAATTTTATTTTATTTTATTTTATTTTATTTTATTTATTCTTAGGGAAACAAACAGTTTATAAACAAATTATAGTAACTGAAAACAAGAAAAAATTGGTACTAATAAAGTTTCCACTGATAGTAATACATAAAAAGACATAGCGATAACTTTGATATTTTTTCAAACAACTATAGTTTATTTAAAAAAACATTGTGCTCACTTTATGAAAAAGGTTATTAAAATTTTATTTTTCGTTCAATTTAAATTTTGTAATTTTATATTTTGTTTGTATAATAGTTAAGTACTTAATGAATGTTTAATTTTAGTTTTTAATTGTGCATGTTGTGTGTATACGTTTTGGAAAGCAGCCTTGTTCAAACAGTTATTACGTTATTATAAGCAATTTTCGGCTGTAATCTGTTGTATATACCTTGAAATAAAATAAAAAATAAAATAAAATATTGTTGACTTAAATAAATAGATAATACAATTTTACAAATAGGACACATTTTTTCAACTAGTACCGAACCCAGAAGGGCCCGAAATATATATTTTTTAAATATGTATGAGCATTAAATAACAAAAACAATAAAAAAATATAAACAAAAAGACTATAAATGTTATATAATCTGTGACGACTTAATAAATACATTCCAGATGATTCATAAAAGTATTTTCATTTATGATCTAGCCTTATCATATTTAAAAGTTTTTTAAAACTAGAAAGTGAGAAATGGAAAATATCTGCTTCTTCACTGTAACATTCATTATACTTGCTCAAGGTTCTTGGTATAAAAGATTTTTTTTGTATAGTGTACAGACTTTCCCCATCTCAGCGCGCTACCCTGTGTATGTTACTGCGGTGGGCAACTAGCCGTAAATCCGCGTAATACATTATGTGTATTCAATTATAATTATTTAAAAATTATTTTTAACTTTTGCATGGGATTTTTTGACAGCTTGACGAAAAAATTCCGGTCGTGGCAATGTAGCTATGTAGCTTTGCTTGGTTTTTCTAATTTGTCTGTATTTTCCCAACTAACCATGTTCAGTTCGTGATCGAGAAATCTTTTCTCGATAGTTCCTTCGAATTCACGATTACACGTGACAAAATTGCAAGGGAAGAAGATGCTTGATTTTTATAAGCTTTTTAGAGAACCGTGTTAAATTTTTGAACTTACAACCTTTTGTACCTGTTTTACACATAAAATAGTTAACTCAGTCGATACCATATTTTTCAACCGATAAGTAAAAAATATTAATAATATAATCCTTGTCGGGTTTCAAACTTACGTCGTAAATATTTTGCTGTTATTCGACTCTAAGGTATTGCTCAATTTGTTTTGGGTGCCGCATTTTACGAAGCAGTCATAAAGCTCACTAGTGTACGTGTACCGTAGTTTAGGGATCTATGCCAAAAAAATATGTTTCGCAGTTCAAATGGTCAAAGTGAGAGGTTCCAGATTTAATACTTATTACCCTGACAAGTCTCATTAAACCATTCACGTACATAACTTGAAGATTCTAAACCTCGCTTGATGTTTTTTTTAAATTATAAATAGACTAAACTTCGATTTAATTAACCTTGTAAATATTAAAAAAAAAACATTCAAACCGGTAGATCGTTCATTTTCAAACAGTTATCAACAAACGGCGTCTAGAAATATATCATGGCATATCATAGAATTCGGCATATCATAATCTGCCTAGGCAGATCGTATTTCTGTTAAAACTCGAGGGGCTCGCCTCGTTCCTCTACGTTTCGATCGGCTCACAAAATTGATTTACATGTACTAAATCTAACACGCTACCTACTCCTCGCTCCGCTCGTCATCGCACCCATTTTCAACTTTTGAAGAAAGATTTTTGAATTAATACTTCACGATTAGCCGTAGACATGAACAAAACGGAGGTAAGTATTACATTACATATTCTGTCAACATTTACATTTTCAGGACTCTATCTACTCGAAAGCGGAGCAGAAGGAACGAAACACCTCATTAAAAATTAACAGGATTGTGTATCTTGAAACGTTGCGGAAGTTTACCACAGGACTTGAATCAAGTCACTTGATACTTAATTTTACTAGATCTAAAGAATGTATTTGGGCTGTATAAAAGCATAATAGAAGAAAACTTTCCAGTAATAATTTGGCCAAGTGTGAATCGGACTCGCGTACAAACGGCTACGTACCACCCCACAATACGAGTGCGGAACCCTAAAAATATTGTGGTAAAATAACATCAATACACATCATCATCATAACATCATCATCATCATCATCATCATCATCATCATCATCATCATCATCATCATCATCATCATCATCATCATCATCATCATCATCATCATCATCATCATCATCATCATCATCATCGTCATCATCACCATCATCATCATCATCATCATCATAAATACTTTTTTGCACAAAGAATAAGTATAAAAAGGCGGACTTAATGCATAAAGCATTTTGTACCAGTCAATATGCTATAATGTTTTTTTAAATTTTTGTTTTACTTTAAAGTATTCCCTACAATCTGACTAAATTTAAAACTTGTATTTGTCACCGTCTTTGAGTAAGAGTCAAAACCAATAACGTTTGAATAATACAACTTTGTCGAGGTTTCTTGTATGGAAGGCCCCTATTTTTTTTAATATTTTAATATTTGGAGTGATACAGGCCACAGTAACACGTATTCTGTGAAAATTTCAACTTTATACCTATTACGGTAGAAGCTGTATACCCCTGTGACAGACGGACAGACAGACATACAGCGCGGAGGCTCAGTAATAGGGTCCCGTTTGGCACCCTTCAGTTACGGAACCCTAAAAAGGGGACGAAGAGAAAGCTAATAAAACAAATAAAAGATAAAGAAAATGAAATTATGTAGAGTAACGGTGAACACAAACGCGATAAAAAATGTTGCCATGATTTCAATGTCCACGTGTGTACACCGCTGCGATTGCCGCAAGTAAAAAAGGCTTCTATGTCAAAGGCACACCGTAAAAAATAACTTGAATGACACAATTAAATAAATTCAATTTTTTATCTCATTGCGATGGATAAATCGCCAAGTGTTTAAAAATATAGAAATTTATTTCTATCATAGTTTCTGAAATATTGGCTGGTTTTTTGAATATATTTTTTTGAAGTTTACTTTGGAAAGAAGGCTTGAATTCGGAATGTCTCAGAAATGGTTCACTTTTGCATGGGGCATTGTATGGTCGAATCGACCGCAATTGTTCTCTTCTACAACCCCTTCAAAGGATTGCATTTAATTACCATCCTGTATATACCTATATATATTTTTTGTAATTTTTAACGTTAGCCGGTACACAACAACAAATTCAGAAAATGTGTCAATTTATATGAAGAGCGCTGGTAGTTAAATCTCAGGCAGGTTCTTGCCTACCTTAATGGCCAGAGTCCAATTAATAGTGTAATATGTAATTTTGAATCAATAAACATTTTTTCATTTTCATTTCATTTCATTTTCACAATTGATACATGTGAAATAAACAACAGGGATGTGTCATGATCGTATTATATTTCAATTTGTATTCTCAACCACCCCTCAAACTGGGAGAGAGTTGTGCGTATTTGTGTTGTTAATTCCTGCTATAGAAGATTTCCATCCCTAAAAAGCATAAAAGCCGTTCCCGCATTCCGCACATTTAGACATGCAAATGTCTCCCAAAACAGATCCTCATTTCACACGAGTATCTGCCGGTTGAGCCTGTAAACAGTGACGTGGCTTCGCTGACACACTACCAGTGACGTCACCTCCTTCGGAGTTCTATATTCCATTACAAATAACACTAGAAAAACCGGCCAAGTGCGATTCGGACTCTATAAAAACGGCAAAAAAATCATATCTGTTGTATGGGAGTGCGCAGGTCAGACTCGCACTTGGCCAGTTTTAGTATTTGTTGTTACAGCGGCAACAGAAATCATCTGTGAAAATTTCAACTGTCTAAGTATCACGGTTCATGAGATACAGCCTGGTGACAGACGGACAGACAGACAGACGGGCAGACAGACAGACAGACGGACAGACGGAGAGCGGAGCCTTTGTAATAGGGTCCCGTTGGTTACCCTTTGGGTACGGAACCCTAAAAAAGAAGATAACAGAGGCAGGGTTTTGAAACTATTTCATACCATGCATATTATTCATAATTTACTGGAAAATACTACGAAAAATCTATAATTTGGCTTCACATAGGTGCTACTTTATGCATAATGTTAATTATTTTACTATTTATATGCACAAATACAGAGACAAAGTAAATTATAAAGAACTTGCTTAGTACAAAGAGAGCAGTTTGAGTCACTCACAAAAGTCAACATAAATTAAACCTTTCGGAACGTTCCAACAAACCGTTTGCTGCTTAGCAAAGCATTTCATACATAAGATTGCGGCACGATAATCGGATAAAATTAAAACGTGATACTTTTGCCGATTATCACGTCTGATGCTACGAATTTTTAATTGGTTGCATTATGCTTCCCTAAAAAGATTAAAGACCCCTGCTTCTTTAGGTCTTTCAACAGGAACATTTTTTAATTTTGTTGTTTGAAATAATATATCGTAGCTTGGAAGGTCCTTGTCATTATAATAAGTTAAATTAAACATAAATAATGATTTAGCAGGTATTGTATAGGTATTACACGGCTATGCCATACAGATTTTTACACATAAAATATATAAACAGTTTATTTTAGAGGAATGGAAAAGAATTTGAAAGCTTTAGTTTTTAGAAATTTGTTATTTTGTATATTACACTGACCTAACTTTTTAAAGGCCTTCTTCACACTTCACACTAATATATTGAAAATTTTGTTAGCTTTTTAATTAAATTATAAAAACACACATTTTTCTCCTTTCCCCTGAATCCACCCCTGCCGCACAGCGCGTTTTTTCGCTTGTAGTGAGAGTGACAAAAATAAAATTGATATAGTCCATTAATACACTTAAGAATTATGATTATTCTTAATGCTGTATTGTGTCGTGCTATTTACATAATGTAGGTGTGTGAGTAAATCTTGCCTGTGCAGTGTTTGAGCTCTTAAGTATTCTTTATTGCATTCATTATCACACGGAGTTCATTGATATTTAAGAACGGATTTGTGTTTATTATTACATCGGCTTAAGGTGGTAGAGCTTACGCCGGGCTCGACTGTGGAGGTACCACCATCTTACTCGCAAATCCTCCCGAAGTTATTCGGGGGAGAGTAAGAGAACAGCTCTCAGGCAAAACCAGGCGGCCCATTATTGCCTGGGACCGATGGATGGCGGTATATCCATCCCCAATTAAAAATCCCCCTTACATAAAACAGGCTGGTGAGGGGCAGCGGCGTCCCTGGTGCAAGTTTTCGGCACCGCGCTCACCAACCCGCCTGCCCAGCGTGTGTGAGTATGGGCATTTCTTCCAGGAGGACCACCAACAGTGGCGAAATCCTGGAAAGGCCTATGTCCAGCAGTGGACGAAACAGGCTGATGGATGGATGGATTACACCGACGGAAGCCTCACAGCGTTTCCGTGGGAATTTACATTATACAAAGAACCGTTTGGTTTAGGTGCTGATAAATTTGCCATTCAGTCAGGGTATTATTTTATATATAGACTAGCCTTTGCTCGCGGCTACATCCGCGTTTGTTCAAACTTTGCCCCATTTTCGGCTTGGACGTTATTTTATGACCACCCCTTATAGCCTATGTGTTGACCCACTACGATGATAATTGAAAGAAACACCCCCAAATCCGTTGAGTGGTTCTCGAGTTAAAACGGAACATGTTCATATGGTACATACATACAGATCATTGAGGAATTGGAGAGCGCAGAAATACATTTTCCTTCGAAACACAACTCACCAATTTATGGCGGGGGACGGGATCGTTTAGAGAGCTGTGATTGGACAGCTCAAGCTCGGAATTTGACGCGTAATTTATGTTACATATACCTATAAATGATTTGGACACACAAAAATAAAATAAAAAAAAGTTTTTGCTTCAGTACAATACCAATAACCCATTTCATTTAAAACCTACAAAAATATTTAATGTACAGACACGGCATTTTTACTACTTTATTATTAGTATAGAAGATATGCCTCGTTACGGGGCAGAGAACAGACACTATTTATTTATTTATTTATTTATTTTTACATAAGAACCTTAGCCTACTTACAGTGCTTGTCACCAACTCGTAAGCTAAAACAGTCTTGTTTTCAACAACATAGGTATTACCAAACTAAATATTAAAATAATAATAAAACTAAATGCTTAAAAAAACTCTTACATAGGCTATAAACTTCGGTAAATTGACATTAAAAATGTCCATTTCCGGATATTTACTGATGAGCAAATTTAACAGTGTACACGCATGGAAGGTGGGCGCAAAACGAGCATGCTGTGTGCGTACCACACCCGTCGCGAAAAGCAGGCGCGACCGCAGCACCCCGTACCTTTCCGGTGACGCCAGCGCGCAGCCCGCGAGTGCAGCGGGGTCGTCCACTCGGTTGTGTAATAGCAGATAATAGTGCACTAATAACGCTAGCCTACGTCTCAGCTCTAGGGTGTCTACTCCTACCATTCCGACCACGAACATGGATGGGAATAAATAGGGATAATACCCATACATTTTTTTATACAGGTATCGAGCAAATTTACGTTGGACTCTTTCCACCATGAGCTTGTATTTAGTCTCGTGTGGGTCCCAGATGATTGCGTTGAACTCTAATTTACTTCTCACATAGGCATTGTATAACGCTACAATGGGTCTCGGATCCTTAAACCTAGCAGTTTGTCTCATTACAAAGCCTAGTGATTTATAGGCTTTCTTACAAGTCAACTCAATGTGGTCATTTAAAGTCAGTTCACTGTCAAGTGTCAGTCCTAAGTCTCGTATTTGTGAGACTCGTGCGAGCGGGGCTCCAGCTATGGTGTAGTCCCGAACAGGTGGAGTACGAGACCTGGTAAAAGTCATGGTCTTACACTTAGAGCCATTGAACTCCAAGTTGTTCTGTTCACTCCAGAACGATTCCTTTTCAATTATTTGTTGATTTACATTGACGTCTCATAAACAACAAGACTCACAATCTCGCTCAAAAAGTGTCCACGATGCATTTTGTCACCACTATGGCGTGACAAATTGGAATAAGGATTGCATAAAACTGACATGTCGTCTTAATTATCATTATTGCTACTATGCACGTCGTACGTTCGGCCGTTTTCTGACGAACTTTTTTAGAGACTGTGTGTCTAGTTGTTTATGAGAGGTCAATGTTGATTTAGTATACTTTTGCTACAAGAGTTTCTGTTTCCCGCGGATTCCCATGTAAATTTGGCTTGACGTCATATTGTAACTTTTTTAATGACGTTGTATTGCATCGTTCCGTAGTATATTTTTGGGATCACCATGTTTTATATACATTTGCTGCAGGCGGACTGACACAAATATTTTACTTGATTTAATATTTTTGCTGGAACTAGTAACTGGAACTGTAATAAAAGAAGTTGTCTAAAACGGGTCGGAATATCAACTGGGAAAGTGTCAGTGAACGATAGGGATTAGGTTGATCCCTTGAGAGGTCAGGGATCGAGGAGAATAGGGAAGGTGATCATAATATTTTGTCTTCAGCTTTCGTAGGAAAAACATGTTTATAGAAACCTCTTTTTGCGGAATTTTATCGACTTTTAAGAAAGTACTTGTGTCTGCCTGAACTAAGAAAGTAACACAATAACCATAATTAACCAATAAATCCCAGTTTTCTAGTAACCAAAGCACAATTAAAATTAAACCTTTCTAAATTTAAAGTAAAAATTGTTGTCGAGGTTGTCGCTGCCGCATGGCAGGGTGCCCAAGACGCTTGCCGCGTTGCCTTGCTGATTGCCAAGCTTATGCGTTGACCAAAATGTACACAATTTTTTTTGTAATAAGTAACTCTTGAGTCTATTCTTATAAAGGCTTAGTTTGGTAAATTCAAAACTGACGCATATCTATATTCTAATAAGTAATAAAGTAGTGAAAAAGTCGTATCTGTACTATTTTCACTAAATTTTAAATAAAATGTGTTATTTTATTTGTATTGTACTGAAGCCAATTTTTATCTGTCTGTCTGTCTGTGTGTTCAGTTTCAACTGGAGAACCGCTAAACGGATTTGGATGCGGTTTTTTTATTATCATCGTAGTGACCCTACCCAACACATAGGCTATAGCCTATAGGGGGTGTTCATAAAATAACGCACAAGCCGAAAACGGGGCAAAGATTCACTGACGCGGGCGAAGCTGCAGGCAAAGGAAACTCGAATAGATCCCGTCCAATATGTAGGACACTCAGAAGCTCGGTAAAAGTTTAAAAAATCTTTGATATTATTACACATATTTTCAAAGTACCCTCCACCAACGTTTAAACAAAGTTTCACGTGTCTGAACCAAGTTTGAAAACGCTTCTTCCAGTCCGAATCAGACACCTCCTTGCATGTTCGAATACAGTTAGCATAGAGTCTATGACAGCTAGTGTACTTTCCGAAAAATATATAATAAATAAAAATACAAATAATGAAAACAACTACCATTATCTACAAAACAATTTTTGTGAACCTTAAAATGTATAAAATTTAGAAGGTAATTTGTAAACGAAATGAAAACTTAATCAACACTTATTTATTTTTCCATCTTTCAATGATAAGAAATGGCCCACCTTCTAGATGCGTTTGAGTTAAACCGGTTAATTCAGGTCTAATATCGGTTAGCGCGAGTATTAAAAATTCCGTTCTTAGTATTAACCGGTAACCAACATTATTTCGGTTTAGAAGAAACTGTTCCCTGAATTTGCCGGTTAATGTATGAACGGAATTTTAAAGGTTTCATGAACGATATTAACCGCCAAGCCCTGCTTCCAACGACGAAAAACGTTTTCCTCTAAGATGATTTTTATTTTGGGGGACAAAAAGAAGTCACACGATGCCAGATCGGGAGTGTAAGGAGGACCCACAAGTTGGACCGGTGTGCTTTGAAGGCCGAGTCGGGCTCATTGTCTTGATGAAGCAGTAGTCCACAGATGTCTGTATTTGGTCGCCTGTTGTTGACATGACAGCAGTAAAAATTTCTGGCAAGCATTTTGTAACATCCCATTCAGCAATAATGCTTCTTTGATTACATAGTGGTACCGATACCAGAAACCCCGTCAATGTGAAAAAAAGTTGCAGTAATAATACTCGCTTTTAATACTTTGGTAGGTGTTGGTTCATTTTGAAATAGCTAAACGGTCGATTGTCGCTTCTTTTCTGGATCATTATATCGTCACCAGTAACGATGTTGTAAACGCGCCGAGACGAGTTTGCTTGAAATTTGTCCGGCCACTTCTTTCTTCGCACGCCAAAGTTAGTTAACAGCGCTTAAATTAGCGTAAACAGCGGTACAAAGTTGCCTAAAGCTAAAGGCCCTTTGTCCTTTAACAAGCGAGTGCTTCGGTTTTAATTTAAATCGACATTCAAAACAATAAAAAATCATCTCGCGATAAATGTTCCCGATGCAAGGTCATTTTTCAGTGGAACACGATTTCACACGATATTTCTATTTAGGTTCTAAGAAATATGCCAAAAATTTACATTTGGAATATTTGTATTTTTTGAGGGTTCCGTACCCGAAGGGTGCCATACGGGCCCCTATTAATAAGCCTCCGCTGTCTGTCTGTCTGTCCACCCGTCTGTCACAGGGGTCTACAGCTTTAGCCGTAATAGGTAGACAGTTGAAATATAAGCCTCTACCACGGCAAATAATAAAAATTAATAAAATATGAAATAAAAATTAATAATCTCATTTTTTTTAAGGTACTTTGTTTCCACTCTGTCTTAAGTACGGTAATACACACTAGTTTCAAATTTGGTCAGATTTTAGACATATTCTAAAGTAAAAGAAAAAATATTAAAAATTAGGGTTCTGTACTCAAAGTATGCTGAACTATTTGACAGGCGCTATCATTTTAGCGGCTTTTTTGATGACTAGATGTTGCTATGGTGTCTATATTGTTGTTATTATTGTAAGTCTATTTACCTTTAAAGTTAACTATAAAAAAACACTTCTGCAACGGCAAAAGCAGAGCGAAAATTTGAAGCATCCTCACAAAATTGTGTACCAAATGAATAAAGTTGTATTTTATTAAAATACAAATGAGCAATCCTCATTTCAATCTTAATCTCTCTCTCTCACACACACGAACACACATGCGGACCGCAGCAGTGGGCGGCGCGGCGCGGGGTGGCGCAGGGCTCCGGCTGTGGCCCGCTGTGTTACCTGATGCACGTGAACAGCATGTGCAACGTGGTCCGCCATTGCTCAGCGTACATGTTCGCGGACGACCTGTGCACGCTGCGGGCCGGCCGCGACATGGGCGAGGTGTCGCGTCTCGTGCAGGAGGATATCGACAACGTAGTGCGATGGTCGCACGATAACGGAATCGTACTCAATGCCGAAAAAACTAACCTCCTTGTTATCCGGTCTCCGTACTCTTGTACCCCGGACTCTTCATGTCAACTGGTTGCCCACGACTTTAACTGTTTCCATAATAACTTATCTAATTGTAAATGTAAAACAATAAAGCAAGTTCCATGTGTTACATACCTAGGAATGTGCATCGATGAAAATATGGGCTGGACTAAACACATAGAAAGGATATTAAATAAGCTACGCATATTGTTATTTAAATTCAAACATCTTAGTTACAAAGTACCAATTTCTGTGCTAAAAACTATATATATGTCGTTGGTTGACTCAATTATATCTTATGGTGTGGACTGCTATGGATCTATATTTAAAACATACATGGATAAGATTGAAAATATACAAATAAAATTCTTAAAATTCCTAGTCAGTAAAAATGTTAGGAAAAAACACAAAAATAATATCAAAATATTGTACTCATTATGTAAAATACTACCGGCTTCATTAAAATATAAATACATAATTGCAGTAAATGGCCATGGCACCCCAGATCATAAGATACCTAAACAGCATGGGCTCAACACGAGAGCAACTGCTCAGGGTAAATATGAAACAGTAAAAGTGAATAACTACTTTGGCGGCAGATTGCTTAAACGCAAAATTCCAATGTTATATAATGAAATGCCTGTTCGTATAAGATCTGAACAAAATAAAAATAAATTTGCAAAATTATATAAAACTTACCTTCTACAAAATATGTAAACATAGATTAAAATAACAATGTTATTATTTATTGTTAATGTACCTACCTACGAAAAAGAAGTGCGACTCCCTCCCCACAGACAAACCAAATTCCTACTTGGTTTTGTGGGATGTATTTAGATTTAAGTTATTCTTGAAATAAATAAATATATTATTATTATATTATTATTATATACATCCTACCACGCCCCCTCCCTCTTTCTCACACAAATATACACATAGAAACCCTCACAGGTTCTTAACGCACTCACCCTCGCAACTTATATCATGAATGACATTTTTTATATATATTTTCAACAATTGTATTTGTTAAAAAGCACCTACCCACTCGTAACTCTTGCTCTGCACGGCAACTAAAGAGCCGGGGTTTATTGAAAAACAGCGCTGTGAGCCATCTAACGGTTCAGCATTAAAGCCGAGTAATTTCCGTTTGCCTAAACGCCATTTTTAATAATTTGTGTGTTGTGTATGTACCTACTATTAACCTATTTTTTCTATAATTAAGCGGTGTCTGATGTATGTACTGTGTCATTCCCTTTTTCTGTGTTTTTTTGGTAATAAATGTGTTTTTTATTTTTTTATTTATCATGTTTTTAGGGTTCCTTATCCGATCGTATGGTGAACTAGAAAAAAAAAAAATTGAACAAGGTCTTGTTCACCGTTAACATTTTAACTACATAAGAGCGCAACAAGATGTCAGTTTCCAGTACTAACTAAAATTCTTTACTTGATCATAAAATAATTGGAAACAACCAATAAGTTAGTTAATGTTGCCAAAATTGACAAACAAGCCTCTTAATAAGAACCTATTTGTTTCAGTATGTTATAAAATCCTTCGTGCGCGAGTCCGACTCGCATTTGGCCAAATTACTTATGTTTTTTTTTTTTATACTTATGTTTTAAATTTGTCAGTGAATTTTCATAATATTTTCAGAATGTCACGTCATCGAAGATTTACGTAGTTTTTCCGGGGTTCCAGAACAAAAGCTTCGCTAGTAATAGTGTTGACAAAGTCAAGCAAACCATTAGTTAGACATCAACTATCAAAGGTTAACTCGTTAAAGGAAACGATAAGATCACAGACACCGAGCACTGAAAAGAATCCAGTGCAATTATCAAGACTTTTTCAAATACCAGGACCGCGGCAAAAGCGTTTAGTTTCCGTAACGTTAAGTTTGAAAGTTGCACGTAGCGTCAACATCTGGAAGTTGCACTGATAACGAGTCACCATAGTTTTAGTTGCAGGTCGGGAAATTGCAAAGAGAAAGCGGAAATATGTCAAAGTTTAAAAGTTAGGGTTCCGTTGCAACAATGTCTGCCGGTGAGAACTTTTTTCATATTTTTTTTTTGTAATGTGCTTACGATTGTGCTCTACCGTGCTTGATAGATAGTGCCAATGAAACTTAGGATGAAGCGCGCTTGCCCAGAAAGTACCTATTTACTGTGCGTGACGAAATACTGCTGAGCTTGCAGCTAACTTAAGACCGATCACAAGAGCATATGAACCATGTCTCATTGAAACATATTCTTGCTAACTGTCTTGCCCTTCTACTTAGCAAGACTAATCGAATGGGCGGATTTATGCATTATACGCTAATTATACGAGATTTATTTATAGTTGCATTATTATTCAACTATATAATATAATTTAGTTACTTTTATATATGTTTGCTTATTTAAGTAGGTATTGTGAGAAATATTTAAATACTAATATATTTATCATTTTATTCATATTCAAAGTAAGCAAAACTTACAAATATTTGTGTTGTATTTCCCCGTTTATACCGGGTGTAAAAGCAAAGGCAAGAATCCTTTAAGGGTATGTTAGTATGACCGGTAAAGATATTATTTTAAATACTGGGATCTCTAAATAAAGTACCAGTACCTCATAATAAGACGATTTTCTTTACTCAAAATACACTAATCGCGTGGACACCCTCGCGGTCGCGGGCCACTTGGATGAGGGGTGCGGGTTGCGGGGTGCAGTTAGGTGTGTGGGGAGGCCGGTGAGCTGCGTAGCCATAGCTTACAAAAATGATGGAATTTTTGGTGAAAATTCAAGGTATATATTTTTTTCTCGTAATGACATCAGATTCGTGTATACTTTCATACCCTAAAGGGATTATTGACTTTGCATTTACACCCTGTATAGGTAGTTATTGTGTAATCTTAATCAATTGTTTTTGCAGATAAATTGACATGTGAACCGTCAATTTTTATGTACTTATTTTACACAATAAATTATTCCAATTTGACACGTTATTTTATACAACAATATTTACTTTTCCATCAGCGTAGTTTCGGCTCAGTTGGCTGTAGGCAGACAGGTAGTCTGCAGCAGAAGCTTTTTTGCATTTGGTGTAATTGTTAATGCCATTTATAGCACATATTGTTTATGTTTTCTTTTACTTTATTTCTCCATTAATTTATTTCGATACTCTATTTTAGGAACCTCCAGGTGCTAAGAAGTGTCAGGAAATATCTTTAAGTTCTCTTAAAAGGCATTTGGCTACTGAAATAAACTTATTTGACTTTATTTGTAGGTCGTTGTTCGTCTTTAGATGGATGGGTAATCCATTGAGATATCAAGCTTGGCTCGGATAGCAAATCACTTCTGATTCAGCGCTAAGCAAACGTGATTTGTCGCGGAGTCTGTGAGAAATGTCTGAGAAATCAGCAACCGTCATACTGCAGACGGAAATATTGCTCGAGAAAATATCCAGCTTGCTTTTGACGTCCAGCTACAAATTATGAGTTCAAGACGGTGATAAAACAAGAAATAAAACACTTTTTACAAATTATTTCCCAGTTATATTTTTTCGTACTAATATTGACTGTTAACCTAGTATTTATGCATGTTGTATCAGCAGAAATCAATGGACCCTTTTTTAGATTTCCGTAGTCAACAAAAAACCTTATAGTTTTGCCATGTCCGTCCGTCTGTCTGTCTGCGGCTTTGCTCTGGGATTATTAGTACTAGAAAGCTGTAATTTGGCATAGATATACATATTAATAACGCCGACAAGATAGTAAAATAAAACCTAGAAAAAAACCCTCCTACGCGAGTCTTACTCGCACTTGACCTGTTTTTAATTCTCTGGGAGTGTCAGCTACCGTAACTACCTAGATGCCTTTGTTATATCCTCTAGTAGAATTTATTTAACACTAGCTTTTGCCAGCGGCTCCGCCCGCGTGTTATTCGGTTTAACGATATGCTTTTTTCCGGCATAAAAAGTAGCCTATGAGTTAAGTTAGGGTATAAACTATATCCATTCTAAATTTCGTCCAAATCCGTCCAGCCGTTTCAGCGTGAAAGAGTAACAAACATATACACACACACACACAAACTTTCGCATTTATAATATTAGTGTGATTTTCGTCACTCTGAGACAGTTTATTAAAAGTAAACTTTCCGAAACATTAGCCTCAGAAGTCGAGTGTTCCACAAACATTTCGTTATTACACTTATATTTAAGGCGGCATCTCGGCTCGGTGTTAGCGGTCTTGTCTTACCCTGAATTGTTAAAAGGCTAATGGGGCAAAGTGCGGCCAAAAAAACGCTCTGCGCATTTCGGTTGGAGGGAAAATATATATCTTCTCAGGACATATTTACGAGGATTGCAAGAATAATACGGTATTAAAACGAATTATTGCAAATTAGACCGGTGAAATAAACTGCAATTAGTTTTCATAGACTTGAAACAAGATGAATTGGTCAAAGGACGAAGTAGACACATTCAAGGTGTCATGAAAGAACTGTGAAAACATTTGGTATCAATAATGTAATATTTCACTGGCCGATAAGTTTTTATAGCTTTTACAAGAGCTAAATTATACGAAAAGGCTTAGGGTCACACTCATTTTCCATCGTAGCGTTGAAACTACAAGAGTTTAGTTTGATTCTACTCAATGTACACTATCCTTTAATATTTTGTTTAAAATATTGATATCGTGAAAAGAAGCCTGAACTTCTAGTGATTTATTCTACTAAGCATAATTTTAAGTAAACTAGCTTTTTTACTTAGCTTCGCCCATGTAGTATTATTATTATTTAGTTATTGTTATCCTAGAGAAAGCAGCAGCGTAATGCAATGGGAACCTTTATGCCGGGTACGATAAGGAGTAGAATCATTGAACACTTATATTAAAATTAATATATTTTATAGTATTGTATTGCAAGGGTTTCGGCACCGCGCTCACCAACCCGCCGGCCCAGCGTGTGTGAGTATGGGCAATTCTTCCAGGAAAACCGCCAAGAGTGGTGAAATCCTGGAAAGGCATATGTCCAGCAGTGGACGAAACATGCTGATGGATGGATGGATAGTATTGTAGGAGTTTTCTTTAATCTTAGTATCATTCCACCGATTTCTTACAAAAATAATAAGCGATACGTGTCCCACAAAAAAAGGAGTCACTAAGTGGGCCCGGTACATAAAATATTCCGTTGTAAAAGTTTCGCCGCAATTCGTTTTTTTATTTCAGAGTTATATTTCTTACTTCCAAACAAACTAACGTTATTTATAATAACGAAGGGATAAACGTGCATTAATATACATAAGTATACCCCATATAGCATAATCCCAAAAGGTATATAAAAGGTATACGATTATAAAGGGTATTTTCTAGTATCTTTACTCCAGCTTTGAGGGCGGGCCAAAGTCATTTTATAAGTATCTCTCGCGTTATTTAATTAATATTTTGGGTAAGTAATCGTAAAATGGACTTTTCCAAGTTATAAATATTTGATGATTGAAAGTGGTTCTTTGAAGTCCTTTAACAGATTTCTGGCCTTATATCGCGTCTTTGATTCATAAAATTATTCATATGGGAATCATACACAGATATTCTGTATTGCTTTCATATTATATTATTTAAATATTATATTTCATACATTACTATTCACACTTTACATGGTTTACTTTTAAGTTTAGTAACCTGTTATAGGAGAGACCCACTCTTTCTATGGGTATGATATTATAAATTGTAAAGTAGGTAGTTAATCATATAGGAAAACATAAAAAATAAATTGAGTTTAACTTAGCATACTACGCGTAACTTCATAGCGTAAAGTTAATAGGAACAGGCACTCCATACTTAAATGTTTCAAAATAAAAATAAATGTTAAATTGCTTCGATTTTGTTTTGTTTTGATGTCTTACATTTACAGTTCAAAAATAACCCGGACTTGTATGGGAAGTAAAAATGGAAAGTTACGATTTAGCTCATCTCTGGTTATAATTTTACTGCACACATCTAAACTAAATCCCAGATCATAAAACTCCCGTGATTTTCACACGTAATGTTACGGGGCGCGTGATTTACATAGATATCTATACTAATAGTAAAGTAGTAAATATTTTGTCTCTGTTGATTGAATATTTTTGTAAAATTTTAAATGAAATGGGTTATTGGTATGGTACTGAGGCCAAATCCACAATTTTTAGAATTTTTGTCTGCCTGTATGGTCTGTTTCTGATTTGGATGCGGTTTTTTTATTATCACCGTAATGACCCTGGTCAACATATGTAATAAGGAGTATTTATAAAATAATGCCCGAGCCGAAAACGGAGCAAAGATTGAATAAACGCGAGCAAAGGCTAGCACCTATAACATACTTTTTATAGATAATGTGCTTGACATTTTGATGGTTCTATGAACGATTCGTGGTCACAAGCAGACCTGACTTAGTCTGAGGATCTGACTTATTGACGCTTGTTGGCTGGTAAATGAGAAGATTTATTCCATCGATCATTCTGGACAACTTCCCATACAGGTTACTATCATAAGAAAAACTCTTTTCTTACCTTAAATTACTAAATACCACAAAAAAACGGAAAGGCGTTATCAAGAAGTACAACATTTTAAAGAGTAACAAACTGGTGAAGTTTGAAATGGCCAGAAGAAGAGCTGGATCTAATATGTAAATAGTGGTCGATGCCGGTACCTGACCCAGTTCGTCAGGTATGCTTGACCCGCATGGAAATTGTACCCGTGGGGATTCTTACCTGGAGCCGACAGGTGACCAGTGTTGCCAACTTAACGGACTTAAGATGTCTAAAGATTGGCCTCTTGGTTAGAATTCAAGCAATTTCTCACCGGGTCTAAATATACAGATTTTATGGGAATCTCGTATTCTACTGACTACTCTGAACAATTTATTTAAAGACACATCCCCACGCAAATCTTGCCGCACCGAGATACGGGCGTATTTTGAGACAAGCGCCTTCCGTGAGACAACTGTTTACGCGCAGCGTTCTTAAATAAACCTTACTCTTGCGAAAAAATCTTCTTCTCTGATGATTTGCGCGGGTATGCTCCTTGAGAAAAGTTATTCATTATGATCAGTTGAGTATGTGGTTACATTTATAGATCGATGTCCATTGACACCCGGTCTATAATGTATCTATAGCAGGGGCGAAGGGATCATATAACACGATTCCCATCGGCTTCCCTTTTGGAAATGGCATGCATACTACGATACATTTCTCTATTCACTCAAACTTCTTTATTTAACTAGGTCAAAAGGAATATACATACATCAGTACAAAAAAACAGAAACGTTCTCTACTAAAAACGCATTTTTTTATCCGGTTTTCCTTTTTGATATGTTCACCCTTCGCCAATCATCTATAGTACTAAATTTCATTGCCGATACATAAATTGGAATATATTTAAAATTGGAAAAGGATACATTTGAAGATATAAATAAGGCATGTTTCTAGTGGTTAGCCTTGCAAAACGGTGTTTCACATTGAAAAACGTTTTGTGAAAGCTCAAAGCTTATTGAAGAAACCCTTCCAACGACTACTTAATAGATAAAGTCCGCACATTGAAAATCAAAAGAATGGCATTTGGTCTGCGGCGGGTCAACTGTTTAGTTTTTCCAGTTGTTTTATTTTTATTACTGCGTGACTTAAACTCGCTTTTAAGTAGCGCTTATACGTGACTAAGGCAATCCATTTTTACACCATGCAAAAATTAATCTTTTGACACAGACAACATGCAATAAGTAACTAAGAGTAAGTGTCTATATACTTTAGGGTTTACTAAAGCTAGTATTTTGGTTGTGCATATTTTAGAGGTGGTAGAGCTGATGCCGGGCTCGACTGTGGAGGTACCACCATCTTACTCGCAAACCTCCCGAAGTTATTCGGGGGAGAGTAAGAGAACGGCTCTCGCAGGCAAAACCAGGCGGCCCACCATTGCCTGGGACCGATGGATGGCGGTATATCCATCCCCAATTGCCGGACCTTAAATAAAAAAGACTGGTGACGGGCAGCGGCGTCACTGGTGCGAGGTTTTCGGCACCGCGATCACCAACCCGCCTGCCCAGCGTGTGTGGGTATGGCCATTTCTTCCAGAAGGACCGCCAAGAGTGGCGAAATCTTGGAAAGGCCTATCTCCAGCAGTGGATGTAACAGGCTGATGAATGGATGGATATTTTTAGAGTTTTTCGAGTGTTTGACCTTCGGACCGTCATTTCTACTTTACTATTGAGTGTTTTCGATCTATCGCCATTTCGGTTGAGAATTTAAATTAAAACATGTCTTTTTACTAAATTAAGAAGATAGCGGGCTTAGAACACAAACCCTAAAATCGTATACGATATTAGACTAAAGAATAAAAACACGGTCGGCATATTGAACAGGAATGTATTTAGATCAAAGAAATTCTACATACTTACTAAGATCCTACCTAAAAAGGAATACGGCCACACTGACCGTAAGTAATGTGAAGAGATGAGAAGCGAATAGTGAAGGAGGGAGTAGTAATAACAATGATTTATGAAGACAGGTATGCTCACTCCCAAGTTTCGGCGCCGCGTTCACCAACCCATCTGCCCAGCGTGTGTCCATAGGCATATTTCTTGTAAACATTTTTCAATACAAGTTCTCCATTAGTTGCGGTCACATGCCATCTGCTCAATGTCAATTCTGAGCTGACCTAAACACCGTATCTTTAAACCGTAAATTCTGTCCACCAACCTTTCTTGAGCCACGAAAAACATTTAAAAATTAAATATTATATTTATTATATTTAGTATATTTCGTATAAAACCAATTTACGACACAAAACTTCTGGCACGTGCGCAAAAACTATTAAGGCAGATTTCAGATGATGTTGAAAGGGATTTTGTACGGATGTGTCCTGATTTGTTTTATTGAAAACGTATAATGAGCATTCCTTATATTCCATCGTTTTAATTTGTTACGGCTTAGTTACTTCACTTTACATGGTATTGCATTTATCATACTGTAAATAAAAGTCGAACGGTGATTATGGTCCCATGACATTATATTCCCGAGGTGGACTATCAATTTACCATTCAGCACTCATACATTCTCTTTTGATCAATATTTTTTACCTGATACACTGAAACAAATAGCAATCCTATCAAGAGGCTTGTTTGTCTTGTTTAGCTATATGAACTAACTTATTGGTTGGTTCTGACATCTTGTTGCGCTCATATGGAGTTAAGATATTGTTTACGGTTATCAAGATTTTGTTCAATTTACATTTATTTTTTGCTAAGTTTCATGCCCTTCTTCTTAGCAATACTAATCGAATGGTGCGGATGGTTAGGCATTATGTATATATAATATTTTTATTCCCATATTTCTCTATTTTATGCAGGTGTATAACTTTATTACATTTTAGTAGCCCAACCTTAATATTTTTTGTATGTATTTCCCTTTTTTATTTAAAATTCAATTTATTAACTTAACTTAATATTAATTACTTAACTTATTTCTTCATTGCATTATGTATATATAATATTTTTATTCCTAGATTCCTCTATTTTATGCAGGTGTATATTTTATTTCCCGTATTATTATATATTTTTTTATATTCTAAAGAATATTGTTATGTTTAACTTTGACTTGTAGAAAGTATACTTTAAGTATCTATTTTACAAAAATAAATATTTTGATTTGATTTGATTCAGTGTAAGGGGTTGCGACATATGGCCGTACAACGAGCATAAATGCAAGCCTCACACGATGGCGTTGTCCGTTTGAGGTTTAAATATCAATCACTTAACCCATTCAGTTTTGTCAAGCGTAACAAGTTAGATATTATTATTAAAACCCACGGGAGCTGACATTCTAAATTATTATTAAATACCGGTTTTAACACTCACGTATTATTATTGTTGACTATATGCCAACTGTTTCACCGAGACAATTTCAGTGGCCATGTGACAACGTCGTGAACGCCGCGTCGTCGTCCTAAGAACGACACTCGCCTTGAGAATGCCAAAAATGTCTCGGTGAAACAGTTGGCATATAGTCAACAATAATAATACGTGAGTATTAAAGCCGGTATTTAATAATAAGTTAGATATTATTAAAAAAAATGACAGACAGTGTTCTCTACACGAAAATTAAATTAAATACCACTCAATATCTAGTACAATTAACAATAAACGAAATAAAACCAATGTTTTTAGAACCTTAGGTATTAGATTTGAACCAGGAACAAGAGCCTATATTGTTTCGTGTATAAAAGTGGTGGGGAACTGAGCATACCTGTTTTCATTGGTAATGGTAATAATAAATGGACGCGAGCAAACGAGTTCCTTGGGAAAAATATACGTCTTCTAGGGTTAAGGTACGGTATCGATTATCCTAATTGTGGAAAAAGGAGCGCTTTATATCAGTTTGCGTCTGAGTAATTGGTATGCTCGGTGCTGTTAATAAATACAGAAAACAATTTTATTTACATTTAGATATCACTAGCCTTTTCCCGCGTCTCCGCCCGCGTGTATTCAATTCATAATTCATTTATTGCATTCATGTAGTAAATAATGTTGGCATGGTAAATAATAACAAGTATTGTAGGTATATGGTTCTATAACATGATACCCTTTGTTGGGCATAGCAATATAGTATGCGTTTTAAAAATAAATTCAAATAAAACAATGAAAATTAACATTATATAAAATTCACATAAATTAGAAACGTGTTTATTATTGATATTATTGCCCCATTTTGGCTTGGACGTTATTATATCAACACTTCTTAAAGCTTATAATATTGACTAGGGTCACAAAGATGATAATAAACAAAACCGCATCCAAATCTGTTGAGTGGTTCTCGAGTTAAAACGGAACATACATACACACAGATAGAGACAGAAAAAAATCTAAAAAAAATAGTTATGGCTTCAATTCAATACAATACCCATTTCATTTAAAATTTCACAAAAATATTCAGTGTACAGACACGACATTTTTGTAACTAATAGATTAGTAAAGTCCACTATTAGTTTATAAATTTGAGTATTTTTAATTAGTTTTTTCTTTAAAGGAAAATTAAGCATTTTGATCGGTAGTTATTATGATTTTATTCACAGTTAGATGTCCATTTACATCTATTTTACAGCCTTGGCTACACTCTTGTCCTAAGCAGAGTAGGAAAGGCTAAAAAAACATTCTTTCTATGCCAGGGTTCATAAAGTTAGGGCACAACGGAAAGCTGAATAACTTATTTCAGAAAAACACGACCTCAAAGATTGCTCTTGAAAAGAGTAAAAGGAAGTTCTTATAAAAGTCCCGTTCATATTTCAGCTCGGTTCACAAAATTCATGACTATTATTTTATTTTTAGCAAAAAAATTATATGAACTGTTTTGCGATGCAAGCTTATAAATAAGTACGTTGAAAATTACTTAAGCTATGTATTTTCTATTAGTACAAGGCAACTTGATGTTGAATTAAATCCACTTGTACTAATGTCACTAATGTACATATTTCTTTCCTAACCAGTTTCGAATAGTACACCATTTTCAAGGGATATGAAATGTTACAATATTAGTTTTTGACATCTAAAACAAACTTTTGAACAACTACGATAACTGGGCTGCGTTCAGTTTGATCTTCGGACGACGCACAAGCAGATTTTTCATCCAAAACAGACGCAAACAATGATTTTATGAAATCTATCATATGATATGGCTGACTTTATATTATTCCGTAATCTTATTGAGATATATACCCACCCCTCTGTATTGAAATACTACAAATTCATTACAAAATCAGAATAATATTGATTTGTAAATTGCATTTAAAAAATTTGCTAAACAACTCATGTTGGACACTGTTTCTTAGCCGCAGTACATACATTGTTTTTTTGTCGTATTGTATTGAAGGGTTCCCAACCATTATCTATAAAAACGGCAAAAAAATCATGTCTGTTGTAAGGGAGTGCGCGGGTCCGATTCGCACTTTGCTGGTTTTAGTATTTGTTGTTATAGCGGCAACAGAAATAAATCATCTGTTAACAAATTTCATCTGTCTAACTATCACGGTTCATGAGATACAGCCTGGTGACAGACGGACGGACGGACAGCGGAGTCTTAGTAATAGGGCCCCGTTAGTTACCCTTTGGGGACGGAACCCTAAAAATCAATCTTCCGGTATATTAACTCAAATTCAGATTTTATTTAATTTATGCCTTGATAAATTGGTGTTGTAATTATGTTCTAAGAAGTAGTAGTTTTGACAGCTATTATTTTCCATCGTTTTTAAATACTTAACAATAATTTATTTTGGCTTTAAGTGTTTATCACCAACACTTTCCCTAGCGAACTAAACTAATTCTGGCTACTGCCTTTTGCAACTTTGTTCATAATAAGACGTTTTTAATAGGCAACGAAGTGCATACTAGATGTCAGTCTATTGTAAAAATACACTTCATCCTAAAGTCTATAACCTAATACACTACCTGTAAATACCTTTAAATAAAGTTCTTATAAAATCGGCAAAATTAACAAGTTTTTTTTTATTTAAATTAAATTGCTAAATTGATCTTTTTATTAAAAAAATCAGGCAAAAAGGGCACATTAAATTTTAAATAAAACCAGTCAAGTGCGAGTAAAACTGGCGCCCTAAGGGTTCTGTACCATTTGAATAGAAAGAGGCTCAAATTATTTTAATAAAAATTACAAAGCTACAAAATGTATGCAACGAAACTGCAAAATTAAGTTGGTCGAGTATTCGGGACGTTACCTTAAAACTGCATCACAAATTGGCGTTTTCAGTAATGCTCCTAAAAATATAGCACGTATTATACAGAAATTTCAAGTTTATAATTAGCTAGTATTCGAGATAGACCCCCGGACAAAAATGTTCTAAGACTAGCAACTTTGACGCCCCACATTTGTTTATTTTTGAAGTAAAGAAAAAATTTACTCTACTCAATCTCTAGACACCACATGTAGACGGGTAGGATTTTTTTAAAATCTGCGTTCTATACAACATGTCCAAATGGTGTTGCGTACTATTGAGAATACTGTTTTTTTGAGTATTTGCATGTCCCTCTTCAAAAAGTATAGAATTGTACCTCTACCAAATACATGATAAAATATGTATGTGTTTGTTAAGCGTAACCATACAATTTTTCAATTGCGTAGAGATCGTACAAATAGACATGTTGGAATTGAATATGTGGATGGATGTGCTATACCAGCCTCCCTGTTGATCTTTTATGTATAATTTGTATACCGAGACCTACAAGAACCTACCAGCTGACTTAAATTCATTGCAAGTAAAACTTTTTAAAACTAAACTGACAAATTGGCTATTGGACTACAGTTTTTATAGTATCGGTGATTTTCTAGCTTGTAATTCTCGATCTATTTAATTTTGACAACGTATAGTTTACTATAACAGTTTTAACTAAGCTTTTTTGTTTATATGATTAAAATTTATTAAAATTTGCATTCCTGTTATGGTTTTCCATTTTCATTCTGATTTTAGAACCAAAGCATTGTGACAGTCTAACCCACCGATTTCTCAGTTGTGAATTTCAAGTTAAACATTGTATGAACTATAAAATGCTGCGCTGTATTTGTTTGGAGAGATTTCCTTAACTCTAAAACTTACCATTAGACCCCCAACAAATACAATGCTTACACAACACTTTGAATTCAAAACTGAATCGACTAACAAATCATTATGCAATTTTCTATCGAACGGACTCATTTATTTCTATTACCTCGAATAAGGTTCCGGGGAGAAAATGTCACATAAAGGAGTCGCATTATCAAGGATATCTTACACATCTATTTATTCAGTTGTTTCATTTAAAGTAGCCTTTATGCCAATGGGATACGGATCAACAGAGACCTATTTATTTGCAAAAATAAGTTTGTGGGTCATTGTAAGTCTTCAAGCAGCTCGTTTTGAGGGAGCCAGCGGAAATTAAGATACTTGTCACTGCCGAGAAGATCCTGATAGGTACTTTCGTTTTTGATGAGATTGTGATGCTTTTTCTGTGAAAAAGAAGCAATTTTCAAGGGTTTTGTCAGAAAACTGTATCTGCTTATAGCTCTAATAAAATGGTATCTGCTTAACTACACTTGGTACTTTTAATTACATAAGGCCTAAAAGCAAGCCACAGATGTATCTTAATGCAGGAACCCAAGAAAAGTATTAGATGACGACCCCACTGAGCGAAAACATAGCGCTTTTTTCTGTAACTTGTAACTTTGCTTTTATTTATAAAAACAAAAAGTAGTAAAAAAAATAGGTATATATTTCAAATCTCGATGAGGTCATATTTCAAAAATTCATTTGGGGAGCAAAGGAGACCTAATTTTGTACCTATTACATAATTTAATAGATTTTTTCAGTTTAGGCTTCTGTACAAAAACCATTTTTCTAAAATATATTGTGAAGTGGAATTTGTTTAGGTATATTTGGATAAGGTTTTTCAACTACTTTTAGTGTTTCTTTGCCTAATTTATCTTTCTGTGCGTAATAAAACTTGAAAATTTGGTCTACTCGTATTTAATACGGGTTACCTTTTTGCGTTTTTATGCAATGACAGAACTCTTACATTTTGTGTCACGTAAACTTTACAAACTTTATAAATCTGCATAGATCAAAGAAATGGTTTAGGGCTCTTTGAAGAAAATGTCTCAAAAAAAACAGGAAGATTAAAATAATGAAGGGCTTAAGGACCCACAAAAATAGAGTAAGATTTCAGTTAAGCGCTTTACTTGAGGCTTTTAATTGAATAAAACTGTCTTTATAACAAAGCTTAGGTTAATCTTGAAGATTTCACAATATATTTTAAGACTTACTTACTTATATTAGGTGGTAGAGCTAATGCCGGGCTCGACTGTGGAGGTACCACCATTTTACTTGGAAATCCTCCCGAAGTTATTCGGGGGAGAATAAGAGGACAGCTCCCAGGCCTGGGACCGATGCCGATGGATGGCGGTATATCCATCCCCAATTGCCGGGCCTTATAATAAATCAGACTGGTGACGGGCAGCGGCGCGGCGTCTCTGGTGCAAGGGTTTCGGAACCGCACTCATCAACCCGCCTGCCCAGCAAGTGTGAGTATGGGCCTTTCTTCCAGGAGGACCGCCAAGAGTGGCAAAATCCTTGAAAGGCCTATGTCCAGCAGTGGACGAAACAGACTGATGGATGGATGGATGGATTTAAATATATAAAAAGAAACATAAGACTGCCCGTAATATTAAATCAATCAAAGTTTAAATATTTTTTTAAAACAATGTTAATATTCAGTCAAGCCTATATTTTATCGGAAACTACTTGATCAACGAGTAAAATATGATAAATCCCCTAAAATTACAGAGTAAAACGAAAGCATCTACTCTATAAACGATAAAACTTACTCGTATAAAAGATAGAACCGACTCGTATAAACAATAGAACCTAGGTACTCTTAAAACGATAGAACAGAATTACCTGACGCCTGCGACGAGTGCAAACGGATATTGGGACTTACTTACTTCAAGATCGAGTAACTTTTGTTACAAGAATAATGGTTCCATTAGCTCAGTGTTTTCTTGCCATTATCTTGAAACTGAAAAATACTTCCACTAGATAACTAAGAACCATTAAGGCGTTTGCGTCACCTTTTCTACGGCGTAGCAGGCGCTACGACTTCGTACTTTTCCTACTTTGTAGACCAATTACTTCATAGTGTGGAAAGTATGAAAAAACCTCTCTTTTCTTAAGGGGCGTTTTTTAATTGTGTTTTGAACACATGGAATCATTTGATGAATGTCCGTCTGTCTATAATACTTATTATTAAAAATCAGACCCACAAAGCTGAGTGTAAAGTAATAATTATTTTTTGAGTAAATCTGTTTTCTAAATTTAATTTTTTTGGTCCCAAATTGACTATCATATCTGTAAGGCAATGGTTTAAATCAATCTAAATTATAAGCTTCAAACTATGTACTATGTTTTTTTTTCATTTACGGGTACTTTTTTGAAAATCTGTTCAGTACGATCAGTAGAGGATTCGGTTTCAATTAAAAATAGCAGTCCATTTACACCAGATACAAGCGTAGTAAATAGCGTGTACAAAATCTCTCTTTCTCGCGGGAAATAAAGTTGTATGAAAATGAATATTTTTCCGCATTAACATTTTTTTTATAAACGGACCGAAAAAACAGCAAAAAGTTTCATACTGGTCGTAGAAATGAAAAAATACTGGCTGGTTACACATGAATTTGTACTTGTGTAGTCAAATAATGAAAGTTCAGTTCCGCTAAAAGACAGTTCACCAGACGTGCAGCTCATCTGTACAATATAATAAACAAGGAACTAGACATATATCCCAAAACACTTCACGATTGCAAGAAAATTATTCCTTCATGGTTAGAAACAAAATCATATGATGAGATAGAAGCTATAATAGAGAAATAATGAAGGCTACAACTACATTTTTTGCAGTACTCACACTTACACACAACAGACACACACACACACACTCACACATACACACACGCGCCCTCTCACACACGCACGCACACATACACACACGCGCCCTCTCACACACGCACGCACACATACACACACGCGCCCTCTCACACACGCACGCACACATACACACAGATGCACCACAAGCCATACACGTACATGGCTAAATTAAACTTAATGCTGAAATTGAATTTAAACTTAAATATAATTACCTTAATGTATTTCCTGTGTGTAGTTTTAAGCAAAATGTTATTTTTAGGTATAATTAGTTTTCTAAAGAGGAGCGGTGCCTCCCAACTCAAGCCTTTCAAGCTTACAAGGAGACACCAGCCACTATTTATGTTAGTTTAACCTATTTAAACGAAATAAAACATATTTTTTTTTTTTTTTTTTTTTATTACTCGCAACTCGATTCAAGCAAAACAGCACCGTATAATAGTAGCTCTATTTATATGCCTCTAAAACCGTACTATTTACCTCATAAGTGATGTGATTTGTGATTTTCCTGGTCCTTTTAGAGCCCTCGCTTGCCCTTGGATGCCAATCCTTTTCGTTTCGATACAGTATCTTTCATTTCATACTTGTTCTGTTTGTATGGATTTTGTCATTCATTTGACTCGACTCGTGATTGAAAAGATTTTTTTCTTGCTTCCTTCAAACGATGTGTAAACAACGTAGGTTAAAATAACCGTAACATACTAGTGTTTTAACGACACCCGATACGGCGCACTAAGCTATGAAATATGAAAACATTATTTTTTATTTTCACGACGTTGCTAAGCGTTTCATGTTGAGAAGATAAACACTTATCTAAGTTTATGTGAAAAGACAAAAAGTAATCTCAAAACGTTAATTTGAAATTTTACTCGTTTACACACAGCGCCACACAGTTCAGAGTTTAGAATAAAGTATCCCTCAAAATCATACTAATTTTGTGGTTAACAGATAAATAAGAGTTTATATCAATTATACTTATCAGTGACTGAAGTCGGTGGACAGGACATTCTCTGTATCGGCGTAAATAAATAATATATATTATGTTTCTTTTCGTTCGACAGCAATTTCCAAAAAAACCTTGAAGTTGGTGTTGCAAAACTATATTATACGACTGCAGGCTGCAGTACCTTAGGTATTTACAGAGTTCCTTTAAACAAAACAGAAAACATTAACAAAATTACGCTTTTTGTATGACGCACCTATAAGGGTCATCATTTTCTTGGAAGTTGGAGTTATGTTTTTTCGGGCAAATTAAATGAAAGGATTGTCAACAAAATTGCAGAATTCGATTGGCTTCGATTCAGTGGCCTGCAAAGTTCTATGCACGCTACTGCTTCAGTTGATCATAGGTTAATTTGACACGAAATTTTCATTGAAATTATGTTTTAATCAATACAAAAAATCGTGGTAAATTAGCGACATTAATCAAGAAAGTTGACGGAAGTCTTTTTTAACAGTTAATATAATAAATATAAAATATTCTGGTATTTTATATGCCAAAAAAATTTATGGTGTTTTGGAAAAAAAGATCAGCAAGGTTATTGAATTTGATTTAAAGATTTAGGCTTTTGAAGTTGGTAATGTAATTATTTTTCAGTAAAAGAGGTGTGGGAGAGTCAAACTACAAAAGAAAAAGGTATTATTTGTAAATATGATAGATTAACTCTCAACACGAAAGATTGGTCTTTGTTTAATATGTGTTCAACAGTAGTATAAGTCTTTCCAAAGATTATAAATTAGGCGCTGGAAATTTTAGATTATTCACATGAAAACGTGAAATGTCTATCTTTGTGCAACCATCTCCCTTCTAGATATCATGGTGTATTAATTTGGGTTATTTTATTCTAAAAGCAGTTACCAATATTATGAACTTTGTTACTCAAAAACCCTGCGCTCTACAGAGCTGTTTGGATACGAACAGACGAAAATACTTATTGCGTTTTTAGTAACATAAAGATTTTCCACGTAAAAGCTATCATTAGTCCAAAGGGCTATTAAGGTTGCTAATTACGGAATGAGGAAGGCTGCACTATATGCACATGGATACACATTATACATGTACGTCTATTATACCACGATGCCACGATCATTATGAAATTGTGTCGCGCAATGAATAACACTCACTGCTACATTAGGGAGAATGATGGTTTAATTTTCCACACAAATACTGTAGGGTAAGCTAATGAACTCATGCGATGCTGTGCGATACTTTATCCGGTATCTTTTCGTATACGTATACACCATTTCTCGCATGGGCTAGGAGGCTTAAAAAATGCTTTTGTATAGAGCGTGGTCACGCGTAGCAGCGCCCCACGTAGCACAGCATAGCATTCGCTCATGTTATCCTGAAGCAAGCCCGACAATTTTTAGGTCACTGTACCAGCCAATCAGGTTATATGTGATGCTCTCCGGAATCAATCTCATACCAGGAATATCTTTGTTCTGAGGGTTAACAAGGAAGCATCTGAAAATCATAGAGTTTTAAATGTGTAGAAAAATAGCATACATATAATATATGTGGTATATACTTAACAGATTAATAGCAAGAACCACATTATCTGAAAACTCAAAGGTTTTTCCAAAATTTCGGTCATCGTATCAGCTAACGGGACTAATACCAATTAATAGGGCACTCTACCTGGTTTAGTTGGACACATAGACAGGTATATTTAAATACTATGTCATGTGACGACAGAAATTTATGCTGCACAAATGGAAGGTAAAGCTTGACCGGGCCGACCAAATAGGAGACATACTGAAGAAGGGCAAAGAAATAGAAGAGCATGTATGACTAGATTGATAGATGTAGAAGAAGCAAAAGAGGTGTGTCAGGATCGTAGCAGATGGAAATCTGTAGTCTCTGCCTACCCCTCTTGGAAACAGGCGTCATTATATGTATGTATGTATGTCATTCTGTCCGGACATAGCCTCGTATCAAGAATATCCTTGTCTTTTAGGCGAAATAGGAAGCAGCTAGTTGGCTGTTACAGTGACCTAAAAACTATTGTGCCAGTTGTAGGACAACCCGCAAAACGCGATTACATAAAAAAATAGCCCAAAAAGGTTAAAAAAATGTCAAATAGACATTTAAATTTTAAATTTAATAAGTTTAACATGCAATAAGAGTACTTAATGCACCTATATTTTATAAATAAAGTATTCAGTTCATTTTATTTCACCGTTTAATATTGTTGGGAAGTTATAATAACCTCGATATCTAGTAAAATACTGAAAATGGATTTAACACTCACGTACCTATTATTTTTGTTGACTACATGCTACTAAGCAATTGATAAAATCTCCGTTTTTGTAAGTTGTGTTGGCATGTAGCATGCATGTAAATATTTTGGTATGTAAGTTTTAGTAATAAAAGAAAGCAATTTTAAGAAGGCAATTCTAAATGTAGCATTCTTTTGTACAAAGCGCTTAAACCTTATTAGTTTCCTGTTAAAGGTTCATTAAACATCCTTTTCCAATTTTCGATTAGAGCCAAGTAAGAAAAGGAAAACTTTTCGCTCGCTTTCGAGCCAGAACAATCGATTACTTAAAGCATCGACGCCGACTTCCCAAGACGTCGAGAATTCGAAATTTCGACAAGTCAATGCTATTTTCAGTTGAATTCGATTAAAAGTTGAAAACCAAATTCTTGCAATCAATGATTGTGGGCAATCAACGTTGAGCGTGTTTTTAAGCAGGGCTAAAAAAGATTTGCTAAAAATAAAAGTTGAGAATTTTCTCTGTACAAATTTAGAAATCGCTGACCAACAAAGTGCTTGTGAATCAGTAGTAGAATTATATTTGCTTAAACCACAAGGGTGGTCATACTTTATCGTCATGATATTTGATTTTAAAAGGATGAAACTATCAATTAACATTTTTTAAGTCTGGCAGTCTAGAGAAAACATGGCTAATCATATCACCATGGCTGCCATTTGGGTTATTAATATTTGCTTAATGTTCAACGTGTTTAGTGACTTCGGTGGAAGCATCGGTAGCCCGTGCCCTTGGCTCACGCTATAGATGGAATTGCAGATGGAAAATGCTTCAGTGAAACAAATCTTAAGGAAGTTGCTGACGCCATAAAATGTAAATCATTGTAGTAACTTTGATTTTATTTAGGATAGAGCGCTTTAAGGGCATGTCAGAATCAAACTCTACTAAACTTTTGAGCTTTGCATTCTGTTGAATAATTCAAAGTCTGTGTTCAGAGAAGGATGTATTGACAAATTGAATTTATGTTTTTCTTTTGAAGTATATACTTCTTTGTTCCCG
The DNA here is from genome assembly GCA_910592155.1 of Ypsolopha scabrella. Classification (NCBI taxonomy): domain Eukaryota; kingdom Metazoa; phylum Arthropoda; class Insecta; order Lepidoptera; family Ypsolophidae; genus Ypsolopha; species Ypsolopha scabrella. The sequence goes on from OU342982.1 coordinate 12,801,896, forward strand.
TCTCGTATAGAAGGTAATGTTCAGAACTTGTTCGACGCTTCGGAACAACTTTTCGTAACAAAGGATAATTACATTTCTGATTATAGATTAGTACGTTTCTTAATCGTTAATTATTGGTTTTTAATTGAATTTGAATTTTAAACTTTGTAAGCGAATGCTTGATTCTTTGGGTAAACTCGGCTTAAGAATTATTCACTTAAATAATTTAAGTTTGTATCTCTGCCAAAGCCCGCTATTTTAAAATTATTTTTTGAAGTTTAGAAGACTTTATATGTTCAGTTAAAGCGAATAGAAGTGAGCCTTGGGAATTCCAATATTTATGTAAGTTTAAAAAAACCTGTTGTTCTTATACTAGAACTAAACAGAAATATTGTTTTCAGAAATATGGGTAATGTTTCAATTCAACTGTCTTGAAAACATAATAATGCGAATCTTTTACTTAATGGAAATAATTCCTAAAGAGATCACTGAAATTTTTACGGATCGTGACATTATCTTAAAGCCATTTTCCATCTTGTAAAGTTTTTAAAATCACTTTTCATAGAATGAATGAATGAATGAATATATTTATTTATTTCAAGAATAACTTAAATCTAAATACATCCCACAAAACCAAGTAGGAATTTGGTTTGTCTGTGGGGAGGGAGTCGCATTATTGCGAGATTATTGCTTTCGTAAAATTTGATGAGGTTCATATACTTAATTTTTAGGGTTCCTTATCCGAAGGGTGCCAAACGGGACCGTATTACAGAGCACGGAGGCACGCGTCAATCCGTCCGTCCGTCTGTCCGTCTGTACATCTTCAGTAGTAATAGGTAGCCAGTTGAAATTGTCACAAAGTACGTATTAGCATGAGCACTTTTTTGGCAAATGAGAAAAATTAATTCCCAAGGGTTTTCCACGTGCAAAAAACCTCGAAAATAAAGCATTTTTTTCCTCGTTATTTGCTTGAAATCTGTAATAAAAACAATCATACAAGTTTCAAATGTAGTCAGATTGTGGCAGATACCTACTCTAAGAAAAGTAATTAACAAAAACAAAATTAAAGGTTCCGGACTAAAAGAGTGCCGGATTGTTTAGCAGGCACCATTTTAGTTCCTTGTTTTTTGTCGCCCTGCTACGTCGCCGTATGTTGATGTAATTTACAGTTTTTCAGGTACCTGTAATGTGTGGTGATACGGGACCCTCTGTGCGTGAGTCCGACTCGCATTACACCGGTTTTTATATTTTGCTGACTTGCACTCGATTGTTACTAATGTTTTATTTGCATTGTACTGCAAAATCAGGCGCCATTTATCAATGTCTACTTTACCCTAATTTCGTAAAACCAAGCGCAAGTTAATCTTCCTATTATTTTGCAAAACTTTACCTCTCTTTTACTTTGGTTAACTAGTTTAACAAGCACATTGTTTTTACATAGTGAAGTATGCCAAATAAATCTTACGTGTGATTGGATGCATTTGAAACTTGATTGTAGGTTTACACTTAAGTTTTCATAAGAAACTATATTTTTTTTCTTTAGTCTAAAATAATTCAAGTGTAGGTTATACACAATATTTGGTTCCGTCAATGTTAATATAACTTTGCGCGCAGACTGCATTTGAATTCAGTAGAATTTCAATAAGAAGGTAATGTCAGCATAATCAGGTCAGACGTTCTTCAGTACTGGTTTGGACATGTGGACAGACGGACGAACAAACACTCGGGCTTCGATATAAGGGTTTCTGTTTTTGGACGAAACCCTGATACCATTTTTATCTATGATGAATATTTTTTATGTGTGACCGCTAGAAACACTAAACCATTATATTATTATAATAATGACGCAGGTTTGGTGCCCTGTAGATATTACCGTAACTAATACAGAGTGTTTTTCAATGCTTAAGAAAATTATTAGAACTGACTCATTGTCAAACCGAAAAACGTTCTTTCAGTAATAATACCTACCATAAAAGATATACATAGTAGGAGAGAAAAAAAAACGTTGGCACTGGAGGTTGTCGATAAGTTTTAATGAGCACAAAAAAACTAGTAAGAAAACCACAAAAAACAAATTTCTACGTTAAATAAATTATTATTTTGATTCAAAATTTGTCCGAAAAGAATCTGCTAGCGCAGCCGATAACTAGACAACTTATTATTTATATCTACATCTATACTAATAATAAAGTAATAAAATCGTCGCGTATGCAACGGTTACAGCGTGTCTGTACATTGAATATTTTTGTGAAATTTCAATAGAAATGGGTTATTAGTATTGTACTGAGGCCAAAACTGCAATTTTTAGAATTTGCGTCGACTGTCTTTCTTTCTGTCTGTCTGTATGTTCCGTTAAAACCCGATAACCACTGAACGGATTTGGATACGGTTTTCTTTAATATCATCGTAGTGACCCTAGTCAACAAAAAGGCTTTAGGAGTTCATAAAATAACCGCCAAGCCGAAAACGGGGCAGAGATTGAAAAAAGCGGGTGGAGCTAAAATTAGTTAAAAAATTATGTATTGGATATAAGGAAGCCCTGAAAAACGGACAACAAAAAAACACTTTTTGAGATCGGAGTTTTAGAACTAAAAAATTTGTTGACCTTGACCATGTCCGATTACTGTTTGCGGGACTAAAATTCACAAGTAAGTAACAAATTGCTAAAAAGGTAATGTTTCATGAATTCATGCTAGGATCTAGAATTTAGATCCAGAAGACAATCAATTACTTGTACTAGGTTATTCACACAAATATATTGCAGACCACTATTGAACATCAACCTCCATCAAGGGTCTTAGTATAAAGGGGTAAGTGGTCGCAGTGCAGAGAATGCCTAAAAAATACCAAGTATAAGTACCCATAGGTCCAAATGTTTCTGTCCGAAAACATTAGTAGTGCTATAATTTTTTTTCATGTTATTGTCAGTATCAAATAACCTGCTTAAATATATAATATTTGTTAATTTTGATTCCTCGACGCTTCGAACAACGGCAAGATGCAAAAATTTTACAATATTTAAATTCTAATGTCGGTCCGTTATTAAATTCCTTACAAAGGAAGGTGTTAGCTTAAGAAATATCAAACAAAGGTTGGATAGCGAATAGGGAGATTCACCTCCGTCATTTTCCACCGTCAAAGATTGGTGTAAGCAATGTCGTTTAGGAAGAGAGCCCATCGACGATGAACCTCGCTCCGGTCGGCCCGTTGAGGCACTCATTCCAGACAACATCAAGTTAGCGGAAGAAGAAGTTCTGGAGGACCGACGCCTAAAATACGAAAGAAATAGTGGTAAGGAGACAGGGCTTTCAAAACTACTGACTTGAGGATTCTTCATGAATATCTTCATATAAGTAGATCAGTGCAAGGACTCCAAGGGGAGTGCCAAAACTTCTTCCAAGTGTGCAGTAAAGTGAGCGAGTATCGTGTTCTAAAGAACTTTTGGAAGGATCTTACAGAAACGGGAACGATTTCATAGAGTCAGTTATCACTGGAGATGAAACTATGGATCAATATTATGATCCTCTTTCAAAAAGAGAGTCGATGCAGTTGACCAAAAAGATAATGGCAACGATATTTTGGGACTGTCAAAGAATATTGCTCATAGACATAAAATAGCGCAATACTGCGGCGACAGGAAGCTATTATTCTAACCTTATCGAATAATTGCGAGAAGCAATGAAGCAGGAACGTGGTGGAAAACTAAGCAAAGGTGTGCGGCTTCTCTATGACAATGCGACAGTTCGCCGCAGTTGCGAAGGCTGCTATTTCAAGGTGTGGATTGTGGATTCACCACCCAACTTATTTATAGCTCTGACTTGGCCCCCAGCGATTACCATTTGTTTTAAAAACTTAAGGCTGACTTAAGGGGTAGAAGATTTTCTACTGATGACAAAGTGGCCGCTGCGGTTTTCGCTCATTTTAAAGACTAAACTTCCGAATATTTTTATAAGGGGATAGAAATGTTAATTAAACCATCCGAAAAATACATTAAGACAAATATAAATTGAGACTGAAAAATAAAAATAACTTGACATCCTTTAGTCTTTTTTTCTTTCCCCGAAGATATTGGACCTCACCACGTACAAATTGATTAAATCAAATTTAACTTATTCAATGAAGTCAATTCCATTAGCCTTCCGAATGGAATAAAGATAAATAAAATAGCTGCACTCAATTCCATTAAACCCCTGTATCAGCGGTCGAGTTGACTTTGCTTTTCATATTTTATTGCATGCGGTCGACCGACCGGCGCGTATTGCGGTTCGAGCAAATGCAGAATTCATTGAAATATCGAACGCGGCTTTTCAATTTTGTCTTTTCAACGTGTGCCTCGGAGCGCAATGAAAAGTGTGTAAAGCGTACGTTTTACAATATGTAAAGGTTCTGTCAAAAACGTAGCCATCGGCCGGGCCGTTCTTGAGTTGCAGTGACCAGACAGAAGCCAAGCTTTGCTGTAATATTTTTTGTTTGATAAACACTTGTACTTGTCCACTTATTTATATTAATTTCCCTTACCGGTGTCGCTGTTAAAGCATTATCAAAGGTTTGTTTGGTTGTTTACGTACAATATATGAATCGTGTTTATCAAACAAAAAATGTTTCAAAAGTTCCAACAAGTGCCAACAATCACGAGCATCAACTCCATTTGCTGTAATACATTACAACAAACGACATGAATCCTCGAGGAGGTGTCAGAAGATTTACGAATGCGGACTGTTACTGGAACAGTTACCACTAGTACACCCTCTTTTCACTGACGTTACAACGTGGTTTTAAGGCACAAATACTCGCTTTTTATGGCATGCATTGCATGTTTACCTCACAGTGTTCACCATCACTTAGATACTGATACTAAAACTATGCACATTTTTTTTTGCATCCAATGATTTAACGCTTGGTCATTATCGCCTCTAAATGGAAAGCGTCGATAACACCTAGGATGAAGTGCACTCGCCCACAAACTGGGAGAATGACAGCAGGCAAGGCGTTAATCAGTCGTTACAGGGACTTCTGCAAAAATCTACGGAAGTCGCTAACGGACGAATGACCGATACTAAGCAACATAAGGTTTTTGGATCTTGGCCCCGTCATAAATCATAAATCATAAATCTTTATTGCTGAATATGAGGAGGTATTGTTGGTGTTAATAAATAGTAGGCACATACATATTCGACCTTGTCGGTATTACAAAAGATAGGACATGCATGACATTTAATTAACTATTTACATAATTATAATTATTATATTTACACTCAAATGTAATGTCTATTATGTCAGTACTAAAGCCTACTAATATACACAAATTAAATTAAAATAATAGAACAAAACATAATAAATAAGTTGATAACTAATTAAATAATACATTTTTATCGTTTAAATATTCATCCACAGAGTAATAACCTTTCTCAGACAAAAACATTTTAATTTTGTTTATATACACACTATCACTATTTATGTTCTTAATATTATTTGGCAGCTGGTTATATATCTTTATTGTCATCTGCTGGGTATTATCGCTGAGAGCTTTAAGCCGTGAAGTTGGAAGCACCAAGTGATCCTTATACCTATAGGAGCGGCTTATTGTTTCTGATTTCTTAGTAAAAAGGTAAGCATGTTTACGTGCAAATATACACAAATAATATTTTAAATTTTTTGAAAAATGGTTTACAGCTCTGTCTCCGTGCTATTTTTGCTATTATTCTTATGCAGCTTTTTTGGGATATGAAGAGCTTCTCAAATTCCGTACTATTTCTCCACAGTATTATACCATACTTCAGCCAAGCGTAGGCGTAGCCGTAGTAGGCAGTTATCGCAGTCGCCGAGTTAGTTGACTTTTTTATTTCGCGTAGTGCGTATTTAAGTTGGTTGATTTTTTATGATTTTTTTTATGAAACAACATATTAGGTACTTGTTTACTGGTGGCAGCTGGTACGCTTCGGCTGCGGCCATGCGGCTTGACGAAACCATGCCGCCAAGCGACTCGACTTCATTCCAGTTCCAACGAAGCGTTCGAACGGAGTGGTTGTGCGGGGCGAGACACCGCCCTGGTTGGTACTCGTAGCTCTGTGTTTTAGCTCCCGCGTCTCGCCCCGCAGGCCCCGCACAATTTCTCTGTCTGAACGCTTTTTTTTGGATAACTGTATTGATTTTTAAACTGTGCTACGGGTAAATCAATTTGACGTTTTTAAGTACTTGCATACTAATATGAACGAGGCCTATATTTCACAGCATTGGACACAGATTTTTGGTAGGAATGTAAATAAAAAGAAACCGGCGACGAGCAAGTTAGGTTCGAACAATCAGTGTTCTTTACCAACCTGAGCAGTCAAAAGATCGACTGAACTATGTTACGATTGAAAAATATATTATTCAACTTCTATTTCTATGTAGAAAAAAACCTCTCAATATCTACCAACCCTATTAAAATCTAACTTTTAGCTTTGGAAACCTAGGAGAACGGGGTACGGTATTTTTTTATCGAATTTTGAACTATCATTAAAACCAATGTGACCAAATATACGAGTACATTATGTGCGCCTACATAATTATGCCAAGTTTCAAATTTGTATAATACATAATATTCGAGAAAAGCCTCGGTGACGGACAGACGTTTTTATAGGTTCTGGTTTTCTTTTTAAAGTGCGGAACCCCAAAAAAAATGGTATACACAATAAATACAAATAAAGTTAAATTAAAATTGCACAGTCCGGGTATAATTGTTTGAAACATTGGCGACGTATATGTAGGTATTTGCTTGCTTGTACCTATTCTTGAAAATTCTATTGTCAATCAATCAGAAAACCTCCACCTGAAAGCGAGCAATCTCCTAAGGGCTGAAATATTGATATTGTTTGTTGCTTTCTTTACGCGAAGTTACAGAAATGAGACCTCATTTATACTCAGTAAAGAAAAGTAAGAACACGTGAAATATCGCAATACGTTGGTTGTAGCAGGTAACCAATACCTACCTACCTGTTATGTTTGTTGTGTTTAATTACGATAGTGTACGATTCGAGGTTCAACTGTAAATAATAATAGTAATTCAAAGCTGAATATAATGTATACATTAAAAAGTTCAAGCTCGTAAATGCTTATTATTCCATCCATCCATCCATCAGCCCGTGTTCGTCCACTGCTGGACATAGGCCTTTCCTAAATTTCGCCACTCATGTCAGTCCTCCGTCCTCCTCATCCAGCCGCCCCCCGCAACGTCCTTCAGGTCGTCGGTCCAGGGGGCAGTGTTGCCACCTTAGCGACTTTGTCGCTAGATCTAGCGGAATTGTAGTCCACTTAGCGACTTAATAAAACAGCCATTTCATACATTTTAGCGACTTTTTTCAAACCGGTATTCCATACATTTGGCGACATTTTAATGAAATTTTAGGTAATCTGGTGACTTTCTTATAAAAATCTAGCGACAAGAATAAAATCGAGGTGGCAACACTGCCAGGGGGCACGAGGTCGTCCTACACTACTCTTTGCTGTACGTGGTCTCCATTATAAAGCCTTTCGGCCCCAACGGCCATCATGTCGGCGACAAATATGGCCTGCCCACTGCCACTTCAACTTACTGATTCTGCAGGCTATGTCGGTTACTTTAGATCTCCTACGGATCTCCTCATTTCGGATTCTATCCATCAGAGATACCGCAAGCATAGCCCGCTCCATAGCTCGCTGAGCGACTTTAAACCGGTGAATCAGACCCTTTGTAAGAGACCACGTCTCAGCGCCATACGTCATCACAGGAAGGATGCACTGGTTGAACATCTTAGCCTTTAAGCACTGCGGTATTGACGACGTAAATATGTGACGCAACTTTCCAAATGCTGCCCAACCTAAGCATATTCTTCTGTCAGCCTCGGCGTCAAAGTTGTTTTTATCCAGCTGTATGACTTGACCCAGATAAACATATTTTTGAACAACTTCGATGCTGACATTGTCGACGGTTATTGGCCCTTGGATGACGTGACAGTTGGACATGACCTTAGTCTTATCCAAATTCATCCGCAGGCCCACTCGTCTCGAAGAATCGCCAAGGCCGCGCATCATTTCCTTTAGTTCCTGCAGCGATTCCGCCATGATGACGATGTCATCGGCAAAGCGAAGATGTGAAATGTACTCTACGTTTACGTTTATGCCTCGTCCATTCCAGTCTAGTGTTTTAAAGACGTCCTCCAGCGCGGCGGTAAACAGTTTTGGAGAAATAACATCTCCCTGTCTCACGCCGCGCTGAAGATGTATCGGTCTTGTTTGTACACCCTGTACTTGGACGGAAATCGTAACGGAGTCATACAGACATTTCAACAACTCCACGTAACGCCAGTCAACTTGGCAACGCTGCAAGCACTGCAGAACAGATCAAGTTTCGATGGAGTCGAAGGCTTTCTCGTAGTCCACAAACGCTAGACATAAGGGCTGATTATACTCTTGAGTTTTCTGTATAACCTGCCTTAGCGTGTGAATGTAATCTACGGTGCTGTAGCCTTTTCGAAACCCAGCCTGCTCTGGAGGTTGGAAGTCGTCGAATCGTTGGGCGAGACGATTCGTGATAACTCTTGAGAACAGCTTGTAGGTGTGGCTCAGGAGCGCAATTGGTCTATAGTTCGTAAGTAGGATTTTTTCCCCTTTTTTGAAGAACAAAATGACCAGGCTCCTGCTTCACTCCTTTGGCGTAGTACCTGTGCAAATGACGGCATTAAAGAGGTCCTGTAGCTGTCCGAGTATAGGGTAACCTCCAGCTTTCAGGAGTTCAGTTGTGATGCCGCCCTCGCCCGGCGCCTTGTTGTTTTTCAGCTGTTCAAGAGCTATCCTAATCTCACCCATTTCGACATCCGGGAGTTCATCGGTGTAGTGTCGGACCAGAGGTGCTCGTTTGTCGTCTTCATCGCGAGCAGTTGGCTTGGGAGCGTGTGAAGAATATAGGAGCCCATAAAATTTCTCGATTTCGGCGAGGATTTCTGGCCTAGAGGTAACAGTTCTATTGTAAGATGTCTTCAGCTTCGCTTATTATTATTCAATTTTAATTTTTAAAATAATTGATGTAGTTTATTCCCGCTGTCAACTTACTGATTCTCTCAGTAAATCTCCAGAACTACAGAGTCTATAAATTTGAAATTTGACTGGTATAGGTTCCACAAACCACTGGCACCGAAAGTACCCGTAAAGAAAAGATTTCTGTGATATAGGTTGTATATAAGTGTGTTACTCCTTCAGGTGCTTGGAACCGTGTGGTGTGCAAATAGCTAGTATATATAGTATTATATATGTATTTCTTAGTTTTATTTTTGTAAATGAACACACAAAAATAATATAAAGTAAAATGTGCTATATTTCGACCCCTCAGATGACGGCCCCACTTAGGGCTCGAAATATAGCACATTTTACTTTATATTATTTCTGTCTGTTCATTTATAAAAATAAATACTAACAAATAAAAGCCATTAACTGGTTTTTTGGAGAAAATTATATTTATTAAGCTATTATTATTTATATACAACTATTCTATTTAAGTATTTGTGTGTAATGGTTTTTTGTATAGTTTGTTTTTGTGTTCACCGCCTTCGCGTTTTTCCCGTACAATAATTCCACCCAAATGTTGTCTGGATGGAAGAAATCGCTTTAAGCGATAAGGCCGCCAATTGTTACCTTCTTTAACATTTGTAATATTTTCTTTTTTTAAATGAATTAATGAGGTGCACAATAAAGAGTATTTGTTTGTTTGTATGTATTAGAGTATAATAGTAGAGTTTAATAATATTAAAAGAAAAAATCTATGTGCGAGTCTACTTCATTTATATTTTTTGTAGGAGTATCCATGATAATATTTTGCGGTTTTGTTTCTTTTTGTACGATAATAATGAAAAATGTTTATGTACAAACTGAAAATAAAAACACAAATAAAACATTAAAATGTTTTTTCACGAAAATATAGGTATGTTCAATCTAGTTTTAAGAAGGCTATAGTGAGATAAAAGATGTTTTATTTTTAATCTTAATTTTTACAAACGGATTATAACTTTTTGATAAAGTATCTGACCCAAAACAGCACTTACGTATTAATTTCTAGGAAAAGCGGATATTTTTCAGAGTATAACGTGTACATTTATGGCCCGTTGGGTCAAAAGACACGAATCCCCTAGGGGGTGTCAGAGGTGTTTCTAAGTGTGAAATTTAAGTCGTCGTCCACACTTGTACATCCACGCTTCACCAAAGATTATTACTTCCCAGCTTGATGAGTATTGACCCGTATCGCCGTACATCGGGCACAAATTCGACCCACAGTTTAACGTATACCTTCCGAAGCACACATAACGTACACAAGTGTACAGGATATCAACTCGCGACTTCCAGATAAGTAGTCGAGTAATCCAACCACTAGACCACGGAGGCCTTCTCTCCCAGAACGGATAATTTCTCAAGAAAATATAGGTATATTTTATGAGTATACAAAGAAGCCTGCCTCAAGGTAAATAGTTTGAAAAGGAAATCTTAAATCTCTATCGAAAATCTCTAGTCAAGCAAAGTTTCAATCTGATAGGAAATCCTTTTAAAATTTCATCTCCTCTTTGAAATATTTTCGGATGGCACGTACCACGTTATTCACCTCTTTGGAGAGAGTTTTGAATCGGCTTTCAAGCCTCTTTATCTTCAGGAAGGTGGTCCGATGCTAATCATATTAAGTATCTCTGTGTTAAGCCGAGATGTTGGACTCCTTGTTTGCGTCCTTTTTAGGGTTCCTTACCCATTTCGTGTGGTGGTACGGAACTTTTTGTGCGCGGGTCTGACTCGCACTTGGTCAAATAATAGTGATTTTTCCATTATATAGTATTCTGAGAAAGTTTCCTGTAGACCTCTGTGACAGACGGACGGACAGACAGACAGTGGAGGTTTAGTAACCCGTTTGGTACCCTTTGTGAACAGAAACCTGAAAAGCAACACGGTATATAAGCGTGGTTTATAGCTTAATATGGTAAACCTACATTCAACTGACGCTAAAAAAAAAAAGCTCAAAATTGTGGCATGATCACCTGCCGCATCGCTTCAAAGTCTACCTTAATCGCCTAATTCTGGCATCAGCAAGCCCACGTAGACATGCATCACATACAAGTTTAATGAAAGCAGGTGGATATAGTTCGGAACTAACATTATTAACGTGTCAAAGGTCGTGCCCCGTATCGCGGAGGAGCTTCCAAGACTCTGAGACCTATGCGTAACTCATATGCACTTGTGATAGAGGCGATTTTTGATACGTTCACGAGTATAAAAGTTTTCGCGAGCACTAACTTTATTTTAGTTCAGAAACCAGGTCGCTTAGGGGCGCTTACCATGCTGAGGGGCTGGAAGTCAGGACATAAGTTATTAATCTTCGTCATGTTTTCTTGAGATACAGTTTCTTTTTTATGTCTTCTTCTTAGAAAGAAGGCCATTGTTTATTCAAGTAGCGGACTCCCCCGATTTCACATTTAAAAATTTAAGGTTAAGCGTTGCTTATTAATATGAATTGGCTGATTCGTCGACTTGAAAATTACTCAATTCAGAAGCTGGCCCTTCGCACTTCAAAGTAATTTGAAAATTTAGTAACGCATTTTGCTTCTCTCTCTCTAGGTGATCTACTTGGTAGGAGATAGGGATTTTACCAATGTCTTATACCCATTATTTAAAATAGTTAAAATCTTATCAAAATAAATAACAACTCTGTTAGAGGCGCAAAAATATCGTTCCATAAAACGTCCCGTATCCGTGGTAACAATTTTTTTGGGCAATATTCACTAATTTCAGAATAAGGAGTTTTAAGGCAACATAGGAAAAAAATATTAATAAGAAACAATCAGACTTTTGTTTACTTTCTTCAGAGTCGTGATGAAAAGCAGAGTGTTTAACTTGGGTGAAACCAACGATTTCTATCTTTCAATTGTTCATTTCATATCTGTGTGTACTTGCGTTTTTAGGGTTCCGTACCTCAAAATTTTAAAAAAACGGAACGCTTATATGATCACTGTGTCATCCGTCTGTCTATCAAGACCCTTTACTCGGGCCCTCGTATAGAAGTGTGCAACCTCATGGTGTTGTCAATGATGTGCCGAATTCAACGACGTGCCGACGATATACCAGCCGAAAATGAACCCTCTAGCTAAAACAAAGGAAACTGTTCTATGTTCGAAATAAAAAATACATGTTTTGTTACTTTTGTCATGATTCATAATAATAAAGGTATCGACAGTCGAAAGAAGCACTAATACTCCGGTGACAGAGACGACGCTCTAAGAAGCCGAAATTACATAGCCTTATATGTATTATTTACCGCCGAGAATATGTACGGTCTATTGTCAGTCACAGGTCTTGTCGCGTAGGATGGCCATTTTTTCAAAATATGAAAACAAAAACACAAAAAAGAAACACTTTTCTTTACCTATGGTTTTGTGTTCTATTAGTGATTCTGATTTATAGAGTTCAATAAAGCTAGAAGGTTCATTTTCAACCTGTAAATAGGATACATTTCTGCACGAGCTACGTGGAAATATTAATCGTAACAAAAACACTTGCACTAATTTATTAAGACAATTTGAAATCAAATTATTCACACACTATCAACAAGCAGTGCGAAGGAAGGAAAAGGCTACCACACTCGTTTTCCCTTTTCGGGTTCTCGTAGTGTCTTGGTGAGACTTATTAAATATTATTTGTACCTTGTGGTAACCCTGCATTCTAATTTGAGGGAGTGGCCCTCTGTCTAGTCAGGCTGGTCGGCAGGTTGCACTCTTCCCTCATAATAATACACTTTGGAAAGATATTTTACACATCTCCGTAGTATTCTATGGAACTGTTAAAACATAATTAAAACAATATTAAAATTGAAATACATACTAGGGGGATCAAAAAGTAGTGAGAACGACATATATACTCCTTGGTAAGAAAAAAAATAATTACCGGCAGGCACAGCTCACATATTTGTAATGTTAATAAAGAAAAAAATCTTCGATTCTGTTTTGTTTTTTTCTGAATGTAGTCATTTGTTTGCTTCGTGTCGGAACGTGTTCTCGAAAATGGAGAAAAACGAAGTGCGAGCCGTTATTAAATACCTCTGTTTAGAAAAGTTATCGACGCAAGAGATTCACTGCGATTTGGAGGCAACATTAGGAGAGTCTGCTCCGCCGTATTCCACTGTCGCAAGGTGGGCTTCTCAATTTCGAGTAGGGAGAACGAACACGGAAGACGAACGTCGTTGCGCCGTCCATCGACGTCAGTCACCCAAGAAAATGTTGTGAAAGTTGAGAAAATTGTATTGGGCGATCGAAAAATCACCATCCGTTACTTAGTTCAAGAAACGGGCATTTCATATGAAAGTATTCAATCCATATTGAAATAATCTTTGAATATGATAAAAGTCTCCGCAAGATGGGTGCCGAGAATGTTAACCGACAGTCAGAAACAAAATTGACTTGACATTTTGAAGACATTCAAGAATATTCTGAAAACTTTTTGTTTCGTTTCGTAACAATGGCCGAAACATGGATCCATGATTTTGATCCCGAGACAAAACAGCAATCTTCAAAAGGAAACGGCCATCATCACCGACCCCGAAGAAGTTTCGTGCCGTGGCATCGGCTGGCAAGGTTATGGCCTCAATATTTTGGGACTCAGTAGGGATATTATTGATTGATTACCTGGAGCATGGAACCACTATTACTGGCCAATGTTATGCAGCTTTAATTCCCAAGTTGAGGAATGCCATCAAAGAGAAAAGGAGAGGGAATCTTCGAAGGGGCGTGCTGTTTCATCACGACAACGCACCCGCGCACAGCTCGGTGGTTGCGATGACTGCCATTCAGCAAGCTGGCTTCGAATTGGTTGACCACCCCCCTTATTCACCAGATTTGGCGCCTAGCGATTTTTATCTGTTCCCCAAATTGAAAGAATGCTTGAGGCGAAACAGGTGCGAAGACGATAACGAGGTGATGGATGCCGTGGAGAGCTTTTTGCAGGACCAAGACAAAACTTTTATTTTGAAAGGTATTAAAGCCTTGGAAAAGCTCTGGACTCGGTGTGTAGAGAGACTCGGAGACTGTAGAAAAATAAATTATTAAGTTATCAATAGTAATTTTATTGAATCTCATTCTTACTACTTTTTGATCCCTCCTGGTAATTATATAATATAATATCAAACTGTTTCTATGATGTCTAGCTTATTGGTAATCGCCCATACTAATTCAATATATTTTCCACGACCTTGTAGAAATATAACCATTGCTGGTATCAGTCGGTTTTCTTATTGATTTTCACATATCAATTAGAGTACAACAGCGTCTATGACCTTGTTCATTCTTTTCACCCTTCCTGTAAAAGCTACTAAGCAAATTGGGTTCAAATAACCAAGTTTAATAAATGATGAATAAATATTTTTTTTAATAATTCTAATGAAAAAGTCGAAATATTTTTTTTCTTACTCTGTTATTGTCATTGTCCAGAACTCATTAAGTAGAGTACAACTATATACTTTATCCTTTTCTATCTTCAAAGGTAAAGAAATGGGGTCAAAGTTTTGATTCAATGTTTTACAAAATGTACGGAGGAAGACAAAATTCTTTTTAATTTTTTATTCTTACCTTATATATTATATAAGGTGACTTTGATTTATCCAGCCAAACTCATAGTAAAGGGTTGGTAAGTGATTTATACATAATGATACAGCAAGAGATCAAACGAACGCAATTATTTTTCAAAAAGCTCGGTACCCTCTAAGAAAGTTAATGTAAATTTTCTGTTTGAACAATTTAACATAATCACCAATCATATACAAGGTGACTTTTATTTATGCAGCCAAATGTATACTATAAATGTATTCTATAAATGTATACTACTAAACGTATACTAACTAATCACTGATCAGTACCACGGATCAATAACATTTTTTACAAAATATTATATAAATAACAAATTATAATAATCTCAAGATGTATTTCAACTGATGCCGGGTCCAGATCGGACCCAAAATATAATATATCTTGAGATTGTAATAATTTGTTATTTATATAAAATTTTGTTTATTTATACATAAAAAAATAAAAGTACGAAGCTTTTAAAAGTAACTTTATTGTTATAACATTTTTTACGTAATTTGTAAAAGAATAATTTGACTTTCCACTAATTCCCCGTTATTCGGAGCTGCGCTAGCCTTTGCAGCGAACAGAAAAAAAAACTTCTCAAAAACGATTATCGAACCTTGATACCGATATTTCATATGAACATGTTTTTATTCAGTATGAATTTATATATAAATGTCACCTTATATGCACGTGTAAAAGAACGATAAACACGTGTCAATGTTTGAAGTAATTATATGAATACAATGAATACTCGTGTATCATTAACAAATTTCTTGAAACATTTTTTGAATCAGAGACCGCATTCAAAACTCAGATGGTAGACTTTGCTAATATGCATAAGGGTTTATTAGTGACGCGCAGAAAATTAGACTACATGCTCTAATGATTATAATGAACCACTTCCATAGAAAAACATTACATTAGACCCTGTGCAACCACCTTATGGCGAGGTTATCCAGAGAAATCTGTCCTGCTCGAACGCTTTCATTTTTCACATGTTTATCCTGCTCAGTGGAAGCGGGCCGCTCTAAAAACTCGCGGTTTTGAGGTGTTTTTATTCATTGTTTTGAAATTAGAGGGATGGGTTTTTAATTGATGGCCGTTTTATATCACAGTTTTCACAACATTTATTTTAGTATAAGTTTTAATGTCTAAAACTTTATATAGCTCAAATGAAATAATATTAAGATCGTAGTTTAGACCTATTTTTGCGATTTAATCGGATCGAGAAAAGTGTAAGCAATCGTGTATCGAACAGCCGAAATATAAGTCGAAGAGTGAAATAGGACATACATTTTTTGAAAAATTTAGTCGTCGCTTTTTATTGCTTTAAAATTAATTTGAAAAGAAACAAAGTCGGGATGACCCTTAAGGGCCCATAATACCTCAATTCACAGTCCTGCTCTAACGCTTCTGCTTTTTAACTGTCTATCCTACTCTAATCAGATGCCGCGCACGCAAAAACTTCAGTTATTTTGAAATCGCGGCTACACTGATGGTTTTTTCATTTTTATGAAACAGTCTGCAGCTGCTTTGTACTTATATCAGTTATATTATGAAAAATTCAGATCTAATATCAAGTATATATTGAATGCTATCGGTTTATTGTACGGTTTGGAGGTAACTTTGCAATTTTTCGAAAATATTGTATGAAATCAAGTTTTAACAACAGCATTGACATAGAAATAGTCCTCAACTTTACCATTATCAATTTCAGAGCGATTGTTGCAGCATTTTTTGGTATAAAACAAGATCATGCGAAGCGAAGTGAGGTACTGTAGACCCTTAAGGTGGGAGATTGGAGATTGAACAATAGCAAGGCTCTTCAATCATCGGTCCAACTTCGGACACACATCAGGATTACTTTGGGAAATATAGTGTAGTAAATAACCATATCGTTTTATTTTATTGGAGTTTCGATAAAAAGGGAACATGGATTTATCTTATGTTAGATAAGGTTTCGACAGGGATTATGAAATGAAACCATTTTAGATTTGAACAAGTGCCAAAATAAAAATAGTTGTGGCAAAAGTAAAAAAGAAATTATGGTAATTTTGTTTTACATTTACAGAAAAGCTTTTCCTTGTATCCTTCAGTTTTCTAACCATGTAAATTATTAAAACAGTGAAATGACAAACATACAAATACTTTTACAGCATTAAAGCCATAAATAGGACCAAGCTAATCAGACCATTTGCGAGCTTTATCATTTCCTGAAAATTCGTCCGTGATCATTGATAAATGTATTTCTCTCCTCGAAAATTGCACGATTTCTGTCACTCAAAATCAAAATCAAAATATTTATTTTGCAAAATAGATACATAAAGTATACTTTCTACAAGTTAAAGTTAATTGTAACAATATATATCTTTAGAATAAAAAAAATATATAATAATACGGGACATAAAATATACACCTGCATAAAATAGAGGAATCTAGGAATAAAAATATTATATATACATAATGCAATAAACAAATAAGTTGATAAATAAATACGGGAAATACATACAAAAAATATGAAAGTTGGGCTACTAAAATGTAATAAAGTTATACACCTGCATAAAATATAGAAATATCGGAATAAAAATATTATATTATTATTTCTTACACCATGCTTCATTATCGTCCAAATAATCATTGATTTTATAATAAGCTTTCTTAAGTAGTCCCTGCTTAATATATAGTTTAAACTTATTTTCAGGTAAACTAAGGACCTCCCTGGAAGCTTATTGTAAAATCTTATACCATGTCCTACAAAAGAGGTACCTACTTTGGAAAGTCTTAATTTTGGAAAAGCTAGTTTATGTTTGTTTCTGGTTTCAACAGAGTGGTGCACACCAAGTCTCGGGAAATGTATGTCGAATGAATCACTCATGCATGATAATATTGCAAAGTATTATCGTTGTACTGCTAACCCATTTTTTAGGGTTCCGTAGTCCGACAAGGAACCCTTATAGTTTTGCCATGTCCGTCCGTCCGCGGCTTAGCTCAGAGACAATTTGTACTAGGAAGCTGTGATTTCGCATAAGTATAGGTATACATAATAATTACGTCAACAAAACTGTAACATAAAATCATGAATTTTTTTAAGGGTACCTCCCGTACACGTACATGGGGGATTAATTTTTTTTTCTCATCTATCCCATAGTGTTGTGTATCGTTAGATAGATCGTTCAAAAACATTGTGGGTGTGCTGTAACCATTTTTCGATTTAGGGATCCGTTGGCGAAATATTAAGCTTTGAAGTGCAAACTTTTGTAAGAGTGTCGAGTGTCCCCCCGGCTAAACGGTTGTTTATGGATATGTGAAAAAACTCACAGCGGTAGTATACCGGGTGTAAATAGACTGCTACCATCAAATGAAACCACATACTCTACCGACCCTACAGAACCACTTTTCCCAAGAATCATACCCGCGGACACCCTTAGTTTGGGAAATAATTGAGTTCCAAACAAAAATGTGTGACCCCTAACGCACCGACATACGGGCGAGTTTAGAGAGAGCGTCGTCCGTGAAACAGCTATTACGGCGCAACGTTCTAAAATAGACCTTCCTCCTACGAGATAAATTATTTGAGTTACAGTTGCATATCTTGTTCTCTGAATTAGCGCGTTTTTTTTTTCGAATAGTTGTTCAGTATGATCAGTAGAGTATGTGGTTTTATTTAATGGTCGCACTCTATTTACACCCGGTATGTAATGAATTTAAAAGGAAAACTATCACAGCTAAGTAGGTTCTACAGGTTTACGAGTACAGGTCGCACCAAACTTTTAATCCCCTCTAAACACGACAATGTATGGGCCGTTCTTCTAAATGTATGGGACTAGAAGTATGGCGCGATCTGTATTAGTAGACCAACTTATAAAATGTACGGGGCAACTACGGAATCCTACACTGCGCGTGGCCCGACACGCACTTGGCTGGTTTTGCTCATACTATGCTTGAAGTTAAAGAAGAAACGAGGAGGTCAGCAGACGAACCAAAAATGTGTGAGTTAGAATCTCGATACCATAAAGCAAGCACTTGCTTTATGCTTGATACCATAGTTTAAAAATGGCGATACCTAGGCGACAAATCAGCCAATCACAGCCCTGCATTTTATAGATAGCAATTCTCAAATGTGAAATTAATACTCATATATGACGGAAAAATGCTCAAATGACATTGTAGAATTAATTTGAATGGTATTTGTGTATTGTTTATTTGAAACTACTTACCCGTATAGTAAATATTCGTCTGCGTGGTAGTGGGTCTCCAAAGCGGGAAAATTATTCCGCAGTAGCAAATAAGCTACGAGAACGTTGTAGCGGTGCAAATTATGACTATTCGTGGGACGCACTATAAGTTTCCGGAATGAATATGAAAAAATACTATTTAAGGTACAAAATTAATTTATTGTTTTTCAAAATAATCTCCCTTGGCGTCTATGCACCTTTTCATTCGATCAAACCAGTTTTGAAAACTTTTGTGCCACTCCCCTGTGGTGACCTCTGAAACGTGTTTTCATACTCCTCGACAGCCTCTTCTGGTGATGAAAATCGTTGACCGCGTAATTGGTTCTTAATTTTTGGGAACAGAAAAAAGTCACAAGGTGCCAGGTCGGGACTGTATGCAGGATGACTCATGAGTTCTACATTTTTCGTCTTCAAAAAGTCGTTTGTCTGTCTGGCCGTGTGAGAACTAGCATTGTCGTGGTGCAGGATGATACGGCGTTTACGGTTATTTTTACGGAGTTCGTCAATAACTTCCGGCAAACAAATGGTCGTGTACCAGTTACTATTCACGGTACGACGATTCTCTAAAGCAACAGTAGCCACGTGTCCAGTTTTACTAAAAAAAGAAGCAATCATCCGCTTAGATGCACTTTTCACGCGCGCCACTTTGGTTGGTTTCGGCTCATCTTGAAAGACCCATACGCTCGATTGCTGCTTTGTTTTGGGATCGTAGCAATAAATCCATGTTTCG
Organism: Ypsolopha scabrella; assembly: GCA_910592155.1. Classification (NCBI taxonomy): domain Eukaryota; kingdom Metazoa; phylum Arthropoda; class Insecta; order Lepidoptera; family Ypsolophidae; genus Ypsolopha; species Ypsolopha scabrella. The sequence goes on from OU342982.1 coordinate 12,821,446, forward strand.
TCACCTGTTACTATGTCCCACACCAAATTTGACGCACCTTCGTTGAATCTGGTAAGCATGGCACTGCACCAAGTGACGCGGTCCGTTTTTTGAGCCTCGGTCAAGTTGTGTGGGATCCACCGCGAGCACAGCTTTCTCACACCTAAATTTTTGTGTAGGATTGATTGTATTTGACTCATGCCTATTTCTAAGGATGCGCGAATTTCATGGTAGGCCACATGCCTGTCTGTTTCAATCATACGGCGCACAGCATCGATGTTTTTGTTGGTCACAGCGGTGGACGGCCGACCATCGCGAGATTCGTCACTGAGATTGATACGACCACGCTTGAATTCTGCAAACCAGCTATAAACAGTCGTCTTGCATGGTGCTTCATTGCCAAAAGCTGTTTCAAGCCGAGCGATGCTCTGTTGAGCTGTCAAATTACACTTAAAATCGTAGAAAATCATACTACGAAAATTTTCCCGAGTTAAATCCATGTTGATGCAGACACACAATTTTTTAAATGGCGCCACAAGGTAAAAACAAAAGACAGTCAGATGAAACAAACTGCATTCTACAGCCAAAGAGTTCTATTTTCAAATGTTGCAATAAATTTTTAAATATTGTTTATGTAAGTGGCCAGTTCCGGAAACTTTTAGTGTTACCTATGTATATGTATTTTATTCTATGATAAAGTATACCGATACGCCTACCTACTACAAATACCATGTTTGGACAGTATGTTATGTTATGTATGACTTTATGAGTGACTTGACTGTTTAGTATACATTTGTAATGGAAAGTGGAGTTGGCATAAGAAAAAACCAGATAAGTGCGAGTCGGACTCGCCCACCGAGAGTTCCGTACAAATTATTAAAAGTAAAAAAAAAATATAATAAGATTTGGTGACCTGTACAATTATGACTGCTGCTCAACTGCTGCTTAACCCCGGTGATGTTTTATGATTTAATTACAAATGTATAGTTTTAATATTTTTTCCTATACTTGTAGTATTAGACGGTATTACTTGCCAAATTTCATAGTTCTTGGTCAACATGAATTTTGATTCCCTTGAGAGTGTCGAAATACACGTTTTTTGCGGCATAAACGGCCGTATCTTTTTTTACATTAACTTAGAAGTTTAATTTTTTTTACAGCTTCAAGGGACCTTCACGTGTTCCCGAGATAAAGGGTCTTGACAGACAGACGGACAAGTAAGTGATCCTTTAAGGGCTCCGTTTTGGTACGGAACCCTAAAAATACTTACTCGAACGAGCGATCAATACTCAAAACGCTTCCCGATCATGCGGTGAAATAAAATATTTATGGATTCCAAGTAGTAAAGATATCTATAGACATATTTCTACCCGCGCTGCGACAGTAAACTAAGCTTTCTATGTTTACGGCAGAGACACACAACTTAGAACGGGAGCCTTGATGGTGCTGACCACGTCATAACTTGGATGATAATATGAAGATTGTAAACAGGGTGGAGCGTTTATGATAAACTCTGAAAATACTATATTCAGGCTAAAACTTAAAAAATATATGGTTCATCAATCGTCGATATCATCATTTTGACATTATAAGGCTTTATTTACAAGAAAAATGGAAAGATTATCTCAAAGGATGGCAGTTGTGTACGAAACTACAACGCACGATAAATACCACATTCATTCAAGTGGACTAAGAAAAAAGCAAACGTTTTCTTTTTAATAGTTAGTTCGCGCACGGCGTTCTCACTTGTGTAAAGTGACGTTCCATGAAAAATAAATTAAAGCAATGTACCTAAATTAAAAATATACATGTTTTAAACTGTAACTAAATATGTTTGGCATGATTTAAATGAATCTTTTGATTCCATTAATAGTGATTCACCATTTCTTGTAATTTGTATTAAGTGGTTAATAACATAGATGTAAATGATGACTCCAGCAATTTCAGAAATGTCCTTTTCACTCTGCTTATGAAGCTCACAAAATCGTGCGAGCTCTCCTACCATAAACTTTATGCTGGCGTTCTAAATATATCACAACACTATTTCTCGTATAAAATATCGGTACTTACGAATAAACTAGATCCAGGTAATAGTCCCACTTTGTACAATATCTTTACCGAAACGTGGTCGGAGGATAATTAAAATGAAACCCAGTAAATTGTCTACCCTTTTCGGTCTTGGATGGCGGATAGTTATTCCACGCCCATATCAATTCCATGTATATGCATGATACATATTATAACATCACTAGCCTTTGCCTGCAGCTCTGCCCGCGTTTATTCAATCTCTGCCCCGCTATCGGCTTGGGCGTTATTTTATCAACACCTATTATAGCCTACATGTTAACCAGGGTCACTACGATGGTAATAAAAAAATCGCATCCAAATACGTTAAGTGGTTCTTGAATTAAAACGGAATATACATACAGACAGAGAGACCATAAATCTAAAAAATGGTAGTTTTGGCTTCAGTGCAATATTTAATAACCCATTTCATGTAAAGACACGATTTAATTCTAACTTCATTATTAGCATAGATATAACACATTAATAAGAAATTAAGTTTAACCGCTTAACTAAGAAGCCTGAATAGTTAATCCCATCAAAAACATAAATGTGAAATGAGAGCCAAGTTCATGCCTTGTTTGTTGACTTCAACGACAAAAGAGTTGAGATCTAAATGGGTGCCAAGTTCAATGGTCAGTCCTGAAATTTATTTATAACAACATAAAATATTTTAAAACAACTTAAAATATCATTTCTTCTTATAACTTAGGATAATATATTGAAGCCTAAGGTCTGACCTGGCTAGTTCGAATATATATACGAATAACGAATAAGGATATCATTACTTTTTTACAGAAATTTCGACATATATATATACTATACTCTACTATAGGCACTAAGTAAGTGTTCCTAATAGAATCAATTAATTGAAAATTGTATAAAATGATGAAAATTTACTAGTTTCTTATTTATTCCTTTGCATAACATTAGTATAGGGAATTTGATACCTTGTACTACCTACTGCTGTACGACATTTTATTTTTTCTCCGTATATTACAATTTTTTAGTCCATTAAAAACACAAACTTGACAAGTGTTTCGGTTTTTTTGATGAGAAGTGTATCTATATGATATATTTCACTCTTTAAACTTGATATTTCGGCCGTTTGATATAACATTACTTACATTTTGCAGCATCCAATAAAGTCGCAAAGATAGGACTAAACTATGATATAAATACTATTTCATTGGTTTAGACAATAAATCTTATACTCAAATAAACGTCGTACGAAATGTAATATAAAATAGCCTTCATATTAAAAATACATTCACTAAATTCCAAAATAATAAATAAAAACACCTCGAAATTGCGAGTTTTCTGAGCGGCCCACTGTGCAGGATAGAAAAGTGTAAAATGAAAGCGTTGGATCTGGACAGATTTTACTGGATGACTTCGCCTTAACGGTAAAGGAAAACACAGTAAAGAAACCTGCATGCCTTAAAAAGCGTGTTTTTGTACCCGAAGTACAGCGATAGAGCTATAGAGCGATATTAGATATGCGGGTGTACCGAGTATGGACTATGACATGCATTTCACAGTTCACACTCGGGAACACCTCTGGCATCCCCTCGGCGATTCATGTCGTGACGATATATTATTATTTTGATCAAGTGGTATTCTTATACAGAGGACTTTGTACCTAACTTGGATTATTTTGTAAATTGTAAAAGAAAAATAACCGAGTTCGTAATTGAATATAAATTTAATTTTATTACTTATTTTAAAAGAAAGATCCACCAAAAGGTTTCTGTAAAATCTTCAGAAATCATGGTCTCCCGAAAATGGTGGGGTAGTGCAGTAAGTGTGTTGTATTTTTATATTATTTTGGTGAGACTCCATTAAACTATTGTGGGTTCTTTATTACTTACTATGGGTAGGATAGGATAACCATGAATCTTATTTAAAATTTAAAATCATGTTCTTACATTTTTACTACATATTTTACATTTTTTTTATATAATTTTTTATTTTACATCATGTTATACAAATTTTTCACCGTTACATAATTGGGGTTTGGTTAAAAGTCACTCTGTGTGTAGGCACGTGTAATTGTAAATGAAGTTACGCAAGCATGTATGGAGGTACATAAGTTCTAAATAACTTATTTGCGCATGATTTATTTGCAGAAATCAAATGCAAGTCGCTACAAAACGCTACAGCTTTTTCTTTTTAATTTATGCTTAAAAAAGGTTGTTTATTTTTTTACCATTCACCAGGTTGGGATTTAAGAACCTAAAATAAAAATACTCGTAAAGTGACCTTTAATGCCCGTGAATTCCGGATACCTGAATATTTCTGTACCTAAATAATTGAGGTTGTGGAAATAAAAAATTCCTAGTTACAAGAAAAATTAAATAAAAACACAATTTTCAAAATATTTCATCAGTTGATTGATTGATTCAATGTTTCCGTACCGAAATATACCTTTTTTATTTCCATAAATAAAGATATAATTGCCATGTTTAGCCTTTTATTTTCTTTAAATATTACTAGTTACAAGAAAAATTAAATAAAAACACAATTTTCAATATATTTCATCAGTTGATTGATTGATTCAATGTTTCCGTACCGAAATATACCTTTTTTATTTCCATAAATAAAGATATAATTGCCATGTTTAGCCTTTTATTTTCTTTAAATATTACTAGTTACAAGAAAAATTAAATAAAAACACAATTTTCAATATATTTCGGCCTCTTCTATGAGGCCGTCATCAGTTGATTGATTGATTGATTCAACTGATGACGGCCTCATAGCAGAGGCCGAAGTATTTTGAAAATTGAGTTTTTATTAAATTTTTCTTGTAACTAGTAATATTTAAAGAAAATAAAAGGCTAAACATAGCAATTATATCTTTATTTATGGAAATAAAAAAGGTATATTTCGGTACGGAAACATTATCATTATTACCTTTATTTTTTTTTGATGTTTTGCAGATTCCTCGCATCCCGACAGCCGTGGTGATAAAGTAATAAATTTCTTCATGACCCAGAATAAATATTTTAAAAGATAAAATCGTCACTATCACAATGTAATAAGGTAATTGGAAATTAAAGTATGTATAAAAATATAGAAAAATTGTGCTAACTGCCTCAGACAGGCTTAAAAGCTGTACAAGGTTTCGGTGTAACGAAATCGTAAAACGGTTAAATAAAGGTATTACCCAACTTTAACGAAAAAAAGTTACCTATACATTTTGAACGTACCGTTAATTAATCAAAAATATTAAAAAAACAAAAAGTTTATTCATTCACAGAAAGTTTAACTTAAAACTAGTGCTTGGGATCACCTTTTAAGCAAAATATTGCCTGTGCCAGATGACCCCGAAATTAATACTTTTACCGTTTTCAGTTGCTTTCAGTCCCCGTTCAGGGTATATAGCGTAGTTTATGATTGAGAAACCAACCCCAAATCTGAGGCTTGTATCATAATTGTTAATTAAAAATTAAATCGGCAGCACAAAAGAGCTTTTGAAAGCAAACCTTAATTATTACGCCAAACACGAGATCTAAACTTCATCCTTTTACCTAATTAATAATTGTGTACTTTATGCTCGTAAACCTAATTAAAGTTAAGAGTATAATGTAATTAAGGATTGTGTACTTTAACTTAGTTCTGTTTACTTTACTTCACTCTCACTGCCCGAAGTTACAAGTGCTCTGCCACAATTGGTTATAAGCTTAATTATAATAACTTGCTCGTGAAATATACCACTTCACCTATTCATGTTTGAGCGGGCGGACAAAAATATTACAGTACGTTTATTGAGAAGCGATAATGATAGTTTTAGGGATCGTATATACATTTTTAAACCAGCCAGGTAAGTCAAAGTATCGTAAAACGGATTTGAGTCACGATTTTGCTTGCTATCTATTGTTTAACTGTTGTTATAGAAATAATAAGAACCTGGCCTTTTGGTAACGACGACGGTGCACGCCGACGTCGCCCCAAGAACGACGTTCGTCTAGAAAATGACGAAATTGTATCATTGTAACTGTTAGAATGGTAGTCAACAAATATAATCAGTTCGTGAGTATATAGTACCGATGTAACGGTTTTAATTTTTTAAAATAATTCGATGCCATTATTAATTTGCAGCTACATTGACGAAACCGGTAAACTGTATCGAACAAACATAGACAAAACAGCTAAGGTTAACATTAGTATAAATAACAACTTAGACAAGTTATGGATATATGAATATAATTTGCAATATTCCGCTAAACAATTCTTGTCGTGCTATTCAAAATGCAGACTCGTGTACCGCCCGCCCGCCCGCATAAAAACATGCAACAAGCAAGCAATACAAGCAAAGCAATCTTAAATAACAAGCAAGAAAACTTATCGACACGTGTTTCGCCTCTGAACAAGACATCTTCGGGATGTGTTGCTAGCTCGGCTTCTCCACAGCAACTGATGTGTTGCTCGCCCAGCCACTCCACAGCAACTGATGTGACGAGCCGCGGACGATTAGTCTTCTCACATACCCCTTTCTGGGGCGTGGGGAGTCAGTTTTAGGGCTGGGCCCCCTGCCTGAGGTGTCTACCGCTGCCCATGACTATGGGTAGGTCTGTGATGGTGGCGCCTAAAGGCGCCTAGTGGAGTGTCCGGTGGCCTGTTGCTTAACTCACAAGGGAGGAGCTACAAGGAGCCCGGCTGCTCTTCTTTCCACAAGTCGCCGTAGGAAGGTAGGGTTGGTGAAGATGATGTCGAGTAGTCTCGTCATCACGTCCCGCTCCTCCTCTTCCTCCTGGTGAGTCTCTGCGGACTCCGCCGATGCTGCGGTGTCCTTAGTCGTCGTGGGGTCAGGTTGTTCTGCCGTAACCTTCTTGGTTTTCCTCCTGGTCCTCTTCCTTCGAGTCTTCAGCGCGTTGTTCCTGGCCGTAGGCGGGTTCGCCTCAGGTTTCGGTTGGGAAGTGGGCAGCTCTTGTGGTTTGGAGTCGGTCGCCGTTAGAGCGATCAAAAAAAAAACAAAAAATCAAAAAGTTTATTCATTCACAGAAAGTTTAACTTAAAACTAGTGCTTGGGATCACCTTTTAAGCAAAATATTGCCTGTGCCAGATGACCCCGCTCTTTCATAGCTTCATGAAGTTTTGAGTTTGATCAAAATGGTTCCCGCCTTTTTATTCCGGGCCTCCCTCCGGAACACAGGGCAGGAGGTGCTGTTAGCTGCATGAGGACCCCCGCAGTTCACGCAGGTCACAGGCTCTTCCATCGGGCGTGGGCATTCTCTAGCCAGGTGTTCTTCACCGCAGCGCACGCAGGCCCAGGTGCGATGGCAATTATGGAAGGAGTGGCGGAACTGATGGTACCTGTGGCATTGCGCAGGCCCCCGCTTCCCCCTGCAGGCTTCGACTTTGTTGCCTGGTATGTGCATGAGTTCGGTGATCTCATACACAGCCGGCGTAAGGTTGGGCGTCTTCTTGAACTGAGCGAAGAATATGCAGCCGGGGCGCCCCGCTCTCGCCCTAATCGGCTTGCAATACTCGACTTCAAGTCCAAGTTCGGACAGGGCTTCCGTCATTTCTTCCGGCTCCGTGTTCGCCGGGAGTCCTCGGATGGCTGTCTTGAGTGTTCTCTCCGCTGGTGGCGAGTAGGAGAACCACTTGACGCCTTCCTCTGTTATGAGCCGTGTTAGATACGACTGCACAATTCGGAATTCATCGGCGTCCGTTGGGGTGAAACGCACGCCTCTTTGAAAGGCGCGCGCGTTCGGGGCTCGTCTTATTTGCTGCGTCATCTCCCTGATGTGTAATCGCCAGTTGGGCAGCGTATCCACAACCATGGGAGGGTACCGCGGCTTCTTTGGGGCAGTCACGACGGAGGGCGTTGAGACGACGGGCGTAGAGACGACGGGCGTCGCGACGGAGAGCGTCACGAGGGGGGGAGTCGCGACGGGAGGCGTCGCGACGGAGGGCGTCGCGGCGATGGACACCGCGGCGGCAGGTGGCGCGCAAGTGGGCTGTGCGGCAGCCCGTTTCACGAGTGGACGCGGTAAGACGGCGCGCGACGTCTGGATGGGCAGGTTGGCGCGGTGTGATGGTACAGGCAGCTGGCGTGTGGCTGTCTGGGCATACGACGCTGTTGGGCGAGGCAGTCTGGACGTCGGGCTTGAGGAGGCAGGAGAAGGTGCGCCCCAGGCGCGCTTTCCCTCGGTCTCTTCGCTGCTCCCGGACCTGTCGCACTTGCGCTCCCTCGGAGGAAGGGGCGGCAGGTTGAGCGGCATTGAGGCAGCGAGCTGGCGAGTCTCAGAAACTAGTTGCGAGGTCTCGAGCACAGCTGGGTCCTCTTCGGCGGTCACGTTGGGACGGTGGTCTCGGAGGTATGCTTCCATTGTCTGTAGCAATCCCTCGGTGAGGTATTTGCTACGACAGAGACGAGATGTAATCATCTCGTCCCATTTATGCCCACATCTTGGAGATACTGGATGCTCGAAGACGAACGAATAGACGTATTCCGTGCTGGTGGAGATGGCGAACACATCTTTCATATTCATATTCGTTTATTGCAATTAATTACATGTATGATAATAGGTAATAGTATTATAATTATGTATCAATGTAATTATATCCACAGAGTGTAACAATATCATGCACACAAATAAATTATAGAAAATAAATTTGGATGGACAAATTATTTACAATTACAATCAAACAACAATGGACCCCGGATACGAATCATCACACTATTATTCTAATGCGAAAGTGCCAAACACTGAGCAAGTATGATAGAAGTTAAAGATCGCTGTAATTATAATATTCATTGAGGTCATATGGTGAGATTTTTAACAAGTAGCCTTTTAATGCATCAAGGAATTTAGATCCAGTGAGGCACTTAATTACACTTGGAAGCGCATTATAGAATCATAGAATCATAGAATCATTTATTTCATTAACAAAATAAGCTTACAGACTACATACGTCCAAATCACTTATTTGCTAGGTTACATTTTAAATTACAATAATAAAAAAAAATAAAAAAATATACACGTCAGATATTATGTGGTAGTACTTACTCTAAATAAGGTTACACTTAAAAAGTAGTGGCTCATTATTTTAATTTTGTTGACGGGATCGGAAAATAAATCAAGATCGGGCGAGTAGTCGAGCAATGAGTTTAGGAGCGCGGGAGCGCGTACTGTCGCCTCGTTGTGGCCATAAAGTGTGCGCGCGGTCGACTCCACTAGCAGTCGGTGCTGGCGGCGCGGGACCACCCCGTCGCCTCCGCCGCGCAGCGCCCGCTCCGGGACAAACAGTTTCACTGTCTCCAGGATAGTTGGATTATCTATTATGTTCCGTAGAAGAAGGCAGTAGTGTGTTATAAGTTGCAGCTTTCGCCTCAGCTCTAGGGTGTCGAGTCCGATCATACCCGTCACAAAAAGAGACGGATAACGAAAGGGATAGTACCCATATATTTTTTTATAAATATAACGACAAAATTTTTTATGCATCTTTTCCAACGATAAACAATGTGTGGCCTCTCGTGGATCCCAAACGACTGCGTTGTACTCGAGACAACTACGAACATAAGCATTATAAAGCATGATTGCAGGGCGCGGATCGCTAAATTTGGTAGTTTGTCTCATGACGAAACCCAAAGTCCTCTTTGCTCTTTTGCGGATATTCGTCATGTGTCCTTGAAAGTCAAGTCTGGTGTCTAATGTCAGTCCTAAGTCACGAATTTCGTCAACACGCTCTAGCTGAGCGTCGGGGAGACGATACTGATATTCCAGTGGCGTCTGGGACTGGGTGAAGCTGATCGCCTTGCACTTACTGCTGTTGAACTGCAGACGGTTTGCCTCGCTCCACTCCGCCACCCTGTCAATGTCTCGCTGGAGACGCTCACAGTCACTAACGTCACTCACGCCAGAGAAAAGCTTCAAGTCATCTGCAAACATGAGGCATCTACTTCCCTCAAGTACCTTGGGCAAGTCATTAATCATGATTAAGAACTGGGTAGGGCCCAAGGTACTTCCCTGACTCACACCAGATCTGGTGTAGAAGGGTTGAGATTTAAATCCCGCACGCTGCACATATTGTAACCGATCACTAAGGTAACTGGCAAAAAATTTTAACAGACTCGGTGAAAACCCTATTTCTGCAAACTTCTTCATTAAAATTTGATTGTCCACGCGATCGAAAGCTTTTTGGAAATCGAAATAGGCAGCATCAACCTGCCGACCCGAGTCCATTTCAGCGAGGGCATAGTGGGTAAAGTTCAGGTGGTTCGTAGCTGTGGATCTACCCGCCCTGAAACCATGCTGGCAGTCGTCTAAGCGGACGCGGATTTGCAGGCCGACAAGCCTATCGATGATTGACTCAAACATTTTACTAAAAACGGATAAAACAGCAATTGGCCGATGATCTAACAGGTTGGACCTAGATCCACCCTTAGGTACCGGCGTTACACGTGATGTCTTCCAACGGGTGGGATACACCCCAGTTCGGACAGAAAGATTGTATATGTGTAATAAAGGAACTTCCAAAACCCCTACACAATCCTTCGCCACGAACGGGGGAACACCATCCGGGCCCGTAGAAGAGAACGGCTTGAGACGTCTGACAGCGCGGCGCAAGTCGACTTTACTTACCCCGATCACGTCCACTCGCATGGCATCAAGCGGCGCCCCCCCGGCGCACCTCTGAGCGTGGTCAGTGTCCAAAACAGGTATGTCATCCAGGAAGACCGAGCTGAAGTATTCCGCGAATGCATCAGCGGCCTCCTGTCCAGTCACAGTCCTGTCCTTGTAGGTCAGTTCGTCATATTTATGTCTGTTATACACCTTCACAGCAACCATTTTATTGGATCTTGCACAAGCAGCTGTACGACAAGGGGATGACTCAATGTCATATCTATAGCGCTCCCTTAACCTGTCACTGTGGCTAAGTGATCTAATAGGGAATGTGTCTGGATACCGCTTGATTAGTTTACATAGTTCAATTATGTATAATGCCGTAATCGTGTGGATTTTTAATTGCCTAAAATAATTTCTACAAGACACCGTGCTTGAGGTCAACCCTACAATTATTCTTATGCAACGTTTCTGTAATATGAACAGTTTTTTTATGTCCACACTAGCACCCCATATTGGCAAACCATAGAGTACCCTCGACTGGAAAAAGGCAAAATATGTCTAAAGTGCAGCACGTTTTGTTGCTACATGAGTTAGCATTCTAAGAGCGTAACAGAAGCTACTAAGTTTGCATTGTAAAGCTTGGATGTGGCACTTCCAATTCATAAATTCATCAGCGTGCACTCCAAGAAACTTGGCCTCGGATACAAATTCCAAGGTTTTGAGTTCCACTTACATCCATAATTTGCGTATTGTTGTTTCTAAAGTGAATCATTTTAGTCTTATTTACGTTAGTGCTTAATTTAATATCTCTGAACCAGTTTATAATAGCAAAAATGGAATGTTGGATTTCACTTGCTAAGTTCTTATCACTACCTCTTTCAAAACTGAAGAAAACCAACACGTCATCTGCAAACATTACCACTTTGTTGTTTGACACCTGTGGCAAGTGGTTAATATATAGTAGGAAAAGGATTGGGCCCAATATACTACCCTGAGGGACGCCTTTCTGTAATACTAGTGATTCAGACTCCACATTTACCAACATATCATTACTGTCTATGATAGGAAGTAGGACACTTTTCTCACGGTCTGTAAGGTATGATTATCTACATCTGCTTAAGTTTCGGCGTTCAAGTCGTGGGATGAGTGCGCACGGCTTGAGCTGGAGCCTTCGCTGGGAGTGGAGCGTAGGCTGCTGACATCCAAGCTCTGAGAAGGGCTGCTGTTGTGAGTGAGCAGAGGCTGCGGGGGGGGGGGGGGGGTGACGCGTGCGACCTATCCCCATGCCCCTTTCCCCGGTGATTTCCGCTGGTGGAAGGCCGAGGCAGGAAGCACAGAGAGCGGCACCACAGCTCAGGCGCTCTAGAGGTGGATGATCCCCTCCGCGCAGCTGAGGCGCGGGCGCGATTCGCGGCGAATATTAATAAATAATATTTAACGAATACGCAACGGTAAACAGGTCCGAGCACTGCGAGCGTATAAGCTTCTCTGACGAGCCGCGCTGGTTGTCTCACATCCCCCTTTCTGGGGCGTGGGTATTCAGCATGGGGGCGGGTGCCTCCTTGCTGAGACGTTTTCCGATGCCCATGACTATGGGCATGTCCTTGGGTTGTCTTGTCCGGTGGTGTTCGCGGCTCTACTCTCGAGGAGCACGGCTCGACTCAGGGAGGAGCTCGGCTCTACTAAGGTAGGAGCCGCGGGTGTTATGTGCTGTCTGGCACGGGCGCGCGGCTTGGGGGCACGCGGCGTGGGGGCGAGCGGCGCGGGGGCGCGCGGCACGAGGGTCGCGAGCGCGGGCGCAGTCGTCGTAGACGCGCGTTTCGCGTCGGGCGGCGCTGTGGTCGCGTTCGGGTGGTTGGAGGAGGTCCCGTGGCAGGCAGCGGCGGTCGGGGGGGCACGCGTGGTGCGGCGCCAGCTCTCGAAGATGTGAGAACGGCGCATGCTCTGCGCGCGAAAACATCCCCGTCGTGAGCCGGCTGACGAAGTCGTCCAGGCGTTCTATCTTCATGTCCCTCGCGATCACGTCGTTCCTCACGTAGGCGCGCCGACGATGGTGCGAAGGGCCAGGTTTTCTTGGGCTCGGAGACGTTTCTTGTTCGTCTCCGAGACTAGGGCGTACCATGCCGGCGCAGCGTACGTGAGGCGGGATCTCACATAAGTTTTGTAGATCCCGAGCTTCGCACGCAGAGGTAGGCTTGAGGACAGGAGCGGTCGCAGTCTTGCTCGCGCTCCTTTCACCTGGGTGACGACGTTGTCCACGTGTTTCCGCATTGAGAGTCTCCGGTCGATGGTGACTCCCAGGTACTTCACGTGGGGCTGCCATGGGACCTCGACTCCGTGGAGTTGGAGTGGTGGTGGCTCCTTGGTGTTTCCGGTGATGAGGGCCTGCGTCTTCCCAACATTGACCGATAGTCGCCATTTGGACAACCAGTCTGGGAGCAGGTCCGGGGTGCGCTGCATCTTCGCCGCAGCGTGGTAGGGCTTGTATGACGATACGAAGTAAGCCGCATCGTCGGCGAAGAGAGCGAGTTTGGTTCCCGCTCCCAAAGGGATGTCATCGGTGTACCGGGAGTAGCAGGCTGGGGACAAGCAGCTTCCTTGCGGAACGCCAGATTTGATCTGGCGCTCTCCGGAGATGGCGTCTTCCACCACCACTCTGAAGCGGCGGTCAGCTAGGAACGACTTCACGACCCTAACCAGGAGCCGTGGGGCTGGAGAGGTCAACAGTTTGTACAGCAGGCCCTCGTGCCATACTCTGTCGAAGGCATTGTCCATATCCAGAAGTACTGCAACGGTGTACTCCTTCTTGTTAAGGCCTACCGACATGTAGTGCAGTACTCTGGTAAGCTGGAGGGTCATGGAGTAGTCGGCTCTGAAGCCGTACTATTCCGGGCGGGGTGTGATGTGGAGCGTCAGTTTCCCGAGCAGGAGTTTCTCAAACACCTTTGAGACGTTGCTGAGCAGGGTGATAGGCCGGTTGTGTTCCAGCCGTCTGGAGTCCTTGCCTGGCTTTGGAAGCATGATGACGTGGCCGACCTTCCACTGAGTAGGGAAGTGCCCCGTTCACATGATTCCATTGAAAAGGCGCGTCACGGCAGCGAATATTCGAGGGGGTAGGTGCCAGAGTGCCAGGTTGGTAATGGAATCAGCTCCTGGGGCCTTGCGGGGTTTGGTGCGGTTGATCACCCGCTTCACCAGGCCAGGCGAGAAGACGGTGGGGTCCTCTTCAGCGGCTGTCGGCTCAGCGAAGTAGTCTCGCAGGTGGGACTCGACTGCTCTGACGTGCTCCACATCATTTGTCGGGTTTGGCGTGAATTGGCCTTCGAGGCACTCGGCGAGTATCTCGGCTCGGTCTTGGGCTCGGAATCTTGGGTGGCCGTCGCTGCCCAGCAGCGGTCGGACTGGAGTTGGGGTTGTGGACAGCTGCCGGCATAGGCGATGCACAGAGGGAACGTGTTCGACTATGGACTCGATATGGCGTTCCCAAGATTCTTCAACGTTGACGTCGAGTTTGGCCTTCACCTTCTCCGTGAGAGCCTTGAGACTCTGTTCCAATATCAACTTATAAGCTCCCTTTGAATATTGGCCTTTTAATTAAACAACCAAACTTTAAATGTAATTTCGATATACAAGTGGCCGACTTGACAATTTTTAATTTTCAGACTTTTCAGCACCGGAACTCTAGTTGGGGTACTTAATGCTCCATGTTCCCGCCACTTCATCTATACAAGGTAAAATTAAATTAACGGACCATATTTATACTGGAGACTCGGTTAGTGATCAGAAACTAGCTTCAATTATCCTTTTGGTGACATTCGAAAAAAAAAATTATTCCTTACTGCCTAGACTGGGAATTAAGGGAGGGAGGGAGCAAAAAAAATATTTTTCGAATTTGGCCAAAAGGATTATTGAACCTCATTCCTGATCAGAAACGGAGTCTCCAGTATGAATTTGGTCAGTTTATTTCATTTCATCCTATACTATTCTATACTAACAATAAAGTAATAAAAAGTCCTGAATATTTTCGCGAAATTTTAAATGAAATGGGTTATTTGTATTGTACTGAAGCCAAAACTACCATTTTTAGAATTTTTGTCTGTATGTTTCGTGTTAACTCGAGAACCACTCAACGCATTTAGATGCATATTTTTCTTATTATAATCGTAGTGACCTTGGTCAACACATAGGCTATAAGGAGTGTTCATAAAATAACGCCCAGGCCGAAAACGGGACAAAGACTGAATATACGCTTTTTTTACGAGCCTTTGCCCGCGGCTCTGCCCGCGTTTATTCAATCTTTGCCCCGTTTTTGGCTTGGGCATTGTTTAATGAACACCCCCTGTAGTCTTTGTGTTGACCAGGCTAACTGCAATTATAATAAAGAAAACCTCATTAAAATCCGTTGAGTGGTTCGTGAGTTATAAAAGCGTTTATTAAATCTTTGCCCCGTTTCCAGCTTGGGCGTTTTTTATGAACTTCCCTTATAGTCTATGTGTTGACCAGGGTAGCTACAATAATACTAAAAAATACCGCTTCCAAATCCGTTCAGTGGTTCTTGAGTTAAAACGGAGCATACAGACAGACAGTCAGACAGACAGACAGAGAGACAAAAATTCTAAATATTGTGGTTTTGGCCTCAGTACAATATTAATAGCCCATTTCATTTAAAATTTCGCAAAAATATTCAATGTATGTACAGGCATGACCTTTTTACCTACTACTTTATTATTAGTATAGATAGATTAGGTATCATCGTAGCAACCCTGTCAACACAAACGAAAAAACGCGGGCGGGGCCGCGGGAAAAGGCTAGTGTAATGATATTGTCCTGCAATTTATCCAAAGTCTATAATGTTTCATCGTCGTAACGTTTTTGGATTAGGGCGGATTTGATAGCGGCCATAATTCGTAAATATTGAGTGTGGCCATAAAAGAAAATTATCTTTTCAGTCGTGTGATACCATCTCTTAAGGACAACTTTATTAAATTTTCAAGCTTACACCCGCTTTGAGCTTTTGCACTCTAGAAATTCATTGTACGGATAAGTGTGCACCCAAATAATAATTTTAAAGTGTATGAAAAAGGCTTGCTTTATAAATAAAATGCAAAACCTATTTAAAATCACTAGTACAGCGGATTAATTTCAATCGACTTGTAAAGGTAGTCCATTTTACAGCAAATATGACATTTATCGTCACGACATGAATCCCCGAAGAGAAGTCAAGAGGTATTCCCAAGTGTGAACTGTGAAATGCAAGTCACGGTACACACTTGGTACATCCGCTTTTCACCGAAGATTATTAAGACCCAAACGTGATGGATGATGAGCCCATCGCGTTCTTCATACACTTCATACATTGGACCAACAGCTTAGCATGCCTTCCAAAGTACGCAGACCGAGTACAAATGAATGTGCACCGCAAGGATTGAACGTACGACCTCTAGGTAAGCGGCAAGCGCTGTACCACTCGGCTACAGAGGCGGTTGAACCATGCAAAAATGAATTTTGAAATATCTTAAAAATGTGACGCAATCCAACACATTTTTTTTCGTTCCCTCTCTCATGTTATCCACAATTGTATTAAAGAGATTATCACGGAATTTTCTTGTTTGTGTCTCAACGAGGATATCCAGTTTATTGCTACCACGCACATCTGTGAACTCCGAAACCGCAATTACATAAATTGGACCCGGCACTGCCCCCGGGCTCGAACCCCAAACCTCAGGTTCAATAAATAACGAAGGCTCTATCTGTATGCATTAGAGATCCCGGTAAGGCTGAAAACATCCAAAAGAAAAAATTATTATCATTCAATATAATTTATCATCAAAACAATAAGTAATTGCTCTGAGCATTTATTGTACGGACCCCAACGTGACAGGGTACCTATTGGCAGTTCTTATGGTACGGGTGCCAACGTGATATGATACCTATTGGCAGTTCTTATTGTACGGGTGCCAACGTGATTTGATACCTATTGGCAGTTCTTATTGTATGGGCGCCAACGTGATATGATACATATTGGCAGTTCTTATTGTACGGGTGCCAAAGTGATATGATACCTATTGGCAGTTCTTATTGTACGGACCCCAACGTGACAGGGTACCTATTGGCAGTTCTTATTGTACGGGTGCCAACATGATATGATACCTATTGGCAGTTCTTATTGTATGGTCGCCAACGTGATATGATACATATTGGCAGTTCTTATTGTACGGGTGCCAACGTGACAGGATACCTCTTTGTGTTTCATCCGTGGGATACCTATTGGCAGTTCTTATGAACAATTATTTGCGGCGTCACAGTCATTAAAATCATCCAAATAAAGCTTGAATTGTAGGCGACTCGAACAAATTTGAACATCTTGTATCCCACCTTCAGAATTAGATACTGAAAAAGTCAAAACTACCCAGAATGGATATACTTGTACGATGGTTTGCAAGAAGTGAAAGAGATGTGTCAGAATGGTAGCTGATAGGGTCCCAGCTTACCCCTCTGGCTGGGAGACAGGCTTGAGTTTACTGTTAATTTTTCAAGTGGGTGGTGTGGTGATGGCCAAATCCAAAACTATAATAGCGAAAGATTTACAAAGCAGCCATTGGGCTTATTTTAATGAAAACCAAAACTGCTTCATTAAATTTTTGAAAAAATAATTTTCCCTGCCGTGCATCGAAACCGTTGATGGAAAAAGATATAACGCGACTTTAATTCTTACCAAATTCATACTAAAGATTCGATATGCTGTCGGTAACAAGGTTTCATGAAACCTTTAGGATAACTTAAAAAAAGCCGCATTCCTTACAAACGCAAACCCAGTCCTAAATCACTCACTATGGGAGGTCCCGTTTTAGTGTGTGGTTTTCCCAAAAACGTTAATTATATTATAAACACTACATAATGAATTGTCTTAGTAAAAATACTTATTATATTAAAATAAAACCTATCTAAGAAATTAAATCTAATAATATCAAATAAATACGCCCTAAAACATTAAACTAAATAAAAAATATTTTCTAAACGGTTGCCGTCGGGTAGGGTACCCAAGAGACTAGAAGCATTACCTCTTTGGATCGCCAGACTGATCCTCTGGCCGAGGTAAGCCCCAAAAAGTTAATTGATTCTTGATACCAAGTCTTAGCCACTCTTCGGTATTAATTTGGTTGCATAAATTAAAATCACTTTTTATATATGTGGCACGACTGTAAGTTCTTAGCACAGATTAACCAGCTTAAAAACGGATGTATTAGTAAACACAGTCAAACAGACACGTTAAAATTCTCTGAAGCTTATGTATGAGTCCAAACTACACCGTAGCTTGTCTTAAAGCGTTTGTACAACCATTTGCTACGGGGCACGGCGCGGCGTAGCAAGTGCTACGACTGAATAGTTTTTTATGCTTCATAGCCACGGGTATATAGATAGCTATTCTAAACAAAAATTTGAGGCATTGAGAGCACGAAAGGCCTAACATTTCCAAACATAATTGATTTTTAATTGTGTCTGGAAATGTTAGGCATTTCTTGCTCTCAGTGCCTCATTTGAAATCACAGTTTATTTTCATCACTTAGCAGCTAAATCAATCACGATTCTGCAACCGTCTGGTGATGATTGATGGCATGTTGCGTTTGGTTTAAATTTTCCAATAATAAACATCTATTCATTCAATTTATAGTTGTAGCTGACCTTTCGCCAGCTACGCCCACGTTTGTTTAATTTCTGCCACGTTTTCGGCTTGGGTTTTAATTTGTTAACACCCCTTGTAGTCTTTATGTTGACCAGGTTCACTACAATGATAGCTAATAAAATCGCATCCAAATCAGTTGAGTGGTTCTCGAGTTAAAATGGAACATACACGCACAGACGCTAGACAGTCAAATTACATTTAAAAGGTCTACGTTTCATTTAATCTACAATAGGCTTATGCTTTCACAATAATCTAGAAATCGACTGAATCTACTAATGGTTGTTATTATGCTACTGATTGTGACCACTTCCTGGTACGGCTACTCATGGCGTCATGCAGGAACACGACAAATCGCATGGCGGCATGGTTTTGTTAAGAGGGTGGTAACAAGCTAATGCCAAAGCCTACGACCAGGTGGAGTAAAGGGATTTGTCAGTTGGCTGAGTCTTGTTTCTGCAGACGGGGCCAAGATCCGATGACCCTGTGATGATAACCCTCAATATGACAGAGGCAAAGATTGTTGGCATACCCCTTTTTATATCCCTTATTCGCTCTTTACGACGACATACATGGAGTGACAATATTATTTTTTGGATGACGTTGCTACACTCCACAAATACACTTTACTAAATTATAATATTTAATAAGTCAATGGTCATTCTGAATCGCATTGAAGACTTTTGAGTTGAAGGAAACTTGACAGATTTTAATGCAGTTTCCATTGTTATGGTTTCCTTTGGGTAGCTTCTTCAAGAAAAGTTTGAATGTGTGAATAGTGCCAGTGTTGGTCAGTAATAAACGCGATCAAAAAGAAAAGAGTCTAAATTTATTAAAAAACTTGGTAAGAATTAATGAAAGGTTTAAATTTAATATTCAAATTTCATTTCATTACGAAATATAGCGCATTTTACTGTATTTTTTTTTGCATTTACGAATAAAAAACACAATTTACTCTAAAATAAGCCAATATCTGTTATTTTTAATATATTTAGGAAGTTATTATAAATAAAATAAACTTTTTGTGCCACGCTGACATAACAAAACGCTAATACAGATTAAGAAATTTGATTACGGTGGTTCCAATAAGATTTCAAGCTTAAACCATTACGTGGCAACAGAATACATCGTGTCTGAAATCTATTGTAAATGTTTTTTATTGAAAATCAATAATTTTACATCCTAATAGGGTCAATATAAATGTAATTTTAAACCACATTCTAAACCACATTATCACATTACTCATAAAGCTGCTAGATTCTAGCAGCTAAATAAATCACAAGTCTGCAGCAGTCTGCTTAATGATGGATGTGGCTGTTTCTTGTTTCTTTTATCCGATTTGGAGGGAACTTGCGGAGAAGTTTTTGTTTGCGGGCTGACCTATTCGTATTAAAGCCGCCTTAGGCAATATAGGGGATTTTAAGTATTTTTTTTTGCTTCGGTTTATGCAAAAAGATTTTTTTTAGGTTGATAAAGTAATAAAGTTTAATAAATAGACATTGATTACAATTTTGTCGGTCTTTAAAAGAAATATAGAAAAGTAATATACCTATATAAAGTGACTTTGGTTGGTATTGTCAAATTCATACTGGCTGGAGACTCAGTAAGTGGTCAGGATCAAGTTTCAATTACCCTTTCTGTGAAATATGCAAAATTAAATTTAGACTTCCTAAACTAATTGAGTCTCCATATTCCAATACTAATTGAATCTCCAGTATGAATTCGTTTCTTCATTTTGAGACAATAATAACAAGATATTGTTTTTTCGAAATATGTAATTTCGTATATTTCGGCCCACTTTGGGGCCGATATCAGTCGAATAGTATGAATTTGTCTACATCAATTATCTTATATATATTTTTTTCCACATGTATTTTAGTCCTTATTTAAACATAAATTATCATATTCATCGTATAAAAAATATATTTATAAGATAGTTGATGTAGCCAACTTCATACTGGAGATTCAATTATGAATTATGATTTCAATTACTATGGAGTCTCAACTAGTATAGGAAGTCTAAATTTAATTTTGCGTATTTCACAGAAAGGATCATTGAACCTTGATCCTGACCACTACTTAGTCTCTAACCAGTATGAATTTAACAATATCAACCAGTCACTTTATATATTACTTTTCTGATATCAGACCTATAAAATTTGTAATCAAAGTCTATTTATTTAATATAATTACTTTATTAACCTAGTATTTAATAATTAAAATAATATGAAACATAATTTCTGAAAAAACTCTTAATAACTCGTTTTTAAGACCGCATTTCTACGATACCTGGCTTTAATATCTTTCTTACATCTGAACGGAGACAATGAAGAAACTATAAATCTAGGACGAATCCTCATTGTGGGCTCTTTACAACTGTTTGTGGTGAGTTGCTATTGTGATATTGATCTGTGTAATACGAGCACATTAGGTACCAGCAAACGTATAAATTAAATAGTTAACTTACTCGAAGTGATGCATATAAAATAATTCAATGATAAAATGATATGGGATAATTATTTTATGTTAAGAAGCAAGAATACCTCGTAAATATGTCTCTGATGTCAGAAATTAAACAACTATTAAATAATTCACAACTTTCAAAAAATTATAAACACAGCGACAAACAGACAACCATACCGTCCTATTTCCACTAAAAATACAAGGGACGCCATGAAAACTGGCTGGCATGCAAAAAGGAACCCTGTCAGACACTTGTAAAAAATAAAAGAAAAACAAAAGAAGCAATTGAAGGAAAAAGAATTGTCAAGTTGTAATAAGCCAGGTCCGATTACGATATTTCTTATTATTATAGTATGTTCGAGATAGCATGATATGAGTGACAGTTCGCAATTTTCCGTTTCACCTACTACTCACACCATACTACATACACCCAGGTACAAAAGAAAATTTCAAAATTAGGTTTTAGAAAGAGTTTAAAAAAATACATTTAATTATTTATCTATTAATCGAAACGATAATCACATTGCATTCGTTAAATTTAACAAAAAAAATATTCAGAAAAGAATAATGTCTTTTTGCTACTTAATGCGTGGATCAGAACGTTAACCCATAGGTACTGACACTACTTAATCGAAATTACATCGATGAATCGGTGCGGACATCTTATAGGATCGCGTCAGTATGAGTTCATCTTGTATGCGGCTTATGTTTTCGTTACGGTTGCCTTACGTGCTATTTGTTTAAACGTTTGTTACAGTTTTTGTTGATTTTTGTTTTGTTATTGTAGTTTTTTTTTGAAGAAATGCCGAGAAAAACAAAAAAGTTTTTAGGCTCTCAAGCTTGTGAGTTATTGGTTCGTTTAATTTAATAATTTAGAAATTAACAAAATGTAGTTTGGATAATCAAAGATCAATCAAATAAAAAATCGATTTGATAGCCCTTGTTAACATTCTCGATACTTAGAAAAATTTATTCTATTTCGTTAGGGCACATAACTATAACTGTCAACTTTGAAATGCCACCCATATCATGATAACTCGAACATACTATAGTAGATTTATTAGTAAATAAAAATTTCAAATGCTAATGTCGATGTAATCTTAAAACTAATGCTGGGATTCAGATTTGGATTTATGTTTACTTCGTTAAATAATGGACTCGAACAAAACAACCAACGCCACTTTGATGTATACACCCTTCGATCATCAATATACAACATTGATGATCGAAGTATACACCTCATACTCATTTCTGGTAACACCGATCTACCCAATGACCTATAGATACTTACTATACCTCGTTGGATCTACCCCATTTCTTGACACATAAGATTTTCTCTGCCTCTGGTGTTAAACTTCAAAGTAACTATTATAATAATCTGTGTCCAAACTAAGGTTGGTTTTAGCCCGAGCGGTAGCGTTGCATTTTAGGTAGTAATTTTATGATGGCTAATCACAGAACCAAGCGTCAGCTGACGCACCCGCGGTGGGTGTGGGTGTGGGAGGCAGAGGAAGTGGTAAAAAAAAAAGTAATAGTGCGCCGGCTGAAACTTTTCTCACAGGTAGCTGACGCCATAATAAGCTGAAAAAAATCGTCAGCTGCATAGTGGAGGGGAGAAGATGCGTCAGCTGCTCGCATGAACTTTTTTGCATTTTAGGAAGTAATTTTAGGCAGATTGATTTCCATCTTTTTCAATAGATCTGGAATGGCTAATAACAGAACCAAGCGTCAGCCGGTGTACTATTACTTTTTTTACCTCTTTCGCAGCCTCTCGTATCTACACCCATCGCGGGTGCGTCAGCTGACGATTTTTTTTCAACTTAGTATGATGTCAACTATCTGTGGGAAAAGTTTCAGCCGGCGTACTATTACTTTCTATTTTTTTACCACTTTCAACCTCTTACATCCACACCCACCGCAGGTGCGTCAGCTGACGATTTTTTTTCAGCTCAGTATAATGTCAACTATCTGTGAGAAAAGTTTCAGCCGGCGTACTATTACTTTTTTTTTACCACCTTCGCAACCTCTCACACCCAAACCCAGCGCTACTTGAGCAGCTGACGATCGATTCACATATCAGTCATGTGAGATCTACGATCGATATCAATATCAGCCAGCTTACTATGACTTTTATAATTGCAACGGTACCTCCCGGGCTATTTGTATGTGCAGCAAAAATTCGATAAAGTCATCTCTACTTGGACCAGAAAAGGTAAAAAAAAATCATATCTGTTTATTTTGGTGTACTATCAGTTTATCAGGTACTAGCTTTTGCCCGCAACTCCACCCGCGTGTTATTCGGTTTAACGACATGCTTTTTTCCGGTATAAAAAAGTAGCATATGTGTTAAGATAGGGTATAAGCTATATCAATTCTAAATTTCATAAAAATCCGTTCAGCCGTTTCAGCGTGAAAGAGTAACAAATATACACACAAACACACACACACACAAGCTTTCGCATTTATAATATTAGTGTGTTAATTTGACTTCGTACAAGATGTTTGTTTCCGTTAGTATACACGTAATCTGCTCTAAATAAAAGAAGGAAGAAAGATAGAAAATAAGTTGTTTTTCGTCACTAAACATATACATTAAAACAAATAAAGATTACTTAAATACTAAACATGCAAGGAAACAATTTAAAATTATTAATTTTGAAAGGGTGACGCATACAAGATGTCAATGATTACTAGTTTCATGTTTTGCTATGGTCAAACGGATGGACAGTTAAACAAAACTTCACGTAAAGGGTAACCGAATTTTAAAGGCGCTCTTATAAAATTGTGGGATTAATAACTGTTTGGAATAAATGTGCATGTTTTTATAATATTTTTGTAACATATTGTTCTTCCATTTTTACAAGGTAAATTGAAATTTGTTTAAAAAACGTAAACTGTCGGTAGAACTCATATACAGGATGAAAATGAACCCCCTACCAAAGGAAACTGTTCTATGTTTGAAATAAAAATACATGTTCTGTTACTTTTATCATGATTCATAGTAAAAAAAAGATATCGACCGTCAAAAGAAGCATTAATACAACGGTGACAGAGACGATACCGAAGCTACGATTAATAGCCTTATGTGCATTATTTACCGAAGGGAATATGTACGGTTTGGTGTCAGTCACATGTTGTGTCGCGTAGGTTTGCCATTCATTCGAAATTAGGGAAGTAAAAATAAGAAAAAAAACTTTTTTTCTTTGTTTTGTGTTCTGTTTAGTGCTTCTGATTCAACGATTTCAATAAAGCTAGGGGGTCCATTTTCAACCTGTATACATATAAGCAAGTCTTACTATGAAGCTAACCCTGATATTTCAAATAATAAAATCAAATAATAAAGTCGTTCCTTCATCTCTAGAATAATTTATTTTCGATATCAATTGATTTACAAAAGATCGATACCCTGATCAACTTTTCAGGTTAAAAAATAATATTTGACTAAAATGTATACAAGCTGCTCTATTTTTTGTTATGGCCTATTAACAGTTTTCGTTTAAAACAACTTCAGTTTCCCCTGCAATATTTTATCTGATATAGCTAACCTAAGTAACCTAATGGTCGGAAAACTTACTAGATTTGGGAAGACCAAAAAAAGGCGCATAAACGAGTCCAGCAGACAGTTATCTTCGTCTTTTAAACACAAAAAAGAAAATAAGGAAAAAGATGGAAACATTTTCCATAAATTTAATTTAGAACAACAAATTACTTTACCCTGACTCATTGAGTTATAAAATATGAGGTTACTTTTAAAAAAGAGGGAAACTTTTCTTCTTAAGTACCAAAACGACCGTTTGAACTTCGAAAATGAAAATTAATTATACGTCATTTGTTACTTTAACACTTCCATTACTATGATATATAATTTTCAATGCAAGTGCTCGTAAAGACCTATTTTATTTGCATCAAAACTGTAAGCAAAGTCATTTTTTCCACACTAATGCTTTATCGTTATTATGTTTTTATTTATTGATAGAAAGTTGCCTGTCTTTTCCTGTGACTATAAAAAGACTTGACGGAAATGAGCTGCTTTTAGTTTGATGCGTTCGTAGGCTGCGTTCTGTTTGATCGTTTGATTCGGGACCCGCCTACCACTGACAGCGGGAAAGTATCAAAGGTGACTAAAACCAGCCTAAGAACGCATCAAATTTAAAGCAGCTTATTTCCTTCAAGTTGGCAAATTCCGTGCAAAGAAAAGTAAAGGAATTCCTGCCTAAAGATAATTTTGAGTATTTATTGTTTCTTTAATTATGTGTCATTTATTTACTCACACTATGCATTGAAAAACGTAGTATGATACACGTGCGTAAGGGCACAAACTTACTCGAAGCGTTTAAAACAGTGGCTTATGCTCAAATCATGTTTCAAATCGTCGTCGTAAGCTATTACCTCCTTCCAGCACTTACTCGCATAGCATAAACTATTAAAGTACACTGATTTGACATCATCATAAACGGCCGCGGATATAGACGAAGTCGTTGTTCTACAGAACAGAGCGATTCCGGCATATAACATGAAGCACCGGGATTAATGAAGAGAAAAATATAAGTAAATTACTCATTTACCAACCGAACTCCCAAATTCAGTACTTATAACGCTCTCAAGACAATTTTTTTATCCACTCATGAGATACTTGAAGTATGCCACAAACAAGGATTTGGGCTCCAGCATAGGAGCTAATATTTTTGTAACGATCTTATTATGAACTTGAATAAGCCTTAAACTCCTGAAATATACTTGACGAATTACAATAGATTCTATAACAATCTTAGCCCATGCAAATGCTCCTGAGTAAATTATGGCTTGTGAAGTGCTACCGATGCACTTATAAGAATCTTATGAGTTTTAACATACTCATAATATTTTGTTATAAGACTACTTTGCTGGTTGGAAAGTTAATAGATATGTTAGAATGAAAATCAATACTTTTCCGAGGCTAGACCCAGAAACATACTTAGACAAGCTTTTCCAAAAGACAGACTTCAAAAATAACTCTTTCGTCGGACCTGGTATAAGATTTTAAAATAAACTGACAAAGGTGACTTTAATTTATGCAGCCAAATTCTTACTGAAGACTCGGTAAGTGCTCAGTAACAAGGATCGATTATCCTTTTTGTGAAATTCGTAATTACTATGGGACGTCAAGATTTTATTTTGCAAAATTAACAAAAAGTGTTTTTGATCCGTGTTACTGATCACTTACCGAGTCTTCAGTAAGAGTTTGGCTGCATAAATTAAAGTCACCTTAAATATGTCGCAGCTTGATGATTAAATCAGCCTACTAATTGGAGGCATAGGTAGTTAATTAACTGGCGGCATTCAATTAAACGGCTAGGCTGCTGGTTGTATGTATAAGTTACGACACCTCAACGTTTAAGGCGCAAGCCAGACAGAAACCACCAGCGCCTCTTCAATCTGTTTTGCACCACGTCCCTCTCCGACATTTTGTATGAAAGAACATTGGAAAGTCGTCGAGACGGCATGCCCCGTTTGCGACGCAGGCGCACCGCGGGGCGTTTTTTGAAAGTTTACAAGTCTGTTTACACACAGGTTGGACCTTCTCACGTATAGATTCAAATTGTAATAGGACATCGATTCCTTGGAAAGTATACATTATTATAATACACTTATTGCGTATATATTCCAATACGTGCGTTAACATTGTGTACGAAAAATATACTGCAATAGTTACCATTATGATATTATTATGGTACGTGGGCCAAAAATCTTTCACTAAAAGTAAAAAATAGGTGCAACGACGAGCGAAGCTTGGAAGAGCGTGTAAGGAAAAATAAGGAGCCGAGCGAACCGGAGCGGAGCGAGGCAATGTTCCTAGTTTTAATAGTAAAGTTGCCGTTTTTAAAAAGAAATAGTTAAATTCTCTGTTTTAAAAACTATACAGTGTCAGTACGTGTTGGTTCTAGCCTTGTATAGTTTCTTTAAAACAATTCACTTCATAGTTATTAGAAAGTATACGCGACCAGTACGGGCAAATCGTGTATACTTTCCGAATTTTTTTTTTGCTAATAAATTTAAATGTATTTGTGTAATTTTACTATGGATGCGTACTGGCCTTGTATACTTTCAAAAGACGCCACTGCGGGCGCACCAAAGGCGCACCGCCGGCGCGCAACCCCCGTCTTCTCGCCCACATCAGATACACATCGTCCCGTCGTGAGCGTGCCACGGGCGAATCCAATGCGCACCGGTAGCGCGCCAGTGGCGTACCAGTTGCCAGCCATTGACGTGCCGGTAGCCCGCCAGTGGCGCGCCTGATGCGTGCCGCTCTACTTCTGTCTGGCTTGGGCCTAACGTGTTGGCTGCCCAAAAGCTAACCCTTTAGAAACGACTAAGTTCGCAGTCAAAATTAGTTTTTCCGAAGTCCTGCAGCGCAGAAGAGAGCCGTTAGGTTAGGTTGGAATGTTGGGTATGGCGAGTCGCGCCACGTAGTGATACGACCGCCATACATAACCTTCGTGGTTATTTTTTAAGAACGACCCAGATATAACATTTAACCAAAAGGCTAAGCTCTGTTCAACCCTCTCGTTAAACGTTGCGTTTGACTATTGGGCCAAGTATCCTTTAGCCATTTAGTTGGATGCCGCTATTTAACTAGCAACCTAGCCGTCCAGTTAGGAAGCTGATCTGACCACATGTCGGCGCCATACATAATTATATTGATAATTGATAAGATACATGTTAAAGTTATACAATGAGGCCCCAGCTGCCGTGAATTCCTGCGGTACGATTCACGATCACACTCACACAGTTTATTGAAAATCATGCTACCTATATTGCATTTCCACAGCGGCTGTGAGCGCAAAACGGACCGCGACGTGAGTGGATCTGTCAAATACCGGTTTACATAGGCAGAGGTATGGTTCGAGAATGAAAGGACGAAAACTACTATATGGATTACACGCCTAATATGTTTACGTTACGACATGAATTCCCGAGGGGGTATCAGAGGTGTAACTGGGTTTGGGTTGTGGAAAGTCACAGTACAAACCCAAGTTTCACCGACGATTGTTACAACCTAGCGCGTGATGAGTGGTGAGCCCTATCGCTGTACTACGGGCACAAATATGTACCGACTGTTTAAGGCATCCCCTGACGACCTGGAATTGAATAACTTTTTAACTTTTCAAACATAGCATTGTTTATATAAAAAAATGCATAGATAACCTACATGATTGGAAGAGTGATGTGGTTTTTCCTGAATTTTATTTTATAACTAGCTTTTGCCCGCGGCTTCGCCCGCGTGTTATTCGGTTTAACGACAGGATTTTTTCCGGGATAAAAACAGCCCATGTGTTAAGTCAGGGTATAAGCTATATCCGTTCTAAATTTCACCCAAATCCATCCAGCCGTTTCAGCGTTTAAGAGTAACAAACACACACACACACACACACACACACACACACACACATCCATCCTCTCACACACGCACACGCACGCATACAAACTTTCGCATTTATAATATTAGTGTGATATAGAAGTGAAGAAAAAAATATCTAAATTGACACTTATTTCTCAGTTTTTTGTCCACTAGTAACAATACCTGCCGCAGTTTTTACCGAAACGATAAAAAAAATTGATAAACTTGCAGACAAAAAATATTAAATGATATGGTTTTCTCTCTTTTTGAAAATTCTTTTTTTTTTTTTAATAAATAAAAAGCACAGCATTTTCGAACTTGTCAGCCGGTGCGCCTGACGTAACAGCCAAGTTTGCGTGCGAGCTGATAAGAGCTTTATTTTAATAGGCTAAGAGTTGCTAATTTTTCCGACAGAGTCACCTTAACATGCCTTCTGAAGCACGCAGACCGAACTTAAATCTGCCCCAACTGGATTTGAATCCGTGATCCTTGACCGTGATTAGTTGTTTACTATTCGAAACACTGGACCAATACGTTGAATATACCTATAAATAGTCGCAGTAAACATACATTTATTAATACTTAAGTAGATTGCGCATATTAAGCTAGGTTAACACTGCTAGTTGTAGTATAGTATAGTGACCGTATTTCTGCAATCACTCTAGTACTTAGTCTCTCCCGGTACCAGTTAGTACTATCCTGCGATTGCTTACATAAGGCTAGTAAACAGTACATTTTAGGGTCGTGTAGCCGTAGGGTGCCAAACGGAACCCTATTACTAAGCATCCGCTGTCTGTCCGTCTGTCACAGGGGTCTACAGCATCTACAACTTCAACCGTAATTGGTAAAAAATTGAAATTTTTACATAATCCGTGTTACTACGTTAATACGTGTTCTATGACGACAAGTTAATTTTTACAATTAAAAAGGTTAAATCATTGCCCTCTCATAAGCAACAAGACACACAGTCTCTAAGAAAAGTTTGTCAGAAAGTGTCCGAACGTGCGACGTGCATAGTAGCAAAAATGCTTCAACGAAATTAAGACGTTATATCGTTAACATAAGATGCAATGTCAGTTGTACGCAGTCGTCATTCGAATTTGTCACCCCATAGCGGTGACAAAATGCATCGCGGACACTTTTTGAGCGAGATTGTGAGTCTTGTTGTTTATGAGACGTCACTGGGTTAAATCCAATAAACCTTGTGTTCCGCATAGCACCATCCGAGATGATTTTTTTGACAGTTATTACCGAGGTACATTTGCAAAATGATAGATGGCGCTAAGATCTTAAAGGCGGTGATTTTTCTCGTAATATGTGGCGTTACGGAACCCTTTGTGCGCGAGTCTGACTCGCACTTGGCCAAATTATTATCTATTGTTACTCGATTTGCTACTCCTCCGTTAAAACCCATATTAATTTAGCGTGTTTTAATAGAACAGGCCACCTATTAATTTTACTCCATTATGGGATATGTTGTGGCAAAAAGCTGACAAAAATTAATATCTAAACTGAAGATTCGTCTACTTATTATGTATGTAAAAAAGTGAACCTAATCGTAGTTGGGTTTCTAGAGTTTTGTAGATTTTACACAACTACACCTTTGTCATGTATGGTTTTTTTTTCAAAGCGTTTTTCTTAAATCTTAATTTCTCTTATGTGATAATTTGATAAATACATCCCCAGTACATCAAAACAAACCTAACCTAAGGTGGTAATCGTTTCAGTCTCGGTGCAAGATATGGTTGCTTTTCTTATGTTTTAATAAAACAAAATCTTTTATGTTATTTCGCGACGATTGCTTCGTAATAATCAGAGGTGCAATATGTCATATAGCTTTTTCTTTTGGCCAACGGACTGCTTTTTGCCACTTGTTTCTGCCAATGTCAAGTCAGCAAATCACATTATCGAAATGAGTCAATAAATTTTAATGATATAAAAAATCGTGTAAATAAAGCTGGAGCGGGAATAACCAGACAATATAAAGTTTGTCCTTTTATATCGTTACTGTCTATAAATTTTGCGAGTATGCGAATAACCTTCTTATTAGGAAATAATCCAATTCGGCTAAAGCCCGTTTGAAAATAAAATTGAAATCGTACATTTTTGGCTGTCAAATGAATACGATTGTCTTCGGACTAATTTGCTTAGCCGAATAGCCGACAAAATCAAATGAATACGATTGTCTTACACAATTGCACCTCTGATTTATAAATGTCACCGACAAAATCGATACAAAATGGTAGCAGTGGCGGACTGGCACAGACAGACGTGCCGGATCGATATCAACAGCTAATTCTGGATAACTCAATGCTGTATGGCCTTTGATCGATAAACACTCTACTTTGTTTTGATATAAGATCTGTATTGGACTGACATGTAGTGGTTATTCTTCAATTCGTTGCACTAACGCGTTGGTGTAATGTTGGTAAGTACTAAATATTTAATGCAACTGGATAAACCTGTACCTTATTCAATAATGTATACAATATTGCCGCAATTTTCAACTGGAAGAGTAAATGTTTTGGCCATATTTTTATCATTCCTTGAAAGAGATCGTATACAATCTTATAACATCAAGTGTAAACTGGCTGCTACGCATCTTTTTATAATGTGTCACTTGTAAAGACTGCTGTCTATCAAAATATTTTTTCTCGTGATCTGTCTACATTATATTTTTATCAAACTAAAAATACAATAGTTCCATTAATTTAACTTCATTTTACTTCACCTTCCACTACGCTTACTTTCTGCTCCGTATCAGGTTATGTACGCCAGCGAAAGTGTAAATATTATGAAGTTTCTATGAGAAATATTTGGAACTGTCAGATGACAAGGAATTCGGAGGAATTCAGTGGATAGGCGCGAGTAACGAGGAAGCAGTAGAACCTATCGTATCTACAATGGCTTCAGGCGACAGCGCGCATCAGTCTAGTTCGGGAGGTATGCCGTCAATAGAGAAACTTGAAGGTGTCTCAAACTATTCCACCTGGAAATTTGATATGGAATGTGTATTAATCCATGATGACCTATGGACTTACATCACGAGCGAACCAGATGAGAAAGATGCAAATGCCGTCAAGAGAGATCAGAAGGCGCGAGCGAAAATAAGCCTTATGATAATCAGTTCCTGCAAGGTACACGTGAGAAGTGCTAAAACAGCAAAACAGGCTTGGGAGGCCCTGAGGACAGCCTATGAGGACAAAGGTTTAAACAATAGATGTAGATTGTTGTCTCGCCTTGTGAGTATAAAGCTAGAGAAGTTTAATACTGTGGCTGATTACGTGACAGAGGTCATGAAGATCTCCCAACAACTTAGCGACCTTGGTAAGGAAATTGATGATGAGTTACTGGCAACTTTGATGCTGCAGGGCTTAACGGAGGAATATATGCCCATGAAATTAGCACTAGAAAATACAAACATTACACTTACCACCGACTATGTGAAGACTAAGCTGCTACAATTAACTGACTACAAAGCGACGTCAGGACCAAGAGGAGCAGCACTCCTTACTACAAAGAGAAAGCCATGGAAGAAATCTCAGAGAAAGAGCGGACCACCACTATCACAAAGTTTGAAATGTTTCATATGTGACGGGCCGCATAAAGCCCGTGATTGCCCAAACAACCCAAGCAAGAAGCCAGCGGCGCATACGGCGCAGCGGTGCACACACACCGCCTTGGTGACCTTCTCTGCTAACAACTACGAGTGGATTGTTGACTCGGGAGCGACGCTACATATGACTAATAATAGAGATTGGACGAGAAACTTTGTAAAGCATGAAAATAGAGATGTTTTATGCGCAGATGGCGGTAAAGTATATGGTATAGGTACAGGAGATGTGGTGAGTAAGGATGGGAAGGATGTTTGCGTGGAAGGTGCTATGTATGTGCCTGGCCTATCAGAAAACTTGCTGAGTGTAAGTAAATTGGTCAGGAGAGGTAGAGTAGTAGTATTTTCAAAGGCCGGATGCGAGATTTATGATAAGAATGATTGCGATGTGAAAGGCACAGTGATTGTAACGTGTAAAGAAGAGAGAGGTGTTTATAAACTAAAACATTATCCACAGTGTACGGAGGCAGCACTGTCAACCGACTTACACAAAGAGAATGATGATTCACTGGAGCTGTGGCATCGGGGGATGGGCCACCTGGGAGTACGCAATCTTAAATTACTACGAGATAAAATGGCGGATGGGGTGATTTTTCCTGATTCTAATCCTAACTTAGAATGTGTGCCTTGTCTGATGGGCAAACAAACGAGACAGCCTTTCCCAAAGAATAAGGCTACTAGAGCCAAGGAGGTACTAGAGTTAGTACACTCAGATATTTGTGGGCCTATGAGTGTTAATTCTGTTCGAGGTTACAGATACTTCATGACACTTATCGACGACAAGACCAGGAAAACTTTTGTGTACCTACTCAAGAGAAAGAGTGAAGCCGTAGAGAAGATGAAAGAGTTCAAGATTCTCGTAGAAAAGCAAACCGACAAGAAACTGAAGGTTATTCGTACAGATAACGGGAAGGAGTACGTTAATAGAGAGATGGAACAGTTTACCAGGGAAAATGGTATCATCCATCAACTAACAGTCGACTACACGCCACAGCAGAATGGTGTCGCCGAGCGAGCGAACCGAACGCTTACAGAGAAAGCCAGGAGTATGTTGCAAGATGCAGGATTAGATGAAATTCTGTGGGCAGAGGCCATAAGACATGCGGTATATCTGAAAAACCGATCCCCAACGATAGCTGTCAAGAACATGACACCTGAGGAAGCTTGGACCGGACGAAAAACAGACCTGAGCAACATAAAGGTGTTTGGCTGTAAGGCGTACATGCACGTACCCGATCAAAAGCGTAAGAAGTGGGATCCAAAGAGTTCATGTTGGATACAGTGAGAATTCGAAGGCGTATCGACTGATTGAACCCGTTACCTACAATATACACAAAGCACGTGACGTCATACTATTTGAGAATAGTCCCGCTGGCCACCGCAAGGAAGAAGAGCATAAATCGCAACCTACAAGAGTTGTAGTACGACTAGAGGATGTCGAAAATGATGAGGGCTCAGAAACTGCAAGTTCTACGGTGGAAGCAGACCAGTCACGTCAAGGAGGAGATGCCTCCATACAGTCAGAGGACATCAGGGTGGAGGATATCCCTGAAGAAATTTCCGATGCAATCGTTACGGAGGAGAATACAGTTAGAGTAACTGAGGAAACGGCTGATCGGAGGTATCCACAGAGAGAACGGACGCCGAGGAACATTCCAGGAGCAATCCTTTATCAAGCTGTCAACGAGTCTGATAATAACCTGGATGGTTCCATCACAATGAAAGAGGCACTAACTGGTGCAGATAAAGTGCATTGGTAGAAGGCCATTAAGGAGGAGCTGGATGCCCTCAAGAAGAATAAAACTTGGGAGCTAGTCAAAAGGGAAGCTGAACAAAATGTGATCGACTCTAAATGGATTTTTAAAATCAAGTCTGAAGCTGGCAATAAACAGAGGTACAAGGCAAGGCTTGTTGTTCGAGGATTCAAGCAGAGAGAAGGAGTCGACTATTTTGAAACTTATTCCCCGGTAATAAGGCACAGCTCACTGCGGTTACTACTCGCCCTAGCCGCAGAAAATAAACTGCACATTGACCAAATGGATGTGAAAACCGCATTCCTGAATGGATACATAAGTGAGACCGTATTCATGAAGCAACCAAAAGGGTTCGAGGAGAAGGGAAAAGAAGATTATGTTTGTCTTCTGAAGAGATCCCTTTACGGATTGAAACAAGCCCCACGGGCTTGGAACGAGAGATTGGATTCAGCAGTGAAACAGATGAAATTCCAACAACTTGGAAACGAGGCGTGTGTCTACGTGAGAAAAAGTCAGCACAGGTTTATCATCCTAGCCGTTTATGTTGATGACATTCTGATATTCTGGAATAACAAGAGTGAAATGTTGCAGATTAAAAAGGAGTTAATGGAAACTTTTGAGATGAGAGATCTTGGAAAAGCGGAGTTGTTCTTAGGAATGCGTCTTCAGCAATCAGAGGATTGGATATCACTGGACCAAGAGAATTATTTAGAGAAAATGTTGACCAAGTTCAACATGGAATGCTGCAAACCTGTGGCTACCCCACTGGTTCCAGGTCAGAGATTGACTAAGCCGGAAGATGTTAACTATGAGTCACCTAAGAACATTCCTTACCGTGAGTTGATCGGATCCATGATGTATCTCGCCGTGTGTACGAGACCCGACATCGCCTATGCTACCAGCTACTTGAGTCAATTCAATAGTTGTTATGGAGAAGAGCATTGGCAAGCAGCTAAGAGAGTGCTGCGGTATCTTAAAGGTACACAGAATCTCGGATTAAAATTCAAGCGATGTACAAGAGACATGGAAGCATTCGTTGATGCTGATCACGGAGGTGATCTAACCGATAGAAAGTCCTACTCAGGATTTGTGTTCAAGTTTGGTTCTGCGCCTGTAAACTGGGAGAGCAAGAAACAAATTATTGTAGCATTGTCCAGCGCCGAAGCTGAGTACGTAAGCCTGTCTAACGCTGCACAAGAAGCGACTTTCTTGAAAAGATTCTTTGAGGAGCTTACTGGTCTTGAGAAGACCATTGTACTGAGCTGTGACAGTCAGTCAGCTATGGCGATAGCTAAAAACTGTTCACACCACAAACAAACGAAGCACATTGATTTGAAGGTGCACTTCGTTAGAAAAGCTCTACAGAACAACGTCATAGCGTTGAAGTACCTATCTACTGAGTTACAGATAGCAGATGTGATGACGAAACCTTTGGTGAAAGGAAAGCATGAGTTCTGTGTTAAGGGTATGGGAATGAGTCCTGTTGAGAGTGTTAAGAGTATGGAGAGTCTATGCTAGTGACACGATGAGTTCAGCTGTAAGTTAACTGAGTTAGACTGGACGTTAACACTGGATGTTAAGGAGGAGTGAAAGAGATCGTATACAATCTTATAACATCAAGTGTAAACTGGCTGCTACGCATCTTTTTATAATGTGTCACTTGTAAAGACTGCTGTCTATCAAAATATTTTTTCTCGTGATCTGTCTACATTATATTTTTATCAAACTAAAAATACAATAGTTCCATTAATTTAACTTCATTTTACTTCACCTTCCACTACGCTTACTTTCTGCTCCGTATCATTCCTCTGTCTATTTGAGATTTTTGTACCTCATTCGAAAGCTAGTAAAATAAAATATGCGTAGAAAATTGCATAGAGACTTTTTGTTTCGACCTAGCTTTTTTGTGTAAATCTTTTGCGGTTTTCAAGAGTTTTCAATTGTTTTGGAGCACAGTGTCAAGGTTTACGTCAATAATGTGCATTTTAGGGTTATCGCTTATTGGCTGGGATGTTATCAAAGCGAAACAAACAAAAAAGTTCTAAAATATTGGCTGGTTTTCTAATATAATTTTTTAAAGTTTACTTTAGAAAAAAAGCTTAAATTCAAAATATCTCATAAATGGTTCACTTTAGCATAAGGCATTATATAGTCGAATTGACTAAAATTGTTCTCTTCTACAACCCTTTCAAAGGATTGCATCTAATTACCAATCACTAGCCTTTGCCTGCGGCTTCGCCCGCGTTGATTTACATAGTTTTTGTGTAGTCCTTCCTAATCTGTTAATATTTTTCGGACCCTTAATTTTATGGGACTCTCTCTGGTTTGGAATGTTTTTGGTTCCCAATGATTTATTATTTGATCCCCAGGTAAATTGTCTTTGGCAATGCCAAGCAACGGTCCCGAAATTGGTATTTGGGCATTTCTATATTTACCAATTATTATTACCGTGTAAAATGCACCACAGTTTTCAATATCGTTTACCTTAAGAGGAAAATTTTACACAATTGAACAATCTGTGTATGTGTGTACCCACTAACTGGAGCAAATACACAATTGAACGACCTGTGTATGTGTGTACCCACTAACTGGAGCAAATACACAATTGAACGATCTGTGTATGTGTGTACCCACTAACTGGAGCAAATACACAATTGGACGATCTGTGTATGTGTGTACCCACTAACTGGAGCAAATACACAATTGAACAATCTGTGTATGTGTGTACCCACTAACTGGAGCAAATACACAATTGAACAATCTGTGTATGTGTGTACTCACTAACTGGAGCAAATACACTATTGAATGATCTATGTATGTGTGTACCCACTAACTGGAGCAAATACACAATTGAACGATCTGTGTATGTGTGTACCCACTAACTGGAGCAAATACACTATTGAACGATCTGTGTATGTGTGTACCCACTAACTGGAGCAAATACACTATTGAACGATCTGTGTATGTGTGTACCCACTAACTGGAGCAAATACACAATTGAACGATCTGTGTATGTGTGTACCCACTAACTGGAGCAAATACACAATTGAACGATCTGTGTATGTGTGTACCCACTAACTGGAGCAAATACACAATTGAACGATCTGTGTATGTGTGTACCCACTAACTGGAGCAAATACACAATTGAACGATCTGTGTATGTGTGTACCCACTACCTGGAGCAAATACACTATTGAACGGTCTATGTATGTGTGTACCCACTAACTGGAGCAAATACACAATTGAACGATCTGTGTATGTGTGTACCCACTAACTGGAGCAAATACACAATTGAACGATCTGTGTATGTGTGTACCCACTAACTGGAGCAAATACACAATTGAACAATCTGTGTATGTGTGTACCCACTAACTGGAGCAAATACACAATTGAACAATCTGTGTATGTGTGTACCCACTAACTGGAGCAAATACACAATTGAACGATCTGTGTATGTGTGTACTCACTAACTGGAGCAAATACACTATTGAACGATCTATGTATGTGTGTACCCACTAACTGGAGCAAATACACAATTGAACGATCTGTGTATGTGTGTACCCACTAACTGGAGCAAATACACTATTGAACGATCTGTGTATGTGTGTACCCACTAACTGGAGCAAATACACTATTTAACAATCTGTGTATGTGTGTACCCACTAACTGGAGCAAATAATTAAAGTGCCTTTATATTCAAAGTGCTCTTCATACTATTGTTGAAACTATAGCAAAAGGCTTACTTTACGAGCCTGCAAATTTCAAAAGCCGACAAATTTCATGAGCCTTATTTAGTAGAATTATAGTTCATATTACAATGTCTATAGGGTAATTGTGAGCTTCGATTCAGTTTCAAAGTTTCAGCTGGCATGTTGTTGGAATCTTGAGTAAACAGACAATGAACCTTAAGCTCTGTATACACTTTGATTATAGTTTAATCCGAGCGGCCTGTTTAGTATGTAGCGTTTAGCATGGTTTAAGATGACCGCTGGTCTGCTCGAAACCTTTTATTTTTGGCATGACTTATTTTAAAACTCTGATAAAATAAAAAATTGAGGAAGGCTTGCCTACTAGGAAATACATAATAAAATACTAATTACGTCTATTTCTCGCAATGGTCAGTTTTTAAGTGTTCCAAAGGGTGCCAAACGGGACCCTATTACTAAGCCTCCGCTGCCTGTCCTTCTGTCACATGGGTCTACACTACAGCTTCGACCGTAGTAAGTAGAAAGTATTTTTGTACATCATATGTGTTACCTATATAATGGCCTCTATCACGACGAACAATAAAATATAAAAAAAATACTGGGGTCCCATTGAACCTCAAGAAAGTTGCATTATTGAAACGTAAGTTGTTTTAGCTCTTATTAAAAGACGGTAATACACACGTGTTGTAAATTTCAGATTGTAGGACATACTCTAACGTGAAACAAAAAACCGGACAAGCGCGAGTCGAACTCGCCCACCGAGGGCTCTTAAAGACTATATTTTTTATGATTTAATTACAAATGTATAGTTTTCAGATTTTTCCTTATACTTGTAGTATAAGACGGTATCACTTGCCAAATTTCATAGTTCTAGGTCAACAGGAAATACCCTACTTATTTTGATCCCTTGAGAGTGTCGAAATGTACGTTTTTTGCGGCTTAAACAGACGTATCTTTTTTTCACGTAAATTTAGAAGTTTGATATTTTCACAGCTTGAAGGCACTGTAGACTTTAATACATGGTTTTAATTTAAACTCGATAGCTTTACGCGTTCTTGAGATAAAGGGTTTTGACAGACAGACAGACGGACAACAAAGTGATCCTATAAGGGTTCCGTTTTTTTATCAAGGTACGGAGCCCTAATAAGTAGAGTTCTGTACGCAGACGACGCCATTTTTTTTGTCAGGCGCTACCATTCTAGCGGACTGTTGTAGCCCTGATGTTGTTTAGCAAGTATATAGTGTCGTTATTTACCATAGTAGATTTAGGGTTCCGCACCCGTTTCATGGGGTGGCACGGAACCCTTTGTGCGGAGTCCGACTCGCACTTGGCAAAACTACTTTAATCCTCAACATAATCAAAGTAAGTATGCAGGTAGTGTCCAGTAGTATCAGTAGTCCGATTATTTTGTCCGATGATCTTACTGTTGGACACCTTTTCATCTCATTAGTTAGATGTTACAGACGATCAGACTACTGAGCCTTTTAGTTCGGTCACAATTCCTCTTAACGCGCGATATGTCCATCCCACAACGAAAGAGATAAACATATCTGAAAAAGTGCGCGTCTGAATAGTGCGGTGAATCAAGAACAAGTTGGATACTGCTGGCTTTTAGTGAATAATATTATTTAATATAAACACACCAGAGCGTTTAAAAAAAAACGCGTTTTTATGGTTAAGTTAATAGGTTAGTATGTTTACAATGGTCATTTTTACTTTATTAGTTTGGACGGATGATGATGATGACGATGCAGCGAATTTTTCTCTATCACGTTTGCTCTGTTATCGTCTTGGGAAAAGCCTAGTTTGCAAAATGTTTTTTTTTCGGAACCCTATCTTTCGTGGTATATGTGTTCTACTGTTTTAAAATCTTATGTTTTGCTAACTATGTCACCTTAACACTCTTTCGTTATTAGTAGATCCATTGACTAGTTCCACTATTAGATCTAGTGAGCAATTTTTTTATCATTAAATATTTTCTGAGAATGTTCTTTTCACTGAATACATCAGATCCAGGTTTTAGTGAGACTTATTAAATAAATATTTATTAACGAACGTCCATATAGGTCAAAAATGATAGATGAATTATTTTTAACATTGATTTTTTGACAGATGATTTTTTTGTACTGATTCTGTGACAGATGTCAAAAATGACAAATGATTTATTTCTATGCAGATTTCGACATTGGAACTGAAAATTACATATGAATTATTTTAGAAGTAGATTTGAGCATTCTTGTCTTCCTTTGCTACGGTGTTCAATAAAAATTCTCTTAATGTTTAGTGAGAACATCCTAGACTAAACACAAAACTTCATCCTAGCACTAAACAAAAAACTTTACTAATCGAAGGGTGTACGTCGCTTTAGGGTAGTTTTATAACAAAGGTAGATGTCTGTCAGGGGAAGGCTGCTTTTATGTAGAACAGAATTCAGTTGCAGTGCAATTCACTGCAGGCGGCGTATTTATAGAATCTAAGGGGCCCATTGTCTGCCCACGATAGTCGGAATTATGACCCTCTCGAGAAGGGAGAGTCTTAAGGTAATTCTTATTTTCGTTATTCCGCTCTCATTTTTTATCCTTAAGCTATAAAAAGATAGATGATCTATTAAGAGATATATAGGTTATAAAGATCTGAAAATTTAAAATTTCTGCAGTAAAAAAACCGTGTGAAGAATCTCCGAGCTAAAATTGACTCAAATATAGTCGCGTGAATAACGACATATTTTCACACACGTCTTGCTGCAATATTTAAAATAAAAAAAATATTACCCCTTTAACAGCGGCCATGTTAGTGAAATTCCAGTGATATTTTAAATATAGAAATAATACGACACAAACCGCGTGTAGACCTACGACGAAAGTATCTATAGCTTGTTGGTGTTGACGGTTAAAATGGTATCTCCTGAAATTTATGTAAATACAAATAATATAACACAATTTAGATTACCTGGGACCTGTATTGTCACTGGTTCAGAGCACGTCCAAATATATTTCAAAATCTAGGAATTATTTCGATGTAGCGCCTTAATAAAATAAAGGCTCCAGACTGAGTGCTGCTAACCTCATTTTTTATCTACCTAAGGGCTAACTAGAACAATCCATTGACATTATTCTCATATTGACACTTGATCACAAGGCTATCGGCGGAGCGCTCTCAGTTTATTATTATTACAATAGCAAAACAAAACGCCACTTTATTTCCGACGGGAAATAAACTTATATGAAAATCCATTAACCATATTTCCTATTTGATTTACTCCTTTAAATTTGTAGCAGTTGACCAAAATGGGCTGCACGAAGTTTTATTTATGTAGACAAGACATTAACCTAAGAGTATTTAAAATACTATCTGGAGTAGCTGGTTAGAACACCGGTAAATAAACATTCAAATCATGCAACTTTACACATTACTTGCAACATGATACAAGTATCAATCAAATCAAATAAAATCAAAATGTTTATTTTTGCAAAATAGATACTTAAAGTATACTTTCTACAAGTCAAAGTTAATTATAACTATATAATATATCTATAGAATATAAATAAATATATAATAAAACGGGAAGTAAAATGCATAAAATAGAGGAATCTAGGAATAAAAATATTATATATACATAATGCAACGAAGAAATAAGTTCATAAAAAAAAAGGAAATACATACAATCAATTACAATTACATACGTATCAAAGCATTATAATTATATTTTTAGTTTAGTTAACAGAAAAGCAGATTATAATCCTTTCGTGACGAGTTATGTTTTCCTCGCTAGTGCTCGGGCTCCAAACGAACGCTCGAGGAAATAACAAACCCCTTTCCATTC
Source organism: Ypsolopha scabrella (assembly GCA_910592155.1). Taxonomy (NCBI): domain Eukaryota; kingdom Metazoa; phylum Arthropoda; class Insecta; order Lepidoptera; family Ypsolophidae; genus Ypsolopha; species Ypsolopha scabrella. The sequence continues at coordinate 12,862,488 of OU342982.1, forward strand.
GGTATAATAATTTGCTATCAACTGAAATATTCAACGTTTTTTAAGCAAATTATATATTGTGCCTACTTAAAATTAGTGGGCTATAGAAGAAGCCTATATACACTGGGCCGCTGGGGGTTATAATTTACAAAATAATTGGTGCTTATTAGAAAATTAAAAATACTTCTCTTTTTTCTAATACGTCTTTACGAATTCATAACATTTCTTGGTAAAAACACAGCAACGTATATTTAAGACAATAAAATTGCGTTTTTATTTGTTTGTTTGAACGCGTAAACGCTACGTTTCCTTTTATTGATGCAAAAGATTTTCATTTATTCAGGTATTATATTACAGAACACGAGTGACTTTATGAGAACTTTGAGAGATAAAACCTTGCAAACATTGTACATTTACATACATTTTACATATTCGTCATAAATACTCAAGCTTTACTTTCTTGCTGAGCTTCGTTCTGCTGTTGTTTTCGAAGGGGCGAAAAAGGTAAGAAATTATATAAAGTGTATCAGTGACGTTTTACGAAAATGTATATACTTCACTGATCATTCTGTTGTACAAATTGATCGGTAGGTTTTTTTTAAGGAAGAGAGACGTTTTTATTGCGTGGTGTTTTTGCAGTTGTGCATATACAAGGTCCCAAAACTCAAGGAGAAAAAAAATTAAGAGATGATAGAATATCCTTAGTAGACCACACAACAGAGAAAAAAAAAATTTTCGCGTTCCTTTTTTTTGCCAACTCATAGAAATTTAGTCAACTGATTGAACCACTTTGTACTGGGAAGTCAAAAAATTATTAAGCTGAAAAAAATTTTTTTTCTTCTGCTTTGTAATCAGTGAAGGATACCTGATCTACCCTAGAATTATTTTCACTTATTATTATAGGACCTTATATAATATCTTGTAGTATGTGTAGATTAATATTATAGAATAAAAATGTTCTGATAAGTCAGGACTTGAAAAACTTACAAGACTTATTGAAAAATTTAATTTATCACAAGCTTATGTAATCTTAGGGCTAAAATCTGACCAAACCCAATAAAGACTTCTTCATTAGCAAACAGGCATACTAATAAATAATTAGAATAAAAAAATAATCATAGAGTTATTACTCTATCTGAAGCTGGACAACAAAATGCTATTTAAACTTACCCAAACTTCAAATTGAAGGCTCTACACTTTAATCGAAGGCGCTGCACTTTCAGTTATCTATCACTAAATCACTTTTGAATTAATTAAACTTCCATTACATTCGAGCCAATCCATTGTTGTAATTTCAAAAACAATACTTCTACAAACATTACGTTCAAAATTCAATAAGCAATTTTATTTAAAACTGCAGCATCACTATCTAAAATTATTTTATCACCATATTCAGTTAAATATTTACACCACAATGTGTTGAAATAAGTTACGATCTATACAGAAACCCACAACAAAACGCGTCTCACGCCGGCAGTGTCAAATCTAATACTGCCGTAGAACTTAAAGCTTCAACTGAAACTTGAAGGCTTTTCTACGACCTGTGAATATCATCAGCATTGTCATCCTTACTACAAAGGCTTAGGGTTTAATTCTCTTTTTTTGTTAAATGCTTCGGTCTAAAAACGGAAACTTGGTTTTGTCGCGTGCGTGGAAACAAAAGCTGACAAAGTTGATTGTCCAGGGGTTTTGATTCTTATTATGAGATCGTAAGAGTATATTTTTGATGTACATTGAGTTAATAGCACGGTCGGCCGTTAGCAAAACTAACGTCGAATAAGAAATATTCATACCCAATAGGCACGAATATTTCTATATCACAGTAATCTACACCGAAGCAATTAAATACACTATTTATGCATTAATTTTCAGTTAAAATATTCATTTTCAGGGTTCCGTACCTTCAGAGGAAAAAACGGGGCCCTTATAGGATCAGTTTGTTAACCGTCTGGCTGTCCGTCCGTCCGTTGTCTGTCAAGACCCTTTATCTCAGAAACGCGTCAAGATATCAAGTTGAAATTAAACACATATATCTATTTAAGTTTACAGTTCCTTGAAGCTGTGAAAAAATAAAACTTCTAAGTTAACATGAAAAAAATATACGGCCTTTTATGCAGGAAAAACGTATATTTTGACACTCTCAAGGGAATCAAAATTTATAGGGTATTTCTCGTTGACCTAGAACTATGAAATTTTGCAAGTAATACTGTCTTACGCACAAGTATGGGGAAAAATCTGAAAACTATACATTTGTAATTCGATCATAAAAAATATAGTCTGTAACGAAACCCTCAGTGGGCGAGTCCGACTCGCACTTTTCCGTTTTTTTTGTTACTTAATAATAAACTTGTTTCATTATTTATTTAAAGTTGCAACAACAATTATTATAAATGCATTCACTTAAAAACAGAAGTCAATTTCTCGTAACGAAAAATACCCTCAAGAATGATAAATTCTTATAAAAATCCACAGCAATTCCCAAAAGTTCTCCAAATTTCTTTGAAAATTCGCTGAAATCAATTTGGTAAGTTAATTTGATTAAAATTCAAATAAAACGCCATGAATCTGTGATATTATCTGTGGTAGATTTTAATGTTGATTAAATGACCGTCAGGCTACGTTTCTTTATGTAAATGAGTACTAGAGTTGAGTATTTTGCTTTTTTGGATTTTCATTTGATGCCAGTGTGGAAAAAAAGTAGAAAGTAAAAACAAAAACCGATCAAGTGCGAGTCAGACTCGCATACTTAGGGTTCCGTAATTCGACAGTTTTGGGAACAGTCAGGAAGTCAGGTTGCCCATAACTGTTTATGATAACTAAAAAAATAATTGATTGTATCTACCACAAGAGAGACACAAATATTTTTATACCGTACTCGAAATAAAACTCGTAGATGAAAAATTCGATTTTGTCATTTTATTATCGTGAATTTCTCAACCGCTATATTTTTGCTGTAATCTTTAGGTAATCCCAAATTATCATGAGTTTTTTCATTTTTTTCGGTCCATCAGTTTCGGAAATAAGGGAGGGACATGCATTTTTTTGTGGTTTTTCAAAGATTTCTCAAAATCAGTGAAAGTAAGTATATAAAAAGTATATATTTTTATAATAAGCTCTTATACCTACAATTTGATATCCATGTTGTATTATTATAAAATATTTTTTTTTATTTATTTTACATTTTTTTTATATTTCTCATTTGTGTTAAATTTTTTTTAATTGCTATAGTTTTCCTGCAATTGGCCAGTTATGGCCTATTACCGCAATTTTTTTAATTTTTTTCGGTCCACCAATTTCGGAAATAAGGGGGGGACATGCATTTTTTGTGGTTTTTCAAAGATTTCTCAAAATTGGTGCCAGTAAATATGGTAAAAGTATATATTTTTATAATCAACTTTTGAATATCTACAATTTGATACCCATATTGTATTTTTAGGAATTTATTTTTTATTTTTCTCACTTTTGTATTGGAAATATTTTGAACAATTTAGAATTTTTCAATATTTTTTTATACCATATTATGTAAGCAAGTGAATGCTATTTTTGTAGAATATTTCAAGTCTTTATCTTTAACGATGCTAAAGTTATGAGGCTGTGACATACGGACGGACGGACAACGGAGTCTCACCATAAAGGTTCCTTTTACCTTTCAGGTACTACGGAACCCTAAAAATATTTATAAAGGGTATCTAGAAATAAAAATAAAAAAACATTATTCGATGGCTTTTTACCCCTCATACTCGTTTCGTCCCTTTTAAAAATTTTGAATTGCGTGATATTCCATTTTTCTCTTGCTATTGCTAAATTGTTCAAAATCAAATAAAAATTTAAAAAAGCAAAATGATCACCTATAAATGTACAAAACAACACATTGCGTCCCGACCAAACAGGTTTCATGGCGGTGTAGACCTCACCGCTATAAAACCTCCTTGTGACCGAACCGAATGCTAGATTTTTTAATAAATACCGGCTTTAACAGTCACGTATTATTATTGTTGACTATATGCCAACTGTTTCACCGAGACAATTTTGGCATTTTCAAGGGGAGTGTCGTTCTTAGGACGACTACGCGGTGTTCATCGACGTTGTCAAACGGTTTTAATAATATTATAATTCAATATTTACTGCGTTTATCTTGGTTAAAAGTTTTATTCTGGGCAAAAATATCTGACAGCAGTGATCGAGTGATACTGAGCAATGAAAATGATGAACAAGTTAAGTTTATAAGAGCAAAATTTAGAAAAGCTTACGACTTTACCTAGAAGTTGAAAATCAGTAGGTAACTATTGTACTTTATTTAAGTTATGTATGAAACTGCTCATTACTAAGTATTAAAACACTCGTTTTAATAACCACTTTATGTAATAGTTTCGTAAACTATTATTTTTCTCTCAGAATTATTGTTCTGAAAATTTTCTTTTTAACTGTGTGTTGTTTTTTTTTTTATAATCGATGATTTGAATATTGTAGTTATAAAGTAAAATAGACAGTTAGTAAAATGTCTGAGAAATAATGTTTATTCGCTTTCAATTCAAGGCAGCATTATTCAGTTTCATTTTAAGATAAATTTGATCAAAGGGCATTATTTAGTAAATTTCTTCATTAAGGCTCATTATAAAGGCATAAATAGTATAATTAAATTTGTAACGACCTATTTATAATATAAAATCTGTGTACTTAGGCACAGGCAAAGCTTTCTACACATAGATTAGATAGATTTAAAAGTGACATAATCTGTCAGCGTAATATTGTAAAATCCGATAGTTTATAATTTCACAAAGTAACGTTAGGTTAGTTTATAAGCAACTGTGAAAAAATCTACCGTGAAATTATAATATCTCTAGTGAAATTATAAAATATTGAATCGAATTTTACAATCTAACGGTGACATATATGTTTCATACACAACTCACTCACTCACTCAACTCACTCACCGTACTCAACTAACTATAATTTTAAGGTACTTATAACTAAGGGTGCAGTCAAATTCTTTTAAGGGTTCCGTATCTCAAGGGTGCCAAACCTCCGCTATCTGTCTCTTCGTCTATCATAGGGGTTTCACCTATCTTCATTTCTGTTTATATACTACAATTATCTTCCTAAACGATTCCCTGTGGATAGCAGCATGATATCCATTATATTTTTTCAGAAAAAGTAAATTGAATGGTGTATTTGAAAATTCTATTAGACGGTTTTGTCGTTTTGCAACGAATCGCGTCGAAATTAGTTCCAGTTAGCGAGAGGTGAAAAAAATATCAGGCATGTATGAAATTGTATTTTGCATGAAACGGAGAGCTGACGGAGTTTTTAAAAGTTTTGTTATATTTTGCAGTTTCATAAATTGTGAGAGTTTTGGTAGAAAAGTTTTAGTGGGTTTTGAATGTTGATACATGGAAAGTTTTAGAAATTTTAATGAAACTTGGATGATATATAAAAAATTTACAACTACAGTTCATATAATGAAAATTTTCTAGGGGAAAATTTAAATTAAGCAGTTTTATATGAAAATCTCATGCAAATGTCCGTGTGTTTAAGATTTTTTTGTGTTCGGGAAGAAACAGATAAGATAACACTGTCCTCTTTTGTAACTATCTAACTGGCAGCGTACTAAGAAATGAAAACACCATTTTTTTAAATTCCATTTATTCTTATTCTCCCATTTTCTAAAATTCCTCTTCTCTACATTTTACATGAAATGAAAAAAAAAAATGTTGTCCGATTTTTTCTTTCCTTAGCTGCACGATCCCAACAAGTCGACATAATAATAGGTTGGGGAAAAACTCTTTTCGCAAATAGTATATATGAACTTATAATGAAATCTCTTTGGCTATACCATTTGTATCTGGCTGGTTTTGGTATTATTAAAAAAATTAAATTTAAAAAAAGATAATTCCAAATTCAAATTAGGTAAAATGTGTGATTTTCATTTGTTTTTCTTACTGTTAAGATGAGTGAATCTAATGAAGAAATTCGATACATTTTAAAATTTTACTACAAAAAAGGTAAAAATGCAACGCAAGCCGCGAAAAAAATTTGTAATGTTTATGGACCTAGTGCAGTGTCTGTGAGAGTAGCACAAATTTGGTTTAAGTGTTTTCAATCCAGAATTTCTATAGCAATGGGATCATGTCCCTACCTAGAAGATGGCAGAAAGTTGTCGAACAAAAAGGCACCTACATACATTAGTTAAATGTAAATAAACTTTATTAAAAATGTTTTGAATTTTTATATAAAATGCGAAGAAACTTTTTCCTCAACCTACATTTTTTCTGATGATGAATGATTACGATTTCTTGAGATTATGCGACAAAAGAAAAAAGGAGGGGAACAAAAAGTTATTTTATCTCAGTTAGGCCAACTTTAACTTAGTGTTAGTATAATATTATTTTTTTATTTAAAATTTCCCAATTGCATCAACATCGTCCAATATCGGCACCCAATTGGACAGTGTCACATTTACATTGGCCGTTAGTTTGCAGTTCGGCGCTAGGACCAATGAGCCAAATCGCTGCCGCTGTGAACGACGTTTACCAGCTTGGACACGAGTTTTGGTCACAATACACGTTAGCGACTGCCTAAAATATTTATATCTATTTGAAATTGTGCATCGCCCCTAGCGCCTTACGGGAGGAATCAAAATTTCTCATACAAAATATTGTACGCAGTCGGTAGCCGAACGGTACTGCACGCTCCGATGGCAAGAGGCTCGATGGAAAAACACTCATTCCCTGGCGAGCGGTAGATTGCTGGTGTCGGATGTAACCTGCGTTGATTCCCTTGCACCGTCCCGGCGGCGGCGGCGGATACGGACTTTTGGAAGTTGTTAATATATTTTTTATAAAACAGAACCGGACCCCCCTTAAAGAGGGTTTTGAGGCTGAAAGTTACAGATTTCTTAACTTATTTGTTGTTTGTGTACTAATCCTAGCCTGCATACTAAATTTCAGCTTTTTAGGACTTTGGGAAGTACCCTAGAGGTTTTGATGATCATCAGTGAGTGACGAAATCGACGTATTTTAGGTATTTTAATAAAATTCAAAGTATAAAAGCTGAACAAATTAAACTTATTGTGTTTAATAAGACTGCTTATTTTGAGAATTTGGTATCTCTAGTGTTAACCAGACCCAAGTTATAAGGGTTCGAAAATATAAAGAAACGCTTCGAGAAAAGGTACGTAGTGCCCCGCTTCGTTAAGCTCGCCTTGGCGGGGGGCACTGCCGTGCCCCCAGATCTGTCATTTAAAAAAAGCGGTTTCGCTTTGGCTTCAATTACGATTATTTTTAGATTTTAAATACATTTTATTAAAATATTTTGATTGTTTTATTATTGTTTTCACTTCTTACATTTATAATGGCCCCTAGGGTGCCAAATTACACTTTTCATCGGATTGTCATTTCGAAGTAAATTTATAAAAGTACATTTTTTCACTAAATCTTTGATTTTTCTTCCATTCCGGATGTCAAACCAATAAAGTAGAGAACACTTATACGCATAAAATATGCTTCTAATATTGTTCATGATTTTTTAAATGAATAAAATAAAAATGGGGGGCCACACTACCACCTTTTCCTCTATATACATGTACCTATATTTTAAATAGTAAGTTAAGTTAGTATTTTTATTTAGTGTAAAATTTAATGTAAAAATATTTTAATTTTGTTTAAGTATGTACACATATGATTCCTGTTTTCCTTTTTTATGTATTCCTTATCTCTTTTACGGTTTGCTGGAAGAAATCTCTCATAGAGATAAGCTCGCTGCTATACACTCATTTTATTTGTTACCTGTGTAATTGCGTATTTTTGTGTAAAATAAAGAATGAGAATGAGAATTAATCAAGAATTAATCGCAATATAAAAAAAAATACAAGAATATATAAACCTATAAAGCTGTCATATAAATTTAGTAATTAACCAGTAGAATTATTTATGGTCAATAACAATGGCTAAAAAAAAATTACCGGTTAAAATGTCTTAAGCTTATTATTTGGGGTGAATGTGGCGTAAACTGAGATACAACTACTGATTGCTCCAAATGCGCGGGCGCAGCCTGAACTTGAATAAGATCCAACTAACTGATAAATAATTTCAGTTCAACTGGTGGTAGGCTTCGGCTGTCTTTGCTTGTGACCCTCATGACGAGACCATGTCGTCAAGGTACTCTACCTGTTCCGGCATGACGTCATGAGAAACCGTACTAGAAGAGTGGTTCTCAACCTTTTTAGGGTTCCGTACACGAAGGGTGCCAAACGGAACCCTCTTACTAAGCCTCCGCTGTCTGTCTTTCACAGCTTCAATCGTAATGGGCGAAAAGTTGAAATTTTCACAGAATACGTGTTACTATGGCCTGGATAAATTAATCTTTAGTTAATTTATTATTTAGGAAATCTCGAAAAAGTTTCATTCTTTAAACGTTTAAATGGTTTTGGCTCTTACTTAAGGGGGTAAATTTTTACCTCGGTACAAAAATGCACGTCATAATATTGTTTTCCTGACTTTTGAATAAAAAGTATGCAATAAATGTGTTTTAAAGCAACTTCTGGAAATAGTTTATTAATAATAAAGTCTTCACAAATAAATTATGTACTTTAATGTATTACATTTTGTTTGCATTACATTAATAAACTTAAAAGCGTGTTTAAAAATGTAATGTAATGCAGCTAAAATGTAACGCATAAAATTGAATAATTTTCATGCGATCACCTAACTATTAACAAGCAGTTTTCGCGAATTGATATAAAATGCATTTATTGCAAACTTTTTATTCAAAAGTAAGGAAAAGAATATTATGATGATTCTCCTTTACCACCTTGAAGACGGTAATACATGTAAGTTGAATTTAGACAATTGTAGGACATACTCTAAAGTAAAACAAAAAATAATTAAATGTTCCGTACCCAGACAGCGTAAAATTTTTTCTCAGACGCTACCATTTTAGCGGTTTGTTTTTCGTAGCCTTGATGTTGCTTTGGGATGTATATTGTTATTTAGCTTAATGTTTTAAAGGTTCCGCACCCATATTGTAGGGTGGTACGGAACCCTTTTAGCGCGAGTCCGACTCACACTTGGCCAAATTATTAGATACTTTCTGGGCAAGCATTATCCATCCTGGATGTCATTGACGCTTTCCAATAGCCGCGGCAGTGGTCAAGCGAGAACTCATTCTTCTACGCTTTTCATGGCAGCTCTGATTGGAGCAGTTCGTATGTGGATAGATACATTTTTTTTTGTATAACTCTTTAAATAAATAATTAATTAAATAGTTGCTCCAATCTAGTTATTATTAAGATGTTTAAGTTTGAATTTGTATAGTTTGTTACAAACCTGAGGGCGGAGGTACTATAAGCTGATGCTGAGTTACAGGCTAACATAACAACCTTATCAGCAGCAGATGCTACTAACGAAAGTACCTCCTAATATATAAGCTTTTTCTTCTAGTTTATAAGAAAACTGTTAACATGCATACTTTTTGATCTAAATTAATATTCTTATTTTACTACTAAAATATTCGTGGTTTAGATTCATACTGATATTGAGTCAAATGGGGATTCGCCGCGTAACCATGTTTGCCTCCAAAGAAACTGTACGAATACAGTGAAACTAGTCAGGCGAAATCTGACTATAAAACCGTGAGTAGCCGTTTCAATATCAGTACTTATTCTTATAATTTACCTATATTATTTATTGATTAAACTTCATAGCGTATAAGCAAAATGAAACCAAACAACATCGAGAAGATGTTTAAGACTATTTATGGTGAAACTTGAGACTGTTTCTAACTGTTGTCATGGCAACGTGACACACTCGATTAAACCAACAAGTATTGAACTAAGATCTTGTTGTTTTGAACTCGGGTAGCAAATAGATGATTAATTCAAGCGGATGACACAAACAAGGATTGTCTTAATACATCCTCAATTTCTGTGATCCTGTTCATATTTCATTCCTTCATTTTGATATGTATGATAATAACTACTTTTAAGAACCGACCTAAAAATAACTATACAAAAAAGAGGCTCTTCATTTATTACGTAAGACAATTTTAACTACTTTCTAACCCCCCTCCCCCCTACGTATGAAAAAATAAGACTTATGAATCCCCTCTAGTTACTCCCCTTAGGTCGTAATTTCTCCCAACTTTCATTGCGGATACTATATGCGACTGTCAAAGTACAGTGTCCCCATTTTTGACGTCATCAAAATGGCCGCCACCGCCCCATGAAAAACTGCTCACTTATTATAAAATACTGAACTGAAATAGGCATGTGGGGTATCAAATGATTGGAAATTAAATTACCTACGATATTTTTGATACATTGAATGTTGTCCAACTGATAGCTGTTAATGAAATAAAACAATTAAGGACAAAAGTGAGGAATTCATACTTTAATGTTTCATCTCTATCTCTAAAACTATCCACTAAAATTCAGAGGTATGGGCGGTGTCAGGATGCCATCATCAGAGTAACATGCCACGTGGTCGTTGATACGTCGATCTCGTAAATAATAGCACAGCCAAAATGTTCACAATGTCTGTATTGATAATTTAATGTTACACACTTGAAATATAACGCGATGCACTAGATAAAAGGCGAAATTAACCTGATGAAATTACAGTTAGAACACAATCAATAACTAAAGCCTCATAGTGGGAACAGACAAGTTTCTTCGCACCCAGTTACTTCGACCACGCACCAAACAAAAGTCACTCGCTAACTTCATTTCAAAAGTCGGATGTCCACTAACTCCCCTCGGTCGTTCGTGTAACTATGACAAGAACCATGTCCAAGCGCGGTATCGCCACGCGCTTGCGTTCCCACCGATCAAAACGAAAAAGTTACAGTTACCAACTTAACATAACAAATCTTTCAAATCTGATTGGGTAACTCAATCAGTCTAGCCAATTTTATAAAAAAAAAAATATCACCATAGACAAACTTGACAAACTCAAAGACTAACTACTGGCGTATAGCGCCATCTGTTGGCAACGTTAACAAATTATAAGTTACATTAAGAATAGACAATGAATAACATTTTCATTCGGAAATTCATTCGATGACAGATTCGATTCGTAAATCGTTCCAAAATAATCGTTCTCGGCTGGTGGCTCCACATCTCGATTCAACATATACCTATTACAATATTCAAACTGAATTTATAGGCATTTAAAAAAAAAACAATCGTACAAAAAACAAGCGCTGGCCAACAAACAAGTGCCACATGTACTGGGCTGCCATATTTTGCTAGGGTCTAATCGGGACGCTCTCTGGATATGAAAATACGCAATTTTAAGACAAAACAAATATTTATTAGCTAATTTGGATAAAACACATTTCCGTAGTTGTAGTGGAAGAAGTACTTTGTATATTATTATACTTTTTTTAGGAATGCAGAATTCCTATTAAAACCTTAGATAAAACAAAAAGAAGATCTGTACCCCAATTTTCGCGCGTGGCCCTGCAAACATAGGCCCAATGAGCCTGTTTTGTTTTGCTTGTGTCGCTCGCACTACTGTCGAAGCTTGTCGCTCTATCCCTGTCGTTTGGTGGCGCTTGTTTAAAAAAGAGGTCCATTTTTCAGTTTACGATATAAGAACGTACCGTATCTACCTTGTTTATATCAATGATTAAAACTAGTTATCAGTTTATGTGTTCACCCCCGCCAACTTATTCGCTCTCGCAATGTCCGAGTCGCCAACGCACGTTGTGCCATCTGCGCATATATCGGTACATTTTAGTCTTCGACATCGAAGAGGTCGGGGCAGAGTGCTCATATAAGATTTGCCATAGTTGTGAATTCAGAATTTTAGGTCTTCAAAGATGAATTCACAAATAGGGTCAGTTAAATTCTTTTGAAGTTACTTTATTATATTGCTTTCGCTCGTGTGCCTTCATAAAAAACCATTATAGATAGTTTTCGTCTTGCTTTATCAACACTCCTTAATAGCCTATATGTTGACCATGATGATTATGATAATAATGAAAAAAAAAACAGCTTCCATATCCGTGGCGTGGTTCTCGAGTGAAAACGGAATAGACAGACAAACGAACATTAAAATAAAAAATGGTTTTAACCTTAGTAATACTAATTTATTTCATTTAAGTAATTCAAGTTCGCGAGTACAAATATGGAAATAATAATAAAAAGGGTAAGGCACTATAGAAAAATAATACACCTGTAATAAATGGAGTATACGGTTACGTTACATTGGGTATCTAAACTCTGAGAAAACTGGTAATCATAAAATTAAGTGAATTCACCTAAAATTATGATGATTCACGTAAATCAATCAATCAATATAATTTATTTGTCCAACATAGGTATGTTAAAAAGATGGAGTTACATTTGTAGTGCGCTATATTCCTTATTTTCTATAAAGTAGAGAGCATACGGACATCACAACAAAATACGATGAAACTACTGTTGCTGCTGCTAGCGTTATAATATGGCGCACTGTCACCATGACTTTGTAGGAAGCAGACAGAATTACCTATATGCGCTCCGTCACAGCTTTTATGGTGACAGTAAGCATACCGTAGTGTGACGGACCTCTTTTATGGGGAAGACATGACTTAATATCAAAATGATAATCTTATTTTCTGTGACTAATTTTACGGTGATCTTTCATCATAATATTGCGTTACTTATCTTAAAAACTCGATTATTTCCTCGGACGTTTTAATTACAGCATAATATTTTACAATTATCACCAAATTTGAGAACAATTCACTGTATTTTAAACTTATGTAATGCTATTTTATAATGAAGCCAAAAAGTCATTTTTCTGAGTGTATCTCGGAAAAAATATTTAAAAAATCCAGCACGTCAGTTTTTTGAAATATCTACTAAGAAGGTTTTTTACAAAAAATTACATCTAAATAAACAATAGACAGTTAAAATGGGTATTTTTTGTTCTTTTTTATAAATATTTTAATGTGTATTTCTCACAACAGACCATACAATAGTTACCTAACATATTTTGGTCCCGAAAACCTTGAGAGTTTCGCTCAAATGATTTATCACTCACACTACCAAGATTTTCTGGAAAAAATCCAAATGGGAATGCAAAAAATTAATTTTTAGATACATATTTACACACATACGCTTATAATTTTGCAATACATTTTCAACAATCTCTTTGTGATTATCACTTTTTTATTGCCTAAAAAAATTTTTACGACTACGAAAGAGTTCCAGGCTGCTCTTCCTACCTCGGTTAAAAGGCTTTCGAATGGTGGTGTGGGAACTGGTAAATCCTCTGAATGAAGGACCGGCTTTGTCACTGATAGAACGTTTGCATATTTTATACTATCTTTATTTTTCTAGTTAAAACCAAAAGTTTTTTTAAAACAAAAGTAACAATCGGTTACGTGGTTAGATGGCTCTCTCCATATCATTGGTTTGCCAAATTTCAGTCATCTATTTGTACCTGAATACCAGGAGCTGATCCAAGCAAATCTGCAATTAGTGCAAATCACATGAAGAAACCAATTTTCATCTTGATTTGACATCAGAAATCTAAAATAATGTAAATAGGCTTCTTGCAATGGTTTTGTTAAAGGAAAACCACGATGTAACAGTTTTTTTTTTCCACAAACAACAAAATCCATTTGTATGTAGTTTATACACTCTGGATGATATTTTTATATAAAAATAAGACTTTTGAATGACACAGTTCCCTACAAAATAGAACGATAAACGTATTTAAGCAATTGCGGGTAGATAAAAACAAAGACCTCTACAAGTATAGGTATATCTCAGAATTGTGACGTGCTACGAAAAATAGAAAATATTTTATTAATTACCGGTCATAGCCTACATAAACAATAGCTATGTTTCATTTCATGAACAAAAAAAAAATACTTTTTTGTGAACTAGTGTAATTATTACCATTTAAAAAACCTAATACAACCGACTCGTTCGTATCTGTATTATATCACAACTTGTATAATGTGAGCGAAATATGTAAATTATGTATCCAAATGCTAGAAAATAACCTATGCTTAATTATTTAGACGTTATGTTCGCGAGTACAAAGTTTCGTATAAATTAATACTGGTAATCCTGTGCCGATTTCTATTGTGTTTCTTTTCAGTGTAGCTCATTCGTCTGCCCATTTCATTTAATATATTTATTCTTTTTTCTTTCATCCATAATCACAACGATAATTCTACAGATATTTCATTTGCTGGCACGTAAACAGGCGTCAATTCACGTGAAGCACTCCACACACTTCATAATAAAACTCGTAAGATACCTAAATATACGCGCCACTCGAACTTCAACAAATAGAACCTCTAAAATAAACAGAAATAAAGTTCAAAATACCTCGGGCGAAATGCAGGTATAATTTTGTTAGCTTGGAGGGAAGGTAGGGCAAAGCTCTTCGTATGATTAATTCATACTTCATCAGGGTTTTTGACGAAATACTCAGGGCTTTTATGAATTAGGAAAAAGAGAAATGAAAAAATCTTCGTAGAGTTATGTTTGAACAGAAAAATTTCACGTTTTTAATTCTCCCTGAATTATTTACTGCAAAGAGAACAGAAAATCTCTCAAATAAAATATAAATAAATGTCCAGCATCCGTGATACATCAAAGTATTATTACATTTACTAAATGCAATTTGGTTTTTTCATAATAAACAATAAATGATGATTTATGTTCGACTAAAGGAAATCCATACCTACATACTTTGTTAGATTGTACAAGTACATAGGTTCTCATGCCGAGGATAAGATAAGGCGTTAGGACGGGAGAAGGGTACTAGATACGAACCCAAGCAGTTATCTTTCCGTTCATCCGTGACGCTGCAGATTTTGTGAGAGCCTTAGTTATTCTCAAAATGGTTTAGAAAAATAGTAGTACGAGTAAAGTAAAAACAGAAAAGTAGGATAAACTCCCGCGCTGTGTAAGATGTTGCAGGGTTGGTCTTTTTGTTTTATAGTTATTTTAGTTTTATAGGTAACTAGCTTTTGCCCGCGGTTTCACTCGCGTTGAATTAGTTTTTGTGTACTCCTATAAAACCTGTCAATATTTTTCGGACTGTTACCTACAATAAACACAGCTGGTGAAATGTGTGTTATGCGCCTCTGTTTCCCATTTTGTGTGTCTTATTATAGTTTTTCCATGGAAACAAAGGGAAAAAGTAGTTTTTGTCCTATTCAAAGTCTAGAACTACATTTATGCAAAATTTCAGCCTTATCGGTTTCGTAAGCATGGCGTGAAATAGTGACACATCACTTTTCTATAGAAGTTTGAAAGCTCATTTTCATCCCATAGGAACTGATTTATGGGATAAAAAGTAGCCTATGTCCTATTCCAGGTCTAGAACTACATTCATGTAAAATTTCAGCCCAATCGGTTCAGTAGTTACGGCATGAAAGAGTAACAAACATCCATCCATCCATCCATCCAAACTTTAGCATTTATAATATTATTAGTGGGTTTAGTGGGATAGTGGGATACTGAGCATATTATGGGCTCAGATTTATCATTATTTACGTGTTGATGATGTGTAAATTATGGTGAATGCATACTCAAACTGCAATATTACACCCTCCTCCTATACGGGAGGTCCAAATACTCATAAAATTCATGATAGGTATAATATAAAAGATTTATATATATATCATTTTATCAATTTATATATATTCTGTAGGTATTTAATTTGTTTTTAAAAGTATTTGTTTATTTTATTATAATTTTGTATGTTGGGTCTGGCAAGATGAGAATCGCAGTAGAGTGAATGCAGTGGAAATGCGTTCCTTACGGAGTATGTGTGGTTTGACATTGAATGATAGAGTGAAAAATATCAACGTAAGGGATCGTTGTGGCCTGAAAGAAGATGTAGTGACTAGAATAGAAAAAGGAATGCTTCGGTGGTTTGGACATATAGAGAGGATGAATGAAAGTAGAGTGACGAAAGGAATTTATGCTGCACAAGTGCAAGGTAAAGCTCGACCGGGCCGCCCTAGAAGGACGTATGCCGACCAAATAAGCGACATACTGAAAAAGGGCAAAGTGAAAAGTACCCGGAATAGAAGAGCCTGTATGACTAGGTTGATGGATGTAGAAGAAGCAAAAGAGGTGTGTCAGAATCGTTGCAGATGGAAATCTGTAGTCTCTGCCTACTCTTCTGGGATACAGGCGTGAGTATATGTATGTGTATGTAATTTTGTATGTATTTAAGTTAGTTTCTGTTAACCAAGTAGGATTACATATTTTACTCCCGATTTTTTTCTTTTTGTTCGTAAAATTTTGTTGTAATTTTTTTTTGTGTGCACATTTGTCATTCTCATACCATATAATTACGTTAATTACCTTTATCACCAAGGGTATGCTGGTAGAAATCTCTTTAAGAGATAAGCTCGCCTATTTGCATAGACTGTAAGTTTCAATGTAATTATTAATTGTGTGTGTGCAATAAAGAATTTGAATAGAATAGAATATAATTAGAAATATATTCCATGTTTCATGTTTTTTTTTCTGTCTTTATTTTTGACAAAAACAAATCATCGGGATCTTTTATTTATTAAAACCGTTGTTCGATCAGCGATCAGCGTAGCCGCAGTCAATCAAAAGAAAACCATGCCTTTCAGAATTGACATTTGATTTGTAAGCTCAACTTGAGTTTAAGGAGCGCTGAATTAAATAGAATTTGAAGGGATGTGAAGTTATGGGATAGGTAATTTGAAAAAGACCAAACCAGACATTCATAGTTCATAGCTCTGCTTAGCTGGTGTTTTTACTTTCAAACATCAACCTTGAACATTCTCTTGGACAAAGCAATTACTTCCAAATGTTCAACACACATTTTTTACACGAAACGAAAACGAGAACATCAATCATTTCACTCACTGTATCCGCTTAATCTCTTAAGCAATAGAAGCTATTTTGGCAGTAAAAAAACGGTAACTTAACTGCCTCAACAACCGCAATGTAATAGCATTTTTTGCGGGTGCACTGACTGGAACATCACGTAGTATTTCAAATCGACCAATCATACTCAAGATTCTGCATCGCGCAAGTGAAGTCTCGCTGGTTATCAGCTATATATACAGCTGGCAGTGCAGAAGTGTTGGGGAGTCCAGTGCCACCGGTTTAAAGACCGGCCGTGGCGAGGGGCCGGACTATATCCTCGCTCTTTGTCTTAATCAGATTGGGTAGAGCGGACTCTGCTTCGTATATCGCTTGTTAAATTAATCTCACGTAGTTTAAATTAACTGTATGTATGCGTTAAGATTAGGGACCCTCTTCTTCACCGTTACCGGTCGGTGGCATACTTGACTTCCTTTTGTTGGTTATACTCACGACTGTCTTCCGTAGGTAGAAAGGATTACGAGCCTTTCTTTGTTTTTGCTGGTGAAAGATATTTTCGTTGTTCAGTATCACTCATATCATAACTGCTGTCTGACATTTTTGCCCAGAATAAAACTTTGGACAAGCAGAAGCACAGTAAACATTAAATCATGTACCTTAATTATGGCGCACAAATTCCAGCAGTCCACCGCGCATTTTTGATCAAATATTAGGTCGGAATCGGCAAAAGTTCCAAAGAATTCCCTTGTTAAGAGCTAGGGTACGCCGTACATCATCAATCCTCCTTGAGTATCCTATGTATTACGAGTAGATACTATGTCCCTAGGGAACTGCCCATACCTAGGAAACAAACTATATACTATGTTCAATTGAAGAGTAATTACAACACTGAAAGAATTTTCAAAATCAGTTTATTAGTTCCAGAGATTACCCGCACAAATTTAATGAATAGGTATGTCCATAGAGCATTGCTTGATCTCAGGGTACAAACCTTATAATGAGGTATTGAAAACAACAACGGCTTAACATTTCCAGACACATTTAAAAATTAATTGTGTCTGGAAATGCTAGGTCATTCTTGTTCTCAATGCCTCACAGCCTTTGCCCAAGTGTAGACCTTTAGTGTTTATCCAGTTGTCTAAATTAAGTGACTAACCATTACAACAGTTTAAGAATTTTGAAAATCGGTTCAGTAGTTTGAGAGATTACCTTCGCAAATGTAATTATGGCTATATCTCTAGGGAACTGCCCATCTCCAGGGAACAAACTACAGCCTATAGCACTATATATTACTAGCCTTTCGCCCGCGGCTCCGCCCGCGTTTATTCGATTTCTGTCCCGTTTTCGGCTTGGGCGTTATTTTTTGAACAGCCCTTATAGCATAAATGTTGACCAGGGTCACTAGATGATAATAAAAAACTACATCCAAACCCGTGAGTGGTTCTTGAGTTAAGACGGAACATTCATACAGACAGACAAAAAGACAGATAAAAATTCCAGAGAATAATACATAGTAGTTTTAGCCTCAGTACAATATTATAAGCCACTTCAGTAAACATTTCCCAAAAATATTTATTGTACAGACACGACTTTTAGACCACTTAATTATTAGTAAAGATATGTATTATATTATTTTATAAATTATTACAAGGAGTATATATTGTGTAAATAGATATTGTAGAAGTGAAAATTAGTGTAAATAGTGTAGATTGGTTAGTGTAGACAAGAGACTATGCTCAAAGGTTACTTGTCTCTAGAAGAGTTTTTTTTAAGTAATATCTGAGACATCCAAGTAACAACGTCAGTCTATCTGCCTACTCATTAAGAGAGCTGATTCAAAATGATCTATAATCAACGTAAGTGGAAGGGAAACAAGGGGAGGAGCTTTAATGTTAAACCAATTTGTTCATCTGAAGAACTATACACCATATTTAAAGTGCATTCGTGTGAATCAATAGCATTACAAGATGAAAAGAAAAATATATGAAATACATATTATGATGTTTCGTCCTGATATACATTAGATATTCATGAAAATGCTAAGGCACTGTAAAACGTGATAATGATGTAACTTTGACAGATTCTGGGTCTAACTAGAATTAAATCAATCCTAAAAGAAATAGTAAACATTATTTAAAAAAAACAAGTTGAACAGTTTTTTTTTACATTCACAAAAGAAGGAACTGATCACTTTCCTTTTGAAGACAAGACCTAATCACCTGTGGGAAACAAAAAGATATACACAAAAAAAAAAGAATTCTTGGTTTGCTTACATTATTAAAAAACCGGCCAAGTGCGTGTTGGGCCACGCGCAATGTAGGGTTCCGTAGTTGCCCGGTACATTTTATGAGTTGGTCTACTAATACAGACCGCGCCAAACTTCTAGTCACATACATTGGAGGGGACCAAAAGTTTGGCGCGACCTGTACTCGTAAACCTGCAAAGCCTACTTAGCTGTGATAGTTTTCCCTTTAAATTCATTATATATACTACTTCTGTGAATTTTTTCACATTTCTATAAGCAACCGTTTAGCCAGCAGGGGGGGGGAGGGACGCTCCACTCTAATTAAAATTTTCACTTTAAAGCTTAATATTTCGCTATTGGGTCCCTAAATCAAAAAATAGTTTTGACATACCCACAATGTTTTTAAACGACCTATCCAACGACACCCCACACTATAGAATAGACGAGAAAAAAATGATCCCCAGTTTACGTGTATGAGAGGTACCCCTAAAAAAAATGTTTCCAAGATTTTATTTTACCATTTTGTTGACGTAGTTAATATTTATATCCATGGCAAATTACAGCTTTCTAGTACTAATAGTCTCTGAGCTAAGCCGCGGACAGACGGACATGACGAAACTATAAGGGTTCCTTGTCAGACTACGGAACCCTAAAAAATAGGAAAAAGAGCCTATCAGAATTTCTAATTATCTGACTTCAACATTTATCGCTATTATTTTCATAAGTATAGTAATTGGTTAAAAATCATGAGTGGCGTTAGCGATAGCTATTGAAGTTAAGGTCCTTAGTTCCAAGCAATCCGTTTCTTTTCAGTTACTTTTATGTATGTTAGTTAGGGTGTTGAATAAAAAAACATTATCGGGTGTAATCGTTGATATTACAATATGTAGATACGGTACATTCTTATATCGTCAACTGAAAAATGAACAATGGAAAAACGACAAAGATAGAGCGACAAGCTTCGAGAGTGGCGCGAGCGAGACGATCTACACAAAACAGGCGCAGAGAGTCTATATTTGCAGTACCGCACGCGAGAAGCGGGGTACCGTATCTTCCTTTGGTTTACTCTAAGGGTGTAATTGGAGTGCCAACATAAGTTCAAGCAATGTATGAACATACTTACGAGTATGATGATTTTTGTTTGCTACTATCATGATGTATTTATACATGAAAAGTAACGTATCTTAGTCTTAAATACTTTTAACAAAGCACACGTGTAAACAATATTAATAGTTGCATTAAACTAGTAATTTACGGACTTAAATTCACACAGTACTTCACATAACAAGCGCAAATGCAAGAAATGTCCATAAATTCTTGAAAATAAATAACATGCAATAAATAAAACTTACGTGCAGCACGCAAATCCTTTTAATGTTGAGTCACCGTTGAAATGGGTTACTTAATTTACGTGTTTTTATTTCTTTATTTTCACCAAGCATTAGGTTTGGAAAACCGTGTTTTTGGCGGACATATTGTACGTGATGGATCCCAAAAACATTTGGTTAATTTGAAGTTGAACTACGAAACTTTTACTTCATTTTGCACTGGTTCCATAATATCACCTTTTTCGATAATTACCTCAGCGCATTGCTTTGATCCAACAAAAACTTTGGAAGTGGTGCACGTATTCTACCAAAACCATGGTGAATTAAAACTTATGGTAAAAGTAAAAGAGTTTAAAATTATAATCCATCCGGATTGGAGAAACGATGATCATCACAGAAATGTGGACTTAGCTCTTATTAAAACAAGAAAGAAAATACTGCTTAGTAATATGATAAGTCCTATACAATTGGCAAAGATGGAACCTCAAATCGGTCAGTCAGCTATCATAGCAGGGTTTGGCCACAATGATAAAAAGAATGCTGTGGATAAAGCAACTGGAGGAATGGTTAAAATAGCAGAGTGCAAAGGTAAACTTAATGATACGAAACTGATATGTTCTGACGATATTGGAAGAGCTGGGCCGGGAGACTCAGGAGGATCGTTGGAATCAAAAGGAGTTTTGATAGGAGTAACATCAGCAAGCTGCATAACATATCTATCAGATGAAAACTGTGTGACGGCTTACGCTAATGTTGCTAATAATTTTAAATGGATTTCGAAAAATATGATATGATTATTTTATTACTTACATAAAGAATATTTGTAAAATTTTTTGTTATGTAATATTTTATCCCTACTTTTAATCATTTTGACTGCTACTTTTTGTATGTTCTCTGCATGCGTGCTATTTCGTTTCAAGTAAAGTATTAATGAGGACATAATAAGGGTCCAGTAAAACCGATAACGATTGTTTGATCGTCTTCAGTGGGGTCCCCACATTGAAGCTCTCTGTGGTAGACTTAGTTCAGCTGCTTACGCTGTTAGACGCATAAGGCAGATTACTGATGAAGATACTGCTAGATTAATATATTTCAGTTATTTTCACAGCATTATGTCATATGGCATAATTTTGTGGGGTAGAGCCGCGGATATAGAAGCAGTCTTTGTCTTGCAAAAGAGAGCAATTCGGTCTATTTATAACATGAAGTATCGAGATTCATTAAGAGAAAAGTTTAAGGAAATTAATATATTTACGGTCCCATGTGAATTTATTTATCAAGTTATTAGATATGTCAGAAAAAATATTGATAATTTCCCGAGGCTTGGTGTGGACCACTCTGTTGAAACCAGAAACAAACATAAACTAGCTTTTCCGAAATTCAGACTTGCCAAGGTACATCTTTTGTAGGACATGGTATAAGATTTTACAATAAACTTCCAAAGGAGGACCTTAGTTTGCCTGAAAATAAGTTTAAATTATACATTAAACAGGGACTACTTAAAAAAGCTTATTATAAAATCAATGATTATCTGGACGATAATGAAGCATGGTGTAATAAATAATAATAATCTCTATCAAAGTTGTGAGTCATAATTAGCAAATTTTAATACGAAATGTTTGATTCCTCTAAAGGCTTATCTTAAGCCCTTTACAGTTAACTAATATGTAAACTGACTTTGCTGTAAAAGGTAATAGACAATGTAAGACGGATTGAAAAAGATCAATATTTTTTTTTCTCTCTTGGACATAATTCCTATGGTTTTATATTTGCCTTTACTTAAGTAGATATAAGAAAATTGTATAGATTAAGGTTATGTTACAAATGAAAAAATTCATGTTTGCTAAGTCTCTTGCCCTTCTTCTTAGCAATACTAAACGAATGGTGCGGATGGTTAGGCATTATGTATATATAATATTTTTATTCCTATATTTCTTTACTTTATGCAGGTTTATAACTTTATTACATTTTAGTAGCACAACCTTGATATTTTTTGGATATATCTCCCTTATTTATTTATCAACTTGTTTGTTCCTTGCATCATTTATGTATAATATTTTTATTCCTAGATTTCTCTACTTTATGTACGTGTATAAATTATTTTTTATAGCCCAGCCTAAATATTTTTTGTATGTATTTCCCTTATTAGTATATTGATATTATTTTTTTATTCTAAAAATATTTATTGTAAAGATTAACTTTGACTTGTAGAAAGTATACTTTATGTATCTATTTTACAAAATAAATATTTTGATTTGATTTACAGTTGACACTTCAAATGATAGTACCTAATAAATATCCGAATTTTCCGAATACTGCCCAACCCAAGCATATTCTTTTGTCAGCCTCGGCGTCGAAATTGTTTTTACCCAGCTGTATAATTTATATTTAACACATCAATATTCCAAACGACTTTCTTTTAATTAGGCTGACGTACGCGGTTTTACTAATTACGACCTGCTTTCAATTTCCTCACCTAAAGTCTATGCAGTAACATCACTTGTTGCATAAAAGTGATACGTGATTGTAATATCAATGACATTGGATTCAGTGCTATAATTTTATTTTAGTAACACTGTTGTGGTCAGTTCTGTATCCTTACGGCATTGGAGTGTACGCAGTCAAAAATAACCAAGAAAATCATAATTATTCCTGAAAAGTCGATATTGATGAACACAAAAAAAGCGATGAAACTAAATAACCTCACAGTGTGCCTGGTGATAGTAATCTTAATGTTGAAGTATTGTGGAGAAGTGTCATCTCAATTTGGAGTGGATATTCCAGTACAACTTGCTTTCCCAGTCCTGGTAGCCATGACTAGGGTTGCAAAGTTTGTGAAGAGGTTGAACTACATTTTGAATCCAGGTTAGTGAGGGCAAATTATTATTTAGCAAAGAAATCAGAGCCATGACGATTTCCTTGAAGTGATGGTGTGCTTATCAGCACAGTCCGTGTCGTACGCTATGCAACGAATCGTTGAACTTTTTGTAAATGGAATTCTTATTACTATACAATCACGCTAAACTATCGGCAACGTACAAGCTGCTTATCACCAAAATTGGTATATGTTAATATAATATTAAGAACTCCTGCACCGTTATTTGTGTTCTTGCGTCAGTAATAAGCTTTGGCATAATAACCGCGCTGTAGATTGTAACTCAGCATACGAGTGCGGTAAATGCTGAAGTTTAGAACAATTTTTAACCACGACACAAAATTGTACATGGATATTTGTGTGAATAATTAAGTTTTTCTGTGCTGAGTCTCGAAGTCAAAAATTATTAGTGTTAACTACTTACTTTTGCCCGTGGCTCCGACCGCGTCTTATTCGGTTTAACGACATTCTTTTTTCCGGGATAAAAAGTAGCCTATGTGTTAAGTTAGCGTATAAGCTTTATCCATTCTAAATTTCATCCAAATCCGTTCAGCCGTTTCAGAGTGAAAGAGTAACAAACATACACACACACATAAACAAACTTTCGTATTTATAAATTAGTGTGAAGTGTGCTGTGATGTGATAGTGTGATTGCGGAAGGAAGGAAGACTACCTCATTTAAAGGTATTCCTGCTGATGAAATGAGGTCATCACAATCAGTTCTTTCGGATGGCATATCTATACTAATATTTAAGTAGCAAAAAAGTCGTATGAATATTTTTGCGAAATTTAAATTGAAATGGGTTATTAGAATTTTACTGGGGCCAAAACTACAACTTTTAGACTTTTTGTCTGTCTGTCTGTCTATCTGTCTGTATGTGTGTATGTATGTTCCGTTTTAACTCGAGAACCACAAAACGGATTTGGATGCGATTTTATTAGTTATCATCGTAGCGAGCCTGGTCAACATATATGCTCTAGGGGTGTTCATAAAATAACCACCAAGCCAAAAACGGGGCAGAGATTGAAAAATACGTGGGTGGAGCTGCGGGTAAAGGCTAGTGATATAATATGACACTGACATACGCGTGCTCGAATGCAACGCGATGCGTGCGGCGCAGTCGATGCGTGCGTACGTACACTGCTGATTTACATACTGTGTGGCAGGGCTGACAACTCGTTGCGTGCGTAGAGACCGTTCACCTTTGTGTGATGTGTAAGGTAAGTATAATACTAGGAGTCCAAAGCAACCATAGAAATTCTTGTTAACTTTTCAGCTAGCCGGGTTCTAGTCACGTTTTCTTAAAATAATTAACACAGTTTACGAATCAATACTTATCATCAATCATCATCATCATCAATACCATCAATCAATCAATATACTGTGTACAACAGATCATTATTTAAAATGTATAACATTGCCTCGCTATATAATCAATATACTTATAATAAAACTGTCTATGTCTAAATGTGTCTGTACATTGAAAAAAAGTAATAGGAATAGAAAGGGAAAGAAATAAAAACTAAAGAAAACAAATAGAACACAAATCAACGATTTTTTTAATTCCTTGTCTGTTTGTTCACGTACATCTCTGAAACTACTGAACGGATTTTCATGCAATTTTCACAACTGTACAGAACTTAATTTGGAATAGAGCATAGGCTTTATTTCATTAAAATCGGATCTCAAAAAAAAGTTATCGTCATTTAAAGATTTTTGGAATTTACTTTTCTCCTGGTAGTAATTAGAAGTTATGGTACGGGATCTCCTCAACGGATACAGAGTGTGAGTTTGGGCTTATTTGATTGGTCTTTATTAGCACTTTGGTAAAAACATGGTGACCGTTGCATATTGTCGTTCAAAAAATCATATTCTTTTGTTTTTCAAAATCCATTCGACGCAGGCGGAGCCGCGGGCAAAAGCTAGTTCTATAATAAAAAATCAGTTTGTACCAAGTACTCATGAAATCAACTGTAGGTATGTTTGTTTTTTCGATATTGATTCTAGTACAGGTGCACTATGTTACGGAACGCAGAGAAACAGTGGAAGATCAATTGGGGATTGGACCCTCTCAGTTTTGTATGATACGTGTACTCGCGTAATTTCAGTCTGGTCTTCGTTCAATTTAGCTGAAATACTGGGAGCACATGAAATAAATAAACTGTGGTAGGAAGTCATTTATATATACTAAATATAAGGTGACTTTGATTTATACAGCCAAACTCATGCTGGAGGCTTGGTAAGTGATCAGTAATAGAGATCACTTTTTGCTAATTTTGCAAAATAAAATCTTGACGTTTCATAGTAATTGACTTTTCAAAAAAGGGTCATAGAACCTTGATATTGAGCGCTTACCGAGTCTTCACATCAGTAAGGATTTGGCTGTAAAAATTAAAGTCACCTATATATGTTCAAGACCGACGTGTAGGTGACGGTTTTTAAGATTCTGTATTCGAAGGGCAACACAGAGCCATCCGTCCAAGGAGGCAATTCCGGCGAAACAGTCGAAGCGAGATTTCTAAGACTCGATCATAATATATATGAAGTTCGATTGAAAATGGGTTTTTACGATCGAGAAGGCTAATACGACAGACTGAGAATGGGCCTACTGATATTTAGCTTGTAGACGAATGAGTTACATACCTGTCATTTACGAGTAGATATGTGAAATGTAGACCCAAAACCGAATATTGAATTAAAAAAAAAAAAATTTTAGTGCGTATGAAAAGGGAACCGAAAATTTCATTTTTCTTACCCGTGGCATGTCTAGAGCTCATTAATACAGTAGAAATATACCGGGTGTAAATATAGTGCGACCATTAAATGAAACCTCATATTCTACCGACCCTACTGAACCACTTTTCCCAAGAGTCATACCCGCGGACACCCTTAGTTTAGGAAATAATTGAGTTCCAAACAAAAACGCGTGAACCTTAACGCACCGACATACGGGCGAGTTTAGAGAGAGCGTCGTCCGTGAAACCTGCAGCTGTTTGAGGTCAGATAAATCAAGTCCTGTTACACCGAATCGACACAGTTATGTGCTATATACGTTTAGTGTACTTACTCAACAAATTCATAAAACGCCGATTTTTTATATACTTAACTTAATTTTCAGTTTTATCCCATACATTTTTTAGGTACTGATAAGTTTGTAATTTTTATTCAAATCATTTCTCTTATTTCAATGGTACGGAATCAACCAACTTGATTGATTTTTGAGCCTTATTATATGTTTAATACAACAGGTTAATAAATAATTATCATTCACTATCATACTTATGTTGTTATGGCAGGTTTATTAATGCTAAACACGATTCCGTAATATGACTCTTATGATTCCATAATATGCTATAATAAATCTAAAGTTATTTTAATCACACTACCGCTATACTGGTACGTTATTTATGACATAATAGGTAAATGATCTATTTATATGAGTGTGAATCGGAAAAACCACGTAAAGTGCACGCTATTTGTACAGGCGTGGAAAAAATTGCGTGGCTAAAAAGTGAGCTACCCAACTCGGTCTTATTTTAAATATGAATGTGCTATTTTTGTCTATTTTTGCAATAAAGTAGGTGGTAGAGCTGATGCCGGGCTCGACTGTGGAGGTGCCACCATCTTACTTGCAAATCCTCCCGAAGTTATTCGGAGGAGAGTAAGAGAACAGCTCTCAGGCAAAACCAGGCGGCACATCATTGCCATTGTGGACCGATGGATGGCGGTATATACATCCCCAATTGCCGGGCCTTATAAAAACAGACTTGTGACGGGCAGCGGCGTCAATGGTGCAAGAGTTTCGGCACCGCACTCACCAACCCGCCTGCCCAGCGTGTGTGAGTATGGGTATTTCTGCCAGGACCACCAAGAGTGGCGAAATCCTGGAAAGGCCAATGTCCAGCAGTGGACGAAACATGTTGATGGATGGATGGATGGAGATCAATTTGGGAATGTAATTTCAAAACAAACATTTTTCGTGCTTTTAAACCGATTTTATAAGTATTTCATTATTTACAGAAAGGGACGTCATCACATTAGGTATAATGGTCGGATCCTTGCCAGACTTTAGGATGCGTTCAAGAAATTATGTTTTCGTATGGAAATGTGTTGTGATGCGTCACTGATGCTCAAATGGAACACATCGCTTTTTTCCATTTAATAAAAGATATGCACATATGAAAGCTATTTCTCGAAACGGTTTTGGAATCGTAAATATTGGCGAAAAAAATAACAGGCCAATGAGTATATTTGTTCATTTATGAGTATAAGAATATATTTGTGATAAACTTTATATGCATTTTAGAAGTTTCTTTTTAAAACGAAAGTTCTTCTAATTTTTTTTCTATGTCATCATAACTCTAAACATCTGGGCTATTTAAGGTAGTTGCGACGGTTCTCGTTCCCAAATGCACTACTTATGATTGTTTTTGTTTTGTTTTTAATAAAAAGTATTAAATAAATGTGATTTATGGAACAAAGCGACAATAATTTAATGCCAACTAGGCTCTTGTGGCAAAGTTGTGTTATTTTATGCATTACTTAGTTAATAGCACAACAACTATAAACACGATTTAATGGTGCAACCACCTAAAGCTGAAATTTCAGCAAATTTTATAAATGGCTCTTTTAGTATATTTGAATTAAATATTTGATATACAATGACTTCATTGTCTTGATTTTATTTTACGAATCTGGGAAATAAGAAAAAGAGGTGTCATGGCGCAAATGGGAAAAGGTCAAATTCAAAATTGCAAAAGCACTTGCTATTAAATTTACATCTCGTAAATGAATGCATTTCTGTATTTAATTTTGGATTCAAATGCAAGCTGTGGTTTTTGACACAGATTAGCTAAACATTCATTGGCAATATTTGCATATGCGACCACAAAATTACTAATGCAATGGACAATTTCCAACATCTTTCGTATGAATTTTGATGTAATTTGTATTTATATTGTATCAATTTTGTATCAAATATGTTATTAGTTGTTAGGAATTATTGGTAACTTGTTGTCTGTCTGTTTATATGTGGTACAATTTTAAAGCAGTTGGACCGTTTTGGTTAAAATTTCGCATATCTTTATTTGGGAACTACAAAAAAATACTTTAATGTCTTTGATTTTTCATTTATTGGTTACTAGTATGAAATGTCTTACCAGATAGATAACTTATTAATGTTATTGTCAACTGTTGAGAGATATTGACCATTTTAAGGCGACATAGATAGTACAAAATTAGATTTTAAAAGAGTAGAACTCCCATACTACAATCGATAAGGTTCTAAAATAACAAGTTATAAAGGAGGCCTTTTCCAAGACGATAGCCTAGCCCAAAACGTGATAGACAAAAATTCGCTGCATCGATAAAAATTACAAAGTGAAGGCAGTTTTTCAGTTCAAAATGGTAGTCCGTCCAAACAAATAAAGTAAAAATAACAATAATTACTGTCATAAACATATAAATCAAATATCTAAAACATGGCATTGCGTTTTTTTTAATGTTCTTTTAAATTATACAACATTTACGAGAGAAGTGTGCCATCATACAACGTCATTAGAGCCATAAACTATTTTAACTGAGTGTACTTATTACGTATACAGACAGACGTAAACGTTCTTACGCCCGTCATGCACTGCGCTTCGCATAAAAATTAGGTCGCTCGCTACGGGTCGTGGCGCGGCGTTGGATTCACACACTACGATGTAAAATGCTTAGACGATAAGACGTCACGCGTGCGGAAAAGGAATTTTCTAGATTTTGCATACCTAGTTTTTCTGATTATAAAGGCGAGGTGTAGCCGATGATGCAACCGATTTAACGTTGAAACCGAAGACAATTTTCAACGGACACTGACTTATGTCAAATTTTATGTGGCATTTGTTAGGTTTCTGATGAAAAATCTATGTTACTTTATTTTGGATATTTTTAGAATTTTATGAAAATTTAAGACTAAAGTGTTTTGAATTTAAAACTATTATTAGATAAACTATAAAAAAATTATTTGCATATACTATTTTACGTTCTATTCGTAATAAATTAGGAGGGGTAATTGCTCTATTTTTATCAATTATAATTTTAATCATTTTACTTTTTACTTTCAACGAAAAATTAAAGGAATTCAATGTTATCCTGTAAACCAAATCTTTTTTGAAAAATAGTTTGTATGAATGAATAAATGAAATTATGAATGTTTTATATAATAATGTATTTAATGTAATAGATCAACATTGGAATGAAATATTAATGTGTGAAAATTGTAAAATTAAATCAATCAAAGTTAAATGACATGTTATATATTATGATTTATATTGCTGTTAAATGTATGACTAACAATTTTTTACTAAACATTATTTAATTTTAATTTTATTATAAATAGTTCATAATTTGTAAATATTTTAATGTCCTAGAGCCTGATATAAATAAATGAATTGAATTGAATTGAAAATAAAACATCTACCATTTTTGTCGTTTAATTATTTAATTTGCGTTCTTATGCATTTGTTTTTTGGATCTTATAGCATCCTTTTACTTGATATCAAAAATATATAATGATTACGTCCAGCTTTAAGTTCTTGGATTTTTTTTTGTTCATTGTTCTCCTCTTATTTTAATCCTGTAAAAACTATCAAGCAAATGTTCACATATAAACTTATGATAGGTTCAACGACGGAAATAAGGTTGCATCAAAGACAACGTACTAAAATATTTCCGTCAAGTTTATTTATTTCTGTCGTAGGTGTGAATTATAAATATGGCTCACGAATCTCATGTGACAGATTTTTTTACACTTGAATTTTCATGTTATAATTTTTTCGTATCTGAAATTGGATTAAATGAGTTTTTCGTGAAAAAAGGTGTGCTATTATTTTATCGTAATAACCTTACAATAGTAAAATATATATTTCATGAGTCCACTAACAATAAAGTTACCTGAAAGGTCCCTCGTTACTATTTACGATCCCGTGATTCACTCAAAATTTATTACTTCAATTGTTTCGGCTTAGAATTCAGGAGAGTTGATACGCTATATATTTTAGGGTTCGGTAAAAAAAACGAGAACCCTTTTTGTAAGGGTTTATTCAACGTTGTCAATTAATTTTCTGTCTAAATTAATGGAAAATATATATTTCAGATAAATTGTCACAGGAAAACAAGTAAAAATTAGTTGTCTTTCATAGGTGTAGAAAATAATATAACCGATCTAATAATATAACCGACTCTTAAACATGGTTCATAAAATATGCTTAAAATGTATTTAATTTATATAGATACGAAAAAAATTAAACAGATTTTTTTCTATGTTTATAGGAAACTATCTATTCCTGTTCTTTCTCGATGTGCCTGACTTTGTTCAAACGGAGAATTTAACCAACAAATGAGCTTTTTTTTTCAAGATTGAGATAATCCCTAGCAAATTATGAACGCTTTGTATAAGAAAGAGACAAGAATACCATCCATCCATCCATCAGCCTGATTCGTCCACTGCTGGACATAGGCCTTTCCAGGATTTCGCCACTCTTGGCGGTCCTACTGGAAGAAATGCCCATACTCACACACGCTGGGCAGGCGGGTTGGTGAGTGCGGTGCCGAAACCCTTGCACCAGTGACGCCGCTGCCCGTCACTAGTCTGTTTTATACGAGGCCGGCAATTGGGGATGGATATACCGCCATCCATCGGTCCCAGGCGATGGTGGGCCGCCTGGTTTTGCCTGAGGGCTGTTCTCTTACTCCCCCCCGAATAACTTCGGGAGGATTTGCGAGTAAGATGGTAGTACCTCCACAGTCGAGCCCGGCATCAGCTCTACCACCTGACAAGAATACCAAAAATGTGTAATTTTTTTCATACACTTCACGAGTACAACTAAGCTAATTTATATATTTTCGCAATCACTCAGTGTTTTCAAAGTCATTTAGGCCGTAGTTAATAGACAAAAACTTTCAAATTGTCAATTGAGTGTACCTTTGAATCGGCAACGCTTGGTTTCTCAACACTTTATGTTATGGTCTTACTTAATCGACCATGGTTTTACACCAATTGTCGTCGAGACAGTCACTGGACAAGTGCTTTGGTTATCTGGATTATTTAAATACAAATGATAATGTATTTTCAAAAAACATTACTACTTACCTTCGTGTTTTATGTGGGATTTTCATCTGCGAGAGGTAAGTTTTTCATTTATACGCTTCTAGAGAAATGTGTTCATTGAATAAAGTTTCGTAGGGTTCCGCTAAGAAATTAAAATCGTTATAGTAAAGCATGAAGGGCTGTCTGTCCGTCCGTCCCGGGCATTAATCAAAAATGGTCAAGGCGAGGTTATCCAGAGAAATCTGTTCCGCTCCAACGCTTTCATTTTACACATTTTTATCATGCTCAGGGGAATTGGGCCGCTCAGAAAACTCGCGGTGTCGATTTATTTATTATTTTGGATTTAGAGGGATGGGTTCATAATAAGACAGTCGTTTTGTATCACATTCTTCACGGTGTTTATTTTAGTATAAATTTTCTTAAACTTAATATAGCTCAAATGAAATTATATTTAGGCCATATTGCCTATCTTTGCGATTTAATTGGATCGGGTAAAATGTCAGTAATTGTGCAGCCGGAATATTAAGATCAAAGGGTAAAATATGAGATATATTTTTTACAATATTTAATCATCGCTATTTATTGGTTTAAAATGAATTTGAAAGAAACAAAATCGGGATAACCCCCCTTAAGCAGATTGAGGGTTTTAGTAAAAACATGTTAATTTAATTATTTAAATTGATGTTATGAATATGATGTTACAAATAAAGTAATTTTTAATACGGAACCCGCATATATTCTGTACAACATAATCTTGAATCTATATACAATCTTATTCGGGAAATTAAATTCTTTTTATGACCATTACAGCGGCTTAGGTTTTATTTAAATGCAGGTCAAGTCGTTTTAACGTACCTTACAAATTTCATGTTTCTTAGACATTTATTTATTTAACAAATCCACTTACTATTATCATTACAGGTTTATCTAATGTGACTTTAAGTGACAGTGAAGCTACAAAAGATATACTACAGACCATTCATCATAACTTATCCCTTGCCGTCATGTTGGCATCACCGCTTGCCAAGCTTTTGCTGTCATTATAATTGTCAGTCAGATTTTCCAAAATTATTTGATAAAATTATGTATTATTACTGCCAAAGCCGTTGAACAATAGTGCAAAAGAGATTGTGTTAAAGGTATTTTGTGAAAGAGAAAATGCAAACAATGCACCGTGATTCCTCTTGATCAGATTTGATCTCGTGTCAGTGCCATGACGGGTTAGTTAAATAGGGATACCAGCTTTAAACATAAAACCAATTTTATAGGCAAATAATAATTAGCCATTCACTTACTTTTGCAGGCATATTCGGAAAAAAGCGTTCACATTAAGTCGCCTAAAAATAATCATCAAAAACATAAAAAATGGGAGCTCGACTGTTTAGAACAAACGTCGTCGAGTTAGAACAAGAAATAAAAATTACCGTTTTAGTAGACATGTATAGATATTCATACCATTAGATCATACGTATTGTTTGCAAAATACAAATCAATAAATAATTGATAATTTTGACTTTTTCATTCTGTACATTTTATTTTCATTAAAGAGTAGTCTAATTAATATATAAAAATAGCAGTTATGTAAATATTATGAATGTGTAGTAGGGTGAATGCTACGTGAGCCATTGGCAACATTATATGCAGTGCTACCATTTCCTAAGCCAGGGGACTTCTTATAGTGAATGGTCTGTAACTTATTACTAACATGAAAAACTAGTTTATTTTAATATGTTAAAAAACAGTTGACAATAAAAGGCTCGCCCTGTCGTAACCATGTGTAAATACTCGTCGTAATCTGTGCGACACAAGCCGCTACTGTAGCCTTAACGACCTGTTTATGAAGAGCCTCCCTTTGTACGGAACCCCTAAAAAGGTCCACGGCTTTCAATGGTGTTACTTTGAGGTCGGGATGAGGGGAGAAATAATAACGGCAGTGAATTTTATATCTTTTGCGTGGGTTAGGGAAATAATGTGATACTTACAAACTTTATTCTACATAAATACGTACAACTACACCTGACTCGTAGAGAGGTAGGCAGAAATTACGATCCTGACTCCTCTTTTTTGGCTCTTTCACATTATTCAACTAAGTTCAGATGCTTTTGGCTTGGTCAAAAATAGAAGAGCTTCAATATGTCCCCAATTTAGTTGACATATAGTTGAGTTCTACTCGCAACTTGCGCTTCATATGTTTTTTTCATTAATTCGTTATCTCTAAAATGTTCGTTAATCCATCATCATTCAAATTTTCACTCTTCCATCTTTAAAATCTCTTAGCCCAAAGTGTTTGGTACTAGCCTTTGCCCGTGGCTCTACCCGCGTTTATGCAATCTTTGCCCTGTTTTCGGCTAGGGCGTTATTTTATGAACACTTCTTATAGCCTATATTATGTTGACCAGGGTCCGTACAATGATGCGTTGATTGGTTCTCGGGTTGAAACGGAACATACAGAAAGACGGACAAAAACTAAAAATGGTAGTTTTGGCTTAAGTACAATACTACTAACCCATTTCATATAAAATTTCGCGAAAATATTCAATTTACAGACGTGACTTTCTTAGTAACTTTCGCGATTTATTAACGTTGTATTGGGGTCTTTCTTACTACTTTATTATTGGTACCTATAATTTGTTTTTCTTTTGGTGCTATAACTATTAAACCGGCCTCATGGCAAAAAATATAATAACTGAATATAGCCCAGATCTATGCTGGGTATTGTATGTACAAAGCTTTTATAAATATGTTTCTTGGATGTAGGTAAACCTATAGCTTACCTCAAAAAACAGTCGACTGAGAGTTACATTCTTACTAAGAGTTCCCAGTCTGATTTCTGCCATAGGAAATAGGTAAAGTTACTTTGAAGTCGGCATTTATTCTTAGGTCATCGATAGTACCTATAATATGGGCCTCGACGTTATATAGGCTATTAATTTGATAACCTTTTTTGTTAAAACACCTCAATTGCTATCCTCCAAATCGCGAAAACAAAAGAAAGCTTTTCCATAGAAAAGTTAAATACCTACTCGAACAAAATGTATGGAACTGCTATTTTCTCTTCGAAATATTTTTATTTTATTTTTCAAGGAAAAAGGTTATTACCGTAACAGCCTAAATATTGAGGTGCATGATTGTTTAACTATTTAGTTATACATTTCTTATATATATATTTTTATGGAATATTAATTCAGCTTTATTAAATTCGGGCATCAACCCGTCACAGCAAAAATATATTTGAATTAAAACTGAAATACTCTACGGTAAAATTAAAGAGAAGTAGTACAAATAAATTCGTTAAATTTTCTATTGAATTTCCTAAGGGACAGCACAATAACGTCAAAAGACAAAGGAAAATGGACGCCACATATTGACCAGCATAATAAATCTGTTAGGTAGAGGGTAGAGACAAACAGGATATCTCATTTTGTGTTTGTTATCCGTTAGCAGCAATTTCCCTTCTTATGTTTCAGGGCTGCTTCTGGTAATAGAATATCCTTTGTTTGTTTTTTTGGTTGTCCCTAGCATAAAAAGCAGAACGATGAACTTCTTGACTAATTGAACTGAGAATTATTCGTGAATTATAACAGAATACACCTTATTATAAAGAAACAACGCAAAATCAAATCAAACATAACATAATTATTACAAAATATTTATATACCTACTAGTTTTCCCTGCAGCTTCGCTTGCGTGGAAGTGTCTTTCAATTATTCAAAGTTTTCGGCTTTTCGGTTATTTTGTCAACACCACTTATAGCCAATATGTTGACCAGGATCACTACAATGAACTCAATAAAGAAAACCGCACCCAAATGCGTTGAGTGGTTCTCGAGTTAAAACAGAACATACAGCAGACAGATAAAAGAAACAGACAGAAAGATGACAGACAAACAAAAAGGTTTTTGCCAAAGTACAACAATACTAATTATCCGTTACATTTATAATTTAGCAAAAAATATTTATTGCACAGACACGACTTTTACCTTATCATTAGGATAGATTATTTATGTAGATAACATTTGCTTTTACCGAAATCTTACATTGTAAGGTATATGAGATTCTTCAGTTTGGACCAGCCAAAAAGTTTATTAGTTATGCTGCAGACAGACTAACAAATAAACAAACACGAGCAAATAAGTTACTATTTTCAGAAACAACCAAGTCCGTACTATATTCAGAGTCCTCCTCTATGTTCCTTGCTACAATAAATTTCCGTTGGTATTTTTCCTCCACTTGTTTTTCTTACCTTACTTTTAGGGAAAGTTTACCAAGAATATTAAGGTTTGTTTGAGATAAAAAGTTTTGTTTTCGGGGCTCCTTCCAAAAATAAAAACCTTTTTATCAAAGCAAACATAATTCAAAAACAAATAGGTCAAATTTACCTAAAATTTGGTAAGTAAAAATGACGGTAGGACATGAGAAAAAAATGCCCAACGACGTTTTTATTTAAAAAAAACACAACTGATAGCCTCTGTGGCTGAGTGGTAGAGCGCTCGCTTACCAACTCAGAGGTCTTGGGTTCAATCCCCGCGCACAAGAATTTGTGTTCGGTCTGTTCAGAAAACACGTTAAGCTGTTGATCCATTTGTGCACAAAATACAGCGATAGGGCTTGCTAACCAACACGTTTGGGACGTAATAAAAAGCGAGTGTTTCAAGTTTGAGCTAAGACTTGCATTTTACAGTTAACAATTGTAAACCTCTGTCGTGATGACATGTTTATTTTTTATATAAAAACCATTAGGGCCGTCAGATGAAGCGTATTCAAGCAAGCCATCCATCCATCAGCCATTGTTCTCTGCTTGACTGCTTTCCAAGATTTAGCTCATCTTATCGGTCCTTCTGGAAGAAATGCCCATGCTCACACACGCTAGGCAGGCGTGACACCATCCATCATCCATCCATCAGCCTGTTTCGTCCACTGCTGGACACAGGCCTTTCCAGGATTTCGCCACTCTTGGAGGTCCTCCTGGAAGAAATGCTCATACTCACACACGCTGGGCAGGCGGGTTGGTGAGCGCGGTGCCGAAACCCTTGCACCAGTGACGCCGCTGCCCGTCACCAGTCTGTTTTATATAAGGCCCGGCAGTTGGGGATGGATATACCGCCATCGATCGGTCCCAGGCACTGGTGGGCCGCCTGGTTTTGCCTGAGAGCTGTTCTCTTACTCTCCCCCGAATAACTTCAGGAGGATTTGCGAGTAAGATGGTGGTACCTCCACAGTCGAGCCCGGCATCAGCTCTACCACCTATAAAACACACCGCGACAACAATATTAATATCAACGGAACTCTTATATTATGTACGACGTATACGCTTGACAGTTTTCTTTCCGTCTGTTATTTTTATTTTTGTTTTTGTAAGTAGTAATCCCTGGTTAACGAGACTCATCGTGGTTTTGTCGTAATGAAATATTTTATGGCGTCGTTCTTGTTTTCCGTAATAAGGGTGTCAACAAGATAAGCTGCTTGCATCACGCCCTTTGCCGATATATTTGTTTTCTTTCGTGTATTCCTCACAAAATATAGCATTTTGAGTTCACTCTAGTTGATGAGATAACATTGCCAATGTTAACATGTGCCAAGTTTTGCTTTATAGTATTCTGTGATACAATTCGGTATGACTACAAATCTGAATAATTATGCAGGTGTTAATATGATAACCTTTTTCCTTTAATCAGGGTCTTCCACCATTAAAGGGTCAATAAACTTTTCTACCCACACAATTTTTTGGATCATTGCCAGTAATCAACTACAAAATTCATAATTTCTCTGTTTTCTTCCCGAAAATGGTTTTGTTTGCTTACTAGATAATGTAGCAACATTTCGAAATAAAAATATACAATTAAAATTCTCTGTATTTCTTGAAAGGTTTATGGTAACTCGGTAGACAAGTTTGTCCCGGAGTCACTATGGAAAAATGGTGTTCATGTTGTCTAATGAGTTACCCCTAGTTTTAATGAAAGTTATGTTTATTATTAAAAAAACTATTTGATTCGAAAGACGCTCTTTTTTAACAAAAAAGCTACTCGTTAAAGTTGATTATTTAAAAGAACTAGCGGCGTGGGTAAAAAAGTTGATTAGTCTTCAACAACTTTTTCTATGAGGCCAAGAACGAAATCGTAAAAAAAGCATCTGTTTCATAAATTTTAATCGAATAGCTGACTTTTTTTCGCTATGTGAGTATTGGTTTCATAGTAAAAATTGTTCATATTAATGGGTGGAATACTCCGTTTTTAGGAAAAAGGTTATCATATAGAGTTATAAATATTTGAGAGAGGATAACTATACGCCGTACCTTGTTATACAAGTAAATAATTTTAATTTGAAATATACATCGTTACGACATGAATAGCCGAGGGGTGTCAGAGGTGTTTTCTGAGTAAGTCATAGCAAGTCATAGTCTATACTCGTACACTCGCATTTCCCTAGCGATTATTATGTCACAGCGCGATGGATACTGAGCCCTACCGCCGTGGCCACAAATAGACTGAAAACAAAATAAGTCTCTACGTGATTGGAATCCACCACTACTTGAAAATATAAGTAATTTGAGAGGGGAGTTTTTTCGTGAGTTATTTTGAGGATGAGCTAATTGACTTGATCGGCGTATTTTTTGATATATATTATTATTATGATATTTATAATTATTATGATATTTATGGCCGCCATAATTCATTTATTAATTGAGAGTATAGTATATTGATTTACTTTGTAATTTTTAAGTTTTTATTTTTCTTGCAAGCCCACCCACCTATTTATCTTGTACCATCTGTGGGTTGACTGGTAGAAAATGCTTTATGCATTAAGTCCACCCGTTTGTACTTATTTTTGTGCAATAAAGTATTTATGATGATGATGATGAATTCCTTCGTTTCTGACTGAGTAAAGAGACATAAGAAAGAGACATAATTTATTTTCTTTAAATGTTAGTTTTACATTTACTTAAGACCTAGTGTTATTTATTATACAAGAGAGAAAAAAAAGAAAAAAAATCAAAACTCAGTAAGCCCATAAATAACATACATGAATTTGATTTGATCCCATAAAAGAATTTCTCCGTTCCATGGGATCTTATATTTGGTTTTCGCCAAAAGACGCCTAATCCACTGAAATACTTTAGTGTTGTATCCTGACACTACCCGCTGCTTTTTACGGGTACAGATTTTATGTATTTGCAATATCTAAAATCACACTATAAGGTGAAATTAAATCAACCGACCAAATTCATACTGGAGACTCAGTTAGTCATCAGGAACAAGGTTTAATGACCCTCCAGGTGAAATTCGAAAAAAAAAAAGAATTTTTCCCGTAGAACCTGTACTAGGAATTGTACTTAAACTTGTCCAACCAGTACGGGAGCAAAAAAAAATATTTTTCGAAATTGGCCAAAAGGATTACTGAACCTCGTTCCTGATGACTAACCGAGTCTCCAGTATGAATTTGGTCGGTTGATTTAATTTCACCTAGTATATATATAAATATCACACTAATATTATAAATGCGAAAGTTTGTGTGTGTGTGTGTGTGTGTGTGTGTGTATGTTTGTTACTCTTTCACGCTGAAAGGGCTGGACGGATTTGGGTGAAATTTGGAATGGTATAGCTTATACCCTAACTTAACACATAGGCTACTTTTTATCCCGGAAAAAAGCATGTGGTTAAACTAAATAACACGCGGGCGGAGCCGCGGGCAAAAGTTAGTTTAGAATAAAAAAGAACTTCATTAAATAATTTGTATTTAAATATAATTTCTCAATATTACAAAATTTATAATTACAGTTTTTTAAATTTGTTTATCTACTATTCCATTTCGGTATTAATTATTAAACTAGAAATGCCAATATATAGCGATTTCCTTAATTTTATTTTTTTATGTTACCTTACAATTTATGGTGGCCAATATATGGTCAGAGCCTTCTAGAGGGCTAAATAACATAGCGCATAGTAATCAACACAAATTGCAATCCAAAACACTGTTTTCTTCGTTCCCAAAATACAGTATGAGTATTATTGTCGAATATCTTACGACAACAAACAAAAGCCGTCATCATTATTATCTTATTACAATGAAGAGACATGCAATCTCTATTTGGGTGGTAGGATAGAGTTGCAGCTGATGACAAGTGGTAGTGCCTGCGCGGATACCGCTGAGATGCGCACGCGCATACAATTGATAAAGTGGTTCATGGTACTCTATGTAGAATAATGTAGAGTCCGATTGAATCTTAAATCATGTACGAGTACTTGATTTTTTTTCCAAGACTACAAGCAAAATCTTGGCATTATCGTTAAAAATTAAAATGATTATTTGGAGTGAACCAAAAACAAGTGGATAATTACGTTGTGACGTAATTCTTGAGTCAGAAAATACTTATTAATTACTAATCAACCAATTATGTTAATCACGCAAATTCCTAGTACATATTAAGTGATTTGTGGGACTACAAATGTACTATGATTAACATTATGTATATTACGAAATAACATCGCCTCGGTTGTGAGTGGTCAGTACAAGTCTGCGGACTAGTTCAACTTACATTACCAAACTAAATCGTTGTGTTATTTTAGTCATAAAATATCCGTTAAAATATTTTTTGTGTTTAAATTTTATGAATAAAAAACAACAAACGTTCTTGCACAACGAAAGCTCATCGACAAAAACCAACGCTTCTATTTTTAAAAATAAATCCCATAAATAAACTGTGGTGTTCGATTGTGATTTTCTGGTGAAACTGGTCATTTAAATTTAAAAAACAAAAAATACTGGTCACAAATATTCAAGCTCCGAACGAAGAAGTGTTTTATCGTGCTGTGATTTTGTAAGCCTAAAAATGGATTTGAAGCGGCTGTGCTATATTTGGATGATACTATTGATTTTGCTGTTTGAAAGTACTACGAGAGGCAGTGGAGAAGAGGCTTCATTTGAACTGCCAGTGCAGCTGGTTGGGTTTCCTTTCATCGTCATGGCTGTTAGACTCACCAATTTCGTAAAGAAATTATCGTATGCGCTCAGTCCAGGTAAATAACAAACAATTAATTAATTTTCTACGAGTGGCTGATTTTTTCACAAATCCATCATTCTTAGTCAAATTTACGTTGAAAATAAAAGTTTTATAAATAATTGATTTGTACCCTCTAAGCAAAGTAATCAAGTAATGCTTTTTTTTTCTTTTCATTATAAATTTTTGGAATCACATAGATTAATTTAATTATTGAAGTTTGATCTCTTAAGTAACGTTCAAGTTAAATAAAAATGCTTTTCGCGAAATATTTTTGCTCCAAGTCATCGATTTTATTCGATGTCAAACGAAAAACAAAAATCTGAAAATGTCACTCACTTTTTTAACTGACCATTCAGTTTACAACAAACATACATATACGATATATGAAATCACAAATAAATTATGTGTCAACGGGGAATATTTTAGATTTATTGATTTTCTGTTTCATTGATTTGAATGTCAATTTAGGTAAGTGCTATAATTGTGTCGAATTCATTTCAATAAGTTGAGCTTGTAAATGAAATATCACTTAGTTGATAGCAACTAGCTATTGATGTCCACATGGTGTAACACGACTTAATTTATTTGACAGCACTAATCTTATTTTAAGCATCCTGTCTTTGTCAATTCGATGTTAGAAAAAAGACAGAATCCTCAAATTAAGTCCCGATAAATAAGTTAAGTCAATTTACACCTACAGGTC
Source organism: Ypsolopha scabrella (assembly GCA_910592155.1). NCBI lineage: Eukaryota > Metazoa > Arthropoda > Insecta > Lepidoptera > Ypsolophidae > Ypsolopha > Ypsolopha scabrella. Next base: position 12,903,524 of record OU342982.1, read on the forward strand.
AACAATGTGAGCCCAGATTTTTGTACCTCATTTTATCTATACATGCAGTGGAAAAACTTGGTATTACTATCTTGTTAAATCATATTGTCACATTATTCCCGGTGTTTCACCGGGTGTGGAATATCATTCAAAAAGGCAACACTCGCGACTTGTGCACCGTTTCACAGATGTTTTTTTTTCGTACCAACGTGATATATGGTGAATTGGTGAGCCTATCGCCGCACTCCGGATGGTTTTTTGGTGCAAGCATTCGTCACAATGGTCTTTTATCGTTCACCAAGTCGTATGAATATAAATACTATGCACATACATTTCAAAAAACCAATTAGTCCTTCGTCCTGTCAACTGATCTTTTGTCGCATTTCCTGACAACGTTTTTACAAAAAAATATCTTAATTGACATGTAGAAATTACAAGTCCAGCGATGAAAAACCTGTCTATGTTAATTTCGTTTTGTAATATAATTATAGATGACCTTGAGGTCTAAGATAGAGAGAAAAAAAACGAACTCAATGACATCATTTGGCACATATTGAAAGTAGACCATTGACTCTCATTCGCAATTGACCGCAGCTATGACATAACATCGATTGACCAACTTCGTGCTTTGACGGGGAAGGCTTGCGTTTCTTGTCACGTAGACGATATTGTAGTTACATCTGAGCCTTTCAACACGCCAGTACTTTATTGGTTTGAACTCTTTATACGGATACGTCGAAAGGAATGTAATTTGAGTGCGAGAAAATATTTATTTTTCAGTGTATTTTATTACCTGCCAGTCCGTTTAAACGAAAAGCGGACTATTCGAATTTGTTTTCGATGAATACCATTTCCAAAAGGCTTTTTTAATATTTGATACTCATTTGTTTTGTGAGTGTCTTGTGTTGTTTACAACCGGTAAATCTAGGTTATATTTGTTTCCATTTTAATAAATTACCGAGTGCTCAGTGATTGTAAAATATTGCACGCTAGAAATGTCAAGCGAGATATGACTTTTGAACAATAGATACGTAATATTCTGCGTGTTACAAAACTATTGAGTATTAGAAGTGCCGTCTTCGTTTGAATTCTTTAGTTGTAATAAACTGTCAAAGATATTAGTTTGTCGATAAAGATGGAGATAAAGCAAATGTTTTGCATAGTTTCGGTGTTACTAATGTTGGTGGTACAGTGTGCACAAAAAGCGAAGGGTCAAGAAGCGTCTTTTGAGTTACCAGTGCAATTGGTTGGGTTTCCAGTCATAATTTTATCTGTCCGATTGACAAATCTGTTGAAGAAACTGACTTATTCTTTAAGTCCAGGTGAGAAGATAACTTATTTATTATATATGGATATTTAATTTAACACATTAGACAAATTATAACAAACTTTAGGCTTGAGTTTTTAGTTCATTGTATAGTTTCTTAGGTTTTATAGAAAATATTTGCAATGAGCCAAGAAATAAAAAAGGCATATAAGTTAAAGACACTAAATAACCATACATATCATTTGTACTATTAAACTCTACTTAGCCGTAAGATTTCTCGGTCAAGTGTCACGAATCACGGACCTGAAAGAATAAAATAATATTACAAAAAATATACAATTAAAATAAAAGGGCATATCGATCGATGCCAAGGTACAAAAATTTGGCCACCTAGATAACGTTTTACACAATTAAGTAACTTATTGAGTATAATACTGTTAATTTTATGAATATCATGTACGTTACCAAATAACATAGTTTATGAGACATTACATTTGTTGCACACTTTCTTACGGTAGATTATGCGGTAATTATATTTATTTTTAAATATGATCTTGTGATACGCATACTCTCGCAAATAAACGTTCATTCTATATTTAATCATTCATTCAACGTGCTATAAATTCAGCAAAACATAATCAGATATTGCCTGAACACGAGCTTGCAACGCTGCCATCAGCAATCTCAGTATCGTTTAATCCTGCGTTTGCCAGATGAGTTTCTAGCAATTACAATGAATTGTTGTGATTGGTGCAAAAACACAGGATGTAATTTTTTTTTGCAAGATGTACTGTCTCACTTTCCGTTTTTTTTTGTCTTTCGTATTGGGATTTATATGGCTGACAGATCACAAATAATAATTAGCAAGTAAAATTTTCTTGTGTTACTTGGATAAAGTTTTAAAAAGAGAAAATCTCTTGAGTCTAAAATATCAAACTAGTGGCTTTGGCGTAACAAGGATTTGTAGCTGGGGGTCCGGCCCCTGGCACCAACAAGTATCTGTTCTAGATTATGTGATCGGAATAAGATAAGTAGATAATTATAGCCCTGTATACAACGAGATAACTCTTGACGTGTAACCTTAATTATGAATAAAAACGTCTTGTCTTATGTATTAAAAAAAAAAGTTTATTGTGAACACTTGTACGTAGTTACAAAGCATGTTCTCTAGCCCCCACAGTAGGATTCCCTGGATTGTGGGTAGCTAGTCTCTACCGCTAATATGACACGTTAATGTTGAATTATAACGTAACAATCTAAAAAATATCAATGCAGAATAAAAAATAAAAAAGTACATCTCAAATTAAAATTGGTACAGTCTAACCAATACAAGAGGATTGTGTATTTGATGTGATTAGGAGAGTGTGTATTTGTGTAAAAAGTGTGGAAGTTTATGTGAGGAAGTGTGTGTGTGTGTGTGTGTGTGTAGTTGTAGGTGGGTATACGGTAAAATGGCTATCCTTATTCGTGTATAGCCATTATTCTCTCAGTTTGCTATCAGTATCGATGTTTAACATAGATATAACATATGGATAGACCATCTTCTTACATCAATGACGCCCGTATTTGCGGCCACACGGTACTCTAGGGGAGGTCGTGCCTCGTGGCCCCTACCTAGTTCCTAATAAATAGAACTTTCTATAATATAATTTATACAATTGATACAGATTCCCTAAATCGCATTGTAAACATCGACCTCTACGTGTCGACCGAGGGTGGAAAGGGCTCCATTAAGTAACAAGCTGGCTAGAGCGTGTTTGGCACTATTGAGAACTACAGTATTTGACTAAGAGGATATGTTGGATATTTATAAAAATAATGACTGTTGGAAAAACATTACAGTGTGGACAACCAGAAAATTATTTGGGTGGGAAATTACGATTGAAATAATCCTGGTTACGTATTCGAGAGGAGAAATGTCGTGCTCTATTCCAGGAGGTTTTACTGACTTCAAATCTAGGGATTACTTACAATACTTGACACATAAAACTGAATACTTGGCCAAGTTTTATATGAGAAGCCTTTAAGAAACTAAGCCATATATGTTTTGATTTAATCAAATAAAAAGTCAGAGGTTAGATTTCTCTAAGAGGTAGAAAATATATAACGTTGAAAAAAGCAAAATCGCTTACTCTAGGGCATTTTGAGTGCATTTTGAGTCTGAACTCAATCTTACAAACGTCACTCTGGTATTAGATCACATCGCTATTTAACGTTTGTAAGATTGAGTTCGGATTCAAAATACACTCTGAATCTCAGCCTAAGGCTCTACATCAAACATTGGCCATGTATATTTTTGTCTTACTTTCCAACCCTGATATTCTCACTAAACAGTCTGGACTTCGTGTCATATGTTTCCTACGCAATCACAAGTATACGTTACGCGATCGCACCAAATCGCACATCGAAAACCCATACCAGTCAGTCCACTAAACGCTGCGCTGGCAGCAATATTAATGTTGACAGACTGACACACAGCCGGCCGGTTTAGTCCCGGTTTAGCCTCACCTGATTTATAAGTGACTAGTTAAACTAGTGTCAGACTAGGATTATATAAATTATGTTACTAAGCAGTGTGTACAACTTGCTATCTTTTGTTTCAATTGCGCGGTTTTAAAATTTTTAAACTTGTGATTTTCCATCTGATGGTTGTAGCTTTTACAACTAAGATTACACTGGTTGACTAAATTTAAAGTGGAGCCTATAATAAAACACCAATGTCATAAAACGAAAGTTTAATTTAAGAGTGATTATACTTTACTTTCATCTCAAAGATCTTTATAATTCAGTCATAAGTTATTACGCGCATTCCAAGCTAGCATGCGCTTGCACTTCAAGTATTTTAGGAACTTTGAAATCGTCTAACCGAGTAACGCCTCCAATGGATATATTTGTACTGAAGCCAATAACCTGACTATTAGTCGCATATGTAAGCAATAACCAACCTGTGCAGAATTTACGTATCTATATTATATACATTGCAGCATAGAAGCGTCTTCGTCAAGCGTCAAAATAAAGGCTTTTTTAAAATTTTAGACGTTGTCTCATTAATTTTAAACAGCTACTCGCGATTTATTAGTCAGATTTAGAATGACTAGTTTTACTGTAATCACACAGTTTTTTCGGAGATAAATGCGACGGTTCCCTGTTTGGCACATATGATGTTGTCCATTGAAAAAAAAAGCTATGAGTGGTGTCAAATAAAGCATCTTTTTAGGTAGATTACACGCAAGTGGACAGAAGGCATTGTTTACAACGTAAGCTTGACAGATGTTTTTCATAGTTGTAAAAGGTTAAAGGATGAATAAATCGTCGTTATGAAAATATCCTCCACCTTATTTATATTTTATCCAAGGGTTTGGACATTTTTCATGTGTCACGCTATGTTTTGTACCATTTAAATAGATGACCCAAGCCAGACAGAGACAAATTGCAGAAAACTTTTGGGAGACATTACGAGGACCAAGAAAATGCGAAAAGCATTGTCGATAAATAACCTGAATATACGATTCATCCTTATGTATTGAATCAGAATGTCAGCTTTGATTTTTAATTGTGTATTTGTAATTTTAACACTGACAAAAATGATTTGGAAATTGTTACCTAAAACCTCGTCTTTTCTTTACTTTTTTTTTATATTTTGGTATAAATTCTAATTCTAATTAACATATAACTTACAAGATCTGTACAAAATACATGACACAGTCAATACGTACTTAGAAATATAACATTAAAAGTTTTTATTTCACAGTCTATAAACACCTTCTGAAATTTATTATTACAATAAAAGTAAATATTATTTTAAAATACGCTTTTCTGAGAAGGCTAAATTTTTAGCATGAATAGGCAAAACGACAATGAACCCTTATCATAATATTCTTCTTTAGATCTGACCAGCTTGAATCACATCCAAGCAATAGAGCGAGTAATAGTAGGGAAAATAGTTGTTCTTACGATCTCAATGTAATTAGAAATACATGAGTAACTTGTTTAAATGTGCAAGGATCTACAGGTTGAGCTGATGATGAGTCATAATGTCATCGAAAGCTGGACCTGTGCCTCCTCACAGATAAACAAGTGAGTCCATTCGTAATTATAACATTTATGGTGTCAACTCACCAAATAAATTAAAGTAATTAAACTTCTTTTTCTTCATTTCATATTTAACATTTTCCATATTAGTTGTCTGATTCGTTCCTTTTACTATACGAGTATATCAATCAAATAGATGTTATTAATCAAATTGACCTAACAACCCCAACCCTCGTGTTTCCAGCGACCTACCGCTCCCGCAACCGTCGCTTCGCAGCCATCGACGCTCCAGAAGTGTTCGATGCCTTGGAAGTAGAGAAGTACATAGTGGGAGAGTTCGGCTCCAGAGCATGCATCTTCGAGAGGGTGTGCGCGCACTACGCGGGACGTGCGCGGGCGCAGCCGAGGCAGCAGCTCGAGTGGGGTGATGTGTTTAGGTAAACTTTTTTTTCATCCTTGTTATTTTGGTAAAATTAACCGATGTCCAAAAACTCTGACCATATCGTCGTACCGCCGAGACCTTATAAGAATACGATGAGATAAAGATTCACTTAACTAATTTTAAGAATAGGAATAAGAAAGAAACACATTTAATAATATTCAAAAATGGAAAACAAAAATACACAGGCTTATGCAGGGTGTAAATGAGCAGCGATCTTCAAATATAATCACATACTCAACTTATCATACTGAACAACTTCCTACACGAAGCATAACTGCGCAAATCTTCAGGGAAGAAGATATTCAACATTAACTTAAATACTCTATCTTGCAGGAGGAAGGTCTATTTTAGAACGCTCTGTCTTACAGACAAACGCTGCCTCAGAACATACCTGAATCTGGGTACGTTGAGGCGCACGTATATTTGTTGAAACTTCAAATATTTCCGAAACTAATAATTTGCGCGGGAATGTTTCTTTGGAAAAGTTGTTCAGAGTGATGAGTAGAAATGTGGTTTCCATAAAAGGTGGCTGTCTATTTACACCCGGTATTCACAAACAATACATATTAAGGACACAAATTCACACACGCACAACTTATTTGTCTGAGAGAGAGAGAGCTCAGATTAGGTGCTAGCTACCCCTTAAAAGGTTCCTAAGGTAAAATTTTTACACTCGCGGCCCCTATTCATTATCATGCAACTAAGGGTGAAAAGTTGGTCTGCAAAAATTTCTCGAAAGTACCTTCATATCGACGGTAACATAACAAAGTTAGGGGACCAACAGATTTTTTTATTCAAGGGCGTTTGAGAGTATTAGAAATAGTTTTTTCAAAAATGTTGTGTATCTATTGCAAAAGACTACTAATGATAAACAAGCTTCGGTTTTGTAATTCACTTACGTCCTTCTGTAACGTAACAAACCATGACCTTGACTCTTTAATGACCCTACATCCACAAGTTTCTAATCATATTGCGAAATCAAATTCAAATGAAACATTAGAATTCAATGTCATAGTCATCAGCCATTTTGTTGAATTCAGGTCATTGCGTGATGAACTCAACGCTAACCAGAAGCTTTACTATTATGTAACGATGACTCTACTATTTGAGTAATTTTAAGCTATTGAATCAATACCAATACGGTTAACGAGCAGAAACTGTTTGCCAACATATGCACATACAAATGCTTCCCTACGAGATAACTCGTAGTCGCCAACCATTGTAGAAAAATACGTAATCTAGGACGCTTACTACGAGTTTACTCGTAAAATACGACTTTTTTATGAACGACATGCGTTTTACTTACAATATTATTGAAACATAAATCATATTTTATAAATTATCCACAAATTCTTGTACTTTTATTCCATATATATTTATTTTTATTCTAACCTAGGCTACCGGTTTCGTATTACACATCATTGGGCCAACAAATTATTAATTTATTATCTATTTATTACGACAGAAAGAAAACAAAAGAAAACATTTTAAGCAAGCAAATATAACCAATTTTCCCCGAAGGTCATATTTTATGCAACAGTCATATAATAAGTCATATAGGTTGATAAAACGTGCGTAATTTTTGTCGTGTGCTGAGAACAAAAGTTCATTATCAAAACGGGTAATTATTCTGGAATTATTTTCCACTCGCAATATCAGTAGTTCGACTTTTGTTTACAGTATGATAAATGTATGCAATTTAAAGTGGAGTTACAACGCCTCGTCAAATAAAAGCCATGGCATATGAAGAATTCTCACTCTAGATTTTTGATAAAAAAATCTGCCTTAGCAAGTTATTTCCGTTCAGCTCTACATGAATACAATTATATACAAAATTATACACGTCAATAGGCGTAATAATCTCTTGGACTTCGAGAACCGACACTGTTATAATTCTCTTTATAAGAAAAGGAGGAACTTGACATGTTTAAATGAAAACACATACTTGTGTTATGTATGGTATTACTGATCATACTACAAATTCCCTAATAAACATAAACGCAAAAAAATCTCCTTTACCTTAAGAACTGTAGGAATACCTATGTTGTATGGGCAAGATAACTTTTATTTTTTTATTTTGTGCGGTATGTTTCTTTGAGAAAATTGATAAGTATAGTCAGTAGAATACGTCATTTCATTTAAATATAACGTGACTTTAATTTGTGCTGCCAAGTTCTTACTGAAGACTCAGAAAATGCTCACTAAAAAGGTTCTATGACCCTTTTTGTGAAATTCTTAAATCATTATTTTCCAACCCCGAGTCAATTACTATGGGACGTCAAGATTTTATTTTGCGAAACCAGCAAAAAGTGTTATCGATCCGTATTACTGATCACTTACCAAGCCTCCAGTATGAGTTTAGCTGTATACATTACAGTCGCCTTATATATAGCAGGCTATTTATATTTACGCTCGGTAGGTAATTTCTGAGTATACTAGTTTCCAAAAGACAAACCAAGGATAAAGTCCTAAGAGAGTAATCTTAAATTGACCAAAAGACCAAATAACATTATCAAAATGAACCCTATCGTATTAAGCGAAACAAGGTCAACTATGATCCTTTCAGTTTGTCTAAGAACCTTTTGTGCCCTTCGTTACACAGCCCATTGGTTCCTGTAACGATCTCGATGGCATCAGAATTGGCTATTCTACTGTTGCGGAAGTTTCCACATCCTACTGGTGGATTCTGACTAGATATAATTTTCACCTGTATTTTAAATAGAAACAAAAAAATAATTAAATATGGAGCCTTTTTATCTTCACTTATACTACAACCACAAACGTATAACAGTGACTACAACTGATAACTACAGGGTTGGTCTCTGGAACTACTAAACGGATTTTGAAAACTATTCCACTGTCGTAACGGTTGATATAGGCGCCTATAGTTTGCTAATTTTATTCGCGCAAGTGACGGGCAAAAGGCGTTTTTTTATATAAAGAAGCATAAAAGAGATTACTAATTAGTTATCTGTGAATCATCCAGGTTTAGCGGGTGTAAATAGAGTGCTACCATTAAATGAAACCACATATTATACGGATCATAGTGAACCACTTTTCCCAAGAATCATACTATTAGTTTAAGAAATATTTGAGTTTCAAACAAAAATGCGTGAACTCTAACGCACCGACATAAGGGCGTTCTTTGAAACAGCGTCTTCCGTAAAATTGCTGTTACGGCGCAGCCTTCTAAAATAGACCTTCTTCCTAAGACTTTCCTTAAATTACAGTGGAATATCTTCTTGTCTGAAGATTTGCCCGGAAATTTTTCTTCAGAAAGTGGTTTAGTATGATCAGTGGAGTATGTGGTTTTATTTAAAGGTCGCACTCTATTTACACCTTGCATATCCTTGTACAGCAATTATTTTCCCCAAACGTATTAGTAAAACAGCAAATTTTATGAAGAGTACATAATATCATTTAATTTTATTTATTACGCTTAATGTAGATTCATACAAAAACATAAAACAGAGTAGTAAGAAATAATATAATATTTTACAAAGGCGGCACTTATTGCTAATAGAAATATCTTCCAGGCATCCTTTCATCATCATCAGTCTCATTTAATTCAAAATAAGGAAAACAGTCATTTAATATCTAGAATGTAGAATTATGAATTATAGACAACTTAAAACACAGTAGGTATTTTTATAACATGAAATTCCCGACCATCTTTCATCTTTATCTTATTTCACTGATCTCTTGAAGTGTATGAAAAGTAAACATAATTCTTTAATTTGACCCTTGAATATACTTATAATTAGTTAATAAACACCTATCTACTGGTATCTTATTTTATAATAAACGTTTTCACGTCACCTCCATCTTAACGTTTCGCCGGTAGAGCAAGTGTGCCAAGGCTGTACAAACACGTTATTTAGGTAATAGGCCCGTGTTCGGCCAATGCACGGAATCCACATATCGTAAGATTCTGGTCCTGCTGGAATATGGACACTCTTTTGCGAAATATATTTTATTTACATTAAGATTGTCAAGTACACCACCTGAGAACTCAAGCGATGTCGTGTTTGTTTATATCTGAATCAATTTACACGAAGAAAGGAATTTGACGACGTTCACGATTTTCTTTCTTGTTTTTTCGAGGTACAATTTTATTTGGCTATGTAATGAATGGATAAATAAATGAAAAATTAGGGTTCTATTTCTTTCTCGTGTTCAGTTTTTCATTCAGTTTTGATTAGAGTTATTCTGCAGAAAAAAATAACTGTCTAAATAAGTTCCATTGCGACCCACATGAGCTTTATTGCGACCTACATAAAGTAATGTACCTATATACACTAGACAAAGAACTATTCTTGTCCAAAAATGATGGGTCATCATGGGTTGCGTTGTCGTAATACTTGGTCCGGTTAAGCAATTGGTCGAGTAAATATTTCTGACGATAACAGTCACATTAACATTAGGTTGAGTTCCGATAAAACAATGAGTAGTAAGTATCCAGTAAGGGTGGATAATAGACCCACTGCATTCACCCAGTTTATATTTGTGTTGCTTTTTTAAATTTTCAGTCGGACTAAATGTTTTTGAGTTACACCTGGCAAAATGCGAGCAGAATTAACGTGGCTTTCTAAACTATTTACTATATGAGAATAGAGTAATACAATCACAAAAATTATACTCGTGTACACCATTTTTCTGTGACCAAGCGGAATGTTATTTTGTATGATACGTAATTTACTTTTATAGTATTTTTTGCCATATTTCAAATATGAAGTCAGTTTTTCAAGGTATTTTTCAGGTTTTTATTATTGATAATTTTACGATTTATTTAAAAAAAATTTTACGTGTCAAATCCATCGTTGTGTCTTATACACGTGTTTATAATTGGTGATGACATGAAATGGTTAAAAAGTAAATAGAAAATGAACAGGGATGTTCTGAACCATTTTTAAGGTTCCCGCGCAAAGGGCAAGACGGAGCCTTATTATTGTCACTCTGCTGTCTGTCCGTCCTTATGTCACGGGTCTCTAGCTTGAAGACGGAATGAGTTACAGATCAGAAATTCGGATATGCTATGAACAATGTTAACCCAACACCAAGCGTATTGTATTAAAAATTTAATTAAGTAAATTTTCAAGGGAAGTCCCCATATGAAAAAGGAGAGGATTTTTTCCCCTTACATAGCATCAGAATTAAATCGGACCTTATCGCGGCTTGAAAGGTCACCAGTAGTAGTTGATCCCCTTAAACTCGCGACCTCCAGTTAAGTGTTTGAAATGTTGAAACTACTAGGCCCTACTGATTATACTGAACATTTTTAACGAAAAAAAACAAACCCAAGGAATTCATTTTATAATTAACTTCTTTGATTAAGTTTTTATTGCGAAATCCATCGCGTTGGTATACTCTAAATATTATTATTAGATATTTTAAGAACAAGGCGTGAATTTACATAACGCCCTTGTGAGCGTTCGGTATGAGCCTTACAAGCTGGCTAGATCAAATAGTTACAAAAATATTCGGTGGACAAGTATGGTGGAAAAATTCAACGGTCTAGGTAAGTACCTCGGTGGTGCAATTGGTAGCGCGCTTGTCACGATAACAAGAGGTCGCAGGTTTGATTCCATGCACAAGGAAGTTTTTCAAATTCTTGTCTTTACATTTGTTTTTAATTGATCTTTTCTAGTCATAATAATATTGTAACTTCTTATTTTTGGGGGTGCTATTTCTTAGCGGATGTCAGCGATGATGACATAAATCCGCGTTGAGGTTTCAGAGGTGTTTAAGTGTGAACTGTGAAATGCAAGTCAAATTGAGAGGCCAGCGAGCGTTCTAGCCTGAGCTACCACCGCGCCGCTTACATTTTAAATACTTTCTGCAAATAATATAAAATACACGGTATTAATTTATACAACTAAAGTCACACTGAATGAATGAATGAATGAATGAATGAAACGTTTATTTGCGAGAGTATGCGTATTACAAGATCATAAGAAATATTAATAGTGTCAGCATAATCTATCGTAAAAACGGTGTTCAAAAAATTAGAATTAAGTATAGCTTAAAAACTAAATGTGTTTTTAAGTAGTAACAGTAACTTACATTGATAATTCACAAATAATAGAATTAATAAGATTAACATATTCAAAATTTACAAGTTATTATTACCTATATATTCCAAGAATTCTTTGACCGTGTAAAAAGTCTTTTCATTTAGCCAGATACATAATTGATATTTAAATGAGTTAAGTGGAAGTTTCTTTATATCCTTAGGAATATTATTGAATACCTTTATAGCCATAGGGTAGCAGCTCTTTTGAAACAAAGAAGATTTAATAATTGGCACAATTAGTCACTGTTTGTCCCTCATATTAAATTTACAAAAAATCTCCTGTAGTCTTAATCTAATCTTAATGTCACTGTAATTCAGGATTATTTTTTAAAAATATACCAATTTCTAATATATACATGGACGCCAGCGTAAGAACTTTCAATTTCTTAAATAACGGTTTGCATGAGTCTATGGATGGGCTTAACCCCGCAGATTGCTCTTATGCATCATTTCTGAGCCCTAAATGCATAACTTACATCTGTAGAGTTACCCCACAATAGTAGACCGTACCTTAAAACTGATGCCACATAGCCGTGATATGCAGCCAATGCCAATTTTTGACCTGATAATTTATTAAGCCTATATAAAGCAAATACAAATTTGTGTAATTTTTTGCATATTACATCAATGTGAGCCTTCCAGTTGCAATGTCTGTCAAGTGTCAAGCCTAAAAATTTGGTTGTTTCAGATTCTTGAATTTTTTCATTATTGTTATAAATGTCAAGAGATAGTGGTGTATTGTTATAATTCTGAAAATGAATAAATGTGGTTTTTGATAAATTTATTTGTGGGTTATTATTTTGAAGCCAATTAATTATTGATTGTAATGCATTATTAATGTCTTGTTGTATTTATGTTTTGTCATTTGAAATTGTCAACGAGATGTCATCGGCAAAAAGAATAGTGCCATGGGGTGTCGCCGTGGTTAGGTCATTTATGTAGAGCAGAAAAAGCAACGGACCTAATATACTTCCCTGAGGCACACCGCTTCTATTAAATCTAGTGGGAGATTTATAGGACATCATACATTTATTATTGTTATTTAATTTTTCTATTTGGACATATGGTTTTCTGTTTGATAAGTAACTTTTGAGTAATAGGTTAGCAGTTCCACGAATTCCATAGCTGTAGCATTTGTCTAACAAGATTTTATGATCGACGAAATCAAACGCTTTTGTCATATCAAAGAAAATAACAATAGAAGGTTTGCGTTTGTCTATAAGTTGTGTAATTGTTTTATATAATGTGAAAGTAGCTAATGTTGTTGATTTCTTTTTTTGAAACCCGTATTGTTGCTTTACTAGTATATTAAACTTATTGATGAAATTATTTAATCTGACATAAATAGCCTTTTCATATATTTATATATATATATTTTAGAGAAAATTGATATTAAAGCTATAGGTCTATAAGCATCAATAGATGATTTTAATCCTTTCTTGTATAAAGGTTTCACCAGATACAATTTGAGTATTTCCGGAAAACTTCCTTGTTCAAATGACAAATTTATAAGGTGACTTAGTATTGGAGAAATAATATCAGCGCATATCTTGATAATTTTTGTGCATATATCATCAGGCCCCACAGAATTGGTGTTTCTTAAAGACATAATAATTTTGTGTATTTCTACGTGGTTGCAAAGATGAAAAAATATACTATTTTGTACTTGTTTGATATTGTCTTGTGGATGAGGAACGGATCTGTTTGTAGAGTCACAGGTTGTCATCTCTATAAAGTAATTATTAATTGTCTGTGCAATAGTCGCAGGATCTGTTAATACCTTATTTTCCACTTGAATTAAATTAATATTTCGTTTCGATGTGACAATTCAATGCATTTCTTTAGTAGTCTGGAGTACCTTTTATATGCCATTTTATTGTTATGCGTAGAATTTTTATAGTAGTTCAATCTTAGAAGATACCGGAGGCTTGTTAAGTAATCAGTATCCATCCATCCATCAGCTCGTGTTCGTCCACTGCTGGACATAGGCCTATGTAATATTAATCAGTATTATCAATCAAATTTATTGCGTAATTTGGAATATTAAATTTTTCGGGGCTAGGCTGTTTATAAGGAAAAGGAAAAAAATACATTTTTGAATTTACCAAATAGGGTCAAGGGTCAACGAAGCTTAATACTGCGTACTTACAGCGTCTTCACAATGAATTTGGCTGCAAAACTTTATATCCCCTAAAGTCACCTTCTTTCGTTTATATAGCCAAATTCATGCTGGAGACTCGGTAAGTGGTCAGGACCAAGGCTCGATGACCCTTTCTATGAAACGCGTCACCGGAGAGTACAAAAAGAATCAGATGGGTACTTATAGGATTTCAATATGTAATTTTTTTTATTGCGCGTATGTGTGTATCCTTTTTAACGTAGTTCCTTTTGAATAAGGAAATACAAGCATCTTATTACTTTTTTAAAGCAATCGAAATCGTTTTAATTACATTTATTTGCTTATGAACGTTGGTAAAAAAAAGCTTTTAAGATTTCTATTTTTACAATTAGAGAACTAAACTCAAGAAATGTATATTTATTAAATATTTTTGTAATATTAATAAAAATTAAAGTGTCTTCAAAACATCTTGAAACGCAGTTTAGCGTATGAAGCCCCTTAAGAATACATTTTGAAGAGTTAATAGTTTTTTCTGTAAGCAGCTTTTCAACTTTCCTCGACATCTTGCATCAACTGTAAGCAGATTTAAATACGTAAGTTGCTTCTATAAAATATTTTTCCGATATCACGAGAAAAGAGCTCATTGAAGTGAGTATATTTTATAGATGAACTAGCTTTTTCCCGCGGCTTCGCCCGCGTTGAATGGCTCGGGCGTTATTGTATGACCGCCCATTATAGCCTATTTTAAGACCAGGATTACTACGATGATAATGAAAAACCGCATCCAAATCTGTTTGGTGGACTCCCAAGGGAGCAAAAAAATATATTTTTCGAATTTGGCCAAAAGGATTACTGAACCTAGTTTCTGATCACTAACCGAGTCTCCAGTATGAATTTGGTCGGTTCATTTAATTTCACTCTACATAAACGAAAGTCACCTTATATAAGTACTACACTACGATTTAATTTTGCACGAAAGCTTAGAACTCAGTTTCTATATTGTTACGGCTCCAAATTTACCTTGAACTTTGACCTAAAATACAAAAGTCAAAAGCTTAAGCACCTCAACGCCTATAATTTGTACTTACATTCCACCAGACTTCAAGACACTTGGGCCTTTCAAAATTATTCTGTATTGTTTAGTAAATAAGGGCTAAGCAATCAGTCAGAAAGTCTTGGTAGTCGTCACTGCACTCCATCAACAATTGAGGTGAACCGGTGTTATGCAATACAACTAGCACTTTCACTGCTCTTGCACAACTCAAAGAAAAAACTACTTCATCCCTCAAGGTGTAGGGTTCATTTTTCGTCACCATTTTTCTTACGAGATCCAGCAAATTTCGCTAGGAAGTCTATGAGGAGTCCGATTATGAGCTGTATTATAAAATAAGGTACTAAACATTATTTTATCCACTCCCGTACTAGAATAAGGTAATAAAATATCAATAACGGTCTTATAAGTACTTACATTGTTGGTCCGATGTTAAGAACCAATGTTATACTCGTAATATATAAGGTCCTACAATAAGTGAAAATAATTCTAGGGTAAATCATGTATTGTATCGTTCACTGGTCAAATTCCAGAGGAAGAAAAAATTTTTTGTTCAAATATATTTTCACTTTCCAGTACAAAGTGGTTCAATCAGCTGACTAAATTTCTATGGAAAGGTAAAAAAAGTATGCGGAAAAAAAATATTTTTTCCGTGGGATGTGGTCTATTAGGGATACTCTATCATCTGTTGAATTTTTTTCACTTTGAATTGTAGGACCTTCTATATTATAATACTGCGATTCCACGCCATGATTGGCTCAATCAGCGACTAATATTTCTTCTTTTGCTTTGGGCTAAGCAAAGGTATCTCTGCCACAAAGCCTTGAATGCTTCCACAGAACACCTTTAATAAATAATTTAGTCACAATCAGGCTGAGCAAAGATCCTTGCCTAAGCTTACATAGATGAAAAAAAAAAGAAATCCGTGTTTTCTTTTCTTATTTTGTATGAAAATGTTAGTTGAAAAGATCACAAGTCTGACAACCCTCCGAGAATACATACATGCTTTGACGATATACATATATTGACATCTATGGTTCCATGTATAACGTACGGACGTCAGAATGACAGGCTACCTACTGGCAGTTGTTACTGCGGTTTCATAGCCGTTAAAATAATTTCCAAACAGGGAGCTTGAAACTTAAGGCGATTGTGCATTAAGGGGATCCGCTTCAATCTCGGTGCAAAATGCACAACCTATGATTGTTTATCTTATTTTTTAAATAAAATGTAGTAAATACAATAGATTCATTTCTTATTTTGTGTGTATTTTTTAATAATTATCAGGAATTAGTTATAGTTCGTGTATTCACATATCTATATATTTATATCAACTAAAAAGCGTGTTCAACTTTGTTCTGGACATTAATTAACATTGTTATGCATAAAATAACACAATTTTGGAAGAAAAGTCAAATTAACATTAAACTATGGTCGCGAAATGCCATAAATCACAATTATTTAATACTTTTTATTCAATAATTAGTTTTTGCCTGTGGCTCCGCCCGCGTGTTATTCGGTTTAACGACATGCTTTTTTCCGGGATAAAAAGTAGCCTATGTGTTAAGTTAGTTTCCATTCTAAATTTCATTCATATCCGTCCAGCTGTTTCAGCATGAAAGAGTAACAAACATACGCACACAAACTTTCGCATCCATGATATTAGTATGATAAGAAAAACAATCATAACGTTATGCATTTTGCACCAAGTTCGAAACGGTTCCCCTTAACAAAGATATGTATATTAATTGCTGTTGTCACTCAAAACATGTGCACTCGTAATTTATGCCATAAATAAAGGATTTAAGGTCTACTTTTGTATGAAGTGATAAAACCACAAGCTACAGGAACTTGGTACATTGGTTGTTACTTTACTGGATTATTGCGGTTAAATGCCATTTGAAGATAATAGTTGCGGTTCAGTAGTTCCGAATTGATATTACAATGAGATTTTCATTGACTAATACATTATTATATCTCCTCCTATACTACAAAAAATTACAACATCAAAGACGGTTTTATAAATACTAAGTAGCTGCATTTACTACCTACATATTGTATGTGTCCCGTGTCGGAAAACGATGTTGTTATATATATTATAACACCGAGATTCTAAGCTGTTATTGACCCAGTTTATAACACCGCTAGATAACCAAATAGTGACTATTTTCTTCTTTTGCTCCGGGCTAGGCAAAGGTGTCTCTGACATGCAGCCTCGAATGCTCTCACAGAACACGTTGCGTTGTTAATTAATGAAAGATAGCCTGGACAAATATTCTTGCTCAAGCTTTAAGGATAAAATGAAAAACAGCATCCCGCATTTTGTTATTCAAAATTTTAGTGAAATTGTTAGTTGAAACAATAATCTATACTACGAGTAATAGAACTTTTTACTGGAAATGCAATGAGATGGTCAAGTTCGACAATAAGAAATACTGAAAAAATTTAACTGTCCCTTTGAAAAATCATATGACGCCAGGGTAGGCACTGTTGACCATAGAGTACATGATTTCACAGAAAAAAAAATTTTTCGTGTTATTTTTATGGTCAAACTTGACCTTCTCACTGCTTTTCGAGCAAAAAGTTCTATGCACGTCACTGATAATAAGTCGTGTCTGTACATTATTATATTTTCACGAAATTTTAAATGAAATGGGTTATTGGTATTGACTGAGGCCGAAATAATAAGTTTTAGAATTTTTGTCTGTCGGTCTGTATGTATGTTCCATTTTAACTCGAGAATCACTCACCGGATTTGAATGCGGTTTTTTTCATTATCATCGTAGTGACCCTGATCGACACATAGGCTATAAGAGGTGTTCATAAAATAACACCCAAGGGCCAAAAACGGTTTTAACTCGAAAATCACTCAACGGATTTGAATGCAGCTCTATTTATTGTCACCATAGTGACTCTGGTCAACACATAAGTTATAAAGTATGTCTAGTCTATACAATAACGCCCAATTCGAAAACGGGGCAAAGATTTAATAAACGCGGGCGGAGCCGCGGGCAAAGTCTAGTAAAAAATGTTATGCGAAGACGATATTTTAGATGGTCGAAGATAAAGTGTTTTATCCAACTGACACTCTTGCAACTTATTACGAAATTCAGTTCATTCGTTTCGTAAACAAGCACGGGCATCCCAATGGCTCTTTAGACACAGACTCACAATTGCACAAAATACTATCTTAACAGTATTATTTATAGTTGTTGCTTGCTTGTGATGTTTCTCGAGTTGTTGCTCGTGTGTGCTCACTTGGTAGAACTTACGATACGTTCAGATTAAAATATATTAGTACTTATTCACTTTAAAGGCAACATCGTACACACTTAACTTAGTGACTTATAATAAAATAATGATCATGAATAATACGAATAAATAACGTTGGAGACTTAGGAAGGCAAAAACCTGGGTTATGGCGTCCACTGGTGGATAACAGGAGTTATTTAAACACACAGAATAGTGTGAGTGTGTTTTTTTATGTACCCTAAAACCTTTGTAAGGAGTGTCCTTGATCGTTACAAAATGGAATCCTTCTTCCATTACGTCACATAATGAGAACATACGAAGAGTTCATTTCCAGTTGATAGGGGTCTGAAAAGGGATGTCTAGCTCCCTATGGACCAAAAGGGTCCTCGGTTTCGTAAATTATATAATTAAGACTTCTTGGCTCTTTCTGCTGTTAAAGTATTGATATAATAAGTTATATCCATGTCGTTTTATCTTATATTGTAAAATCATTTTTTTGTATGTTATTGCTTATCTATAATAATAATACATGAAAAAATAAAAAAAGAAGCTCTAAAAATTATTAAAATTTATTGTAACTTCCTATACTTATTGAGTCGAGGTCGTTCTTCAACTAGTATAGAGGCACAAAACATATTTTTCGTATTCCTCAATCAGGGTCATTGAATCTTAGTCCTGGCCACTTACCGAGTGTCCGGTATGAATTTAGCTACATAAACGATAGTCACTTTATATACTAGGTGAAATTAAATCAACCGACCAAATTCATACTGGAGACTCAGTTAGTCATAAGGAACAAGGTTAAATAACTCTCCATGTAAAAGAAGAAAAAAAATTTTTTTTGCCCCATAGTGCCTGCACTAGGAATTGTACTTAAACTAGTCCAAGCAGTAAGGGAGCAAAAAAAATCATTTTCCGAAATTGGCCAAAAGGATTACTGGACTTAGTTCTTTATCACTAACCGAGTCTCCAGTATGAATTTGGTCGGTTGATTTAATTTCACCCTATACAGGTACATTATTTTCATAAAAATAAATTCGCTTGTAAGAAAAACACCTCATAACTATTTAGTACAGGAAATATGAGCAATCCAGATTAAATAATATCAGAAATACTTTAAAATCACCAACATTTTTCTGTCCACAGCCAATACAAGCGGTCTCCGGATCAGACTAAAGACTTCTATCTCCTGAGCGTCTTCCTCGGAGACATTGTGGGTTCACCTCAGCTGTGCCACCAGCTCGGCAAGAGAAGAAGCTGTGAGCTGAATGAGCTGCGATAGTACCAAAGGCGCCACTACTTCAATCCTACAAAGTTCTCATTCTAATGTCATAGGACTTGAAATAAATAGCCTTAATGTAGGTATCAGTAACATGTTCTAATACTTTTATTTATGAATTGATCATTCTGAAATATATAAAAAAACCGGCCAAGTGCGTGTCGGGCCACGCGCAATGTAGGGTTCCGTAGTTGCCCGGTACTTAAAAGTTGGTCTACTAATACAGACCACGCCAAACTTCTGGTCCCATACGTTATATGGTGACCAAAAGTTTGGTGCAACCTGTTTTCATAAACCTGTAAAGCCTACTTAGCTGTGATAGTTTTCCTTTTAAATTCACGGGATGCTCCACTCTAACTAAAATTTTCACTTTAAAGCTTAATATTTCACCAACGGATCCCTAAATCTAAAAATGGTTTTCACACGCCCACAATGTTTTTAAACGGCCTATCCAACGATACCGAAAAAAAAATCATCCCCAGGTTACGTGTACGAGTGGTACCCTTCAAAAAAATTTTTCGAGATTTTATTTTACCATTTTGTCGACGTGATTTATATTTATATCCATGCCAAATTACAGCTTTCTAGTATTAATAGTCTCTGCGCTAAGCCGCGGACAGACGGACAGATGGACATGGTGAAACTATAAGGGTTTCTTGGCGGACTATGGAACCCTAAAAAGCCACACTGTAACCCTTGTGTGTAGATAACACTAATAGAAGAACGTGTCAGTCGTGGGATACGAAAGGTTAAGAAGTCACATTCCTACTAAAACTTGCGTTTTATATTATACAAAAGTGTGTATTTTTGGCTAAATTTAATAATTTGGGGAACAAAACCTGTTCAGTTTGATTTCTAAATTGTATTATTCTTGTGTTATAATTATAAGATAAATTTAAACACATTATAAGCTGCTTTAAAGGGCAAACTACATATAAGTAGACTAAGGATTGTGATAAAATGGCTAGGGATTTCAAGTTACCATTATATTAAGTTACCAAACAAAACTTTGCTTATGTATATATAAATACATACGAGTACATAGTTATTGTTTTTACAATTGTTTTCAAAATACAGTTGTTGTTAAACCATTTTGGTAACATAACATGCACATATATTCCAACGAATATATGTGCATGTTATGTTACCAAAATGGTTTTACAGTATCATTAAGAGTTTCATTAAAGAATTGTTAAAAAAATTCATTGAACGAATCCTGTATTGTAATAGTATCTATATCATAGCTAAGCAAGCCGTTGTGATAACTTTGTATGTTTCATTACAATTTGCGATAATAACAAGGGAAAAAATATTTCTCCAGTACTGTCGAAACATATTTCTAACCAAAAAGAAACAAAATCAATGTCGATTCCATACAAAAGACTTCAACGCGTTGCTCAAGTACTTTTTGACTGCTTATTTAAAATTATGTGATATAATTCGTAAATAACACAAACAAACTGCATTATTTAAGATCAAATATGTGTGTACATACTTGGAGGCCCTTTGCTGATTGCTGTTACAGATTCTAAAGCAGTCATTAGAGGTGGTCTACACATAAAATTAAATAAATTAAGTATTATTTACCTTTGTTTTATTGTTATCTTAAAAAGCGATATGTGTTTAAATTTTAAATTTAATCAAACTGAATCCAACAAAACCTTTTAGGACAAACCTGCTTTGTAACGTCTAATTCAAAATTTAGATGAATGTTCAGCAACCAATTTTGATTTGCTATCAATTTGAACCTTAATTTAAAGGATTTAAGTTCAGTTTTCATTATGGTAGATGAATTAACAAGTCAGCTGAAGTAGACCGGAAGGGTCTCACAGTTTCCTGCTGGTCCCAATATGGCAGATGCTCCTAAAAGTAAATTAAATATTCAGGATTATCAGGTGTTAATTGCTAATTTGTTGTGTTTTTGAACATATCCGTCTGTCTTACAAAGGGGTACAACAATGAAAGAACTATGAACATTTTTGTATTTTACTAAATGACACGGAACCATGAATAGAAATATTATAAGAGGTTTCAATGAGTTTCGACGGAGTTTTATCCGTTTTTAAAACATTCATGATGTTTACTCTAATTTTAATAAAGATACCGTTTAGTTCCAAGCTATCTTCATTTGAATAACTAAATAATTGAAAATACGAAGAACAGAAATACACTTTTTTAATCTAGGATACATTAATGCCTAGCAATCAATTTTTGCTTTGCTTATAGGCCTAGACATATGGCTTATACGAGCATGATTACTTAAGTGTGGGCACTTAAGCTCTCAGTTGACGAGTACCAGGACATTGGTACCACCTGAAGGTACTGACAGCAACAGTGCGTAGTAATAATTATTAAAAATGTATAATATAAAACTCAACTTTAGGTGTTTTTACCTGGTGGTGAGCATTCTAGGCTAATGTTAGCCCAGCTAACATTAAATAATACTCGACTGATTTTGTTAAGGAAATATTTTCACAGAAAATGTAGAATTATTTTAGGTTATCGCCTACCACCTCAGCATACATATTTGGATAGATCTTAACTAAACTAATATTATTAAGAGGTTCGTTTGTTGATATTGTAGGAGGTAATCTCTGGAACCACTAAACAGATTTTGAAAATGCTATCCCTATTGTAATAAATGGTTAGACTTTTCACTTGGACGGGCAGTTCTCTATTAATATTTAACTAAATTTTTTAAATTCAATCAATAAATCATTCACGTGATGGAAATGCTTTATGCACCTTCATATTTAAAGAGTATGCTGGAAATTTCATTTACCTGTAAATATTAAATGAGATAATTAACATCTTTAGAGTCTCCCAATTATTTTAGGTTATCGCCTACCACCTCAGCATACATATTTGGATAGATCTTAACTAAACTAATATTATTTAGAGGTTCGTTTGTTGATATTGTAGGAGGTAATCTCTGGAACCACTAAACAGATTTTGAAAATGCTATCCCTATTGTAATAAATGGTTAGACTTTTCACTTGGACGGGCAGTTCTCTATTAATATTTAATTAAATTTCTCAATTCAATCAATAAATCATTCACGTGATGGAAATGCTTTATGCACCTTCATATTTAAAGAGTATGCTGGAAATTTCATTTACCTGTAAATATTAAATGAGATAATTAACATCTTTAGAGTCTCCCAATTATTTTAGGTTATCGCCTACCACCTCAGCATACATATTTGGATAGATCTTAACTAAACTAATATTATTAAGAGGTTCGTTTGTTGATATTGTAGGAGGTAATCTCTGGAACCACTAAACAGATTTTGAAAATATTTTCCCTATTGTAATAAATGGTTAGACTTTTCACTTGGACATAGGCAAAAGTGTGTTCCCTTGGGACGGGCAGTTCTCTATTAATATTTAATTAAATTTCTCAATTCAATCAATAAATCATTCACGTGATGCACCTTCATATTTAAAGAGTATGCTGGAAATTTCATTTTCCTGTAAATATTAAATGAGATAATTAACATCTTTAGAGTCTCCCAATTTTTTTATTCTTGTTGAATATCAGAAGTTAACATATAATTAAAGGAGTGCCTCCGCTGCCGGCACCGGCACTCAAACATAACGCTGTTGGGAACCGGAAGTACATTACTGCCGGCAGCGAGATCAAAAACATCGGGTGCCGGCGCCGACGCTGGCTTCCATAATGGACACCGGCGGCGCTGACGGTAGAAATTACTTAGCGCAAAGAACGTTAAATTTTAAAGTGTGACATTGTGTATGTAATGTGTTTGTTTTTTTGGAAGGACTCTTTTATACGTATACTCACATATGTATATATTTTTGGGGGAGAGGGTTGAGGGAGGGGGGGGGTGTAGGAAATAAATATTTTTGAAAATTTGTAACAGCTAGGGACGTCGTCGCCTCGCTCCGCTCCGCTTCACTCCGCTTCGCTCGGCTCCTTATTTTATATTACATGTCAACCTAACACACTCCTACTCGTTTCGCTCGTCGTCATACCTATTTTTTTTCTTTGGTGAAAGTTTTTTTTTCTTTGATTTTAAGAGACCTGTAGCCGGCTTGGCGCGGCTTGTAGTCAGTCCCTATGCTTACTATTTCATTCTACATTCAACTTTGGATTATAGAGCACTGACTGAATGTTATTGGTTGGCCCGAACGTTAATTTCCCGAGCTCGTACGGAACTAACCGAACACTAAGCTAACGCGAGACAAAATTCATGTTTTGAAAAAACTCGAGAATGGTTTTGGGTCTTCCTATGATTTCAGAAGAAATATCCCAAAAATCTAAATAAAACAAAAATATTTTTGAATGGTATAAAGTATACTATGCTGTGAAGCTAAAATTATTTGATTTGTTGCTTCGCTTCTAGGACATTATGGTACATAAAGATTCATGAAAATATGTGTAAAATCCAGGAGTTTATACGCTTGTAACTTTTGTATGTATTTGATTTTGATAAATGTTTTAGGTTCAAGTCATGGAAATTGTATGGGATATTTTGAAAAAGAAAAAATAATAACCAAGTACCTATCGATAAGGATATTATCAGCGAACAGCGCTAGTTTGGGAGTTAAGGCGAATAGAGTCGCCTTAAATACCCAAAATTACTTCCTATCCTATCCTTCTTTTCCTTAGTTTTTCTATGTCCTAATTCTATACCCTAATTCCTGCTTCTTTTTCTTAAGTCAGTGCCGGCGGCCAATTCAGCAACCGGTGCCGGCAGCCAATTTGGGACACGGGGCGCCGGCAGCTGAGGTACTCCCTATAATTAAACCAGGCCTGAAAAACAAAAAGCGACATCTAGTGGAACATAGAAAAACTTTGTAGACAATGGGAACATTCGTACACTACGCCACGAGTGAATAATAACAAAGTACTGGCGAACTTTCTCTTCACTGGAGACGAGTGAAGGCTATTATTTTGCTCGTAGCGTTGAAGTTTTCATTTGGTTTTTTAGTTACGCTCAGAGATGGCGCTATATTTTGAACAAAACGGGTCGTAAAATAGTAAGTATACAGTGAGAAATAGATATTTCCGTTATTTGTCAAAGTCACATACATTTTTAATACATCTGTGACATTGACAAATATGTAGTCTAATTTCAAGTGAGGTGCACATTCAGATCCTAGGTCGCAACAATTCAAACCATGATAATGCTGTATGGGCTTGATTCCCATCAGAAAGTGACAACAACTTGGGCAGTATCGGCAACTTTTAAATATTTTTATTGGTGAAGTAAATTCATGTTTCTAATGTGGTATGGTTTAAATTAATTTTAAAATCCTTAATATGTTTATTTAATTAATAATTCACTATGATTTGAAACATTTTGAACCTTGTCGATCGTAGCGACATCTATCATTTTTTCATCATACTTTCTAGTCAGCACGCATTGTATGCATGCTTTATACCATTGCATGCTTTTGATCAAATAAACAAAATACGATTTTTAAATTAAAGTACTGATTCTGCTGAGGCAAATACTGGTTATCTCGTATTTTATATTGTAGGGTAGGTGTAAAGTGCAACTACTACTTATAAAAAAAATAAAAATTCTAGTCTTTTTTCGTGAACCTTGCGCCGACGTGAATAAAACTAAATTTCTTAAATAAAATTAAACATTTAAATAAACATTTTAATATCTCGCTCGTAGAAAAGTATTGGTTTTAATCGTTTTATTTTATTTTAGCCAATTAATCACCTATCTAAACTTTTTAGGGCTGAAATAGTTGTTTTGCGTGATCAAGGTTTAAGTGTTTGTGGTATAATAAAGCAAGACGTCTAAACATAATTACAAGTAAAACCTTTGTTTAATTAGTTATTATAATGTTTTAGTAAAAAAGTAAGTGTCATTAATGCTTTTATCAAATATTAAAGTTACTGTCGTTTTCTGGGCTCACCGACATGGAGACATGGTAGACGTGAAATGTAACAGAATGGGTCCAGCGTTGAAAATGTATGAAACTGATTCACAACGCACCGACAAATTATTCAGAGGCATTCGCAAGATCTTTTTACGACCACGAGATCTATAACAGTTATAGTTGTTACAACTGAAACACACTAGATTGGTTTAGTGACTGTGCGTGAACATTTGCATGCTGCTGGGTTAAAAACCTACAAAGCAGCAAGAAAAAATTCAGCTCTCAGCGAGTCAAATTTAGTTTTGTCTACATGGGAAATAATGCGTGGTCACGACCTATGTTAGAATACGGTCAAAAGCATGAGACACCAATTAGAACTGTCAAATTAGAAGATTCAAAAATATTAACGTTTCGTTATTATTATTAAAAATACTTACAAAGTTGTACATATTTCACGTACAATTTTAATCAAAGATATATTTACTTAAAAAATCACTGTTTCATTTCCTCGCAATTGAACGGAAAAGAAGAGTGTAAAACTCTGTAATAAAACCCATTTTATTCTCGACTTAAATATTTGCCTTAGCCTTCGGCTCGGGCGGACAAACGTCTGAGATATCTTATTTTATGCCCTTGTTCTGCAATCTACTATTTTTTACTGTTGAAAGGAAATGTACCCACTATATCGTTTTGTGCAAAATATAGTACCATCTCTGAGCTTAAAATTAAGTGTTTGTGGTCAAAGAAACAAAAAAATTATGTTTGTGAGCAAAGAAAAAAATACTATGCAAAAAATGTTACATTTTTCACAATTTCTAGTTATATTAAAGATAGATATCAACAAACTAATAAACAGCCTCATAGTAGGCTATTTGGCTCTACTTTAAGTAGCACCTTTTTAAGGTCCGTGTACTCACGAATACTCACGATAGCGGAATGTCCGTGAAGGACTCACTTGTTTAGAACAATGTTTGTTCCTATCTAACCTTACAGTCCTGCCGTTAGCATGACATTTTACTGTTAGCTGGTACAGTCACCTAAAATTTTTCGTTCCTGTTCCAGGACTACTAAGTTCAAATAACTTTTTACTAAGATTATCGTCAAGTTATGATTACGTTTGGAATAAACCTTGAAAATGGTCTACAATGGCGAAACCGTCCGAAAAATAAAGTATAAACACGATAAGTAATCAGAACCGCCATTCAACTGTCACTTTTGTAGAATTTTTAAATACTTTATGCCTAACTCTGGGAAAATTTGTATTGCAAGCTAAAAACCAAATTTTGCCTTTTTTTATTTAACCTTGTTGCTGACCATTTACCATGTCTACAGTATGAGTATCAATCAAAGTCAGCATAAATAGTCTAGGATATAGCTACGTAAAGCCGAAAGAGTTTTTTTTTATCGAGTACATACATTCATAATCAATAATTAACTGAACCTATATCTAAGTCGTGCGCTAATCGCGACTGTTTCCTGTCTCGTAACGATTATCCAATGAACTGAGCTATGACTTAATTCTAGACTGAGTCAGTTACTTAGTGGAACCGTTGGCTTAGAAGCTCATTGCTTGTATTGTTGGCTAATTGCTCTTTTAATTGTTGAATTAGAGTGTGAGAAAAATCGGTGAATTTAATCTTATTATTTACTTAACATGAGATAGCTATGTGTTTTGATCTTTCCTTAAACTGCTTTATATGAAAGATTTTTCATATATATAGTATTTTTTTAAATAAATTGAATCTTATGAATTAATATATTTTTATTTCAATTCCAATTTCTTTATTTGGAGTAACAACAGCTTAAGATTATTTTGAAATATGATTATGAACAAAATAAACACTTAATAGAGCCAATAATTGTTATTTATCCATAACGCAATTAATGTTGATCGATTTTGTAGAAAAAATACATGATCATGCAAAGTTTCTTGCCCTTCTTCTTAGCAAGACTATTGAATGCGCCGATGGATAGGCATTATATTTTTTATTTATGGTATGTTTTGTTTTTTATAACAACTTATTCATTCATTGCATTATGTATGTATATAACATTTTTATTCCTAAATTTATTTATTTTATGCAGGGGTATAATTTCATTTATTACTAGCCAAACCAAATATATAATATATTTTTTATGTACTTCCAGTGGTAATTTTTTTTTCTATCAAATTTTTTGTGGAGATTAATATTGACCTGTAAATCGCATACTTTATGTATTTATTTTACAAAATGAACTATTTAAATTTGTATTTATTGAAAATTTATTATAAATAGAGTGATGGAATAAAGATTAATTTAACAGGTAGTAAATCATGCGTGAGGGCATTTAATGTGCTTATGCGTGTGTGGGGGTGTGTTTGTGTGTGGTTGGAATAAAAAGGGTTTGTATGTCAGGGTTTATCTAAGGCGAGTTTGTGAAGGCTAATTCTATCATATTTTTTAATGATAAATTAGATCTAACAAAGATATGAATGTAATCAAACTTGGTATCGTAAGTTTTAGCCAACTGGGTAAGAAGCGAGTTCTTACCAGAGTTGGTAGTATGAAATGTAACATTAAAGTTGAAGATGCAGTATGTCTCGTAAGACGCGCAGGTGTCCACAATTCTACACCCGAAAGTAATTCCGAGCAGTGCAAGTTGGCCACGCACTATGTCATAGAGCAGACCATAAGACAAACCTATTTAAGTTTAATGGCGATAAGTATGTAACCTAGATTTTTTTTTTACCAAATATATAAATTTTTATCTTTTTTATATTTGATACTGATACTATACTGAGTGAACCAAACCAATGCCCCCTGGAGGGAAAGTACCTTAAATATTAATGGTAGCAAATTCGACTTTAAATAACCTTAATTTTATTTTTTAATTTGAGGAAAACTGCATTCAAAGAATTAAAAAAAAACATCTGCGTGAACCGGGAATCGAACTGAACCAATATGATAAAAAACAGCCTGTATTTTTATGATACCGATCGAAAGGGTAAGCATAAGAACCAAGTAACATAGTATCGTAAATAAAAGAAATACCATGAAATTTAACATTTTAATAATAAACCTCCCTTTTTCTCTCTTTAGGAATATTTAATTTCTGTAATTTTAAGATGTATATTATTAAAATTTATAGTGTATTTCTAGTAAATTAATAAATAATAAACCTCCTTAAGATATCCAAAAATTCAAAATTCTTAGAAGTACGAAAAATAAACAGGAAAATCATAGTGAGTATTAATTTTCGTTAACTATTGATTTTTATCCATAGTATTTACTGTATCGATGTGCCATTTTAAAATGTTGCTCAGGAAAAAAAAAACGCGTTTCCTGCGTCTTTGCCGTATTTCTAACAATATTCAATTTTTGGGTACCTTTAAAGAGTTTTGTTATTTAAATGTTAAATTTCATGGTCTTTCTTTAATTTATGATAATTGTACGTTACTTCGAAGATTTTCTTCTAATGCTTGACCCTTTCGATCGGTATCA
Source organism: Ypsolopha scabrella (assembly GCA_910592155.1). Lineage (NCBI taxonomy): Eukaryota > Metazoa > Arthropoda > Insecta > Lepidoptera > Ypsolophidae > Ypsolopha > Ypsolopha scabrella. Next base: position 12,932,358 of record OU342982.1, read on the forward strand.
CACAAATACAGGATGCTTTTTATTTTAGGGCCCCGTAACTCAATAGAAAAAAACGGAGCCCTTATGGGATCACTTTGTTGTCCGTCTGTCCGTCTCTCCGTCCATCTTTCTGTCAGACCCTTTATCTGGGGAACGCGTAAAGGTATCGAGTTGAAATTAAAACCATATACTCACATCTACAGTCCCTTGAAGCTGTGAAAATAGTCCCTTGAAGCTGTGAAAATATCAAACTTCTTAGTTAACGGAAAAAAAAGATACGGCCGTTTATGCCGCAAAAAACGTACATTTCGACACTCTCAGGGGAATCGAAATTCATAGGGTATTTCCCGTTGACTTAAAACTATGAAATTTGGCAAGTAATACCGTCTTGTACAGGTATAGGGAAAAATCTGAAAACTATAAAATCACAAAAAATATAGTCTTTAACGGAGCCCTTGGTGAGCGAGTCAGACTCGCACTAGTCCGGTTTTCTTACACATTTGTCCGCTTCGATTCCTGGTTCATGCATTTTTTAATTCCTTGAATGCAATTTTTCTTAACTTTAAAAATAGAATAAAGGTCTTTAATATTTAAGGTACTTTCCCTCCAGGGGGCATTTGTTTGGTTCCCGGTCGCAATTCCCAATTCGCAGTCCTGCTCTAACGCTTTTGCTTTTTAACTGTCTATCCTACTTTGATCAGATGCCGCGCACGCATAAACATCAGTTATTTTGAAATCGCTGCTACACTGATGGTTTTTTCATTTTTATGGAATAGTCTGCAGCTGCTTTATACTAATATCAGTTATACTATGCAAAGTTTCAGATCTAATTTCAAGTATTCATTGAATGCTATCGGTTTATTGTACGGTTTGGAGGTAACTTTGTAATTTTATTCTATCGAGATAATTTAATAGAATCAAGTTTTCACCACTGTGTTGACATAGCATTAGTCCTCAACTTTACCATATATCAATTTCAGAGTGATTGTTGCAGTATTTGTTGGTATAAAGCAGGATCATGCGAAGAAAAGTGAGGTATTATATACACTTAACATTAATGGTCTTGCTCGGCCTAGGCCGAAATATTTCGACAATTTCCAAAATATGTGTTTTATATTTAATTTAGTGTGCCTTAAATTATAATCTAGTACTTGTTTAAAATGTTATCTCAATAAGTATAATTAATCGTGAACCATCCACTCTATTACAGTTATAATAACATCATAATATGAGCAAAAGTGGATCTGCACGATATTCCTCGATAGCTCATATGTTATAAATCTATTTAGATTTAATCTACGTTTCGCAGGTAACGGATAAATTCTCGTTACGGAAGTTAGCAATAAATTTACGTCATGTAACACTGTGTTACGTAGATTTAATTGATCTGTTACGGTCATTTACGTTAATAGGTTGTTCATGTTTGCTTCATGATTATTATAGAGTTATTACCCTAATACAGCGAAACATTAACGGCTCTTAAGAGTTTACTACGTATGTATTTAGAATGTTACCTCTTTAGAAAAAAAATGTTAACTCAAGAAAACCTCTGTTGATTATCAAGCTAGAATAAATAAGCCTGGAAAATTAAAGGCATAATAATGCCGGTACGCATAATCAGTGAATTTTCGAGGTTTTTCTGGATTTCACGGAAAAGTATTTGGTGAAGGTATTTTCTAGCTTTACGTTTTATAATAAACCATGTTTTTGTGCTAAATCAGTTATTTCAGACATGTAATTCAAGTCGCTTAGATAAAAAACATATTTATCACGTAAAAAGGCGTAATTTTCAAAAATAAAATCATATGTTCAACTCAGGTATTTATAACTAAAAGATAATTTTATGTGAGTTACACATTGATCAGGTAAGTAATTGACTTGGCAAAAACCCTTGAAATATAGAAGGCAAGTCCTGGCTATGCGAGATGCTCCGATGCGTGCAACAACCCCTGAAGTGTTCCTCTAATATCCATTTAATTATGATGGACACTTGCCATAATTTTAGTAATATATGAAGATTGCTGTGAAAAGAGTTACCGTTTGCGAGGGCTTGACAACATTATGTTATCCATGAGCCATGTGGCTGTTACTTCTGGGCTCCCTAAAATATTATGCGGGCCTCTACAACTCACCCTACCAACCCCTACCTACCCAACAGCATTTTCGAAACAAGTAATAATAACGCCGACGAAACTTGTCATTTGTATACGACATACATCTGACAAATAGTTCATTTGCGGTAACGACACGGTCCCGGGCATTTTGATACGTCTACCTAGTGTGTTACTCTAACGATTATTTAGGTATGTGTGAGCTTTTACACCTAACATAATAAAATGGGTTCGCAGTGGGCGCCAAATTTATATACCTTACCTAAGCACGACTAACTCGTATCTACCCAGTCTCCAAGTACTTCGGAAATTTGTGTGCGTAACTTAACTTAACTATACTAATCATTACCATACCACAGTTTAAATATCCATACAATTGTCCAACGAAAGAGCTCAGACAGAGCAATTGTGCGAGCCTGCGGGGCTAGACGCAGGAAGTAAGCCACCGAGCCACATACAATTTTCCAACAAACAGTTTAGAGCCTCACGCCGCTAGCCTCGCACAACCGCTTCTTCCGAATGCCCTCGTTGGACAACTGTACGGATTTTTAAACTGTGCTATTACCTATGACCTAGTTCCAGTATTTTTTAAACATCACATTTCTAAACTCACCCTTTAAAAGCGTTGTCGGCACATGGACCCTCGAATAAACCTCAAAATGAAGCAATGCCGTAAAGTCAAGAATGCGGGCATCTCATTATGTTTCTCAACTGAGTGACAAAGATGTGAATCAGACTTTACAAAGCCAACATACCACATGCGATGTCCCGTAGATTTCAGAAATTTAATTCTTATTTTGAGCTTTATAAGGACTTTCAAAGATGAATTTCTTGCGGCGCCATTAAAGTGTATTACAGAATTAATTAGAGCACATTGTGGTTAAGTTGTAATAAAATATCAAGATTTATAATGTTGCTAACTTGGTAGCAAGGTCTTTGCCTAATCATGGGAATAATGCTTTTAAACGTAAGCGTATTACATACAACTTTTAACATTTATGCTTTTTATTTTTAGGCCTTTTGCACAAGAAAATTAAGTACTCAGTACCTTTAAATCAGAATTATGCTTGCCATTTTTGGGACCCTCATGTACATTTTGTTAAGGTATAAGACAGGGCGTTTGAATTGATAAATAAATACAAATAAAATAAAAATTACTCCATTTATTTATTTATTTATTTGGTTTCAAGAACAACAACAGCGAACACGGTAAATATAACAATAAAATATAAGCAGTAAATAGGGCCAGTAACAGCTGTTCCCATTTAAACAATATAAATTTTACTCTTACTAAACAATACATCGTAAATATGCGATATTATCTTAAAAATATATTAACTACATGCAATCTTAACAAAACTAATGATATGAAAATAACAAAACTAATAACTACGAAAAAGAAAATTAATATGTAGGTAGGTAACAAATAACAATACATGAACTAAATTCATAGTCGTGCATTTCTAATGAATATGAACCATGTGATGAAAGGGTGTGTGTGTGTGTGGGTGTATAGGTAAGTGTAAGGATGAGTAAGTGAGTATGTTGTGGATGAAATAATTTATGTGACATAATTGCAATAATGTTTATAATATGTAATCTAATCACCCAGGAGACTGGGTGTACTCTTGAGCATTTTGTGAATTTTATTCATGAACGAAGTCTTAGATGTACAGAAGGGATCACATTCATGTAAATCAGTGTTAAATCGATGAGCAAGGCGTAATAAGGGTGAATTAGTAGCATAATTGGTATTGACGGTGGGAAGATAAAATAGTTTCCTTTTGCTGTGGTGGGTACGAGTGCCAGGTACTGATATTGTTAGTTCCTGAAGCAACGCTGTAGCATCCAATCTACCAGATAACAAATCATGCAGCAAAGACATATCTAACGTTTTACGTCTATTTTCTAATGTCATAAGTTGATGGCGTTCGCAAGATGCCTCATAGTCACGAATGAAAATTTAGTTTTATAATTTAAATGTTTTCAAAAATTTCGATTGAATTTTCTCTAAACGTTGTATATAGGTGATGTATTGAGAACACCAAATACTGCTAGCATATTCCATGATGATTTAAAAAAGAAATGTGTTCCTACCAAATTATCGTTATTATTTATTACGTGAATATTGCTCCAAACGATGCAAACAGGCAGACGATGAAGATTTAAACAATGATGACTCTGATAATGACAGAAATGCTCCACATTCCTTCTTCATCATTCGCGTAATGAACATAAAGTTCTCTAGATTGTTCCGGTCATAAATTTTCTGTGCCACAATAATGTCACAGAATTCCTACGAGTGTTTCACACATTCGGGTTTCTTTTTCATTCTCGTTGCTGGGTGATGCCGATTGCCAGGACGATTACTTTTTAATTTCTTAATTGTGTGTGACTCTGATGAGCTTAATGTCAGGTGTGAACTAATTAACCCTAAGATCCACAAATAAGTGAGAAACGAGATCTATACTTGATCAATAGCGCGTGTACGTCTGTATTGACCAGGTATTTTTCATATCATCTATCACTAAGTCTTTTGGTGACTGAATATAGAGAAAAAAACTGTATTATTCAAAGTTTGTAACTTTAGGAGTTACGTGAGTAAAATGTATTATATTTTTTTACTTCAATTTTATTTGAGCTTTAGCACAGATTTATGAGAGTTTTTTTTATAAATGTTTATTGCCAGGTATTTTTTATCTTAACAATTGCTTATATTTATGTTGGTTATTAGTTCAAGCTAAATTATGCATAAGTTTGCCCATCGCCTCTGTGGCTAAGTCGCAGAGCGCTCGCCTGCTAATCCAGAGGTCGTGGGTTTAATCCCCGCGATGCACATTCAATTTTGTTCAGTCTGCGTGCTATTAAGGCACGTTAAGCTGATGGTCAATTTATGCTCGCAACCCATCACTTTTGGGACGTAATAATCGTCGGTGAAAAGCGGGTGTACTAAGTGTTGGCTGTGATTTGCATTTTACAATTCACATTTGAAAACACCTCTGTCACACCCTCAGGGATTCATGCCGTGACGATATGTAATTGTGTTTTTTAGGGTTTGTAGTCCGACAAGGAACCCTTATAGTTTCGCCATGTCGGTCTGTCCGTCTGTCCGCGGCTTAGCGCAGAGACTATTAATACTAGAAAGCTGTATTTTGGCATGAATATAAATATTTGTCAACGCGGTAAAATAAAATCTAGAAATTTTTTTTTTAAGGGTACGTCTCATACACGTAAGCTGGGGATAATTTTTTTTTCTTGTCTATCCCATGTGTGGGGTATCTTTGGATAGGCCGTTTAAAAACATTGTGGTCGTGTGATAACCATTTTTTGATTTAGATATCCATTGGCGAAATATTAAGCTTTAAAGTGAAAATTTTAGTTAGAGTGGAGCGTCCCCCCCTGCTGGCTAAACGGTTGTTTATAGAAATGTGAAAAAATTCACAGAAGTGGTATACATAACGAATTTCAAAGGAATACTACACAGCTAAGTAGGCTTTACAGGTTTACGAGTACAGGTCGTGCCAAACTTTTGGTCCCCTAAAATGTATGGGACCAGAAGTTTGGCGCGGTCTGTATTAGTAGACCAACTTATATGTACCGGGCAACTTTCTGTATTCAACATTGCGCGTTGCCCGACACGCACTTGGCCGGTTTTTTTAAATGTTTCTAAAATGCTTATCGTTGGATATGACGAAAGTGTTTTCAAACCTTACGGCAGGAGGGTAGGCATTGATTTGTCAGAAACTTTTACTCGTTTTACGGGGGGCTTTGTGTGAATTCTGACAAAATCAGAGCTTTTGCTAACTGTAAAACCTTAAAGTTTCCCCGTAACGTAAGTTTGATTTATTGCGAACGCTTTATGTTCATGGGTTATAGACAAACAAAAAAATAGTAGTTTATGCTACAGGTACGGTAAGGAGGCAATGGTGTCGATTCAGTGTAACGCGACTTAACTAATTTGACAGGACTAAAATTATTTTAGGCGTCCTGTCTTTGTCTTTTCGATACAGTAAGAAGAGGACAGGATCCTTAAATTACGTTTTGTCCTGTCAAATAGGTTAATTAAGTCGTGTCACACCGAATCTACAACATCTTACGAGGACGATTTGAAACACGAGCGAAGCTTTTTCAATGCATAGTGTGATAAATGAAAAACAATTAAAGAAACAAACAAACAATATAATAATCCAAATGAACTTTAGGCAGGCATTATTCTCTGCACGTAATTTGCCAACTTGACGGAAATAAACTGCGTTCTACCACTGACAGCAGCACAGTATCAATGCATGGGAGGTGGGTGTCACCCGACGATTAATAAACTGAACGCAGCCTACGAACGCACCAAACTGAACGCAGTTTATTTCCGTCAAGCCTATCTATGGTACACAAAGAAAGACTAGCAACATTTTCTCAATAAATAAAAAAATCCATCCATCCATCCATCAGCCTGATTCGTCCACTCTTGGTGGTCCTCCTGGAAGAAATGCCCATACTCACACACGCTGGGCAGGTGATTTGGTGAGCGCGGTGCCGAAACCCTTACACCAGTGATGCCGCTGCTTGTCACTAGTTTGTTTTAAATAAGGCCCGGCGATTGGGGATGGATATACCATATCATAAAAAAAATAATAAGTATAAAATAAATGACTTCAAAGTCAAACTGTCAACAGTTTTGATGCATAAAAATGGGTCTTTACTTTACAAGCACTTGCATTTGGAAAAACTTCGTATACTTCCAAACAATATTAGAATGCATTATGTGAACGTTAAATACAGGCATTCTTAGATGATGTATCAAGTTACTTGGGAACCTTGGTATCTCAGTTGGCAGAGCAGTTGCCTTTTAAGCAAGAAGTTGCAGTACTAAATCCAGGGCCGTGGATTTTTTTCATTATATTTGTCTTACTCGAAGTTTGTTTCTTTTTGGTCTTGTACTTAATACTCGTAATAACATCCAGAGTAGGTATCCTAAGCGATGGATTTCACTATCTCAACCTCAGTAGTTCACCTTTATCTTTTTGGCATTTGTTTCCAAAGTTGGCACCTGTTCCAGCTCACAAAATGCGTTGCTGGTGCCAAATTTCATACCTTGGCCTAGAGCAAGTTACATTTAAAAAGCGATTTGTAGGTAACTGAAGTTATGTTTGGGCTATAAATACAGATGTACACACGTACCTTTATTGAATTTGTGAATTCCCGGCATGAGCTGACGAGAAGCTGTATCGGGGGACTGGTTACAGGTAGTTACACGGTAACAGTAATTCATCCGTTACTGACTTCCGTAGATTTTTGTCCCTGGACAGACTGATTAACACCTCCCCCGTTGCCACAATCAGTTTTGGAGTGAGCGCTCTTCATCCTAGATTTTATTTATGCCAGTTGAAAGTAAAAAAAAAATATATTTTTGTAGCACACTAAAACATATTTGAAACTAATTTGTGGAGAGATTTTGATATATTATCTGTTCACGCAGGATCATAAAGTAAAGAAGTTTGTTCAATAATAGAGCGTGATGTTTATCTGATATCTAGTTTACGTGTGTCAAACTGGTTCGCTGGTTTCCCCGTCCCCCCGCGCGCCGAAGACTGGTTAAAGTCAAAGTAACTATGATGATGGGAGAGGACATATCTTGAAGAGAGCTTGCCTTTTGGTTCCCTTAATGGTGAGGATATCAGCGACTCTAGGTACTCCATCGTCACCTGTATATAATTTGATCACGCGCTACATGCGCCAGAAAAGATGTGGTAGATTTTCTTCTTTCACCAGCACAATGCGTGCATGCGATTTTGCTATGAGGGACCACATTACGCCTCATTTGATTGCAAGGAGGCTTTAAAAACATGGCAAATTTTACAGTTTTAAAACTAGCGTGTCTAATGTTCAACTTATTAAATAGTAAAACCCCTGGGTACCTGCATGAAAAGTTGGTATGGTCCTCTAGAGCTCGGCGGCCACAACTAATTATTCCCAACCACACGCTTGCCACTACCAGAGGATAGAGAAAAAGATAGCAGCATCTAAATGCTGGAACGTGTTACCGCCACTTGTTTGCTCGGCTAACACACTAGTCACTTTCAGAAAAAAATCTCGCAGATGGCTGCTTTCTATGCTGTCCTTGGCTGGTGGTAGGCCTATGGTTTAGTAATGTGTCTAATAAATAAATTGCAATTACAACTGTCATAATTTTGTTTAACTTTAGTTTATGTTTTATATTGTAATTTTTGTTTTCTAAATTCTGTGTGTTTTTGTTTATTTATAATCTTTTTTCTGTGTGTTTCTTTTACACTAAAGGCTAAGGCTGCAAATCGGCGGCTTTTTGTATTAATACAGAATGTCATAAGTCGAGTCTTAGACCGATTTGATTCCTTTTATGCATAAAATTATTGTATGTTAATTGGATTGTGTTTTTTGAGACAAATAAAAAACTTTGATTATTATTATTAACTGTAAGTCAGTACCGTGGACGCCATTTTGACCGTTGTTGCAACTCTGATATATATTCTTGTTGCCAGCGTCTCCAGAAATGCTGTCTGACTTGCTCTATCCTCTGGAATCGGTCTAGTCAATTTGGTTTTGCGTCTTTTAGAGGTGGTGCTGGTAAAGACATCAGTGGCCGGCCGATAAGGAAGTGTCCTGGTGTGAGTGGAAAAAAATCGTTGGATGATGTGGAAAGGAGACATAGAGGTCGACTGCTTTGGATGGCTTCAGCCTGAGCAAACAGCGAAGACAGCTCCTCGTATGTCAAGTGCGTGTTTCCTAGAATTCGTTTGATATGGAATTTAGCCGACTTGATGCCTGCCTCTACATAACCATTAAAGTTACAAGCGTAAACCGATGTAAAGTTAAATTGTATGTTTTGATCAGCTGCAAATTCTGTTACGGAGTTCTTATTGAGCTTAAAGAATTTATTTATGTCTTTAGCGGCCGCTACAAAGTTGCGCCCGTTGTCACAAAACAACTCACAAGGCTTACCTCTCCGAGATATGAATCGCGCAGCGACAAAAGGAAGGAATCTTTTGACAGCTCACTCACAGCCTCTAAGTGAACACATTGTAATCTTGAACATATGAATAGACAAAGGTAGCATTTAGTAATGTTACAGCCTCGTCCGCGACGATCTGTGATCATGAAAGATCCGGCGAAGTCGACAGTAAAGGCAGAAAATGGTAAATCTGGAGTCAAAGTGAGCTGGTGTTACTCATTACATTATGAAGAGTTTGACCACTAGTTTGTCTACATGTGACACAATCTCGGCCCAAGTCTCTACCACCTATAGGCCAAATAGTTTCTCGAACCGATGCGAGCAGGAGCTGAGGCCCTGCATGTAAGAGGCGACGGTGTTCTTGTGTAGATGAGTCTTGTGAATGGGTGCTTTGAGCTTAGTAATAAAGGATGCTTTTTATCGTAGTCGCAGTTGGAATGACTAAGCCTCCCCCTACTCTCAAGAGCCCTTGAGAGTCAACGAACGGAGAAAATGAAAGAAAATGACATTTTGGACTCAATTTGTTTTGTCCTTTGAGTAATTTTAGTTCTTCGGAGAACGTCTCTTCCTGGGAAATCTTTACCAAAGTGAGGAACACTTTATGAATCTCGTTGGTTGTCAGTGGGCCTATCAACTTGTTATGTTTATTACGGCAGTTGTATAGGAGGCGATTAATGGAGGCAACTACCCGTTGTAGAGTATTAAGTTTAGAATATTTTTTGAATGGTATTAGAACACAAGGAGATTCTACGTCCTCATTTCGGTCGTTCGTTACACGATTACTTAAATTTTGCTCGATCCAATTAAATCACAAAGGTAGATCTAGACTATGATCTAAATATAATTTCATCTGAGCTATATTAAGTTTTGGACAATAAACCTTATACTAAAATAAACGTCGTGAAAAATGTGATATAAAACGCCCGTCATATTAAAAACTAATCCCACTAATTCCAAAATAATAAATAAAAACACCTCGAAACTGCGAGTTTTCTGAGCGGCCCGCTTCCGCTGAGCAGGATAAACATGTGTAAAATAAAAGCGCTCCAACGTTGGAGCAGGACAGATTTCTCTGGATAACCTTGCCTTAAACACTTTTGCTTAGAGAATGGTATTCGACATTTTTTGAATGCAGTTCCCTGCCCAAGAGCTAATGGGCAGGTCGAGCGATATAATCGTACTATCCTTAGCTCCCTGACGGCCCAGAATCTAAATTTTGATGATAAGGATTGGGATGATAACGTGGGCAGGGTGCAATGGGGTATGAACAATACTCGCCAAAAGACCACGGGAAGGACCCCGGCTGAAGTTATGTTTGCATCCAAAATTAACGCGGAATTTAACCCGATGTTAAATGATATAGTATGTGAAACTCAATAAAATACTGACTTATTAACTATTCGGGAATCGGTCAAATATAAATTTAGTGAAGAACAATAGAAACAAAAACAACATTATGACAAGCAAGACTAATGTATGTATTAATATATGTAACGTGCTATTATTATTATGATATCGTATATACATAACTGTATATATTAAATATACTTTTATTTTAGTTCATGTGCGTGTATTTACTAATTAAATACATACAAGCAAATCCAAAACCTATTCTCATATATTGTATTTTCCTCTTTTAAATTTAATTATGTTTATTATGGGCAGGCCATATTTGTCGCCGACATGATGGCCGTTGGGGCCGAAAGGCTATAGAATGGAGACCACGTATAGCAAAGCGTAGTGTAGGCCGACCTCGCCCCGCTGGACCGACGACCTGAAGGACGTAGCGGGGGGCGGCTGGATGAGGAGGACGGAGGACCGACATGACATGAGTGGCGAAATTTGGGAAAGGCCTACCTTACCAGTGGACGAGCACGGGCTGATGGATGGATGGATGGATGTTTATTATTTAACAAATCCTAACGTGCCATACGTGTATTTATGTACCTATAGCATTGACGTCTTGTTTATGAGAGGTCAATGACCTACATATATTGCAAAAATAAAGTTTTCATTTCATTGGGGTCGATTTGCTGTAGCCCGACCCAAGCCATTCGACGGGTCCAAAATTACAAGTAGAATTACAATAGAATCCCGGAAAATGCGGAAATCTGAGAATCAACTGAGCGGAAAAACTTTTTTTCTTATAATGTCCATCCCAACGTGAAACAAAATACAGCGGGCGTAACAACAGGAAAATACCTTTTAAATTTAAGTGAATTTCTATGAAATGAAATTTATAGAGTAAAATGTTAATGAAAAATGTTCCTCTTGTAAATGGATTTTATCAGTGAAGACCGTGAAAAATAAGTGAATATTATTAAACAATGTATGTACGGTCAACAAAACAGATAGGTGACCACGCCCAGTGCAAACACAGTGACGAGTCATTAATGAAATCAGGAATACATAATCATTTATATCGTGCACTAGCATTTTGCCCGCGGCTTCGTTCGCGTTTATTTAATCTCTGCCCCGTTGTAGGCATCAACACCCCTTATAACAATAATGGTAACCAGGGTCACCACGCTGATTAAAAAGAAAACCGCATACAAATCCGTTGAGTGGTTCTCCAGTTAAAATGGAACATACAGACAGACAGACAAAAATTCAAAAAGTTGTGGTATTTGCCTCAGTGCAATAGTAATAATTTATTTCATTTCAAATTTCACAAAAATTAAAGGACAGACACGACTTTTTACTACTTTATTACTAGTAGTTCGCCCCGAACTGCGAACTCGCACTCGCTCGATTCGCGCTTGACCGATTTAGGTCATGTTCGAACTTGAAAATTCATTTTGCCTTATTTACTCGCCTGCCAAATTTCATGACATTCCGATGAATGATACTCGAGTTATCGTCGAACAAACATTCATACATACATACATACAAACGTCGGATTGTTCTAGTAGACTCAGAGAACTCGCTCGCTTGTTCAATAATAACTAGCTTTTGCCTACAGCTTCGCTCGTGTTGATATTGTCTTTGGTTAGTCCTATCGAATCTGTTAATATTTTCAGACCAAAATTTTGTACGTAAGTATTTAACGTTAACTTTTTGTTCTAATGATAATTATTTTATATGTCTGACCCTATCTATGTCTTGAGAGTACTGCCTCGTCCTCGGGGAACAAACCATAGCCTATGTGAAAAGTCTGACTACTTATTATAACAGTAAACGAATTTTCAAAATCGGTTCAAGGGTTTACCCGCGCGAATGTAATTAAACTAATTAATGGCTTGACCCAGGGAACTATTCGTCCTTGGGAACACGTAAATAGCTTATTACTAAGCTGAAAGGCGATATCTCAACTGGACTTGGTTTTAAGATATTCAGCTTTTTTGAAATAAAAATAAAAAAACATTTTTTTTTTGAGATACAACATTTTATTTTAGTAGAGCAGTTAGTACTCGGATATAATGTAGCTTCCTTTTAGAAAGAGAATTTTCAGAATTGGAACAGTAGTTCCGGTGATTACCTCTTCAATACAAACAAACTCACAAACAACTCCTGCTTATAAATGCTATTATTATTAATTAATTAATATTAATATTAATATATATACCGACACGACTTTTTCACTACTTTATTAATAGTATAGACAAAACTCTCAAACCTCAATTTAAAATTTACTAATTTATCTACTTTCAATCTTTTTAAACCAGCTTCTTCCACTCAAACGTTATCTGGAAGAGATCTTTTTAAGTGATGAGACCGTCTCCATCCATCCATCCATCCATCCATCAGCCTGTTTTCGCCCACTGCTGAACATAGGCCTTTCCAGGATTTCGCCACTCTTGGCGGTCCTCCTGGAAGAAATGCCCATACTCACACACGCTGGGCAGGCGGGTTGGTGAGCGCGGTGCCGAACCTCTTGCACCAGTGACGCCGCTGCCCGTCACCGGTCTGTTTTAAATAAGGCCCGGCAATTGGGGATGGATATACCGCCATACATCGGTCCCAGGCAATGGTGGGCCGCCTGGTTTTGCCTGAGAGCTGTTCTCTTACTCTCCCCCGAATAACTTCGGGAGGATTTGCAAGTAAGATGGTGGTACCTCCACATATAGGTGTTAGAGCTGATGCCGGGCTCGACTTGAGACCGTCTAATTGTATGAATTTATTTTGTTAACATATTTTATTATTTTTAAGGAAATAAAGTCATGTTGAACGTATTGTATAGAATTTATTATGTTTCAACGGAAACCACGTCAGCCTCCCCATCGACTTTATCTTCTTTAAAATACTCGTCTTGAAGGTCATGGAGATCAATGTACTCGGCATCTTTCTCAAGAAGTGCTGACAGCATATCAGCGCAGTCCAAGAAGTCAGGGCGCTGTTGGGGCACGAAGGCCCAGCAATGGCGCATGACGTCATAAACCTCAGATTTGCAGTTCCTTGGCATTTCCATGAATTTGCCGCTGCACACCTGAAAGAGAACAGAATTTAACAAAAATTAATTGAAAATGGGAAATTATAAATATGTGATTTAAAAGTTTATTGGTGACTTATGATGAGATCCTGTATTATGACTTGAGCGACTCAATTACTAAAGTGGGCAACTAGAATTTGCAACTCAAAAATCATCTAGCGCACTATAGAACCGTTAGGCTAGGTGATAAGTTTAGGAATATACCTCTTACCTTCGTGGTAATTTTTTATGATTACCCAGAAATCCTCCAGCGCAGTCATTCAAATATAATTTTGGTTACTCAAATTCATGTTTAAATGTCACTCATAATCAGTCGCCTACTATTTCAGTCACCCAAATTCATTATTTTTGACACCTTAAATTTGAAATTATATTCGCTCGTTTAAATACCTACCATTGAAAATTGGAGCATAAACAAATTGAGAAAACAGAGCTAGGCTCAAAAACTTCAACCAATAACTTTGAAATAATGGCTTAGACAATAAATATTTTGTAACAGAATGTCACACATATTTATAACAAAAAATGTATAAAACGAAATTTCTAAAGCTTTCCTAAGCCCGATTGTTGCAGTCCTGCTGGAAGTACTTTTGTTCACAGGAAAAGTGAACCGAAGCCGGATTGGATTTCGATTGAATTGAATTCGGACTTGTGGAAACAGGTCCGGTACTCGAAATAAAAATCGGCCAAGTGCGAGTCGGACTTGCGCACGTTGGGTTCCGTACCATCATCTATAAAAACGGCAAAAAAATCATATCTGTTGTATGGGAGTGTATTGGCCGGTTTTAGTATTTGTTATTATAGCGGCAACAGAAATACATCACCTGTGAAAATTTCAACTGTCTAACTATTACGGTTCATGAGATACAGCCTGGTGACAGATGGACAGACGGACAGCGGAGTCTCAGTAATAGGGTCCCGTTGGTTACCCTTTGGGTGCGGAACCCTAAAAAGATTCAGTTGATCGTTTATCGTTCGAGCATCAACCATCACTGACACACGTATTAACGTCACGTCATCACGTACGGTGATGATGGTTATACGAGTACGAGCGAACGATAATAATCGATCGAACTTTTTCACTTCGTATTAACCCGCCGAGTGAGCGTGTCGATCGCCACACTTCTGCCGGCTCATACAATAACAATATTTATGCGTAGTTATTATATTATATATATAGTAATAATAGTAATATGGGTATCATTGGAAAGCTAAAGAGACGGGCAACAAAAAAATAATATATTAATAATAAAAAAAATGTTGTGGATTGTAATTTGAGACCCAAATTTTACGCTTACCCTTACCTTTTAATATAAGGTTGGGGAAAAAATCTTTTCGCAAATAGTATGTATGAACTTATAATAAAATCTCTTTGGCTACACCATTTGTATCTGGCTGGTTTTGGTATTATTAAAAAGTTTAAATTTTAAAAAGATAATTCCAAATTCAAATTAGGTAAAATGTGTGATTTTCATTTGTTTTTCTTACTGTTAAGGTGAGTGAATCTAATGAAGAAATTCGATACGTTTTAAAATTTTGCTACAAAAAAGGTAAAAAGACAACGCAAGCCGAGAAAAAAAATTTGTGATGTTTATGGACCTAGTGCAGTGTCTGTGAGAGTAGCACAAATTAGTTTTAAGCGTTTTCAATCCGGAAATTTCGATGTCAAAGATGCACCTCGCTCTGGGCGCCCTGTTACGGATAAAATGGATGCCATTTTTGAAAAAGTGAAGCAAGATCGGCATATCAGTAGTTACGATGTAGCTGAAGAACTGGGGATTGACCACAAAACAGTTTTGGCGCATTTGAAAAAAGCTGGGTACACAAAAAAGTTCGATATTTGGGTGCCTCATGTGCTCACTGAAAGAAACGTAATGTACCGTGTACTCATTTGTGATTCTTTATTACAACGTAATGAAACCGAACCATTTTTGAAAAACCTGATAACTGGTGATAAAAAGTGGATCACGTACGACAAGAACGTGCGAAAAAGGTTGTGGTCAAAGGCTGGTCAGGCTTCACAGACTCTGGCGAAACCCGGGTTATCTCGCAACAAGGTAATGCTGTGTGTATGGAGGGATTGGAAGGGCATTATTCATTATAAGCTGTTACCGCCAGGCAGGACCATCGATTCTGAACTCTACTGCGAACAATTGATGAGATTAAAGCAAGAAGTTGAGAGAAAGCGGCCGGAATTAGTCAACAGAAGGGGTGTGGTTTTTCATCATGATAACGCTAGACCTCACATATCTTTAGCCACTCAGCAAAAATTAAGAGAGTTTGGCTGGGACGTATTAATGCATCCGTCGTATATTCTTCATGAATATGAATTCTTCAGAATTCTTTAGGCAGTGTCAGGTTAACATCACGAGAAGACTGCCAAAACCACTTGTCGCGGTTTTTCGATCAGAAGCCCCAGAATTTCTATAGCAATGAGATCATGTCCCTACCTACAAGATGGCAGAAAGTTATCGAACAAAATGGCACCTACATAATTTAGTTAAATGTAAATAAACTTTATTAAAAATGTTTTGAAGTTTCATATAAAATGCGAAGAAACTTTTTCCTCAACCTATATATACATATAGTTTTTTTCTTAATATTATAAAATTTGAAATATGTAGTATACAAACATATATATAACTAAAACTTTATCTAGGAAAAAGTCCCCCCTCCCCTGCTTTCCCGGAGAAATTTTTTTTTTGTTTTTTGTTGGAAATTTCATTTAATTTTAGAAAAAGAAAAACACATTAGAATTTGACAACTACTTCTGGAGATATAGCCAAAAACAAAATTGGCGGGAGAAATTTGCGAAATTGAAAAAAATCGCAATAATTCTACCGGTGCGGTGTAGCCCTTGTGTATTCCAGTCTACCTTGGAAGGACAAGCTCAAAAATTTGTTAAACCTGTCCCCCATTAGTCAAGTTGTAAACTTTTGTCATTGCTTGTCAAAATATTGTTTTACTAGCTTTTGCCCGCGGCTCCACCCGCGTGTTATTTGGTTTAACGACATGCTTTTTTCTGTGATAAAAAGTAGCCTATGTGTTAAGTTAGGGTATAAGCTATGTCCATTCTAAATTTCACCCAAATCTGCCCAGCCGTTTCAACGTGAAAGAGTAACAAACATACAAACACACACACACACACACAAACTTTCGCATTTATATTATTAGTGTGAAGTGTGATAGTGTGATTTAAATTTTGCTGTTGCTTAGCTTGTGGAAGGTACGAAAAAATATTTTGTTAAAGAGAAAACATGGATTATTATTTCTGATCACTTACAGAGTCTCCCTATGTTAATACTAGCAGACACCCACAGCGTTGCCTGCGTGGATTCTGTTTTTCCGGACAACTTAATTTTTATTTTAATCCTTTCTTGTAGAAGTCTACATCATATAAGGAACCTAAAGTCCAATTGTTCTAGATCAGTCAGTCAAGGTATTCTTCTATTGATTTACTTGTTCGTATCAAGTGAGTACCATTTGCTTGACTTCATTCGCCCCCTTTCCAGGATAAGGTCTTGCGCCCAGTGCAGCCAATTCCCATAGGACTACTCCGTAGCTCCACACGTCAGATTTGACGCTGGTCTCATCAGAAGACAGGGACTCGGGGGCCATCCATCTGGAACATTGCAGTTACTGAGCTTTTTGATTTTTGGTTGATTTGCCCCTAAATTGCATTTGAGTCATTTTCAAATTTTTTGGGCCTTTGGGGAAAATGACATGTCCTCAAACTTTGAACAAGAATATTTATTAGCGTTAGTATCTCGTTTATTATTTCAAAATTGATTATTTTAAGAAGAAGTATAAAACTTCATGGATTTATTAAAAAAATACTTATTTCTTTTGAATTAATGCCAATTTTTATTGTTTTTTGAATTCTTGACTTTCCTTCTTCATACAAAAAATATTTGTCCGCCCATGCCCTCACAAGTTCAGACAGGATTTTCACAATTATTTCGAATCTTTTAGATAATCATATACCCCTAATGTCTCCGTGACTAAGTTATATTCGTCATATATATAAATAAAATATGCAGATCTTTCAAAATAAATAAAATAGCAGCGGTTCTATACTTGTCCTGCTAAATTGACAATTTGGTTACAAACAGTTTTACAACGTTATTTCAAGATGATCCCTTATAAATTTTGAACGCAGCTTAATGCTATAATGTTGGCAGAACTTACTCAATTCTGATTGGCTGATAGTAAACTGTCATGGTGTATGTCAGCCCGAATTGTCATCAATTTTATTCGTGTGTCCGTGTTTACAAGGCGTCTCCAGTTTGTTAACAAAAAAATAATATCGTGTTTTTTGGGAAACTTGTTATTTTTATGCAAAGAGAGCTATTTATAAGACATTTTTCTTATAATCTTACGCTGTTTTCTACTTGTGCGTTCTGTTGTCGCCTGGAAAATAAGTTTTTAGTTTACTTTTTACTTACAGTTTTGTAACGTTTCGTTACGTTATAAAACTGTTCTGTGTAAAGCTAGGTGCACATTTTTGATTTAACCGACTACGTCGATAAAGACAGGTTGATGCTTTTCTTGGTTTTATCTCAGCAGCTAGCAGTCAGTTATAATATAAGACACGTTAATACCCGTGGGTACGCTCAACTACATTAATTTGTAGTAAAGCTAAATGACCGTAAAAGCCGATTCTGATGGCTTTAATTTTAGTTTTAGTGACGTCGAAATATAAAATTGTCTAAAGAATTTTAGCTTCTATTCCTTACTCATAAATACAATTATGCAATTAAGAAAATTTTGTTTTGACGGTACTATCTGATTTGCTTTAATGTAAATCTGCTTTAATGTTAGCGAAAATAAATTATTAAATAAAAAAATGCCCTTACAGAAAAAAAGCCAAATTAAAACATTAAATTTAATATAAATTAATTAATTAATAATAATAAGGTATACATTTATTCAAATATTGGATGGATTCGATTGATGGTTCTTGGTGGAATATCATCTTGATTCACCTCTGTTTATTTTATATTTGCTAATTAAAAATGTTTTCTTTTGTTTTCTTTCTGTCATGTTAACTAATTAATAATTTGTTGGCCCGATGATGTGTAATACGAAACCGGTAGCCTAAGTTAGAATAAAAATAAATATATGTGGAATAAAAGTACAAGAATTTGTGTATAATTTATATATTTATTCATAAATCGTGATACGAATATGTACATAATAAGTTTTTATAAAACTATCGGAAAAAATGAAGCACTTTACTACACCAAAACGTGAGGACGAGGACACTGTTCCTTATATTTCAATCGTTAAGACAGTAGATTTGCTCCAAATAAATTAAAACCCAATCGAATATATGTTAATGAATGATGAAGATGACATTTATTTTGATTAAGAAAACAATAATTGAGTAAATGTTTTGTCCTACCTATTTAAAGTTCCTATTAGATAGGTATAGCTTCAAAATGATTGTTGTAACTGATTTTATTCCAAACCAAAATACTTTGGGTTTTCATTTATTTGGATTATTGCTTTAAACTTATCTTGTAGAAATTTTGATTGAGTCTTTTATTTTAATTTGAGCGTTTGAGGTTTTTATGCTTAGTAAAGATATAAAATTCAATTTAATAAACATGTTGTTTGATTTTCAAGAGTTGTTTTATTTGTGATAAGATAAGTCATGTTTTAGAAATTTATAAAAAATTTCGGCGGTGAACCGCTATATTGTAAACTAAGCTTTATAATTACAATTTGGTTACTTTGGTCCAATAAACAACGATTTTGTAACAACGGTTTGGTAACGGCCCTAAAAAATTGAAAATGACTCATTTAGCAATTTACGAGAATACCGTCTAAATGTTGTCCATAAAAGAGGTTGGGGTAAAGAATCTGATAGCACTTTTACAGATCAAATTTAGATAGATAATCTAGATAGTTACTGTAATATATTGTTTTGTAAAATGATTTATCTCAAGAACATTACATTTTAATGTACGTTTGCCGAAACTGATTCTTAATCTACTAGATGACCTAGTTAGAAAAAAGAAATACTTTCCGGGACCTTACATCTACATGGCAGCGTAGAACTTTTTGCTGGAAATGCAGTGAGAAGGTCAAGTCTGACAATAAAAAAATATGAAAAAATTTAAATGTCACTTTGAAAAATCATCATTTGTATGTCGCCAGGGTAGGCACTACCTACCCTAGAGTACATGATATCATACAATTTTTTTTTAAATTTCACATTGGGTTTAATTTTTTTCATGTTATATTTATCGTCAAATTTGACCTTCTTATTGCTTTTCTAGCAAAAAGTTCTATACACGCCAGCGCTACATGGTACCCATGGTTTAAGGGTTCAAAACTACAAGCATCGGTCAAGTTGTCCTGTGAGTGCTTCGTAAAATAAGTTCACTCAAATAATTTGAAAAAAAAATACAAACTTCTCATAGCGTCCAAAATATGAGACAAATTCTTAAAATTATAAAAAGCTGCATAATTGTTGCACTGCATAAGCATCATACTCATGAATCCGTCCAGAATTACAGCCTTGAATAGATCTGGACATTCTTAAAAACGCTCGGAATTGGCAAATCATCCGAAACCCATACAACTTTTTGATTGTATTGCACTTAATCAGCTTTTTCCTACACCACCTGTCTCTTCAGAAAAATTAGTAATATCAAAACTCACATAAATCCCGACTGCGATCATTTTACCTTCAAGAGAGAAATTCTTCCTATTACTTGTAGGTGATTATACAATTTGTTCTCAAATGCTGCATCTTATACTAGATAAACTTTTACCTGTCGTAGCTATCGTTATCAACTTATCTCCTACAACCTGGAAAAATGCACATGCAGGGATTACCCTCTCCCAAAAACTACAAACCCTTCGTCATTTAGTTAGTATAGTCCAGTTTCCTTCTATCTACCTATCCTTTCTAACGTTCTTGTTTAGTCCGCAACCAATTTTGCATTTCTTAATCAAATACAGTTTACTGAATCACTTTCTATCCAGATTTTGCCCCGGGCATAGTCATGGCACTATCACAGTCAGGGTACTCCTGAAAGTCTCTGACGATATAAGGTTAGCTTCTGACAATAATAAACTGATTATACTCACACTATTGGACTTCTGTAGTGAATTTAACTGTGTAGACTTTAATGTACTTTTGATGTACTCCACTTATTACAGAAATACGCTTGGTCGTATTTTTTATTGCGTTAAACTAGAAACTAGAGGTAATATACCTAAGTATTTAATATTAATTTGAACTTAATACCTCAAGCAGTTCCGGAGAAAAAGGGCTTTGACGCTTGGACAGACGTGAGAGTCTGGAGTTGTATGTACCTAATAGACATCAATTATCAACTACCTGATTGGCAGTGGCACTTTGCTTTGCCTCACGTATACTTCTTCATTAGTGACTTCCCGCGCGAGGCCGAAGTCCGAGATCTTGCAGACAAGGTCTGGACTGAGGAGAATGTTGCGAGCCGCCAGATCTCTGTGTATTATCTGAGAACAATATTACCCAGGATACCAATATTTTTTCCATTATTCTTAGGGTTCCTTAGTACCTAAAAGGTACAAAAGGAACCTTTATGGTGAGACTCCGTTGTCCGTCCATCCGTCCGTCCGCGTCCGTCCGTCCGTTCGTATGTCACAGCCTCGTAACTTTAGCACCGTTAAAGATAAAGACTTAAGATTTTCTACAAAAATAGCATTCACTTGCATACATAACACGGTTAAAAAAAAAAAAATTGTTCAAAATATTTCCAATACAAAAGTGATAAAAATAAAAAATAAATTCTTAAAAATACAATATAGGTATTAAATTGTAGATATTAAATAGCTGATTGTAAAAAATACTGGCACCGTTTTCGAGAAATCGTTGAAAAATCCAAAAAAATGAGGATTATAAGTCATAACTGACCAATTACAGGAAAACTATAGCGATTAAAAAAAAGTTGATAACATATGAGAAATATAAAAAAAAAATGTAAAATAAGTAACAAAAATATTTTATAAAAATAAAATGGGTATCAACTTGTAGAAATTAAAAAGTTGACTATAAAAATATATACTTTTAGTATATTTACTGGCACCGATTTCGAGAAATCTTTGAAAAACCACAAAAAATGCATGTCGCCCCCCCCTTGTTTCCGAAACTAATGAACCGAAAAATATGAAAAAAGCATGGTAATTTGGAATTACGTAAAGATTACAGGAAAAATATAGTGGGTGAGAAATTCACGATAACAAAATGAAATTTTTCATCCACGAATTTTATTTCGAGTACGGTATAAAAATATTTGAGTCTCTCTTTTGTGGTACAATCAATTCTATTTTTAGTTATCAGAAACAGTTATGGGCAAGATTTTAAATACCTTCTTCCTGACTGTTCACAAAACTGTCGAATTACGGAACCCTAGTGCGAGTCTGACTCGCACTTGACCGGTTTTTTTTTTATTCCATGCATTTATTTTGTAACTAGTATAAAACAATACTGGTACTTATAGAGCTTTAAACTCTCTCGTTTTGTAAACATTTTAATATTTATTTAGACGGGTCTAAGAAACACCCAAATAATTTCAATCATGTATTTATAGTGTCTCCAACATGGGACCCAGTTAACGGAAAATTTAAGTCGCGTGTTTCATCTGAAAGTGCGTCTCCGGATATTGTGAGTGTTGTGTGCCGTGCGTGAGACAGACAAAAATTAATTTTAAAGACCAATGTTTGTGCGGGTAGATGAAGAAAAAACATTTTGTGTCGCCAACCGCAACTCATCACTGCGGCTTGCTGAACTTGCCAGTTTCCCGTAGACCATAAAGCATGCAACTGCCTCGAAACGTTGGGTGCCTTTTCTCAAACAAAAGGTAATAAAAAAACATCGCGGTAGACCCGTCTAAATAAACATTAAAATGAATACTGGTTCTTGTTCCACTAGGTAATATATATGTCGCAGCGATATGATAAAAGCAGAGATTTGACCAAATGCCGGGAGATGTTGAAATTGCAATGAAATTTTGTAATTTCTCTGAGAAAATCTACATGCACCTTACTACATACTGACGCTGAAGAAATCGAAGGTGACGGTACCTGCATGCCCTAAAAGGCGTGTATTTGTGCCTGAAGTACGGCAATAAGGGTCACTCCCTATCACGCTGTAATATAAAATCGTCGGTGAAAAACGAGTTTTACTGTTCTAGTGACCAACTGACAGTCCAAACTTGGAAGCACTAACGTGGATAAATGACGTGACCATAATATGTATATATTATTGTACTTACTCCTTTTGTACCAACATGATGCATGCCCTTCGCTGTTTGAACAGCAAAACTCAGTAGTAATTGTGACGTTACCCGCAACAAGTTACCCACTGGCAACTCGTAATACTTGTTCGTCTGCGCCCTCCGGAGGAACTGATGAAGAGACTCCGAGAGCAGTTCCATGATCAGATATGTTGGTAACTGGAAGTTTAAAAACTCTTCGATCAAACTTTAGCCTACTTTTGTTACTCTTACAAAAGATACATTTCAAGCCAGATCTCAAGCTTAGCTTAAGCATTAAAGTACTCGTTGCAGTGCTTTAATTTATATACCGTTATTTTTACGTTTGTCAAAAACAGTGTTTATACGTAACATTTTATGTTTTCAGTTTTGAGCAGCAACACGACGAGTGTTGAACACACTGTTGTTGCGCACTTTAAGAATAGGATTAGTAATGGCGCCCGTTCTTTGCCAATGGCACCCTTTCAATATCTGCCTCTGTCAGACACTTTAGGTGCCATTTCGGGTTTGAGAGCACGGTGCCGAAACCTTCGCACCAGTGACGCCACTGTCCGTCACCAGCCTGTTTTTTATGAGGCTAGGCAATTTGGGATGGATATTATACCGCCATCAATTCGTCCCAGGCAATGATAGGCCATCTGGTTGTACCTGTCTGCGAGCTGTCCTCTTATTATCTCCCAAATAACTTCGGGAGGATTTGCGAGTATGTTGGTGGTACCTCCACAGTCAAGCTCTATTAAACCTTAATTCTCACGAATAAATGATTAACTTACTGATTCCCATCCTTGTGCTTGAAGGACAGCGATAAGACTCACCTCCCAACACGATGCCATGTAATTTTTTTATTGGTGAAATGTGAGCGTTATAAAGACTTCACAGTAGGGTGTCCCAAAAAAATCAGAGTTATTTTTTTAACGCATATCCTCTAATTACGTTCGTATGATGACAAAACTATTGTAAATAAAGTTTCATGTACTTAGAACCACGGCAACCCGTGCCGACTTGCATCGAAACATGTCAGTACTTGCATACTAGGCGCGCGGCAGCTAACATATCAATGTACAAGTTATTGCTTGTTTGTTTTATTGGTAATCGCATTGTTTTCGTTGAATCAAGATGTAAGTGGAGTTACGCAGTTCAAAGAAGGATATATTCTTAATAGGAGACGTAAAACACCAAATTACCGGTTCAAAACTTCCCTCTAATGGACAAGTGCTGGTAGTTCTGTTCTATAATATTCGTGAAGTGAATTAAAGTGTCAATGAAAGCGCAAATCTTGCTATTTGTGAGTGCATTATTATCTATTGGGAAAAGGCACGTATACCAACAAAATCTTTACCTAACCGTGTGAAGAAACTAGTTACTTTATACCAAGTTTGAAGAGATTTGCAAAAAAAAAACACAAGATGTGTTTGAGCAAACTTAGACAATTTGTTTCATATTGCACATGCCAATGCGCTTCAGTTAATAAAGATAAACGAAGACAGGATATTTCTACAGAGACAGAGAGAGCCAGGTCGCCCCGGTCACTTAGCTGGTGTAGACAAAAAACTGACCGAAAAAGAGGAAAAGGCGCGACTTAGATGCATTGAGGAGCAAAAGCGGCGTGCTAAATATTTTTCATCTCTGACGCCTTCGACATCATCTTATGAACCCGTACAAGAAGATTTGTCATCTGATTCTGAACAAATGGAGTTACAAAAAAGTTTGCACACCCTAACTGAGAGCACACGGCCTGATTCTAATAAAACTTCTATAAGAAAAAGTTTTATTACTCCAAAATTACTAGCAGCGCTAGATCTATGTCAGATAAGTATGAGAAATTCTGTGTTTATTATTGAAGCAACTATTGAGGCACTGGGACATAACACTGACGAATTTCCCCTCAGCAAGTCCTCCATTCAAAGAATTCGCACGGAAAAGCGAACTGAGCGCGCCCAAGCAATAAAAGTTGACTTCCAAAACGAGGTTCCGGATACTGTTACTGTCCACTGGGATGGAAAACTGTTGCCGGCTTTAGATGCACGCAAATCTAAAGAAGAATGACTACCGATACTAATTTTTTACTATAATAAAGAACAACTTCTTGCTGTGCCAAAGTTGGACAACTCTTCAGGACGCGAACAAGCCGAGGCAGTTTGGAACGCTATTGTTGACTGGAATCTTGAAGATAAAGCGCAGATTCTCTGTTGTGAGACTACTGCTTCAAATACAGGTCGTATTAATAGCGCCTGTGTGCTTCTTGAACAGAAACTGAATAAAGAAATGCTTATTTTTGCATGTCGCCATCATGTTTACGAGTTGGTGTTAAAAGGCGTATTTGAAGCAAAAATCAGCCAAGTCACTACAAGCCTTGACATTCCATTGTTCAAAAAGTTCCGGGAAAACTGGAACAACATCGAGCCGGAAAGAATACAGAGCTATCCAGAAAGGCTTTCATGCCCGAGTCTTTCAAAAATTCACAAACTGCTAGAATTTAACCGTTCTGAATTAACTAAAGACATTGCTAGAGACGATATCGAGAATTAATAGAACTTTCAATAATATTTCTTGGCGGAGATATAGGGAAGGAATTTAAGATTCGGCCTCCAGGCGCTATGCACCAAGCTCGATGGATGGCGAGAGCAATTTATTCACTAAAAATATCACTTCTTAGTTCCCAGTTCAGAATTTCAAAGAAAGTAAAGGAAGCTCTATTAGACGTTTGCCTGTTCATCGTGACATCCTATGTCAAGCCCTGGCTGCAATGCGGTTTAGCAGTAAAAGCACCTTACCAAGACCTGCGCTTTCTGAAAGCCATGAAGAACTACGAAACAATAGACAAAAGTATCTCAAAAGCGGCTTTACAGAAGTTCTGCCAACATTTATGGTACTTGATAGATGAAGTGTCTATCTTGTCTCTATTTGATGATGATGTAGATCAAGAGACCAAATCAAAAATGGTTGCTAACTTAGCCAATGAAAATTAATTAGCTCATAATAAGCGCTACATCCCATCAAAAGAAGAACTTTGTGGCCCCCTTTACGAGAAAAGCCTGGTCTGGTTTTCACAGCAACTTTATGTTTGGTGTTCCCTCCTATAATAGGACTAATAGGTTTAGGTTAATTACTCACTGTCTCAGTACATGCCCCGATAGGTTTGACGACATTGAAACAGTTTCCCAATCCCATCATAATCACCACCTCATGTAGCAAATCAGCTTGAGCACAATCTGGAGCATTCATGTGTGTGGTTTTCACAGCAACTCTATGTTTGGTTTCCCCTCCTATAATAGGACTAATAGGTTTAGGTAAATTACTCACTGTCTCAGTACATGCCCCGATAAGTTTGACGACATTGAAACAGTTTCCCAATCCCATCATAATCACCACCTCATGTAGCAAATCAGCTTGAGCACAATCTGGAGCATTCACGTGTGTGGTTTTCACAACAACTCTATGTTTGATTTCCCCTCCTATAATAGGACTAATAGGTTTAGGTTAATTACTCACTGTCTCAGTACATGCCCAGATAAGTTTGACAACATTGGAATGATTTCCCAATCTCATCATAATCACCACCTCATGTAGCAAATCGGTTTGAGCACAATCTGGAGCATTCACGTGTGTGGTTTTCACAGCAACTTTATGTTTGGTGTCCCCTCCTATAATAGGACTAATAGGTTTAGGTTAATTACTCACTGTTTCAGTACATGCCCCGATAAGTTTGACAACATTGGAATGATTTCCCAATCTCATCATAATCACCACCTCATGTAGCAAATCAGCTTGAGCACAATCTGGAGCATTCACGTGTGTGGTTTTCACAGCAACTTTATGTTTGGTTTCCCCTCCTAGGTTCAGAAACAATGCCTTTTGTAAATAGGAAAATGTAGTATCTTATATAAATGTGATGTGCTTGAGAAAAAATTGAGGTTGTTAACTCCAATACTAGTATGACATAATTGAACTTTGCCGTAAAAAAATAGAGCTTCGTTTCAGTTAAATAAGGATGTACTTATAAGTATTTTTATGGCTTTACCTACTCCAGCTTCGAATAGAGCTTCAGCCAAAAATATTCTTCCAAAGTTTCCTTTACCCAAGACGTCTAAGAGAAGCAGCCTGCTCCGGTTAAAATGCCAGGCGTCAAAAGTTATGTTATCGAGAGAGTTTAAGCACAGTGGTGGTTCTGGCACCTATAGACAAAGATAGCATTAAAATAAGTATACATACTGAATGTAAACAAACAGGAATGATAATAGATTTGTTAAAAATGTAGTGTGTAACTAAAGTATTAATTAAATAGTTTTTACTGCAAGAAAAACTTGTTAATGAATTTTAACAAACGAGGTGTCAAACGATTTGTAAGGAACCTTGCCAATTCTAATTGGGACAATAACACGTCTTCTCATGACTAAGGATATTTTTAATGCAAAATTATGATAAGATATAAAAGCGTCGCCTTGTTCGTCGTAAGTGAAAACATAATGTAAACTTGCGAAGTTCTATATATTCAGTAGCAAGGTGAAACTCTTACTTCCACTCTCCCCTATCTACCAACTTTTCTGTTAACTAACTACACTATCTACTTATCCATCTATCTGCCTACCTACTCAACCCACTCACTTGTAGCTTGAGTTGTGAAAACGCGAAACTCTAATTATAAAATTAAATACTAACAAGGTTTGGAAGGTCTTAATCTAGTGTTTGGCCAAGTAATCGTCTAGCATCTGAGAAAGGACCCCTCGTTGTGAACCGCATTAATGTAACCCCAGTTCTTTTAGTGGTAATAAGAATTGATCCGAGCTCAACATTTCCTAATAACTTTAATTACGTTGCCTGAAGTAACCGAGATTTAAATAGTTCCTTTGACCTTAATAAATAGGATAACCTCTGCGCCTAGCTGAATGTCAATACTGAATTGAAACTATTCTAGAGAATAGGCTTTGTAAAAGAGTGAGAAGGGTAAAATAAACTAAATTTAATTCATCAAGAAGATACCGCAATTTTATGTTGTTTTGTTTAATAGCCCCTACCAGTTAATTTGGGTTCGATAAGAGCGAACGCTTCTATGGTTCTGCTTAGTAATGTAAATAGATGAGTAAAATACGCTCCTGGATAATAAGAGTATAAAGATGAACATAAAAGTATTTACCTTTTGTATGGGGAATAACCCTTTATATTTTTGAACAAAAGGTTTTGTTTTGTTTTAATTTATTTGAAATTGTGATTAAATACTTTAAATTTTTAACAATCTCTTAAAATTACAAAGTGGATGTTTCATAGGTTCAAAATAATTTTAAAAACTTCACCGGTTTATCAGCTTATCAAGTAATTTAAAAAAGGTGCTTCTTAATAGGCCATTTTATGATGATATCGGCTTCGAAAGTTAGTTAGGTAAAAAATTGGTTAAAAAAGTATTAATTTTTTGTTTCTAATTTATCTTTCTGGTTTGTGATGCACTCAAATAATAATGTTAAGAGTATTCCAAAGCGACGGATTTCGCAATAAAAATATAATAAAAAAAAAATTATTGTTTGTAAAAATTGTTTAAGGTATTTTTTGTTCATTCTTATGGCCCACATTAGTAATAAATCACCAGAAGCATTCAAATAAACTCAAATTGAACGATGAGTGAACGATAAAAAAAAGTATTTTTGTAAATCATTTTATTTCATAGACATTTGGTATTAGTTTGTATTCATTTTGTAATTTTAAAATAATTTTCAAAATTTAACTATGTTTAACTCGAGCCAAAAAAATTCACTTTGAACTTTTTTGGGTAACTCGTGTAGATTTTCTGTAGCTTATTATTTTACGTAAGAAAGAATGACTCAAGACAGTTATGTTACAAAAAAAATATGTACAAAATTCTTACCACAAAAAAGTTATGATTTTGTAAGCCGCTGCGGTAGAAAATTTGCAAATACAGATAAAAAAATCATAACTTCTGAACTACCAAAAATTGCGGAAGATACATAGCATATTTTCGGATACACCTAGGTGTGAGGAATCTATAAAAAAAATTAGACGTCACTATTTGGACCACCCTGGAGATAACTATTTTCAATTCTTCGGAATTCCAGTAAGTAAGAAGTCGTCCAGATATTTCAGAATCAAAGCTACAATATGTGAAAGGTGTCCCTCTCAGGTAAATGTAATTTTAGCTAACTGGTCTTCATGTTAGATCCAGAATAATTTCAGAAGTACTTAAGGCTATCTCTCGGCCACATTGTACTTGAGAATATTAATTCAAGGAGAGATATATCTACTCACACCTGACGAACGTAAAGTCTTTGCCCCGTTTGGTGTACAGAAGATTCTACTTAGCACGGCATTGCTGGGCTAAAAGGGTGGGACTTTCCTTTAGTATGAACAAATGCATCTACTCATTACCATTATTTTTCAGGGAATATCATTCAAAAATAGAAATCATTCCCTTTCTATGGATACCAAACTACATCAGTATTTTTATTAAATTTAAAAGCTTCCATTTTTTTATAGGGAAAGTTTGACTCCAGAATTATTCACTTTTATTAAATTCGCGTACAAGGCTTTGCTCTGAACTCCGCACTGATAGCTCTTACACCAAATATTTTATATCAATAAAAAAGTATCATGACATACTACACACGTAGGTAGAAGTTTTGTTTTCCTGGTTTCAATGGGTTATTTCTGGACACGAAATCAAACTTTCTCAATGTAAATCAGAGAGCGAGAATCACGAGTTCAATCTATTTAATCGTTACTTTATTTATCTTTACTTCACAACAAAATAATGTTCTATCGCTTAAGAGGCTTTCTTGACTAGTTATTCAGGGAGGCTTTTCACTGAATTCTTTCAACGAATCGTCACAAAATTGATCAAAAATCTTGATTATAAAATCTGCTTATTCTATTCGAACTCAAATCTGGAGCCTAAACCCAGATTTATCTACCTCTTTGACCTACATTTCCCTAGTCCCAAAATCCAACGAGATTTAGCACTCTGAAAACCTTCAAAGCCTACGGATCCTAACCCGAAAGTGTCTATGTACGATACCAATACATAATTGACTAAAACCTGCACTATCAGGAGCTTAGAACTTTAGAACTCTACTTTTCTCAGAGTACAATTCACACGTCCTTCATTTTCACATACCTGACTACGTGTTCATTGTCCTAGTACCCGTACAGATATTCTAGAGTCCTAATCAATATCTTAGAACTTTAGAACTCTACTTTTCTCAGAGTACAATTCTAACGTCCTTCATTTTCACATACCTGACTACGTGTTCATTGTCTTAGTACCCGTACAGATATTTTCGAGTCCTAATCAATATCTTAGAACTTTAGAACTCTACTTTTCTCAGAGTACAATTCTAACGTCCTTCATTTTCACATACCTGACTACGTGTTCATTGTCCTAGTACCCGTACAGATATTCTAGAGTCCTAATCAATATCTTAGAACTTTAGAACTCTACTTTTCTCAGAGTACAATTCTAACGTCCTTCATTTTCACATACCTGACTACGTGTTCATTGTCATAGTACCCGTACAGATATTTTAGAGTCCTAATCAATATCTTAGAACTTTAGAACTCTACTTTTCTCAAAGTACAATTATAACGTCCTTCATTTTCACATACCTGACTACGTGTTCATTGTCCTAGTACCCGTACAGATATTCTAGAGTCCTAACCAATCTAAAACTATAATTTCCTAAGATCCCTCGTAACATCTTACCTAATTTAGGTATCCAGGAATAGTAAATAATAGTCTCTAGCCTATTAAGGTGTAAAACAAAACTAAAGATAAAATCGCACATTTAACTTATTCGTGTGTGTGTGTGTGTAGTTTGTCCTAACGAATATCTTGACTAATTTGAGTATCCAAACTTTACCTGCCTATTATATGTACCTAGAATAAGAATTCCTAGTCTGCCAAATGTGTAAACCCCAAGACTAGAGATAAAATCTCATATTTATATTTAATTGTGTAAGAGTGGTGAGTCCCAAAGAGCACAGCCCCCAACTAATCTGAAATAAAGAAGCGAGACGAGTTGGATCTCTGTGTGCATCTAATCCCTATAACTCTCCGTGGCAATCAGCGGGTGATTCAAGGTAAAGGGCCTCACCAAACTGACCAAAAGTTCCCTATATGTTTGTGTAGTAAATATATTAATATTCATAAAGACCATGACTGCACCACTAATGAAAAAAGGAGGGGTCAACGTCCGGTACACTCTTCTACATGTTCGCCTCCGCAACATCGAATGGTAACATCAGAAATGGGAGATTTTATACGGTATAACCAAACCGCTGCAGTGTCATCTCAAAACGACTCCCCCTCTGGAGAGGTTGAAGGAAATACAGTTCAGGTTTTTGTCTCCATTAGGTTACCTTGCACTAGTTTTCCAAAGAGATTTTTCTTTGTTTAGCATCACATATTTTCCCTACCTAATGGCCGTTAAGCCTACTGGAAATAATTCCAAACTCAACCCAGAGTCGCCCACCTTTCGTCACGTTCAAAACACTGAGTAGCTCCCGCGCTAATATTCCCTCACTTTTACAAAACCTAGTAAACTACAGAACCCAACGCCCAAATCTGATGTCCGCGTCCCAAAAACTGGTCTGATCTGAGCGATGTATCACGAATTCCATTTTTCCCTCGGAGAGCCAAACTTTACGCCAGAGCGTTCAGTTCAAAGCCTTTACGGCCGCGACATCCATATTTACCTAAGGTAGCCCCTTGAATTCTAAGGAAGTCATTTGAAACAAGCCTCAAAAAGAATGCCCTAAAACTAATTCACGTCTACGTCCCTTACGGGAAAACGCCTCGAACAAAAACTCACGAATACCTAAATTTAAATTGCACTTTCTCAAAAAGTATCCCAAGCTCTAGAGAATTCTGACAGATCTTTGAAGAAGATGATAACCCCGGGGGAAAATAGTATATCTCTATAAAACAAACGCCCCGATGATTAATAAAACCCCCAGAAAATAACTTCGCGACTGTTTACCGCACAACTATCTCGCTTGACGGACCTCGAAGACTAAACCCCGCTCCTGGCCCTACAACTCCTTTTATCAAATCTCCCGGCGCTCCTCCTCTACGTTTCTTTCGCGCCCCGCTTCCCTTTACTTCACTCTCCATGTCCAACCCACGCCTTTTATCCTTTGAATTGCCTTATATGTTCATGAAAACCAAAATCAAGAACCGGCCCACCGTAATCATAATGTTTTCCCTTTTAGCTTGGAAACCATATTTTTATTCATTTTTCATGATTCTTATTTTCCCTGTTACCAACCATTAAGATAATGAAAATATCTAGAATTCAATTGAGTAGTTTTACTTTATTTTGAGTTAAAATAGGAAAATGAAATCTTTTTCCCTACTAATTTGATAATTACGCCACCTAGATGAATCATTCGTTACCTTTGCCTTAGCCTTAGAACCACTTCATATAATCTAGACTTTGTCAAAGTTCATGAGTTTATTGCAAGACACACAGGTGTCGCTCTCATTTCTTCCAATACTAAATATCAACAAGCCAGGCAGACTAACGATCGAAGCGCCACCCTGCCAACGCTAGTGAGCGATGAAGAAAACCCTTAAACCTACCGCGCCCACATCGCCCGCCTTTTCCTTTTCTTACTTTTCCTAATGCCCCCTAATTCTCTCTTCTCAAAACACTTTTACTTCTCTTCTTTCTCTTTTCCTTCTCTATTACCATACATGGTCATGAACCATACTCGCTTACGGCGCGGATTACTTTAATATTCGCATAATTTAGTGTATAAACAACATTTATAATTTAGTGTATAAACTCAATTTACGTGACTTTAACTCTATTTTCCTACTTCCAAACATTAAGAATAAAACACCTGGAATTTATTAAAATAATATTTCCTAATGTTTGAGTAAAATAATAAAATAAAATCTGTTCTTTTTTTTAAAACCCGCATATACCCCCAAACTTAAGCGTTCCCCGCACATCAAGCAGAATCTGATGTCGCTTCCATTCTCAGCTGATATTTAGACACCAACGAACGCCAGCAACGTGAAGGTAGAGGCGCCGCCTTGCGACAGAATGTTAGTGAGTGCTAAAGGGACAAAGGTCTGTTACAAAGGACCATAGCAAACTTTATTATAAAACAAGTGAAGAACGTTTTCCATTATTTCAATTATGACTGAAGGAACCTCCATAAGCCTCGGAACCCAAGTTGATCTCAATTATTTTTTTGGCCAAGCCAACAATCCTACACTGCCTTTGTATACTGTACTCAGCCCCTTTTTCTCAGTTATGCTTTTGGTGCATCATTGATTTAATTTTGTAAAGTTGTATCAAGAAACCGGACAAGTGCGAGTCCGACTCGCCCACCGAGGGCTCCGTTTTTTATCTTAGCCGTATCTTTTTTTCACGTTGACTTATAAGTTTGATTTTTTCACAGACTGTAGACTTAGGTATGTGGTTTTAATTTTAACTCGATACCTACACGCGTTCCCGAGATAAAGGGTCTTGACAGACAGACGGACCGATGGACAGACGGACATACGGACATACGGACATACGGACATACGGACAGACGGATAGACGGATAGACGGAAAACAAAGTGATCCTATAAGGGCTCCGTTTTTTTTCTTGAGGTAC
The DNA here is from genome assembly GCA_910592155.1 of Ypsolopha scabrella. Taxonomy (NCBI): domain Eukaryota; kingdom Metazoa; phylum Arthropoda; class Insecta; order Lepidoptera; family Ypsolophidae; genus Ypsolopha; species Ypsolopha scabrella. Next base: position 12,965,745 of record OU342982.1, read on the forward strand.
GGAACCCTAGTAGTAAATTTTTGGACGTTAATATCTCGAGTACTTTTAAGGGTGCACAAGCAAAATCTCGCATTCCAGTGTTAGGTATTTTCTTGCACGCAGGCAGTCTCGTCTCTATTGTATTAGCTGGCTATTTTGAGATGATAACTTACTACTTACCATTGTATCCGCAGGCGTTAGTCTTGTCTTAATTTTATTAATACTGACTACATAGTAAAATAGAACAACCATTATGAGGAAGCCGAGACCGGTAGCAATTCCTGCCAGGGTAATCTTTTCACTGTATGACGTTTCAAAAGATTTTGCTGAAATAGAAATTACAATAATAATCATATTGTCGAACAGAAAAAGATTTACGATTTACAATTTTACACCAAGTACTAAAATTATGGTTTGGTCCATTGGCTATCTCTTTTTGTTTGAAGATTCGCTCTCATTTTATTCTCATCCAAATTTTACTACTAAAGAAATTATGGTTATTGTTTTAATAATTAAATCTATGTTTTGATTAGAGTGCGTTAGGGCGACTCTATTCGCCCGAACTCCCATACTAGCGCAGTTCGCTGATCATATCCTTATTTATAGGTACTTGCTTATGATTTTTTCTTTTTCAGCAAATCCCATAAAATATCCACGACGTGAAACTAAAACATTTATCAAAATAAAATGCATGGTACAAAAGTTACAAGCGTATAAAAGTCCTGGATTTTACACATATTTTGATGAATGTTTATGTACCGTAATGTCATAGAAGCGATACAACAAATCAAATAATTTTAGTTTTACAGCATAGTATATTTTATAATATACAACATTATTTCATTTCGATTTTTGGGATATTTCTCCTGAAATCATAGGAGCCACCAAAACCATTCTCAAGTTTTTTCAAAACATGAATGTTGTCTCGCGTTAGCTTGCCTCTCACACCGTGTTCGGTTAGTTCCGTACGAGCTCGGGGCCAACCGATAACAATCAGTCGGTGCTCTATAATCCGAAGTTGAATGTAGAATGTAATAGCAAGCATAGCGACCCCATGCGCGACTGACTTCAAGCCGCCGACTACAGGCTTCTTAACCTAGTTCTTAAAAAATTGAACTGAAATTGACATTGGGGTAAAAATGTACATTAGTGGGCGGACCGTAGGGGGTGGATGGGAGCGTAGGGATCCAAGGGGGAGGCCTACCCCCTGGTATCCCCTCCCTCCCTTGTAGCAAACCCATGGTTTCCGAGATATTTATGGTTGAAGTTTGAGGTTATGTGTGTGATATTGGTAAAGTTTTTGAAGTCATCTTCTTGATTTATGAGTGAAGGGGTTGGGGGAGGGAGTTAGACACCTCGTGCCACTTTTTTATGGAGACGCACAGTGATTTTTGAAAGAATTTTAAAAATTATATGAATATAATCACAAGTTTTACAGACACTGATTTTGTTTTCGCACAAATCTAAGTTGATCTTTGAACCATTTGAACCTTCCAATACAGAAGTCCATTGTTGGAACATTTGACCAATCAGAACAGAAGTTACTTTTTTGACACAAATTCACTTCTGCAACGGCTCCGACGCTGCGGGAAGTGCAGCGCCTTCGCCCTTGCGTAACAAAGCGCAGGCACCCGTGCTGCATGAGGCGACCAGCCTCAGCCGCTACGGCTCGCACGGTTGCCTGCGCTTTATTAAAGCGGTCGGGGGCTGCTCTCCCTCCGCGTCTCCGGCTTTTTATACCTATATACACTCTAGGGGTAATAGCCACAAGACTGTATAGAGTCGGGGTGCTCTAAGTCGGTTTTTGAAAAGTTTTAATCTATCAGCACAAAAGTTGGTTTAAAGTCAGAAGTAGATCGTGTTGTGTCATGAAGAAAACAAAATGGCTGATTATGTTCTGTTTGGCCAAATTGTAACAGTAATTTTTGTGATTAATTAAGTGAATAATTCAACTTAGGTAAATACAGTAAAACTCTTTACATATTGTTAGTCTATAAACTCCACCTTTGCTTAACAAAACGCAACAGACATGTCAAAAGTGATCCTTGTGAGACAAAATGGTGATTTTAATACCAATCTTTAGTAATTTATTTCTCGAAAACCAAGAGTTTGCTGCAAAAAAGAATTCGCTCAAAGACGTCTTATATCATCTATTTTCTGCCAAAAAATTACGAAAGCCCAAATCAGCGTCCACTAATGTACATTTTGTCCGACATGGGCTTATTTTGGAGATTTCTATAACAAAAAAGCAAACCAAATGCGAGTTGGACTCGCGCACGAAGGGTTCCGTACCATTATCTATAAAAACCAGCCAAGTGCGAGTCGAAAAATTGAAAAATGTCATGTCGGTTGAATGGGAGTGCGCAGGTCCGAGTCGCACTTGGCCAGTTTTGGTATTTGTTTTTATAGCGGCAACAGAAATACATCATCTGTGACAATTTCAGCTGTCTAACTACCACGGTTCATGAGATACAGCCTGGTGACAGACGGACAGACGGACGGACAGCGGAGTCTTAGTAATAGGGTCCCGTTGGTTACCCTTTGGGTACGGAACCCTAAAAACGGCAAAAAAATCATTTCTTTTGTATGGGTGTGCGCGGGTCCGACTCGCACTTGGCCGGTTTCAGTATTTGTTGTTATAGCGGCAACAGAAATACATTATCTTGTGAAAATTTCAACTGTCTAACTATCACGGTTCATGAGATACAGCCTGGTGACAGACGGACGGACGGACAGACAATCCCGACGCTACGTATCTACTTAGTTTAGGTTATAGTGGACCGCCGATATCAACCTTACGTTATAAAAGGAGGTCCTCTGTAACTTCAACTCAAACTTGACTCAAGAATGAGTTCAAGTAATCACTTTCCGCGGAGCCTTAGTAATATGGCTCCGTTGGTTGCCCTTTGAGCACGGAACCCTAAAAATATAAAATTTCACTCATCAACAAGCTTCGCCAAACTTCCCTTAATTTTTCCCAATCAATGAAAACACACAACTATGTATAAAACACTAAATAACGTCGGAATACTCGTGTAAACAAAATATATTTGGCATTTTTAGAAATAGAGTTAGTAATAGTAGGTTTATTGAACTTATTTGGCCAAATTTTAATTAGTTAACAAGTGTTGTTTACGGAGATTTACGGTGCTAGACTCCGTATAGGGTGGCGTCTCTCATCTCGCTGCACCCGTCTGTGGGCTGAAAATCGACTTTCATAGACTTAAGATTAAATTTTCTTTTAATTGTATTTTTTTTGCGTTTTGCGGGCGTCAGCAATCTTCAGCCCAGCTCAAGTCTGACTCCTGTAGTGGACAAGAACCCAGCGAGACCCGCAATTCCAGCCGGGTTGTCTCCAACCCGAAAGTTAGAGACTTCTTTATAATATGGGTAAAATATATTTAAAAAATCTTGTGACTCATTGAGCACCACTTGGAGGTCACGTGTCGGGTCTTCAGGGTAAACCGACGAACGCAAATAACGGCCAAACCCATGAAGAGTTATGAAAAATGGATGGTTGAAACTATCCACGGTTGTTCAAAAAGGTTCCACCTACCAACGATAATGTAGACGCCTTTGTAGACGTATTCAACTTCATTGGAAGCGTTACAAGCATAGTTGCCCATATCAGCTTCTATGACATCACTAATGGTAAGGGATTGGTTCGTAAAATGCCGACGCGAATGCGTGTGCGCCGGTAGAGCGCGTCCATTGTAATACCAAGTAATTCGAGGAGGAGGGACGCCAAAAGCGCTGCATTTCAGTACAGCCTTACCACCTATTCTTGCTTTTAAGTTTTGTGGTTCAACTTCAAACACTGGAGCCTCTAAAAACAAACAAGCGTGATTTAAAAAGCTCTATCTAACGAAATTTTCAACGATTTTATTCCCGAGGCATATCTTATCTATCTATAGATACTAATACAAAAGTAGGAAAAATGTCATGTCCTTAAAAAGAGTATTTTTTCAAAATTTTAAATTAGAATTCTTGTCCGTTTCTCTATCTGTCTATCTGTGTGTATGCATGTAAGTATGTATGTATGTATGTTCCGTTTTAACTCGATAACCACTCAACGAATTTGGATGCGGTATCTTTATTATCATTGTAGTGGCACTAGTCAACGTATTGGCTTTAAAGGGTGTTGATAAAGTAACACCCAAGCCCGAAACGGGGCAGAGATTGAATGAACCCGGGCGAAGCCGTGGGCTAAAGTACATTATGTTAAACTAAGCCATGAATGTTTTTTAATTTGAATATTACATTATGTCTGGGATAGGCTACTTGATGAGAGAGTTTCAGAGAATGCTGGAAAGACGCATGACTGAAAATGTTTAGGTTTAAGTATTTCATATTTTAAGCGCTAATATTTTGTGAATTTATGTCGTGTCGAACCCGCCTTTGTTACGTTATGGTGTATGCTGTGTAACAACTGCAATAATTAATAAATTGAAATTGAAATAATACAAACCATAAACCTTCAAAATAGTGGTATGATATAATTTGGCTTCATTGGAGAAGAAAGGTGGTCTTCCTTCGTTTGTTACCTCGCAGGTATAGTTACCGTGGTCTGAGGATTTCACTTGACCTATTCGCAATATTTTTCCAAAACTATCTAATGTTAGATGTTGAGAAATATCTAAGACCACTTCTGAATTTTTGTACCAGGTAACTGCAGGTACTGGACTGAAAACATAAAAATATGTTAAAAGTTTGTTCAAACAAACTATTTAGTACGTGAATGGAGTCATGCATTGAGAGTTTTAATATGATAGTTTTATAACCGGGAAAGTAATTCTCATAAAGGTTCCACAACTTACCCGATCAGAAAATTTTTATGTCATAAAAAACCACTGGTGTTTACAAATTAAACGTTTTCCAAGTAAACAAAAACAAAACATATCCTCACGGCATTAATATAATGAATCTCCACGAGGTTTGTTTCCAAATGTCAACTGTTAAACTCGTATAATCTCATTTGACCGACAATTTGGAAGTCCCAACGTGAGAGGGGACGAGCTCACGAAGTAGATACTGCGTAGGACGAACCCTATCGCCGTACTTTGGGCACAAATACACGCTTTTTAGGGCATACAGATTTAGCTCACAGTGTTTTCTTTCACCGTTCAGCAAGTGGTAAGTGCACAAATACTATACACATCAACACCAAAAAACCCATTGGCAATGGCAATACTTCTTTCATGTTCTGTTTATTTTATATTCAATAATTGTACATACAATCCACCATAAATACATGATATTTCAGTGGGCTGGCCACTTATCGCGATTTTTTCTGGTTCTGAAACATATTGCAGCACCGGGGCTACGTAGTTTGGAAGCCTGCAAAAAATAAAATGCTATTTGCCTAGCTGGATAACGAAACAGTGCTTTTCTACCAAATAGTTATTTAACCCTTAGGCCAGATTGTCGTTTTGGTGTGTTTGACAAGTGCAAAGAAACTGCAACTCACGAAATGTAAAGAAATATTAAGTATGAAATAAAAATTGAAAATCTGCATCAGTTAGGGAGCCCTAGTACAAAAGTGCTGACAATCCGTCAGAATGAATCCGAAGAATTTTGACAGTATGTGAAATCGATTTTGTGACCTGTGTAACTCGAATTATATTGCTAATCGGACGGAGTAAATTGATAGTTTGTAATAGCCAAAATTGCGCTTTTAACTTTTATGATCATAAACTCATGACATAAGCCATTTCACATTGTAGCGAACTTTTGAATGTTGCAATGTGAAATGGCTTATGTCCTAGGAGTTAAAAGCGCATTTCCACTATTACGATCTGTCAGCTTACTCCATCTGATTAGCAATTGGTATCTGTGAGATGGATCCGCGAAATGACCTCATCTATTATTTTACTGTTGTCTTAGCAATAATGAGAATTAAAGGGGTAAGCAATTGGGTACATATTGTAGCTAAGCAATTAAATTAACATTATAAATCCTTGCCGTAGTTTGGAGTGCTCTAAAACTGCGCGGTACAGAAGAATCAGTGTTTGGTTTCAACAGAATTTATCGGAAACTTACAGTCGAAGGCAATATACAGGTTGAAAATGAACCCTCTATCTTAATTGAACTCTATTAATCAGAATTTTTAAAATAGTATTTTTTTGGCATTTAAATTCCGATCAAATTGCCAAACTACGTGACGCGACATGTGACTGACAATAGACAGTACATATTCCCGGCGATAAATAATGCACATAGGCTATGTACACATAGGTTTTGTAGAGCGTCATCTCTGTCACCGGAGTATTAGTGCTTCTTTGACGGTCGTTATCTTTTTTAAATTATGAATCATGACAAAAGTAACAAAACATGTATTTTTTATTTCGAACATAGAACAGTTTCCTTTGTTATATCTAGGGGTTTAATTTTCAACCGTTATACGCTGTTATAAGCTGATTTTATAAATATATGAGTCTCCAGTATGAGTTTGGCTAAATCAACTAAACCACTTATAGCTGGTAAAGTTAATCAGCGCCCTTACTAAATTTACCTTACATTCGCCAGATTCCACCCAGATATTTGCATCATTGGTTCATTGTATTTTGGAACTCTGTAAAAAATAAAATGATTTATATACAAATACGAGTAGTTTATATATCCCACCCTAGCAGATATATATACTCGTATTACTGTGAATGTCTGAAATTGGTGGATGTTAAGAACCACCAGCATACGTCTACAATTACCAAATTTCGAATCAATCGGTAAATCTTTTAGAATAAGACATATGTACGCCAGAGAATGTTAACATTAACCAAGATGATTCCGTGAATCTTAGATTCAGGGGTTAACAAATAACGTGAATACTAGCATAAGCCAGTTGTTGTTCTAAAAGAGAAAAAGTCATATAGTGTCGTCTATCCAGAGAAATCTGTTCTGCTCCAACGCTTTCTTTGTACACTTTTCTGAACTCGCAATTTCGAAGTGTTTTTATTTATTATTTTAGAATTTAGAGGATGAATTTTTAATATGACGGCCGTTTTATATCGCATTTCTTACGATGTTTATTTTAACATAAGTTTTATTGTCTAAACCCTAATGTAACTCAAATGAAATGGTATTAATATAATAATTGAGGCCTATCTTTACGATTTTATTGGGTGCAGGAATGTGAAAGTAATCTTATATCGAACGGCCATCATATTAAGTTCATTGCAATTTTCAATTTCAATTTCTTTATTTGGAATAACAACAGCTTATGATTATGTTCAAATATAAGTTTAAACAAAGTATACATCTATTAGAGCCAATAATAGTTATTCACCAATGATAAAATAAATACGGACTTATAATTCAGTTATCAACATGATCTACGTACCTTGGAATGTTATGTTGGTATCCTAATTCCGCTTCTACAATTTCCATTTTAACATTTGAGACTGGTATGCTCACATATGCGGTCTTTGCAACACATCTATACTCATCGGATTTATCATATATTTCTACATAGGAAAACCAAAGGTCTCCTAGGGGATCTACTGTTATTCTGTGAGTTTCTACTGGTAAAGATCCTCTTACCCAATACACCTGCCATTTTGGCCAACCTTCTGGAAGACGACATTTTATACCGAAAGGAGAACCTTCTTTTGCAAAAGTTGTTTCTCTTTCTAAGTATCGTTTGGGGTGGTTTTGCACCATGTGAACATAGGCAGTATCAGAGGCAGCTGTGCCTATGTCATTTTCAGCAAAACATTGGTACCAGCCATTGTCTTCATCTTCTGGGTCTACAAATAATAGTGTCCCTTTGTCAAGCGTTTGCTTAATGCGATGTGATAGTGTATTATTGAACCATCTGCCATTTTTTTTCCATTTATACCTGAAATCATTACAAAATACTCTGAAGTAAGCCTAACAAAGATGATCAATGATAAAGTTTCTGCTTCAACGAGAATGGGCAGCATGAGAGAAAGATTTAAATGAGAAGTTTCATTGAGAACATCATCTGCGTTGAGTGGCCAGATTTTGGTACGGTTTTCAATATTACCAAGCAGTTCTCTATAGAAACGTTGAATGTTATTTATCGTTATACTAAGATATAAAAGGATAGAACAATGCCTTTTCAGTAAAAGACTAAAAGAACTCACCAATTGTGATGTTCAACTCACCGATTGTGATGTTAAGAAACACATTAATGCCATTTCATCCAACGCTGTAGGAAGTGACTGTATTAGTCGTAAAATGATCGTTCCTATCCTTGATATCCTCTTACCCATCATCACCTGTATCCTCAATCGATCCATCTCCACAGGATCTTTTCCGAACTTATGGAAAGATGCTCAAGTGACTCCCTTAGCTAAAAAAGCAAATCCCACTACTTTTTCTGAGTATCGTCCTATTTCTATCCTTTCGTTTCTTTCCAAGGTCCTTGAACGTGCTGTCCATCATCAGTTAAGTGTTTTTTTGAACAAAAACAACCTTCTGAATCCTCATCAGTCAGGTTTCCGCCCTGGTCATAGTACCGCTACGGCCCTTCTAAAAATTACTGATGATATACGCAAAGGAATGGATGATGGACAACTCACAGTTTTGACCCTACTTGACTTTTCTAACGCATTTAATACAGTTGACTTTGAAATCCTACTGGGTCTGCTACATTCTCTTAACATTTCTCCAACGGTGATTGACTGGTTTCGTAGTTATCTACAGGGACGCCGGCAACGTATCCGCATTGATGATACCTTTTCTGAATGGTGCGACACTACTGCCGGTGTTCCTCAAGGTGGCGTCCTATCTCCTCTTCTCTTCGCTATATTTATTAATAATATATCTCAGTTTATTTCTTCGTCCTACCACCTTTACGCAGATGATCTCCAAATTTACACTCAGGCCAAATTAGAAGATCTTCCAGAAGCCATAGCTACGACAAATGCCGATCTATCAAAAATATCTGTCTGGAGCAACGAATATGGCTTAAAAATCAATCCCTCCAAGACGCAAGTCATTATCATCGGAAGTCCTTGGTTCACCGATAGGATTGACTGGCAAACAGTTCCTACTATTGTATTTGATGGGACTATAATACCATACAGCAACAAAGTAAAAAATTTAGGTCTCCTATTAGATAGTTGCCTGTCATGGGACCCCCAAATAAATGAAGTTAGCAGAAAACTTTTTGCGGCTGCAGGAGCTCTGAGAAGGCTTCGAAATTTCCTTCCGACTGCTACTAAAATTGCGCTTGCACATTCCTTGTTACTACCGATTCTCGATTACGCAGATATTTGTTACCTCGATCTTACTCAGGTCCAACTTGATAAACTCGAACGTCTTCAGAATTTCTGTATTAGGTTCATTTTTGGTATTCGTAAATTCGATCACATTTCTGAATTTCGTTCGCGTCTTAATTGGCTTCCTATTCGTCGTCGTCGCAATTCTCATATTCTGTCTCTTTTGTATTCTGTATTAAATAATCCTGCCACCCCATCATATCTCAAAGCTCGCTTTCAGTTTATTCATGGTACTCATGACCGTATCTTACGGTCCTCTCAAAATCTACTCCTGGCTACCCCAATGCATTCATCGTCCTTCTATGACAATTCCTTTTCAGTACAAGCCGTCCGTTTGTGGAATGATCTTCCTCTATCTATAAGAAGAGCACCTTCCCTACCAGTCTTTAAGAGACTGGTAAAAGAACACTACCTCTCACTCTGACCACTGAACTATCTACATTCCTCTTAAAGTTTATTTATTATTTATGTAATATATGTATGTATGTATATATTTATTCATTCATGTTATTTATCTATAATACATTATTATTTTTCTTTTAATTTATTAATGTAGATTTTGTATAGTATATTTAAATATTATTTTAAAATTAGTGCACCGCCTATTCATCAATCTCCTTTTAAACCAGATTCTACCCAAAGGTTGTCTGGAAGAGATCGCTATAAGCGATAAGGCCGCCTGATTGTACCTACGTTATTTGGCTATTGTAATTTATATTATTTTTGTTTCCTTCTTTGTGGTGTGCAAATAAAGTTATATTGTATTGTATTGTATTGTATTGTAGAACTGAGAATAGCGAACAGGTCCTTTTTAGTGCAAACCAAAGATTACAATTATTTTTCTGGGTGCGAACTGCGGGATAAAAGGAAACCCCGGATAAGGTGCGGATGTCATCAACTTGAAAACGAGCTTTACACATTACTCGTATTAAAAGGTAAAACCAAAATTATAAAAAAATACTATCACCGTATTTTTATCAAAAACATAGCTTAATCACTTTTACTACAAACATGCAAGCAAATATATCGGAAGCACTAAAAACGTTCATGGAAACCTAAGTTTAAATTAATCCTTTCGAGTATGCACCAATGAGTTGAAGATTATATAGTATAAATATTAACAATAATAAAGTTATTCGGGGGAGAGTCAGAGGTCAGCTCTCAAACAGGCAAAACCGGGTATCCCACCATTTCTGAAACCGATTGATGGCGGTTCACCTATCCCAAATTGCCGGACCTTGAATAAACACCCTGGTGACGGGCAGGATCGACGTCACTGGTGCGAGGGTTCTGGCCCGCCTGCCCAGTTCTCGGCAGCCCCACTATTCCGACTACGGTGGCGGTCACGGTAACGGTGGGGCAGGGGGTGCTAAGAATCTTCGGTTGAATACTCTCCAGCACTGGCGACTCTTGACGACGTATAACAAATTGACGCTACGGGAAGACAGACACCTCGCTGAGCTCGAGTCAAAGTTAGGAAGAATCAACTGGGAAATCTGGGGTTGTTGGAAGTCCAACGAGCGGGAGAGGACACGATAACCCTGAAGTCAGAAATACCTGCCCTACTATCGAGACGGCGATCAATTGTCTATCAGTGTAGTTGGCATGCTGGTCAACAAAGATCTCACTAGCCACGTGCTAGAAATCGGCAGTATATCTACTCGGGTGGCATATCTTGTTCTTATACTTATCAAGTCTATATATGGGGTCTCCTCAACGGATAACAGCAGACCCTTCGAGTTTGGGCTTATTCGATTGGTCTTTATTAGCACTTCGATAAAACATGGTGACCAGGGTCTGCTGATGGGACTGGAAGGTGAGTACGGGATCTCCTCAACGGACAACAGCAGACCCTTTCAGTTTGGGCTTATTTGATTGGTAATTCTTAGCACTTTGGTAAAACATGGTGACCGTTGCATATTGTCGTTCAAACATCGTAGTCTTTTTTTTCCTTATTTCCACGAAAATCTCTTCGACGCGGGCGGAGCCGCGGGCAAAAGCTAGTTTGAGTATATAAATAACATCTGACCCTCTCGGGATGATGATGTATGATGTATGTTTTAACTGGGCGTACTCACTTAGGTGCTGGCGTTCCGATTGCTTCACACTCAAGTGTGAAGGGTGTGCCGATGGTTTCTACATGATTATAGAACGGGGCAGTCAGTTCCAGTTCTGGCAGAGAATTAGCCGTTACCATGGCAACCTGGCGAGCAGGGTGCCTGATGATCTCCGGAGGAAGAAGATATGGTTTCTGAGCTTCAGTGATTTAAACCAAGCATTAGACGGCTTAACTTGAAATTGTACTTAAAATATAAGGTGCACATTATTAACATTGGCTCCTGGTTTTAAAATAGTGGAGAAAGTGTAATGTATCTCTTAGTTCCGTCTAAGATATACTTGATTGGGAACTCCATACGAACTTTTGAAATAAAAAACTCATCAAACATTTTTCACGGGTTATCGACGATACAACAACACGCCAAGTTAAATTAAAACAACGCATCAGCCTTGCTATGCAACGAGGAAATGCGGCCAATGTCTTGGGTACTGCCCAGTTGTAGCGACGACATAAATAAAGTATTTCATTTAATGTAACTTTAATATTTTTTTGATTACTTTATTTAGTTAAGTTTTTTAGAATGTAAATGTATCATAATTTAAAATAATGTATTTTTAATAATTAGTAAATAATATAAATATTTTTTTGTGTAAATTAAAACAAAATTAAGTTTTTTACTCTTTGACATTCAAATATAAGCAAATAGGTAAATAATTGTTAACTAAATGTGTATACCTATATAGGTATATAAGAGAATGACAGAAATTATCCTTATTTATGTCTTTACTATTACAACTTTGTTTTAATTTAATTTACATTTTATCGTTTAGTAATCATTAATAAATAATTTTTCAATTACCTAATGTATTACATCGTTAACTGTATGCTACGTGAAATTTTTACCTGTGTCGACCAATATTTTTTTTAGGTTTGAAATTTAACCTCAAATGGTTTCCGTGATAACGAAACAAAAAACGAGAAAAAACTAAAAGGATTTCCGTTTCTCAAAAAGTTCTTGAAACACAGTAGATATCATATTAACAAATAAACAGAAATCTTGTTTTGTGACAAAATTGTACTTACATAAGACTCTTGGAGTTTGCAATATAATTATAATGCAAAACAATAAACACATTTTATGCATTTCTTCTTACCGACATCAAAATATCACAATATCTTTGAATTCCTCACACTTTGAACATTTGGATAGTCAAATTTAAAATTAGAACCAAATGTAAAAGCGCTAAAGTATGAGCTCTGCACTGTATCAAACAAAACGGTATTGTCACGTTTTACAGTCATCACATATATACTAATAATAAAGTAGTAAGAAGTTGTGTCTGTACATTGAATATTTTCGCGAAATTTTAATTGGAATGGGTTATTGGTACTGTACTGAGGCCAAAACAACAATTGCGAGAATTTTGTCTGTCTGTCTGTTCCATTTTAACTTTTGGATTTGGATGCGTTTTTTTATTGTAATCGTAGTGACCCTGGTCAACACATAGGCTACAAAGGATGTTCATAAAATAACGCCCAAGCCAGAAACGGGGAAAAGATTGAATAAACGCTTTTGTAACTTGAGAACCACTAAATGGATTTGGATAAGGTTTTTTTTTATTATCATAGGCTATAAGAGGTGTTCATAAAATAACGCCCAAGCCAAAAACGGGGCAAAGATTCTCTGAACGCGGGTGAAGCTGCGGGCAAAAGCTAGTCAGTAATAACATTAGGGCGCCACGTGCGCATTTTCGAAGCACCGACGAAGACGCATGCGCTAACTTCACTTGCGAAAAATTATCTGACGAGTATTGTACGAGCCTCGTAAACTTGATAACAAAAACAGCAATGTTCGTAGTGAAATTGATATCTAAAGTTCGCTCCACGAAAGAAATCCTCTGTCAAAGTACTTATTGTACAGGAATAATGGCGAAACTGCTATAACTCACTGGCGTTGTTTATTAGCGTAAGCTCTATCTATAATAATAATAAAGTAGTTAAAAATTCATATCTGAACATTAAGGGGGCACTGAGTTTTTTTCGAAATATGTGCGTTCGTTTCATCTCGTGCTGTACCGTTATTACTTAAGCTTTAGTTATTTAATTAATATGTAAGATATTCAAGGGTTTGCTCTATAAATCATACACTTTTGAAACACGAATACTTATAGTTTCTTCTATAGAAAAAAAATCCAAATTTATCTCCAAAAAACCCGTAGTACGGCGTAAATACTTCACGGAAGTCCATAATTTTGAATCATAACAAAACTAACGTCCCCTTTTTTATTTTTCCCCGTAAAATTCATATTAATTATTGAAAAAAAGTTATTTCACTATCAGATTTTTGTGCTGGTACAGAAGTGCACTTTTTTTCATAGTGTCTTTTCTTTTTAGTCCTACAGGCTTCCTTCTTCATCCTCTGCAACATCCCTTGGCCTCTTTCGAGCTGATTTCTCATCCTTTTATTTCTTCTTTTCCACGGCTTCTATGATTTTATTTTTATGAGGAGAACCAGTGACTAAGACTGCCGACCCTGCTCTAGGCGATACACTTGGGATTATACGTGGATTACAGAAGGTGTATTGTATGTATTGCAGAAGGTAGTTCGAATTCATTTTGCGCTGATTATTGCGCTGAAGTCACATTGGAGGGCAGTGCTGCTTGACTCTCATGAAACTGCTGTTTTGCTGGTGGCGTGTCCTTATTGTCATGATTGAAATCGGCATCAGTAAAGATGTTTTCATCGTTCGGTAATATTCCAGTCTTTCTAAAGCCATTGATTGCTGTTGAGGGTAATGCTGCTCTCAAGTAAGCCTTGCCGAGAAGACTACCAACTTGGTAGTGGGTGATAACGTGACCAGGCTGGTAGTCTAGCCAATTGACAATTTCCTGAGCGTAATATGTTTTTAATGGAAACATGAAACTGACGTCTAATGGTTGCATCTTCTTGGTTGCATGCGGCGGAAGGCACACTACGGAAACTCCATTATCTCGTGACATGTAAATCACATCTAAATTACGAGTGTGGCTGAAATGGCCATCAAGAACCAAAACCGAAGGACCTGTTTTCGATTGTTTTACATGATCAATAAAGTGTTTTAGCCACTGCGTAAATATGTCGCTCTGGATCCTCCCAGATGGATATAAAATACCAAAGGTTCCCGGAGGGGTCCCATCAAAAAGCTCATCCTTTATGTTTTTCCTCGGGAACACGGAGGTACGAATTGTCCTACTGCGGACATTCACGTCAGCACAGAAACCTAAGATTCTCGCTCTGCAGAAGACAGCTTGTGAACGTTTTTTTTTACCTTTTTTACCAGGATCTTCTCCATTTTGTGCTGCACAGTGGTTATGCCAATCTCGTCTGCATTGAAAACTTTTGATGGGTAAAATTTTACTTTTTGAAGCTCTGGTTTCAAAATGGAAAAAAACAACTTAACATTTCCTCTTGTAAATCCTTCTGCTCGACTTTTAGATCGACTTTTAGATAAAGCCTGAGGTTTCCTAAATGAAAGATCTGGGTGTTTTTTAGAAACAATTTAAGGCGGAACCTTTCGTGCTCGGTGTTATGGCATTTCGCCACCATAGTTTAATGTCAATTAGGCTTTTCTACCAATATTTTGTAATTTTATGCATTACGTTGTAAATAAATGTCTACGCCAACTTAAAACACGCTTTTAAGTTTGTATGGACATTCACGCTAACTATAATCTTTTAAAAATACCGTGGGTGTGTGGAAATCAATTTTCTATTGAGGGTTCCATTTGCGAAATATATTTGTTAAAGTCAAGTGACCCCCCCCCCCCCCTCCTCCTCCGTCCTCTGCCAGTTGAACGGTTGTTTTTGGATATCTGAAAAAAATCACAACAAGAGAACAACTAACCGAATCCCGGTGCAAAAAGCACATCGTAATATTGTTTTCCTTACTTTTAAATAAAAAGTTTGCAAAAATTGCGTTTTTTTACTAATAGAAGGGTTCTCGCATAAAAATGATGACATTCGATTACAACGATAAATAAGCTTTTAAGTTTGTTAATCGAATGCAATCACAATGTAAATCATAAAATGATAGAATTTAAATGTAAAACCCTAATTATTATTAATCAAATTCCGCTATTTTTTTTAAAGAGCTATTTTTGCATTCTTTTTATTCCAAAATTTTAAGGAAAACTATATTATGATGCGAATTTTCCACCGGGATTCGGTTTTACCACCTTACATATTAAGTAGTAATAGTCGACCGACTTAATTTTGCATTTCATAGCTTTATAATTTTTATTCAAATCAAGTCAACTTAGTTGAATGCTATGGAGACCTTCAGGCGCGAGACTTACTCGCACTAGAACAGTTTTTTATTTTATTTAGATCTCCGATAGAGTTACCCATTCTGCCCCATCGTACAACAGGAAAGACAATTTCTCATTCGATAATTATATTCCATCCATCCATCCAACAGCCCGTGTTCGTCCACTGCTGGACATAGGCCTTTCCCAAATTTCGCCACTCATGATGTGAAATGTACTCTCCGTTTACGTTTATGCCTCGTCCATTCCAGTCTAGTGTTTTAAAGACGTCCTCCAGCGCGGCGGTAAACAGTTTTGGGGAAATAACATCTCCCTGTCTCACGCCGCGCTGAAGATGTTGTTTGTACACCCTGTACTTGGACGGACATCGTAGCGGAGTCATACAGACATTTCATATATTGATAATGATATTGCCATATATATATGTACTTTTATATTTTTCAATCTTTTTTGTCTAATAAATAAATAGTAATTGTGTATCCATCCATCCATCCATCAGCCTATTTCATCTACTGCTGGACATAGGCCTTTCCCAAATTTCGCCACTCATGATGTGAAATGAACTCTCCGTTTACGTTTATGCCTCGTCCATTTCAGTCTAGTGTTTTAAAGACGTCCTCCAGCGCGGCGGTAAACAGTTTTGGGGAAATAACATCTCCCTGTCTCACGCCGCGCTGAAGATGTTGTTTGTACACCCTGTACTTGGACGGACATCGTAGCGGAGTCATACAGACATTTCATATATTGATAATGATATTGCCATATATATATGTACTTTTATATTTTTCAATCTTTTTTGTCTAATAAATAAATAGTAATTGTGTATCCATCCATCCATCCATCAGCCTATTTCATCTACTGCTGGACATAGGCCTTTCCCAAATTTCGCCACTCATGATGTGAAATGAACTCTCCGTTTACGTTTATGCCTCGTCCATTCCAGTCTAGTGTTTTAAAGACGTCCTCCAGCGCGGCGGTAAACAGTTTTGGGGAAATAACATCTCCCTGTCTCACGCCGCGCTGAAGATGTTGTTTGTACACCCTGTACTTGGACGGACATCGTAGCGGAGTCATACAGACATTTCATATATTGATAATGATATTGCCATATACATATGTACTTTTATATTCTTCAATCTTTTTTGTCTAATAAATAAATAGTAATTGTGTATCCATCCATCCATCCATCAGCCTGTTTCATCCACTGCTGGACATAGGCCTTTCCAGGATTTCGCCACTCTTGGCGGCCTCCTGGAAGAAATGCCCATACTCAGACACGCTGGGCAGGCGGGTTGGTGAGCGCGGTGCCGAAACCCTTGCACCAGTGATGCCGCTGTCCGTCACCAGTCTCGCCATCCATCGGGCCCAGGCAATGATCCCGCCTGGTTTTGCCTGAGAGCTGTTCTCTTACTCTCCCCCGAATAACTTCGGGAGGATTTGCGAGTAAGTTCTGTATATTTGTGTGTTTTTATTCAATTACTTGAAATATCTTACCAAACCCAGAGGTTCGCTAGTACCCCGTTAGTTTTCGTAGTTTCTTAACTAAATTAAATACATTTGAAGGAGAATTGTTAATATCAAAGAGATGTAAAGAGTTATTTATAGCTAAAATTATACTAGGTATTAGGTAGAAGTAATATCTTACCTTACAACTAAAACAAATAAACAACTAACTTTGTTTTATGTAGCCTTTAGACAGGTATTTTGATTAAAAGTTTCGATTTCAGTATATTGTTTGTCTACGAAACCAGAGAATATATATGTGTGATATACCCCCCTCTCGACAGCTGTAATTTAGATTTCGCGTGCTGGACCCATTGATATTGTACAAAGACTAAATTCTGTCAGAAAGGGGCTTTCCACACGAGGGGGCCTTACATACTAAATCCCTTTACGAGGGTAAATGGTTTAAACACTCGCGTTAAAGTTAAATTTTGCGTCCTGGACGGGTCCTCCGCGCTCGACTCGCACCCGACTTACCCCTGGTTCATGGGAAGTCAACGTCCTCCAACGCTGACCTTCGTCGACCTCGGCACGGAGATCTTCGACAAACGACCAGCCCAGCCAGCAGTTTGCAGACGTAGATCCCTAAACTCAACCGCTACCCCTAGGCTAGCCTGTCCCTTTAAAGGTATCACGATTTCCAGTAAACGTGGTAAAGAGAATCGTTTCCCATCACTTTCCACTATTATCGGATTTACGAAACTTTTCGCGTACGCTTCCCGGATCACAATTAATACTGATTAACTGGTTTATTTTTCTATTATTACTACTTATTTCCTTGAAATATTAAACACATAACCTTTTTCAACTCTGGTTGAATTAAAAAACGATATGTCCGTCTCACGATTTGTCCATCTCACGATTTTTGACAATTGACCGGAAGACAACTCGTGTTGCCATATCAATAAAATAAAATAACTTGACGTTTTAAAGCGAACATATAGTATTACTTCGTAACGATACTGTGCTCGCCCGGTAAAATTAATGAACTCTAACGTTTAATGTAGAAGTGGAGTAACAGGTATTTATAAAAAAAAAGTTTTTAGTTTTGCATTTATTTTTATGTCTTATTCGGTTCAGCAACATGCTTTTTTCCGGGATAAAAAGCAGCCTATGTGTTAAGTTAGGGTATAAGCTACATCCATTCTAAATTTCATCTAAATCCGTGTTAGCGTAAAAGAGTAACAAACATACACACATGATTAATTGAAATAGGCGTTACCTTGCGGAAGTCCATCACTAAGTAAAGGATATATGAATATAATTTGCAATATTCCGCTAAACAATTCTTGTCGTGCTATTCAAAATGCAGACTCGTGCACCGCCCGCCCACCCGCATAAAAACATGCAACAAGCAAGCAATACAAGCAAAGCAATCTTAAATAACAAGCAAGAAAACTTATCGACACGTGTTTCGCCTCTGAACGAGGCATCCTCGGGATGTGTTGCTAGCCCGGCTTCTCCGCAGCAACTGATGTGTTGCTCGCCCAGCCGCTCCGCAGCAACTGATGTTGTTCGCCCGACAGCTCGTTCGCCGGTGCACGAGTCTGCATTTTGAATAGCACGACAAGAATTGTTTAGCGGAATATTGCAAATTATATTCATATATCCTTTACTTAACATACACACACACACACACACAAACTTTCGCATTTATAATATTAGTGTGATAAAATATAAATAATAGGACTAACCGATAACTAACCTTATGTGAGACATCATTTCTAGCTAATAACAACTTTGAAAGCGATAGAGATAGATCTTGAAGTTCGATAAAAAGGTTGCAGTTTTACTATAACAGAAAAACGGACAAGTGCGAGTCGGACTCGCCCACCGAGGGTTCCGTTATATACTACATTTCTTATGATTTAATTACAAATGTATAGTTTTCAGAGTTTTCCCTTTAATAGAGAATATGCATGTTGTTTAAATAAGTAATATATTGCGTTTTTTGTATTCTGTTTACTTAGTGGAATTCAATGGTGACCATGGGAAACTATTTTATTTTATAGTTTTATAACTATTTCCATTAAAAAAATACAACATTTTGGTGAAATGAATCGCAAATGCAAAACGCGTCACCATTGGCTACTGCCTTTTTTGACAAAGTGAGTACATTTCATCATAAAATATTAAGTACGAAATTAATAAATGTATAATAAAAATCCTCAAATATTTTGTAATAGGTTGTTTTAATCAAAAATAATGAAAAAAACCGGCCACTCGCCATACACCGCAAGCGAGAGCAGTATCATGTGACGTCACTTGATGCGCGCTAAAATGGCAGCCGTTTGAATTCTAGAAGATTATTGTGAAACTTATTTTGATTTTATAAGTATGAAATATGAATAATTCTTATTCATAGCCCTAATTTTATCATATTATAACGATTTATGCATTAAAAATTATTGTACATGCATATTCTTTATTGTTGTATAAGACGGTATTACTTGCCAAATTTCATAGTTCTAGGTCAACGGAAAATACCCTATTAATTTTGATTCCTACAGCTTCAAGGGACTTAGACTTGAGTATATGGTTTTAAATTCAACTCGATACCTCCACGCGTTCTTGAGATAAAGGGTCTTGACAGAGAGACGGACGGACGGACGGACAGACAGCCTGACAATAAAGTGATCCTATAAGGGCTACGTTTGTTCCTCTTGAGGCACGGAACCCTAAACATGAAAACCATCATAGGTAATACTCATCTGGGTAACACAGTAATTAAAAGCGTATTAATTTCTAAGGCTTGGTAATAAACATACAAGAATTCGAAAGGCATAGTATTAATGGCCAGGGATCTACAATCTAAGGATCTACCTGCAATAACGGATATTTGGTTCAAGGTCTCTTGTCTAGTGCTGTCACGACAGGAATCTAAGATTCGAGATATCTCAGAGATAACAAAGGAGGTTTTACTAACGACTTACAATTCCCATCCAATAAAGATTGTGTTATTGATTTTTCAATAACTTTTTAAGTCAAAGATTTGGTTTAATCAGATGCAGAATGTAAAACATTTAACGCAGACTTTCTCCTCTTAATATTGACAAAATATTATGTTCGCCAAAAGTGCCAGACATATTTTCCGATGATGTGAAAGGAAAATTTAAAATATGTTATATTAAAATTCAATATACATAGGTATCTGTCACAGTTAAAACCCGAAATCAGTTAGAACCCGTCTGCTATACAAACAAAAACAAAATAGGTTGTGACGACGAGCGAAGCGAGGAGGAGCGGTTAGGTTGACATGCGAGAAGTTTTGTACGGCGCTTACTAGTTAAAACTAGTTCTAACTGATTTCGGATTTAACTGTAACATATCCAAGCGAGCGCTGCTAAGGCTGGGGCTTGATTGTTCTTATTTTAAAGTTTTTCTGTTTCTGTTAAGAAAAGCTACAAATATATTTTTGGGATAAACACTATGCATGTGTAATTAACATTCAAATGTTAATATTTAATTTACCGACAATTTTTATAATTCATTACATGTAAAGGGCAATTAAGCCTGTCACGTAGGTACATACTTCGGGCATAAATGCTTTTTTTGGGAGACGCAGGTTATATTTGTATCACAATAAGTGTTTGAAAGTATAGAAATACCACATACGTACATAAATTCTGAAAATCTCTAAAGGCTATGTAAATAAAATATATGGATGCTTTGTTTCTGTGTATTTCATGAAGTACATAGAAATTATAATCAATTTCTGGTATATACAATTTGACTAGTAATCTAGGGTTTTATTTTTGGAAAACACGTTTGGATAAATTTACTTCCATAGAAATACTTTTTTTCTCCTCTTTTGACGAATAGGAATCATGAACAAAACTCAAACATATTTTATTAGATTGGTTTTAACAATATCTACTCGTAGATTTTTGATTCTGTATATTTTGCTAGCTATTTTAGTTTTTTTAATAAAATTAAAAAGCATACATATCTCAATTGCGCTGAATCCTCTCGCACTGCGCGTTTTTTCGCTTCGAGGGACTGTGACAGAAATAAAATTTACATCTACGGCCATTTTAATTAATGCAAGATGAGTAAAAATGGCGCAGTGTTCCCTATGTTGTGTGGTCTGAGGTCTGACCCATGTCAGTTTTGTAAATGACCCTGGCACTAGTAACGGCTCTACATCCAGACCCTCATTTATTGGACCTTTATTCTCTTTAAGTAATGCTGAGAGCACTTTAGCAAGGCAAAGACAAAAGATATAATGATGATGTTTGTTGTTTAGTTTTCTAAAAGGAATTTTTGATGAAAGCCGGATGACGCTGATCAAAAAATCATACAAAAGGTCAGGCCCGAACTTAAGGACCCAGGGCCTCTAGCACTTGACATTTGGGGCCTCCAACCCGAGGCCACTTTGGAAAGTTAGCACTAGTACAGAAGATATGATTGTTAACCGACTTAATTTACTAAAAATAAACATCAGAAATGATGCAGTCTATGCTATGTATGTCACTACAGTAAACGTCAACAGTGGTTATTCCCAAACAGGGGACGAAAACTATCAGAGGATTCTCTTGCTTTATTCTCGCTTGAAGACCGGAATATACATATAGCCAAAAAGGGCGATATATTTGAAGAAAATTGAACTTTTTTTATTTCCGCCTGTTGGGCAGGCAAGCTACCTAGTCGAGTTAGCTAGGTGGGTGGGGTCCCTAAGCCAGCTGGGCCCCTAGACCCAGGCCTTGTGGGCCTAGGCGTAAATTCGGCACTGCAAAAGGTCCAAAGAGGAATAAGTAACCCTTGGTTGACTTATTTCTTTTTACAAAACACAATATTTGTTAGCTGGTTTATTGTCAGTCCTTAAACCGGCTTATTGTAATACACAATTGTGTCAAGAGCATAGAGAAAGCTGGCTCAAAGCTTTTTTGTGTTAGGTCGGTGTTATTAAATTGTATTTTTTAAACTTGCTTTGACAAAGATAACGAAAAATGTTATTACTAAAAGCTCAGATAGACTATTTGAAACGATGAATTCTATTTTAATTATTTTTACTCAAGGGTAAAAGACATCTACATAGACAAAGTTTCTTCAAAACCGATTCAGTAATTTATGAACTATGCGTAGACAGACATTTTGCATACTTAAACCCGCGATTTGTGTTTGTTTACTAGTATGTATGACAAATCCATATAAAGTAATAATAACTTTATTTTTTAGGGCATTACAGCAAAAAGGTATATTACTCGTAATTATACCTTTCCACCACATCATATAAATCAATTATCCTCTTAAAGTATGTATTCAAATGTTCATTGTTAAGTCAATTGCTCTGCTATTACTGTGAATTCAAATTACCAATGTTATGCACAGAAATTAAACATGCAACTCTAATTCGCTGAATATGAACTAAATTTATTTTACTGTTCAATACAATTGACATGAAATTTTCACAAAAATGGTCGAGCGATCTGATGTTTTGGTTAAATTTTTTTACCGCAAGGATATTCCCAATTTATATTAATCTATTTCGTTTCGTCTTAGTCACATTATTATTTTGATCCCGTTTCTTACCATACATAATACTCGTAGGTATATCTCCAAACATACTTGAACACAGCATAAAAAAAAAATTATAGAAAATCGAACGCAAAATCGAACAAGGAAGGAATAAGGGTAAATAAGGGAAGGTAAAGAAAATGCTCTCTCAAAAACCTTTATTGGTTCTAAGGTTATGTTTCGCAAAGGAATTATCAGGGAGAAAACTCTTGTGTGCATATCATTATGTAAGTTTACTTACCGAAATAAAAAAAAGCTTTTTGTCCATAATTACAACCCGATTCCATCTATATCTATCTATGTACATCTACACAAATATTATAAAAAGGCGGTGTTTGTGAGTTTGTTTGGATGGAGGAGGTAATCTCCCGAGCTGCTTATCCAATTCTAAAAATTCTTTTACTAATAGGAAACTAAAATATTCCTGAAAATATTCCTTTGGGCTATAGTAGTAGTTCCTGGAGACGGGCAGTTCCCCAGGGACATATCCAATAATAACATTCACTACAGAACAGTTTTTTTTGTTATTTTCTCTTGTAATAGGTAGATTCTTTACTTATATTACGTATAATTTGTTCCCTGGAGATAAACAGTTCCCTAGGGACATGGCTATTAATTAAATTCACGCCAGAAGCTCTGGAACTACTGAACCTATTTTGACGAATATTTCACTCTTGTAATGGTGAAAAAAATGGGTTCTCGGGGTAAGACGTATTACGCTTTAGAATATTAAATCAATATATTATGAATGAGGTTATATTTACTTAGCAAGTCGTAATCATCAAAACGTACCATCAAATTCACCTGACATGACAGGCGAAAAAACTTTTACAGTAAGGTAGTCTCAAAATGCGCCGTAGGTTTGGTAAAACGCACTGTAAGTACTTCAAAAACGCCTTAACCTTGCACCTATGCTGTTTTGCCTCACTATTGTGTAAATAACACCTTACTGGGCAACAAAAATACCTTTCATACCACTAAATTTGCTATCTTACCTTACGAACAGATTTTAATGTAAAATTAAATACTCACGTTGATATCACATTTATTAAAAGTGGGTATCTAGTTACATATAATATTAATACGATCAAAAAACTTTATATTAGTTAAATTGTCTCAGGATCGTAGCAGATGGGAATATTGAAAATGTTTCATCTCTTTGGAAGAGTGGCGTGAGTATATGTATGTACTTATGTTATTAAATGGTATTTTGCTAACTTCACAATTAATTACACATCATGTATATTAATTATCTTAACCATACCCTAAAATGTCATCAAAATTTAGTTTGACGTGGCTCCCCTTTTGAATTGGCATAGTTTGTACATTAGTTTACAACAACAAAGGGACTTATTGTTGTACCATGCATCATCTATCCATCTGCCTGGTTCGTCCACTGCTGGACGTAGGTCTGAGCTAGATATCGCCTCTCTGCGGTCCAGACGCTGTGGAAGAAATGCCCATACTCACACACGCTTGGCAGGCGGGGCTGAAACCTTCACATCAGTGACGCCGCGCCGCTGCCCGTCACCAGTCGGTTTGAAGGGTAATGCTAGAAAAGGAGTAAATCTAGGTTTACCCGGGTAATGTTATAACAAAACTTCAGACGAAGGTGAAGGCTATAATCTCCTTAAGGTAACATAGGTAGGTAGTAATAATTTGGCCAAGTGCGAGTCGGATTCGCGTGCAAAGGGTGCCATCCAACACATGTAACGAGTACGGAACCCGAAAAACATTATGGTACAAAAAGGTTGACAAGCTTCTATTAGCGCTATCTATTGACAAGCTGTCAAGCTGTCAAACAAGTCATTTAAGATGGCGCTTTGGTTAATTTGGGGACCCCACTTGGGTTAAACTTTATTTTTATTATTTGTCGTGATAGATACCTTAGAAATACGTATTATGTAAAAATTTCAACTGGCTGCCTATTACGGTTGAAGCTGTAGACTCCTGTGACAGACGAACGGACAGACAAACAGACAGCGGAGGCTTAATAATAAGGTCCCGTTTGGCACCCTTCGCTTACGGAACTCTAAGAATCACTGTAATTATTGGTTTCACAAATATTTGAAGAATCAAAGATAATTAAAAGTATTAATGATTTCACAAATATTACAATATGTAGAGTACTATTGATTGGTATTGCATTGTAGTTATTATTTCACTTACGCTAAAGTTTAAAAACAAAAAAAGTACAATCGGGTACAACTGTTGTGAAAAGATATGTAACTTATTGTACTAATGATCCGTTAGTCTCCCACAAAGTTTAATAGGTACAAGATTAAGTTAATCCACGCTGACGTAACTTGAGAGACAGCACTGTTAACCTTGGGTGCAATAAAAAAATAAATACTGGTGCAAAATTAACTGTGATTATGTTAATTAATGTACTTGCTTAACGCGTAACAAAAGGTGTCGTCATGTTAGAAGAGCTAATTCAGTTAATGGTACAGATAGAACATCTACGTATACAGTTGTCATTTACACAGAATACGTGTTACTACTGATCCTATCACGACCAGAGACTAGGAGATACTTACTCCTAGATACTTATTACGAAAATTAATATAGAAAATTTAACCCACGAGGATTACAATTAAGGGGGGTCCCGACTTTGTCTCTTTTCAAATTAATTTTAAACCAATAAAAAGCGACGATTAAATTTTCCAAAATTATATGTCATATTTCACTCTTGGATCTTACTATTTCGTTTGTTCGATACACGATTGCTCACATTTTCCTCGATCTGATTTATTCGCAAAGATAGGTCTAAAATATGATCTTAATATCATTTCATTTGAGTTAAGTTTTGGACAGTAAAACTTATACTAAAATAAACGTCGTGAAAAATGTGATATAAAACGGCCATCATAAAAACCCATCCCTCTAATTCCAAAATCATAAATAAAAACACCTCAAAATCACGAGTTTTTTGAGCGGCCCGCTTCCGCTGAGTAGGATAAACATGTGAAAAATGAAAGCGTTGGAGCAGGACAGATTTTTCTGGATAACATTGCCTTAACATACAAGAAACCTTGAAAAAAAAATGCATTTTTAAACGTCATTTCTTTCAGCTCTATCTTAAAAACGGTTCGATAGTACACACAAGTTTTAAATTTGGTTAAATTGCTGTATATACTTCAAAGTAAAACTACAACTAGTAAAAATTAAGGTTCAGTAATCAACGGAAACCGAATCGTTTCTCATGCGCTACCGTTTTAGCAACTTCCTTTATGTCGCCTCGATGTTTCTATGGCATTTATATTGCTGTTATTTACCATGGTTTTAGGGTTCCTTAACCATCTTTTTGTAGTGCTACGGGACCCTTAGGGCGCGCATTATCAGCATTATGTTGCAAATTAGAAAAAGGTGTCTGTTTTTGGCAGAACCTAATAAAACCTTAGCAGAAATTTTGCAGAATTCGGAATTTACAAATAACTTTGTTTTACTTGGATATTTGCGCAAGTAAAGCGAGAAGAAATAGTAATATTTTAAATTTTTCTGATATTTCTTGTTGTACTGGAAACCTTTTATTAAAATTTTAGGGGAACTCCCATAGATATCATGATAATATTATATAACATCAGTGGAAACTCCCCAAACATGTTTATTCTCTCTCAAGGTGCATGTAAAGAACTTTTCACTAAAGAAGTCTTGGGGTATATGGAATTTTCGAGTTTATTATTTTACGATAAGTAATTTGGCTGGAGACTTATTTCTTACTCGCTAAACAAGCCGTAAAAAAGCAGGATGAATGAGTAAATTTTACGTATTTAAGAAATATGTTCGACAACGCTGTCTATAGGTATGGACACGACAGATTTCATAGACGTTGCGGATAATAGGTAATTGTTGTTCCATCGATTCTATTTTAATTAATAGTTATAATTATAAGAAACCAATATACTTGAAAAAATATGAATTTATTAATTAGCAGGACTTTAGCATTTTCAAACAAGAAATTAGCAGAACTTGTTTGGAACACAGTTAACCATAATGCAAAAATCTGGTGACAGGCGTTCTAGGAGGCCATCACGAGCGCTTTATTTAACTACACATACAATACACCATAAACAACAACAATAAATAATATGATTAAAAAGTTGTCAAAACATTCAACGAAACCACATTTGATGAGATTTGTGAAAAGTAAATTTCTTGAAATTTTTGCGTCATTTTCTAATGTAGTTAAAATTCAAAGGTGTTTGATGGGATTATATTAGGTGATTTTGATTGGTGCGAGTACAGTCAATATAATACTGAAGACTTAGTAAGTATTCTTTTAAAATGCCAACACCGAGTCAATATTTAGTGTGGGAAACTAATTGATTACTTAGTCACTGGTATCAATTTGACTTGTCACATAGAACTAAAGAAGATATTTGCCAATATAAGTATTTCGAAAACCTTTTACGAGGGAATTTATAAAATAAATGCAGAATAGCAAAGAATCAATATCTCAACGTCGAGAGGATAAATGAACATAGTGGACGATCTATCAAAGATGAAGTCCATCGGCTTCACTACGATCTCCAATAGGGGTTTATAATACTCGGGGTGAGGGATTCAGTACAAAGCTTGAATTGTTTTATTGAATTGCTATAAAATGGTTTTATTTTTGGTCTGTTGGACGCATTACGTGCATTTCACAAATGAATGAACCTTTCTCCCCCCTCCACCCCCTACATACCACCCGATATCGTCAAATTTGTTATTACTCCTAGATATTTAGTACCCTCACATTTTGTGCTCCACTAACAGGGAATATTGAGATATTGAAATAATCTCGATAAATTTGTCTTCTCTAATATTTTTTAGTACAGATGGTGAATAAAGATGGCCAGATAGAAGATGGTGAGACAACTTCGATAAATTTTCGCCTGTGAAGTAGTTTAAGACCAAAATGTGCACTAAGGAAGAGGAGGTCGTTGGCCAGAGTGGGACACTATTAGAGACTATGTAAAAAGTACATTCTTATTCCATCCATCCATCCATCAGCCTGTTTCGTCCACTGCTGGACATAGGCCTTTCCAAGATTTTGCCACTTTTGGCGGTCCTCCTGGAAGAAATGCCCATACTCACACACGCTGGGCAGGCGGGTTGGTGAGCGCGGTGCTGAAACCCTTGCACCACTGACGCCGCTGCCCGTCACCAGTCTGTTTTATGTAAGGCTCGGCAATTGGGGACGGATATACCGCCATCCATCGGTCCCAGGCAATGGTGGGCCGCCTGGTTTTGCCTGAGAGCTGTTCTCTTACTCCCCCCCGAATAACTTCGGGAGGATTTGCGAGTAAGATGGTGGTACCTCCACAGTCGAGCCCGGCATCAGCTCTACCACCTATTATTATACTTATTACTTGTACATAAAGATGTTATAAAAATACTGCTGCTACTTACATATTATAGCAATTTAAGTGATCATAACTGTTCTTTAGAGATCAAACCACAATCTAGAGATCGAAAAAACGCGGGTGGAAGCCCTATTACCAATAAAATTGTTTAAAAATAGGAAACAGAAAAAGCAGCGGTAAGAACGCTGGCCTCTCATCTTTGAGATCCAGGTTCGATCCCCGGCCGGGCATGCACCAATGAGTTTTTCGGAATTTGTGTGCATAGTATTTAATACTTACCACTGCTGAACGGTGAAGGAAAACATCGTAAGGAAACCTGCATGCCTTAAAAAGCTTGTACTTGTGCCCGAAGAACGACGATAGGGCTCGCCACCCATCACGTTGGGATGTAATAATCGTCGGTGAAAGGTTAAACTTGCATTTCACAGTTCACACAGTTCCCTCGGGATTCTTGTCATGAAGATATTTATAAATAGGGAGCGTATATTGCAGGCGTCTTTGATGCCTTTATTCTCTCAAAATTATGTATTTCGCCTATTTTGGAGTATAAATTAAGGTATATAGAGCCATTTTACAAATACCTCTGTCAATAGAACATTCTAGATGGAAATGGTTGGATCAAATTGATTGATTTGACTTCAGGTTCGTATATTTAGAGCTGTAAGGAGGTAAACATATTAAGAGCACAAAATATTATTTACTAAATGGTATTATAAGTTTTCTTAAAATGTTTTCAAATAACCTGATATATTTTTCTTTTTTGTGTATTTTGTCTAGCAATGTTTTTTGCTTGCCTAAGTACATAATTGTTGTATAGCGCTACTGATAAATGGTTTCATATCTTATCATATTTTAATTATTTTTTTTTTTCATTATGTCTATTTGGAGACCTGACAAATGCATTGAAATTATCCTAAATCTATAAAAAACTGCACATAAATTTTTCAGGCTAGAAGTAGTAGGGAACTACTCCTCATAACTTGATTTAAACAGGCGATAAAAAGGTTTTATTTGTTCTAACATTGTGCAACTCAGAGGGTTGTACCAAAAACAAAAAATTTGTTACTTTTGATATTCAGGTACAAAATAAATAATCAAAAAAGATAATTTAACAGTTAGTATTATTGTACTTTTTAGGGTTCCGTATCCGAAGGGTGCCAAACGGGACCCTAGCTATTACTAACCCTCCATTGTCTGATTGTCTGTCTGTCCGTCTGTTACAGGGGTCTACAGCTTCAACCGTAATACGTAGAAAGTTGAAATCTTCACAAAATACGTGTTACTATGGCCTAAATTACAGCAGTCGATGCAGAAAAGGAAATGATAGAAAAAGATACATTATTTAAACGTTCTTAGTTTTGGCTCTTACTTAAAGACGGTAATAAATATATACAAGTTTTAAATTTAGTCAGATTGTGGGACATACTATTTATTATATTTGTTTATAACACTTGTTGCACATTTACAAAATTATATGACACATAAAAGTAACAAACAAACATGGTGTACAAAGGCGGCACCTACTGCTATTAGCAATATCTTCCAGGCAACCTTTGGAAGCATACAGAGAGATAGATTGAAGAAATAACATGGAAGGTGTAAATGCTCACCAGAAAGAAAGGAAATCAAGATGAGAACACATATCCCAAATTATACTTATCTAAAGCATAAACTTACATATACAATGCATGAACATTGAACATACTTAAATGATTGAATGAATACTTATAAAATATTCACATACATACATATAAAACTAGCAATTACCCGCGGCTCCGCCCGCGTCGAAGAGATTTTCGTGGAAATAAGGAAAACAAAAGAATTTGATTTTTTGAACGACAATATGCAACGGTCACCATGTTTTACCAAAGTGCTAATAAATACCAACAAAACCATTATATGGAAACAAACAAACAAATCTTTCTTCTTTATATAACAGTGTAGACAAACTTTAACGTGAGTTGATTAGACTGCGTCAAATTCGATATTTTGAAACATGCAGCGCCATCTAGTGTATTAAAATAAAAACAATTTTAACGGCAGCTTACAAACAATTTCAACACTAACTTACTGAGCCGTTATCTAGGATAGCTTCCCAGAGATGGCGTTTTCTAAGCACTTGAAAATAAAAATATTTTAGTTATTGGTCTTTGCTCAGTCAATAAATATAATTTCAGCTTTAAACATTTTTTTACAGAAGGAAATTATTTTTCTGAAAATAAAATAAAAAATAAAAAGTGAAAACAAATTTTACCAGTCGGGGTTTGAACCCGCGACGATCGACAATGTTACGGCGGCGAACCTTCCATATGTCTCACTAAAACTAAAATTCTCATTGCGCTGCTCCCTTTTGTCATAGCGTGATGATACATAGCACTAAACCTTCCCGAAGAAATGCTTTATCTTTCAGTCAAAACTGCATCAAAATCCATTGATTGGTTCTCAAGTTATAAGCGACGGACAGACAGACGGACAGACATACAGACAGACAGACAGACAATGTATTTTATATGTATAGAAAAGAAGAGAAGATAAGTAACATTAAATAAATGTACATAGTACTGGATATTCGAGATCTACTTTGATAGGTACTCTGTTGAGAAAAATTGTTTCTCGTTTGATTTCAAGGAAATGACGCAGGCACAGGTAAGAGATTCCAGAGTCTTGCAGCGTGTACAGAAAAGGGGTCCCTGTAAAAACCTGTTCTGTTTTCGGGAATAGCTAACCTTTCACTGTGGCATGAGTGCAATTACTCTAAAGTAAAACAAAGAAGGATTCCGTACGCAGGTGGTGCCAAATTTTTAGTCAGGCGCTACCATTTAGAACCTTGTTCCTTATAGTCATAGACGCTGTATTGTCGATGTTTATAGTCTTTACGTTGCTTTGGCATGTATATTGTTGTTAATGTTTTTAAGGTATTGTGGGATGGCACTTGAACAAATGGTTTTAAATGTCATCCTTAGTTTTGTTGTATGGATAAAATTATTCCGATAAAGACAAATATACTAAAATTAACAATATTGACGAGCAGATAATAAAATCAAAAGCCCTCTTCAAACGTCCATCAACTGCAACTTCATATTTTTTATCTTTTGGTGATAAAATAACTAGGTACCGAAGAAACTTTTCTTTTTTTTGTGCAAAATATAGAAACAAGTTTCTCTCCGGATGATCATAACTTTCTTGAACTTCGTTATATCCATTACATCAGAGAATATTTTTTTTATGATCAGAATAAAAGATTCCTCAAAAGCAGATGTTTTCAGTTAAAATCTACTCGTATCCATATACTTATTCCTTACGTCTATCCTTTTTTTGCCTTCAACTTTAAAACAGTTGGACCGATTCATATTTTTGAAAGAATTGTGTAACTGAGAAAAACAAGTAAAATCATCGACTAACTTTATTTGGCGATGAAGTAATTCTCTAGTTACTTATAAGGAATATTCAATTCATTCGATTTTTACACAAATAGCTATAGTTACACCTACCTCCCAAAGGCCAGAGACGATTCAGACATACCTCTTTCACGTTAATGAAGTCAGAATTCTTTTAAATTCCAAGTACCTCCGTTATGACTAGAGTTTATTCCCGGGAATTATCGTCCCAGGAATTTCCGGGAACTTGGCTGTTCTCGGTCCCGAGAAATTCAGCTCGAGAAAAGTCGAGACAGCGAGACATTATGATATTACAATAAAGCTGTAAAAAGTACCCGGAATCAGCTATTTTGCTGTTTGACTATTTGTCTTTTGAAGTAATGGATATATATTACGATTGAGTGCAGTGCAGACTGGTAAGTTTCGTACAATAAACCTGTAGTTTCCATTTATTACTCAAAATGCCACAGATTGTTTTATTACTATCATCACCACAGTCATATCGAAATAGGTAGATTATATTTACCTAAACTTCTTAGAACATAGCCACAAAATGAAGACTTCCTCAGGAACAATTTTTTTAAATAATAATGTTACCTTTTTATTATATTTTGTGATTATTTTTGATTTTGGGTACAAATATAATTAAAACTTCGAAATAGGCAAGGTCCGTTGCATTTTGATGCTATTTTGGGCTTAAAACTGATTGCTTAGTGTTTCTTTGTTGTAAGTTACACCAAAACTCTAATAAATAGTCAAGCTCCGAACTGAAATGAAAAGTTCCAAAGCTTAAAAATATTATGAGAAAAATAAGGACGCTGCAAATGCGCAATGTTTAAAATCCATCTGTCCATCCATCAATCCATCAGCCTGTTTCATCCACTGCTGGAAATAGGCCTTTCCAAGATTTTGCCACTCTTGGCAATCCTCCTGGAAGAAAATCCCATACTCACACATGCTGGGCAGGCCGGTTAATGAGCGCGGAGCCGAAACCCTTGCACTGGTAACGCCGCTGCCCATCATCAGTCTGTTTTATATAAGGCCCGGCAATTGGGGATGGTTATACCACCATCCATCGGTCCCAGGCAATGGTAGGCCGCCTGGTTTTGCCTGAGAGCTGTACTCTTACCCTCCCCCAAATAACTTCGGGAGGATTTGCGAGTAAGATGGTGGTATCTCCACAGTAAAGCGTGGCATCAGCTCTACCACCTACCTAAGTAATGTAAAATATCCCAAGATAATAGCTTGTAAAGGTTCCAACACAAGCGGTCTGGTTAGGCATTTATCTCGTGTACATAATACTGACGTAAAATCTGAGGATTCTACAAGAATTAATACATAAGATGATTAATTGAAATAGGCGTTACCTTGCGGAAGTCCATCACTAAGTAAAGGATATATGAATATAATTTGCAATATTCCGCTAAACAATTCTTGTCGTGCTATTCAAAATGCACGAGTCTGCATTTTGAATAGCACGACAAAAATTGTTTAGCGGAATATTGCAAATTATATTCATATATCCTTTACTTAATACATAAGAAGCATCGACCAGTTCTGAAGAGCGCCAAAAGGCTCTAGAAGTGGTTCTGAATGTGTGCAGCAAATTGAACCTTGAAAATCTTTGAGTGAAATTTTAGCCAACTACTTTTTTTACTAAAATTGAATCCATACGTGAATAGTTTTCAGTTCTCAAAAAAGTTGATTGTTCTAAGAGATTTGATTATTTTTGTTTTTTGTTATTAAAAAGAGAAAAGCTCCTACATATCTATCCTACTATTTCTTTTAAATAGTTCATATTATAAAGTTAAGTGGATATTTTTTTTTAGATTTTTAATTATTTGGCTTTGAAACGCAAGGTTTCTAATTTTTTAATTTTTTAACAAAAGGTGAAAGCTAATGAGCATTTCTGCCAAAAAATATCTCTGTTTATAAATTTACAGTTTTGATAATTTCTGTTTAAAAAATATCTGTTTTTATTGTTTTAAGTTGAAATTATTTGAAAATGATTTCTGTTCTTTTTAATAAAAAAAAAACGTGTTTAACCGTCATTTTTCATAATTAAACTAAAAAAAGGAGTAAATGCAAATTTCTCGATTTCCCGGGAAGACCCGAGAAATGAAAAACCTCGAGAAATAATAATCCCTAGATATGACCTTTCTTCATGCTCAGTATGTTACTAATTTGTACAGCATACAACTTCTGCGACTTGTATTGCAGTCAGGTCAAGCCTTTTAAATTTATTTTCTTCCAAATGCAGCTTAGCTGCTTCAAGTGTACAAAGGCCCAGGAGAACTTGAGATTTATTAGAACTTAAAAAACCAATTACACTTACAAAAGCCAATTATCTCCCTAACGGGGTAGTTATACGATATATATTTTACTTATAATTTTATTGTGAGGTAATTTTAGGTTAAGAATAAGTTTTTGTTTTTTATGTTTTAAGTTATTGTAACTATTATATAAATAATTACTGTAATGTTATACATTTTAATTAAATAATTTTGTATTATTTTGGTATTGGGTTTAGTTTTTAGGATATTTATTTTTACAGAAGATTTAGTTATAGTTGTTAATTTTTTAAAGTTGTTAGGTTATATTTATTATATTTAATTTAGTTGTATTTATAATACTTAAATTCTTTGACTCATTCATAGCGGGGCATTTTTACAATAGTTATTACAACGGTAAGATTTTATAATTCTACAATGAAATGAAATGCAGGTGAAATATAATATTTAAATTGTGTCAATTGTGTCTGATATTTCCAAAAATGCTCATAGTGCATGTAATTGTGTATCTGTTACCGTATAATAATAAGAGATGGCTAAAAAAATAAAAGAAGACACACACTTTGACCAACAATCTGGGGGCACAGCAGTACCCCGCCAAGTCGAGCTAAAAAGCGGCACGCCGTACCATCCTGTTTTTGAAACAGTTCAGGCCATTTTCGACCTCTATAACTTCGTTGCGGATAAAACTAGAAGCCTGAATTTTCAGTAACCAAGTAGACATTGTATAAACACGGTATATTTCAAATTTCATTCTATTTGAACCAGTAGTTTCAGAATTATAACTAGTCAAAGTTTCTCAATTTTGTCACTCATTCACTGACTGACTGACCGATCATCAAAACTCTAAGGCACTTTTAGCTGACATAGAAGCTTCAAATTTGGAATACAATTAGTGTTTAGTGTATAAATCAAGGAAAAATTAAAATATTTTGCAATTTCGGTTCAGTTTTCTAGATACACCAACTGCATAAATCACTTTGTAATCCCATATAAATATATAGGATTACAAAGTTACATTTACAGTCGTAAGTAGAAGGTACCGGAAAGGAAAAAAAGTAAGACTATCTACAAAAATAAATAAGATGCCATCAAAAACAAAACTTGTAAAAAAAACAAGTCTCGCAACTTAGTTCTTCTACCTTAAAAAGTTGTGAGATCCATGTAAATCCAAGTCGGTTAATTTATTCAGGGGACCTTTTGTCTTAAGTTATTACATAATTAGCTAACCTAACAACATCTTGTAATGTGACCATATCAATATTAAAAATCTTTTATGCTTTAAATAAATAGATTGACTTGGAAATCGCACTAAATAATCTAATTTAATATAATATGTGAGATACATTGTGTTCTCATGCAAGTCAATCGCGGGCAAAAGCTAGTATAATATACTTTGTTCGAAAGTTCTGCTAACTCTAATTTTCTGGAGTCTAACTCAGTTAGCAAATCGTTGCCATGATCAGCACGAGTTCGACGTCGCGCGGAACGTAACTTGCGCAGTAAGTCTATACCGTGGCACTAGCTGTAACTTTGTCTACTGCGATGACGTAAAAATAGTGCTGATTACGTCACGATACGGTACAATAGCTTTTAGCTATTTATTGGGTTTACCGGGTTTTTTATTTCGTTATAGAGCTCTTTTTTCTGAGACTGCTTGTTTGGGACCCTGTGTCTTTTAGAGACAAGACCAACACCCGATTACATTGTAGGTGTCTAATACGACAGAGTACTTAACTAATATTAAATTATTTGTAGCGAAATCGAACGTTTTGGAAACTTTTTTATGTTATTAGAGTGCATTACAAGTTGTAAAAATCAATTAGAAATTAATGCTCTGAATTTACCTGAGATCGTTTTTAGATAATTACCATCACGCTAATTCAAAAGATTAATTATTTTCTTCGTAAATCTTAATCAAACTTAACATGCGTTTTCTACTTGGGGCAGACTGGAGCTTTAT
This sequence comes from Ypsolopha scabrella, assembly GCA_910592155.1. Taxonomy (NCBI): domain Eukaryota; kingdom Metazoa; phylum Arthropoda; class Insecta; order Lepidoptera; family Ypsolophidae; genus Ypsolopha; species Ypsolopha scabrella. The sequence continues at coordinate 13,001,334 of OU342982.1, forward strand.
TTATTTTGATAATGATAACCTAAGCACACTGTTGCTTGCTCAATCATGGTCGTGCGTTGTACGGTTTATTTGTCTTTATATTAATATATTTTATAAATTTAGTAAATTTTGATAAGCCTTAAAAACTACCAGAAGAACCTGGCCTAAGTTTCAATAAACAGCGCTAGAGATTTCATGGCTCAGAAGTTCTGAATAGTTTAAACGTCGTACTCGAAGGAACAGGGTCCATAGAACGTCAATATCTATCGGTGTAGCTTTTAAAGGTAACGTGATTGGCTAGAAATAACGTCACATGTCATTATTTTTTTGGGGTTAACTTGCAGTGGCGCCCTGCTCATTTTTTTTAAATATGTATATGTTACCGGCCAAACCCGATTTTTAGGACAAACAGTTGGGGCGACGACGAACGAAGCGAGGAGGAGCGTTTTAGGTTGCTTGTGATTATAAATTCAGGAGCCGAGCAAAGAAGAGCTGAGCGAGGCGACGCGACATCTTAAGTTTTAACAAAAATACCATCTTACCAGCCATAATTATGATATTGATCTTAGTTTGGCCTAGGAAAAACTAGTTTATCCTAAAATCGGGTTTGGTCGGTAACATTATATACATAACAAATTGAATGCGCGCAATAATGAAGAATAAATTATATAATTAATAATATATATCGTCACGACATGAATCCCCGAGGGGGTGTCAGAGGTGTTCCCGAGTTCGAACTGTGAAATTCAAGTCACAGTCTATACCCGGTACACCTGCGTTTCACTTTAGGGCATGCACGTTTCTTCACGATGTTTTCCTTCACCGTTCAGCAAGTGGTAAATTAAGAACAAATACTATGCGCATAAATTCCAAAAAACTAATTGGTGCATGCCCGACCGGGGATCAAACCTGGGTCTCAAGATTACCTGAGCTACCGCTGCTTAATTAAAAATATATTATTATTATTAAATTAATAATATATTTCTAATATTATCAAAATTTTCTATTAACACTGGTCCTTGCAACAATGTGTATTGAATAAGTACCGTTTTGTGTACTATGGTGCTAGCAGAATACCAGCGTAAAAACCAAAAAAGAAAATTGAAAATAACGTCTTCAGCCAGAAATAACGTGGTAAGGAAGGAGCATTGCAATAAAACTCATATTTCCTTTCCCATAAATTACACAAGCTCCGGGAAAATTGTGGCTATGACCTCTCACGTTTACGTTGGTCATTCAGAAAACAATGATAGCTGTGTTATATCTCCGACAGCTACGAATTTCTAGCTTTAACAACAGATAAACAGCAGATCATCAAGCCCATAACAACCTACTAGTTAAGGCAAATCGTGTTCTAGTGTCAACAAACCCTTCGCTTCCCGATACAGTCCCAACAACGGCCCCACTACGTTTGCTTGTAGAAAGTGAACGTGCTTGCACGGCTGCGCTCGCGCACGCAAACTCCACCACACGCGGCTTGGCGGTAACGCGCGACGATCGCCGCCGCGAAAAAACAAAACAATTTTGAATTTTGAACACGATTTTTTCCGACTCGAAATTTATTCGAATTTTTCTGTGTAACTGTGACGTAAGCTGGAAAAAACAAAGATGAAGGTTTTCGTAATTATCGGTGAGTATTTTTTTTATTTTCTATTATTGGAGCTGAAATTCAGGCGATTGCCGATTTTCTCGATATGGAAACTATTCATATTAAAATTTATGTAAAATTTATCTAATGAATATTTATAGCTAAAAACGAACTTTCGCACAAAACTTTTAAACTAGGTACGTTATTATCGCGCGACCTCAAACCGAGGCCAACCCGCCAATTTTGGAGATTACTATTTTTCAATTTCCTTCCGAGTTAGAAGAGACTTCAATTTCTCGCCAATTATTATTTGAATTAGGGTTCCGTATAGGCATTATCTCGCTAGCACGCGCTGCGGTCGCCAAATTACCGCTTCAGGGCTCAGCAATGAGGTCGTGGTTATGCTGAACCTTTGCATTTATATCTAATAAATTCAAATTTGTATAAAGCATCGATTTATATCGATATCACTTGAGGGATAATTCGAAAACTCTAGCGGATTAGAAAGAAAAATGACGCGAAATCGCGGGTCTCCCAAAAACCCAACATGACATACCGACACGATATCTATTGTCAAAGGGGTGCTAGAGTGAGAGTGGTCTGTCACTGAAACACTCAATAATCACACACCGTCTTTTCAAAAACGACTTTTACGTCCCAATGTGATAGGGGATGAGCCGTGGAATAATAACGACAGTTTAAAATAAAGTGTTTTTTAACTATTAAATGGTAGGTATAAAAATTAAGAATTTTTTACAGCTTCACTATTTTATTTTTGAATATACAGAAAATAAAATACATAAAGATAAATGATAACAAACTCAAGATATATTTCGGGTCCGATCTAGTCCGACCTGGACTATGTCATTTATATGTATAATAATCTAATTATATTTACTAGTCACTTCTATATATTCAAAAATAAAATACAGTAAAATAAAAAAAATATAGTAACCATATTTTGTATACGATGCAAACTTAACAGAATATGTAATTTTAAGCATTGACCACCAGAATACGAAATAACAAATCTATCATCTACTTTTACGTTCTTAAGCTGTGACGTCATACATAATTTTCTATATTATACATATTACACTTATCTCGGTTTTCAATAAAAGTATAATTTTCAGTGTCATATGGTATACACATGTCAAGTTTTTGCTAAATCAGCTTAGCTATTTTTGAGTTATGTTGCGCATGGACAAATAATCATCAAAGCTTCCGTAGAGCTTTCAATTAGTTTTTTGACGAAGCCGACAATCCTGCATTGCTTTTGTCCTGAACTCGGGCTTTTCACATTTATATTGTTGGTGGGTATGTATAACCATAAAAAGAAGATATGTAAAAATATTCTACGTCCAACTAGCAGATTATGTCCCACTTTGTTTTTTTTTTATTTGTAGCTGTTCACCAAAGAGTTGCAAAAAGTTTTATACATTTTTGTAGACATTTTTCAGATTACAAAAATACTGGCTGGTCAAAACACATAGACGAGACTTAGAATGGTACTAAGTACTATTAAGATATCTATGGATATAATATTGTTATGTCTATGGTTATGATATTTACGAGTAGGTATGCTATACGTACGTACGGTAAATCTGTTGTATAATTATGCAACTTTACACATACTCGCAACTTGATACAAGCAATTAAACACTTTAACTTTATTTTAATTGTGTAGCTAAAAGAAAACTAGATTATTAACCTCACTTGACGTGATTTATCATTTCCCATGAGTTTTTAAAGGTCCCTTTCAACTTGATATCATAATAATCTACTTTTTATACGTAAGAACATAGTTGTATTGCCAGTAAAAATGCACAAGGTGAGATCTGTCTTCAACTAAAACAGCAGTACTTGCTTGTACGACTTGCAGGCATACTATTATCATCTAAAATTGTCGGAGAAACTGTTTGTCCTCAACAATTGTTCGGGGAACCTCATTCCCAGGGTAGGGAAATTTATCCGTAGGCTAGCGACGCTGTCGATTCCGTATTCTATTGTTTTGTATTGTTTCTTCTGACTATTGTCGTATTTGAAATACGCATCTCACGCAGGGCCCTACTAGGTGATCCCCGGTATGGTGAATAAGCATTATTAATATTTCCCGAGTGATTTCAATTATGTATGAAAATCTAGTAGTCGAAATAACTAGTAGTTGGCCCCGAACTGTGAACTCGCGCTCGCCCGATTCACGCTTGCCCAATTTGGCTCATCTTTAAAAATTCTTTTTTCAACTCGAAAATTCTTTTTTCCTTATTTACTTGTCTGTCAAATTTCATGACATTCCGATCAACGATACTCGAGTTTAAACGGGGCAAAGATTAAATAAACGCAAACGGCAAAGGCTACTGTTTAATCTATGCGAAGTCTGATTCGAATTTATATCCGAAGCCCACGAAGTCGCAGGCAAAAGCTAGTCAGAAATATAAGAAAAATCAATCATTATCATTCTAATTGTGTAACATAGCTAAAAGTCATGATGAAACATAAATATTTGTCACGGAAGTTAAATAATGCTCCAGCTTGGCATATCAAAACAAAACCATTGTTACACAAAATGCAGAAGTAATTAATTGTAAATATCTGAAATAACTAAAGACACTTTTCTACTGAAACATATCTAACTGCCACCTATCAATTAATTTCATACTGAGAATGCAAAAAATGGTAGCAAAGTCAACTGCAGCAATAGATCATAGCCTCAGAAATGCGGAGAAAATCTACGATAGAATCGCTAAAGATTTTGATCTTCGTTAACTTAAATTTTTCATTAGAATTCATTGAATAAGTAGTGTCTATAGTATAAGTAAATTAAGTATTCATATTCATATTGTTTATTGTATTCATGTTGTAAGTAAAACCTGTCATATTTAGGTATAGTGCAAAACATGAACCCTGTAAGGGCACGGCAATTACTAAAGTTACATAAAATAAAAACTTAACAAATTTAACGTAAGAATGGTACTTTTTATTTAACTTAAAAGTAAATTATACGGTATAAAATTCGAAATAACTAGTCGTTATTTTTATTTATTTAATCAATTTATCTTTACCTATCATCATTAGTTAAGAAACTCTTGCAGCGTGTAATAAACTTTTTGGTAAGTATTAAGAAGAACTTTTAATTTAGTTTATTTATGTTTAATAATTACATAATATTGAGGTTACATTTAGTTATCTGTAGTTACAGTTATCAGTTTTGCAGCCTGAATATAATTTTAGAAGGTCAGCTGTAAGGATGTGCACAACTGCACCTCTAATTAAAGTTAGTTAAGACATTTTTCAAGTTATTTAAGATATTTTTCTAAAACCTTTTAATGCAGTTTTGGCTTCCTCCAAAATTTACGACGAGTCCATTTCTCTTTTTTTCGTAACGAATTTTAAATAGGTATCTATAGTACTTTGCCATCTTCCTCGTCTATCAAATTGCATGACATACATACCTGTTTTTAATATTTGTTAAAATCATAGATCAGCGAGTGGTCAAAAAAGCATGACAAAAAAACAGTTACTGAGATTTAATAGGACATAATTGAAGCTATGTTACGAGTTCTTTTAAAGTAATGACTGCTATGATGAATCTGGTATAAAAATTGATTCGGAACGCGTTCTTAAGATAGTTTCATCTATGGTATCGAATCCCAGGCACACTGCTACAAAGGTTCTAGTATAAACCTTGCTCTAATTTTCATTACACATTGACCAAGTTATTAAAGAACCTACTTAGCTCTTCTCCATCAGCAATAGAGTCGAGAATTAAGTTAGTTTGTCTCTAATTTATTATAGTTCCTGGTCATTACGAACACAGCCGTGGGAAATTTTAGTGAATGCCGAAATGGTTTTGTTTGTTTTAATTTTCGTGACGATGGGTTGTCGTGTAATGTAATCAAGTGAAATAATGTAGGTTAATGGTTTTATAGTTTCACTCAAAACATTACCAGTGATAAGTATATAGGTATGAAAACTAAATGTATCCTGCTCTAACGGTTTCATTTTGTACATTTCTATCCTGTTCTAATCAGGCAGCGTGGTAGCGCACACAAAATACCTATCGGTAGTTGCGGAATTACTGCAATGCTAGATAAAAACTTTTAAAACAACACACTTTAAAGATAGATCAACTGGAACAATTTTCAAAACAATATATTATCTGAATTATATATTTGATAGAAAAATATAATTAATAACTGCTGATAGCGTCTTCTTTTTATATTTAATATACAAGATGACTTTAATTTATGCAGCCAAACTCATATTGGATGCTTGGTAAGTCATCAGTAGGTAACACGGATCTATAACACTGTTTGCTAATTTCGCAAAATAAAATCTTGACGTACCATAGTAATTTACTCGGGGCTGGGCTTGCATTTGCAAGGAACATGAAAATAATAATTTACGAATTTCACAAAAAGGGTCATCGAAACTTGTTACTGAGCACTTACCAAGTCTTCAGTAAGAATTTGGCTGCATAAATTAAAGTTAGTTTAATAAAAGAAGAATATTTGATTATAATATAATTTTAAACTGCCATTTTATAGAAATTATCTTATTTCAGCTTTATCAGATAATGTAGGTTACGGCTTATTTTATAATAATACTATTTTTTGCCCGCGGCTCCGCCTGCGTGTTATTCGGTTTAACGACATGCTTTTTTCCAAGATAAAAAGTAGCCTATGTGTCAAGTTTGGGGTATAAGCTATATCCATTATAAATTTCATCCAAATCCGTCCAGCCGTTTCAGCGTGAAAGAGTAACAAACATACACACCGTAGTAACAGAACGCTTCGCTCCTGTCACCACCACGATCTGGCGATGCCTCCGCATACCACTGATCGTTTCTCCAAATCTTTTACGGTCAATGCTGTTCGGCTTTGGAATGAACTTCCGCAAAATCTCAAAGATCTTCCTTTTGTGTCCTCTTTTAAATATAACTTAAAAAAAGTTACCTCTCCTCTCTCTGAATGATTTACTGACTAAGCTACTTGTTTATTTGTATGTATGTATTTGTGTATTTAAGTATGTATTTGTATGTAGTATATTTATGATTCGACTGATGCCGGCCCCATAGTGGGCCGAAATATATTTCGAAAATTATTTTTTTTTTTTTTTTTTTTTATTATTAATAAGAGTTAAAGGAAACTAAAGGCTTTATATAGCTTAATTATATATATTTATTTCATATTTATAATTAGATTATAGATTTAGAATTAACTTAGAATGTACCTATGCACTGATGTGAATTTCTACAGTAAAAATGTTTTATATTTTCCCAAGGTTGACTGGTAGAAATTCCTTTTAGGAATAAGTCCGCCCTTGCCTTCTGTCTGTTCTTTGTATATTTGTAAATATCTTGTTCTTTGTGCAATAAAGTGTTTATTCATTCATTCATTCACACACACAAACTTTCGCATTTATAATATTAGTGTGAAGTGTGATGAGATAACATAGCCTTGTCTTAATTTACCACAAACGAAAGAGTCCGCGCTAATTAGACACCTGATTTTTCAATGATATTGATCTATCCTACAGGAACCATGCATTTTTCCGGAATAAAAAGTATCCTATGTGTTAAGTTAGGGTATAAGCTATATCCATTCTAAATTTCATCTAAATACGTTCAGGCGTTTCAGCGTGAAAGAGTAACAAATATACACACACACACACGCACAAACTTTCGCATTTATAATATTAGTAGGAAGTAGGAAGTGGGATAGTAGGATGTAGCTCCTATTTAAGGTGGAAGCGACAGGTTTTATTCCCAAACGCACGACTTATAAATTGTTATTTTTTTTTTTAATAAAAGTATTTAATAAATGTGACTTATGGACCACGCGACAACAGTTTAGTGTTAATTAGACTTTTCTAGCTAAGTTGTGTTATTTTATGTATTAGGTTATAAATGATCGTGAACAACTTTAAAGCGTGTTTTAGTTGTTGTACATAATAACACAACTTTGCTGGAAAAGCCTAATTAAAATTAAACTATTGCCGCTTAGTGCCACAAATCACATTTATTCAACACTTTTTATTAAAAAACTTGAAAAACAAACTTAAGTTGTTAGTATGGGGACAAAACCTGTCACTTCCACCTTAAAAGTTAGATTTCGGTTAGATGTCAAGTCATTATTGATTTTGTGAATGGCATTAGTCCACTGTTCTACAAACCTATTAATTTACTATAAAAACAGTTTTGTAACACTTACGCCACCTTCAAGTCCTTAGTAAAATTTATCAAACTAATTAATTCAATTTAAATATCATATTCTTTTCCTTACATTGTGACATTAAAGAATAAAATATTGGAGATAGTGTTTTTTAAATGTTAGCTCTTAGAGGTTATCTAATTTGGGCTAGTTTCTTGAGGAATATTATTTTTTACTCAATAACAGCTTATGTTTCTTTTCTGACAGTCATAAATAATTCATATCAAGAATAAAAAGAGTGAAATGTAAGTGTAACTGAATAATAATCTCATTTATGCTCCACACCTAGGCCTTTCAACGGAACGAATACTTTAATTCTTCCGTTTTACTAATTTGATGATGTTTTATCAGAATACTATGCTATTTACTTATTTTCAACCCTATCACTAGTGAATTAAGGATGTTTTTGCTTATGTTTTGTGAACTGAACGGTAGTGGTCTACTTTATTTCCGAGTGTGCATATCAACGCAATCGAGTATTATTATTACACATATTTGGTTTCGATCTAATTCATTATACATTATTGTTTCTATTTATTTGATAATGAGCCGATTATGATTTATGGCAGTTCTATCCTTTACTAGACTAATAGGTACATTTTTTATTTTTACAAGTAAAAGGTTTTTATGTGTACAAATATGGATGTAATTATAGAAAGCGAAAGAATGCGATATAGGTATACCATTATAGGAGTCAATATATAAGGTATTTATTTGTTTGTCTTCGTTTTTGGTGACAATCAATTATATTATAATGCAATGTAATAATATCCGTACATCGTTTTGACATATTTCTTTGTGGTCATACTAATATATAAAAAATAGAGCTATAATACAACGGCCTACCAAATTGACCTACAGTTTGGGCTAGCTCATTAGATGGGTGTGACGTCAGCTGCTCTATTGCACATGCGCAAGTACCATCTCTTCTTCGTCGGGGCGCCGAAACTGCCCAAGTGTTTATAAAAGCCGTTCAATTATTATTGCTAATAGGCAGGAAACATGTAAAAATAAGCTTTGATTACATCTGTTGGTGTACAGTTGGAAAAAAGAAATAGGGATTAAAATAATTTATTAACAATTTATTTATTATTATTACTTGATAATTGATTGAAATAGGCGTTGAAAAAAAAAACATATATCCATAATTATTATTACTGTCAAGTCCTATTTTTTCTTTTTCCCTAAAACAATTGTAAAATAATAAATTCGCAGTTAAGACATCTTACAGATTAAAATATTAACGTGTTTGTTTTAATCTCATAAATAAATATGTATAAATTATACACAAAATCTTGTACTGAGATAATAAATATGTAAATGTCATTCTCAAATGGATTGAGCAATTGAATCAAAATACCAATATTAATATATTATAATATAAATAGAAATTTACCGCCTCTTGTAACCGCGTGGTAGAGCACTCGCCTGCTAACCTAGAGGTCGTAGATTCAATGCCCGCAGTGTTCCGTCTGCCTGCTTCGTGGTTCATTTGTGCCCGAAGTACGGCGATAGTAGGACTCACGCACCCGTCACGTTTGAGACGTAATATCATCGGTGGAAAGTGGATGTACTGAGTCTGGACTGCTACTTGCATTTGACAGTTCACACTTCGGAACACTTCTAACACCCGGGGATTCATATAGTGACGATAGGTTTTGTGTATTTTTAGAAAATTACAAAAGTCTGGTTGCTTGGTTTGTCGAAAGTCCAGTGTACGAAAATTAAATCGGAATGAATCTTTGACTCTCCCGCCAAGTTAGTTGGCGTGAACTATAATTGTTCTCTTGAGGAACAGATAATCAAGAATTATAAATAGAAATACGATAATCTCTCACCCTAAATTATATTAAACAGTAATTTGTGTATTCGCTCGTCAAAGTAGCAGTAAACTTCCGGAATGCAGCGCTGTGATTGGCTGATTCTTCGCCTAAGTATTGGCCTGGCCCTATGTAAATTTTATTTTGTCACAGTCACTCCAAGCGAAAAAACCTGCGAGGGGGTGGATTGAGGGCAAAAGAGAAAAATATACGCTTTTTTTCCAATCTATATATTTTTACCCTGTCTAATAAACTAAGTAAGTTTGAAATCTGCACATGAGTCTTATTTGTCAAACGATGAGAAAAAGTTTGTTTGAAATGCTCATTTCAATAATTATTATTTGTATCGAGTAAAAAGGGATGAATCAAAATATGTTTTGCAGAAACAGAACCCGAGAATATATTAAAGTCAATATACCAATATATGTTTACAATTTTATGTGTGTTTTATGAGTACTCTTGGTACACATAGCCTCTTAACAGATAAAATAATATTTTGCCTATAGAACGATTCGTCGCAAGTCACAAATACTATTGAAACTTTTACAAAAGCTTCACGACAGTTTGCTATTAGTTTTAAGTTTAATTTATAAGATGGATCTTAAGTAGTATCTTTTGTTTTACTATTGTTTTTGCAACTGTGAGAATTTAAAAGGTTAAGGCGAGGAATTGGGAAACTTTTAATTTCAAATCGGCGCCTTAGGCGAGCGGAGTGAGGGGGACTTACTCCATACAAATATGTGCTTACGAACTAGCTTATGCCGTAAGGTCGTATTCGGCAAAACAGTATATTTCATTTAAAATCCCAACCATAAGTAATTTAATAAATCCATTCGGCCATATTGAAGTGTATTTGTAGACTAATTTAAATAAAAAAACTTGCGAGGCTTCATTCGCTCCCGTTTGTCAGTAATTTCTAAATCTTTTTTTCTCTGCTATGAAAATTATTCAAGCAACTAAATCTTCGGGAAAAATGATGTCAATGAAATGCTTAATCTAGTAAATAAATTGGTAATTACATGTCTTTTTATTGCTGAGAAAAATGGAGATCCATGTCGCCAAAATTTCCAATGCGTTGCCTTAATCCAACTAAACAGCCAATCAAAACTTTAAGGAGAACTTTAGATCAATACATACGAAATTATTTCAGCAAGAAGTGACAACTGAATAACTAATTATATATTCTATGTACATGAGTTCGATGATATCACAGAAATATTTTCAAATACTCTTTATTTGATAAGAATAAAAAGACAAAATCAAATCAAAATCAAAATATTTATTTTGCAAAATAGATACATAAAGTATACTTTCTACAAGACAAAATTAATTTTAACAATATATATCTTTATAATATAAAAAAATATATAATAATAAGGGACATAAAATATACACCTGCATAAAATAGAGGAATCGAGGAATAAAAAAATTATATATACATAATGCAATGAACAAATAAGTTGATAAATAAATACGGGAAATACATACAAAAAATATGAAGGTTGGGCTACTAAAATGTAATAAAGTTATACACATGCAGAAAATATAAAAATAAAAATATTATATATACATACATAATGCAATGAACAATGTGTTGAAAAATGAACTAAAAAGACTTTCATTTATGTAGCCAAATTCATACTGGAGATGCGGTAACTGGTCAGGACCAAGGTTCAATTACCCTTTCTGCGAAATGTGCAAAATAAAATGTATATTTTCCATACTAATTGAAAAGAGGTTGTTCTTGAACTAATATGGAGGCACATACAATATTTTTCCTATTTCTCAAACAGGGTCACTGAAATATACTCTAGTATGAATTTGGCTATATAAACGAAAGTCACCTTATATTCAGCATTTTGTGGAAAACTTCAACAGCTTTTATGCCTAAAAGGGGTTTCCGCACCATCAGAATCCTAAAACCTTTCTATTAACCCTGAATTGAACTTTTTACAGCCAATTTTACGATAACATCGATAAAAGTGAACAGAAAATGGTAAATAAACAATAGTGTGTGACCCCCGAGCCTCGGTACAAGTTTTATTGCCGCCTTTATCACTTTTAATCAGTTTTCTGTCTCGACAGACCTTTTAGGGTCCCTCGGTAAATGAGGCTCTCGAGAAATAAGATTCTTCATTTACACTAAAAGCTGAAAATATAACGGTTCTTTCTTTGAGATGGTCGACTAAATCCATTCAGTAAGTTTCGTTAAGTTATCGGAAACATACTAATGGCACTATTTGTATAATTTACAGAAATACATTTTGGCATCGTATACTGATTTACTCCGAGACAGTGTAAGCCCTCTTAAGGGGGGAAGGAACGTGGATTGCGTATATTCAGCTCAATTTGTACTGTGTGTAGGGATTTTCGAACTCCATATTGTTTTAAATTAAAATAAATTCTTAATTTTAAATTCTAACTTGTTTCTTTTCTGTCTGGCCGCCTCTTGGAGTGCGACACTGCTACACACTATAGTCAGGTACTTTTATCCACAACCATGCTTAACGTAACTGGTAGTGATGGTCAAACGCACCAAGTTAGAGTAATTCTTGATAACGGAAGTACTTCAAGTTTTCTAACGGAAAATTTACAAAGAAAGCTTAAACTCTCCACTGTCTCGGAATAAATCAGTATGGGATGCCAAAATTTATTTATGTAAATTTTGCAAATAGTACCATAAGAGCTAGTTTTCGATTCTTTATTCCAAAAAAAATTAGCTTTACATGCCTAATTTCATTCTGTAAACTTATTTCGCTTGAAGACAGAGTCTGAGTTTATAATTAATTCTTCACACAAAAGAAGACTTCATTGTTATCTATCGATGTAAGTTTTCACATTATTTTCAAGTTAGTTTAAACATGGGATTAGTGTACTTTTATAATATTTTTTTAACTTTAACCAACGTTAAAAAAGGAGGAGGTTCTCATTTCGACTCATTTCTTAGTCGACTTGAAAAAAAAAATTTTATTTTTGTTTGGAAGACTGCGCTCCATTTAGGTCCCGTTTTAGTTTGGTCGGAGAACATACGATTCAGGAAGAAAGAAGTTGGAAAAAGTGTTACTTCGGTACCATTAGTCAGTATATAATTATTTTCAACTTTTTAGTGAATGACTGCCTAGTTAATATTTGAGTCGGTTACTAAAGTTTATTTATGCGAAACTGCGAACTTGGCGCGGCCAGTGAATTTTCGCTCTTCGGCCTCTTTCTTAAGAGTCGTTGCTTAGAGGTCGACGCTCAAGGGCATTGACTATTGTTCCCGCCTTAATTCTCATTATAGCTCAAACAATAGATCACAGTCCAGATTTTAATACGGATCCAACTTACTGATTAATTACGTATTACTCGAAAAACATTCTTATACATTTTGCAATAATATTTTGTCATATGTCATAATTAACAGAAAATCACTTGTACTATCCCACATAATTATTTATTTACATTTTATTTACTGACCAGTTTTGCTTTCATGGCATTAAAATCACACTATATATCACACTAATATTATAAATTGGAAAGTTTGTGTGTGTGTACACTTTCACGTTGAAACGTCTGAGCGGATTTGAATGAAATTCAGAATAGATATAGCTTAAACCCTAACTTAACACATAGGCTATTTTTTATCCCGGAAAAAAGCATGTCGTTAAACCGAATAACACGCGGGCGGAGCCGCGGGCAAAAGCTAGTATGTAATAATGGAATAAGTAACAATTATTTAAAAAAATTGTGGGATAGCACAAGTGATTTTCAGTTCATTATGTAAATAAAGATCCAACGAGTAGCAATAATTAATAGAATCTATCAACATTCATAGTATCTGCTTTGGATCACCAAGCTTTCAGTATGAATTTGGGTGTATCAATCAAAGTTAACGTGTATATTTCTAAACCTTACTTGGTCATCAAATATACAGCAAGAGACCCTCAATTCTGAGATTTCACACACTTGACCATGTTTTACTTTTGATTCTGACTTTTCACTTTTATGAAAGAAAAGTTTAATAGCCGTCGGGAGTTTTCCTTTCAGTTCTGGAGTGGACTTTTATTTATATCTTTTGATTTTTATATGTATTGCTTTGACGGGAAAGATAGTAAAAGAATAATTCTATATTTTCTGTCTCGGGAGTTTTGCACGATGTAAGTTTATTACAAAGTTTATTACTAAAACTCGCCTTTGCCCACCGCTCCGCCCGCGTTTTTTTCAATCTCTGTCCTTTTTTCGATGAACACCCTTTATTAGCCATGTAGACCAGAGTCACTATCATAATAATAAAAAAAACTACATCCAAATCCATTGAGTGGTTCTCGAGTTAAAATGGAACATAAACACAGAAAAAAAAAAGTTTTATCGTATTCTAATTTGATTGTCATATGGCTATTCGGCTAAGCAAAATAGCCCGATTGACAATTAAAATCGTACGTTTTGTTCGTCAACAACAAAACAAGACAATCATATACATTTGATAGCCAAAAATGTACGATTCCAATTGTCAAATGGGCTAATTTGCTTAGCCGAAAAGCCATATCACGAGAGCATTTGAATACGATTGTCTTACACAATTGCACCTCTATTCTGTAATTGTACAGACTTCAGGTTTTCATCAAAGTGTTTATATATTTTTTATCTCTGCATTACACATTGTCATGACATGAATCCCCGAGGGGTTGTCACAGATGTTCTCAGGGGTGTCAAATTATTGTGCACCGCGCAGATTGAACCCACGACCTCTGGCTTAGCAGGTGAGCGCTCTACGACTACTTACTTTACTCTAAACATTTATCTGCATTACTAGAAACTAGATCCTCGGACAGACACCATATCTATGACCACATTTTCATACTTGTCATCTTTTTTTTTTATATGACATCATATAAAAAATATGGCAATTATGAAAACCATTAGTAGCATGGGAATAGCTGAAAATCAGCGTCATCTGAAAATCAACAAGTTTTCATTTCTGCTAAGGCAAAAAAAAAACTATGGGGACATCTTTTTATTCTTATTCCGGAAAGCGTTTATTTTTTTTTTATTTCTTAGTTCTAGAGATATAATGAACAAAAAACAAATTCTAAGGATATAGGCTGAACAGCTAGAATACATTTACCTAGCAATAAATAAAAATACTAGCTGTCAATGTCAAGTGTCAATGACATTTGATTTAAGCTCTATGGTCATGCCATTTCGTTTTTTTTAATACATCCAAATTAGTTACCAAAGAGAATATAATATACTAGTTACTGGCATCGGTATGAAAGTCACTGGGTCTACAAGGCTTTTGTTGAAAAGTCAAAGTTTAAAAAAATCATTTAACTACGTAAAATTCAAAATTTTGGAAAAGGGATATATTTACAAGTCCCTTAGCTTTTTACCTACTTTCTAAATAGCTAATGAAATTAGCGGGTTTGTATT
Source organism: Ypsolopha scabrella (assembly GCA_910592155.1). Taxonomy (NCBI): domain Eukaryota; kingdom Metazoa; phylum Arthropoda; class Insecta; order Lepidoptera; family Ypsolophidae; genus Ypsolopha; species Ypsolopha scabrella. The sequence goes on from OU342982.1 coordinate 13,016,342, forward strand.
TTGAAATGTTATGGATTGTTTCAGATGGCATATCGCTGAGTCTATTTCCATTTTTGGGATATTAGTGTATTTTAAGAACACGTGTAATAAAATTGTATTGTGTATTATTCTCGATTACTCAAAATTTCGATTACAAAAAACTTTTTCTTTCTTTCAATCTTTATTGACATACAATATAAGGTGACTTTAATTTATGCAGCCAAACTCATACTGGAGGCTTGGTAAGTGATCGGTGACACGATCGATAACACTTTTTGCTGATTTCGCAAAATAAAATCTTGACTTTGTAAAGAACACGAAACGGATAATTTATGAATTTCACTGAAGGGTCATCGAACCTACATGTATATACATTGACATAAATTATTTAATATCACTGGACGTTCAGAACATACTATACTTTGCGATAGGCGGGAGTGCAGGCCATTTCATACTGACATGTATGTACTCGCCCGCACTCCCGCCGCCGAGTCGCGTACTGTACTTAGTCTTTACTATAAACAAAAACAAATAGCAGTATATAGATGGAACTCGAAAATTAAATGAGTTATTTATTCTCGTCTGCGAAGATGTACCTACATGATATTTCTTCTGTTATCCACTTTCACAACTTCACAGAAACCAACATACCTATCGACCCAAACTGAATTTCCATGCGTCTCTCAGAAAACCTATCGCATATCGCAATTTACTTGTTGTATAGAGTATCGCAACAGCCTCTAGACAAGAACTAAACAAAGTTATTGCAGACCACCGTCTGTCATACCATATCGGCACTGTTTGGTGCCAAAATTTTGGGTCGAATGTTCACCAAAGCGGAGGAGAGTGGAGTGAAGCGGTATTTTTAGGTAAATTATTTTAAAAGTAATCGAAAACAGATGTGTGGCGTTATGAATAAATATATAAGGCACATCTCGCTTAAACTTACTGTCATTTTCAATGTTGTCTCGAGTCGGGCGTCATTCTTCATTGCTCCTTTTAGCGTCCAATTTTCCAGGTGTAGGCTTTATTTATCGTATTTTACAACTTTTTGTTTTGTTTCTCAATTTCAAATCGTTCCGGCTAAGCATGCATTAATACTCATAATACTCAAAGCTAGTAGAGCTGATGCCGGGCTAAACTGTGGAAGTACCACCATATTACTCGCAAATCCTACCGAAATTATTCGGGGGAGAGTAAGAGAACAGCTCTCAGGTAAAACCAGGCGGCCCATCATCATCCCCAATTGGTGGGCCTTATATAAAACAGACTGGTGATGGACAGAGGCGTCACTGGTGCAAAGGTTTCAGCACCGCGCTCATCAACCCGCCTGCCCAGCGTGTGTGAGTATAGGGATTTCTTCCAGGAGGACCACCAAGAGTGGCGAAATCCTGGAAAAGCCTATGTCCAGCAGTGGACGAAACAGGCTGATGGATGGATGGAATACTCATGAAGTATTATTAGTTTTTCGGAATTTATGTGAATATTTTTATATACTTGTTGAACGGTGAAAGAATACACTGTATACTAAGAAGTATAATTATATTTGTGCTCGAATTGTACTAAAGCTGACTTTCTGTCACGTTATGACGTAAAAATCATCGGTGAATAATGGGTGTACGATTTCTAGTAGCAGTTTACACCTAAAAATACCTTTGTCACCTTTTTGGTATTTAATGTCATGCATGACTTATGACGATACCATTTACGTTCACATGACTGTATTATTTATTTCCCTAGAGTCTGCTTTCGCAATTGATATCAATGATCTCCAAAATATTAGGCTTACCTCTAAATGTGTAATGAACTCTTCAAAACGAGCGCCGATTTTGTTGGATAGGACGGCGGTCCATTACGGCAATTATTTGATACTGATCATGTTCCCATGGCGGTCCATGGCCGGTTGTTTACATTGTTACTGACAAAACTTGGTTGTTGTCTTACACACGATCTTGTGCTGCGGCAGTGTCTATGTTTTTTTGGTTGATTGTACTTTTGTAATTATGCTATCATCTAACGTTCACATGTGTTTACGTTTTTATTTCTAATCGGAAATTACCTATTAATTTAATAAATCTTCCTGCAGCAGAAAGTATCAATCATTTATTTTTACATGAAGGCGACGACACTGTCAAATTGGCGGAAAATCGTGAAATGCATTGAACAATTTATATCTTTGATGTTTTGCCAAAAGTTTGTTTCTACAACTTTCTATGACCGCGATTCGTTAGACTCAAAACCTTTCGAAGTAATTCCAATTTTATTAATTTCAAATTAATTGTGATTCAAATTTGTAATTTGGAATTATTACAATTCAAATTGCGAATTTCTGAAGGACGTATATACTCGTACCCCTACCCAAACTGAGATGATTTTCATAATTTTTATAAACCACATCTATTATTTCTGTATTTATCCCGTATTTTACTAAACATGAGTGAGAAACTGTTTTTTTTTGTAATTAAAATATTAACGATAAATTATAATAATTAATGATATTACGACTCCAGAGATGATATTTTAGATTATGGATGGATAGATGCGACAGGGTGCGACTCGCCTTAATTAATCAAATGTGACAAGATTATCAATAGTATTATTCGTGTTTTGAAATTATAGCCACATATCGTGGCATTTATCAACTGAACTTTAGCTATCACAGACTTAAATGTCGTAAACACTTTATTGCATGATGATAACAATAAATTACGTTTGACAATGCAAGTACACAAACTAAACAATCACTAAATGTTTTGTTCACGCTAACTCTTTGAATGTTAGCTTGTCATAGCGTGTGAGATTTGTGTGTGTTCATTGTTTCTTTTCACGGAAATAAATGGTTATTTGACCAAACTGTTGTTTTTTCCTCGTGCCTGCTCACTGGTTGATACAAGGTTCCGCTTTTACAAGTCTGTGTGATTAGGGAGAAAGATATCTTTACGACACGTATCCTCGAGGAGTAATAGTTGTTTTCCAAGTGTAGAATAACACTGAAACAGTCAATACTAGTAAATCTTACGTCCCAACTAGACAGAGTTGCGAGCCTAATCGCCGTATTTACACAAATACACGAAAAAATTGGAACTAAATTCATACATGTGCAACATGAGAGCGTATAAAGTTCACACATATGCGACCTGAGAGCGTATAAAATTCACACATGTCACATGTACGACATGGGTCCTGTTTCATTTTGCGCATCTAGACCATTGACGTACTAATAAAGAGACATCGAGTCTGTGCTCTAAAGTGTCCGAACTAAAAGAGAACCAAAACCGTAGAAAATTTAAAAAAGGCAAAAAAACACACGTCAGTCAAAATTAAGCCGTGCGGCAATGGCATACGATTCAAATTCAAATGTTTTGTTTCTTAATATTTTTACACTTCACTAAGGACACTTTTTTGGTAAATTTTATACTAGACCCGAGGTCCATTTGGTAGGACGTCAATGATGTAGACAATCAAAACGTTACAATTTCCTCCATAGATTTGTTTTTTTAAGCGGCAGTAACCCGTGGCTAGAACGCTGGCCTCTCTTTGAGATCCAGGTTCGATCCCCGGCCGGGCATGCCCCAATGAGTTTTTCGGAATTTATGTGCAGAGTATTTAATACTTACCACTTGCTGAACGGTGAAGGAAAACATCGCACAGTGGCAGGTAATTTACGTTTCATATACATAGAATACAAATTACGGTTTTTGAACAAAAAAAATGCAAGGTTGTTACAACCAACTTGTTGTTCAAAAAACATGGGGAACTTTTTCTCCTCACGCACAGTGATACGAAATTAAAAATTAAATGTTTTTTTTTTGTATGGAACAAATCACGTTATGCCATTTTTTTCACGATTATTTCAAACTGTCAAACTTCCATTGATTTCTAGGTATAGCAGGACCCAAGGTGAGCAAGATGAACTACAGCACGCGCGCATCGACTTGCACGTTTGGCCGCTACATATATTTAAACTTTCCAAATTTGCACTGCATTTTTAACTGAAAATGTATATATTTCTAGATTAATTGGGGTGGAGTTGCAACAAGTAAGTGTTAACTTGTAACTTTATGATGAAACCATCCCTCCCAAGCACTTTGATTCGAAATTACGAAAAAAAAGTTTTTGTTTTTAAAGAACAATCACGTTATCTCATTTTATTTACGACTCGTTCAAACTGTCAAGCTTCCATTGATTTCTATGTATAGTGGGACCCAAGGTGAGCAATATGAACTATTGCACGCGCGCATCGACTTGCACGTTTGGCCGCTACATATATTTAAACTTTCGAAATTTGAACTGCAATATGTTACTGAAAATGTATATGTATATTTCTAGGTAAATTAGGGTGGGGTTGCATAAAATAAGTGTTAACTTGTAACTTTATGATGAAACCGTCCTTCCCAAACACTGTGGTTCGAAATTACGAAAAAAAAAATGTTTTTGTTTTCAAAGAACAAATCACGTTATGTCATTTTTTTCACGACCAGTTCAAACTGGTAAAGTGAATGGTTCAAACCAATTTTCATACAAACTTGTGGGAACCAATAACGATGACACAGAAGTATTATAATCATATATAAGATTTATATAAGTCCCGGCAATTGGGGATGGATATACCGCCATCCATCGGTCCCAGGCAATGGTGGGCCGCCTGGCCTTTTGTCTGAGAGCTGTCCTCTTACTCTCCCCCGAATAACTTTGGGAGGATTTCCGAGTAAGATGGTGGTACCTCCACAGTCGAGCCCGGCATTAGCTCTACCATCAATTATGTGATAATTATCACATAATTATCAAACAGATGTAAGCCTAGCAATATTTTTTTTAACTGGTATTACATTGCTCGTTGGGTATTATGTATCAACATATACGTTAGAAGCAAGTATTTTAGTAAATAAATTATACACATAATACAATCAAGGTAATCTGCGATAAATCAAGCAGTGGCAAATATTTTCGATCAACCTATATTTATCTTAATAATTATCTTAATTATTATCATTAATTATCACTTTGAACCCTGATTTTAGCCCTATAAAATACAGTTTTAGCCAACCAAAGATGTTCCAAGAATGTGCAACTACAACATTGTCTGTAACTTGACTCACTTAAACTCTCATACATTGGATAACAAAATTTTGAAATAGCAAAATTAGATTGTAAAACATTTTGTTTGTAGAAAAACTGATTATACGCGGTTTAAATTTAATGAAACTTGTATAAAATAGTAACAAAACGTAATTATAATACTTCTGTGTCATCGTTATTGGTTCCCACAAGTTTGTATGAAAATTGGTTTGAACCATCCACTTTACCAGTTTGAACTGGTCGTGAAAAAAATGACATAACGTGATTTGTTCTTTGAAAACAAAAACATTTTTTTTTTCGTAATTTCGAACCACAGTGTTTGGGAAGGACGGTTTCATCATAAAGTTACAAGTTAACACTTATTTTATGCAACCCCACCCTAATTTACCTAGAAATATACATATACATTTCCAGTAACATATTGCAGTTCAAATTTCGAAAGTTTAAATATATGTAGCGGCCAAACGTGCAAGTCGATGCGCGCGTGCAATAGTTCATATTGCTCACCTTGGGTCTCACTATACATAGAAATCAATGGAAGCTTGACAGTTTGAACGAGTCGTAAATAAAATGAGATAACGTGATTGTTCTTTAAAAACAAAAACTTTTTTTTTCGTAATTTCGAATCAAAGTGCTTGGGAAGGATGGTTTCATCATAAAGTTACAAGTTAACACTTACTTGTTGCAACTCCACCCCAATTAATCTAGAAATATATACATTTTCAGTTAAAAATGCAGTGCAAATTTGGAAAGTTTAAATATATGTAGCGGCCAAACGTGCAAGTCGATGCGCGTGTGCTGTAGTTCATCTTGCTCACCTTGGGTCCTGCTATACCTAGAAATCAATGGAAGTTTGACAGTTTGAAATAATCGTGAAAAAAATGGCATAACGTGATTTGTTCCATAAAAAAAAACCATTTAATTTTTAATTTCGTATCACTGTGCGTGAGGAGAAAAAGTTCCCCATGTTTTTTGAACAACAAGTTGGTTGTAACAACCTTGCATTTTTTTTGTTCAAAAACCGTAATTTGTATTCTATGTATATGAAACGTAAATTACCTGCCACTGTGCATCGTGAGGAAACCTGCATGCTCTAAAAAGCGTGTATTTGTGCCCGAAGAACGGCGATAGGGCTCACCACCCATCACGTTGTGACGTAATAATCGTCGGTGAAACGCGGGTGTGCCGAGTGTGGACTGTGACGTGCATTCCTCGGGAATTCATGTCGTGAAGATCTATTTTTATTTATTTATTTTGTTTTGTTACTAAAAGGCGCGCGCGATGCTTTTGTGCGACCAAAACGGAATGTAGTGGCATTTATAAACAGTCGCAGCACCGCGGCTCTTACAATATAACAAATGCTTACAAAATGTAATTTTAAAATTTTGTTCTCTTGTTATGAGGCATAGATTATCTCTGATGCTTTGGGATGCTTGGGGTATCTCTGATGGATAGAATACGAATGATCCGTTGGAGATAGAAAGTGTACAACATAGCCTGCAGACTGCAGAATCAGTAAGTTGTGGGCAGTGGGCAGGTCATCACAATTGTCGCCAACATCCGCTGGACCAATGATCTGAAGGACGTTGCGGGTGGCGGCTGGATATGAGGACCGCCATGAGTGACGAAATCTGGGAAAGGAGGCAGTGGACGAACACGGGGTGATGGATGGATGAATGGGATTATGAGGTAAAAAAGCACAAGAGAATGTACCTTCGGTGTATTGGCCTTAGCGCGAGCAGGTAGGTGGATATGTTTTTTCGTGTGATTTTAACCGACATTGAGAAAAGTTTCATGTTGCTGAAGTGGAATAAGTACTTGATACATTAAAAGAATCTTCTCAAAGATATTGTGAGAACAAATAACACGTCAATTGTTTACTGCGTGAGAAGGCGACAAGGTTATTTAGGGGATTTGGATTCACTTTTGACCATGATATTTGCGGTAGCTAACGGCAGTTGAGTACTAACATTCTAGAGGAAAAATCTATATATCTACTATATGTATGTATACTAATAATAAAATAGTAAAAAAGTCGTGCCTTACATTGAATATTTTCGCGAAATTTTAAATGAAATGGGTTATTAATATTGTACTGAGGCTAACTACAATTTTTATAATTTTGTCTTTCTGTCTGTTTGTATGTATGTTCCGTTTTAACTCGAGAACCACTCGATGGATTTGGATGCGGTTTTTTTATTAACATCGTGGTGACCCGCTCTATAAGGTGTTTATAAAATAACGACCAAGCCGAAAACGACGCAAAGGTTGAATAAACGCTTTTAACTCGAGATCCACTAAACGGATTTGGGTGCAGTTTTTTTTATTCGAATCTAAGTGATCCTGGTCAAAGAATAGGCTTTAATGGTTGTTTATAAAATAACGCCCAAGCCGAAAACGGGGCAATTTTAACAAAAATTAAAACTCTACCCAAGTACTTCAATGCGTGGGCTTAGCTAATTTATTCTGTTCAAGTCGGGGTCAACCCTACGAAAGGTAAAATGAACAACTCTTAGATCATTAGCATTACTGTGTTCGTACGCACGTCGCAGGCCAATTCTGGCTTCATTATAAAATAGCATTACATATCTTTAAAATACGCTGAGTTGTTTTTAAATTTGGTGCTCCATCCATCCATCCATCAGCCTGTTTCGTCCACTGCTGGACATAGGCCTTTCCAGGATTTCGCCACTCTTGGCGGTCCTCCTGGAAGAAATGCCCATACTCACACACGCTGGGCAGGCGGGTTGGTGAGCGCGGTGCCGAAACCCTTGCACCAGTGACGCCTTAATTTGGTGATAAATGGAAAATATTATGGTGTAATTAAAGCCTTTGAGGAAATAATCGAGTTATTAAGGTAAGTAACGTAATATTATGATGACAGATCACCGTAAAATTGGTCACAGGGAATAAGATTATCATTTTCGTATTACATCATGCCTTCCCCATAAAAGAGCTCCGTCACACTACGGTATGCTTACTGTCGCCATAAAATCTGTGGCGGAGCGTATAGTTCTGTCTGCTTCCCACAAAGTCATAGTGACAGTGCGTCATATTATAACGCTAGCAGCAGCAACAGTAGTTTCATCGTATTTTATTGTGATGTCCGTATGCTCATACTTTACGTCAATCATCATAATTTCAGGTGAATTCACTTAATTTTATGATTACCAGTTTTCTCAGTGTAGTATATTTATAGGAATATATTTCGTTCTTCGATCAAATAAACCATTGATTAATAAAATAAACCATGGTTTATTTGATCCAAGCTTTCGTTGAGCCTTTGAACAACAAGTAACTGATCCAATAACTGAAATTATGGTCGAGAATAAATCGTTAAAAATCCTTCAATGTTACTGAATCATGCAGGTAACACTTCGCTCTCTAAAATTACCCTTTGCAAACACCGAGTAAACAACCGCATTATGATAAAACTTTCATTTTCATACCTCAACGGCTTAATTCTCAGAATAGGGCTGCAGACTGACTATTTACTAGGTAAGAGAAACCTGGTGAAATAGTGCCTCTTATGTGCATACCGTATTTTCTATCTAGCCCTTGTTAACAACAGAGATTAAATAAATTAGATATAATGCTGTGGAATTTTAATGTCGGCTTAGTGTTGGATTTTATCATAATTAATGTTAATACGTCTTGTTATGTTGATCTATTTTCTTAGAAGCTTCACTATCTTATTAATATAAATAAAAACACATAATTTTTAGGGTTTTCCCAAAATAAAATAGTACGTGTTTTTTAAAAGTTGCTTGGCTTATTGTCACGTGAGATTATTCGTGACCTAGAAGTCAAAAGTAATTCATCACTTGTATAAACCCAAAAAGCAGTATATTTTATTACATCAAAATTGCTGATTTCGGTCTATTTTGTATTTCTATTCAAATTTTTGTGTCTCAAAAAACATAAATTATCTTCGGGATATCCCCTAAGGAAATATTTGTCTACATAAATCTTTATTATAACGAATAACATCCTACCTTTTCGGCAATACAAAGAAAATCTTCCTAATTAAGCTTTCATGAGATTTCTTATTAACAAAGATTATGCCAAGTAATATACGGGTTTTATCTAAAAATATCATTTGCTTCTACACGCTTTTCAGCGGAATCTTATTTTTTTATTTTGGCTGACATATCTAATAAAGGATAATTATAATAATGAGGATTTTCGTGTTAACTGGACCCCACAAAATATTCAAGACGCACTCTGTAATTGTAATTTTAATACAAAGGGCGATCCTTCTTTGACAATCTACTGTATCTCGAAGTAATTTCTAGAGTTATAATTTAGCTAATTGTATTTATTATTATATTACATAGGTAACACTAAAAGTTTCCGGAACTGGCCACTTACATAAACAATATTTAAAAATTTATTGCAACATTTGAAAATAGAACTCTTTGGCTGTAGAATGCAGTTTGTTTCATCTGACTGTCTTTTGTTTTTACCTTGTGGCGCCATTTAAAAAATTGTGTGTCTGCATCAACATGGATTTAACTCGGGAAAATTTTCGTTACTACGATCATACTTGATTTTCTACGATTTTAAGTGTAATTTGACTTATAGCTGGTTTGCAGAATTCAAGCGTGGTCGTATCAATCTCAGTGACGAATCTCGCGATGGTCGGCCGTCCACCGCTGTGACCAACAAAAACATCGATGCTGTGCGCCGTATGATTGAAACAGACAGGCATGTGACCTACCATGAAATTTGCGCATCCTTAGAAATAGGCATGAGTCAAATACAATCAATCCTACACAAACATTTGGGTGTGAGAAAGTTGTGCTCGCGGTGGATCCCACACAACTTGACCGAGGCTCAAAAAACGGACCGCGTCACTTGGTGCAGTGCCATGCTTACCAGATTCAACGAAGGTGCGTCAAATTTGGTGTGGGACATAGTAACAGGTGACAAAACATGGATTTATTGCTACGATCCCAAAACAAAGCAGCAATCGAGCGTATGGGTCTTTCAAGATGAGCCGAAACCAACCAAAGTGGCGCGCGTGAAAAGTGCATCTAAGCGGATGATTGCTTCTTTTTTTAATAAAACTGGACACGTGGCTACTGTTGCTTTAGAGAATCGTCGTACCGTGAATAGTGACTGGTACACGACCATTTGTTTGCCGGAAGTTATTGACGAACTCCGTAAAAATAACCGTAAACGCCGTATCATCCTGCACCACGACAATGCTAGTTCTCACACGGCCAGACAGACAAACGACTTTTTGAAGACGAAAAATGTAGAACTCATGAGTCATCCTGCATACAGTCCCGACCTGGCACCTTGTGACTTTTTTCTGTTCCCAAAAATTAAGAACCAATTACGCGGTCAACGATTTTCATCACCAGAAGAGGCTGTCGAGGAGTATGAAAAACACGTTTCAGAGGTCACCACAGGGGAGTGGCACAAAAGTTTTCAAAACTGGTTTGATCGAATGAAAAAGTGCATAGATGCCAAGGGATTGAAAAACAATAAATTAATTTTGTACCTTTAATAGTATTTTTTCATATTCATTCCGGAAACTTATAGTGCGTATTACTAATAATAATATCGAAATCTTGACAATTTTCACAAATATTTTCATCAAGAGTATACTTATATAATTTATCTTGATAGTTCTGTTCTCAGTTCTATCCTTCAAATGCTACTAAGCATGTATTATCTATATTAATAATAAAGAATAATAAAATACATTACATATACATTTAATGTCGTTTATGTACTTGTGTTAACTTATAAAATGTTTTAAATGAATAATTTATTAGTAATAATTATTTAACATATTACTATTGTAATGAAGCCAAAAATACAATTTTTATAATTGTATGTGTCTGTCTGTATGTATGTTCTATTTTAACTCTACAACCAGTCAACAGATTTGGATGCAGTTTTAGGGTTCCGTAGTCCGACAAGGAACCCTTATAGTTTCGCCATGTCCTGCTGTCCGTCTGTCTGTCTGTCCGCGGCTTAGCTCAGAGACTATTAGTACTAGAAAGCTGTAATTTGGCATGGATATAAATCGTGGATGGATTCGATTGATGGTTCTTGGTGGAATATCATCTTGAATAAATTATACACAAATTCTTGTACTTTTATTCCACATATATTTATTTTTATTTTAACTTAGGCTACCGGTTTCGTATTACACATCATCGGGCCAATATATATTAATAATTTGTTGGCCCGATGATGTGTTATACGAAACCGGTAGCCTAAGTTAAAATAAAAATAAATATATGTGGAATAAAAGTACAAGAATTTGTGTATAATTTATTCGATATAAATCGTAATTACATCTACAAAATGGTAAAATAAAATCTCGAAAAAATTTTTTTTAAGGGTACCTCTCATACAAGTAAACTGGGGATGATTTTTTTTTCTCGTCTATCCCATAGTGTGGGGTATCGTTGGATAGGCCGTTCAAAAACATTGTGGGTGTGTGAAAACTATTTTTCGATTTAGGGATGCGTTGGTGAAAAATCAAGCTTCAAAGTGAAAATTTTAGTCGTAGTGGAGCGTCCAAGTCGTCCAAGTGCCGGCTAAACGGTTGTTTATAGAAATGTGAAAAAAATCACAGAAGTAGTATATATAATTAATTTAAAAGGAAAACTATCACAGCTAAGTAGGCTTCACAGGTTTACGAGTACAGGTCGCGCCAAACTTTTGGCCCCCTATAATGTATGGGACCAGAAGTTTGGCGCGGTCTGTGTTAGTAACTACGGAACCCTACATTGGCCCAACACGTACTTAGCCGGCTTTTTTTTATTATCATCGGTTTTGACTGTGGTCAACATATAGGCAATAAGGGGTGTTAATAAAATAACGCTCAAACCGAAAATGGGGCAGAGATTGAATAAACGCAAGCCGAGCCGCGGGCGAAAAACTAGTTTTTAAAATTACCCTTTGATAGATTCACAAAATCCTATTATTTTGTAGTCAGAAGCTAGCAGCAGCTATTCAAAACCCAATGATAGTTTTGGCAAGCTATTTAGAACTTACAAATAGGATCGTTCGCAATATTATATTTGTCTCGACGAAAACTGGACAGTTTCAAAATGACTGGTGCTTATATTACTATCGAAAAATGGTAAATTGTGTACATATTTTATAGGATAAATATTTTTTTAGGTTATAATTATTACCCACTACATAGAATAAAATTAAGTTCTTTAAAAATAATCGGCACTGACAGAAGTTTTCACGAATATTTTTAAATAATCTCTAAAGAAAACAAACCTTTTTTAAAGAAAAGAATATTCTTAGGCTTTTCAAATTTTATTTAGCAACAAGGATACTAGGTGAATAATGTATAAGTGACCAAGATAGGTGTACGTACCATAGATTTAATATATACTACGTACACAGCAAATCATGAGAATCAATATCTTCAGTAACTTGTAATTTTTTGCATAATCAGGAAATAAAAGCAGTCTTTCATTATACAAAGGAAGCTGGCCATTATCCTATCATAACACATTTATCAGCTATCGCCGATGAAGGTGCATTCAACTTATAATTGTAAATACTTGTAAAGATATAAAGTTACAACTTGCAGCCAGACGACGACAGTCTTTTATTACAGGCGTGTTCAGTTTTAATTGGACAACCTCACAATACATATTGGTTTGTTCTTATTTATTTGCAAACTTTACCTATTCATCCATCCATCAGCCTGTGTTCATCCACTGCTGGACATAGGCCTTTCCCAAATTTCGCCACTCTTAGTTCTCCTGCATCCTCCTCAACCAGCCGCCACCCGCAACATCCTTCAGATCATCAGTCCAGTGGGCACGAGGTCGGCCTACGCTACGCTTTGCTGTACGTGGTCTCCATTCTAACACCTTTCTGCCCCAATGGCCATCACGCCGACGAAAGACATGGCCTGCCTGGCTGTCCTCTGTCTCGCTCTATTCGTTGATTTCTTACAAAAAATAATAGTAGATTATTATATAGAGAAAAAGGGTTTTGTTATTTCTTCAAGCGTTAATTTAATCATGCTTTAAAAAATGCTTTACTAAATACATTTAAAATATGGCAAATTTGTGGTACGGACCACGGACGGATATTCAGGCACGTGCGCAAAAATTGCTGAAGCAGATAACAGGTAATTTTAAAAGGGTTTTGTACGGCTGTGTACTGTTTTTTTGTTATTGAAAACCTATAATGAACATAACTTACATTCCATATTTTTTATTTGATAAGGCTTAGTTTACATGGTATTATCATACTGTAAGTAAACAAAAGTCGAACAACTGATATTGCGAGTGAAAAATAATACCAGAATAGCAGTCCTGGGAATATAAGCGGCAGTGCGTAGCTTGTCTTTTATTACGCAATCAGATTGTGACTTGTTTAACTCAGTTAGTGTTCTGTCCGTCTCTCATTACACACAATGTTCCTGATATCAGATCTCGACTAGGTGATAGACGACTCGCTAAGTCTAGATACTAGATTCAGCGTAACATCCGGCCCTATGTTCTAGAAGCAGGACTAACGGGTTCGAACGGAAGATTACGAATTTTCCTGGTTCACTTGCAAAAGTTGTTTTCAATCAAGACGAGAGTATCGAAATAATCGAATTACATTATAATATTTATTTTTAGTCCACTGACTAAAATGAATTACATTAGTTTAGATCGCTTAAACAGATTAAAAATTTAATGTTTTCAAAATGCTTGTCGCAAATTATAAAGATAATAAATACTTCGGCAATTACTCGCACTGTTTAATGCAATTAATAAGTACCTACTTTTATTAGCATTTCAGGTGAAAATACTTTTGAAAACAAATAAATTAACATAATAATAAAATTAGTTTCACCGATCTAAACTTATCTTAATGTTAATTATTGGTTTTAGTTTATAGAAGCTTGTTTTATAGAAGGTTTTTTAACTAAATTTTGTTTTGGATGGTGGTAAAAAAAATAGTCTGCCATCTTGTGGTGTCCGCAAAATTTAATTTAGATTGAAGTCACGTACTCTACTGGGCAAACCCTTTCATTTGCCATGTCATCATCCATCCATCCATCAGCCTGTTTTATCCACTGCTGTACATAGCCCTTTCCAAGATTTCGCCACTCATGGTGGTCCTCCTGGAAGAAATTCCCATACTCACACACGCTGGGCAGACGGGTTGGGGAGCGCGGTGCCGAAACCCTCGCACCAGTGACATCGCTGACCGTCACCAGTCTGTTTTATTTAAGGCAATTGGGGATGGATATGTTACGGGTAAAGCCCGAAGTCGGGTAAAGTCCGAAAAAAGTCAAATATAGGTGCGACGACGAGCGAAGCGGGGATCGTGTTAGGTTGACATGTTAATAAACATTGGGCGCCGAGCGAAGTGGAGCGGAGCGAGGTGACCCCCGAAGGTTTGTATAACATTACCCGGGTAAACCTAGGTATACATATAGATATACAGATATACCGCCATCACTCGGTCCTAAGTAATGGTGGGCCACCTGGTTGTGCCTGTTAGAGAACTGTCCTCTTACTCTCCCCAGAATAATTTGAGGGTGTTTGCAATTAAGGTGGTGGTACCTCCACAGTTAAGCCCGGCACCAGCTCTACTACCTGCCACCACTTGCCTGCCATGCCGTGTCATGTCATATAGAGGTGGTTAAAAAATTTAGTCATCCATCTTGGGGCGTCCGTCATATTGGATTTAGAATCGTAATCCTTAGTCTGAGTATTCTCTTCGTAAAATTTTCTTTTATATCGCTGTCAAGGAGTTTGGCATGGAAATAATAAATTGCCATCTAGTCGCGTTCACTATATTGGATTTGGAATGACGTCATTTAGTTTAATGCAATGTCACTAAAATCAAATGTGTGTGCAAAATTTCATTTCAATCGGTTGGAGAGAACTGGTTTAAAATTCAGTTGCCAGATTTGACCCGGACATAATAATTAACAGTCAGCCATAGTTAATGTGTAGTAAATAGAAATCATAAGGGTTGAAAAACAAAAACTCTAAATTTTCTTTCTGGTTTTATTTAAATCGCTGTTCAGAAATTTTCACTACTGACAAAAAGAAACTTGAAATAATAAAAGAAGCAAAGAGGGAATAACGATAAACTTACATTTGATAAAAATGCTTCCCTAGACATTTTATTTACCGTTTTGAAACATTTAATTACAGTAAAAGCTTTATCATCGTTTTGCAGACGCTCCTTTTCCGGCATTTTCTTTAATGAACTCGATTTATGAAGCGGACTTTCATTTAAAATGGAAATTTAACGAATTAACCGGAGTAATGAAGCCTATTTCATAAAACGTACGTACGCAAAGCAATTCATGGTTATAAAATGGATAAAATGACACAGATTTTCATACCTAACCTTGTGCGTTATTTTAAAGTGCAGTTTACTAAACGTATATTCCAAGAATGCCGCTATTTCGCCCCCCCCCACACAAGCTGATGAAATTCCCAAACAACCACAAGAAACGAGCATAAACGGAGCGCAGTACACAAAAAGCGATGTGTTAATATATTAATTTTGTTGTGTAGAGATTAATTAATACCGAAACTCTATAAAGACTGAGATTATCGTGACGACAATCGGCGTTTAGACTTGATTTAGACGACTACTATATTTTACTTTTCAACACATCTGCTTATAAAGAGGCCCTTAATGCAGCGTTTTTAGGGTCATAAAATGCACCATTTTAAACACGCGTGCTTTTTACCTTACATTATCGCACCAGTGTTTTTTAGATTAGAGTATTTTTTTAAGAGTTTTTATGTCTGAGAAATAGTAAACTGTTTTTGCGAATAAATAAACTGTCTCAGTTAAATTATAATAAATAATAATTTCATTTTATCAAATTATTTATTTTTATCATCGAATTAACACTATTCTTTGTTCGTGTGTGTAAATATTCAGTTTGTTAATATTTAATATTTGGCTGTTTGGCGGGTGCATTAGTGCCTTTACTTCCATAAACAAAATCTCAGCCACCATTTTTCATAGATAATTGTCAATTCATAGCTGTGGTTTTGATTATGAAGAAAAATAAGTTAATTAAATTTAATTCATTTTCCTCGCAAGTGTGTTGAAAAACGTCGTATGAAACTCGTGAGCGTTAGACATTACAGTGGAGGTGGGTATGCACCTCACCTTTGCGATCCCACCTCGACTGTAATGTCCAACGCAGCTCACTTGTATCATAATGTACTATTAATGATTTCTTCATTATTATATCTCGTTACTTATAATTATAAAAAATAATACTTATAGGTGTATAAATGTCTCAATCACTAATTCGGAGGTTCAAATTCCGTTTGTACATTTGAGTTCGGTCTGCGTGATTCGAAGTGTTGAGTGGTTCTTGGGTCAAATTGGAACAGAAAGACAGATAAAAAGTCTAAACATTTTAGTTTTACCGTGAGTGGACTATTGACCCATTTCATTTAAAATTTTTCAAAAATATCCAATTTTGAGACACGACTTTTATACCACTTTATTATTAGTATAAAAGATGATAATCGTGTTTTCTATTGCCTATTATCTTTGCTACCCTGAATTTGTATTCATTTGGTAAATAATTGTTTCCTTGGAATATAAATGCTACCTTGTTTGTCCATAAGACCTTTGTATTCAATTATGATATCTTAAATAAATATCTCTTCGTTTTCCTTGTACTTCAATTCGTATTTTTTTAGGAAAATTTGGTAGAAATACGGCAGGGATGTAATTTAGAACTTGTTTTGAACTCCGCTTCGAGCTTCGTGTTGTCTTTTTTATTCCTACCCTTATCACTTGGGATAAACGGACATAAGATAGGACATGTATTTGTACATACCTATACATACATCCTTGAACAAAGCGGTAAATTAAACGGGGAACCGCCGCGTAACCATGTTTGCCTCCGAAGAAACTGTACGAATACAGTGAAACTAGTCAGGCGAAATCTGACTATTAAAATCGTGAGTAGCCGTTTCAATATTAGTATGAATCTAAACCACGAATCTTTTAGTAGCTTGAAAACAATTATTCAAATTCGTAGTTTAATTATTACAAAAGCTAACTACTATAATTCCCCGGGGAGGCATCAGAGTTGGCAAGTCACAGTCGACATTGGTACACCCACGTTTTACCGACGATTATTACGTCCCAGTGTGATGTGTTGAGCCCTATAGCCGTTACTTTGGGCAACATTGACGCACAGCTACACCTGCTTTTCGAAGTACACAAACCGATCACAAGTATGAATACAAGATTTGAAACCACGACCTCTGGATCAGTGCCCAGACTTTCGAACCACTAGGGGCACAAAGTTAACCAAATATAAATCAACAGTCACCCTTTCAGAAATAACCACGGCAAGTGTAACTTGAGGATTGATCTTATGTTCAAATACTTCAATAACAACAATGCACAAAGAAATATAATAAATACACTCTCCTCGTACGTATATATGAGATATTTAGGGCATGCATTGTATCAAAATGGTCTATCGCTTGTCATTAAGACTGCATATAAGGTCAGATTGAGCACATCATTTTGCGTCAATCAGAACTTAACTCTAGGACGTTCCCTTTTAGTTTAAAATAGCGCGCTCTCAGCCGTGGCTGTTACGACCACGAAGAAACACGCGCCCACAAAAATCAGCGTTTTTATTTAATAACTCTGCTTCTAGATGCAATTTTTAAAATATTCTGAGACGAGGAACCGATGTCATTTGTTAGCTTATTTTTAATACAAATTTCAAGGCTTTATGATTTAAGGAAGGTCCTTTAACACTCCAAAAATATGAAATTTAGGCGCAACTTCGTAATTTTTTTCTATCGAGCGAACTTAAAGATTTTGCATTTTTTCTAAGATCAGCCTGTCAGCCATATAGTCTACTGTCTATATTATTTTTACTATACCGATAAACCAGGTTACACAATGTGATATGCTCATTTGAAGTTGACTTTTAAGACCCTTAAAAGTCAAAGCAAGGTCATTAAAATTTTGGTAGCGGTTGCTCATCAAAATTTGGCTCTAGTTAATACAATATGCCCAATGAAACATCAAAAAACTGTTAATATACCAACTTTAGTTTAGTTACTCAGCTTTATTTTCGCTCCTCGGTAAAATTACCTCCATTATCATGGTCATTATAGCAATTAAAGCACATTTATGCTGCCAATAACTACAATAATTCTACATGTTAAGCTTAAATGGCATTCCACATTTAATCACCTTTCATTTAGAAAACTTTCTGCACATATTATAACTATTATATTTGGAATAGAACATGACATGAATTTAGCGGCGTCATAATGCTAAACTTGGAGGCTTGTAGATAGCGTAAAGAAAATATTATTCTATTTCGATACGTATTCTTTCTTTTGTCAATCAAACAAAAAATGACAGAGATAAAGCGCGTCAAAGTTTGGGACTGGGGGAAAATGATGTCACTTCTAAGTAAAATTGTACTTAGATGTGACGTCACGCGGAACTTTAGCGGGCTATATCTTCATAATTTTTTGTATAATTGAAAAAAGAAAAAAATCGTGTCCAATATTTTCTGATAATCTAACTGACGGACTAATTAAAAAAAGAGTCATCATGCCTACATTAGGAGATTAACCTTAAAAAATGCATGTAATACAGATAGTTTTTAGGGTGCTGTAGTCAATAAGGAACCCTTATAATTTCACCATGCCATGTCCGTCCGTCTTCCTTCCTTCTTTCTTATTGACAACGGAACGCTAAAAATAAACTTAGTTTCTTCCGTGGGTTTACTTAATAAGTGCGTCTTTTATGTAAAATTAACGATACATACATATGTATAAAGGCTTTTTAATAATAACGGCACCGTTTGTACGATACTTTTATAGGTATTCCTTTCATTTTCAAATTTCGAAAGCTCATTTTAAATAACCTATTCAACGACACTCCACACTATGGGATTCAGGCGCGGTCGTTCATTTTGACTCAAGTATAGTTCAAGAGGCCAACTTTCACAGTAAAACAAGTCAAGCAAATAAAGAACATTTTAATAAAATGAAAAATCTCTGTCGCAAAACAAATTTTATTAATTCTATTAATTTTATGGCGCATGCGGCCGCCGCCGGTTTGCACCCTTTTTATAACAGTATTTTGAATATTTTTGACTTTAGGTAGATAATTTGACCATAATGATTTTGGGAGCGTCATGACCCCTGTGATCACCCCCCCCCCCCCTCCTCGGACCACCACTTGTTTAATATTTTCTTTTACTACTTTATCGCCGTAATTAACATGGCGAAACTATAACGCCTCGGCCACGACTACAAGCTTTGCGCGGCGCCGGAGCTTCTTTTAGCCTCTAGCGCTCCCTCGCTCTCTCTCGCGCCGGAGCGAGGAGCTCCGCAAGAAGCGAGCGCTGCGCACAGCTTGCAGTCGTGGCCGAGGGGTAAGGGTTCCTTGTTGATTACGGAACCCTAAAAACAAACTCATACTCGGCTGACAGGATATGTATCCGGGTCTCACGTTTAAAAGTCCGTCGTCCTACCGAATGACACACAGCTGCCGCTTCTAGAAAATATTCGCCTATTCAGAACCAGGACATAGTCGTATGAAAGTTTTATTATGTTACAAACGGGTCTGTTGCAGCTGAAACTACGGTTGCCTGCTGTTAAGCCCTTTACTTGTAAACGGTTATAGCAGCTATGACGTTGTAATAAGAACTGCCAATAGATAGCTTGTCATTCTGGCGTCCATACGTTCGACGTTTATCTAGAGATTGATTGGAAGTAGACTATGTGCATCTAAAATGGAATGAATCCTTTGGCTCAAATACTGGGCCAAAAAAATGTACTCTGAAATGTTTACGTGTTCGGGTTTCAATCAAATAGTCCAGCTTTTCGGAGTTCTACAGAGGTATTTAAAACTATCATGTTTGTATATCCGGACTGATCTACGAACATGAAGTTTAGACAGTAGGTTTTTAAGAAGGGATTTTAGGAAATTTCTACGAGATCAAGATAAACGGGATCCACGTGAACAACGATGCGGGGTGTTTAGTAGTAGGTAACTAAGCATACGAATTTATTATTATTAAGCCACTACCTACCAAAACAAAGACAGGCCAAGTGCGTGTCTGTCCACGAGCAGTGTAGGGTTTCCTAGTTGCTCGACACTACATACGGATCGACCAAGAAGGGGGCTTTTGTTTGATGCTTTGAACATTTTGAAGGTGAGGCATTTTTAATTTTTTAATTTCAAATCGGCGACTTGGGGGAGTGGAGTGAGGGGGACTTACTCCATACACATATGCGCACGAACTAAAAACAGTTAAAATGACAACTGTAAGTAATTTAATAAATCCAATCGGCCATATTGAAGTGTATTTGTAGACTAATTTAAATAAAAAACTTAGAGGCTTCATTCGCTCCCGTTTGTCAGTAATATAGAAATCTCTGTTTTAAAAGAGGTTTACTAAACATTTTTTCTCTGCTATGAAAAATAATCAATCAACTAAATCTTCGGGCAAAATGATGTCAATGAAATGCTTAATCTAGTACATAAATTAGTAATTACATATGTGTTTTAATTGCTGAGAAAAATGGAGATTTATGTTGCCAAAATTTCGTGGCGTCGCGGCTAATACCGTCTAAAAACAGGCTCATATTTGGTTGACTACTACTCCTTAACTTGTAAAGCCTACTTGCCTTTGATAGTTCGTTATATATAAATAAATATCACTATTGCCCTGAAATTTTTCACATACCTTATACAAAAACAACTGTTTAGCTGACAAGGATCCCAACACATGATTCTAACAAAAATTTTCACCTTGAAGCTTAATATCTCGTAAAGGGATCCCTGAATCGAAAAAATCGTTTTCACTCACACACAATAGGATAGACAAGAAAAAACTTCATCATTTAATTTTTTTAAATTTTATATCTGTGTCGGCGTGGTTAACGTGTAACTCTCTCCAAATTACAACTTTCTAGGGAAAGGGTCTCTGAGGTAAGCCGTGGACAGACGGACGGACATGGCAAAACTGTAAGGGTTCCTTTCCTTGTTAGCTACGGAACGCTAAAAATGAACTTGGTTTTACGTAATTAGTGCGTCTTTTACATAAAATTAACGATAAAGGTTTTTTAATAATAACAACAATGTTTTTTAAAGGTATTCCTTTCAGTTTCAAATTTCGAAAACTCATTTTTTAATTCAAACTGATGTTCTAAATAATAACGAGGTCGCAAATCCTTTCAAATCAAACCTCTTTTTATGATTTTATCATTCATAGATTTTTATAATCACTGCCGAATGCCTTCGTTTTTAGATAATGATGATTAATTGAAATCTGAATGCCAATCGTGCTATATATAACCTTGAAACGTCTGATTACGTATAAAGCTTTGTTTTGAATGTTCATTAAGTTCTCAAGTTAAGATGGTTGTTCCAAGTCTCATTCCCAAAGGGACAAGTTATGATTGTTTTTCTTATTTTTTAACAAAAAAGTATAAGGTAAGTGTGATTTATGATACTACTCGACAATATTTTAATCACAATAAGGCTTGTAAGCAAAGTTGTGTTGTTTTTTGCATTATTTTGTAAATGATCCTACACAACAAACAAACACGATATAAAGTTAAGTTAAACACTTTGGCTTCTGGTAAAAATTTGGCTTCGGCCAACTTAACCTTTGTCTTCGGCTAAATTCTGGTCAAAGCTGAAAAAATCAAATGCAACTAGTTTCTTTATAATAAAATTATCTTACGAATACTGAGTTCTGAAAATATATGTATATTTTGGTTTCCTTTTTACTGACAACAGGCTTAAGCTTGGCTACAACCAGTACTGCTGGAAATTGTCTATTAGACGCCAAGAAACTATTTATTTATTTTATTTAAAACGGAACACCAACAGTACACATATAACACATACTTAACTAGAAAGTATAAGCAGGTGAAACGTTCGTCTGTCTGCTTGACCTTCAAAAAATCTACGGAAGTCAGCAATGGACAAATGACTGACACTACGCAACTGTTTGTAACCATTCACCCGGTACAATTTCTCATAACGTCGTGCCGGAACACTAGGAGTCGCTTAATAGCATGATTTCCACATTAAAAGTCTCCTAAGAATTTTTACAAATATCAAATGAATAAAAACATCTATTAAATTCTTAACAATATATTTTAACCTCACTCTTGTGCCTTTGAATCCCTCACAATGTTCAGGATTCTAAATTCGCTTGCTCGGTATTCAAACTCGGCACTCGCAACAAAAACTACCTTTGCTCTCTTGTTGCACAAATAACTATTTTCTTTTAATTAATGTAATGGTAAAATAAAAATTAAACTAATTTCACTAACAATATTTTATGGTACAATATTGTTATTTAAATTAGTTTTATTTTCTTTTTAGCAATTGTAAAGAAATCAAGCAATTGATATCAAACCTTCAGCTTTGGACCAGTAACTTATTACAACGGTTTTCAATCCTAGTTTTTCTCGTCCTATTGCTGTCCTATATACTAAACCATAGTTACAGCATTTTTGAAATATTTATGACTTACCACTTCAATTTCAAGAAAAACATGTTGGTTTTGGGAAAAATCTATGTAGAAATAGGACGGAGTTTAAAGATTTCTGAATTCTTAGTTATATTTTTTAAACAGGTTAATAGACGGATAGGCAGTAAAGGTTGGGCGATAGATAATGTAATTCGTTTTATTTTTCGATATTTTGCATTAGCGTACAAATAAGACGTCAAATCTTTTTTGTATGGCATCAGAATTTGCCCTGTGTCTTTACCTTCGGCCAAAATAGATCTTCAGTCGGACACTAGTAAAAATTGTGATTGCGAGACCTTCAAAAGTTAGATAACGAGTGTGGAACTGGAGTAGACAATCGAATTGTTTTAATGTTCCGTGACCTCGCTACTGCAGTTCTTTTTGGTACTTTCAATTAAGAGCAAATTTTTGCTCCGCTTTCATAACACTGATGCTGTCTACCGTACCTATACATTTTTGCACAATTTATATAACATAATTTCTTGTAAATGAACCATCTGGTTTTATCAGTCAAACACGTGTACGCGCACTTTTTGAAGACGATTATTCCGTCCCAAGGAGTTAAACTTTATTCTTAATCTGATAAATGATGGTCTCTGACACAGGTATAGGTACACCAGGTGTAAAGATATCTTATTATAGAAAAAATATAATATATAATAATATACATACCAGTGGCGAAGGGTCCTTATAACACGATTCCCATCGGCTTGCTTGGGAAATGGCATTCATATACATTTCTTCATTCCGTGCTCTTCGTTTTTCGTAGCCTTGATGTTGCTTTTTGTTGTTGCGTTATTATTTACCACAATGTGGGTGGTACGGAACCTTTTGTGCGCGAGTCCGACTCGCACTTGGCCAATTTTTTTTTAAATTTGCCCCTTTCTTCATTATGATCAGTAGAATATGCTGTATAATTTAAAGATACTTTTCTATTTACAACCTGCGGCTTCCGTCAGCAACATCATCTCAACACCCTGTATATATTTATTTTAGTTAAAATGTAAACAGGCTTATGTTAGGAAATACTTGCCCCTAAAATTTTACGAAAAACAATAATGCAAACAAACATGTAGGTAAATATGTGTAACTAAGGATCATCATCAATTAAACGTATGCATGAATGAGTTTGTTTTAATTAAAATGTTCAACATAATGTAGGGTTGAGCTTATCGAATTAAAGTTGTTTTTGTTTTCAAACAAGTTTTCGAAACAAAAGGGTTCTATTATCATACGGGTCCCTTCACTTGATGCTTCCAGAGTTTAAGCTTATACATTAAGGATTTATTGATAAGAAATCTTTGCTCTATACATATTATAAAAATGTGTTTTTATAAATCTACTGAATTGAATTTATTTCATTTATTTATCTTACAAGCGATGAAAATACGAAGAAAATACCTATGATGATGTGATTTTTTTAAATCCGTTTCCCTTGTTGTGTTTCTATTTTTCAATAAATACAGGGGTAGGCACTCGAAGTGTTACCAAATTTAAGTTGCTATATCAACCAAACTGTTTACAATATGGCGCCCATTTTTTCACAGTCGTAAGTCTATTGTATTGTTCCTAAACATACACAAGCTCATTGTTTTTCGTCGCTGCTAAAAAAAGTTATCCAGATGGAATTCAAACGCCACAGTGTCATTACTTTGATTTGGCTGGAAAATCGCACCCAGCCATTGTTAATGCGCTACGACATTTACATCTGAATAAAATGTTTGTGTATCGGACCATCACGCGTTACAATGATACGGGTAGCATCAAGAAACGCCATGGAGGTGGACATCCAACAACAGCAACATCATCAGAAATGGTTCGAAAGGTAAAGGCTAGAATTGAACGAAATCCACGACAAAGCGCAGTTAAATTGGCGAAAAGTCTTAATGTTTCTGCCCGGAGCATAGGACGCATATTAAAAAATAAACTAAAACTGAAGCCTTACAAAATACAAAAAGTGCAAGACTTGACACTTGCACAAAAGGCAGTTCGCCTAGAAAGAGCTAAGGAGTTAAAGCACTTGCACGTTGATAGCAAGCTTGAAAATTTGGTATTTTCCGATGAAAAAATTTTTACGGTTCAGCAATATGTGAACAAACAAAATGATCGCGTATGGTTAAAGTGTAAATCAAACGACAATTTAGACCAACGAATTGCTCTGCGAAAGCAAGCACCAGCATCAGTGATGGTTTGGGCCGCGGTAACTGCTACGGGACGTTCACCTCTCGTTTTCATTGAGCAGGGTGCAAAGATAAACCAGCAAATCTACCGTAAAAAGATTTTAAACGATGCTTTGTTACCTTGGGCACGGAAGAAATTCGGTAGAAACCATTGTACGTTTCAGCAAGACTCGGCACCATCCCACAAAGCCCGTGAAACCCAAATTTTTTTGCAAGAAAACGTTCCGAGCTTCATTTCTTCGCAACAATGGCCACCATATTCACCGGACTTAAACCCAATGGATTTTTCCATATGGTCAATTCTAGAGGCCAAAGTGTTAGCAAAAAAATATGAGACAGTCGACGCCTTAAAGATTGCTCTTCGCCGAGAATGGAACAAAATATCAGCAGACCACATTCGTGCAGCGTGTGAAGCCTTCTCGTACAGACTCGATGCTGTTATCCGCGCTAAAGGTGGCCACATCGAACAATAACTTTTTCTCTTTAATTTTAAATGTTTTCTTTCTATATATTGAAGTTTATAAATAAAAAGAAACAAAATTGTCAAAATTACAGCATTTTGAATTGGTAACACTTCGAGTGCCGACCCCTGTATGTATCTAGCTATATTTAGCTTTTATTTATGTATATCACTTGTTTTCACACAAAATAAAAAAAATAAAAAACTATTTTCGAATGTCCTAACTAAGGTGGACCAAAATAGGTCTCAAAAATATTAAAATTTTGTTTAATTTTATGGGAAAATAAGTAATATACATAGATAAAAGCTTATCATTTATATGTGTTCTAAACTCATTTTACTTCATACGCACATACCGGTTGAAAATGAACCCTCTTTATCATGATTCATAATTTAAAAAACTCCGGTGACAGAGACGACGCTCCACAAAACCCATGGGTACTTAGCCTATGTGCATTATTTACCGCCGGAAATATATATATTGTCTATTGTCAATTGCATGCCGCGTTGCATAGGTTGGCCATTTTTTATAAACATGAAAAACAAAAAAAAACCTTTTTTTTACTTTTTTGTGTTCTATTAGTGGTTCTGATTCATAGAGTTAAATAGAGTTCATTTTCAACCTGTATGTCTTACAACTCCCATAGTGTCACATTTTATAGAAAAGGCCTCTTTTTTCTTGAACGACAGTTGTTATCATTTGACGACAAAGTTTTGACTTTACAAACAAGTAATTACGAATAGATAAGTATTATACGTATAATTTTCTACGAAGGTTTTTCTGTCATAGACTTTGTTTTCGAGTTGACAAACTAGACAATATAATTATTTAATAACCCGTTTAATTTTACTTTTTGTTGAGAATTTGAAACGTAAAAATCTTTTTTTTTGTTCGTTAATAATTTGAAACATTAGTTGGCGTTATTGTAGAAAGATTGATTTATTGATCATAATACGTTTTATGTGGTTTTAATTATTTTGGCAGCAAAAAGCGAAGGTAGAGCTACCAATATTTTTAATTCTTTCACATTTAAAGGTTTCTTTCATTGTAGATAACGCTGAATTTCAATTTTTTTTTTGAAACAACAAAACGACATTCTATATTTTCCAGAGCACGATTTTAAAGTTAAAATAAGGAAGGTCTAATTATTTTGAAAGAGAAAATGTGATGTCAATTTAAAGCCTTTACAGCGGCTACACGTTCATTTATATTTAAATTCAAATTTTAAATAACATTGTATTAGATAACATAAAAAACTAAAATTCTAAAATATTATTACCTCTTAATTCTCAGCGTGACATTGAGGATGAGATAAATTACAAAACATTTGTTATTTTGTCTCAGAATTCTTATTTAATCCTAAACCTGACTAAATTAACACGCCCATCCCTAATCTCAGGAATTTCTCAAGTTTTAACTGATTATCTTATTGCTCAGATACTGTTACTAAATTAGATAAAACCAAACATGTTCGGCTAACCATGGAATTTTTGAATATTTTACGTTTTATTTTCAGTACGAGTAACATACTTAAAATCGTAGATACATTATGTTTATTTATAACTCATGTACTTATCCACAATATACTTATATTAAATATTATACCCAACCGGTTTCGCTATTCAGCATTCTCAAGGGCTTAAGTATCGTAGATACGTCTCCCAGAAGTGCAGGCAGAGACTATCTGCTGCGATTATGACACACCTCTAGCATTAAATTTAGCGGAACCGAACATGCGACACAAAATCCGTACCTATATTTGTTATATTGCACATGACCACAACACTAAATGACACTTTCTCCGCTTCGTATCTGATTCTACATTATATTACGTGAGGGTAATAATAAAGCGTTGTTTTCCCTTTAATGTTTTTAGACAATAAACTACCGTGCACTTTGAATAAAAGACTACGCTATATTGCCGTGAGCAATAACTGAACAAATAAGATTTCCGTTCAAAACAATGGTTTGGAATTGAAAACGATGGTTTGGAATTGAAACCGGTCTAGAAAATCCATTTTGTTATAAAATGGAAAATTCACAAACACCGACGATTATTACATTCCGGGCGGCGGGTGGTTCGGGCACAAATATGGACTAACAGCTTAAAAAGCGCTTACCTTTGATCTTTCAATGGTTTTTGTTTTAATATGCTGAGTCAACTACTTATCTGATCAATGTAAAACTTAGACACGTATTTTTTCAGACCTTTGTCTTTCCGTTGTCAGTTCGGATTGGACACATTTCACTCGATAGATTTTATTTTAGAAAATTATGCCTTTTTAAGTTATTAATTCGTTTTAATTCTAAGCGGCTCAAGTTTTATGTCTGAAATTACTGCTATAACAAGAAAACAAGTTTTTTTCCCGATGTCAGGTGAAAAAAATCCTACATCAAATACTTTTTCGTAAAATCCAGAAAAACCTCGAAAATTCACCGATTTTGCGTGCTGGCAGCGCGCGAAGCGAGTGTTTTAATGTAGACTTTCTGACAACATACTGAAGTTCAAAATCACGCGGTAAGATTATCGTGCATCAAGGGTAAGGCTTTCCATCAGTTGAAAAAATAATATATTTCAGGCACGTTTTTTCGTCAAATTTCTTTATAATATTGAGTCTTATTTATATAAGATAAGATAAGATAAATTTATTCAGCTTTCTTGTTGTACAAAAGGTGTCTTAAATAATAAAAGTATCATATCCATAATATTAAAAAAAATAAAGAACAAAGTCAATATAAATTTACAAAAACAAAAACGGTTTTTCAAGCATCTCTAAACTGCGGTACAAACCTCGTGTACGCAAAAGCCTGTTCCGCCAGCTTAAATAAAAAGCAAGTAACTATACGTATACATGAAGTATGTGGAAGTTGCTCAAAAAAAACTAATTGATAGTTGCCCGCTAGTTACGCGCATGACAGCGTTGCCCCAACACCGGAACATCACGCTCGATTAAAAATATGCTGAAATATTGGTGGTGATTAATCGGACTTGATGATGTGATGACACGTTCATTTAGCCTGTGTGTCACTCAAAAAAGTAGTACACTTTGGTTTTACAGTAACTTAGGTGGAATACTAAAGCACAAATCTTTTTATCGAGGGAATGACCAGATCTAACTCGTCTAGCCGTTCCACATTTTCATGCGAATGAACTAAAATTTCAAGCTCATAATTTCGTATTGTTGAATACATGTTATAAATATAATGATAATCTTTCATTTTGACAGTTAATATGTCACATTGACAAATACTGCTTTTTTGTAGTGATAAATATGCCACACCTCGCAAAAATAATTACATTGTCAACTTAAAAGAGCTATATATTACATTCAAATTCAATAACTTTGCTGGAAACAATTGTCGAAACATCAGACATATTTGTTGACATAGAACGTGTCAAAATGTTTATCACATCAATTGTAAAAAAATACTTCCGTCAATTCTAACGATTAATGTCGCCAGGTTACTACGATTTTTTGTATTGAATAAAGCATAATATCATTCAACATTTTATTCAAGAATTACCAATGATATTTAAATGCTGATATTTGGCATAAAAGTGGAAATTAATGCATATAATAAATAAGCACTGCCAGCAATGAAACAAAAATGCACAAATAAAAAAGTAAGTTTGATTTAAATATTTAATATTTTAGATTATATTAACTTAGATGGTTCCTCCATTTTAAAGCTTGTAAGCAATAGATTTACACAACATATTTTTTACAATAATAATAAAACAATACTAATTACTAATACCGTATAAGTAATACGTAATAAATTGCCTTCAATGGATCTATATTCTACATCCAAAGACAGTATTACATATTTTACTTAATCTGAGTTATGTAGCTTAGTTCGATAAATTACCCTTACTAATTTATCGAACTGAGCTAACATAGATCAAGTAAACCTTTTGATAAAATACTTAGATTCACAATCCGTCAAAAGCGATCCACCGGTTGAATGCTTATATTAAAAGCATGGTTTCGCACATTTTTCTCATTTTTGATAGCTGGCTAGTTGCGCTTGCGTATAACTGAGCCGAGATTTTTCGTATATTTCGGATGAAGTAGGTCATTTATGATTATGAGTAATAGATGTCTAAAACTACAAAAAATATCAATGTTTTAAACTATAAACTCATTGAATATTCAATTTAAGTGCCAACTGGAAGAAAGAAGCATCCATTACCGCTTTTAGCAAAGTATCAAGTTGCGCCCTTTGCCCCGTTGAAACTTTTATTCGAACTGCATCACTCAAAATGTTGCTCTAACTTCATATCCGCTTCCGTCATTTTAACATTTCCGGTTTTCACGGACGTAGCGTAACGATTTTCCAGTGTTGTAATTTACGGTGCTCTGGGTTAATCATTTATTGTTATATTCCTAGTTACCTTAAATAAAATGATTTATTATTATTATTATAATCTGGAACAAACTCTCAGTGACTATACGAGTTAATTCCAGATTATGTCTCAAATACTGGTTTGTGCAATAGACAGTATTTATAAAAAAATCTGTAAGAAAACCAAAATAAGTTTTCATAAAATGTAATACTGAGAAATCTTTTTTTCTTTCTCTTCTTCTTCTTTCGTACTAAGAGTTAAAAGTAGTTCAATAATTATTAATAAATCAATAATAAATAATAATGATCTGTCCTCAATACCGTACAGTCGCCGGTAGTGCAAGCTCCCTATTTTATATATCTAAACGGCTATGATGCCGCAATTTTACCTATGTACCTGCCAAAAGGTAGCCTAACAAGCTGGCGTCCTTAAATTTTGTCTCGGGTCATGATTTTATCTCAATTTTGCAAAGTAATTTGTGCAACAAGCTTTCTGATTAACTATATTAGTATATGTACCCTCCCCCCCCTAAAATCAGAATGGGACAGTAAAAAAATAGTACTAACGTGCACATACAGTGGATATACGAGAAACAGGACAAAAGTACGTATTTAGGGTTCCGTACCGTAAGGGGTAACCAACGGGGCCCTATTACTAAGACTCCGCTGTCCGTCTGTCACCAGGCTGTATCTCATGAACAGTGATAGTTAGACAGTTGAAATATTCACATGAGATGATGTAAGTATTTCTGTTGCCGCTGTAACAACAAATACTAAAACCGGCCAAGTGCGAGTCGGGCCCGCGCTCTCCCATACAACAGTCATGGTTTTTTTGCCGTTTTTATAGATAATGGTACGGAACCCTTCGTGCGCGAGTCCGACTCGCCCTTGGCCAGTTTTTTTTTTAAATTTTTAACTGTAAATCCCGTTGATATTTAAAAAAGGTTGCCCCACCCTAGACTTTCGTCTTCCAACGCCCATGATTTTGTCCGCAGTTCCGAACGAGTAGATGTTGTTTTTATGAATAACTTTATATTCCAAAAAATTGCATGAACGAACAACCAATTAATGACCTGTGAAATAATTCAATTTTAAGTAACTTATTATTCCTACATGTGCACGTCATAATAATTTAATAAGATATGTAAATCAAGATTTATAAAGATAAGGGTGATATTTAGCGAAGCAAACTACCTTGATATTCAAAATAAAATGAGGCAAGGTAAGTAACAAACATTAAATAGAGGTATCGCTTACTTCCTAACGATGTTTGTATGCTAAAATCGTTAGAAACCTTGGACTACTTAGGGTTGAAGACTACTTAAAAATAGAAACAAATGTTCAAGCTAACATCAATCTTTCAACATATTTTTCAGGAGTTTTTATAACTAATTATTTTCTCAAATATTATTATTTACAACATATTTTGTATGTTTAATGAAGGCTACAATCACAGACTATAGTTGGTTCTAAAATACTATATATCTCAAGTATAATATGAAATGCAAAATTAAAAACTTTTGAAATAGAATAATATATGTTATATAAACTCATATCGTAAAATCCTTATTAAAAAATAAAAATAGTGCGCAAAAAAATTTACGAACCTTCCAGATACAGATGAAAATTTAAATTATAGTATGGTTTTTTTAACAAGATAATGCTCTAACATAAAATTCATTTTTTTGATATTACAGCACAACATATGTAGATAGTGGGACGCACTATAAGTTTCCGGAATGAATATGAAAAAATACTATTAAAGGTACAAAATTAATTTATTGTTTTTCAAAATAAACTCCCTTGGCGTCTATGCACTTTTTCATTCGATCAAACCAGTTTTGAAAACTTTTGTGCCACTCCCCTGTGGTGACCTCTGAAACGTGTTTTTCATACTCCTCGACAGCCTCTTCTGGTGATAAAAATCGTTGACCGCGTAATTGGTTCTTAATTTTTGGGAACAGAAAAAAGTCACAAGGTGCCAGGTCGGGACTGTATGCAGGATGACTCATGAGTTCTACATTTTTCGTCTTCAAAAAGTCGTTTGTCTGTCTGGCCGTGTGAGAACTAGCATTGTCGTGGTGCAGGATGATACGGCGTTTACGGTTATTTTTACGGAGTTCGTCAATAACTTCCGGCAAACAAATGGTCGTGTACCAGTCACTATTCACGGTACGACGATTCTCTAAAGCAACAGTAGCCACGTGTCCAGTTTTATTAAAAAAAGAAGCAATCATCCGCTTAGATGCACTTTTCACGCGCGCCACTTTGGTTGGTTTCGGCTCATCTTGAAAGACCCATACGCTCGATTGCTGCTTTGTTTTGGGATCGTAGCAATAAATCCATGTTTCGTCACCTGTTACTATGTCCCACACCAAATTTGACGCACCTTCTTTGAATCTGGTAAGCATGGCACTGCACCAAGTGACGCGGTCCGTTTTTTGAGCCTCGGTCAAGTTGTGTGGGATCCACCGCGAGCACAGCTTTCTCACACCCAAATGTTTGTGTAGGATTGATTGTATTTGACTCATGCCTATTTCTAAGGATGCGCGAATTTCATGGTAGGTCACATGCCTGTCTGTTTCAATCATACGGCGCACAGCATCGATGTTTTTGTTGGTCACAGCGGTGGACGGCCGACCATCGCGAGATTCGTCACTGAGATTGATACGACCACGCTTGAATTCTGCAAACCAGCTATAAACAGTCGTCTTGCATGGTGCTTCATTGCCAAAAGCTGTTTCAAGCCGAGCGATGCTCTGTTGAGCTGTCAAATTACACTTAAAATCGTAGAAAATCATACCACGAAAATTTTCCCGAGTTAAATCCATGTTGATGCAGACACACAATTTTTTAAATGGCGCCACAAGGTAAAAACAAAAGACAGTCAGATGAAACAAACTGCATTCTACAGCCAAAAAGTTCTATTTTCAAATGTTGCAATAAATTTTTAAATATTGCTTATGTAAGTGGCCAGTTCCGGAAACTTTTAGTGTTACCTATGTATAACAATATTACACTATTAGTATATACAGGTGCAGTATAATCACACAAGGAAGGCAAATAATACTTAGTCCATACAGTCATGTTTGAGGTTTTAATGTCTCAATACCAATGAGGTTTTTAAACAATATTATATAATACATACAAAACAATACATTGCGGAATTGCGGCCTCACCAAGATTTCATGGCAGTGCGAGATCACATGCGAAATAATAAATTTGGAGGCTAATTACAACAATTAATAAGAAATCGTGTACCTAGCAATTTTCAAAGCCTTTTAGTTTCGCATTTAGGTAAAGATCTAATGATGATTCATTAATATTTACCTCAGATACATGAAACGAACATCTAAGTCATTGAGGAATGGGTCATTATTATATTTATATACAAAATTGTAAAAAACATATTTTCGTATCTTGTTGGTGGGATGCATCGTGCGTGCATGACATGAGGTCAAAATAAAGTTCTCAAGCGTGACGAATAAACATAATCTAATGTTTTCTTTATAGTTATTTAACATACGAATGTTTATTTAAAAATTATGCATGTTTTGCTTGAATATTCCTAAAATTAAATCATCAATACTACATGCACGTTGCTTGCCAACTGCCAAGTTTACTGTCAAATGATTTTTACCAATGACTGTAATTACGTCCAGGGACTCGTTGGTTACGTCTCAATTTGATGTAAAGTAGGGTATCGGCGTAGTTTTCGCAATAATTTTAGTACACGCATTTTTTTAGCGTTTACACGTACATCCTTTTTAGGGTTCTGCGTCACAGGGCAAAATGTCAATCTGCTGTCTGTCTATCTCTCTGTCTCAGTCCGTCCGTATGTCCCAGGTTTCTACATCGTGGACGGAATGAGTGACAGACCTGAAATTCATAATTTATGTAAAATATTGACCTACAACCGAATATCGTATTGAAAATTCAATTGAATAATTTTACAGGGGTATGGTTCCTTAAATTAAAAAGGAGCGGAGTTTTTTTTTACACTTACATGTCGTTTTTCCTACCTTGGGTGTCATTTAGGGGTCAATCAGTAGAACACAAGTAAATATTCCTTTTAACTTTAAAAATAAATAAATAGGGGGCCGTCAAATCTCAATCGGGGGTCTATCTCAAAAACTAAACTAATTAGGAATTCGGAATTTTCTGTAGGTGTCATAAACTGTTTGTATACAAATAGCAAATACTTAAAACGCCAATTTATAATAGTTTGAGGATAACTTACCTGAAAACAAGACCAATTTAATTTTGCTGTTTTCTTTCATCAATTGGGTAAGCTTGTAATTTTTGTTCAAAGCAAAAGCTGGTAATAAATAAAAAAATAGTTTAATTATAAACCATGTCTCAGACAAATGAACGTAATGATATCAGTCCGGAGATCAGACTTGATCCACGATGCGGCTGATTAATTACTGGCATCAGATGATTGAGACGGCGCGCTTCATCAGGCGGATTAAGACTCATAGGACCTCTAGTTAGATCCTACTGTAAAATGTATGTTTAAAATGCACCGAGTAAGTAATTCCTTTAAAATAAAAAACTACATTATGTTAAATAGTTCATCTCTTTACAGATTTGTTTGATTGTCTATTAATCAAATTAAGATAAAACAGTTTATGTGTCCCAAGCTGATGAAGAAATTTCGTAAATTTAACGAAACGTCGAAGTTTTGTTATCGCAAACTTATGTCTTATATCCAATTATGCTCGAGTATTTACTTGTAAGAAAATAATTCTGAGGCTGTTTGATGTTCTGATTTGAGTTCTAGGATTGTAAGATTGGTACAATAGTACCATTAAGCAATGCGTGTAGGGCTCTTCGCGATTCTTCGGCAAAGGTTGTATTCTGAACGCTTTCTATACAATTCATACGAGATAGTGCACGTCCATTCGGCTATAGACAACACAAATAAAACTCCTAATTACTTCCGGTTCCGTCTTTTTGTACATGTTCTAAAATTATTATGGCTCCTATTTTCTCTATATTAAGGTAACCACCGTTCATCGACATCGTTCTCAAATCACAACATGATTGTTTTATTTATTTTTGAATAAAATAGTATTAAATAAATGTGGTTTATGACACTACGTGACAATAATTTAATGTCAGTTAAGTTTTTCTATCGAAGCTATGTTATTTTCATTTTTTTTTATTATTATCCTATACAGCATCTATAAACTAAACATGCTTTTAAGTTGTTGGTCAGGATCATTTATAAAGCACCTAATGCATAAAATAACACAACTTTGCTAGAAAAGAGAACCGTCACAACCACCAAAAATTTCCGATAGCTAGTGCAATTGAGGGTTATTATAATTTATAATTCAGCTATTTTCAAGGATACGGAAACTAGCGAAGATTTCGACGCGCATTAGATCTGTGGGAGATCTGAGAAGGTCGAATGTAGACAAATCCCATACAAATGAGTAATATAAAGAAGGTATGTACATAATAGATCGGCATTACGCTCGTTCCACCTAATGGCCAAGAATTTTACTTTTTATAGGCATTAGTGATACAGCTAGTAAACATTAGTTTGAAAGACGTAAAATTAAATAAATTGAACGCTTTATATTCGTTACTTCGGGAATGTGGCCTATTGACAAACTGGTTCTTAAAAAATATGTGTTTTTTTCATAAAAGGGCTTAAAATTGCCGTACGTCGAAAGGTTCTTGAATCTTTTAAAAGTTTGACAATGTATGTGAGCGGTGCATGATAAAGGGTCTCGCTCCAGCACTGAACCAAATCAAAGCATGTATTGAAATGTGAGCTTTAAATCGTGTTGCGTACGTGACATTTTGCAAGTGTCCGAGCGGTTCACGTGCCGTCAGTCGTCGGCACGCCGCCACCGTACAGGTTTGTGTTTATGGAATAATAACATGTTTATGCAATATTGCTAACTACAGTTTGTATAAAAAAGCAAAAAATCACAGATAGTTTTCTTCAAAAGTTTCACCTGAGGGGGCTGACATCGAATTTTCGTGGAATTAATGGTGAATAAAAAACATTTTTACTTTTTAAATTGTTTGTTGATACTACCGTATTCTGCTTATTACGGCGATGATTTATTTCTTATGATTTCTTTCTAGTACTAATATCTCAGTCAATGAACTACTTTGTTTATTTTTTTGCATGGGAAAAAATACATTTGTTCAGTTTATTTAAAAGTCTCAAAAAGTCTCAACATATGGATTGAATATTCTAATAGTCTGTATGTTAAGCTATCACCATATCCAAGGAGTGACCCAGTAACAAGTACAGAAAGTCAAAATGTTACTGTGCGTATTTTACAAAAAGGGTAATTGAACCTTGGTCCTGGCCACTTACCGGGTCTCCAGTATGAATTTGGCTATATAAATGAAAGTCACCTTATGTCTGTGGCAGAAGGCGATAAGCTTATCGTCTTTGTGTCTTGTTCGAATGTTTGACAGTTTAATACCCAAAACACCTATAATTTCCTCTATGCCACACTAATAAAATAACTTTGTGGACACACTAACGAATTAACAAAACTGACTGAAGGGACCGAAAACCAAAGTCTTAAGGGCTTGCCTTTGGTCTTTCAACGGTTTTTGTTTTAATATGCTGAGTCAACTACATAACTGATCAATGTAAAACTTGGACACGTGTTTTTTCAGACCTTTGTCTTTCCGTTTTCAGGTCGGTTACCTAATTGGAACATTTCACTCGATAGATTTTATTTTTGGAAATGATGCGTTTTTAAGTTATTAATTCGTTTTATGTTTAAACGGCTTGAGTTTTATGTCCGAAATTACTGCTATAATAAGAAAACATGATTTATTTTCCGATATCAGGTGAGAAAACTTCTTCTTTTTTAAAAAAATGCAGAAAAAACTCGAAAATTCACTGATTTTGCGTGCCGGCAGCGCGCGAAGCAAGCGTTCTAATGTAGACTTTCTGACAACATACTGAAGTTCAAAATCGCTCAGTAAGATTATCGTGCAACAAGGGTAAGGCCTTAAAACAAAAAGCGAAACAACATTGGCCCAAAATAGTTTCCAATTCCGCTGCGATCGATCTACCAAACCTCCTATTTCAGTTTTACAGGAACTATGTAGTACCAAAATAGCGTGCAAATTATTGCGTGTAATTGTTTAAAAAACAATAAAGTGAAAATAAGAATCAATTACTGTATTTTCTACGCTGCTGAGCGTGAAAAATAATTAGGCCAAGTGCGAGGCTGACTCGCGCACAACGAGTTCCGTACCACCCCACAAGACGGGTGCGGAACCCTAAAAGCAATATAGTAAATAACAACGACATACATGCCAAAACAACATCAGGGCTACAAAAAACAAGCTGATCAAATAGTAGCGCCTGACAAAAAAATTGGCACCCTTTCTGTACGGAACCCTACTTTTTATTATTTTTCGTTTTACTTTAGAGTTACAATCCGATTTACTGTAAAACGTGTATGTATTATCGTGTTGAAGTAAGCGCCGAGGTTTCCTGAATGAGGAGCCCCTTAATTTTTTATTTTATTTTATTATTTGTCTTGATGGAGGCCATAGTAACACGTATTCTGTGAAAATTAAAACTTTCTACTCGTACTTATTACGATTGAAGCTGTAGACCCTTGTGACAGACAGACAGCGGAGGCATAGAATAGGGTCCCGCTTGGCACCCTTCTGGTACGGAACCCTAATAAAGATTTTTTTTTGTGTAGCACGTTTGCTTAAGATATTCGGTTTGTAGGAATCGCAAAAATCCTTTCAAGTTGTTGGCTCTTTGTATCATACACTGTGCTGCGATGGAAAAAAATCTATTAAAATATGTATAAAACATCTGTTCGTTTCAGAGTTTAATAAAGTTTATGCAGGTCTTAATCGATAAATATGTATGGGTTTTTGTTCTAATACTCCTGAACCTCGGCATTAAAACTTTTTTT
The DNA here is from genome assembly GCA_910592155.1 of Ypsolopha scabrella. NCBI lineage: Eukaryota > Metazoa > Arthropoda > Insecta > Lepidoptera > Ypsolophidae > Ypsolopha > Ypsolopha scabrella. The sequence continues at coordinate 13,053,834 of OU342982.1, forward strand.
AGAGATTACTTGGTTTTTTAGGGTTTCGTCTCTCAGGGAGTCCGTGTAGATAACTTTGTTGTCTATATGCCCGTCCGTCCGTCCATCCATCTGTCTGTCAACAACCTTTATCTCGGAAACGCGTAGAGGTATCGAGTTGAAATTAAAACAATATACTCAAGTCTACAGTCCCTTAAAGCTCTGATAAAATCAAACTTCTAAGTTAACGTTAAAAAAAGATACGGCCGTTCATGCCGCAAAAAACGTATATTTCAACACTCTCAAGGAAATCAAAATTTATAGGGTATTTTCCGTTGACCTAGAACTATAAAATTTGGGAAGTAATACTGTCTGATACTACCAAATACTAAAAAAACATTTTTAATTAAATAATCAAAGATATAATCTTTAACGGAACCCTCGGTGGGCGAGTCCGACTCGCACTTGTCCGGTTTCATTTTTCTCATTATTGGAATGACTTCTCGAGATTACGGATAAGAGTGCATTATATGCTTGGAAAAAGTACGTTTCCATAGCAACGAACAAACTCAACCTTCATTCAAGTTCAAATGCAGCCAAAGAGAAACTGTCCAATCGAGCTTCGTTTCCATTGACACAGTGCACCAAATCTCGATATAAACAAGAAACTCGCGTGACCGTACATAAAGTGAGTAATTGACTATTGTTTTAGTCTGTGCGCAGGCACGATACCTTGGATTTTTGAGGCTGAATTCATTAATGGAGTATAAAACATATTTGTGGTTGCGAAGCAGTCTTTTCAAGCTCATGGGAACAAAGAGATTTTTAAAATAACTTATTTTGTTTTTAAATGGACAGTTGAGTGAAAGTAAAAAGTACAAAACGTGATGATGTTCGAAAATAAATACATAGAAGGTATAAAATGCAGACTACTACATAAGAGACCCGGTCATTTTATGTAAATGTTTTATAGCCTTATTTTTTGTTAATTGTTTTCTTTTCCAGGGTAAGTTCTTTCATTGAAATAAATGTTTATGAGGTGGCATTTATTTATGCAGCCAAATTCATACTGTAGGCTTGATAAGTGATCAGTAGGACGGATCGACAACACTTTTTACTAATTTCGCAAAATACTATATTAATCTCCCATCGTAGTTGACTCGGGGCTGGGCTTGCGTTTGTAGGTAAAGGGAAAATAATAATTTTGAATTTCCCAAAAAGGGTAATTGAACCTTGATATCAACTACTTACCAAGTATTCAGTATGAATATGGCTGCATAAATAAATGTCACCTTCTATATTTATATGTAGCTTTTTATTTAATTTAATACTTTTACGCACAATAAAAACAAATAAAATATATCTCGAAGATATTTTATTAATTGTTTTATGAATTCCATCAGTTTAAAGGTAATGCTTACTTTAAATTGCTTTTGTTGCACACTGAAACGTAAAATAAATCACAAATCTGGTATATTTTAAAAAGAATGTTTTAAATCAGCTTTCAACATCGCCCTTGCTATTAGGAAGTTGTCCACTAGTCTAGTTTGGTATTGAAGTCGTTTCGGAACGTGGCCGCACGCGATCACTTTCAACTGAAAGTCGGTGTCGCATCGGCGCCGGCGCAGTCCGCGTTATTATAGCGAGGGTACTGTTGCTCTGAGGTACATTTTGCATCAGCTCAGCACAGGTGTAAGAAATGCCACAGATAACTACGCATTTTGTGTATTCTTGGAGTATCGTTGATGAAAAAGGGGATTGTGCGGTGGGAAACGGTGCTGAAGCTGACAACGAACTTGACCATTTCAAACTTAGCTGACTTATTCTGCATAGCCTGTGCTGGCCAGGGTCACTACGATAATAGTAAAAAAAACCGCACCCAAATCCGCTGAGTTGTTCTCGAGTTAAAACCGAACATACATACAGAGAGACAGACAAAAAATCGAAAAACTGTGGTCGAGGACTCAGTACAATACTAATAACCCATTTCGTAATTGTAACGTTAAAACTATAATTCAAAATTAACCTGTGTCATGTTAGCGGTACAGACTAGCTACCTACAATCCAGGAAATCCTACTGCGGGGACTAGAGAACATGTTTTGTAACTATGTTTAAGTGTTCACAATAAACGATTTATTTATTTATTTATTTCATTTAAAATTTCGCGAAAATATTCAGTGTAAAAATACAACTTTTTTACTAATTTATTATGATTAATGATATAGATAAAGATACGTGGAAAATATAAAAAAAATATAAAGTTATGTGTTTATATTCCAGCACTATGAAACTTGGCACGGAGGGAGTGCTGTATTAGGTAAAGTTGCGCCTGCGCTGTGACTGTCACTTTTACGCACTTCCATCACGCGTTTGCGGCATATAGATACGGTGATTGATCTGCTGCTCCGTGGAGACCTGCCCGCAATATAAAACATATAATGTAAGCTTAGTAATAAGCTACTGCTCCTTCTTTACGTAAACAATAAATCATAATAGTATGGCCACCAGCTTAAACATTTACTTGTAGGGTTCAGCAAAATTTAAACCTTAACATTTTTCATTGTTAGAAAAACAGCAGTTTTAGATTATATAAATAGGAAGTACAGCCCAAAAATATAACAAATAATTGGAGATGTGTTTTATTTGTTTAAAAGTTTTTTTGAGTATAGTCAGTCACATTGGTTCAAAGATTGGTAATTGTGACGACTTCTGGAATCGTCCTTCTAACCCAACTGCCAACCCGCACCCCCGTTGAAGGTCGACTGAGCCATACTGTGACTGCGCTGTGACCCAAATTGTGTGATTATATACGAACTGTGAACTTGCGCTCGCCCGATTTGCTACTGACCGATTTCGCTCAAGTTTGAATTGAAAAATTCTTTTTGCCTTATTTAGTCGCCTGCCAAATTTTATGACATTCCGATCAACGACACTCGAGTTATCGTCGAACAAACATACATACATCAATCTCCTGATTGTTCAAGTAGACTCGCAGAGCTCACTCGTTCGTTTAAAAGAACATGGATAGAAAGCTAATTTCAGCTCACTCCAATCTTTGATCTTTGATCCTTTTTTATATGTTTCCTTTTTAAACCAACAGCCAAAACGTCAACAGAACCCTAACAAGGTGTAAGACACACACTTAGCTGATTATATTTACACGCCTTACACGCCAATTGCAATCGAAAGAATGCGTAGAAGCAAAAGTAAAAGTCCCTTTTCGTGTTGTTTAACTATTCGATGTTAATTTAAGGGAATTACAATGCTGGCCTTCCGCCAATTAGTGGAATTTTCTTTGTGCTGTTGATTTGGCCTTAACCGAATTTTTATTCCGTGACTTTGTCGGCGTAATTAGGAAAAATGTTCCCTTTGTTGTACGTACATTTAGGAAAAACCTTTTGATGTCTGAAAGAGGCTTTGTGCTTCATTTGACATAAGTACAAAAGTTGTCCATTTAGTTAGCGTGTTGCGTTTTAAGTCTTGATTCCAACCTACTACAACAGATTTTTTGGTACCTATGGTGAAAATAAATGGTTTACTGAATCCAATTAAACAGAAAATTAAATTCTTAATTTGGAGGAATAATAATTGACAAAAACACGACAAAAGTAAAAAGTTGCTGCAATAATCTTTGGCAACAATAAATAAGGTCGTGTTCCAATACGCCCCCTTAAAAACTTTTAATAAAGCGTTAAGAAACCACAATTCGACAGATAAAAATCTTTGTGGTCCTCACAGCAAGAAATTTCACCCGTCAAAAATGATTTCCATCTATCATTATTTCCAAATATCAATGATTTTGACTATGAGACCTGTGCGAATGTCTTGTTTCAAAACCATATTTACTCAAAATAATCATCAAATTGGGGATTAGGAACGTATCATTGATACCAAAAAAAATTCTTTAATAAATTTCGAACGCTTGTTGTTTTATATTTAGGATACGAAACAGGCAGCCATTTTTTTCCCTTTGGGCATACAAAGTATTTATCTACCTACGTATTATCTTGTTTGGTACCTTTGTAAGCAAAATACGTCAAAAAAAATGTAATACTTAGTGTAGAATAAATAATTTGTAGAATTTACAGGAAGCACAAACCTTTTTCTTGTATTTTAGAAACATGGTCATTGAACCTTAGTCCTGACCTCTTACCGAGCCTCCAGTATGAATTTGGCTCGATAAACGAAAGTCAACTTATAAACGATCTATCTCTTTTGGATTTCGTTTTGCTGTAAAAATGACTAAACTGAACTAATATGCGATCTAGGAAGCCAGATAAAAAAACTTTTGATTGATTGAACTGCGCAATTGTTTCTTTTAAATAATTAGCTCAGACTTATACAATCGAGGCAATAGTGCCGGGCTGTAAATATATAGCGTTTTGCATATTTTTAACTTACTGTAAAATTAGGGAAAATGTTACACATTTCCCGCTTTCAATTATTAGAAAGAAATTATTATTTGAATAATTATAAATGACTACATTAATTCAAGAGAAAAAGAAAGTGACATTACAAAAACTAAATTTTATTGGACTTATATTGTTGTGCTGACATAAAGTGTGCTACGAAAATAATAATTACTGTTTTAGTAATCAAAATAAATGACTACATTAATTCAAAAGAAAAGGAACGTTACATTACAAAAACTGAATTATTTGCCTTGTAACTGTTCTGCCTACATAAGGTGTGTTAGTAAGATAATCATTTTTAATTTTTCAATATCTAAAATTTTCAAACGGAAGCTCAAATAATGTAAAAATCAGTAAATTGGTCAGAATTGGAAAATAGTTTCTTAATGTTTACAATTCAGCTATAACTATTTGAGATTTGATTTATTTAAACAAATGAACGATAAAAGAAGTGTAGTCAGAGTTAAGATCAAAACATATTATAGGTATTTATTTGTCCACGATCTTTTACTAACAGTTTCCGCTGCAAAATGAATATTCTTATAACGAATATATTCTCATTCTACAACGGGAAAAGTCACCAGTTTTTGGCTTGGAAGTGGTTTAAATAACACCCAAGTACGTATTCAATTACGATTCACCTCATGATTTTGGTGGGAACTAGGTCAAAAGACCGACACCTTGTCTTTGGTTCTAGATTTTGCTCTATACGTTTACAAGTTTAGAATGTAGCACAGGACGCTTGTTAAGATTTTAAGATACAAATTTTACACTCACGTATTTTTTGACTGCATGTCAACTGTTGACAATGGCGATGAACGCTGCATCGTCGTCCTACAAACGATACTGAGCATGGAAATACCGTAATTGTATAGGTGAAACAATTTTCATATATAGTCAACAACAATATAACATTGAGTTTGGAATCCGTTTGTATCAGTTAATAAAATTATATTAGTGAGTAAGCTCTCTTTTTTTGATGAATTCTAAAAACAGAAACCTTTTTTTATTCCATTGGAACGACTTGTACAGGTCGCGCCAAACTTCTAGTCTGCTCTGAAGTTGCTCCTCCGAAGAACGTCCCATAGACTTTGTTACGGCCGATGCGAATCGCCTCTTGTTCAGAGCGGTCTAGAAGTTTGGTATCATTTTTACTCACACTCTTTATTCGGTTACCGGCCTCGATTCATATACCTAACCAGATTGTGTTGTTTTTAATTTGTCTATTTTCTTTCGAAAGCAGTGTGTATTCACAAATGTGCAATGACCGACAAGATTATCATAACTGCATGTAAACCAAATGTATACAAAAAAATAATATATCTGGTCCAGCAGATTACTGACCAAGTTTCTGTTCTTATTGACAACCGTACCAATAATAATTTTCTTTATGGTATGGCTAATTGTTTTTGTACTTAAAAGACTTAGAGCATTCAATCATTATTTATTAGCAGTTAAGTTTATTTTATTAATTTGCATTCAGAATTAAATGTTCTAAGTCAGATAACTTACGTCAACCGGGTTCTGTATTTTTTTTCTACAATTCGGGATTCAGTAACTCGCAAAAACTCAAAAGTAATGCCCAGGAGATTATTCTCAATCTGTCAAATTAGCCTTCTCGACCGTTAAACCCCATTTTATCTGTCGAACTCCATACATTTTAGCTTGAGTTTTAGAAATCTCGCTTCGACTATTCTCCGGAATAAACCCCCAAAGGACAAACACTACAACAGACCCTCTCTATTGACAATTTCTATCTTACAACTGTACCGAGGCTTAAAGTGCTACGCAATACATGTAGATCCAACGTAAATTGTGCCCCCAATTTATATCCGCGACCTACAGCATCCATCCATCAGCCTGTTTCGTCCACTGCTGGACATAGGCCTTTCCAGGATTTCGCCACCCTTGACAGTCCTCCCGGAAGAATTCCCATACTCACACACGCTGGGCAGGCGGGTTGGTGAGCGCGGTGCCGAAACCCTTGCACCAGTGACGCTGCTGCCCGTCACCAGCCTGTTTTTATATAAGGCCCGGAAACCTACAGCATTGGCTAGGTAAAAATGTTACTTCCCGTCCAACACATTAAGGTCAATGTCAAAGACTTTACTAGCTTTTGATAGGGACCATTATTGGTCGGCTCTTTTGCCTATTTGTCTTGTACTGGTAATACCACGCAGCGAAATAACAGATTGGGGGACAATATTTTGTATGCAAAAATAAATAGGACTGGAGTAGATTTACTTCATATTTATAAACATGTTAAAATATATTTTTTGACAGAGGTATATCTTAATACATTTTTATTAGTATGTTCACTTACTACAGAGCAATATACATTGTATTATATTTTTTTCAAACGAATCCTCGAAAGTCTGGAGTTGTTGATGATCTAGACTCAATTCCAGCCTTAAGCCGAAGTCCATCAACTAGTCCCGACCATGAAGTCAGTCACTCATTTAATGAAGTCGTTCGGCACCAAAACATTTGCAACGAGCTGCGCTGCCGTCCAAGGGAGAGCGTATGTTGGTCACCTTGGGCACAGAGAGGACACTTGGTTCCCAGGCTGTCACTTTACATGCCACTTTGTGTGGTTACCTTGGGGTCTTAGAATAATTCTGTGAATACGTGGAATTTTTTGGTTCGGAACCCTGAAATCTTTGTAGGAGTTAGAACCTGAAAAAGTTATACCCAGAAAGAATGAAAACTATATAATAATAGAAATCTATTGTTAAGTTGGACGAATTCGTCCTCTTATAAGCAAACAAGTTAAGAGAAATAATAATAAAAGTTATTATCAGTGTTTAATTGTTTATGTGTGCGATTATATTTTTTGGGATACGAAAAGTCATTGACCCTTATTCTATTACCGCGAACCTTAAGCGTTTTAAATTTAAACATGCCAAAAATTTACTGCAACATAACGCAGATTTTCTTCTATGCAAAGTACACACTTGACATTTTAGGTTTTGACCGCTCTGAAATTATCTGCACAGGAATAGAGGTCACCGAACCTTAAAGCTACAAATCTTAAATTTAGTGCAGTCAAATAAGTACAATTTTATTAATTGCCAAATATTTTAAGGCGACAATAACTGCTAGTGAACCTGATACGTCCGCTTTACTTTCTCACATGATTCGATCCATACTGATCTCTCTTTCGTTCGAGAGGAGAATCAAGCTGCAAATGTGCCCAAATTTACCAAATAAATAATTTTAGTTATTATAACCAAAATTCTTCAATAATATAATCAAGTCAAATTAAGGATATAAATAACTACAAATGAGTTCATTTGCAATTATAATATCTTCAATTTGACCAAGTTTCAATTTGTTTCTTTGCATACTTAATTAATTACCTCGGAATTTAATACTCGTAATTTGTCTTTATTTGGACATTGGTTTGGTATTTATTTCCTTAAATTTCTTTCCATCCATCCATCCATCAGCCTGTTTCGTCCACTGCTGGACATAGGCCTTTCCAGGATTTCGCCACTCTTGGGGGTCCTCCTGGTAGAAATGCCCATACTCACACACGCTGGGCAGGCGGGTTGGTGAGCGCGGTGCCGAAACCCTTGCACCAGTGACGCCGCTGCCCGTCACCAGTCTGTTTTATATAAGGCCCGGCAATTGGGTATGGATATACCGCCATCCATCGGTCCCAGGCAATGGTGGGCCGCCTGGTTTTGCCTGTGAGCTGTTCTCTTACTCTCCCCCGAATAACTTCGGGAGGATTTGCGAGTAAGATGGTGGTACCTCCACAGTCGAGCCCGGCATCAGCTCTACCACCTATTAAAAAAGTAAAATTACTACTTAGTTTAACTATCTCATTCCAGATATTCTGCTGCTTATCATATATTTTTTCCAATCATTTCTCTTACATATTATCTGAATTAGACGGGACCTTATCGCTGCTTTTCAAGGTCACCACTCACCAGCAGTAGTTGTCCTCTTAAATCGTAATTGTAAAAGTAAGATCAGCTTGCATTGCATCGTTTTAAAAGTTCTAGAAATTTTCTGCCCAAGAATGATATTATTTTTGTCCTGCAACGAATTTGTTTTGTATTAAATAAAGTAAATATTTTACTTCCATAGAAGTAGAGATATGTATCTCGAAAAACGCGAACGCAATCCAGTCTCTGTTGAAATTTAGAACGGAAATTCTTAATTCGAAATGTACATGGAATCGGATGTCGACTGCCGTTTTGCGACAAACTGACGCTAAGATAACATAAAATATGAATATTATTTGTGCCTGCATATAATAGACCAAGATTTTATATTTAAACGTCACCGTGTTGGAATTAAACCAGTTTTGTTTTATGATACAAGTTATTGCATCTGTTTTAACATTTAAAACTTTTCGATGGCTTTTACAAGTGGTGAGTCATACATACCTCTTAGATAAAAAAATTTTGGAATGTTTAGAAGTAAAATTGTTAAAAAGTCTTAGAGTAAGACCATGTGGTATTAATTCAATGTGAAGTAATAAGCAAAAGCTTACGGTTAGCTGAATAGCTAAAATTGAAAAAAGCAATTTTGTAAAAAAACACGAAAATGCAGGTGCCAAATAAATCACAATCCGAATAAATTTCTTCTTTGTGCAGTCAGACATCATAAATCCCCTGTAAAACTATTTTTATATATTTATGGTTGACATGTTTTCCCATTTGTAAATAAAAAAGATTACCCTTAAGCCTTTTAGTGCAAAGAAAAATCCTCCATGTTTCTTTAATCTGGGAGTAGGCATGCCTAACCCTAAGGCTGTTCATCGAGGGATGAAATATAATTCGAATGATATTTGAAAAGGGATCGCAAAAGGCGCTTTGCGTGTACAAAAATACGATAAGAGAAGAATATAATATTCAGCCAAAAAGGATATTGCGCATTTCCATACCCTAATGGAGCAAAACTAAAGCGAACATAAAACTCTTAAATTGTTGGAGTTTTCTTTTTCATACATATCCAGGGTAGCGCGTTGAGATGTACGTATCTATATGTTGGAAAATATGCTTTGATTGTTTACTTGTGTCATCTTTTTTCTACCTGGATCATTATTTATTTCGACAAAACGAGTTCGGAAAAAATGAGGGTGCCTTAACACACCTGTCACCGGCTACACCATACACCACGACTAGTGTAATACCTCCTATACACGTAGACAAATGCATCAGCGGATGGATCAGCAGATGTATCCGCGGATGGATACGCGAGCCGTCCACACGTCTGTGGTTCAATCAGTCTGTGTTCATTCTCGAAGGACGAAAGACTCATCAAAAATCACATCACACTAATATTATAAATGCGAAAGTTGTGTGTGTGTGTGTGTGTGTGTGTGTGTGTGTGTGTGTGTGTGTGTGTGTGTATGTTTGTTACTCTTTCACGCTGAAACGGCTGGACGGATTTGAATGAAATTTAGAATGGATATAGCTTATACCCTAACTTAACACATAGGCTACTTTTTATCCCGGAAAAAAGCATATTATTAAACCGAATAACACGCGGGCGGAGCCGCGGGCAAAAGCTAGTGGACAATAAGACAGTAGCGGCCGCTACTATTTATTTATTTAGCCCATATAAGTACAAGAAATGTAAAAAAGGAAAGAGGGAGATGCCATAAATGATACATATATGCCATATAATAGGTTGGGGAAAAATTTTCTTCGTATTTTATATGAAAATTCAAGACACATTTTTTCAAACTTTATTTACATTTAATTATTTTAAATATGTACCATTTTGTTCAATAACTTGTTGCCATCTTGTAGGTAGTGACATAATCCGGTTGCTATAGAAACTTTGGGACTTCTGATCAAAAAAATGCGACAGTTAGTTTTGACAGTCCTCTCTTGATGTTAACCTTACACTACCTAAAGAATTCTGAAGAGAGCGAAATAGGTGAATATCTGCGAGTGCAAGGTCAGGGTTATATGGTGGATGCGTTAACATTTCCCAACTCAGCTCTCTCAATTTATTGCTTGAGTCTCATCAGCTGCTGGTAGTAGAGATCCAAATCGATGGTTTTGTCCGGCGTTAAAAGCTTATAATGAACGATGCCCTTCTAATCTCACCACACATACAACATCACCTTATTGCCTGTTAATTCGGGTTTTGCCATAATCTGTGGAGCTTGACCGCCCTTTGACCATGAACTGACCTTTTTTTCGCACGTTCTTGTCGTAGGTGATCCACTTTTCATCACCAGTATCAATCTCTTCAAAAATGCCAAATACAAACAGTACGTCCAAATAAACTTTATTACAACTTGATGCATAGAAAATACCAAATTACTTTTTCCCCGACCTAATATAATAAATATGTATAATATATTCAGTAAGATATTTATTTAAATAAGGAGCAAAAACATGCGTGCGATCTCGTTGACAACCCGCACAATATTGATGCGTGCGTCCGCAGACGTGTGGACGGTCGCCTTGCGTCCGCGCTGAAATCCTTTGATTCGTGCCCCAAAAACCGACAGCAAACGGATTGACGGCGGACGCATCTGCAGACGTTAAATACCTACCACGAACGATCGAATACCCCCGTCTACACGTCAGCGGACGCATCCGCGTCGATGCATCTGTCTACGTGTAGAGGCTTAAGACTAATATATTTATTTCCTCCTGTCACCGCGTCAAACACTTTCTCATAGTTTTTCAGCTTTTTGACTGTAACTTGAATAGTCTGAAATAATATAACCATTGTAGGACAGCCAGTAAAAATATCTCTTTGACTAACTCCATAACAGTAGTAGTTTAATTTGTGTCTCTTTCTTTTCAGTAATAATTGCCTGTGCATATGCCGCCGACGTGAAAGAGAAAGAAGATACAGACACTGAAACAAACAAGGACAAGAGACAAACGCAAGGAGAGGCGGTGGAAGCTTACCTCAACTATAGACAAGCTAGAAAACAGGTGAGTTTTTTAAATATGTCGATATACGGGCTGTTTGAACTTCAAAGGTTATCTTAAGGGCAGGCTAACAGCTCAGCCACAGTTCCCCGCGGCGTGACTTGCGGCGCGATTTGCGGCGCGAGAAGCGGCGAATGGTGAATATGGCCGCCTGCCGCGCCGCAATTCGCGCCTCCGGTAGCTGTAGCATACTTCATACAATTGTCCACATTTGTGTTCACCGTTTGCCGCTTTCCGCGTTGCAAATCGCGCTGCAAGTCGCACCGCCAGTAGCTGTGTCCAAGGCGTAAGAAACCCAGTTTTCTCTTCACATAACTTGGGTACCACGAAAACGCATTCAGTTCGGCGAAAGAAAAAACATAGAAGATTTCAAACAAATTTTCAAATTTCAAATTTTCAAAATGGTACCTACTCAAAAGGGCAACGCCTTATTCGTTCATACCTGTGTCATGTAACAATTAGCCAGCCGTGATTGGCCACAGCGTGCACACGCACGATGGACTATTGGATTTTCGTCCCATAGTTTACACGGAATTTGATTTTTGTGGGTCAAAAGTTTTATTCTGCTCTATAATAGCTGACAGCAGTGATACTGATGATAATTTGACTCGACCTGACAATCTGGAAGAAGCAACAAAAATGAATCTTTTAGCAGAAAAATCAAAAATGGCTTACGCCAAAGTTTACCAAGATTATAAAAATAAGGATAGAGTGTGAAACTGCACAATTTCATTTTCTTTTTTTTATAATTTAAAAAGTTTAGGCGGTGTTCTGTAGGAACATTTGAGATGCATGGCAGAGAAACTCTTTGCCTAGCCCAAAGCAATAGAATAGATATTATTTCCTGATTGGGCTTGGGCCAAATGGGCCAATCACAGCGCAGAAACGCGGTATTATAATACAATAAAAAAAATAGAAATTATCATTAATTAATAAATTATTAATAGTTTTTTGCAATACTGACGACAATGAAGAAACTTTTTTTTATTCCCTCGGTACGTCGCTAATGGAGTTCTCAAGTACCATAATAGTTTAAACTATTAGTAGATTAGGCAAGAGTGATTTCTTATATTAAAATTATTTATTTATTTATTGTACAATTCAACACAGTAAATAAAAATAACACACATAGTTTTTAGTGATTGATTTTAATGCATGCTGTATTTAGGGTTCCGTACCCGGAGCCCTATTAATGTCGCTCTGCTGTCTGTCCGTCTGTCCATCGGTATATCACGGGTCTCTAGTTTGCAGATCTGAAATTTGGGCAGATCTGAAATTTGGATATGTTATATAAAAATACAGAAAATGCCTTTTAATTTCCTTCAAGAGTACATAAGACATAGGACATTTATTTCGTAATTATTGACTTTATGACGTGTTCGGGTAGATTATTGTACACGTTTGGGCCCATTATGTGCATCAGTTTGGAAGATTTAGCAAATCCGCATCCTATAACTGCCAGTCTGTTTGCGTGGCGAGTATTGTACCTGTATATGCTCTCATTTGAACTATCGCGAATTGTGTGTGTTAATGAGTTTCAGAGCCTCTTATGTATTGTTATTTGATGAAGTAAGGTTACCAGTGGAGCGCTCTTAGTCTAAGTTAAAAAATAAGTTCCTCAGATAAAAGATAATGATAAAGCCTTGTCTGTGGCGCGGCGTAGAAGGTAATTAAGTTCTCAAGCATGTCTCTCGTTTGTCTTTCCTGGCGAACGACAGCTTTAAAGCTCATATACATTTCAGCATTCAAGTATATGTAAGCAGCTCATATGTCCTGAAATTAAATTAGTGACTGGTGAATCTTAAATAAATGGTTTGTATTTCACTGCTTGTAATTTTTGTTGCTTTAGATTATTTGAAATTTTAGTTTTTAATGTAGGTACGTAATTCTTTGTCTTCGCTATTATACCTTGTCGGTTTAGGTAGTTAAGGTTATGTTAGATTTTAGGGTTGGTCTCACAGCGTAAATTGTTCGTTTAGACGAGTACTACCATCAGTTTTTGTTTGCGTTTTAAGACCAACTTTAGTATGATAATATGATAAATCGTGAAGACCCATTGTATATGCATCAAAACTGTTTTCAAAGTCATTTTTCCACACTAGTGCTTTATTTTTGATTATCGAAAGAAAGTTGCCAGTCTTTTCTTTCAGTGCTTTCAGTTTGATGCGTTCAGTTTGATCGTCGCCTTACACTGACAGCAGGACAGTATCAAGATACCTATGTTAGGGGACTGGAAGCAGCGTTACGAACGCATCAAACTGAAAGCAGGTTATTTCCGTCAAGTTGGCAACTTGCGTGCAAAGAAAAGGAATGCCCGCCTAAAGTTCATTTGGAATATTTATTCTTGGTTTGATTTTACATTTATTTACTCAGTACACTGAAAACGTAGTATGATACACATGGGTAAGGGCATTGACATACTCGTAACTTTTAAAACACTCGCTTATCGCCCATGTTTTAAATCGTCCTCGTAAGCTATTGCCTCCTTACCGTACTTGTAGCAGAACTATTGTAGTGTAGAGTTAATTTATTATATTGGTTTCTCGTCACTTTATATGTTGTTACATTATTTTCAGTAAGTATTAATAAAAAAACTGCTTAAGTTTTTTCATAGTATGATGTCATCAACCACTATCAGTCTTTGTGCTAAATCGGTCCAGTAAGTAGTTTTTGAGTTCCACTGTACACCACCACACATTTCGCTATCATAACTTCCGTTAATGACGGAACCTTCTACCGTTAGTAAGCTTTATCGCAACAAAATAGTTTAACCTTTCGCGCAACAACCATTACGTGCCACTATAAAATTCACCGACAACATCATAAATTACTATCGAAACGATATGAAAGATACATTTTATAGTGCAGCTAATAGCCTGTCCAGCGCAGAACTTGCCTAACAGTCGTTAGAGCTTGAAAACCATTAGCTGAATCAGAACTGTGCGAAGGAGTTTGAGTTTAAGTTACAGAAGACCTCCTTTAATAACCCAGAGTTGGTATTGGCGGTCCACCATAACCGACACTAAGTATTTAGTAATCCATCCATCCGTCCATCAGCCTGTTTCGTCCACTGCTAGACATAGGCCTTTTCAAGATTTCGCCACTGTTGGCGGTCCGCTGGGCATGCGGTTGGTGAATGCAGGGCCGAAATCCTCGCAACATTTACGTTACTTCCCATCACTAGTCTGTTTTATATGAGGCCCGGAAATGTGGGATTGATATACCGCTATCAATCGGTCCCAGGCAATGGTAGGCCACCTGGTTGTACCTGTTTGAAAACTGTCCCCTTACTCTCCCCTAAATAACTTCAGGAGGGTTTGTGGGTAAGTTGGTGGCAACTCCACAGTCGAACCCACCACCAGTTCTAGCACATATGTTTTGTAATTATTTAGTTAAATACTTTAAATACTATTTACGTAGCTTGGAGCTCTGTGCGAAGGAGTGGGGTTTTATACTAGACAAAAATTCATCACTAGAATCGTTCCTTTCTTTCACCCAAAGGTTGTTTGGAAGAGATCGCTATAAGCGACAAGGCCGCCTGGTGGACCCACGTAAATTTTCTAATTATTGTTTTCTTTTGTGTTATGTGCGAGTAATATTATATTGTGGATTTTTTCCTAGCTCACCAGTTCGCTTCTTTGCACAAGCTCTGGTGGAAAGGCAGTGTAGACGAGCTTCAGTTATATGTGTGTTTCGGTTTATCGAGTGACAGATCACTTTTCATATTACGTGTAAAAATAGCGTCGGTGTAATATTTTTCCATAACTGCACTTAAAGCATTTTGTTACTGCTATTCTATGCTCTTTCAGTCAAGCCCTTTTCAGTTTTTTACTTGACAGATAAATGCTTACTCATAAGCAGATAAGCACGATTTTATTATTTTGAGAAATTTATCTAAATGTTTATATAGATGCCGATAAGCCTTAAACAAAAAAAAACCGTTTTCGAGCCACTCGTATAAATTTGGTATCTATTTGTCCGATAACATAAAAACGCATGGGCCTCACATCTTTATATAGAAAAAAAAAATACAAACTGAAATAAAATAATTGAGGGAAAAAACAAAAGAATTTCTTTGATTTGTCACATAAGAAAGCAAATTCTGGAGGCTTTAATTTTAGTTTTAGTCCCGTCAAAATAATACTTTCTTCATAAAAAAATAATCTTTTGTGTTAATAACAGAAGCTATTATTACTTAAAAAAAAAAACAGAATCCTTCAGAATCGACTTTATTGTTTATTTCCAAGACTTGGTCCTTACTAGCAACACTATCGCTTGTTTACATAATACAGATGTATTTTTTTTCCAAAAAGAACAGGTTTGATTCCCGGCCAAGGTAAGTGATTTTCCTGAAAGTGTAATTTTTATTTTCTCCAAATTCCATGCCGAAAGTTCCTTGAAAAATATTCTTTATCTCTCGTAGTTTAGATTTCCCCCATCCCTCAGCATCTCAACGCCATTCGCAAGTCTGTATCTACCTATACATATGAATATTTATGAGTACCTATACCTATATAATATTAATATTAAGTTCTAAAATTCAAGTGAAAAAATTTAAGAGGTGAGGTGATAGAGTAATGAACCACATTCCACTAAAAATAAAATATGAATGCGCGAACATTCTTTTCACTTTTTCGTAGAAATTTAGTCAGCTGATTGAACTAATTTGTGTTGACACTTCAAAATTTTCGTTATTCTTGATTGTAATCAGTTAACGATACATTATCTTTATTTACCCTTGAATTATTTTCACTTCTTATTTTAGGACCTTACATACTGCATTTGTTTTTATTATGACATAAAGATTGTTCACTGACTTAAAACTTGAACCATTTGTATTTTGTAACTAGTGCATCTATTTAGATATTTTATTAACATCACCTACGCCTTATCCTTATTTTACATTATTTTTAACCAAAAGATTGTCTGGAAGAAATTGCTCTAAGCGATAAGACCGCCCAGTGTACACTTTCTGTTAAAAGTATGTGTGTTCTTTCAATGTACAATAAAGAGTATCTACGTTATGTTATGTTAACACAAACTTATAGATCAACAACTTAAGGCGCCTAGCCACGCCACCGTTTTAGTACAAATTTTAATAATCCGTTTATTTTGTTTTATTTATTAAGCTGGACAGATTTACATACAAAGTTGTTTTCTTGCCTCAGAGTGTACCTATATCAAAATTTAATATTTCAGCCAAATAGTGACTTTGTAAATGCCTGTTTTAAACTATTGAAGTCTATACATTTAGACTTTAGCGAAAAACAACAGAGAAAGGGGTTATCAAATTTTGTACTAAAACGGGGGCGTGCCTATGCGCCTTAAAGAAAAAAAGTTAAGGGTGTAAAAAAGCCGATTCAGAAGGCTTTAATTTTAGTTTTAGTGCTGTCAAAGTTAAAATTTCTACATTCCAAAGTAGTTCTTAAGTGTCAACAACAGAAGCTATATTACTTTGGAAAAATTTAAGTTTTGACAGTACTAAAACTAAAATGAAAGCCTTCAGAATCGACTTTATTGCGTGTATAAAATTTACCAACAAGTTTATAGAAAGCTCTCAAGCACTCCTGTGATGAAACGCTCCAGTTACTATTACTATGGACTTTGTTCAGCAAAGTTTGTCTATGTACATTTCTCTTAGCATATTTAAGTTATTAAAACTTAGCTTCTTTATATTATTTGTTTTTTCAAAACATAACGCAAAAAGATCTCACTTACCCTTTATGTACATAAAATATACTTTGTTTTTTAGGGTTCCGTACCCAAAGGGTGACCAACGGGACCCTATTACTAAGACTCCGCTGTCCGTCTGTCTGTCTGTCCGTCTGTCACCAGGCTGTATCTCAAGAACCGTGATAGTTAGACAGTTGAAGTTTATTTACAGATGATTTATTTATGTTGCCGCTTTAACAACAAATACTAAAACTGGCCAAGTGCGAGTCGGACCTGCGTGCTCCCATACAGCAGACATGATTTTTTTGCCGTGTTTATAGATAACTAGCTTTTGCTCGCAGTTTCACTCGCGTTGAATTAGTTTTTGTGTACTCCTATAAAATCAGTCAATATTTTTCGGACTGTTACCAACAGTAAACACAGCTGGTGAAATGTGTGTTATGCGCTTCTGTTTCCCATTTTGTATGTCTCTTTTATAGCTGGTCCATGGGAATAAAGGGAAATGTAGTGTTTATCCTATTCTAGATCTAGAACATTATTTATGCAAAGTTTCAGCCCAATCGGTTTAGTAGGTACGGCGTGAAAGGGTGACACATCACTTTTCTATAGAAACTTGAAACCTCATTTTCATCCCATGGGAACTGATTTATGGGATAAAAAGTAGCCTATGTCCTATTCCAGGTCTAGAACTACATTCATACAAAATTTCAGCCCAATCGGTTAAGTAGTTACGGCGTGAAAGAGTAACAAACATCCATCCATCCATCCATGCATCCAAACTTTCGGATTCATAATATTATGTATGATGGTACGGAACCTTTTGTGCGCGAGTCCGACTCGCACTTGGCCGGTTTTTTTTCAAGACATTTCAATTTCACAGTGTTATAAAAAGAACATCATCAATCGCATGTCACCTTGTCAAAACACGAAACATAACAAAATTGAAGTGTCCCGAAACGGCTGAGCAACTATTTATTTTGTTCAAGCGTGGGTTCTCGAGTATTTAGGTAAATTACTTTGTTAGATTGAAAGCTTTTATGAAAAACTACGAACTGGATAGTAATTTGTAGCGTCAAATAAACCAATACCGTTTATCCAATCAGACCGATGAAAAATGTTGTCTTTGTTTTTTGTGTTATCTACGCCTGATTCCCCGATTAAGAGACTCTATTCTATTGAAACAGGGTCCACTTTGGAACAAACTTGTGCATTTTCCGCGGAACCGTTTTTGTACAACCTATACTATTGACAATCGTGCAATAGGACGTGAGTACACCATTAGAATTTGCCCGTCAAAGGTCTGCAAATTGCATCGGACGCATTAGCTATGCTACCGATATTGCAACAATATGGGATCATTACTGATTGACCGGTCACTTTGGATAATTACCAGCTGAGATGTTACAGAGAAGCTCATCCATCATGTTTCATGAAAACTACTGACACGAAATGACAAAATAATCATGTTAAGACATTGTAAATTATGTTGTTAGTTCTAGATTTTATGGGTACTACTTAGGGATGAAAATATTTTCTAATTATTCATAGTATGTAGGTAAGAACATATTTTTTTTTCGTTTATTTATTATACCTTATATACTAGTCAACATTTTCTGAGCCATCTGAGCAATCTGAGGTGTTCAATAGATTTTTATATGACATGTATTTCTAATATAAGTATTCTATCTTACTTCTAATTAAATGTCTAAGGGATAACCTAGGTAGTGTAATTTTAATGTTTTTATTTATAATTTAAATATAATTTTGATATAATTATATGGATAATTCCAGTTAGTTGATATACAGATTTTTCCACCTTAATTATTCCTAATAGGTACGTATACTATATATACACTCGTAGGCCAGTGAGTAGATCACTTCCTGCTACTATCATAAAATTTCGTCGCAACATGCATTCCAGTTGATGTTTGTCCTTCAGTAAAATGTCCATTAAATACATAATTTGGTCTAGCTGTGGCAGTATGACGGTCTCCATTACTCATCCATAATTTAATTACTCACCTGTCTGATGACATTTACTGAAATCACATACATCCATTATCATATTCCATTTCATTATGAATAATAATTCCACGCAAAGTAACATTAATGAATCGAACTAAAAATAATAATATTGCAACATAATCATCATTGTGTTATTTATAAACATTTTAAAATCGTTTTTTAACCGCTACGTAAGTATTTGAAATTTTAGAGCTCGTTCACATTTGTGTGTTTGAACATTTTATATAAGGCGAGGAATTGATAAACCTTTAATTTCAAATCGGCGCCTTAGGGGAGTGGAGTCACAGGGACTTACTCCATACAAGTATGCGCTCACGAACTAGCTTATGCCGTAGGGTCGTATGCGGCAAAACAGTATTTTTAATTTAAAATTACAACTTTATGTAATGTAATAAATCCAATCGGTCATATTGAAGTGTATTTGTGGACTAATTTAAATAAAAAACTAAGAGGCTTCATTCGCTCCCGTTTGCCAGTAAAATAGAAATCTCTGTTTTAAAAGAGGTTTTCTAAATATTTTTTAGTCTGCTATGAAAATTATTCAAGCAACTAAATCTTCGGGCAAAATTATGTCAATGAAATGCTTAATCTAGTATATAAATTGGTAATTACATAATATGTTTTTATATTGCTGAGAAAAATGGAGATCCATGTCGCCAAAATTTCCAATGCGTCGCCTTACAGGCTCGTTTAGTCGTCTCTTCTCTTCTTCTTCTTTATTTTACATTTTTATATTGTGTGTAGATAAAGAGCAGCTACAATAAAGCTACAATACCACTTAAGAGCCCGGTCCGTGACAATGACAACTTTGGTGAAAAATAATATGTTAAATATTTTTCTGGCCTTTATCGCGATGTTTTTGGAAAAATTAGGGACATACACCACTTCAAATTGGCCGTCTAAATGAAGGCCTAGAATTTATTTGATTGAATTGTTTCTCTTTTGCGAGTTATTTTTATTCTTACGAGCCCGCTCCGAATCGTTATTCATAATATCTAAGTACCAAAATAACACGCAAAGGAGAAACAATTAAATCAAATAAATTTTAAGTATTCATTAAGATCGATCATTAACAATCAGAAAAATGCTATCCCTCCTAACGCCTACCATCATTTTGCTCTAACTGTAGGAGTTAACACACATAAGATTTTTCAAAAAGTGGGCTCATGACTCTAGGTTCTTGAACAAGGACTTGAAGTTAATAGCATATTTGGTACTTACAAAGCGTACCTGGGTCATAGGAAATTAAAACAAATCTATGTCTAGAAAATTGCTTTGGGCGTTAACCCCGAGTTGAACAAGGGTCTTTTTATGGATTTAGGATTTTCTTGAAAAATCTTCTGGACGTTAGGAGGTTAAATATGTAAGAAACTAATGAACTTTTTTAAACTCTTGAGAATTTTGATAAGACGAAACTAGTTGGGAAATATAAAATTTGTGGAATAGTAAAGTATTAATTAATAGTGAAGTATTTTATTCAGCCATGATGATTTTTCACCAATTGCCGACCATCGCAAGCAATTAACGTTGAGTGGTCAAAAGGTGGGACAGCCACTCCTTCCAGCTAATGAATTTTAGTTCTACGAGTATCTAAAAAGTCTCTCAGCCAGTATAACTGCTGTATAAGCGAGCACCTTAAGCTGGTTTAAAAATGTATTATACTAGAGGACTGCAGTACGTCACCTGGAAGCAGGGTGTAAACTTTAGAACCTAAAACATGTGTCATCTTACTAAATTTCAAAACTTTATCAGAAGCACCTACAAGTTTTCCAGCACTATGTGCTCCATTATACACTGAGAAAAATGTCTTTTTGGTTTAATTATAAAAATAGCATTACATAAGTTTAAAATACGGTAAATTGTTTTTAAATTTCGTGATAATTGTAAAATATTATGCTGTAATTAAAACGTTTGAGAAAATAATCGAGTTTTTAAGGTAAGTAATGCAATATTATGATGACAGATCACCGTAAAATCGGTCACAGAAAATAAGATTATCATTTTCGTATTACATCATGCCTTCCCCATAAAAAAGGTCCGTCACACTACGGTATGCTTACTGTCACCATAAAAGCTGTGACGGAGTGCATAATTCTGTCTGCTTCCTACAAAGTCATAGTGACAGTGCGTCATATTATAGCGCTAGCAGCAGCAACAGTAGTTTCATCGTATTTTATTGTAATGTGCGTATGCTCCCTACTTTACGTGAATCATCATAATTTCAGGTGAATTCACTTAATTTTATGATTACCAGTTTTCTCGGTGTACATATTATAATTATTGTCAATTTCACGCGCACACACCCATTGGGGTTACTAAGATTCGTACTTGCAGGAGCCCGGCCCCTGGCTCCGACAGACATCAACAAGTATCTGTTCTCGATTATGTAATCATAATAAAATGAATAGAGATAACCCTCCATACAACGACAAATGATGCCTTAAACTGGACAAAGCATATTTTAACATCAATGTCACCTGTATTTCTGACGGGGGCCAGACGGTGCTCTAGGGGGGGCGTGCCCCCTGCCCCTGCATAATTACACATATGCATATACCGCTACCTGAAATTTAAACAAGGAAGGCAAAGTTACAAAAGACGAAGGACACTTTAAAAAGCATAAATTGACTTCAGTAATTGACAAAGAAAACTGTTAGTAAGAAACTTCAGTGTCTGGTTCCACTGAAACTTGTTTGAAACGATGTCATGCTAAAGTTCTACGGATGATAATGTCAAGCAATAGTTAGAAGCAAAGTTATCAAGTTGTACCGTTTGTTACGTTGGGCAAAGTTACTTCAAATGATAAACCTTTGAGTAGAACAACTCGCCATGATATAACTGTAGATAGAAAATAGAATAGAATAAATATATCGGCCACAATACAATTATATAATAAATAAATTACAAAGGGTACTAAAACAAAATAATAAAATAAGTACATACATATACATACGCCTGTCCCTCAGAGGGGGGGAGACTACAGATTTCCTTCTGTTACGATCCTTTTCAATCTAGTCACACAAGCTCTTCTATACCGGGTACTTTTCACTTTGCCCTTCTAATAAAATTATGATTTCATAGTAAACGTGTTATTTATAGTCTTTTTGGGGTTTCAGCTTAAAATATCAAATGAAGACTGACTTTAAAGGTGACTTTAATTCATGCAGCCAAATTTTTACTGAAGTGCTTAGTAACAAGGGTTGAAGAAAACACTTGTACTGTTTCACAATATTATTATATTTATATTTCCGACTAGTTTCGCCTTAACGGCATGTAACGGTGTGTAATAAATTTGCGAGTATATCACAAAAGCTGTTTATGTATGTGACAACATACAACACATGTGTGTAATAAATTTACGAGTATATCACAAAAGCTGTTCATGTATGTGACAACATGAACAGCTTTTGTGCTATACTCGTAAATTTATTAAATCCTGGAAAATGCCGTTAAGGCGAAACTAGTCGGAAATATAAATATAATAATATTGTGAAAGAGTACAAGTGTTTTCTTCAGCCATGATGATGTTTCACCAAGTGCCGACAATCGCAAGTATTAACTTATTTGCTTAGTAACAAGGTTCGATGACCCTTTGTGTGAAATTCGTAAATCATTCTTTTCATGTTCCTTACTAACGCATGCCTAGCTCCAAGTCAATTTCTATGGGACGTCAACATTTTATTTTGCGAAATTAGCAAAAAGTGTCATCGATCCGTGATACTGATCACTTACCAAGCCTCCGGTATAAGTTTGGCTGCATAAATAAAAGTCACCTTTTATAAAGGATACCAGGTTTTTATTTTGTATTGGACCTTTATATTTAGTATATTTGATACCTTGTAAGGCTTTTTAGTTTTTGTTAATGGAACAACATATATACCTATACAGGATGACCCAAACGAATGCCTCCTGGAGGGAAAGTGTCCTAAATATTGAAGTTAGAAAATTGTACTTAAAAGAACCTTTATTTTATTTTTTAATAAAGAAAAACTGCATTCAAAGGATTTTCAAAAGTTACCTGCGTTTTTACTGCGTCTTTTCCGTACTTCTAACAATATAAAATTTTCGGATTCGAGTTTTGTTACGTTAAATGTTAAATTTCATGGTCTTCCTTTAATTCACGATACTATGTTACTGCGAAGAATTTGGTTCTAATGCCTGACCCTTTCGATCAGTTTTATAAAAATACAGGATGTTTTTTTTACACATTTGTCCGGTTCCTTTTCCGGTTCATACAGGTGTTTTTTTTTTTATTCTTTGAATGCAGTTTTCCTTAACTTTAAAAATAAAATAAAGGTTTCCTTAAGTAAAATTTGCTATCTTGAATAGGGGATTTGTTTGGTTCAGACTGTATATTTAAAAAAAGTATTGAAATCTATAATAATAAAGTAGTAAAAAGTCGTGTCTGCATAGGTACATTGTATATTTATGAAAAAATTCAAATGAAATGGGCCAAAACCACAATTTTATAATTTTTGTCTATCTGTTCGTATGTTCCGTTTTAACTCGAGAATAATTTGAGTGTGTTTTTTTATTATCATCGTAGTGACCCTCGTCAACGCATAGGCTATAAGGGGTGCTCATAAAAGAACGCCCAAGCTGAAAACGGTGTAAAGATTGAATAAATTGCCGCAGGCAAAGGCTAGTCTCGATATGTAAGGTCCTACAATTCCATTTTAAATCCATTCATTATCCAATTTCCATAGTAATTTAGTCAGCTGATTGAACCACTTTGTACTGGAAAGTTAAAAAATTATTTGAGGAAAAAATATTTTTTTTTTCTTTAGTGTGATCATGATCAGTTAACGATACGTGTTCTAGAAGTATTGTCACTTATTATTGTAGGACCTTATATATATCGACCCACTCGTGGTTGTCGTCAGTCGAATAAGGAATATATTATACGGCTCTTCCTTTCAAACAGACCATATGACATTGACGGAACTGTGGTCTAGTGGTTTGAAAGTCCCGAGTAATCTGGAAATTGCAGGTTCAAATCCCGTTGGGTCACTTTTGTGTTCAGAGCTTCGAAAGGCACGTTAAGCCGTAGACTCATATTTGTGCCGATATACGGTGATTGGACTCACCACTCATCACGCTAGGACGTAATAATCGTCGGTAAAAAGTGTGTATACTTGCATTTCACAAACCATACTCAGTAACCCCCCGAGGATTCAGGTCGTAATGTATTTAAATTTATTTCACTAATGGTCATCCCGTAAATTCTGACAAATCTACATAAACGTCAAAGACAACGGTCCTAAAGCTTTGAATTTGCGATCTTACAATAGGCTATTTATAGGTAAGGTACGCAAAGCAGATCCGATCAGCGCCCTTTCACTTCTGTGCCCCAGATTTCGACAGAACCTGGTCAGTGGACCTCTGGCCATTCTTCGAACTACAATTTGAATGTAAGGGTTCATTGGTAGATATTATAATGTACGAAAGTCACACTATAGAATATACACACGCAAACTTTTTTGCTAAATTAATTGTAATTTTTTTTTGCAAACGGTACCTAGCATTTAGAACGATCGTCATGAGCGCAGCAACTAAGTTGTGGGCGTAGCTAAATGCAATGTGCATGCTCGGTTAAACTTGCGAACGCAATTTAATCGCAACGATATTTTCGCGGGCTCAAAATTGAAAAATTGTATCAGGAGAAAGAATTGGCAATCGACATCATTTTATTTCAGGTAACCATTTGTTTTCAATATTTATATTGAAAGTCTGCGTAAAAATAGAGCCTACGTATTTTTTTTATTTGTTTTATTGTGTGTTTTTAATGCTTATTTTATTTTTTTCTTATTCACTCATTCTAAAAGAACGTAAGTCGCAACTGAGGATTTCAAAATCTATGTTCATTGCCCAGGGATTATTAAAAAAAAACTTGGCATGTTTATGTTTGCTGTCAATGTCAACAATCACAATGACATGACAGTTGTTTTTTTTTTAAATAAGGAATGAACTTGAAAGCAAAGGTAATTGTTTTTAAAATCCTGTGTTTACCAACTTTTGTTTTTTTTAAATCTCTTTATTTGATAATAATTTAATTCTAAAAAAAATATATGTTGCTCAGAAGGCCAATATCTCGAAATAGTTTTTAGTTTTGTACCAATTATTAATTTGTAATGTTGTCGATTCTGTGAAGGTTTTTAAACATATTACGGGAGAAAATTATGCTTGATTATATTTTCAATGCAAATTAGTAGGTATACACTTTTTGTTAAGATTATGTTTTTATTGCGAAATCCATCGCTTTGGAATACTCTAAATATTATTATTAGAGTGCATTACAAACCAGAAAAGCGTTCAGTTCTAGTTAGATCAAATAGTTACAAAAATATTCGGTGCAAAATTCAACGGTCTAGGTAAGTACCTCGGTGGCGCAATTGGTAGCGCGCTTGCTTGGGAAACAAGAGGTCGCAGGTTCGAATCCTGGCCCGAGGAATTTTTTCTAATTCTTGTCTTTACATTTGTTTCTAATTTATCTTTTCTGGTTTGTTATGCACTCTAATAATAATATTTAGAGTATTCCAAAGCGATGGATTTCGCAATAAAAACATAATCTTAGTTAATGAGAACTGTGAATTTCTTAACTGTCTTAACTTAACTTAACTTGAAGCAACACATATTGTAGCGATGACAACGCCATCTGCTTCTTAAGAACAAGGCGTGAAATCACATAACGCCCTCGTGAGCGGTCAGTATGTGCATTACAAGCTAGTTAGATCAAATAGTTACGAAAATATTCGGTGGACAATTATGGTGGAAAAATTCAACGGTCTAGGTAAGTACCTCGGTGGCGCAATTGGTAGCGCGCTTGTCTGGGAAACAAGAGGTCGCAGGTTCGAATCCTGGCCCGAGGAATTTTTTCATATTCTTATCTTTACATTTGTTTCTAATTTATCTTTTCTGGTTTGTAATGCACTCTAATAATAACACTTTTTGTTGTTATCCAAAACAATAAAGTCACATTTGGCTACACTTTTTGTAAAAAACTATTTTATTTCAGTTTTTAGGGATTTGTTGTTATGATTACTCAAATTTCTCGATTTTTAGTTCCAATTTGCCATAGATCTATAGGTAATTTCGATGGATTCAGACTAACATATTATAAAAACATTCCGTAGACACCCCACAGTTTTCTGTTTGTATAGACATTTGCGCGAGATTGCTGTTCTATGCTTGTACAGTCACACTTGACCAGTTTCAAAACTTTGTCGCTTGGATGTGGCAATCTCAGCTAGCGCCTTTTATTTTATTTACTGATGAGAATTTATCAGTGACACATTTTATGGCGTTGTCGGGTCCATCAGAGTCACTTTAGTCAGACTATTAGTCAGACTATTGGTAGAAAAAAACTACGAGTAGCAGGGGGGGGGGGGCTAGCGGAAGTTGCCGCGAGCCACTGCACACAAAAGGTGGTCAGGCGCGAACCTTGCAGACCGTCCAGTAAATATGGTGCTTTATTATTTCTTAACCAGAGATTTAATCTTTTAATTCTTGACTTTTTTATTTTTGTGCATACTATTGTAATATAATGTTTAAAAGGAAAGTTATGTTGTAAATCACACTAATATTATAAATGCGAAAGTTTGTGTGTGTGTATGTTTGTTACTCTTTCACGCTCAAACTGCAAAACAGATTTAGATAAAATTTAGAATGGATATAGCTTATACCTTAACTTAACACATAGGCTACTTTTTATCCTGGGAAAAAGAATGTCTTAAGCCGAATAACATGCGGGCGGAGCTGCGGGCAAAAGCTAGTTGTCGATATAATGTGGAATAATCGATTTAAGTAAAAAATATTAAATTAGGTAAAGCCAGTTCTGGTTACTGAAAATAAGTGCTTCGATTTGATTTGAAAACAATACGTAGCGGATTAATATCGGGATATAATTTTGGAAATTAAAATATCAATCATAACACAATAATAATTGTTAATAAAAATCATGTTATGACACCCTTAAGTGACAGATATCACCTTTTTCCAGATTTTAGCTACCAACAAGCTCAATACTCAGTTCAAATAAAAAGTATTTATAGATTTAAAGCCTTTTCAAAGTGCACTAACAGTAAGCAACGTTGACATAATAACCCATGTTTAATACTCTCCGGGCTTTATAGCTGTGCATATAGCGCTTATAACACTTCCAATTGTATAACAGCAAAGATTTAGGTTTACCGTGCAAATGTTTTAGAAACAGCTGCAATTTTAAATGTGACTAAGTCTTAAAATGCTCTGTAAATGGAAAACGTAGCTTCTAAGTGTTATTGATTTTGTATTTTGTAAAGGTTAGAAACAATGAGAAACATTCAGAAAAAAATGTTTTTCTATATCACTACAGTAAATTATTTTATTTAAACCTGTCTACTATGATTGTACCTATATAAAACCAAATGAAAAAACTCACTCCTTGAAATAATGTGAGACAAAATACCTCATAATTTAATGGCGTCTACGATCCATAACCATACCTAATGGATATGGTCATTAATGGTGTTACATCACCACAATCACCCAGATTCACCTTCTCCTCGTTTATGCAGTTAATGTTGTGTGTCTTGCCATTTCTTTTATGTTCTACACTATATTTTTTATCGAATTCAAGAAAGAGGTTCTGAGCTTTATTCTTTTGTTGTACTAATATTTTTGTTTGCTTATATCTCTAAAATACGTTTTAATTTAATTTAAAACGTTCTTTACTAGATCAAATCTGATTATAACATATAGAAATTTTTAAAAACTGTTTTGAAACGGCATAGAAAATTGCCTTGTACTTTTAGGAATCTTTTAATAGGTAACCTTAAATTAAAAAGTGAAAAAAATAAACATTAATATTAATGTACAATTTTATGTACCATTTCATTCATAAACCTTATTAAGAGTGCATGCAATTTTTTCAAAATAGTTTGTCTCTCTTTGAATTTGTTTCAACTGATATTTTCTACTTTGTAGATAACTTTATAAACAGTGTTTACAGTATCAAAAGCAATGGATTTCGCTATAAATCATATAATCAAATTTTATTCGTGAACATCTGTTTAGCTCGAAACTATGATAGAAATAAATTTCTATATTTTTAACACTTTGCGATTTATCCATCGCAAGGAGATAACAAATTAAATTTATATCACTGCGGTATAGAAAACCAGAAAAGTAAATCTGGTCGTGAGGAGCTCTGTACCGAGATTCAAACCCGGGACCTCTCGTTTACCGGGCGGTTGCTCTACCAACTGAGCTACCCAGTTCTCAACATGACCTGCGAATTTACGCTTGTGCTTTCCCATACCGCAACGATATGTATAGGTACTCACTTAGTAGTGAGCCTCTTGGCGCCTAGAGGACGCTAGTGTATTCAAGACAAGTCTGAGACTATTATTTGCCCTACCGTCACCTGTTACAGCATCGGGTAGTTAAGAATACACATTACTCGTATCGAAACTATGATAGAAGTGAATTTCTATATTTTTAAACACTTGGCGATTTGTCCATCGCAAGGAGATAACAAATTAAATTTATATCATTACGGTATAGAAAATTAGAAAAGTAAATCTAGACTGTAATTCAGAGCTCCTTACGTCCAGATTTACTTTTCTGATTTTCTATACCGCAGTGATATAAATTTAATCTCTTTAGCTGGACGAATTTTTGACTATGTATTAAAAAATAATGATTAATTGAATAAATATTATTTTATTGATTTCTTAAACCTTTAATAATAGATGATTATATACTTACTCGTGTAAATCAAAACTGAAAACAATCAAAAAGTGATCAAAATATATAAGGTGACTATAATTTATAGAGCCAAATTTTTCTTGAAGACTCGGTATGTGCTCAGTAACAAGGTTCGATGACTTTTTTTGTGAAATTCGTAAATTATTCGTTTGGTGTTCTATACAAACGCAAGTCCAGCCCCGATTCAATTACTATGGGACGTCAAGATTTTATTTTGCGAAAATAGCAAAAAGTTTTATCGATCCGTGTTACTGAGCATCCCCCAGTATTAGTTTGGCTGTATAAATTAAAGTGGCCTAATATATTGAAATATCGTAATACTTTTTTATTTACTCGTTCATTATACAACGTGAAATTGGATTCATTTCGTTAACGAAAACTTGTGATAGTACTCGTCTATATGAAGAACTTTTACTATGGAGCCAACCCTGAAATCGTGAAAAAAATATCAGCTGTTCCATAGAAAAGTTAAATACCTACTCGACCCAAATGTATGAAACAGCAGATTTTTTTTTCACGATTTCAGGGTTGCCTTCATAGTAAAAGTTGTTCATATGGACGAGTACTATCACCAGTTTTCGTTAACAAAATGACTTACATTTCACGTTGTATATATGTACGAGTAATGTAATGTATGTATGTAATCTATCTAAAAGTAATGATTAGATATACATGTATTTTTATAGTGTTGCGGCCCTACATTTGCGAGTAAACAATCAAAACAAAATCTTTTGAACTAAGCTGCAGGCGGTAGGTGTTGCAAGAAAGTCCAGAAAAGTACACTGAACCATTCTTTTCTTGTCTTCTTCACCTCATTTCCACCCAAAGGTTGTCTGGAAGAAATCGCTTTAAGCGATAAGGCCGCCAATTGTAAACTACTGTGTGTTGTTTTTTTACTGTAAGTTTTCTTTTCAAATGGTGCACAATAAAGAGTATTTGTCTTGTCTAGTCTTGGCCTGTGTTGAGGTTATTTCCAACCATTTTTTTCGTACAGAAGTCGTAAAAACAAAAACATCCATTGAGTAGGTTCGTTCCGGCAGCAATACACGGAACTTAATCTTTGAGTTATATTTCCAATATATCTATTTTCTTCTATATTTCATAGATCTTCATTATTTTTCATAAATAATAGAGGGAGCTCGGTTTCAAATGGTGCACAATAAAGAGTATTTGTCTTGTCTTGTCTTTTTATATTTTATTGATTCTATATGATGTCTATGAATTATTGAATTTAAAAAATATTTGAAAATTTTCATATTATATTTAACTGGTCATTGATATGGCGATAAAAAACTTTCTAACTTTTAAACTTAGCCTACTTACTAAATTATATAAACGCAAAGTTGAAACTGTTTCTGAAAAGAGCAATTTCGCAATAAAAAGACTTAAACATTTTGTCCCACTTTACATTAAAACAAGCAAACATTTTTCTCCAAGTTTTTAACCACATGGCATTATTTAACCACAAAGAGCTTTACAAAGCGAAAGTTTGGTTTGTTATCTATTTGAAAGTAAACCTTTTCCATGTTTGTTTTAAGCTTTCTTTTATAAAACATCTCTATCAACCAACAACAACATAGGAGTTTTATTTTTATATGCGCAATGTGCATATTTTAATAACCATAATTTGTTGAAAATCTCAGCTTTGATTTAATTTTATTTTAACTTAATTCTATTTTAGTACTAAAAAGTATAACTTTTAAACTCATGCATTCATAAGTTACGCAAAATTATTGCTGAGGAAACTGCGCCAAAAGTTAATGATCATACACTGATAAGTTCAAAGAAACGTTTGTTTGTATCTAAAGATACCGCAGTAAAGTAAAAATAATAAACCTACAATAAAAGAAGTCAAATTTAAATATTTCAAATGAGATGCAGCAAAGATTGCATCCTCGCCCCAAATTCGGTTCCATCCTATAATCACATCGCGACACCACGTTGCAACATGCAGCGCTAAATAGCTGCTTTCAGCTATCCGGTGAAGCGCTAACTGCCAGTTGCAGCAACTGTTCACGTAATTACACCGTTGTAAATGCAGTGACAGTATGCTAGCGGTTTCCAAATAACAACGTCTCTATTCAACATGTGAAAAGTATTTTGGCGTTTTTTGTATCTTTTAACAGGTACAATGATTGTAGTCATTTAAATGGCATAATGATAGACCTGATACGAGTATGTTTGATGAATATACAAAGTTTGGGTGCCTATTTCAAAATATGTTTGCAATTATAATCTCATCTACAACGGACGAGTGGTTTTTCCCCGCAACTTGGCCTGTGTTGAGGTTATTTCCAACCATTTTTTTCGTACAGAAGTCGTAAAAACAAAAACTTCCATTGAGTAGGTTCGTTCCGGCAGCAATACACGGAACTTAATCTTTGAGTAATTTTTCCAACATATCCATTTTCTTCTATATTTCATACATCTTCATTATTTTTCATAAATAATAGAGAGAGCTCGGTTTCCCTTCCGAAACCAATTACAGAAATGAGACATTTCGGTGGCAATGACATTTGGTGGCTAGTGTTAGATATTATGCAAGTTATCTAAAGTAATACAAAATTGCGAATCAATTATTTTTACCTTTTGCATAATTTCAAGTCAAGGTCAACGAGTTTTTCAGTACAATCTGTCAAACTTGTGGATTATGTTTTATAGCAAGTTGCAGGTTCACCTGCTTAGCTAGCATAAACGAAAATAATAGAGAAGTTTTGTCTCTCGAAGAAGCGTTTGACCAATGGAATTGCAAGAAAGCTACATCACGTGACCACCACCTCGACAAACGTCTCGTTCCGTGTTTCTATTGGTCAAACACTTCGTCGAGAGAAAAAACTTCTACTCCTTTCAAACTCTATTCCTTTCATCTATGCTAACTATACTATGGTATAGTGAAGTCAACGAGATACTTATATAGGTCGTTGAGTGAAGGTGAAGGAGATCTAACAGGTTTATTAATGTCTTTGAAGATGAGAAATATTGATTAATTTTCAATAAAATTACAAAACTTTAGTTTTTACACATTATTTTTATAATAATAGCTATAAAAAAATCTGTTATTTTCGAAGTAAATTTTATAAATATATTTTATTCGACTGATGCCGGCCCCAACGTGGGCCGAAATATATTTCAAAAATCAACAGATTTTTTTATTGTTATTATTATGTTAAAATATTAAAACAAATGAAAAGCTTATTATAGCCAAATATATATATTTATTTCACATTATAATTATGTAATTGCCAACATCTGGATTAGATCTTGCCTGCTATGTTTTAACTAAAGTAAAAAGTCGATAAATAAACAAGATTTTTCTTGAAATATGAAACAAATAAGCAAACAAAACGAAATTTTACAGCACCCCCTAGACTTGAGAATTTGCAGTACAGGAGATATGCAATTTAAAAAGCAGATATAAAATCTGACTAAATACAGCTCATTACAAGTTGCATTATTTATAGCATCCGCTGCATACAGTTAATAATTGTAATTAAAATAAACTGTCAGGTTTCAATGATAGAATGCCTGGCATTTCAAAATACTGGCATGCTGCTTTCATAACATAATTCTCATAATAAAGGCCTGTAGGCTAGTACTAACGTTATTTTGAAACTACACTACCACAGGTTTTAAGGGTTTCGTAGTCAACACGGAACTCTATAGTTTCGCCATGTCCGTCCGTCTGTGTGCCTGTCCCTCTGCTGTCTGTCTTTCTGCAACTTAGTTCAGAGGCTCTTAGTACTAAAAAGCTCCAATTTGGCCAAGGTATACATCTAGACACGCGGCAAGTTTCTTACTCCTTCACGAAGGTAGAGCCGAGGGCAAAAGTTTAGCGAATTTATATAATTAGAACTACAAAACTGATCTTAGGGTTTATAACGAAAATGTTACACTAAACAAGAGTCTTCTCTAATTAAATAAAATAAAACTCAAAAGAAATTTACGCAGAAAATCTGATATTTAATAATTAGAGCAAACATTCATTTTGTATGCAGACTAAGAACATTAAAGATAGTAACTTGATTAAATAAGATAACTTATTTGAGCAACGTAACTTTTCCCGGATTATTAATGAACTTACGGATTTTCCGATCCATAACTGACTACCGAAGCGAGGGAAACATTAGAGAAAGTCTCATAAAAACCATCTCAAGATGTTATTACGGAACCCTGGGTATTTAGGAGCTAGTTAACTACCCGTCGCGGGTATAAAGTATCATAAAATTATATTATGAAGGTCTGGTTCAAGGTAACATACATACCTTTATAATGCTTTAACATAAAAACTTACTTTTATGTAACATAATTACCGTATTAAGTTTTTATGACGATATTTTTTACATACTTAAACTTACAGTTCCCGGAACGCATGATCCTAAAAACTCTTATTTCTGTTATGATATGTTTGATAATAATAAAATAAAAAGCCGGACAAGTGCCCTTAGACCATTTGGTCTAAGCAGGTGCCAGTCGGACTCGCCCGCCGAGGGTTCCTTTAAGGATTATATTTTTCATGATTGTATTAAAAATGTATAGTTTTCAGATTTTTCCCTATACTTGTAGTATAAGACGGTATTACTTGCCAAATTATATAATTCTAGGTCAACGGAAAATACCCTATAAATTTATATATTGTATGTATGTAAAAATGAAATTGATCTTTTGTATTTATTAGCTCCGTGTAGGTTCTATGGAAATTGTAAGATTCATTGGGAGGTACTTGTTATTTTAATTTTTTAAGTTTCTAGAAAGTATCATAACACAAGTATGTAGGTGAAGATACATATTACATGTAAAATAGAGACGTACATGTTCACACTTATCGGGGTTAACGGAGACCACAGAGCTCCATCTGCTGCATGATCCTGACATACCTCTTTGCCTTCTTTCATATTCATTAATCGAATTGCATGAGCTCTTCTGTCTCCCCAATTTTCCCCATCCTTTTCGTTTAATTTCATATTTAATTTCTTTTAATCGGAATCATTAATCTTTGATCTCTCGAACGAAATTGTAGCCACCTTTTAACCGATGATGTCAACTTTGAACGTCCATTTATTCATACCTACGTACACTCATACCTCGGTACACTCTTAAGTTAACAACTCTGTTTTTCATCAACTACATAAGAAATTTTTTGTGATTAATTTTTTGGTACGTTTGCAAAGTTCCAAAAGATCTCATTGTTACAGTTCTTTCAATCAGTCTCGCTGTTATAATAATCTGACGAACAAAAGAGTAGTCTCGATAAAATAAGGCTGGTTTTCTACCAGAGCTGTGCGAGGAAGTTGAGCGGCGAGCGAGGAAAAAATCCACCAATAGGATTGAGTCATTTTTCTAGGCACTCAAAGGACAGTGGTGAAAAAAGGCAAAGCGAGTTTTTTTTAAGTACAATACGAGGTAGAGATATTTGCGAAGGATCCGAGTGAGAGTCTCACACCTCACCCCATACTGCACCGCGTACCGCACCCCCTCGCTACACGTCCTATACTCATATTTCACCACTTCCTCGTACAGGAATTCACAGGATCCGTTTTACAGCTCCGCATATCTGATGGAGAGCCACCCTAACGCTGTAACACTAGGAAATCGCACAACATTATATTTTAATAAAACTGCCAGTAATGCCTGAATGTCTCACATTCACAAAGTATTATTCATGGTAATTTCACGCTCTTGACTCCAGTCACGACCACTATGGGACTTGGCGGGAGATCGAATCTTTTGAGTTGGATCAATTTATATTTCAGCAGATTTTGGAACTCATAAATAAATTAAAACCTGTACGTAAGTTTTAAAATAAATATGCAGACTTTTAAATAACTATTTAGTTTCCTTCAGGCTTTTAAATAAGTTGCCTTTTTGTTAAACTTTAAACATTTTACTACCTGCTGCATAAATATACAATAAACATATGTAGTATTTTTTTAATAAACATGCTTGCCTTTTAGTAACTTGCTTCAGAATATTGAATAAATTGTTTTACACATTGTACAAACTGTAAAATACAATATGGTATGGGGAAAATTAAAACTAAAGGAACGAGATAGAGAAATCTGGTCAAGGGACTCTTGACTCTCGTCGTAGATTTGGGAGAAAGCAAAGCTTGCATTAAAAGTTTTACAAAAATGTTTCACTTTAGCCAGAAATTGAACGAAACCACCAATTATGCAAAAAAACATATCCTGTATATTAACATCGCGTCAGCGATATAAAGTACCTTATGTCGCTGCATCGTGTACTATTACATCCTGTTCTATAAAGAATCAAGTCATAATGCAAGCATATCCTGTATATTAACATCGTGTCAGCGATATAAAGTACCTTATGTCGCTGCATCGTGTACTATTACATCCTGTTCTATAATGAATCAAGTCATAATGCAAACATATCCTGTATATTAACATCGTGTCAGCAATATAAAGTACCTTATGTCGCTGCATCGTGTACTATTACATCCTGTTCTATAAAGAATCAAGTCATAATGCAAATATATCCTGTATATTAACATCGTGTCAGCAATATAAAGTACCTTATGTCGCTGCATCGTGTACTATTATATCCTGTTCTATAAAGAATCAAGTCATAATGCAAACTTATCCTGTATATTAACATCGTGTCAGCGATATAAAGTACCTTATGTCGCTGCATCGTGTACTATTACATCCTGTTCTATAAATAATCAAGTCATAATGCAAACATATCCTGTATATTAACATCGTGTCAGCGATATAAAGTACCTTATGTCGCTGCATCGTGTACTATTACATCCTGTTCTATAAAGAATCAAGTCATAATGCAAACATATCCTGTATATTAACATCGTGTCAGCGATATAAAGTACCTTATGTCGCTGCATCGTGTACTATTACATCCTGTTCTATAAAGAATCAAGTCATAATGCAAACATTATGTGCTAGATCAGAGTGAATTCCTTATTTTTTGCATTTTATTACAATATTTATGGTAAATTTGTATCTAAGGAACAAAAGGGTCCAAATATACATTAAACTTGTGAAATACACTTTTGATCGACATCTCATTTGACACAATAGTCTACCTTTCAGATTTCTTACAGTTGCCGTAAAGACATTCTTTTGCCCTATTTATTTATTCATCGACATTTGCATCGTTTTGTGTCGTGACTATTAATAACTTTTCATTCAACTATGTCAATGTGACCATTCATAATAAAATCATTCCACCCACCATTAACTGATATTCAGTTCAGGACTCGTCTTACATCTGGTCGCTTGGTGCCCATTACGGACCTGGATTAAATAAACAGCTTAACATCCAGACAGACCAACCTCATCAACATTTTTCTGATAATAACACTCATACAAAGATTCTTACATCCCCTTTCAAACCCACACACACACACACACACACTAACAAATACCCTCTCTCCCTACCCTACTCACATACTCATCTCTAAAAAGGGTAGATAGGTAGGTAGGTTGATTTCCTCTTTTTCAATCTCTTTTTAATACTCATTGTCACCATGTCATTTTATGTGCTCTCATTTAATTGTAAATATGTCATTATTATATCAACTGATGCCGGGCCCAGTAGGGTCCGAAATATATCTCGTAATTATTTTTTTTATTCTTTAGTGTATATTGTATAATAATATGATAAAAAACAAAAATAAAAGAACATTCATAATAAGCAAATATTTACTGGTGTGATACATTCACACCATAAAAAATTTAATAGTATATCCTGAATAAGTTTGCATGTTGGAATAACTTTAAGTTATTTCGATGTGAAACTCGTAGGTAATATTATATTGTTTAAGTCAACATATTATCAAAGTACAAAGGAAATGTTAATTTAACGAACTCCATTTTTTAAATTAATAATGTAATAACGAAATTATGTTCTTATCAAATTTTATTAAAAATTGTTACGAAGAACTAAAAGCTATATTTATAAACAGGATTAGTATAGAAATTGATGTACGTACTGAAAAGACTTTTAAAAAAACAGTGATAGTAATTATTATCAAACATATTTCTTGGAATTACTGAAACAAGTCGACAAAATGCGGCGATAGTAAACGCTCAGTGAAGTGTAAGACAAGAAATAAATGTGCACTAAATAAGTACAAATAACTCCAAACGTGAATAAACCCGTATAAAATGGTTTTGGCAAAAAGAAGCAAAGATTGTGCACCCTAGCTCAGACTATAAAGTAATGAAAAATTTGATATTACACTGGATGTATCAAATAGATCCTTAGAAAGAATTACATTAATATGCATAAATAAGTTTATACCCTTTACATATACTGACATAACAATTACTTTCGTTTACTTCTGTCACGAGATACAAATACTCTACGAAAAAAATCGTTGAAACACCACGCAAGTCAGAGCAGTTTTTGATTGCCGCCCAAAAACGTTTTTTGAAGGCTCTGAATTTGTCCGTCGGTCGGCTTGTCCGCAGCACAGCTTAAGAACGGCTGGAGCGATTGAAGTGTTTGGCATGTAGATTTCGGTTAGATCCCGAAAGAAATACGGAAAATCTTCGAAAATGCGCGTCACTTATTCACAATAATCAAAAAATATGAAATAATATAAATATAATTTGGGGTGACATATGATGCGTATTTTCAAATGATAAAACCTGCATAGATTTGATTTTATGATTTCGTTGGCAATCGATATAATTTTAACGACTTTTTGTACTGATATATTTAAAATCTTCGTATCTATTTCTCTACGCTATCAATTAGTGTAAAAACTGTGGAGCAAATTTTGGTGAAATTTTTACTGTTGTATTGTTGCTTGGCGTCCTAAAAATAACATCATCACGTAGCGGTACGTCCATTTCATAGAAACATCTTCTGGACATGATTCAAGTTATTTTGGGTGATTTCGTTTAATCTCAAACCGGTGTTCAGCCAGGACAAAGTCGTCGATAAAATATAGTTTAAACAGATTTACCACAGATAGTATTTCTGTTTGATATGCATCATTCGACAGGTGTCATAACTTGAAGGATAAATAAGAAATATCTCATATGAAAATTTATTTAGGGCTTGGGTCTCCGGAGAAATCTAACGGCTTTCTGATTCTGATAGCTACACAACAAACACAATAAAACTTTATTGTCACACCACAGAATAAAACGAAAATATTAACATTGAATTTACAACCTTTCTCGATGTAGATATATCCTTGAATTTATACGATGTTAAAACAATCTCATGATGTTCTTTTTTTATTTATATTTTTATTAAAAGCTAGCTTTTGCTCGCGGTTTCACTCACGTTGAAGTGTCTTTCAATCTTTGAGTAGTATCGACGGTTTTCGGCTTGGCGGTAATTTTATTAACACCCCTTATAGCCTATATGTTGTCCAGGGTCACTACAATAATAATAAAGAAAACCGCATCTAAATCCGTTGAGTAGTTTTTCGAGTTAAATGGAACATGCATATGGAAAGACAAATAAAATTTCAAAAAATTGAACGTGAACGATACTAATAACCAATTTCATTTGAAATTTCACAAAAATATTCAATGTTCCAGACTGGACCTTTCTACTTCTTAAGTATGTAGATATACATCTTTATTAAATAAAAACATATTAATCAAACAAAAACCTCAAATCTGATTATAGATGAAAACTAAAACAACTAAAATGCCTCCAACTCCACTAAACGGTCGTAAAAGCTTTTTGCGTTGCACGGAACTGCCGTCCGCCACCCTTTTCGAATCAAGGTGCAAAATGTGGCAACAAAACCACGCATCACCACCACCATCAACTTTATCACCGGGGTAGAATTTCTTTCTACTGGAAGTAGGCTGTCGTGGTCAACCTGGAAATATCTCAACTGACTACGGGTGCAAGTCAGTTGCTGTAAGAAGGTTCTCAGCAGATGGGGCATGATCAACGCATCTCACACCCAGTGTTAGTGCGATGCTCTTGCGCAAGACATGCCACATTTGCACTCGTGGCCAGCGTGCCCGAGCGCCTATACGGGGAACGATCTGTGGAAAGCCACATCAAATGCTGTGGATGTGGCTGCTTACTGGTCCAAGATTTTGTAACGAATTATCGATACGAAGTGTAACTAAAAAAACGCTTAAAATTTTAAAATTAAGAACTCTGCTAAATGGCAAATGCTCCCCAGATTGCCGCCATCTTGTGTCAGGGTCCCAGAAAGTGGCATTCCCTCGTTGAATACATAGACTCAAACATTGTCTGAGGTATTCTCTAGTCCTCGGGTTCCCTGAGAAGCTGACCAGCCGTGAACAAATCTCTTTGTAGAGATACTTCACTTCTGAACCCCATCATCTATGGGTTTCAACACCAAAAGGCGCAAATATGTACTCTGAACCGATCGAGGCACATTTGCGCCTTTTGGACTAAAATACACTTCCACCCGAGCGAAACCGCGGGTAATGGTTAGTATGGAATATAAAAAATGCCAAATGAAATGTAAACGGACTGAAAATAGTCTTTTAGATATAGGAGTTGTGCAAGAAGTGACAAACGGCCACGACGCGCGTGCCGTAGCCGCCCCTGGTTTCGAAAATGGCCGATAATGGCGTTGCATTGTCTTGTTTTTCCTTCACTTTCACCGGCGTACGCGCATCTAATGTAACACATAATTATAGCTCTACTACACATGTTGTGACATGGCCTGTTGTCACATGGCTCATTTGCGAAAACCAAATAGTTTATTGCGTCTTTCCATCCGGGATCGTGAGAAACGTTTTGTTTTTTTTTCTGGCATTGAATTTGTTTTTCTTTTTTTTTTCAGGAACAAATCACGCCCGTTGAAGAAAATCAAGAAGATGACAAAATACAGACTGCGTCTAAGTAAGTTTTTATTTTTTACTATTCAATTACTTATGCTAGAAAAATCATAAGAAAATGAGTTTAACATAGCTGTCTAAATAAAACACCACTTTCAAAAATGGCTCAAACAAAACTTTTTAATAATTTTACGAATACCTATGTTTTTAGGGTTCCGTACCCGAAGGGTACCAAACGGGACCCTATTACTAAGCCTGCGCTGTCGGTCTGTCCGTCTGTCACAAGGGTCTCCACCCTTAACCGTAATTGGTAAAAAATTTGAAATTTTCACAAAATACTTGTTACTATGGCCTCTACAAAGACAAATAATAAAAAATGAAAAAAAATTTAAGGGTGTCTCCATACAAAAGTTGCATCATTTAAAAGTACTTTGGCTCTTACGCACAAGTTTTAAATTTAGTCAGATTAGAAGACATACTCAAAAATAAAATTAAAAAATATAAAAGTAGGGTTTTATTGACGATGATATTTCACCAAGAACCATCAATCGAATCCATCCAAAAGTAGGGTTCCTTACGCAGATGGAGCCAAATTTTTTTGTCAGGCCCTATCATTTTAGCGCTTTCTTTTTTGTAGCTTTGATGTTGCTTTGGCATGTATACCTATTTTGTCGTTATTTACCATAGTCTTTTTGGGGTTCCGCATCCAGTGCTACGGAACCCTTTGTGCGCGAGTCAGACTCACACTTGGCCAAATTATTTATAAAGCCAAATTTTTAATATTTTTATATTTTCGTATACCAATCAATTATTTTTCTGACATATTTACAGCCGAGTTGGTGTCGAACAGTACCGTCCAGGCCAGGTCTTCTCACTCAACGTCCAAGAACTTCTGGAACTCCAACCAGAGAGGAAAGCTCCCCTGCCAAGCAGTTCACAGCTGCAGCAGCTTTATGCTAACCCTCAACAGGAGCACAAGCAAGGCTTGCAAGGGCTGCAGCCTCAGTTCTATTACCTGGACCCTCAGTCAGCTAGACAGGTTGGTCAACTTCATGAAAAAACGACACTACCTCTTTTATTATTCAGAAAGCTTTTGAGTTTCTATGTTGTCTATGATATTGACGATCAATCATATTTTGACAACTAATGGAAAACCTATGCAGTTTAGGTTAGCGTTCCAAATCACTTTTTCAAGATTGAAATATTGCTCGCTGTCAGACAAAAGTAGTTCGATGCTGGTTCCAAAACCTAAAAGTAGATGTTTTGGAACCAGCATCGAGCTACTTTTGTCTGACAGCGAGCAATATTTTAATCTTGAAAAGTGATTTGGAACGCTACCTAGGTAGCAAAGCAGAAAATTTCAATGCGTAATATTTGTTTCCGTTTTCTTTTCTATTTATTAAAGTATTGCGAGAAATTTTAATCTCAGTTGTCTCAAATCCAGTTTCGAATTAAGAAAATCTTGCTAAGCAATAGTTTGGTGACAAATCAGCCGATAACAGCGCTGCATTTTATAGTTAAGCGCCTTCTAATTATTCTTTAATGTGAAATCGGTGCTCATAGCTATTTAGGTGCCTTTAAATCAACCCAATTTCATTCCAGGTAACTCTTCAGCCTTCCCGAACAGTCATCGCTCGACCTGGTTCATCTGTCAACGGTGGAGAAGCATCCGTTGGTGCTGCTCTCTCCGTTAGCGATACAGGAGCCAGCTCCTCAGATTCCACATTTGATGAAGAACTCCTAGCTTTACTGGGACACACTGGAGAAACGAGAACGCAGTCGTACCAACCAAGCCAAATCCAGCAACTTAGAGTACCAACGCAGGGAGCCGCTCCTCAATACCAGCAGGTAATATAAACCAGAATACAATAAATGTCTTAGTTTTCTTTGTAAGTGCGTCTATAAATTTAATGTTGACATATTTAATTTCCAGATCGACAGGTACATCACAAAGCCTACCAAGAAACCAACTAAGCTCCAAGCCAAAGTTCAGATTAATTCTCCTCAGGCCACCGCTGCTCCTCAGCAATACCTCATCGAAACGACAAATGTTGCACAGCAACAACTAAAACCACAACAACAGCAACAATACAGATTTGTTCAACAACAACGACCAGCTCAGACTCTTCGATATGTTCCCATCCCACAAGCTCAGGCTTACACACAATCTCAAGCGACACCGCAATATGCCTTCTACAACGCCCCAGAAAGTCAAAGTCAAGGGCTCAAAGTGGTTGCTGCACCAAAACTCCAAGCTCAACCCCAACAACAACAAGTTACTTACAGATTTGTTCCACAATACCAACAAGAAGTTGCTGTTGCCCCCAAACAACAATTTAGATATGTTGAAGCTCGACCAACTCAAGCAGCCCGAGCCGAACAATCCAGGGTTACCGCTTCAAGTGTCGACCGACCAATAGCCTACTTGAAACATTTCCCTGAACCAGAAAAGACACGAGCTGTTAAGTTCTATAACGAAGGTCCCGAGGCTTTGGCCCCTGTTGCAAGGCAACCTCAAATTATTGGAAACCAGTACTATCTCCGCCCTATGACTTATCGGCCCACGGAGCAGCGCGTGAGATACGAAATGCCCCAATTCGCATACGTAAAAGAGTCCTACGCTGAACCAACAAAGGCTCCGCAGTCTTCTATTTTCGTGAACAAGAACGTAGCTCCTAAGAAAGTTGTCCATCAACCTCAGCCTCAGTATGTAAGAGTAGATGATCAAATCGAGCCTGCAGCTCATAAAAATCAGCCTCAGCCTCATTATTTAAGAATAGATGAGCCAGTTGAAGCAAGTCCAGCCCCTCAACCACAGCAGCCAACTAGAGTTGAAAATGTGGACGTTGAGCAGCACGGTCAAAGTATCGAAGAGAGAAGAGCACAGTTACCTCCACCTAAAAACAATAAAGCGTATACTCCTGAAGAATTTGCTGCCCTTGTAGCCGCTGGTTACGCAGTAACGCCCGTTCCAGTTGGCTCCATTGAATCACCACAGCAGGCACAATCAAGGTCATCAATAGAAACTGTTCCAGCACCAGTCGCTCCTCTCCAGAGGCGTCCCCTCCAAAGTAGACGTCATCAATACCTTCCTTTGAGATCTGATGAAGCTCCTTAATTAACTATCTTGCCTGTAAATAATTTTAGCTATAATTGTATGAATTTTAAGACATAAATGTGATAAAATATTCCACAGGATTGTTTTCTTTTCTCCTCGGAAAAATAATATTTTGCTTGGGCTCATAATTATATTCCTTTGTTTATAGCAATTTATTTGAGAGAACGTAATAAACCCGACTAATTTATTAGAGTAGGCAATACCTGTATTTTGTTTCCTATTTTCTCAGGCCTCGTTGGATAAATCTCACTTTTCCGTGGGTAGTTGAATAAATCCTAATGGATTTGTAAGTGGAGTGGAAAACTTGTCAGGGTTCTGATTGCCAACTTCTGTAAGGATTTTCGCAAAGAAAATAATGCATTTGCTTGATAAAAGTTTAAAATTGGTTCTTAAACGACTGACTGATGTGACTAAACTTTATGTTAAGGTTGCTCCCAACGCGAATAACCTTGAGAATCTGGGCGGAGCCTATACCTCATCCCCGCGCTACCCGCACCGGAAGATCGCGCGCGCAACGCTCGTCGCTACGTACCGTCCGAGAGTGCCAGGGCCATAGAGTAGTGAAATTACAGATACCTACGATTTTATAATAAGTAGGTTAATAAATATAAGGTGACTTTTGTTTATGTAGCCAAATTAATATTGGAGACCCGGTAAGTGATCAGGACCAAGGTTCGATGACCCTTTATGTGAAATATTGTATATGTTACGGCTAAAGGTAGGTGTGAACCTAAACTTAAGATTAGCCGGCTAAACCTAGGTTTATCTTCGACGAAATGTTAATGTTAGTTTGTTCTATCTTTAGCCGGCTAAACTTAAGTGTAGCTGCAGGTCCTTGGCTAAAAATGTAGAAGGAAATGGAAAAGGAAACAATGTAAAAATGTTTACTATTTTGACACGAAAACTTTATTAAAAAATAATCACTTTCACTACACATACTTTTATGTACTATGTAGGTATTCAAAGTAACAATTATTACAATTACAAAATTTTAATTAGTTAAAACAATATCAACCTAATCATTAAAATAAAATAATAAGGAACCATTTGGTCATTACAGAATCTTCTGTAGGTATTTAAAATTACAAAATAAAACTTCTTCTTCGTAATTACTTAAAACAATAGGTATCAACCTAATCATTAAAATAAAATAAAAAGTAACCAGGCATTTGGTCATTACAGAATTTTCTGTAGGTATTTAAAATTTCAAAATAAAACAAAATTACAAAATAAATCTTCTTCAATGTAAATTACATAAAAAAATATCTAGTCACAATTGTTAAATAATATGAGGCTATTTGTTGGAACATGATAAACTAGAATGGCATTTCGAATTACAAAGAACATTATTTGTTCGGCAACGGCATTTGCGTGTACCACATTTTGTCTTGCAATGACATCTTTGAAAGCCTTGTCCACCTGATGTTGACTGTTCATTAGCAAGCTGGCGAATAGTCATTTTCACTGATGACACTTTTTCCAAATCTACGAATTTTTGTTCACAAACTGTAAACTGATTTCGTGAAAAAAGCTGTTCGATTGTACCGTTTTCGTTGCCCAATTTATAAAGTCCGTCTTCATTTTTATCTAAGACTGTCAATAGAATGTTCCTAAAATCGCCTCGGCCTCGATCTACTTCCGGTATCTTTACTCTTACTGTATCGCCTATATGACATTCTGGAAACTTTGCAGCTGAATTTTGTTTCATTTTAATGGCTTGGTACTCTAAATTTAATTTCGCTTCTGAACGATTATGTTCAATATCTGCTTCTTTTGAACAAAGAGGGCATGTCATGTCGTCAATCAA
The DNA here is from genome assembly GCA_910592155.1 of Ypsolopha scabrella. NCBI lineage: Eukaryota > Metazoa > Arthropoda > Insecta > Lepidoptera > Ypsolophidae > Ypsolopha > Ypsolopha scabrella. Next base: position 13,098,258 of record OU342982.1, read on the forward strand.
AATGCCATGTTCTTTACAAAGGTGGCAGGTATTTTCTGAGGTATGAAGTTCGGAGGTCTGTTGTTCATCGTTCAAGTCATTTTCCTTAAAGTTATCTATCACTTCTTGTAGGTCTTCTTCCGTTGTTAGTTGGTTTGTTACTTCATGAGGCAAAGACGATGACTTCAAACCCACTTTTATTTCACTTCCAAACATCGCTTTGTAGGGTGTCCTCTTGATACCGTCGTGATAGGCGGAATTTTTCTTTAATTGTACAAATTTAAGACCCTCCGACCATTTTGAGGATTTTTCATCACTCATCCACGTCATCAAGATGTTTTGAATGTCTTGGTTGGCCCGTTCGACACTGCCTTGCGATTGGCTATGTCGAGGTTTGCCGTGTACCATCTTCAAGCCTGACCACTTACTGCATAATTCTGCTATAACGCTGTTCGCAAACTCGCGCCCATTATCAGATTGTAGAATTGATGGTGCGCCAAATATGCAAAATATGTCAAGAAGCACGTTTGACACCTCCACTGCCGTTTTTGTACGTAGAGGGCGAATTTGAATAAATTTAGTTAAATGATCCTGGTAAACTAAAATAAATTTAAATTCACCATCTGGACTGCTCTGCATGTCAATTAAATTAACTTGACACCTGCTGTTCATTTCGGATGATATTATTGGTTTGACGACTATTCCTTTCTTGTTAATTTTTAGTTTCATTTGACAGGATTCACATAAACTTAAATACAATAATATTCCTTCTTGTGTCACATTCTTGTACTTCTTTTTTGATTCATTATCATGCGATTCCGCCCACCATGACCCGTATCAATGTGAATGGTATGCAACACATCAAACAGGTCTGAATTTTTCACATAATACAAGATACTATTGCCTTGTCCTGCCACTGGTGCTATTAGCTTTTCTATGCCGCCAATAGTGCAAATATCAAATCTTTTTAATCGTCGATACTGCAATGTTGAACGCTTAGCGGCGAGTTTTGCTGACCTGACTTCTTGAATTACATTATCGTATTTTTCGTCACTCAAATAAAAACTATTATCAGTTCGTTTTGATGTTAGTAACTCACGAAACTTACTGTCAAACTTCGTTTTAAGCGTTTCGAGATTTTGCAACGCCGACATTGCAAATATAAAATACTAAACCAAAACATTGCCACGTGCGCGCGCGTTGTCTCCCCACCGCCCGCGCCCCCTCAAGCCCTCCGCCGGCCCGGCGCGCCTATCGAATACATTTTTAGCCGTTTCGTTTCGGTTAATGTGCACATTAACCGGCTAAAGATGGAATATCACGACGCAAACTAACATGTTATCGAACTTTAGCTGCTTCTCGAAGATAAACCTAAGTTTAGCCGGCTAATCTTAAGTTTACGTTCACACCTACCTTTAGCCGTAACATATATATATTTTAAGGTGACTTTAATTTATGCAGCCAAATTCTTACTGAAGACTTAGTAAGTGCTCAGTAACAAGGTACGATGACCCTTTTTGTTCCTTACAAACGCAAAGCCAGCCATTTCGCAAAATCAGCAAAGTGTTATTGATCCGTGTTACTGATCACTTACCAAGCCTCCAGTATGAGTTCGGCTGTATAAATTAAAATCACCTTGTATATCGTCACGACATGAATCCCCGAGGGGGTGTCAGGTATTCCGGGTGTGAATTGTGACTGAGTTACCGTGTCTCCAGTATGAATTTGGCTACATAAACGAAATAGATAGGGCCAGATATAGGTATTTGACCCCCTTTCGATTTAGGAAAGCTATGATTTTGAGTGAAGAATAAAAATAATTAAAAAACTCATAGGCTGGTTCACTTTTCTCAAAAAGGGACATTTTATGAACTCTAGCGACATTGATGGTAAAAAAAATCCCAATAAGCTATTTCCACTGATTTGGACCAACTGAACACAAATTTCGATGTTGGCAGGTCCAAATCTTGACCACGAGTTCAGAATTCAAGATGGCGGTCGTTTACTTGACATCATACAATATTATGATTATCTCTCCCGGTAGTTTTTTTTCATCTAGGGCAAAACAATGTCGAAATTCCCAATAGTATTCGTGTTAAACCGTTAAATTGCATCCTTTTTCCCGGTAGAATTTTTTAAGGTAAAGTTTTTTTCGCCTCTGTTTGCTTCCCATCTTGAACTCACGAACTCACTACTGCGTATTTTACAACTTAGTATTAAATTTTAGCGTTAGTAGTCAGAGCGTAAAGCAGCGCAGGTCCATCCAGCAACACGTCTCGTCCCGCACTGATTTTTCGGGCGAAAGCGGGGTACGGCATGAACTCGCTCTCGAATCAGACGCATTATTATTTAATATAAATAAAGTAAACGTAATTTCAAAGAAGAAAGAATACCAACTCCTTCTACTTTACTATGTAGTGAAGTTAATAAATTTTGATATGATTTCGACAAAAATTGCAGGAGTTAGACCATTACAAGTGCAAAAATCAGGGCTGAATTAAAATATTTTTTCCTTCGGTTCTATGTATTTTCAGAGAATTCGGAGAACACCAAATCACCCCTCATATCTTGTAGATTAACACATATTTTTTTCTGATAAATAAGATGATTTTTTGTCGTTTTATATCAATGCAAAATGACTCAGTTTCATGGTATTTTGCGAAAGAGGAGCCTTAAGGGCATACATATGTGAAGTGAGATTAAGCGCTTCGTTTTGCATCAAGTCGAACTCTATGACAATTATTAATATTATTATTTAAAATAGCGCGCTTTGGGCTGTAGTTATGACGTCAACTGAAATATCATGCGCTTTAGAAAAATTTGGCCAAATGCGAGTCGGACTTGCGCACAAAGGGTTCCATACCAACACATAAAATATAACGGCTACGGAACCCTAAAAACTTTATGGTTCATAACAAATGACCGCCTTTAAGGTCTTAGCGCCATCTATCATCTTACCAATGAACCTCACAAGCTACTCTTAGCGCCATCTATACCTTCGGTAAAAGCTGTCAAACAAGTCATCTTAGATGGCGCTATGGAGGGACACAGGGTTCAACTTTTTTTTTTTTTTATTTAATTTTTTATTATTTGTCGTAATAGAGGCCATAGTAACACGTATTTGGTGAAAATTTCAATGTTCTACTTACTACGGTTGAATCTGTAGACCCTTGTGACAGACGAACAGACAGCGGAGACTTAGTAATAGGGTCCCGTTTAGCACCCTCCGGGTACGTAACCCTAAAAACTGAAAATCATTTTCTTTTATTTCTACGTTTGATCCAAACTTTTATAAGGAAAAAACAAACTTAATCCCAAAACTGATACTCGAAAGAAAATCAACAAGAAGTCTAAAATACAATAAAATTGTGACAGAATAGACCACAAATGATTTTATTTACACCAATAAATGAACCGATTGACGCGGTTTATTCAAAAATACTTCATTCAATTACTTCATTATTGCAACAAGTTCATCCAAAGCGTGTCATTTTATTTCTATTTGCGTCGTCTTCCCCTTAATACTTTTCCCTAATATTTTCAGCCAATCTTGCCTTGACCTTGTTATTTATTCAGTACGCTAAACACGTACTTCTTTTAGGGTTCAACAGTTGGGAAAATGTGAGAAAATTGTAAGTATTTAGATTATTTTAGATGGAAGCTTTTAGAGGGGAATTGTAAAATATATCTACCCATCCTATTATAGATTTTCAACAACAGTTGAAGTACAATATATAAAAGAAGCTTAATCGCGCCTTATCAAATTAGAATAGATAGCTGGTGCTCCAATATCAATGGCATTGCATCAACCACCCGGGAAGAATTCGCACATATGCGACCTGATTGGCGAAAATCTGTGCAAAACTGGTCCGAGGATATTGAAACAGCTCGGTTGGAAGCTCTCGACGCTAAACGCTTACAACAAGACTCGCCCAAATCCCACATACAACTACACGTTCACTCAAGTGGACAACTACACTATTTCGTGTGACAGAATATTTGTGACCAAAAATCTGATTTTCCAGCCATATATAAGCCCATACCCGGAAACAAAGGTCGCTTTCGACGGATATGTCAAGGAAGACATCATCATTGAGTTGTTCTTTGACTTTTCTGCGTATACGGTGGTATTGCTTCGGCCCTTTAAAAAAGACCGTAAAGTTAACGTTAATTAATGTGCTTGGAATAAACTTCATTTCCTAAACGCACCCTTAAAATGCTTAAAAAATTCGATGAGAACAAATTGGCATGTGGCAACGTCACTTAAAAAAGAATATTGTCACTCCATGTCTTTTCTTGGGTGTCGTAAAAGGCGGCTAAGGGATTATAAATATGTTTGCCAACAGTCTATGTCTCTGTAGTGTTAATATCGGATTTTGGCCCCATTACCAGAAACGACGTATGAACCTCTTTACCGATTACCAGAAACGACGTATGTATAGTCTGTCAAAAGTGTTGAAATGAAAATGAAACTTTAATGAACTTTATTGGGCTTTAAACATTCAAGTAGTATAATTTAGGTAATATATGTATGAAATAACAACGCGGTTAACTCGATTTAACAGATTTTGTACTTATTTGTTTGGTGTAACCAGGCGAAAGAAAAATAGTTTTTTCAATATTTATTTCAACAATTTTTTGACAGGCTATACCTCTTTACCGATGGTAGGTCTCGCCCATGGCTTGACACCACCCTCATGACGAAACCATACCGAAAACGACTCGTCGTGTTCCGCTGTGACGTCGTGAGAAGCCGTACCGGGAGAGTATTTTCAGGCTGCAGGTATGTAGTATCAGTAATCCGTCCATTATCGACTGCCGCAGAATTTACTTTCATCTGCTATTAGTCCTAGGCGGTGCGCCAAAAAGGCTGCAAATGGTAATAAAAGCACATAATAAAGCCGATTCTGAAGGCTTTAATTTTAGTTTTAGTGCTGTCAAAACTTAAATTTGCCTAAAGTAACATAGCTTCTGTTGTTAAAACCACTGAACTATTTTGGAATGAAGAAAATTTCGTTTTGACAGCACTAAAACTAAAATTAAAGCCTTCAGAAATGGCTTAGGTATACATAGATTGTATTATTTAGTCATGGTATATTATATAAAGTTATGATTAATCAATGGAATAATATTAAGTTCGCAGTCAAATTAGTTTTTTAGAAGTCTTGCAGCGCAAAAGAGAGCCGGTAGGTTAGATTGGAAGGTTAGGGATGGCGAGCCGCACCACGTGGTGCGACCGCCATACATAATATTCGTGATTATTTTTGTTATGACCACCCAGAAATACCATTTAACCAAAAGGCTAAGCTTTGTTCATAAAAGATCATTTAATACATGCTTTAATCAATTTCCCGCTTCCGCTCACGTCTTTTATATACATTACCGGCTGCGCATTCGGTACTGTATACAATGCCTAGGCAATGTATTAAATAAATAATATTTTATACATTACCTTAATCTTTTTGGCATTGTACACATTGCCTAGGTATTGTATACAATACCGGATTATGCGGATTGCCGATAACATATACATAAAATAAAATCGGTACAGTTCGTCTTAAGGCTATACTAATAAATTTGACCTATGGCAATCATTTTACAATAAAAATCCTTAGAAATAATTGAAAAAAAGCCTCCCATTCTGATCGTTGTATAGCAGTTTAATATTTATTTTGTAGTATTCTTATGAAATAGCTATAAAATGAATCCAGTTTCAGCTACGTACTCGAAATAAATATCGCTCCCTCCGGTGAATAAACCCATAAAATAAAATAAATACTTTACAGGAGAGATAAATTCGATACTTGGTCCCCTTCTTTTTATTTTGTACACTTCTAACATTACACAAGTCATTAAAAATTGTAGTTATCATATTTACGCTGATGACCTACAGGTTTATTATTCGTTCAAGCCTAAGGATACAACACATTCAATTAAAGTAATCAATGATGATTTAAATGCTATAGCTGATTGGTCAGGACGCTGTGCCTTAGTGCTAAATTCGGAAAAAACTAAATTTATGCTGCTTGGTACTAATAAGCAAGTCTCCGATTGCACAGCCCAGAGCCCGCAAATAATTATTAAGGGCACTGACATTGAAAGAGTGAGTGAAGCTAAAAATCTGGGAATGAAAATGGACAGCTTTTTGAATTTTGAAAATCATGTTGTTAATGTGGCCAAAAACTGTTTTTACAGGTTAAAGCTTCTTTATAAAATTAGAAAATACATAAGTGTCGAAGTTAGAATTCAAATGTGTGAAACTTTGATTTTGTCTAAATTAAATTATGGTGATGTAGTATTTGGAGGCTGCATACTGGCAAGGTCACAACGTCTCATCCAGCGGGTACAAAATGCGTGTACACGCTTTTGTTTCAACATCCCTCCTCGTACTCATGTCACGCCTTACATGAACGATAGCAATCAATTAAAAATGGCTGCTCGTCGCGAATTGCATTTTGCGGTCATGTTATTTGGGATAGTCAAGCACAAACAACCCAAGTTTTTATATGACAAACTTCAATGGTCCTCCACCGTCAATCGATATACTACAAGAGCTTCCGCTTATCTCATTATTATACCCAAACATCAGTCGGTTGGTTTCAAAGGCAGTTTTCGATACAGGGCGTCAAAGATATGGAATGATTTGCCCCCTCCCATTCGAGAATGCAAAACAAAGGAAACATTTCGGATCAAATTGAAAAAATATCTTTTAGAAAAACAAAAACAAAAATAACCCTAATCGAGAAATTATTGTTGTTATATATTCTTATATATTTATTTTTTGTAGATATATATTTTTATATATTTTATTATATATACATACTTCCTGCCCATTCCAATTCCTAGTTCATAAATCAACCCTTAGATATAAGCCACCTAGTATAGGTATAGTTTAAGTTTTAATTTTAGTTTCAGGGTTCAACAGAATAACAGCGCTGTGGCACCTACCGCAGCACTAAGCTGAGTTGAATCCCTTTTTATTTACCACCTTTTTCTAAATGTTAAAATCCTGCTACTTATATTTATTATGTTATACATTCTTACTCTTTGTTAATTCTAGTTATGTGTGATTTTTCATGTCTATTTTGTGTATTGTTGGAGGTATTTAAAATAAATTGCTTTTCTTTCTTTTCTTTCTTTCTTTCTTTCTTTCTATAAAAGGCAATGAATAGTAGAGAAATGGTTCTGGCATTGATCGAAAAACTTTTTTTTTGTAAGCAACTTGAAAATGAAAATGAAAATTTCTTTATTATGTACAATTTTTTTACAATAAACAAAAACACTAATTCCCACATAAAGTGTCCTTGTGAGGTGGAAATTAGGCTCTACCCAAAAACAGTTTAGAAACTTTCCTACTTAAGAGTGCTTAACCCGTTGGAAAACGCGCGTTTTTGCAAATTTGCAAATTTTCCCGCCAATTTTGTTTTTGGCTATATCTCCGGAACTAGTTGTCCAATTCTAATGCGGTTCTGTTTTTCTAAAACTAGATACAATTCCCTATAAGAAAAAAAAATTTTTTTTTCTTGGGGAGTGCTGGGGGGGCTTTCTCCTTAAAAAAATCTTAGTTATATATATAAATATATGTATGTTACTATATATATATGTCTATTCAAATTTTATAATATTGTAAAAGATATAAAGAATAATAAGAAAAATTCAAAAAAATTTATAACTCTAAACATATATTTAAAAAACAAAATATATAATTTGGGCCTAGAATAACAATCCACAACTTTTTTTTATATTAATATACATAATATATTTTTTTATTCTTTTTTGTTGCTCATCTTAATAGCTTTCGAAAAATACCCATATCACTAGGTTTATAATATATTAACTAACAATACATTTTTGAGGCGTGACGATCGTCACGACTGTGACTCTACGGGTTGGTACTTTACAAATGTTATTAAAAATCAAAAATTAAAAAAAATGTCTATAAGAACACTCTAAATTTTAGGGAGTGCCTCCGCTGCTTGCGCCGGCACCCAAAAAAAAACGCCGTCGGTAACCGGCAGTACTTTACTGCCGGCAGCCAACATCAAAAGCATCGGCTGCCGGCGCCACCAGCTCCCATAATAGACACCGGTGGCGCTGACGGTAGAAATTTCTTACGCGCAAAGGACGTTAAATTTCAAATTATGAGATTATGTACGTATTGTGGTTGTTTATTTGGAAATCATTGAAATAGGTGACCTGAAAGTCGGCTCCTTATTTTATCTTACATGTCAACCTTACACGCTCGTCGTCGCACCTATTTTGTTTCTTTTGGTGAAAGTTTTTTTTTACTATGACTAAAGACCCAAAATTACTTCCTATCCTTTCCTTCTTAGCCCTATACTTAATATGCTAACCCCATTTCCCGCTTATTTTTCTAAAGTCAGTGCCGGCAGCTAAAACAGCAACCAGCGCCGGCTGGTTGACTTGACTGACACGGCGCCGGCAGCTGAGACACTTCCTAAACTTTAACATACTAGGCAAGCAAATAATTATTTGACAAAATATTTAATAACAATCTTGACGCATTTTCTTGTTTTGCTAAACGAAATACGGTGTTTTTCGCTGTAACAGCCGAATGTAATCTATGCATTCAATAAGAATGATAGACGACAACAGCTTATCGTTTTGTTCGCGGAAAAATTTAAGTGAGTATTTTATCTAACTGCATTTTGCTTTTTATTTGTTAAGAGAATATTCTTTGGAAAAGTGGCAATGAGGAAATAGTTAACGATTTTATGTTATCAAAGGTGCTGCATCAAGTGCTCATAAGTGAATGTTACCGAATGATCCCCGAGATATTTTACGCGAATAAAACCATAATCGTCCTTGCAGAGAAAACAAAGATATAAAGTGATGATGATCATTATTTTTCTGATTATCACATTTTTTTCAGTGAAAATCACACTATAATAATATTATAAATGCAAAAGTGTGTGTGTGTGTGTGTGTGTGTGTGTATATTTGTTACTCTTTCACGCTGAAACGGCTGGACGGATTTGCATGAAATTTAGAATGGATAAAGCTTATACCCTAAATTAACACATAGGCTACCTTTTATCCCGGAAATAAAAATGTCGTTAAACCGAATGACATGCGGGCGAAGCCACGGGCAAAAGCTAGTAAATAATAATTTCTCAATTTGTACATCAAAATCTTAAACAATAATAACAGTATGTAACCTTGGAGAAGCCGTTTCTGCGATAACATGAAAAAATCGATATAGATCACGAGATTTTTTCTTTAGTTTTTAGATTTCCTGACACATAAAACTTGAATTTTCTGAACATCGCCAGAAATTAATTAAGTATACTTAATACCTATATGTACTTGAAAATTTCCACTTGCCTGCCACGCGGGACTTCAAAGCAAAACATGAAACAAAAAATATATATAACTTTGTTAATATGTGATCTAGGAGTGATTCATATAGTCAAAGTCAAGTTCAAAAGTCAAACGTTTATTGCAAACTAAGTGTACAAAAATAGAAATATATGTATGTAAAAATAGGATCTTACAACTTAGTTGCCTTTTTCTAGGCACAGCAAATATCTGGTAGATACATATAAAAACTTAAAAATAAGGTAAATTTTAACATTCTTCCTTACATCTTAAACACTTAATAATAGGATATAGCATCGATATTTTTTGTTCAATATTTAATGTAGTTATCATTTATATTATCTATATACCTACGTATGTTATTTTTTTAATTTATATAATTATTTATTTTGACTGAGTTAAATATTCATCAATTGAGTATGGGCATTTTTGTATTAAATATGTTTTGAGTTTATTACTGTAGCTGGTCAACTTAGGTTCATTTTTTATATTTTCTGGTAACTTGTTAAATATTTTTATTGGCATATAATATGGACTGTGGTTCAGCATTGTTAATCTTTATTGTGGTAAATGTAGTTTATTTTTGTTACGAGTGTTAATATTGTGCGTATCTTTTATTTGTAAAAATATTTCACGGTTTGTAAATACGAATGTACATATGTCGTGAATATAAATTGCGGGTAGGGTTAAAAGGTTATATTTTATGAAATACGATTTACAGCTAGTCATGTTATCAATCCGGGCAATTATTCTGATGCATTTCTTTTGAGTTAGAATCAGATCATTAGCATCCACGCTGTTGCCCCACAATATTACTCCGTATTTAAGCCACGAATATGCGTACGCGTAGTAAGCTGATAATGCTGTTTCTGTGTTGGTGCTATTATTGATCTCGAATAGTGCGTAGGTAAATCTACATAATTTGGCTTTCGTAACTTTTATGTGGTTTTTCCAATTTAAGTTCGTGTCTATATTAATACCAAGTAAGTTAAAAGTATCTACTTTTTCAATAACTTTGTTTTCAAATTTTAGATCAATATTAAATGGTTGTGTTTTATAGGGTCTGAAATGCATGACTTTTGTTTTATTAAAGTTTATTTCTAAGTTGTGATCTTGAAGCCAGTCTTGAAGATTTTCATTTATTATAATTTTAGGATCAGAATCTTTACAAAATATAAGACCAACCGTTTTCTAAGGACTCTTTTGAAAAAGCTACCTGCCGTCTTATTAATAATTTGGCCAAGTACGAGTCGGATTTGCACACAAACGGTGTACGTACCACCACACAATACGGGTACGGAACTCTAAAAACACGGTAAGTACAACAATATAGATTTCATCGCAACATTACCCGATAAACTATTCGGTCCTCGCTTAATACGGAACCCAAAATTTCTTGTTTTACTTTAGAATATATACAAAAATCTAACCAAATTTGAAAATTGTTTCTGGTTTGATTTCTGGTTGCAATTATTTTTGGTCATTTTCTGTTTTTTTTATATTCTGACATGTGTTGTAGTAATTATGTTAGTTTATTTTACTCAATTTTGTGTGACATTGCTTTTAATGTATTGTGTTTAATATATGTATGCCTTTGCGGCTCGGCATGGCAAGTACCACAATTTTATAATCACCATTTTTTTTACACGCTGCACAAATACAACGATTTTGAATTCTCTATCTACCACAGCTGAAGTTGTAGATCCCTGTGACAGACGGACAGCCAGATAGACAGCGGAGACTTAGTACTAGGGTCCAGTTTGGCATCCTTCGGGTACGGAACCCTAAAATAAATTATATAAAATATCATTATTCTTCTTAATGTACGAAAAATGCCTTTATAGTTTTTCATTTTGCGCAGTAACTAATCATAATCAGTCTACACTTGTTTAAAATATATAGTTTTTAGAACCATTTCAACAAAAGGCGATTTTTTTTGCCTAGATCCTTCGTTGCATTTAAGTGGCAAACCTTGCGCTCATAGTACATAAATTATAAAATTAGATCAAATGTAATAATGTAAAAAATTTTGAAAATGACATAAATAATACTCTGAAAGATATAATTGTTTGGCTTGATGAAGATAAATTAATTGCAAATCTTGAGAAAACAAAAACTATGACATTTTACCAACGTGATAATAAAACGCCAAATCTGAATGTAAATTATTATTTATTTATTTATTAGCCTTATGTAGATGACAATAAAATATATATATATATATTATAATTTTCAAAAAAAAGATAATTTTCTACAATAAATTCCATTGCTGAGCAAAGGCCTCCCCCATCCTGCTCCATTCATGTCTGTCGAACGTTAATCTGGTCCACAGTTCTCCGCCATATTTCTCCAGTTCATCACGCCATCTTGTTTTTGGTCTCCCTTTACTTCGTTTATGGTCTCTGGGGCACCATTCAGTTACTTCTCTGGTCCATCTGTTGTCTCTCTGCCTTATCACATGCCCTGCCCATTCCCATTTTAACTTTCTGGCTTGGCGTATAACGTCCATTAATCCAGTCATCTTTCTAAGTTCTACGTTAGATATTTTATCCAGCAGTCTTTTTCCGAGCATGATTCTCTCCATTTTTCTCTGGGTTATTTTAAGTTGGTATATTTGCTGTTTGTTTAAGGCCCAGGTCTGTGATCCGTAGGTCAATATAGGTAATATACAGCTGTTAAAAACCCTGGCCTTCTCTCTAATCGATATTTTTTTATTTTTAAATATAAAACGTAAGCTCCAGTATATTTTCCAGCTGTTGTTTATTCGGCGCTGTACTTCTTCTGACTGGCAATCATTAAAAGAATATACTTTCCCAAGATAAATGTAGTTGCTTACTTTTTCAATTACTTCATCTTCTATTGTTATAAATAAGTCTTCAGAAGAGTTCGACATAACTTTGGTTTTACTTTTATTTATGCTAAGACCAACGCTCTTACATGCTGTATTGAGTACACATACCATGGATTGGAGCTTTTCAGGTGAGTTTTCAAATAAAACAATATCGTCAGCAAACCGCAGATTAGACAAAAGACGACCATTAATATTGATTCCGTATTCTTCCCAATTTATTGTTCTCAGGGCCGATTCCAATATAGAATTAAACAGTTTGGGTGAGATGGGATCGCCCTGTTTCACTCCTCTATTTATTTGAAAAGGATGTCCCACTGTCTCAAGTTCTACTCTTGCGTAGCTGTTTTCATACAGGGCCATTAGAGTCTCTACAATTTCCATTGGGATCCCGTCATCCATGAGGGCTTTCCATAGTGAATTGTGATCTATCGAATCGAAAGCCTTACAAAAATCAATAAATATAATGTAGATGGTTTTATTATATTCTTTTGTTTTTTCAAATATTTGCTGCATTGTATGGAGATGGTCACATGTTGAAAAGCCTTTCCGGAAACCAGCTTGTTCCACTGGTTGTCCTTCATCCAAGGTCTTATTTATCCGATTTAGTATTACTTTTGAAAATGTTTTGTAGATATTTGATGTCTTACTAATTGGTCGGTAGTTTCCAACATCGGATGGATCTCCTTTTTTGTATAGCAACTTAATATCTGCAACTCTCCATTGTTCAGGAATATACTTTGATATTATAATTTGATTAAACAGAGCCTCCAGCCTAGGTAATAATGGTTCTAGAGCAAGTTTTATTTGTTCGGCATGAATTCTGTTGGTGCCGCTTGATTTTTCGTTGTCTAGGGAGATAATAGCTTTTTGAATTTCTCTTTTTGTTATCGGCAAAAACTGATCTGCAGTTACCTGAATGTAAATTACAATGACAAAAATTGTCTTTTTTTAAATTTATTTATCAAAGTTACAGTAAAAATAGTCTTGAATGATTAAGCCGTCTCTCTGAAACCTGTACGGGTTTATGCGAGTGATACGCTACCAGCTTGCTACGAAGTAGGTAACAGTACAATTTATTTGTTATATGCTAACACCCACGGTAGTATATTTTCAATAGAGATAAGGTTTTCCTTTTGGATAGTAAAACCTTCGATGAAGTCAAAGTCACAAGATTTTTAGGTTTATTAATTGACAATCACCTGACATGGAAGGCTCAGTCAACAGAAGTGTGTAACAGATTAGGTAAATCAGCATACCTTTTATATAAGCTTTCGCATATTGTAAGCAAAGAAGTCGTGTTAACCGCTTACTATGGGCTTGTTGCATCTATTTTACGATACGGAATTATATTTTGGGGCTTTTCCACAGAAAAGAAAACTGTCTTTAAAGCTCAAAAAAGGTGCACACGATCAATGTGTGGCCTAAAACAAACAGACAGCTGCGAACCATCATTCAGATCACTTAAAATACTTACCATGCCTTCTCTTTACATTTATAAAGTTGCGGTTTTTGTAAAAACAAATCCTGAAGTATTTGTTAAATTCTCCGACAGTCACCACACGGATGTAGGGTGCAATACAGACATCAATTATGTTTAAAATGTTCAAAAACTAGCTTAAGGCCAATGATGTTATAAAATTAAGGCACAAAAGTTTATATTGTATGGCTCCCAAAATCTTCGATAAAATTCCTAACTATATTAAAGATTAAAATTTTAGACAATTTAAAAACAAACTATTTTACCTACTTATACAAAAATGTAACTATTTTGATTTAATAATGTATCCTGAATGTAATATTACACAATATTTTTCTCAATATAATACAATACTTAGATTAGAAATTTTGCATGTGCATGAATTTCTTTGTTCGTTTAATACTTATAATAAAATATTTGTATACCATTGCGGTAGATCATAGCGTCCAAACAAACATATTATTTACCACTTCAGCATGTATCACTTTGATGTACTGTCAACCTATGTTCACAAATAATACATTCTGATTCTGATTAGAATTATTAAAATTAGTACTATTTTTGCAATTCCATAGTAATCTAGCAATTTCTTAGAATTGTATTTTGCACCTGCCAGTTGCATTGAGTTGGTAACCTTAGTTAACTACAATGACAATAAAGAAAACCGCATTCAAATCTGTTGAGTTGTTCTCGAGTTAAAACGGAACAGACAGGTAAGATATCACTAATTTAAAATCACAGGAACGTCAGTACTTACACCAAACTAACTTTTGCCCGCGGCTTTGCTCGCGTGGAAGTGTCTTTCAATCAATGTATCTTTTAAGATAAATGTAGGTTGAATCTTTGAGTAGTATCGAAAGTTTTCAGCTTGGCGGTTATTTTATCAACACCCAGGGTCAGTACATGATAATAAAGAAAACTGCATCCAAATACATTAAGTAGTTCTCGGGTTTAAACAGAACATACCGAAAGACAGATAGACAGACAAAATTCTTAAATTTTTGTAGTGTTCGTAGTTATAAATCTTCAATGTACAGACACGACTTTATACTACTTCGTTACATGTCTCTTCAGATTTGATTCAATACTTCCGGCGGGGCACATACCACTTACCCAGTTCCGGGGCGTGGGTAAGCAGCGGGTAAACTAAATTATTTGGAAGAATAATACAAATAAGTACTATTTTTTCATTTCCCCGGGATTTTCTAAATTCTAGACAAAAAAATCAAAAGGCAGAATCTCAGATAAAACATCATAAACTTCTTCAACTATTTACTAAATACGTACATGCATAATTTGCAACAAAATCTACATCACTCAAACAAACAATATCCTGTCATTCAAATGATCAAGACACATACACCCACATTTCGGCGAAAATTTTAACGTATTAAGGATATAAGGATACATGCTGATAGAGCATACAGATTTCCTCATCGTTTTCAAGTGGTATTAAGAGGATAGTTTCCGAACAACTGTAATTTATTTTTCCTTGTTTGAAGAATCTAGCAATACTAGATATTTGAAAAAAAATTGGGCTTTTGTCAAGAATATACTGCACACTCTTATCGAAACGGAATCTTCAGACGTCATTCCAACATTGAATCATAAAAAATCAAAGATGACTCCAAAAAAAGTTTTCATGTCGAGTCTTAACATATTTTGAGCAAAATCATAATATATTATTTATGAATTAAATTCTGTATAAATTTAATTAAACTTTTATCCGAACAGATATTTGATACAAACTTTAGTGTTTTTATAAATAATAAAATTCGTGATAAAATTCGTCAATTTTATAATTTTCCAGAATTCGTCCCTCTCGCACTGCAGGCTTTTCCGCATGGAGTAACAGCGATCAATGCAATCGGAACCTATTCTATTAAGTTTTAGTACAAAGTCTAGGCATCCTTTATTTGTTGCTCCTACCGGATTTGAACTCAGGTCTCCGACTGATGGACATACAGCGTCCTACTGACTGCAGCTACCGGCATTTCCACACAACAACTAGCAATCAATCAAATAATAATAGACTAGCTTTTGCCCGCGGCTCCGCCCGCGTGTTAATCGGTTTAACGACATGCTTTTTTCCGGGATAAAAAGTAGTCGTTGTATTAAGTCAGGGTATAAGCTATATCCATTCTAAATTTCATCCAAATCCGTCCCGCCGTTTCAGCGTGAAAAAGTAACAAACATACACACACACAAACTTTCGCATTTATAATATTAGTGTGATTTCGTAACTACTAAATTACTTTTAATTAAAAACTAAAGTAAAAGCTATCTAAAATGCTGCCACTTTGTTTAATAGGCTCAAAAATAGAATTTTGTAGATTGTGTACAAGTTAATACGCCAAGGTTTTCATAAGATCAATAAAGTATAGTATATCTTGATGTTATAAAGACAGTTTACGTTCCCACCCAATATCAAAGTAATAAAAATACAATAAACGTTTCCTAGACATTTCATCCCGATTCAACATTGAGATTTTCTTAGGATTTGTTGCCCGTCACTCGCGCCGTTTATATCCAATTCAATAAACAAGCTGTATTGTGTTGTTTGTTTTTAGGGTTCCGCCATCAAGCAATTAGTGAGGTAATAGTTTTCAAATAAATAATCTACTCATCCCACTGAACAACGTTACCAAGAAACATGATTTTTTTCACCTTTTCTTACTTATTTTGAAAAGCTACTTTTTATTTTATATCCATCCATCCATCCATCAGCCAATTTCATCCACTGCTGGACATAGGCCTTTCCAGGATTTCGCCACTCCTGGGGGTCCTCCTGGAAGAAATGCCCTTACTCACACACGCTGGGCAGGTGGGTTGGTGAGCGCGGTGCTGAAACCCTTGCACCAGTGACGCCGCTGCCCGTCACCAGTCTATTTCATATAAGGCCCGGCAATTGGGGATGGATATACCGCCATCCATCGGTCCCAGGCAATGGTGGGCAGCCTGGTTTTACCTGAGAGTTGTTCTCTTACTCTCTCTCGAATAACTTCGGGAGGATTTGCGAATTACGAGTAACATGGAGGTCTTCAAACGCACTTTTTCTCCTCGTTTGACGAATAAGGATCATTTACAGAACTCAAAAACATTTTATTTTGGGTTTTAACAAAATCTACATATTTGATTTTGGAAATTATGCTAGGTATTCTTTTTTTTATATGAAATTAAAATACGTACATACTTTTTTTTCTTTTGCGCTGAATCCGCCCTTCTCGCACTGCGCGTTTCTTTTGCCTGGAGTGAAAGTGACAAAAATTAAATTTACATAAGCCTTCATAATTTGCTATATTTACCTGAAAATTTGATGTTTTCCAATATCTAGTTAAGTCGTGGTCTAATTATAATTAACTTAACGAAGAGACTGTGTGAACAAGATACAGTCAAGAAGATGAGACCTGAGAATTGCGTTTGTGTGAGTGATCCCCAAATGTACTACAGTCAGACAAAAAATTCATTGTTGTCTTTAATTTATTTACAGTTTTTTACTATTTCTTCTACACACATTGCATCTTGATCATCTTGAACATCACTCTCGTCCGATATAGTGCCTGCGTTTATGATGAATCGCTGTGTTTCGGCAACAATAAAGCCGATTCTGAAGGCTTTAATTTTATTTTTAGTACTAAAAGAACTAAGTTTAATGAATTCTAAAATGGTTTTTTAGTGTTAAGAACAGAAGCTATATTACTTTGGAGAAATTCAAGTTTTGACAGCACTAAAACTAAGACCAAATCAGATTTTTGGTTGCTCAATGGTTTTCGGGTATTCAATATAGGACCCATTTCACAAATATATACAAAAAAAATATAAAAACTAAACAACTAAACTCGTGTTAATTTACTGGCGGTACCGGAGGTGAAATGCGGGTGTGTGCGGCAGGGTAATGCAATGCGCCGGGCGGCCCCGACTTCAAGCCAATTGTAAAAACCAGAACAAACCTGTCTAGCGGACGTTCCGCGCTCCAAGCCGCTTTGCTTTCTACACTGTAGGTGTGCAAAATACGCAATTCTCAGGTCTCACCTTCTTGACTACACGAAGTTGTAAGAGTAAAGATGAAACGAATAGTTTATCTCGCTTACCTGTATAGCGCCATCCCTTTTCCACACTTTCACTTAGTCTAGCTAAAACTACAAATATACGTCAATAGATGGCGTTTTGAAATTTTTTCGGATAATTGGTCTGATCAGCAAAGAGTTCGACTTTGAATCAAAATAAATTAAGGGCCTTTCCTTCGGATTTTTAATAAAATCTTGAGAAATAATTAAAACGTCCAAAAATACTTTTTTTTGGCTGAGGGTCTCTCTCAAGTTTGATCGAAACGTCGAGTTTTTTTCGTAAAAATCAAAGTAAGTCTAAGCTCGAATATCTTCTTCGTGGTGAATTTATCTGTAGATAAATTCCAAAAAAATCCTAACACGCCTATGGAAAATCCAATTATATATATGTATATTATTTATATCAAGAGGGCGAGAATGGCCAAATGAGTCCCATGGCCGATTTTGATGAAAAGCGAATCTGCATCATAAGATTTTTTTATAAAATAATTTGCCTAGCCGAGAATCGATAAAGATAATTTAACAAAAATACACTTTTTACTATTATAGCATCCGATAGTGTCGCTTACTCGTACAAGGATAAAATTTTACTTTAGGTGAAAGATTTTTGGTTTCATACCTTACGATCTACCGACGACATATACATAATACGTGTTAGTACGGTGGTCAGTTTACGGAAATCAGATCGATTTTTTTGCGATCTGTGATATAGCCAAGACCCTTCCGACGTCGCAACTTACTGGCAAACCTCATCATATAGGTCTGAACCCAGAATCATCTCGGTCACTTTTCCATACCTTGAGAATAATTTTCGTATAAATCGGCCATAGAGTATGGCCCTGAAGTCGAATGAAAACCTTCAAAAGTTCAGGTTGATTATAAAATGAAGGTGTTTTCAAGCGAATAATAAATATTTTGTCTACTTTGACGGAACCAGCACATTATGCACTGCGTATACTTGACAGATTTTTTATTATTATTTTGATGGAGGTGGAGGAATCTTTTTGCTTTCGCGAAAACATGAAATTAAATGTCAACCTCGTGTGAACATAATGTGATGAAATAAATGAAAATATAAGTGTTCTGCAAGGGCTGTACATACATAAATATAATAATAAATATATCGTCACGACATGAATTCCCGAGGAATGCACGTCACAGTCCACACTCGGCACACCCGCGTTTCACCAACGATTTTTACGTCCCAACGTGATAGGTGGTGAGCCTTATCGCCGTTCTTTGGGCACAAATACACGCTTTTTAGGGCATGGAGGTTTCCTCACGATGTTTTCCTTGACCGTTCAGCAAGTGGTAAGTACATATTATACTCTGCACGTAAGTTCCGAAAAACTCATTGGTGCATGCCCGGCCGGGGATCGAACCTAGATCTCAAAGATTGAGAGGCCAGCGTTCTACCCCTAAGCTACCGCCGCTTACATACATATTTCTGTGTTTACTGTACATAAATATTTATATTTATATGATGTCAAAGGTTTCAGGGCAACAAAAGAAAATATAGCCGCTGATAAAACATACATGTCTCTAACAAGTCTCTATCTTTTAAGGATATCTGTGAAAATTTCAACCAGCTGCCTATTACGGGTGAAGCTAAAGACCACTGTGGCAGACGACTGTGGCAGACGACCGGACAGACAGCGGAAACTTGGTAATAAGGTTCCGTTTGGTACTATTAGCGTACGGAACAGAAAGAATAGCCTCTGGGGAAATTATGTGGATGTGTCAGACTAATAAACTTAGTTTACAGTTTACACTTGGAACATCTCTGATACCCATTACTTATGTAATATAAAACATTACTGTGATCAGCGACTCCAAAAACTCCCGGAAACTGAGTTTCATGCGAATCAGACAACTTTTCTAAAACTTACACATAAGTTTGATGATGATGATGAAGTTTTCATAAGTCAAAACAAAATATTAACACCAATACGTGATCAGCAACCCCATTGTACGGGCAATCAGCCGTACATTTTGCTACGTTGCGACCTACTTATGTCCAGCGCATGCGTAATGTATTACTTTAACGTTTTACCTTTTCTTTATTTACTAACCGAGTACTTACTTAGTTACCGTAGAGATCACAGCTAGAGAACTTACACCTTTCTCTACAATAAACCACCTTCAAACTGCCAGTCTGTTTCTACTTATAACTCCACTCCACTGCATCTACCTAAAACAACCAACGTACGGCCAGACCTGATCACTCTGACCATACATCAAATGGTCCTTCGTGCCGGATTCGAACCATAGACAACGGGCTATATTGTCGATGCTATGAACCCTCGAAAACAGATTTTCGTGCGAATCGTGTTAAAGTTGAGAACGGGAAGTATTAACGAAAAGATTCAACGGCTTTGGATGCTAAACAGATTTTTATTTAGTTGTGATGACAACACCAATTTTACTATCGTAATGTCACACGCTTGACACTTGGCAGGCAGTACAAAGACAACAATCATAGATTACTCTTAACATCCACCTCTGTTTGTGATGCCTGCCATCTTCTTCAGCATTTCTGTTCTGGGCCCATAAAGTGGTTTGGTGAGCATGTCTGCAATCTGCCTGGCTCCTGGCACATGGCAGATGGTTATGCTTCCATCCTGAATACATTCTCTTATGAAGAACGAACGAAGTCTTATGTGCTTAGTTCTTTGATGGAACTCTGGTGGATTCTTTGCCAGCTTGATAGCAGATTCGTTATCCACACAAAGACATGCTGGACATTCTTCACCTGTAATGTCTTTCAATATTCTTCTCAACCAAATGATTTCCCTAGCAGTTTCACTTGCAGCGATTATTTCAGCTTCTGTGGAGGATATAGCGACAACACTTTGTCTTTTGCTATTCCAAGCTATTGCACCTCCAGCATACATGCATAAAATGCCTGTGGTCGATCTTCCAGTCTTTAAATCACCACCGTGATCAGCATCACTGTAGCATTCTAGGTTGAGATCCTTAACTGGTTTGTAGACGATTCCGTTATCAATCGTCCCTTTAAGGTAACGCATAATCCTCTTGATGGTTAAGACGTCTTCTTTCGAAGGATTATCTAAGTTACGCGATGCAACACTGACTGCAAAGGCTATGTCTGGCCTTGTGCCTGTCATCAGATATGCAAGAGCACCGACCGCTTGTCGATATGGAAAGGATGACGTAGTATCTCCATCTTCTTTCACGTCAACTGCTTTCAGAATCGGTGTCACAACTGGTTTGCATTTGTCCATGCCAAACCTCTCTAAGACGCATGCTGTGTACGCCTTCTGATGAAGCAGAATGGATCCATCGGAGTATCTTTTAATCTCCATCCCAAGAAAGTAACTTGCCGGTTTCTCAGTTATCTTGAAGCGCACTCTCATTTCCTCTAGGAAACGCTTTCCCTCTCTTTCGTTCGTTGATGCAATCAGTCCATCGTCGACGTATAATGCAAGGATTATTTTGTTAATACCTCGCTTTCTTACAAAGAGGCAAGGATCAGACTGACTCTGCATAAAACCGATCTTGACAATGTAGTCGGTTATGCATCTGTTCCAACAGAGGGGTGCTTCCTTCAGCCCGTATAGGCTTTTCTTTAACTTGAATACAAGCTTTTTATCAGTGGTATAACCTTCTGGCGGCCTCATGTAGATTTCTTCATCCAACGTGCCATACAAGAAGGCAGTAGAGACGTCGAACTGTGCTAGCTTAAGCTTCTACTTAGCAGCAACGCTCAGAACTGCTCTAATAGTGCTGCTCCTAGCCACAGGACTGAAAGTTTCATTTCCTTCTTTTGTGAATACCCCTTTATGACTAGCCGTGCCTTGTACTTATCAATTGTACCATCAGGGTTTGTCTTTAATTTGAATATCCACTTACAAGGAATGGCTTTTCGAACTTTCGGTAGTTCCACTAACTCCCAAGTTTTGTTATCTTTCAGCGAAGAAATCTCACTATTAATGGCTTCTTGCCATTTCTCACTGTCCTTACAATACATTGCCTCTTTGAAGGTTTTCGGTTCAGTCATCATGTGCCCTTCTGCCGCCATGATGTAATCTTTGAACCGGCTTGGGGGTAAAAGAGTAGCTCTATTTCGCAGAGTCATTTGGCCTTCTCTTTCGATATCATTTTCAGACAAATCAATATCTTCAGCAGGCTCTTCGTGCTCTTCGATTCGCTCACCATTTTCCTCCTCAGAGTGAGCAGACTCAACCTCTGAATTACCTTGATCCATTTCAAAATTATCATTTATGGCACCTTGTTCATCTGTTTGTGCTCTTGAAAACGAAGGTTCTTCCATAAACTCATCATCATTCGCCTCGATTTCTCTCTCGTCATCGGCGTTACTCGTTTCTGTATCTCTATGGAGACCTTGTAGCTGATAGCGAAATATTCTATTGTCAGTACTCGATGGCTTTTCTGGTAAACTTTCTTTTGCAGGTTTTCCCAGGAGTGGAATTTCCTCAAACGTCACATCTCTGGACCTAATTAGTTTAAATACTTTATCTTTCCAAATTCTATAGCCTTCATCTCCTTCGTACCCAATGAGAATCCCTTTTTCCGCTTTCTTCTGTAGCTTTTTGCGATTAGCTTTCGGGATGTGCGCATAGCACGTGCAGCCGAGAATCCGTAGGTGCTTTATTGATGGCTTCTTTCCGTACCACAATTCATGAGGAGATTTGCTTTGTACGCTAGACGGCCCAGTTCGATTTAAAACGTAGACAGTTGCTCCTACAATTTCTGCCCACAGACCATCAGGAATTTTCTCACGTGCGTGCATGATGGCGCGCGCTGCTTCCATTACTGTGCGACTTTCCCGCTCTACGCATCCAGCTTGCTCGTGTGTGTGGGGCATCGTCAGTCTTTGCGTGATGCCATGTTCTGTTAGAATCTTTCTAAATTCACTGCCGACAAACTCACCTCCGTTATCGCTGAGAACTTCTTTGACAACGTGTCCCGCAACTTTAGCTTCAGCAAGGAACAGCTTTAGCTTTGATGCTGCTTCAGACTTTTGACGTAGAAAGTAAACATGTCGATGTCGTGTGTAGTCATCTTTGAATAGAATATAGTATCGATTCTTCCCGATAGAGTATGGAAATGGTCCGCAAATATCAGTGTGGATTAGTTCTCCTGGTTTAGTGGCTCTAACCCTTGTTCCGAATTTTCGCTTGTGAGCTTTTCCATAAACACAGCCTTCACAGAGATCCGATTGCTCCATATTCACTTTCAATCCGAGCTCTTGTTCGATCACCTGTTTAACGTGTCGCTTGTTCTGATGTACTATCCTTTCATGGTACACTTGTAGAGGATTTGTCAGTAATTGGTTGACTTCTAGACTCTTTGGCGCAACACATTTAAGCTCCAGCTTATACAGCCCGCCCTTGATATCTCTTGTCCCAATAACTTTGGTGACTCCATCTATTTTCAGTACACATTGCTTCGGCGTAGACTCAAACGTACTCTTTGACGAAATGTCATGCGTAGCAAGAACTGAAAACAAGTTTCTCTTGATGTTTGGAACATACCAGACATCTTTCAGCAAAATTTGCTCAACTTTACCGTTGACATTGGCTTCAGCACGAATGTCGCCTATTCCTATGGCTTCTATGGCTTGCCCGTTTGCAGTAGTAACTGTATGTGATCCTTTGAAGTGCTCAAAGCTCTCGAAAAAGTTGCCTCTATTTGTCACATGGGTTGTCGCACCATTATCGACGTACCAATTTGTTTTATCAATGGGCAGCTTGTCTTCAAGGGCTAACACGGTCAGATTAACATTTGTACTTGTTGACTGCTTCGGTGGTCGACCATCTCTTATCCACTTTAGGCATTTTCGTACTCGGTGCCCAACTTCACCACAGTAGTTGCAGTTAAAAACTTTAGTTTTCTTCTTGAACTTCTCTGTTTTCACGACCAATACTTCTTCAGGATTTGTGCTATCTTCTTTGCTCATTAAGGCTTTCTCAAAGGATATTAGCTGGACAGTTAGATTCTCAATTGTTCTATCTTTCCTTATTCACAAGAAGCCAACTTGACTTAAAAGCAAAAAATTCATGCGGCAAAGTGCCGAGAATTTTACATATTAGCAGTATATCTGGCAGACTTGTTTCTAAATGGCTATTTAGATCATGCCAAATATTTTTCAAAGCAGAAATATGCTTCTTAATATCATGCTCAGGATCTTTCTTGTGATTGAAAAATTCTATACAAAGATCGTAACTTTTGTCTTCTGCGCTGCCGCAATAAAGGCGTTCGAGCTCATCCCATACCTCTTTAGCACTCTTATAGCGCATTATCTGGTCAAGTACTTCATTCGTCATATTAGTTGTAAGTAACGTTAGTACTGTACTGTCTTTAGTATAAAAATCTGCGAGTTCTTTGTCATACTTAGACTTTTCATCCTTGTCGGCCGTTGCTGCTGGTGGTTCGGGCTTGCGCAATCTCCCTTCGATAATATCTACCGCACCGGTAATGCCTCTGCACACAGTTTCAATTCGATACTTCCAATGCTTATAGTCCTTTCCATCCAGGAGCCCTACTTGTACCTTGGAAGCCTCTGCAATCGCCTTATCCATGGTGATGACTCGGGTGATTTGACAGGCTGGTACAAATTTCGCTGCAACTTTTCAGTCTTACCCGGAGTATAACTATCTTGCACCTTCTTTGTACTTTATTACTCTGCTAACATGTTAAAGTTGAAAACGGGAAGTATTAACGAAAAGATTCAACGGCTTTGGATGCTAAACAGATTTTTATTTAGTTGTGATGACAACACCAATTTTACTATCGTAATGTCACACGCTTGACACTTGGCAGGCAGTACAAAGACAACAATCATAGATTAGTCTTAACAAATCGGACACCGGATCACTTTTTACAAATGTCAAACTTTGACAGCTGACAAATGTCTAATATGCAAATACCAGATTTTTGTTCCAGTCATTACTATGAGTGCGGTTATGAGACCACAAAAACTACAATAAACATGAACGATTCGGTCACGAGCCTCATCAAATGTCAAAAATCGTTGGGAAAAATGGGCTGTCAAACGTGTTGTGCGGCTAACTTCAGGCCACAAGGAACAAAAATGCTAAGTTCTATGGGGTTGGTTGAATGTGTTGTGGCTTACGAACGGTCACGAAGTCCATACGGATTTGTTCGGTTTATTTCGTTTATTTGCGTGACCGATATTACAACGATAGGTGAAGTAGATTATTCTGCTTAAAGTCATAACCGCCCCCTGTAACTGACATTTCACCCATAAGTCATGTTGACGTCACACGACGACGTACCATAGGGAGAACAACCATGTCAATTAGGAATCGTAGTTTCATGTACCAATTTTGAACCTGATTTAAGCAAAACTGTCATATTATGAAATAAAGAATACACCAAAAACTTTCATATGGCATGGATTTCATTACTGTTAAAGGTGCAGAGTCTTTGGGGCAGAATGCTTGTTTAACTAAAATTAATGTATATATTAATAGACAGATATTAATATATATTATATCATTGACTAAACATTCAAAATTGAAGTAATAACATATGGACAAAAATAAAATAAACCCACAACAATAATTATGCTCACGGAAACTAAACAGCCTGTCGAACCGCACACATTCTTGAATTTTAAACCGCACCACCACCCAGAACTTAGAATTCTTCTAGAATGTTTAACTTTTATAACATAATAGGTTGTTAATATAATTATAGTTAAGTAAACCACATGTAGTAGCAGATCGAATAACTCGATACCAAGACCAACCAATGTTATGGTTTATTGGTATCGATTGGTCAGCTTGTATTTTTTTTTGTGGAATAAATAAATGGAATGAAATTATATATGCACTATCCACCAACAGATTGTACTTTCATATGATCTCTACCCACTTTCCGCGTTTAATTGAATTATTTCTTATTTCATGTAGTTTCGTTCGTGTCTGTGGAGCTCTAATGAAAAACAAATGGGGAATTTAAGCCACGGAGAACTCAGTACCACGCCAGATTATGTAAAGTCACTGCAATTAAGAAATATTTTAGGATCATTCTTCTCGTCATATTTCTGCAAATTTACTAAACACATTGTTAGCGGAATGACGCAGAGTTGAACATTCCTGTCTGAATTAAACTTTTCACGTTATTATATTGGGTTTACCTATGTAAAAAAACATATTTTTTAATTTAATTACAAATGTATTGTAGTTTTCAGATTTGTTCCAATATGTACTTGTAGTATTTAACGGTATTACTTGCCAAATTTCATAGTTCAAGGTCAACGGAAATACCCTATAAATTTCGATTCCCTTGAGATTATCGAAATATACGTTTTTTGCGCCATAAACGGCCGTATTTTTTTGTGCGTTAACTTTGAAGTTTAATATTTTCAGGGTTTTAAGGGACTGAATAATTGAGTATATGGTTTTAATTTAAATTTGATACCTTCACGCATTCCCGACATAAAGGGTCTTAACCTTTGTACATGTGGAGCCTCCCCACAAACCATGGTGCACCTGCTGTCTTGTCCCGGATGTCCCGACACCTGCACCCAGGACGACCTCCTCAACGCTAACCAAAGAGGCATCGACGTGGCAGCCCATTGGGTTGCACAAATTCAGAACTGCCACTGCCATCGACACGACAAGAAGAAGAAGAGTCTTGACAGACAGACGGACAACAAAGTGATCCTATAAGGGCTCCGCTTTTCCATCTTGAGGCACAGAACCCAAAAAAAAAACCTCTGGAATTCCCGTTTTACTTTCACTCAAACGGGCAAAACATAAGAAATATTTTGAATTGAAATGATTGATCTTCCTTGTATGTATGTATGATTGATTACCGACCATCAAGGTTTTGTAACAGTTTTGAAAAGAACGTCAAAAAGAGAAATTTCTGCGCCCGAAGCATCCCCCGGCTATTAGAGTTATAAAATAAGAGGCAGTTTTATTTACAAAGTTATCGCTCCCGGAGGCACCCGGATGACCTTTACCTTATTATTTCTAGTTTATTTTTCATTTTTATGAAAAACTAGCCTTTGCCGCGGCTTTGCCCGCATGTTATTCGGTTTAACAACATGCTTTTTTCCGGGATAAAAAGTAGCCTATGTGTTAAGTTACGGTATAAGCTATATCCATTCTAAATTTTATCCAAATCCGTTCAGCCGTTTCAGCGTGAAAGAGTAACAAGCATACACACACACAAACACGCACACACACACACACACACACACACACACACAAACTTTCGCATTTATAATATTAGTGTTATTACGTACTCATAACATTATGTGGTCCTATAACTAACTAGCTTTTGCCGCGGCTTCGCTCGCGTGTAATTCAGTAGATAGATATAACTTTTATTTACTCAGCACAGTCAACAAAATAATACAAAAACTTTATAAATATAAAACTTGAAGTGCTGGGTAAAAAGGCCCTGACTCAGCATGTGTTGCAGGCGGTAGGCTACAATGCTGCTGAGGTGTCCTTCAATAAAAAACAATTATTATCGACAGCTTTTGGCTTGGCGGTTATTTTATGAACTGGGGTTAACCAGGGTCACTACGATGATAATAAAGATAACCGCATCCAAATTCGTTGAGTTGTTTTTGAGTTAAAACTGAACAAACACACATGCATACAGATAAACAGACAGACAAAAATTCCAAAAACTGTAGTTTTGCCTCAATACAATACTAATGACACGTTTCATTAAAAATTTTGCAACAATACGACTTTCTGACTAGGTATTTCATAATAAGTATAGATACTGTATGGTATAGACAAATAATTTGGCCAAGTGCGAGTCGGATTTGCGCACAGAGGTACGGAACCCTAAAAACATTATGGTACACAACAAATGACCACCTTTAAGATCTGAGCGCCATCTATCATCTCACAATGAACCTCACTGCAAAAAGGTTGACAAGCTGCTCTTAACCTCATCTATTACCTCGGTAAAAGCTATCAAATAAGTCATCTCAGATGGCGCTATGGTTAACACTAGGTTAATTGTTTGGGGACCTTGAGTATAACTTTACGAATCCATCGAAAACTACAATCCTGCACAGGTTTGGAAGTTTTTAAAAACACTTGGGATTGGCAAATCTCCTAAAACCCATCCGGGTCATCTTGACTTCGATGCACTTAATTTGCATTTTTCTCATTCTCCTGTCACGTTAGATGACTCCACTAAAACTAACACTCTTTCGTATTTAAAAAATAAGCCAAAACCCATTTGCACTCCCTTTAGCTTCAAAACAGTATCCAAGAGTGACGTTAAGAGAGCAATCCTTTCAATTTCTTCAAAAGCTATCGGTGATGACAAAATATGTCATCATATGTTACATCTTATCCAAGAAGAATTGCTACATATTTTGGTTCATATCATTAACTACTCACTAGTCACAAGTGCATTTCCTGCAGCATGGAAAAAGGCACATGTTATTCCTCTTCCTAAATCCTCAAATCCTACCTCCTTCTCAGATTTTCGTCCCATATCCATCCTACCGATTCTCTCTAAAGTCCTTGAAACCCTTGTACACAACCAATTATCCTTGTACCTATCTGATAACAAACTTCTTAATAAATTTCAATCTGGCTTTCGCGCTGGTCACAGTACTGTCTCTGCTCTTTTAAAAGTAACTGATGACATACGGCTAGCAATGGACAATAAGGAACTTACTATATTGACACTTTTAGACTTTAGCAGTGCCTTTAATTGCGTAGACTTCGATGTCCTTCTTGGTATTCTCGACTCTCTTAACGTATCTCCTCTGGTTACTGAATGGTTTGATACTTATCTGAGGGATCGCCTACAGTGCATACGCTCGGACGAGGTTACCTCGGAGTGGTGCCAACTAACTGCAGGTGTACCTCAAGGCGGCGTCCTTTCTCCACTTCTCTTCTCCGTATTCATTAATTCCATTTCTGATGTTCTCTCTTCTAGCTACCATCTTTATGCAGACGATTTGCAAATCTACCGCCATTTTAACATAGCTGAAATTAACTCTGCCATTTCTTTTATGAACCATGATCTAAATAACATTCATGATTGGGCTAAATCTTACGGTCTTTTAGTCAATCCAAAGAAATCTCAAGCCATTATCATTGGAACTAGATACATGACCAATTCCCTTAGTTCATTTAGTGTACCACAGATTTCTTTTAATAACATCCCGATTGCCTACATGAAAACGGTGAAAAATCCAGGGGTTATCTTTGACTGCAATTTATCTTGGTCATCGCACGTTACTGAGATTAGCCGACGTGTCTTTGCTGCTTTCCATTCGCTCAAACGCCTCCAGAAATTCCTCCCCTTCGTAACTAAAGTCACTCTCGCACAGTCTCTTCTTCTACCCCTAATCGATTACGCTGACGTTTGTTTTATAGACGCGAATGAAGAGCTCTTGGGTAAATTGGAAAGGTTGCAGAATCTGGGCATCAGATTCGTGTATGGCTTGCGCAAATACGACCACGTTTCATACTACCGCGCGGAACTTAAATGGCTCCCTATTCGGAAGCGCAGAAATCTCCATACGTTGTGTTGCCTTTTCAATGTCCTCAAGAGTTCAACAGCTCCGGATTATCTTCGTGAGCGCTTCAACTTCCTGTTTAGCAGAGATATCAATAAACCACTCAGGTCGCACACAGTCACACTCCTTAAAACGCCTTCTCACAATACCGGAGCTTTCGCAAATTCGTTCACTGTTAGAGCCATCAGGCTGTGGAATTCTCTTCCGTACACAATCCGAGATTGTCGCACTATCTCCTCTTTTAAAAAGAAACTAAAGGAATACTATTCAGCAAATCCTTAAGCTATCCTAAATATGTTTAATTATTTATTGCTGTATTATCAATTATCATGTATCGTTATGTCATGTTTATATATAGTCAGTTTATATTAGAGTTAGTTATATTAGTATGTATGTTAGATATATTTATATATATTTTATACACCTATGTAAGTATTTTAGTATGTAGTACGTACACATATGGTTACCTATTTATTTTTTAAAGCACTCCTATACTCATTCGGTTTGCTATAAAAAATCTCTTTGAGAGATAAGCTCGCCGCTGTACTCAAATTATTGTATCAAATATTTGTAATCTCCTTTTTTGTGTACAATAAAGAATAAGAATAAGAATAAGAATAAGAACTTTTTTAATTTTTATTATTTGTCATGATAGAGACTACAGTAACACGTATTCTGTAATAAAAAATCTATTACGGTTGAAGCAGTAGACCCCTGTGACAGACGAACAGACATACAGACAAACAGCGCCTTAGTAATAGGGTTCCGTTTGGCACCCTTCGTATACGGAACCCTAAAAAAGATTTATCCGATAGATTTTCTTTGAGGTTTCGTACCTAAAAAGGTAAAAGAATACAACTTCGAAATATAGCACAACTTTCGAACCGTCCTTTACCTTTATACAAGTTTGAAATTGTTGATATTGTATAAAATGTTTTCAAAATGCAACCTTACCAGTGCAGACAAATAATGTTAGGTTAGAACGCTAGAAACAGCCAAGTGATAATTACTTTTCCTCGTTCCAGTGAAGATGCGACAGGAATTGCAGTATAAAATGTTGCGAAGGAATACGAATAAATATCTTTTACTTTACCATCAAGAAACAGAGTGCGTAGTTGGGGGGCGTCCATGAATTACGTATTGTCACGAAGAGGGTGGGGGGTCTGAACAAATGTAAATAAAATCTATATCATTGCAGTATAGAAAATCAGAAACTGGTACAGCAATCGCCCGGTTAGCGAAAGGTCCCGGATTCGAATCCCGGTTCAGAGCTCCTCACGTCCAGATTTACTTTACTGATTTTCTATACCGCAATGATATAAATTTAATCTGTTATCTTCTTGCGATGGATAAATCGCCAAGTGTTTAAAAACAAAGAAAATTATTTCTACCATAGTTCTGAACAAATGTTACGTGAAAATTTGCAATTTAATAAATACATCTTTATACAAATAATCAGCAACCTATTGTTCTACCTATTGTGACAGTGCAAGAGAGTCTCAGTAGTGGACGAATTGTAATTCTTTTTTGCGTCTTTCTACATCTGTATAATAAATAATTCGTTGATAAATTTATCTGCCTTTCTTTCACTCATGATAAAAGTCACGTGACATTGGAGAGGAGGTTAAGAAGGATGTCAGTAAGATGTCATGTAATTTCAATGTCACATAGAGGAAGTGGGGGCTCAAAATTCAGCCAAATATGTTTTACGTAATTATAATCTGATTCATAAAATGCTTAGTTAGTATTTACATGTATTCTAGTAAAACATGCAGATAGAATAGAAAACTTTCGAAATTCTATCTCACTAAGTCCGTTTGGCTATGATTGTAGTAGTAACACGTTTTGTGTATAGCGCGTTTTGTAGAGCTCCCGAGGTTACGCACACTACAAAAGGGGCGTGTGCACGGACTACTACAACAGTTAATGAGATAGAAGTAGGGCTCGAAATATTGATAATTTTCTAATGTTTAGGGCCTGTTGTTGACGTTGAGCACCTCATTTTGCGTCAGGTAGAACTTAGGACTGAACTTTATGACATTTCATTATTGTTTAAAATAGCCGATACGATAGCCGAAACATCGCGCGGTCTAAAAATACACGTTTAAAAAGTAACCATTGATATACCTAGTAAAGTATATTTTCTTTTATTATCTGCAATTGTCATTTAATTTGGTCATTTTCATTTCGTATAAAACGAAAAAATCTATAAAAATGGACCAAACCGATTTTTTTTTGCTATCAACGCATCAGAAATCGAACCATTAATAATTCTGCAGAAAATATGTATCTAAGACATGTATCCCCCCCCCCCCTAATATTGCCGCCCCCTGCAGCGACATAAATATTGTCGATTGACTAATAAACACCATACCAATATTAGGCCTTATACTAATATCAAAAATATTAATAAAATAGCGATAGTTGACTAGTATTTTAATATTATTTTATTTAATGTTATTTTGCTCTCATAAAACTTGACTCCCATAAAAATTTAGACAACCATAAAAAAAAGAAACGGAAAATTGTTCTTCTTTAGTTCTCTCGGATTTGATTACAATTGTAATTATTACTATTAATAAATAAAAGTATTTACTAAGATGAGCTAGCCATTTATTAATAACCACAACACAAAACAGACGACATGAAAATAAAAAGGACTTAAGTTTAACAATTTGTGACATTGAGACTCAGCACATTGAAACTTAATTATTGACACGCACATCTGTGTAACATTATGTATCGTAGAAAAAAGGGCTCTAAACTCAGCATGTTCTTCAGTGTCCATCCATCCATCAGCCTGTTTCGTCCACTGCTGGACATAGGCCTTTCTAGGATTTCGCCACTCTTGGTAGTCCTCCTGGAAGAAATGCCCATACTCACACACGCTGGGCAGGCGGGTTGGTGAGCGCGGTGCCGAAACCCTTGCACCAGTGACGCCGCTGCCCGTCACCAGTCTGTTTTATATAAGGCTCGGCAATTGGGGATGGATAAACCGCCATCCATCGGTCCCAGACAGCGGTGGGCCGCCTGGTTTTGCCTGAGAGCTGTCCTCTTACTCTCCCCCGAATAACTTCGGGAGGATTTGCGAGTAAGATGGTGGTACCTCCACAGTCGAGCCCGGCATCAGCTCTACCACCTATACAGTCTACAGTCTATACAGTAACAATAATGTAAGAGTTTTTAATACATTACATAATATTGATTATGGAGACCATCAATAATTTTGATTCCAGAATATTTGTTTTCAAGAGAGGGAGGAAATTATTCTAGCACTTCGAAGCTAAGTATCTGAAGCTACTCGTAAATGATGTGGTCTTGTTGTTTAGAAAGAAGAATTTGGTTGAACCTTTGGCTTAATTTGCAGGATGGGGAAGACCAATATACTTTATTACAAATACTTGGGAGTGCCAGATTCTATTACTCCAAAAAGTAGAAATGCGAAATGTAGTTTTTGCCAGGACTCCATTTTGAGAATGTTAGCTTTATTGAGAAATGACAAAATAAATAAAATGAAATTTCTTTAACAAACCATAATAAATATAGCAGTTTTTAAATAAACTTATATTCTTATTTGTTAAGTTTATGGCACTATTTATAAGGACGATGACTCAGCATATGTACCTATATCAAAGATAGTACCTATCATATTATCTGTGACTGAAGGTGTAAAGAACGCCCTTATTCTAGAAATGGAGTAATGTACGCGATGGTATGAAAAAACAGAAGGGAGCACAAGCGTTTCGAATACGCTGAATAAGACGCCATATATAGGTAGTTAAATTTAACCATCAACTTACCATTCTGACTACTAAAAGATTCGTGGTTTATATTCATAATGTATATCCATATCATTAATCATCAGAATTCGCCCGACTAGTTTCACTGTATTCGTACAGTTTCTTCGGAGGCAAACATGGTTACGCGGCGTGTGTCAAACGGGGAACAGCCGCGTAACCATTTTTATCTCCGAAGAAACTGTACGAATACGGTGAAACTAGTCGGGCGAAATCTGACTATTATTATGTTGAGTAGCCGTTTCAATATCAATAACAATAAACCAGTTTGTAAATAAGAAGGAGTTTGCAAGGACACCGAAGAATAAAATCATGAATAGCATATTATCAACATAAACTTTGCATGCCTTCTACAACTTCCTTATCTACACAGCATCCTATTGGATTGTTGTTTCCAATCGCAATTGGAAATCTTCAATGCCATTACGTCGTAACATAAACAAATCGTTTCGCATTCTCATACGAAATGCACATTGAAACATGAACTTAAACTTTACCTACCTAGACCATGGACGAATTAAATAATTATTCGTCCATGCCTAGACCCAATAAAATTGTTCTTGAACAATCTGAAGTACTTCCTGTTAGTTTACATTGTAGCTTCAAAACATCAACACCACACCGCCACACGATACGGGAACAGAAGCCTGAAGTATCGTAAATGATAATAAACATATTGATATATGTCGTAACCTCAACAAGGTGACACAGAACAAGCCGCTAAGATGATAGCGCCCAACGACTTATCGATAAGCGCCTGACAAACAATTCGGCTCCTTCGGAGAAAGGAACCCCAAATGTTTATTACTTTTTTTTTTATATGTACAACTATCTGACAAAATTTGAGAATGGTATGTACTAGAATCCTAAATGTTGTGAGGTATTAAAAGGTACAAGAAATTAAATCAGGTTGCTTCCGTGTGACACACAACTTTTTACCTCCCTGGCGAGAAAATAGAAGATGTAAGAAAAATAACATACTTACTATATACTCACGCCTGTGTATGGGAGGGGGGGTAGTCAGAAACTAGGAATTTCTATCTGTTACGATCCTGACACAGCTCTTTCGCTTCTGCTACATCCATCAACCTAATCATATAAGTTCTTCTATTCCGGGTACTTTTGACTTCACCCATCTCCAGTATATTGCGAGTTTGGTCGGCATGCGTCCTTCTAGGGCGGCCCAATCAAGTCACTCTACTTTTATTCATTCTTTCGCCATTCTTTTTTTAAATATAAATTTGCGTTAATTTTTTTTTGCCAAACTTTCGGACTATAGCTGAGGGCCAGACAAACGTAAAAAAAAATTAAATGCCGATTGGCGACGAACTTAATTTTTCAAAACACTTGCGAGCAAAATTCACTTTGGCTCACTGGTTTTCAGTAACAAAGGCGCGTCTTTTAAGCTATTGAGATACAAATATTTATTTATGTGACCTCGTTCTCATAAGAGGACATAAATATATCTCCATATGCTCGATCATATTTTGGATAATCTTATCAAACATTTTAATAACAGGATATAGTAAAAACTGTGATTATGATCAGTCAATTTCCCGTCAAATAAGACATGACTCCAACAACTCGTATTTTTTTATAAAAAGGCCTCGACTTTAGTTAATTTGTCGTAACAATGCGACAATAACATACTTTTTTGCAACCACGGCATTGGAATGAAATTTCAACATGAAAAAAATTACATGGCTATTATTGATTAATTAATATAATATATTTATAATTAATACTATTATTAATTTTTATTTTTTTGTGTAATCATATGGAACCCAGTTCTGAATTAAATTATTTTTATTTTTATTTTATTTTTATTATTCAACAGTGAGGCTGTAGCAAACATGGATCCACCCACACACTTCGCAGAAAACTTGCATAAAGCAACGCAGGTGGTAGAAGCATTCTGCATTGCGGGTAGAAATATATTTGCTGCATAAATTACATAAATAGCGGAGGTTTTAGTGGGCGTAAACTCATTTATAGAACATAAACACGTGGAAATTCATAAATACGTAATATCGATACCAACAATTTTTGTTCGTTAATTAACAGAAAAATACATTCTCATTTCGTTTATTTCGGGATGGGTGCAGTGTTTTGCGAAAAACAAAAACAGAGCAAGTGCAAGTTGCACTCGCTCCCAACGGGTTCCGTACACGATACGGGTACAATATAGTACGAAACCTTAAAAATATTATGGTCAATAACAACAATATATTTATTTATTTTTACAAAACCAACAGCACAAATTAAAAATTGTAAGACAGATAAACATAAACTAAACTTAGGCCAATAACAGGTTTACAATATTTAAGCTACCTATATACTAATATATTATACTAAGCTAATAACTAAGGCGAGCTAAAGAAAATAACATACTCACAGCACAATCACAAATATAATCATTGGGGTGTATGAGGGTGTGTGGGATGGTAAATGAGTGTGTAAGGGTGTTTGCGTGAGGGTGTATATAATTGTGTATATGACAGATAGATAACAACATCAAGGCGACAAAAAACAAGGCGCTAGAATGGTAGCACCTAACAAACAATTTAGCACCCTCTGAGTAAGAAACCCAATTTTATTATTTGTTATTTTACTTTCAAGTATAAAGGTATACTACAGCCCGACCAAATTTGAAACTTGCATGTATTACCGTTTTTTAGATATGGCTGAAATAAATAAGGTCGAAAAAATTCAACTATGTGGTGGTCTTTTGTATCCCCTTGGAATTCAACTTCTTGAATTTTTCATTATTTCCTGTGATGGAGACCACAGTAACACGTATTCTGTGATTTCAACTAGCAACCTATTACGGCTGACGCTGTAAACCCCTGTGACAGACGTCGAAGGACGAACAGAAAGCAGTGGCTTAGTAATAGGGCCCCGTTTGGCACCCTTCATGTACGGAAACCTACAAAAGGATTTTAGAGAACATAGATTTATGGCTGACTGTTTATCACCAGCTTAGAACTGCCCTGAGCACGCACACGGAAATGCCACATTCGTCCGGCATTTACACAGCAACCATTCAGTTTATTTGATGTTTATTGACCCGGATATTTTAATTTTATTTTTTATACTGAAAAGCGAAAACAACAAATTATAACCGTCTTAACAAACGAGCTGAACTATTTCAAGCCTGTTACAACTATTATAACCCTGTCATATTTCTACTTTGTTTATTGGCTTTAACAAAGTTTCAGTAAATATGTGAAATACTATCCTTAGTATTCGAATGAACAATCAATTTTTTTATTATATTATATTATACTAGCCTTTGCCCGCAGTTTCGCTCGCGTTTATTCAGTCTTTGCCCTGTTTTCGGCTTGGGCGATATTTTATAGCTCGTATAGCTTATGTGTTGATCAGGGTCCCTTCGATGGTAATAAAAAAAACACATCCAAATCCGTTGAGTGGTTCTGTTAAATGCGTTTATTCACTACTCGCTTTTGCCCGCGATTTCACCCGAGTTGAATCAGTTTTTGTGTACCTCTATAAAATCAGTCAATATTTTTCGGACTACAGTAAACACAGCTGGTGAAATGTGTGTGTTATGCGCCTCTGTTTCCCATTTTGTATGTCTCTTTTATAGCTTGTCCATGGGAACAAAGGGAAAAAGTATTTTGTCCTATTCTAGATCTAGTGCAAAGTTTCAGCCCAATCGGTTCAATAGGTACGGCGTGAAAGGGTGACACATCACTTTTCTATGGAAACTTGAAAGCTTATTTTCATCCCATGGGAACTGATTTATGAGATAAAAAGCTGTTATAGTTGCTATAAACAAAAAAATTATAGTCACATCATATTTAGTAACTTGGTTACTCAATGCCATCTAGCGGATTCCACGTGCATTTCCTGCTCATCCCTGATTCTATTCAATGTACTCTGCGTTCGTTTTTAAATGTCAGGGTGATTGGTGCGCTGCGCACCAGATGGCTCTTCTAACATGCAATTTTTTTTATGACTTTTGTTAAACGTAGCTTTTACTAATTAGTCGTAACATAAGGTTATATATATTTTAACTAAATTTAAATCATTTATTCCACTGATCCAGCCCCAAAGTAGGCCGAAATATGTCTTGAAAATATCAAATTTATGAACTTCTTATTGTGTATTTAACTCAGTGAAAAGCTTACAAAAGCAAAATATTTATATTAATTTGATATTATTACAATGGAAAACCTCCTAAAATCATAATGTACCTACAATCAGTGTAAACTGTTTTTACAGCGCTGAGCTACTGTTTTTAAGCGCCAGGGTACTTGTATTGTGTAAAGGGATAGATATAATGTCAGCTTAATTGTTTTTTTTTAAAGAAATTATTTATTCTGAGCCTAAAATAAAAAAATAAAAAGCGAAAAATGTTTTCACCGGTGTGGGGGATTGAACCCACGACGATTGAATACGCTACGGTGGCGAATCTTTCACATGTTCCACTAAAACTTTCATTGTGCTGCTCCCTTTTTTCATAGCGTGATGATACATAGCCTTAAACCTTCCCAAAGAAATGCTTTATCTTTCAGTGAAAATTGTATCAAAATCTACTGAGTGGTTCCCAAGTTATAAGCGAACGAACAGACAGACAGACAGACAGACGTTGCATTTTATATGTATAGAGATAGATAAAAACGGCATTGTCTACGATGCGATGCGTAGCAATATGCGATGCCTAATAACTGCTACAGCAGTCGTAGCACTGACTACGCGGCGCTCTGTGGCAAGTGAGCAGAACAGTTCGTTGGATGTCGAGGTGCTACCCCGATTAACCTAAACCTAGAAATGTGTAACGTCAAATGTAAGATTTTTGAACAAGTTCAAAGGCTCAAATAAATTCTATGCATTGCTAATAATACTATTTAAATGAATAACAGAACAGAAATAGTTCAAGATTTTTAGTACCAGTAAAAATAAATTACAAACTGCCCCTTGAAAGAAAAGTTTTCTTAATTAACAATTAAGAACTTTGAGCGATAGCAACCGTTTATTTTTTGCAAGCCACAGACCATAACGATAGTATTAAATGCAAACCGAGCACTTTCTTTATATTAGTCCAAGTATTCCGTTAAAGTACATTTTACTTAAGTACTTGCAAAAAAAGAAATATATTTTTTTTTATCGCGCCCTTCGTTTACTACTTGAAACTCTAATTTGTGTCTGTTAAAATGTTTTAGGTTCTCATCGTCGATATGGATGGTTGCACCTGCAAACCTGTAAATGATTTCCTGAAACAAAAAAAAAGTAATGTTTTCAGGTTTCATATTTTTCATGGCTTTTTTGTGAAGAATGTTATTTTTTATTTGATTTAAGGTACAATATGGTACTCGAAATACTCTTTGGATAGTGAAATCCTTTAAAAATATCCGTCTTACCTTTACATTGTTTTAAGCCTTTGAAACCTACTAGTTTATGCTGAGCCCTGCTTACTAAGCACTTGTTGCTATCGTCGTTTGTACAGGCGCTTTTCTCAGTAAATTTATCCTTTTATCTTTGTTACGTGAAAGCGTCGACAAGAAACCTTGTTTTTGTCTTTTGAAAGACCACTAGCCTTTGTGAGTATTTAACTGCAGATAAAATGAATAAAATATATCTTCAAACTAGGAAGATTAGCTTCCATAGGAAATTCTTTTTGCTGAAAATGAATGACTAAAGCTATTAATTTAGCTATAACTAGCCTTTCCCGCCGCTTCGCCCACGTTTATTCAATATATGCCCCATTTTCGGCTTGGGTGTTATTTTATCAACACCCCTTAAATTATTAACGTTGTATTGGGGTCTTACTCGCGATAACTAATAACATATATGATATGTGCTTGACGTTTCGTCGCCTCTGTAAGGTATTAAGGTATGTTATTAGTTATCGCGAGTAAGACCCCAATACAACGTTAATAATGTGTGAAAATCGCGAAAGTTTAAAGTTTACCCCTTAAATGTTGACAAGAGTCACTAAGATGACAAGAAAGAAAACCGCATCCAAGTCCGTTGAAAGGTTATTAAGTTCAAACGGAACATAAATACAGGCAAACTGACAAAAAATTATAAAAATGAGTTTTGGTCTTAGAACGATACCAAATAATTATGGTATTCAGAAACAAAAAAATCACTGTTACGACTTTTGTACTACTTTATAATTAGTTTGGATGTCCCGTTTAGTATCATTAATTATTTTAATTATAAATGTATTATCTTCATTTATATGAAAACTGATTTAACACGCACGTGTTATTGACTACATGTCAACAGTTCTAAGAACGAAACTTGCCTTCAAAACCACGAAATTGTATCGGTGAAATCGATTTGACATAATACCACAATACCACAGTTTAAAAATCTATACAGTGCAGCGGCGAGACGCGGGAGGTAAAGTACCGAGCTACATGAAACTTTCGAACATGCAGCTCGAAGCCTCGCCACGCAACCCCCGCACAACCGCTCTGTTCGACTGAATGCTAAATCAGTTTTCTTTATTACTGTATGTAAGTACATCTAATTCTACAATAAGTAATAGGTACCTTATGATTATGAACTATTGCAATAGCACATACTAGGTGAATTTAAATCAATCGACCAAATTCATACGTTCGTCATCAGGAACAGGGTTTAATGACCCTCCAGGTGAAATTCGAGAAAAACTTTTTTTTGGCCCATAGTTCCTGCACTAGGAATTGTACTTAATTTTGTCCAACCAGTAAGGAAGCAAAAAAAAAATACTTTTCAACTTTGGCCAAAAAGAATACTGAACCTTGTTCTTGATCACTAATCGAGTCTCCAGTATGAATTTGGTCGGTTGATTTAATTTCATCCTGTATAGCAGTAGAAAAAAAAACCCACTAGCTACACGTTTTTACATTATTTTATTACATACATTGCAGTTTGCGATACGTGTGGCCGTGTATCTGCAAGCTGGTGAGGCGATTGCAAGCGTAGTTGCAAACATTTTGCACAGAAGAAATAATAATAATACAGAAGATCCACTTTTCAAAGACTCATGAATAAAAAGCGACTCTTGCGACGTAGCAATAAAGTCCAGCTCGCGCAGCGCTGCGTGGCAAACATTTTATTCACCTGCGTGACGCCTCTTTTCACATCTCTTTCTATCTCGTATCTAATTACTCAACCGAAAGGATCGCCGATGAACTTATAGCTTCTTGTAGCCCTCGCAGAGTGTAACAGGCCTGATATTAGTTACACCTTATCATTATGTATTGTTACAAACCAACTTTACATCCTTGTTAATAGGGTTCAGAATTATCTTACGGGAAAATATTAAGAAGTTTGAATGAAATATACCAGTGGAAAAGCCTCTAGCTAAATATTTGCTACGGCAGCATGTTGAAAAACACTACCCTTGTGGAGTTGGTGAAATTTCAATAAATATGGGGTCTTAGTTTCACAGGTTAAATTTAAAATAGTTTAGTAACAACAAAGGAAGTTTTGTCGGCAAATAATGCATTTACGAAGCATTCGTCTAGCGTGCAACTTAAAATATGTCAGCGGATAGCTTTTGAACTACACGCGATATTTATGAAATGCAGTAAAATAATTTCGTATCGTTCCTCAATCAAGTATGCAATTCTAAAACTAAATCGCGTGATTTAACCAACTGTCTCGTAGCGAAAGGATTAGGCCCGACCACACAGACCCGTGTTTTGCACTGTAATGCACTGTGGCCGCACTGTAATCTGTGTGACGCAACGGCTTGGATCTTCACAAATACCACAGCGTTCAAGGAGAACGCGTGTTCTGATTGAGTGGACCACAAAACGCATAACGCCCCTGGAACCAATGATATTAGGGGCCGATCATACTGTGCCACATAGTGCGTTCAGCATAGCTAGCATAGGTCACACGAATAGATAAATTTTGTCTCTCGAAGAAATATCTGACCAATGGAAACGCAGGACGAGTCGTTTTGTTGATGATCACGTGCTTATCTACGTTTCCATTGGTCAAACGTTTAAGGACTGCGACAAACAAAACTTCTTTATTATTTTAGTCCTGTTATTATATCTGCTTATATATATTCGAAGGTATTTCTGCAACTGTCCCAAGAGTGGATATAAAGCAGAAAATCGGTCCGGCCGTTTGTCTCTTTGGAGTTCCCATAGCAAAAATAAAATAAATCCTATCGTGTAAGGTTACAGTGTCTGTAAACTTACGGCGTCAGCTATATTGCCTACATATTTATCTTCTTTAACCGCCTACATACTGCAAAGCTTACTCTTTGAACGCCTACGCATTTGTACTCGTACGTTTGTAGGGTTCCATATTTGTAATTATCCTTGTTTGTCTTATTGTAATAAACACAATTTTGCACTTTTTAGTTTTCTCGAAAACTAATACTTGATGACGTCACATTTAAAAACTAAAAGATTCATGGACTTCGTAGAGTGCAAAAACACGATACATTTTTCTACATATTAAAATATACAAGGTGACATTTAATTTTATTTATGCAGCCAAATTCATAGTGAACACTCAGTAAGTGCTTATTACCAAATGAATGAATGATTGAATGAATTTATTTATTTCAGGCCAATGACCCAGAAAGATTTATATACAATTCTTATTATTACAATAAACACACAAACTGACATAGAGCATTACAAAACAATTACGACAGCACAAATACATTTAAGGACATATAAAATTTAAATTAAAATTACAATTACAATATTACAATTAGAATTAGAATTACAATGTCAATTTCAAATTATTAATCAAAGTTAGGCGACCCTTTTTGTGAAATTCGTAAATGATTCTATTCATGTTCCCTACAAACGCAAGCGCAGCCCCGAGTCAATTACTATGGGACGTTAACATTTCATTTTGCTAAATTTGCAAATCCGATCCGATCCGATCCGTAATACTGATCACTTATTAAGCCTCAAGTATGAATTTGGCTACATAAATAAATTTTACCTTATATATGTACGTTAAGAAAACATTTCCCTTGCTCGTTAAATTGTTTAAATGATAAATTAAAATATGTAGAATCGGTTCATATATCCAATGCTTTGTCATTCTGTACATAGAATAGTAATCTTACAGTGAATTTGACAGAACATGGACAGAACCTGATAAAGGCACGTTGTAGGTTGCAATTTCTTTTATTTTCCTTTCCAGACTTTAGCTTCTGCCAGAGCTGGTATTTCATTACATCGAGCTTCTAGTAATTAAAGACCCGTTTCATTACGTTTAGCCAGCTCTAGTTCGGAAGCTTCTTTTCATTGCAGACTTTAGTTGTACCATTGCAATTTTGTTGTTCATAACAAGGCGCAAATATTTTCTGAGATACTCGTATTCCTAGGAAATAGCAATAACTTTATTTTGTAATATAAGTAGGATATTAAGATATTAAGAAACTCTTTTAAATTAGATTTGTATGATACACGTGTACTTAAATTAATTAGAATAGAAATAAAAAAGGAAAGATGTTTTTCAGACATACCTATTACGTATTTTGACCCACTTGGGGTCGTCGTCAGTCGAATCACACTAATATTATAAATGCGAAAGTTTGTGTGTGTGTGTGTTTGTTACTCTTTCATTCTGAAACGGCTGGACGGATTTGGAAAAAATTTAGAATGAATATAGCTTACCCTAACTTAACACATAGGCTACTTTTCATCACGGAAAAAAGCATGTCGTTAAACCGAATAAAACGCGGGCGGAGCCGCGGGCAAAAGCTATATTATAAATGCGAAAGGGTGTGTGAGGGTGTGTGAGGGTGTGTGTGAGTGTGTGTGTATGTTTGTTACTCTTTCATGCTGAAACGGCTGGACGGATTTGGATGAAATTTAGATTAGATATAGCTTATAACTTAACTTAACACATAGGCTACTTTTTATCCCGGAAAAAAGTATGTCGTTAAACCGAATAACACGCGGGCGGAGCCGCGGGCAAAAGCTAGTATGGAATAATATTGACAAATAAAACACAGAAGTGCATACTGGAGTTTGAAATGGTTATCTGGAACTCAGTCTACGTGAGTCACACTTCACATCTTAGGAGGGCTACAACTGCTGGTGACCTCGAAAGCAACAAATAAGGCCCGGCTTAATTCAAATGTTATTGATTTAAATAAATAAACTTTTAACATAAGATAGTAACTGACTTTGCATTCCCTATGCTAGGGTATAAGAACTATCATAAACACAAAAACCAATAAGAGAGCGCCGGCTTCTAGATAACATATGTTTCAGGAAGAAAGAAGTCGGCAAAAGTGTTATTTCAGTACCGTAGGTCAGTACATAATTATTTTAACTTTTTAGTAAGGTTCTGTTTTAACATTTTGAAGTTGGTTACTAATATATAATATTTTTTGTTAAAAGTTTATTTATTTTTTGTATATAGGTATAGGTATACAATTACTCTGGTACTCACCCTATAAATACATTATTCATCACTTTTTCTACCTTATCACTATACATACGAGTACACCCCTCCTAGTGTTGTAAACCATAGAACCCGAAACTTCGGTAGCGATAGGGTACCACCTATTAACAACCCCACACTCACGCTTTCATATACACAATACATACATCGCAATACACACATTCCCTTGTAGCTTAAATACTGATTCCAAGACTACGGTCGTAGGACAAGGGAAACACATATAAACACACCCTCATTCACATTCGCACACACACAAATACACCCTGACATTATGTTTTTATTGCGAAATCCATCGCTTTGGAATACTCTAAATATTATTATTAGAGTGCATTACAAACCAGAAAAGATTAATTAGAAACAAATGTAAAGACAAGAATTTGAAAAAAATTCCTCGGGCCAGGATTTGAACCTACGACCTCTTGTTTCCCAGACAAGCGCGCTACCAATTACGCCACCGAGGTACTTACCTAGACCGTTGTATTTTTCCACCATACTTGTCCACCGAATATTTTTGTAAATATTTGATCTAACTAGCTTGTAATGCACATACTGACGCTCACGAGGGCGTTATGTGATTTCACGCCTTGTTCTTAAGAAACAGATGGTGCTGTCGTCGCTACAATATGTGTTGCTTCAGACAGTTAAGAAATATAATAATACTTAGACACCCTGACATTTTCATACAAACACTTACATTCATTTAGAAAGAAAGATTTGGGCACTTTTTATCCATAAATAAAATAGATACAAATAAAATTACAATATGTAACTATGGATTCGCAGAAAGAGCGGGTCTCCCTTAATACAGGTTTTTAATAACTTAAAAGGGGATTCCCACCACGTAAAACTTACAATTTGTAAAGATATTTTGATTTCTTTTTGATTTTTTGATTTTTAAACCGCTGGTGCTAGAGACATGAAATTTGGAGGGTGTGTTTTTTGTGAAGTGAAAGGTATCCGCTATAGGTATCCGCTAAAAAGTTTTTTTTTCGAAGAAGGTGTAATAGGGGGTTGAATTTTCTGTGTAACTTTTATTTTCTGGGTCGATTCACTCGAAAATTGTGTTAAAT
Organism: Ypsolopha scabrella; assembly: GCA_910592155.1. NCBI lineage: Eukaryota > Metazoa > Arthropoda > Insecta > Lepidoptera > Ypsolophidae > Ypsolopha > Ypsolopha scabrella. Next base: position 13,142,769 of record OU342982.1, read on the forward strand.
ACAATAGAAGTAGTCTGGTGTGTATAGCACTTGAAGGAAAAAACAAAATAGGTATATTGTTTAGAAAAAGAAATAGCGGTGGGTATAGTATTTCGTTGTAAAACCATACAACTACCATGCCAAAGATTTACGGAGAATTTCGTCCTGATTGCTTTGCTTAGTATATTGTCAATTTGTATACCTATGTATATCACACCTATTATAACCTATCTATATTCAATTGAGGGGGAGTGAAAGCGCGTATAATGTTAGGTTCACGGATGTAAAGGTTCTGAAAAAAATAATATTTTATTTGTTTCCTGTAGGCCTCGCAGGCGAAGCCACGGGCAGAAGCTAATTTAATTATAGAAAGAGATGTTAGAGATGACCCCTAGGATACATAGAGTTTAATGGATCGTAAGAGTCAAGTTAATACGGTCGTAATAACTGATGCATGTGGAAAAAGTTTGTGTTTTTAAGGGTATGTACGGAACCCTCAGGGCACGAGTCCTACTCGCACTTGACCAAGTTTAGGGTTCCATACCTCAAAAGGAAAAAAAAGGAACCCTTATAGAACTTTGTTGTCCGTCTCTCTGTCTGTCTGTCCGTCCATCCGTCCATCCATCCGTTCACCCTTTATTACCTACCGCTCGCTCGCTCCTAAAGTATGCAAAAATCAAAATCAATGTCGAATTTTCTGAGGTTGCCTTGCCTCAAGCTGTCTAGCTAGTCTCTCTCGTCTGAGAGAGATATAACGAGACGTTATAGTATTATTTTGTAGAAATTACATTCAAAACAAAATTCAATCAAAATCAAAGTGAAATTCTGATCTGACATTTAATTTAAAGATGACTGATCTATGGCAAGACTCGTAGAATTTATTTATCAACTATACAACCTTCATATTATTTATTATTATTTAAAGTAAAATTCGTTAGTTTTAATTAAGGAACAACTTACTCACTAAGCTAATCTCTTGGTTTTCGAAACCTCTAGAATCCAAAGTATTCCCAATGTTACTAAATAATTGTTAAGGTAAGAAAAATTAAAAAAATTGAAAACTTCCAAAGTTTCGGACTTTTTGGAAGTTTTCACGAAAACTTCCTTTTAGAAGGAAAGTTTCCCGGCAATTTTCACCTCTAGTGGAATCCCATCGCTACACACAACACAGACAAAGAAAAAAACATATGATAAAATAATATAAACAGTAGATTCAAGCAAAAATTAATATTAGTGATAATTGTTACACAAAATAAATCATTTGACATAGATTTCAACAAAAACAGTACCTGTAACTAAATCTACTTAAAACAAGAGTCGCATGAGATTGTGACGGCAAAATGGTTCTGACTGAGCATAATGTCGCTGACGGATCTGCAACGCTGGTTATCTTCCAGAACCAGCCGCAGTGAATGAGACCACGTTGGCTAATCAATAGAAAAGATTTGTTGGCTTTGAAATAAAATACATATATAGATAGGTGACATATATATATGACATATATTATATAAAGAAAAATAGTATAGACAAGTATTACAACAACTATAAAACTGGTGTAATAAATACATGCAATAAACGAGGAGAAATAAAGAAGAAAACTGTCGGAATACATATGTGTACAGAAGCGTTAATAATTTATAAAATTGCAGTTCGCGTTTTTTGTATGGCCAAAATATATACTATGCGATGCATATAGACCAGACACAAATCATACCTCTGTGAGGGAACTCAACCAGTAGGCCAAAGCGGAATGCCCTCTCAAAACGAGCGATAATGACCCTAAATGGTAACAAGCACTTTCTTTGCCAATCGTACGAACGAGCATTTGCCAGGAAAATATTACCACCGTTGAGTGCTGACGAGGGCTTTCTGTTCACCTACAATCAGGGTTGGATCGAGACCCTCGAAAAGTTATTGTCTGTGAAAATTAAAAATATACTACTTGACTAAAATTATACTACGTTTCGTTTTTCGTCGATTTTGTTTCGAATTATATTAATTATTTAATTTGTTAGTGAAACTTTGTTTTATTATTTACTAAAAATATTCAGAAATTTGTAAAATTGAGGCAACTGGATGTCTCTCGAACTTCGTGCTTGGCATTGACACGACGTAACGCGGCATACATTCCATACAATTATTGGACTTATTTTCTTTTACAACATCGCATGAAAGTAACAGGGATCAATGGAGTAAGTTGCTAGTTTATTTTAGGGTCAATGTTAAAAAGAAAAACGTCTCAACCAATAATAAAAGTCGGTCGGCCAGAAGATAAAATTATGGTATTTTTACGTAGTATACTTGCATTACGATACTACATACTACATATCACAAACATATGGTACAAATAGTATAATTATCCTACGAAATCCAACCCTGCCTACAATATGGTAACATTGAGAACACAGTAGATGTCGGATTTGTGTTGCCAACTACATATTTTTTATAAATACTCGTATGCAAAATTTATAAATTATTTAAACAAGTTACTCGGAGGGATCTTAGAGCATTCCTATGAGTCATTGGATCTTGTGATTGATATATCTGCAGCAATATCAAAGCTATATTTACACTAATATTATAAAGAGGTATGTTTCTTTGTATGTAGGGGTTATCTCTAAAACTATTGAATGAATCGGAGTTTTATTTTTCTTTAACTAGCCACCGATTTAACAACCCGAAAAATAATGTCACTGCACCTATTTAACTTCATACAAGAACATTTACCCCGTAACATTGCAAATATTATGCATTACCCCTTCAAACCCGAATCCACACAACGCAACAAAAATATAGACATTATACAAGTATATGCTAATTTGATCACGTTTTTCTTATTATTATTAAGTGAATTCACTTTTATTATGGTGCCAACAAAAAAATCAGCTGTTCCATAGAAAACTTAAATTAACTACTCCACCAAAATGTATGAAAGAAAAGATTATTTCTCACGAACTTTGAGATGAGCCCATAGTAAAAGTTGTTCATATTAATAGAAAAAGTTATCATCTTAACAACTCGTATAATATATGTTAGCAATTGTGGGCATAGTGACAATGTTTGAAAGTCTTCTAACACATCATCTCTTTGTGCGACAATCAGTGCGATGTACAAGAAGATATTTTTTATTTGCCGCGTTAATTTCAGTTTCATATTTCATAATCAGACTTTATTTCATTACAACTGTCAAGATTCGTATTCTAAATTCTATATTCCGAGACGGCAACACTTTTCGACGGCTTTTCATTCAACAAACAGTATTAGTCACGTCAAGAACACGGTACGGGTAGCTCGGATTGTGACTAGCTCAGTTTACTATATGCGAGTGCAATCTCTTCCAGTCTTTATGTGAGTTACTTGGATGTAAGAGCTTTCCTATGTACAGCCATTGGATTGGTGAATTATGACTTATTTCAGTGGTAGAAATATTATCGGACGGGATAAAGCAAAATTTAAAAATGTGTAAAAAATATATATGTGTTTATGGAACGTTTGGAACTTCGTGAGTAAAGTATTAATAACAATTTGGCCAAGTGCGAGTTGGACTCGCACACAAAGGGTTCCGTATCACTCTAAAATTACGGATGCAGAACCCTAAGAACATTATGATAAAATAACAATATACATGCCAAGGCAACATCAAGGCTACAAAAATAAGGCACTTAAATGGCAGCGCCTGACAAAAAATTAAGCACCGTCCGCGTAAGGAACCCTACTTTTTATTATTGTTTTATTTACTAAATTTTTAATTTGTTTGTGTTACGCTTTTTAAGTTTCTTGTATAGGTTGGGTAATCCTATTAAAAGGTAAACTGATATCTGAATTGTTGTCTTGCACTGTTCAAATACCCATGACGATTAAAATTTCAAGCTTCCGAAAATTTGTTAAAAACAGAATTAAATACTCGTGTAATGAAATCGTGAAAAACTATACATTTTATAGAGAAATTTTACAATACTTCATCTTATTTCCGACGTACTGTATTATCTTCTATTTCCCAAGCGATCGCTTTCACTACTCGTATAAATAGTCTTCTATTTCCCAAGCGATAGATTTCGCTATAAATCGTATAATCTTCTGTTCCTGGTAAATTTTTTTCTATTAAAAATCATTTCTTTTATTTCTGAAAGCATATTTAATATTACTATAACAAAATATTATTTATGTGTTAATAAAATAATAGCATGTACAGTCGACTGCAATTCAGGCTTCTTATTTGTAAACGATTTTATCGGCTCCAGCCTTTGGTTCGCTCGTGGTACTATTCATTATTCTGTGCTGCAACTTCACTCACATGGAAGTGTCTTTCAATCTTTGAGTAGTATCTGTGTCTATTTGTGTACAACTATGTCTTGGTCTCAAATCGGTCTCGATCACTGGGCAACTAATACCATCCATCCATCCATCCATCAGCCCGTGTTCGTTCACTGCTGGACAGGCCTTTCCAGATTTCGCCACTCATGGTGGTCCTCCATCCTCCTCATCCAACCACCATCCACAACGTCCTTCAGGTCGTCGGTCCAGCGGGCACGAGGTTGGCCTACACTAAACTACTCTTTGCTGTATGTGGCATCCATTCAAAAACCTTTCGGCCCCAACGGCCATCATGTCGGCGACAAATATGGCCACTTCAACTTACTGATTCTGCATGCTATGTCGGTTACTTTCGATCTCCGACGGATCTCCTCATTTCGGATTCTATCCATCAAAGATACCCCAAGCATAGCCCACTCCATAGCTCGCTGAGCGACCTTAAATCGGTGGATCAGGCAATTTGTAAGAGTTCACGTCTTAGCGCCATACATCATCAACACAAGAAGGACGCACTAGTAGTACATCCTAGCCTTTTACTAGTACCGAGTGATATTTATTAATCATTTTATGTCCTAGCGTAACTAGCCACCCCATACTCGTTTGAGTCTTTTAGTTTGTTTTCTATTTTCTCATTAAACACTGCAAGGACCCCTTCTCCATACTTGAGGGTTGTCAAAATTGTATAAACTTTACAGAGTGGAAAATTATTCATATATATAGAGATATACAATAAAAACATGAAAGCTATCAAAACTCGAATATATTGTATATCCAAGCATAATACGGAACTCCCGCCACGTGAGTGAACGGATTTTCGCTACTGAAAAATACTGACAGCAAATTCCATCCGTTCACTAGTTCGTTAACCCGCCATTGGTGCCGTATATGTCTTATAGGTGGTAGAGCTGATGCCGGGCTCGACTGTGAAGGTACCACCATCTTACTCGGAAATCCTCCCGAAGTTATTCGGGGAGAGTAAGAGAACAGCTCTCAGGCAAAACCAGGCGGCCCACCATTGCCTGGGACCGATGGATGGCGGTATATCGATCCCCAATTGCCGGGCCTTATATAAAACAGACTGGTGACGGGCAGCGGCGTCACTGGTGCAAGGGTTTCGGCACCGCGCTCACCAACCCGCCTGCCCAGCGTATGTGAGTATGGGCATTTCTTCCAGGAGGACCACCAAGAGTGGCGAAATCCTGGAAAGGCCAATGTACAGCAGGATATCTGTAGACCGGGTGGTTAAAAAAATTGTGATAACTTTTACAACTGCCATCGATTTGTGTCGTGATTTCGAGTAGATGCTTCACTACACGCCCCCCGCCTTCAGTTCACCCCGCGACGCCGAAGCGGCACACGTTCTCGAGTTATGGCACTAACCCAGTCTGTGAGACCGGCGTCACCAAACAGTAAGTCAATATATTTTTTTATTTTTTGGTCTACTGTCAACACTTTTATTTGATTTGATAATATTGCATAATGTCATAAGACTGGCCAAGGCTGATGAAGGCTTAAAACTATAGGATTATTTAAGTTTTTAAATTTAAAATGTTTGTAAAAATGATAATTTTAAGTGTTCCAAATAGACATAAGACATTTATTTGATAATAATAATAATTATTATTAGCAATGTATAATTCCTAATAAAAGAGCTATGATTTATGATATACCTTTGTTTTAATATATAAGTATATATTTAAGTATAATTAATTTTAACACTAAGTCAACTATAAGTAAAATTAATAGTTAATTCATGTAAAAAAAATATATTGAAAATCCCGGTGTGTGGGACCGGCGTCACCAACGATGTAAGTTAAACCGACATCACCACTGGCGGGTTAATACTATGTTGAAGGTAAGGCTGGGTATATTCTGATATTTAAGTTTCCAATCGGAAGTAAAATTAGGTTATTTCTTCATGACATCACTAATCCTTTGTTGCTTGCAGTGATACAAGATAAATTCAATGATACCACATGTATTCGTCAAAACGATTTTGAGTTCATTATTTTATCGCTCGCGTTAAAATACCATAAATGTCTACCATTGCTTAAGGTCGTTCCTACGTGAGTAAAACTTATAAAGTAAATAATTATTAACACACGTATTAAGCCTCCTTTTACAAACAAACAAATACTCTATAATGTCCATCCATCCATCAGCCTGTTTCGTCCACTGCTGGACATAGGCCTTTCCAGGATTTCGCCACTCTTGGCGGTCCTCCGGGAAGAAATTCCCATACTCGCACACGCTGGGCAGGCGGGTTAGTGAGCGCGTTGCCGAAACCCTTGCACCAGTGACGCCGCTGCCCGTCACTAGACTGTTTTTTATAAGGCTTGGCAATTGGGGATGGATAAACCGCCATCCATCGGTCCCAGGCAATGGTGGGCCGCCTGGTTTTGCCTGAGAGCTGTTTGTTCTCTTACTCTCTCCTGAATAACTTCAGGAGGATTTGCGAGTAAGATGGTGGTACCTTCACAGTCGAGCCCGGCATCATCTCTACCACCTTACTCTATAATGTGCACCTCTTTATAGATAAAAACATACAGATAAATATTACACATGTAAAAGAAGGTAACATTTGGTGGCCTTATCAATAACACGATATAATGGTGGCCTAAGCTGTATCTTCCAGACAACTTTTACTTCCTCGAAGTGGATTTTTTTGTAACAGGTCTATTAATTACCATGACATAGGACTTGAGAGGTTTTTAACGTTTATTAAACGAGAAATGAAATTAAATATGGGTAAAATAGGTAATGGACTTGAACAACTAACTTTACAACATTAAAAGGCTATGTAAATTTTATTTTTGTCACTCGCGTGACTTTTGTCGTACGCAGTGCGAGATCGGCGGATTCAGCTCAAAAGAGAAAAAAGTAAGTTTTTGAATTTTATAAAAAAAACTGAAATACCTAGCAAAATTTCCAAAATCAAATATCTAGATATTGTTAGAACCCATATAATAAAATATGTTTGAGTTCTGTACATGATCCCCGATTCGTCAAACGAGGAGAAAAAGTGTGTTTGAAGACCTCATTTCAGTAATTATTACTATCGAGGAAAATTTAACAAAACGTGTTTTTCAAAATCAAAACCCTAGATTATATAGTCAAAATACATATACCAAAAATTCATTACAATTTTCCGTTTACTTTATGAAATACACAGAAACAAACCATCCGTATATTTTTACATAGCGCCCTTTTTGCTATTATTTTCTTTTCATTTCTTTGCGATGAAGTTGCTTCTTTTCTACCACAAAAAAATCGAACAAAGATGGAATTATGGTTACGATTGTTGGCACTTTGTGGAACGATAATATTACTTGTTCCGAAGAACGTTGTTGAAACCGGTTAAGCAGAATAAAAAGCTTTTACAGATTTCTAAAAATAAAGTGCCTTCGTCGTAACAATCAATCAAAAAGCTTCGAAAAAATATAAAGAAATACATTGCATGTCTTATATTTTACGGATCTAATGGTTTACTTAATGCTATATATAATTCTCATTAGAATATGTCCAAGTGCAACGATTTTACCGCTCGCTAAAGATTTAATAATTCTTTCTTTTGTAAATATAGGTTATATTTTATTTTAATAAAAATAAGATTTCAGTTTGCAAATTTAATATTTGTGAATCAAGTTGGGAGCAAAAGCGCTGCATAGCTGCTTTATCGGCGTGCGTTGATCAAATGGTTAGTTATACGTGATCAAACTAGTATAATATAAAAATAAAAACTTTTCTTTTACTTATTTGCTTTTGTGATAGTCTTCAGCATTACATCGCTTACCCCCTTCAATAACATCACAAATATACACTTACCACAACATATACACTTACACTTCTACACAACAACATACTTTCACCCACCATATTCCACATCCTTGACACTCCTGCAATCATTCATCCACCTGCTTGATACATCCTATAATAGTATCCACTTGGTCTACACATTTACTCAACTCATTGAAGCATCTTCGTGCTGTGTTCTGATTTAAGTACCCTCCTATTGTTATTATATTTTATTTTATTCACTTATTTTGTTCTGCAATTTTAAAATTCATGTGTCTTCATACTAATGTATCTTCTGCTACGTCTAGATGTCTTAGTTTAATTTAAATTCCTGAAATTATGTTTTAATTTGAAAAAAAATGTGCTGTTTGTTTTGAATAAATTAATTTTCAATTCATTTCAATTTCAATAACCATTAATGTTATTTCTATAAGTCCTCTTTTAAGTTTTCTCGTTAAGAACTTTCACCGGATTCAGTTTAAAATCACAATTGGAACGTAATTGGAACTCTGTCGTTCCTTTAATTTTATTTGAAATTAAATTTCTTTCAATTGAATTTCAATATAAAACTGATTTCTCGGTTTCACTTGTAAAATTCTAATGTAAACTAAGACATTCAGCAAAGTATAAATATTAATACAAATTGGTGTATATAGAGTGTTTGGGACATCAATGTAAATATTTTTAGAAATGATAAAGGAAGTGTTTTAAACCTTTTTTGACCAAATTTATATAATGCAAAGTCTACTGTTTTCGAGTCATAACACAAGAACACGTTTTTGTTGTTGTTTTTTAGAATTATATTTGGTAATTATCTTAAATGTTAACTGTCATTTCATTGCAAATTGCAATTACCTCTATTAAAGTAGACAAATGAAAAATTGTTATAAAAAAGTACTGCACTTTGCATAATAGTACTTTCAGTCAAAAATGTTTAGAATCACTTCGTTTATCATCCCGGAAAATATTGACATCGGTGTCCCATTCTGTAAAGTCGCCGTCAATGGAAATTGTGAACTATGTAAACAAACTGTTTTCTCAATTTTTCTCAAGGTTATGTCACGGAGTCTCACTAAACATTATTCCAAATCATAAAGCATCAAGTCCCACCTGCCATTCACTGTATTTCATCATGAAATATTCAATAATCACTAGTTAATTACGGAAAATCATAGAATCAATAGTCAAATTCAAAGCCGTTTTATCTGGCTTCCTATAATGTGTCTCCGCACATTAGTTCCGCCAATATCTAGTTTTAAGTGAATGAATCAATAGTCAATTCTGTACTGCGTCGAGATTGCTGTCATATTTTTTTCTAATCGAATCTGTATTGTCTTTGAAAATTAGTGATGTACGAATCTATTTGAATATAAACCTATTTTATTCGTGATGCTATTTTATTCCGTCATTTTTTTTTTGACAGCGTTACTTCATAATCTTTGACATAAACGTATGTGTGATTCTATCGAGAGCTGTGTGATCTTCCATGACCCGGAAGGAGCGTTGCTCTAAAATCTTTTATGTTTTCGGTATTCTAACGACTTGGCTTCTCTTACTGATTTTATCGTCATAGTAATGGACAATGCCCCATATCATTCGCGTCAAATCGAAAAGGCACCCAACATGAGTTGGCGGAAGGAGGCTATCCAAAACTAGTTGCGCGAAAAAGAAATCAAATTTCAAGAAACCGAAATCAAAGCGAATCTCATCGCCAAAGTAGACAAACAAAAATATTAAAAAATGTATGTAGATGAGTTGGCGGCATCAAAAATGTGAGTTTTGCGCCTTCCACCATATCATTGCGAGCTTAACCCGATAGAGTTGATATGAGCGCAAGTAAAAGGTTACGTTGGAAAGAACTACAAAACATTCAAAATGGACGATGTGAAGATTTTGTTGGACCAAGGTTTGGCGCGGATCGGGCCAGAACAGTGGGCGAAATGTGTAGTTCATATCCTAAAAGTAGAAGAAAAAATAAAAGAAGTGGATGGGATAATAGATACGGCCACCGACGATGTGACGGAACCATTTGTAATTGACGTGGGCGATTTGACTAGCGATTCATCAGAATATTTTAGCGATGAATCAAATGAAGAAAATTAATTAAGCACCTAACATATTTTAATCACATACTTACCCATCTGTAGATAGTTCACCTATTCATAGACAAAGACAACATGGCGCTTTGTTTACATAGTCCACAATTTCTATTGACGGCGACTTTATATTAAAATTTTAAGTAAAATTTTAATTTATTTTTACAATGTTGGATTAATTTATGAAAAGGTAATAAAAACTTTATGCTAAAATAGTACAAAATTATGTTTAAAAAAAAATAATGATAAAATAATAATTATGAAAATAAAATAATTTGGCGATATTTAAGATTTTATATTGTAGATACTTTTCTTTTTTCTTGATCAACGGATAATAAATAGACAATTTATAAAATACCATTCAGCCAATTTATTTTCAAAAAGCTCCTCAAAAATCGGTAATGAATTAGTTATAGTTAAAAAAATGGGTAGTAAAGGTACCTCTCCCTTTTAACCAGATACGAACATGGCTTTGAGAGAGGACCAACTCTGAACATGACGAGCCATGGCTAAGCATGACAACCTGCAGACAGACGAAAGCGGTCTTACCCACCGTGGAACGTCGCCTGACAAAGAAACTGTTCCAACTTCCGCACGATGGTAGGGCTAATTACGGGACAAAGCAACCTTAACAGACATTTTTATAATAAAGGTCTAATGGACATGGACAGCTCTCTGTCCAGAGCCTGCATGGTGGCCGAAGAAACACCAACCCACGTGTCAATAGACTGCGTAGATGTCAGCACACAACGGGTACCCTCGGTGAACCGGGGACGCTCGGTCCTGTGATGACCTAGGTCGCGTCTTGGGATTCTGGCTAAACAAACTCGCCAGGTGAGAAGAAGAAGAAGAACCCCTGTAAATCTTGATATCTTGGAATTAGAAATGGCTGCCCGCTTTGATTGTTTAGTTACAGAAGTGTGCGAATTAATGTGATTAGTATTATCATTTTTGAGTTTTCGATGTGATTTTTGATCAGATGTTTTGGGGATGTTTCTCATACAAGGTACTGGGTCCTTAGTTCCAATCAACGGTATGATGAATAGTGAGAAATATAAACATTTATTAGATACAAAACATTGTGTGATTAATTTGTGATTAATTTTCTTGTTCACATTAATTCGCACACTGCTGTAGCATAAACTAATCGAACACTAAAAGTATTTCATCCAGCGAACGAAAAAAAGCATCAAAGTTTGGTTAGCGCTGAAAAATAATCCCACGGTGGCAACGTAACTTGACTAATCATGAGATTCTAAACGTATAAATGAATGATGAATGAGTAAAAATGAAAATGAATAAAAATTATAAATAAATAATATATGTTTTTTTAAAGCTTTTATTGTGTATCTTATAAACATAAGAACATAATAAATAGGAAAAAAATTGCTCAAGATGTATTTCTGGCCCTACTAGCCCCCTATCAGTTAAGATGTACCTATGTTAGTTATTTTACAAAGTATATAGATAAGGTACTTATTTACAAAGAGAAGAAAGAAAAAAGGGGGTTTATTTACATACAATTAACCTATTTTATTTGGTTAAGATAGTGACGCAATAAAAGCTTTTCCTATCATGGGTAAGTTGCTAAAACTTTTGAGTGCTCACGTAGGGTTTAGTAATAAATTGGTCACGTAACTGAAGCCTGGTTGTTTCTAACAGACAACACTTAGTAGCAGAAAAAAGTTTCAGCTTCAGTTGTTTATACCGATGTAACCCATATTTACCCTGAAACACCCGTAATACCTTTTGAATAAACATGGCAGCTATTCCATCTACTACTTCTTTCTCACTTACATACTATCTACTTATTCTTGTCCTTACATTTGTTTCTAATTTATCTTTTCTAGTTTGTAATGCACTCTAATAATATCTACTTAACATTGATTGCTCTGAGCTACTTCTATATTCACATATGGCAAAACAGATAACATAAGAGACAATATCTAGAAGTCAATGTCAGTATATTCTCAACCGCTCAAATTCCATAATGATGTATTGTAATCGGGCGAACGAAAAAACAGAAAATTCATATTCATATTCACATAACTGTGAAATACGCTTTAAAAAAATAATGACTTCCTGCACCTAATAGAATGAAGATGGGCGACTTCGTTTGTAGCGCATTTTATCGCGCTTGTCGAGCAATCGACCAATCATAGCGCTTATGTTAATCGAGGTGTGCGATAAAACGGGCGACAAACGAAGTGGCACGTCATCATACTACCGGTGCTGGAGGTTGTTTATTTTATTTTATTTTATTTATTACACTTAATGTACATTTACACGAAAACATGAAGAAGGATATTAAAAATATTTCATAGAGTACAAAGGCGGCACTTATTGCTAACGACAATATCTTCCAGGCAACCTTTGGGTGAAATAGTAGATAAGGAATAAAACATAAAAAGGGAGCGTGCAAACGAAAAAAGTAAAATGATAATAAAGTAAAATACGTGAGTAGATAACATAAGTGATTCCTACCGCTATAATAAACTGATATATAAACATACACAAAAGTTTGTACCACTTTGTTTACCACTTTGGTACTGACCACTTACCGAGTCTTCAGTATAAATTTGGCTACAAACAAAAGTCACCTTATATAGACACGACTTTTTCATTACTTTATTGTGGGTAAGTATAGACTTTCAATAAACCTAGAAATAAAATAAAATAAATATGACGTAATCACATTATCATAACATTTCTTTTGCACGAAAATTTTTCAAATGACAAAAAAACAGTGCGTTAAAGTTTTTATTGTTGGTTATGCTGTGTCAGACTTTTTGTTTTTTTTTTTCATTGACTCCTATTCTCGTGTTGCAAATATTAGATTTAGAGCTGCCATAACGTAAAACTATTCATTGCAAAATAGGCTTTAACGCAGATGGATAAAAGTTAAATGAGCTTGTATTAGTTTAGATTTTTCCACTCTAAATTTAAAGTTTGCTGCACGAGAATAGGTCACATTATAATAGTTTGGGGAAAAACTCTTTTCGCAAATAGTATGTATGTATGTATGTATTTGGCTACACCATTTGCATCTGGATAGTTTTGGTATTATTAAAAAATTTAAACTTTAAAAAAGATAATTCCAAATTCAAATTAGGTAAAACGTGTTTGTTTTTCTTACTGTTAAGATGAGTTGATCTAATGAAGAAATTCGATACATTTTAAAATTTTACTACAAAAAAGGTAAAAATGCAACGCAAGCCGCGAAAACAATTTGTGATGTCTATGGACCTAGTGCAGTATCTGTGAGAGTAGCACAAATTTGGTTTAAGCGTTTTCAATCCGGAAATTTTGATGTCAAAGATGCACCTCGCTCTGGGCGCCCTGTTACGGATAAAAAGATGCCATTTTTGAAAAAGTGGAGAACAGTTTTAGCGCATTTGAAAAAAGCTGGCTGAACAAAAAAGCTCGATATTTGGGTGCCTCATGAGCTCACTGAAAAAAACTTAATGATCCGTGTACTCATTTGTGATTCTTTATTACGACGTAATGAAACCGAACCATTTTTGAAAGACCTGATAACTGGTGATGAAAAGTGGATCACGTACGACAAGAACGTGTGAAAAAAGTCCCGGTCAAAGGCTTCACAGACTCTGGCAAAACCCGGGTTATCTCGCAACAAGGTAATGCTGTGTGTATGGTGGGATTGGAAGGGCATTATTCATTATGAGCTGTTACCGCCAGGCAGGACCATCGATTCTGACCTCTACTGCGAATAACTGATGAGATTAAAGCAAGAAGTTCAGAGAAAGCAGCCGGAATTAGTCAACAGAAGGGGTGTGGTTTTTCATCGAGATAACGTTAGACCTCACACATCTTTAGCCGCTCAGCAAAAATTAAGAGTTTGGCTGGGACGTATTAATGCATCCGCCGTATAGTCCTGACCTTGCACCTTCAAATTTGCACTTGTTTCGGTCAGAATTCTTTAGGCAGTGTCAGGTTAACATCACGAGAGGACTGCCAAAACCACTTATCGCGGTTTTTTGATCAGAAGCCCCTGAATTTCTACAGCAATGGGATCATGTCCCTACCTACAAGATAGTAGAAAGTTATCGAACAAAATGGCACCTACATGCTTTAGTTAAATGTAAATAAACTTTATTAAAAATAATTTTAATTTTCACATAAAATGCGAAGAAACCTTTTCCCGTATTTCCTACGGAATATTTTACTTGATTGCAGCGAGCAAATGGTATTCCATTCTTATCAAAATTCCTAAAGTTCCCCAAATTCATTACCCTTAATCGACAAACTTAAAGTGCCTTAACTTTGTCAACTTAGTAACATAGCCATGCTAGCTTGACGGACTAGATAGCAACTAAATTTAAGTTAGCCTCTAGCTCGGTTGCAATTTCGCCACCACGGAATATGGGGATGCAGTAAGCCTGTGTGATATGTTTAAGGAATTTAAAGTATGCTGCCTTCACATAAGAAGAGCTGCGGCATCTTAAATTGATTGTTTCTTGCCCACTCAACATAAAACCTTGTATGTTTATGTTTAAATGGATATTTAAATTAATATGAAGACCTTTATAAACACTAGCATAGTACACATGCCAGTTATTTTGCGTGCGAGATGCCGCCTACTAACCCAAAGTATAAAAAGTAGAAGCCGCGCCTTTTGAAGACTGGTTAAATGTCTGTATATCAAAAATAAATAAAAAACCGACCAAGTGCGTGTCGGGCTACGCGCAATGTAGGGTTCGAAGTTGCCCGGTACATTTTATAAGTTGGTCTACTAATACAGACCGCGCCAAACTTCTAGTCCCATACATTAGAGGGACCAAAAGTTTGGCACGACCTGTACTCGTAAACCTGTGAAGCCTGCTTAAATGTGATAGTTTTCCTTTTAAATTCATTATATATACTACTTCTGTGAACTTTTTCACATTTCTATAAACAACCGTTTAGCCGGTAGAGGGGGTGACGCTCCACTGTAACTAAAATTTTCACTTTAGAGCTTAATATTTCACCAACGGATCCCTAAATCGAAAAATGGTTTTCACACACCCACAAGGTTTTTAAACGACCTATCCAACGATACCCCACACTATGGGTTAGACGAGAAAAAAATAATAATCTTCCCCGGTCTACGGATATGAGAGGCACCAAGAAAAAAAAAATCCAGGTTTTAATTTACCATTTTCTTAAATTTATATGGTCAATTGATCACTATAAACATAATTAGAAGTACGAGTACCTACGGGACTTCTTATTTACTGCAATTTTCCTTATGAGCGCCGATAGTAGAGTCGCAAGTTTGTATAGCGGTAACTACTAAAGCAAACAATTGAAAGTGCTATTATGGCAAGGATGAGACTCGCTAAAGACAGAGAAACTCGGTGCCAGATATATGAGGCCTATGTCTCGAAATGGACATCCCAATAAAATTACAGGTGGACTGAATACGATTTGTAGTGCTTGACGTGTTGATTGTGTTTTAAGGTTTAATTTCACTACAAGCCATAAATATGCAATGCACATGTAAAAAAATATAATAAATATTTATCTGTAATGTCTTAATAATTGTTTTTAAAAAAGATATATTATTATAAAGAGTTGTGTTGAAAAAAACAGCATTTTGTAATACAGTAATTTAAATAAATGTTAACTTGATTGTAACTCAAATTATACTGTGATAATTGTTATTTCCAAATTCGCATAATTATTTTTCAACGACAAAATTTTGATAAATTAGAAATATAAAGGCTTTTTTGTAAAATTCAGAGAATTTTTGCCCCGTTTTAGGCTTGGGCGTTATTTTATTAACACTCCCTATAGCTAATGTGTTGACCGGAGTCACTATAATGATAATAAAACAAAAAACCACATCCAAACCCGTTGAGTGGTTCCAGAGTTAAAGCGTTTATTCAATTTTTGCCCTGCTTCCGGCTTGGGCGTTATTTTATGAACACCCCTTATATTCTAACAATAACTCATTACATTTAAAATTTCGCGAAAATCTTCAATGTACAGATGCGACTTTTTTACTACTTTATTATTAGTACATGGTATATATGGTATATATTATATATGGTAGAGCTGATGCCGGGTTCGACTGTGGAGGTACCACCATCTTACTCGCAAATCCTCCCGAAGTTATTCGGGGGAGAGTAAGAGAACAGCTCTCAGGCAAAAAAACCAGGCGGCCCACCATTGCCTGGGACTGATGGATGGCGGTATATCCATCCCCAATTGCCGGGCCTTATATAAATCAGACTGGTGAGGGGCAGCAACTTCACTAGTGCAAGGGTTTCGGCACCGCGCTCACCAACCCGCCTGCCCAGCGTGTGTGAGTATGAGCATTTCTTCCAGGAGGACCGCCAAGTGTGGCGAAATCCTGGAAAGACCTATGTCCAGCAGAGGACGAAACAGGCTAATGAATGGATGGATATAGAAGTATATAGATTAACTATTATGACAAGACTTTGAACCCTAAAAGACGATTGGCGATCCCTTTACTGGTAAATTCTAAAACAATAATGAAATAGAAGAAGTTGAAAGTAGTTTACGTTACTAGTACAGATGTAACTCGATATATATTTAATGTTATCTCGGCCAACTCAGTGGAGCATTTAACAAGGGAATTAGAAATTTGTTCGGTAAATAAGAAATTGTTTGTAACCACATTATAACGCCCAAGTGGCTAACCTGCGAGCCTAACCTACCAGAAAATGTTCCCAGGTAGCTCTTTATAAGCCCACCATTTCAGGAAGTTTAAGTTAAACTAATCTGTATTACCAGGGCACAAGATTTCATTCAGGAGAAGGACAGAATGAAATGAATTCAGACCATTAATAATTCCGCTGGGAACATCCGTTTTCCTACTGAATAGACATGTACAATGTACATGGCCTTTATGTTACAAGTATGTATGCGTTTTCCAATCAATCTTCCACGCAACTTATTTGGGAAACTGAAGTGGCAGTTCTATTTTTAGCCAATTTACTACCTTATTCTTTTTAGGGTTCCATAGTCTGACAAGGAACCCTTATAGTTTCGCCATGTCCGTCTGTCCGTCTGTCCGCGGCTTAGCGCAGATACTATTAGTACTAGAAAGCTGTAATTTGGCACGGATATAAATATTAATTACGCCGACAAAATGGTAAAATAAAATTGAAAAAAATTTTTTTTTATGGTACCTCTCGTACATGTAAACTGGGGATGAATTTTTTTTCCTCGTCTATCCCATAGTGTAGGGTATCGTTGGATAGGCCGTTCAAAAACATTGTGGGTGTGTGAAAACCATTTTTCGATTTAGTGAAAATTGGTGAAATATTAAGCTTTAAAGTGAAAATTTTAGTTAGAGTGGAGCGTCCCCCCCCCCCCTTCGGCAAAACTGTTGTTATAAAATGTGAAAAAATTCACAAAAGTAGTATATATAATGAATTTAAAAGGGAAACTATCACAGCTAAAAAGACTATACAGGTTTACGAGTACAGGTCGCTTTTGGCCCCCTATAATGTATGGGACCAGAAGTTTGACGCGGTCTGTATTAGTAGACCAACTTATATGTACCGGGCAACTACAACACGCACACGCCCGACACGCACTTGGCCGGTTTTTTTAGATAGTTTTCTCTACTGTATTCCCTTTATAGCGTAGACACTGACTGACCAAAAATAGAAAATAAAGTTAAACTTTTCATACATTATGATACCATTAAATCGCAAAGCCCTAGTAATCTATAAAGGTAGGATTAACCCGAGCATGTTTTCAAGATGAAACCAAGCGGGGAAAATAAAAGCGGGTAAAAAGGGGATCAAATTGTTTTTTATTAAAAGGGATATCGGTAACTCGATATTGTTTTTCATTATGATTAAAAAGCTTTTATCATTGAAATGACTTGTTATTCATTAAAAATGTGCCTTACAAACGTTTATCCACCAATCAATCATGTTTAATTGTTAACACAGGTGATACGAACACTATGTTTTACCCGTGAAGGAAAAGGCATACCATTTTTTATGAAATAACTTACATATTTACTAACATATAGACACGTCTAACATAAACGTTAGATACTAGATTTGTACAAAAATATAAAATAACTAAACAATATTTAAAATGAATTTAATGAAATAATGATGATCACTAGTTAGTTTTTAATTTACATGTTTGGCAATACGTAGTAGGTTCTTTGACTAGAATATTCTCTGTTCTTTTTATTATTGAGCTTGTAATTCTGACACTGAAAGTCTTCACAGATAAATCCATGATAGTTCTCTCTCACCACATCAGATTGATTGGTTCGCTAGGCTTCCGTAATTTAAAGTTGGTAACACAGATGAATTGCTGCCGTTACAAAGTCATACTGGACGTTTAAATGTTCGCTGCTTCTTAGCTAACTAACACCCGATAGTTTTTATTTTATTCAATTTCTATAACTACCTGCATTATATTTGTGTCTGTTATTTTATTTCATCTACTTTTTGGTCGTCGTTTGTCAATCTAACAAAATATCCTAAAACTTGTTATCTTATTGTGTACCCAATACATATAATATATCCTCACAGAAATATCAATTTAGTGTTGTACTTATGTAAAGAAATTATGTCTATCTTATACGAGAATAATAATATACTTATGTAATATTTGTGTGTAGTTTATTTAACAATTTTAAAATTATTATCTATTAGTGTATACATTGAGCCATATTTTGTTTATTTTGTCTGTAGATAAAATCAATTTTCTTTGTCCGTGTAAAATATTTAAGTACCCTCGAATTGGAAACACTGTTCCCCAAAGGACAATTATATTAGTTTGGGGTTCAGAGTCTTAACTATCTTTTTTGTAAACCAATTGTTCAATAAAGAAATTTGATTTGAAATTTGATTGACATGGATCAATATTAATGTACGCACTAGTATATTACGTATATTATATCCCCTTTGTACACCATCTCTATAAGATGAAACGTTTTTTAATATTTTCGAATATCAAGACCGCGACATAGAAACCAAGACATTTTAAGAAGTCGTCTGTCTGTCTGTCCGCGGCTTTGGTCAGAGACTCTTGGTACCAGAGAGCTGTAATTTAGCATTTAGCATCATTCAAATATATTGTGGGTGTGTGAAAACCATTTTCGATTCAAGGATCCGTTTGCGAAATATTAAGCTTTAAAGTGCTAATTTTCGGTAGAGTCAAGTGGCGCCCCCCCAGTCAGCTTAACGGTTGTTTTTGGAAATGTGAAAAATTTCGCGGCGGTACTTTACATAACGAAGTAAAAAGAAAAGCTATCACAACTAAGTTGGTTTCACAAGTTAACGGGTTATCGTCAACCAGATGTGGTCCCGTTTTTAGACATAATAAGTCGTTAAAGCGTGAATTCAATCATGTTTATTTTGGTGTCGATTCGGTGTAACACTAATTAAGTTATTAGACAGGACTAACCTTATTTTTAGTATCCTGTCCCTGCTTTTTTGACACAGAAAGAAAAAGACAGAATACTTAAATTTAATTCTGTCAAATAACTAATAAATAAATAATAATTACACCAAATAGATACCAGTATCAAACAAAAATCCCCCTTCTAAGTCCGCATATCGTAACGGGCAACTACGGAACCTTACACTGCTTTACTTTTTCTTTATTCGAATAAAATCGTACAGTTAGAATTTTCAGCTTAAAGTAATTAACAAAATAACATTTTGAAAGAAAACTGTCGCTTTTTGACACGTGAAAAATGAAAGTGTTAGAGCAAAATAGTTTTCTCTGAATACGTTCCCCTTAATAGCCACCTCAGCAAACGGCTTGGTTCTTACTCTTCCCTAGTTTGAACTCGCCAGATCCTTATAAATATATCTACCCACATGTATACCTAAAAGTACTGACGTTAAGAAATGTGATTTGATTTATTTGTATTCAGTCGTACGCTCACCACCCTCATGTTTGGGACGTAATAATCGCCGGTGAAAAGCGGGTGCACCAAGTAGGTATGCTCTGTGACTAGCATTTCACAGTTCACACTTGGGAACACCTCTGACACCCCCTCGGGGATTCATGTCGTGAAGATATGTTTTTCAAATAAACTATAAACGTGTCTTGTTTCAGGATTAACCTTGACTCTGTGGTAAAACCCAAGATTAAGGCGAGGTTATCCAGAGAAATCTGTCCTGCTCCAACGCTTTCATTTTACACATGATTATTCTGCTCAGCAAAAGCGGGCCGCTCAGAAAACTCACGATTTCGAGGTGTTTTTATTTATTATTTTGGAATTAGAGTGATGGGTTTTAATATGACGGCCGTTTTATATCACAATTTTCACGACGTTTATTTTAGTATAAGCTTTATTGTCTAGAACTTAATATATCTCAGATGAAATGATATTTAGATCTTAGTTTAGACCTATCTTTGCGATTTAATTGGATCGAGCGAAATGTAAGAAATCGTGTATCGAACAGCCGAAATATTAAGATCAAAGAGTGAAATATGACACATATTTTTTTACAAAATTTAATCTACGTTATTTATTGGTTTAAAATGAATTTGAAAAGAGACAAAATGGGATAACCCCCCCTTAACCAGGCCCCTAATTCTGTATCGTAAAATCAGTAGTCAAACCACCGTCGAAAACATACATATCCGCTTAACTAAGGATGACTTGAAATGACGTCACAATCCGTAAATAGTTCAATACCTATTGCAGGTTATTTTGTAAGTTAATTTTTTATCAGTTTTATTGAATAGAAACCATAGTTGGAAACCAATTCAAAAATACGCAATAGGCCTGTAGATGACCGGTAAAAGTCCAATTAACAATTATTAAAGAATAATTCGTACTTCAACCATCGGAACTTGGTAAATTTTAGGTTTTACCTGTTGATCCCAGGATTAAACGCTATTTAGGCTTTTAAGTAAAACATAAAAACTATCGTCAAAAAAATCGCAGTTTGTAAAATAATTAACAAACTCTGGTAAAATATCACAGTCTGTTTACGCAATAATTCAAACTGTCGTCATACAATATTGCAGTTTGTATGATAATTACAGTTATCCTTATTTTAAACATTAAAATTGAGGACTGATTTACTGAGTTCTTTAAAAAACTAAAAGATTCACATTGGTCCTTCATCTTACGCCCACGTCTTGTTTGTCTTCCTTCTTTTGTAGATACAGATACAGACTTCATTTTACAAAATCAAAACCTAAATTCGGAAATATTTTTGACTAACTGACACCTATTTGACGACGTCAAACTTAAGCATATGAGAACATATTCTACGCAGGTGCACTGTTACGTTTGTACAAAATATATTATTGATTACCTTTCTTTGCACTTGAACTTTTTTTAATATCGATTTGCAGCATCTTTTCGGTCATATCAGCATTAACAAAAATCTTTCATTTCTTCCGACATTACGGTTAAATCTCGTCATAACAGCGTCATTTGGCCATCATGCCAAGGGGTTCAAGCCATTCAACAAACCATCAGCAAAATATTGTTTGATGTTTTTATGTGCTCTTTGCTAACTGTGGATGCGAAAACAATAACCCGATTTCCATGTTCCATGTTCGACTGTTTCCCTAAAGCTTGCAAGAACAGAAGTTGTTCCTATTATTATTGTACATGCAGCCAATCTGTGTTTCGATAAAGGTATTTTCCCAACTCCTCTTAAGCAGTCATTAATCACTCCTGTGTATAAGAATGGAGATAGCATCAGTAACTACAGACCCATCTCAGTATTGCCCGCAATCTTTAAAATTATGGAAAAATTGCTTAACCTGTCCGGTTATCGTGCATTTTTGCAAGTTTGCAAATTTTCCCGCCAATTTTATTGTTGGCTATATCTCCGGAACTAGTTGTCCAATTCTAATGCAATTTTGTTTTTCTAAAACCAGATAAAATTTCCTACAAGAAAACATTTTTTTTTTTTCTTAGGGTAAGTTAGGGGGGGTTTTCTCCTTGAAAAAATCTTAGTTATATATATGAATATATGTACGTATACTATATATATATGTCTTTTCAAATTTTATAATATTAAAAAAAACTATAAAGAATAATAAAAAAAATATAACTCTATACATATATTAAAAAAAAAAAGAAGATTTGGGCCTAAAATAACAATCCACAACTTTTTTTTATATCATTATAATTTTTTTTTTTTATTATTATTTTATTGCTCATCTTAATAGCTTTCGAAAAATACCCATATCACTGGGTTTATAATATATTAACTAACAATAATATTTTTTTATTTACAATTCGGCCTGGGCGTGACGATCGTCACGACTGTAATTCTACGGGCAAACGACTTCTTAATTATTTAAACAAATATAACATATTATCTGACTGTCCGTTTGGTTTCCGACAGGGTAAGTCACCTGCCCGAGTTTACAAAAGGTCGCGCAAACTAAATATCTTGGTATCATCCTTGACCAGCGACTATCATGGTACGCACATCTTGAACATGTGACATCAAGAATTCGGAAATTGACTTGGATTTTCAAAACTCTAAGATGTGTTGTGCCAAGAGTAGTTGATGGTCCGGGAAAGACCAGTAGGGATCTTTTCAAAGAAATATATATAGCACTCGTACAGTCTATCAAAAGTTATTGCATCCCTATTTGGGGTGGCGCGGCAAAAACTAAGTTCCTTGTGGTAGAACGGGCTCAACGTGGCTTGATTAAGGTCATGTATTTAAAAAAAATGAGATTTTCTACAGATAGCTTATACCGACTAACTAAACTGGCTACCGTTAGGAAACTATATATTACCCATGCAGTGCTAAAACTTCATAAGAACCTGCCATTTGTCCCTAACATGACTGACAGAAGAAGGAAAAACAATGCTGTGGATGTGCCAAAAACAAACACAACCTCCGCTAAAAGACAGTTCACCAGACGTGCAGCTCATCTGTACATTATAATAAACAAGGAACTAGACATATATCCCAAAACACTTCACGATTGCAAGAAAATTATTCCTTCATGGTTAGAAACAAAATCATATGATGAGATAGAAGCTATAATAGAAAAATAATGAAGGCTACAACTACATTTTATGCAGTACTCACACATACACACACGCACCCTCTCACACACGCACGCACACATACACACAGATGCACCCCCTTACACAAACCATACACGTACATGGCTAAATTGGACTTAATGCTGAAATTGAATTTAAACTTAAATATAATTACCTTAATGTATTCCTGTGTGCAATTTTAAGCAAAATGTTATTTTTAGGTATAATTAGTTTTCTAAAGAGGGCGGTGCCTCCCAACTCAAGCCTTTCAAGCTTACAAGGAGACACCAGCCACTATTTATGTTAGTTTAACCTATTTAAACGAAATAAAACATTTTTCTATTTTTATATTTATTTTATGTTCACAATAATCCACCAATACGAAAAGTTGGAATTCTGAACTATATACCGCGACGATTACTGTCGGACCGAAACGGTTTCGGAAATAGAATGTATTTGCTTACAAAACAAGTTTAAGGAAGTGACTAAAGGACTGCTGGGGGTCCTTTGATTTTTAAAATTATTGAACCGTAAGTCATTATTTAGCTGTTGGAATATAAAAACATAGCACGAAATAATAAACTTCAATTTGTAATGTGCAGTTTGGAAAGGGAAGCGGTCCTTTAATTTGATAAATTACTAGCTTTTGCCCCCGGCTCCGCCTGCGTTGAAGAGATTTTCGTGGAAATAAGGAAAACAAAAGAATACGATTTTTTGAACGACTATATGCAACGGACACCATGTTTAACCAAAGCACGAATAAATACCAATGAAATGAGCCCAAAATCGAAAAGTCTGCTGTTGTCCGTTGAGGAGATCCTGTACCCACCATCCAGTTCCATCATCAGACCCTAGTTTAGACCAATCAAATAAGCCCAAACTCGTAGGGTCTGCTGTTGTCCGTTGAAGAGATCCCGTACCCATCTTCCAGTCGCATCAACAGACCCTGGGTACCATATGTTTTACCAAAGTGCTAATAAAGACCAATCAAATAAGTCCAAACTCGAAGGGTCTGCTGTTGTCCGTTGAGGAGATCCCGTACCCACGTTCCAGTCCTATCAGCAGACCTTGGTCACCATGTTTTACCAAAGTGCTAATAAATACCAATCAAATAAGCCCAAACTCAAAGGGTCGACTGTTGTCCGTTAAGGAGATCCCGTACTCATCTTCCAGTGCCATAAACAGACCCTGGTCACCATGTTTTACCAAAGTGCCAAGAAGTGTGTCAGAATCATTGTAAATCTGTAGTCAGATTAAACCGATACAGTTTTCTCGTATGGGACAAAATCAATACATAATCCTGGCTGTAATCACTTTTTTAAGCTAAATATTAGCACGAGGTGTGTACGGATCGTTGTAGATGTAAATCTGTAGTCAGATAAAACTGATATAGTTTTTCCGTTACTATATACCATAGTATTTAATGTATCTATGCTTAAACCTGGCTGTAGTCACTTTTTCAAGCTTAACATTAGCAAGAGGTGTGCCAGGATCGTTGTAGATGGAAATCTGTAGTCAGATTAAACTGATACAGTTTTCTCGTATGGGAAAAAATCAATACAAAAACCTGGCTTTAATCACTTTTTAAGGTATATATTAGCAAGAGGTGTGTCTGGGTCGTTGTAGATGGAAATCTATAGTCAGACTAAACTGATATTGTTTTCACGAATGGGAAAAAATCATTACTTAAATCATAGTATTTAATGTATCTGTGCTTAAACCTGGCTGTAGTCACTTTTTCAAGCTTAACATTAGCAAGAGGTGTGCCAGGATCGTTGTATATGGAAATCTGTAGTCAGATTAAACTGATACAGTTTTCTGGTATGGGAAAAAATCAATACATAAACCTGGCTTTAATCACTTTTTAAGCTAAATATTAGCAAGAGGTGTGTACGGATCGTTGTAGATGGAAATCTGTAGTCAGATTAAACTGATTAATTTTGCCATATAAGAAGAAATCATTACTTACACCACAGTATTTGATGTATCTATCTATGCTTAAACCTTGCTGTAGAAAAATTTTTCAAGCTTAATATTAGCAATAGGTGTGTCAGGATCGTTGTAGATGGAAATCTTTAGTCAGATTAAACTGATACAGTTTCCTCGTATGGAAAAACAACCGGTTTTATCACGTATAACGAACCATTTGGTCAGGGCACGCCGATAAAGCAGCTAAGCAGCGTTTTTTTCTCCCGACATGGTTCATAAATACTGATTTTTCAAGCTGAAAACTTACTTTTATTTAAATAAAATATAGCTTATGTTATTCAACAATTGTCTAGCTTTTTAAAAAAGAAAGAATTTTTAGAATCGGTTCAGTAGTTCCAAAGTTTACCTCAAACATACAAACAAACAAATCTTTCCTCTTTATATAATAGTGTAGAGTAGATAGTGTAGATGTAGATGTAGATGTAGAAGTGTAGATGTAGATGTAGAAGTGTAGATTGAACCGTAAGTCATTGGAAAGTGCTCGGAAAATTATTTTTTCTGTATATCGTGAATTATGTTAAAACTACGGGGGTTACCTCGCTCCGCTCTGCTTCGCTCGGCCATAGAAAAAAAGGCTCGGCTCCCTAATATGTACTTACATGTCAACCTAACCGCTCCTCCTCGCTTCGCTCGTCGTGGTAATCTATCCCTAGCGGTAGAATAAAATTAAAACTAAGGAAGCCGCTAAGGGCTATTTAGTCACTCACTTCCCAAGTTTAATTAATTTAGGGCTCAAAGAGATGTTTTATAGGTCGATGCTTTCGCTATTCTACCGAACAATCGTATAAGGATTGAGAAGTACTCATTATGGGACACCTTCAAGTCATTCAATTGATCCGGAATGAACATCGACTATTATTCCCTTAAACTATACATACAAAATGTATATGATTATCTGATTTGTTCGGTACTTGCCCCCCTTCTGCATTTGTATAAACTAGTAGCTCCAGGTAAAACTTTCACCCTGAAAGTTGAATAAAATGACCATGCCAATAGTAAAAGTGAACCACAAACGAAATATACAGGCCCAAGGGTCACATAATTAAGTTTTCCCGAAATACCCCGCCGCCGGCCGGAAACATCAATAGAAAATTCAATGGATGGCCTAATTGAGAGGCAACTTCTCGTTTTTATCAAAAATAATGAGCACTTGTCACGAGTTTGTAAAAGGTCGAGTGGAAATCAATAGATATCTAGTTTTCGGCTTTTCGGCCCGAATTTAAAGTAAATAAAAACTTTACTACTAAAAGATTCGTGGTTTAGATTCATAATGCTATTGAAACGGCTACTCACGATTTTTATATAGTCAGATTTAGCCTGACTAGTTTCACTGTATTCGTACAGTTTCTTCGGAGGCAAACATGATTACGCGGCGGTTCCCCGTTTGACACTGACACATTACCTAGGGATGTATAATATATATTTATTCAAAAATACATTGCAAATATCCCTTGAAAATAAGCCTTCGTTACCAAGATCTCGAAATTTTGAGTGACACTTAATGTTTATTTTTTGTTAACATCATAGCAATACTATTAAATTAAATACAAAACCAAATGTTTTCTATAATCAAGTTAGTTTTCCATTAGAGTACAAATTTAGTTCAAAATAATGCAATTTTTATGGATTTTTCATCAGAAAACTCTTAGTTTGTGCCACACAAATTTACACTCTAATTTGTAATAGTTTTTGGTTTTCGTTTAAATCATCGATATGTGTGGATGCACTTCGCCTTGAACATTTTAAGAGTATGGCATACCTTAGGAAAAAATGTTATGACCCGTCCAAGACAAAAAGGCCAATGTTAAATACTTTATTAGCTTTTGGTAGAGGCGATTATTGGTTAGCTAATTTACCTATTTGTCTAGGACGCGTAATAATCATAATTACGCGCGAAACAGCAGATCGGAGGGTTTTTAGCTAATACTGAAATATTTTTTGGGAAAAAAATACTGGATTTAAGTAGAAAACCTTTATATTTCTACTACCTATTTTATGAAAAAAAAAATCAAGTTGATCTCCTAAACGCGTTCTTGAAACGAACCAAAAAAAGAGGGTGGAAAAAATTTTTTCCAGTATTAAGATAGTCCTACTTTTGTCAAAAGAACCCTCGAAAATCTGGCGTTTTTCATATTCTAGGGTCAGGTACAGCCTTAATACAAAAAATAAGAATTTTTCGTTTTTACGTTTTTACATGAAAACATTTCTATGAGCTCCAATCTAAGAAAAAAAAATTGTAGCTCAAGGTTTTTACAACTTTTGTAAAAGTTTGTTGACCTACTTAGTCTTAAAATTTGCGAAGGTTATTCTATATGTTGTTGTTGGCTGTCCTTCCAAGGACAATTTAAGGGTCTCCTTACAAACCGCAAACCAAAACTATACTCGTAATAAATACAAAAAGTTACTACTTACAAGTACGTTACACGTCCTTTTTAGAAAACCGAAACAAAATATAAACCTTTATGTCTGTTGGTCCGCGCATAACTCAGGAATGTCTAAAGCTGATTAAATTGGTATGTTAGTGGGACATTAATCTGCGAGACGCTGGGAAGCCATCTTTGATGACGTCACAATTTAATATTTATTTTGTGCTTTAACATTTTTCTACAAATAATCTTACGTTGACGTTACCGTTATATCGTATGACGTTCACTTCAAAGATTTTCTTTTATATATATTAATTTGGGTATACAAAAGAACGGCCGAAAATGTATTAGCATCTCTAGTGACCTTTATCCCAAAGCCTGAAAGACAACTTATCGACAGGGCATGTTCCGTTGTTCAAAAGTTCCCGAAACTAAGGGATAGGTCCCTTAGCGTGTTCCAAACGCTAACTTCTTACCTAAAAGTTTCAGGAATACGCAATTTTTTCCCTTTGTCACAAATTCTAATGTTTGTGTCATTCTATGCCATGTTTCTTTATATAACAATGTGGGGTAGTTTTTTATTGCATAACAGGAAATTTAAACACAATATAATATTACTAAGAGTATGTCTCTGAAGGATAGAATCTGAAATGAGGAGGTACGTCGGAGATAGAAAGTGGCCGACATAGCCTGCAGAATCAGTTTGTTGAAATGGCAGTGGGCAGGTCATATTTTGTCGCCAAAATGATGCCGTTGGAGCCTAAAGGCGTTAGGATGGAGATGACGTAGGTCAACCTCGTGCCCGATGGACCGACGACCTGAAGAACAATGCCTGTGGCGGCTGGATGAGGAGGACCGAGGACCGCTAAGAGTGGCAAAACTCTCAAACAGTTCTTGAGCTAACAATGTATTGAAGGACTAAACAGTATTTTATACTTGTAGCATACAGAAGAGAAAGAATATGAAAGTCATGGCAAAGATGGATTCTCTCATTATAGCTGTAACCTAAAATTGGATATGTAATCAAATTTACAAAGGCCGAATTTAAATTAAATACAGAAATTTTGCTAACGCTCCAGTTTATCCATTTGTTCTGACATTATGTCAGGATAGAAAAATGCGAAATCTAGGATAGGTAGAACGGAGTAATTGTTGCAAGTCCAGTTTTTGTGGCAGTTGGGAGAAGCAAACAACTTCCGGATTACACCATCCTATTTATCGGGATTCTAACTAGGATCCTAATTAGGACGCGTGAAGATTACATTATCCTATCCAATCCTTTCCTAGTTATGATGCTGATAAATTGGATGGTGTAATCGCGGCTTTACTTATTCCAATTTTGATCCCCGCTCTTTCGATGAAGATATCAAAATTCTTTACTTCATTACTATAACGGACCTCAATGCGCTACTGGCGTCTCTGTAGATAACTATGAACAATCAAATACCGTTGGAGATATTTAATACCCCTAGAAGGACGTCAAAGTCAACAGTATTAAATGCATTGTAATTAGTCTAGCAATGTCAATACTTTTGGTTTGCCAGAGTCCATACTCAACCTAATATCTTTAGTGATCTTCACAGCATGAGCAGAGTTCAGGCCAATTTATTTAACCACAATTTTTCCGTATATCTTAATACGTCATGGTTTTGGTATCTACAAGCGATCATGTTGATGGCAATAACTGACAGACAGATCGTGAAAATCTTTCTATTTCCCAGCTTTTGGTCCTAGATTTATCATAAATAAAAACCAAACAGATACTTGCTTTAGTTTTGCTAAGTTTATTAAAAGGTCAATCACAAGTTTATACTTTTTATCCCAAAGAATCTAGAAAACCTGGTCTTTCGATAAGATGACCTCAAGATTATGATATCATTTTTTTTTAATTATGGATCATGACAGAAGTAACAAAACATTTATTTTTTATTTCGAATATAGAACAGTTTCCTTTGTTATAGCTAGGGGGTTAATTTTCAACCTGCATATTGATTTGATGTCAAACATATTGCAAATACTTAAATTAACGTTGAGTAGTTAACACAGGCCTATGTCCAGCAGAGGACGAACATGGCCTGATAGATGGTCAATACGTAGAGTAGTAATTCTCTCCTACCAGCTAATTACTGTAAGTGTTATCTAAAAGGTCTTTCAGACAGTAAAACACCGGCCGGATGTAGGCTGAATTAATGTACAAGAAAGTACATCTAGTACTATCAGAGGCAATTTCGCAGACCCTTTGTAGCTACAGCGATTTCAATAAGAGTAAAAATGGGTCAAGAATATCATTCGATAGTACAATATGTAAACAAAGATCATCCATTTAATATTTAGATTGGTTGTTGAATAATTGAAATGGGTTTTGCATCAAAATAGAGGTGAAAGGTATTCTGTAATGGAAATACTAATATTATACCACAATTTAATATTAGGATTTGCGCTACAAGACTAAGATTTCAAGATATTAAGGGGACAATTACTGCTGGTGATCCCGGGGACGGGCATCTTTCTCACTCGAACTACTTGTCCCGTATTGATCTCTCCGTCACTTGACGGGGAATTAAGCTGCGAACGCGCTAAAATAAACCTAAGTAACTAATTTAAATTAACATAACTAAAAATCTTGAAAAATTACCAAGGTGAATCATTTGTTGTTACAATATCTTCAATTTGACTAAGTTTTAATTGGTTTCTTTGCATACTTAATAAATTACACCGGATATTCGTTTGAAATTAGACCTAGGTTTGGTATTTATTTCGTTAAAAATTTGATACAAATTTAAAATTTTAATCAAGGCACATCATTCCAGAGATTCTGTATTTTTTACTTTTATAACGTCTGATTAAAACCAGCCACCAATTTCGACTTTCAAGGTCAGCGGCGTGTATTACTTAAAAGAAATTAAGATGTAAAGAGGACAGATTCAAGGCTCCATGCGGTCGTGGATTTACCCAAATGAATCTGTCAATGAAAAATTCTAGGGGGAAATGGTTGGATCGAGATTTTTGACTTCAGGGTCGTATTTAGAGCAATAAAGAGGTAAACATACTCAAAGTTCTCGGACCTACGCGTCGTGCTGGAGGTGAGAAGGGTCCAAAAGGTCCCGATCCATGGTTTTTTGCATTTTTTCTCAAAAGTGGTGCTCTGGACCTTGTGGCTTTTTGTGATTTTAAAAACTAAAATTTGCTATAAAATTATAACAAGAATTTGTTTTTTTTTCTTAAGAAAAGAGTTTTAGGGCCTTCAAAAAACAATCGCCTAAAGGCAGGACCTTTATTCCATAACTAGCCTTTTACTTGCACTGCCCCCAGGGTTTATTCAATATCTGCCTCGTTTTCAGCTTGGGTGTTATTTAATCAACACATTATTATAGCGTATAATAACAAAGAAAACCGTATAAAAATCCAATGGGGGTTCTCGAGTTAAAATGGAACACACGTATACATACATACAGACGGACAGAAAAAATACAAAAAAATATTAAAAATTCAATTCATTTTGGAAGAAACTTAAATAATAACATTATTAAAAATAAAAATAACCTACTCTACATACATGAATATTTAATAATAATCTAAAATTAATAAACTAACTTAAAATGTTAAAAATATTATGTGTATTTATAACTATATACACATATATATTAAATAAGAAAATAATAATAACTTAATTCAATGTTGAGTCCTTATACCTGGAATGGTTATCTTTAGGTACTACAGACAGTTTCCGAGTACTTTTCTTATATTTTTTTTATCTGCTTATTTTTTAGTTTTAAAATACCTACTATTAATTCGATATTGAAAAGTTCAACTTAATTTCTAGTTACACAGGTGAAAGATCAATAGTTTAAATTATTTTTGTATTGAAACTATGACAGAAATAAATTTCTATATTTTAAATACCTGGCGATATATTATATATATATTCGCAAGGATATAACAAATTTTTATATCATTTAATTATATCATTAAATTAATTCAATAACTGAAAATCGGAAAAAT
The DNA here is from genome assembly GCA_910592155.1 of Ypsolopha scabrella. Taxonomy (NCBI): domain Eukaryota; kingdom Metazoa; phylum Arthropoda; class Insecta; order Lepidoptera; family Ypsolophidae; genus Ypsolopha; species Ypsolopha scabrella. The sequence continues at coordinate 13,174,298 of OU342982.1, forward strand.
AAATTTAGACCGGGATTCGAACCCGGTACATCTCGCTTAGAAATTTATTTCCACCATAGTTTCGATACTAGTAATGGGTTTTCTTAACTACCCGATGCTGTAGCAAACGGTAGGGCAATAATAGTCGTAGACTTGTCTTGAATACACTAGCGTCCTCTAGGCGCCAAGAGGCTCACTAATATGTGAGTATCTATACATATCGTTGCGGTATGGGAAATCACATGCGTAAATTCGCAGGTCGTGTTGAGAACTGGATAGCTCAATTGGTAGAGCAACCGCCCGGTACGAGAGGTTCGAGATTTACTTTTCTGATTTTCTATACCGCAATGATATAGATTTAATTTTTTTTTTTATTGTTACAATTGGCGGATCGCCGGCGGTACGAGGGGAGTGTCGGGTGACGCGGACTAAGAAGCGGCCTCGTCCCGCGCTCGCGCCACTCCACCCCGATCTAGTGTTGCATGAAAATCGATAGTCTATCGATACTATCGTGACCTTGGAAAAAAGTAACAATATCGATTGTGCTATCGATGGTATCGATTATATCGATAGTATCGATAGCGAATATTCCATAATACTATCGATAGTATCGATAGTATCGATTATATGTTAGCAATCATATCGATACTATCGATAATATTGATAGTATTATTTACGTTTATCAATTAAACTATCGATAATATCGATACTATTGAAAGTATCGATTGTTTTGCTCCATCGATAGTCCATGAAAATGCAATACTATTGTTTTGTCTAATAATTGATTTGTTTGTCAACGCGGTAAGCATAATAATACTAAGGTCTTATTAAAGTTCAATTGGTTTCGTAACAAAATAAGAATAATTCTGAGAACTGTAATCTGGCAACTCTTGCCAGCCAAGATTGAGCGAAGGTTTGTTTGAAAAAATTGTTAGTTATTGTGCGTATCTATCTTGTGAATTTTAAAAGTGGATTATCAAATCATGATGTAATACATGATATGATTATGTACCATTTAAGATCTTCCTTTTAAGTCCCTAATACTATCGAAATTTAATGGACTATCGATGGACCGAAACAATCGATACTTTCAATAGTATCGATACAATCGATAGTTTCGCTGATTAACGCAAATAATACTATCGATAGTATCGACCGTATTGCTAAAATATAATCGATACTAGTGATGATATTACTCAATTTGGGCTATCCATCGATAGCACAATCGATAATGTTCCTTTTTTCCAAGGTCAACTATCGATACATCGACTATCGATAGTCATGTAACACTACCCCGATCGACTCTCACCTCCGCCGCGCCGGCACTGTGCCGCCACCGCCGGCCGCGCCACGCCGCGCCGCGCCGCCCAGAGCTTGCCTCATCGTATCTAGGGTTGCCACCTCCTGTCCCTTTGGTTCGAGAGATAGACCATCTCAAAACTTGTATTTTTCGTTTGATTGTATATACTACTGATAGTTAAAACTCTATTACTTATCCGTTTGCAATGCTTTTAGGATATGTTCTTTTGCGTTTTGGTACCTATGTGCGGTAACAAAGCCGTAAGTGCGTGAATAAGTTAGATGTACTATTGGCTTGTACATGAAGTATACACACAACAACACATCAATTTTAAATTTACAAACGTCTGTACTTTTTCCTTTTATGTTCTTCATTAAAAATATTTCCTTCCTTTGACTATAAAATTTATCGAAGATTGTCCACAAAATAGACTCGCAGCTGGCATTTAAACAATTTTCTCTTTATATCCGGCTAATTTGCGTGCCAATTTAAAATTTCAGGAGAATTTTAATTACTACTGAATACTTTCGGGAGGCGAGAGATTTTTATTTTCAGGGTCCGATTCCGAGACTCCCAGAAATCCAGCAGAGTTGGCAACCCTACTCCCGCCGCGGATGATTCACCAATTAATTGTATGGTTTATTTATAGTCTAATTATATCCGGTATAACAAACTAGCTTACAAGCAAGGATCACGTTATATTTCGTCTATCGATACTTTCTCTACGGTAACCAAATCATTATTTAAAAATAAAATGTGATTTTATGTTTTGGTTTTGATAAGATTCTTAATTATCTTTTGTATGGCAACTCCATCTGGCACACTGGTATCATTCGTTCTCCTTGCCGTCAACCATTTTCGAATTCAGTGTGCTTCGTTTGTAAAAGTAAAGTGTTTTATTTCAAAATACAGTCCTAAATCGTGATAAAAACGCATTTTGATTTATACGTAAATGCAGTAAATGTGGCCTGCCTTGGAAATAAGAGCGAAATATATTTTTTTAAAGTAAGAATTAAAATACCCTCTGGTGACAAATTACATACCAAGAATGCATATTTATAGCCCATTCGAAAAGAATTTATTGGGGATCAATGGCCAGCATCGAACACCATTTAAATATATTTTTTTCACCTTTAAAAGAAAGGGTCTCGATCCATTGAGTAGCTATCATATCCAAGTTTTCAGTATTGTTACTACAAATTCGTTTAGCCTATCAAAAATAGTCGTTATTGGTAGTCAATAAGGGTTAGCTAAAGGTCTTAAAAGTCTGTTGGTTTAGAAATTCGAGCCACAATGCAAGCTTCTAGTGGGGAGTCGTGTTGCAAATGGACGCTTTTTTCTGACGTTTTTAGGGTCCCGTCATTTAATATTGATATAGTCACTATAAGATGTTGTAAGGTTAGCTAATTATGTAATAACTTAAGACAGAAGGTCCCTTAGTAGGGACTGAATAAATTAACCGACTTTGATTTACATGGATCTCACTTTTTACGGTAGAAGAACTAAGTTGCGAGACTTGTTTTTTTTACAAGTTTTGTTTTTGATGGCATCTCATTTCTTTTTGTAGATAGTCCTACTTTTTTTCCTTTCCGGTACTTTCTACTTACAACTGAAAATGTAACTTTGTAATCCTATATATTTATATGGGCTTACAAAGTTATTTATTCAGTTGTTCTTATCTAGAGCACTGGACCGAAATTGCAAAATATTTTCGTTTTTCCTTGATTTACACACTAAACACTAATTTTAATTGTAAAGTACATTTATTAAATCCTAGAAAATGCTGTTAAGGCGAAACTAGTCGGAAATATAAGTATAATAATTTTGTGACACAGTACAAGTGTTTTCTTCAACCAACACTAATTGTATTCCAAATTTGAAGCTTCTATGTCTGCTAGAAGTGCCTTAGAGTTTTAGATCGGTCAGTCAATCAGTCAGTCAGTGAGTGAGTGACAAAATTGAGAAACTTTGACTAGTTATAATTCTTAAACTACTGGTTCAAATTGAATGAAATTTGAAACATACCGTGTTCATACAATGCCTGATTGGTTACCGAAAATTTAGGCTTCTAGTTTTATCCACAACGAAGTTGGCCTGAACGAAAATGGGTCGAAAATGGCCTGAACTGCTTCGAGATAAGGGTGGTACGGCATGCCGCTTTTTAGCTCAACTTGGCGGGGGCACTGCCGTGCCCCCAGATCTGTGAGTTTAGGCTTCGATACTCAAATTGCGCTCCTAGCGGTTTATGAGAGGAACCAGAATTTTAATACAAAATTATTTATCGCAGTCGCTACCAATTATCGAGATCTAACCTATGGTAGAAAATCAATTAAAAATAAATTTGAAATAACGAAGCTTTAGGAAAAAAATAAAGATTGACGATAAAATCACATTATCAAAAGTTTTTGATTTATGGGTTGTCAAATGAAGCGTCTTTTCAAGCTGATGTAATCCTTATTTCCGGAACCCGTTCACTATGAACGACGTACGCTTGACGATATCTTTGGTGCAGTCTGTACTTTATTACGGTGCAGTAGGGTCGACAATAACACGCACTTTAAAAAGGATCTTAACAAAGACGATCTATTTTCTGCCGTCGCGTCGGTGGCTAGTGGACAGATAAATAGTTCTGGGGAAAATGTTTTCATTTTGCTGACAAGACGATAGATAAGCAACAAGCCATAACTGGACGTTTTATTAAATACTAGCTTTTGCCCGCGGCTTTGTTTACATGGAAGTGTCTTTCGATCAATTTATCTTTTAAAACATATTATCGACAGTTTTCGGCTCAGCGGTTATGTTATCAACACCCCTTATCAAAAATGGGATCCAAATCTATTGAGTGGTGTTTGAGATAAAACGGAAATACTACAACAATCAAAAAATTGTAGTTTTGGCCTCAGTACAATACTAATAAATTAATAACCAATTTTTTGTGATTGTTGTGTGTGTACAGGTTTGTGTTTTTGTTTTTTTTCTTTGGATTATTTAATTTCTGTTATTAAATCTTCTGTTTTATTTATAGTTAGTGTATTTAAGTTTTTGTATCTTGTTAGTATTAACTAAATATTTATTATAATTGTGTAGGTAATTAGTTTATTTAAGTTTTTATTCTAAGATAGACAATAACCAATTTCATTTGAAATTTTGTAAAAATATTCAACGTACAGACACGACTTTTTTCACTTAATTATTGTTCTATGCGACGTAGTTTCAGTTTAGATACTGTTGATAATATTCAACTCATACGCGTTCTGCTACCAACAAATGTATGGAAAAGAACCCTGTCCGGCCAAGCTAAATATACGGGATTCTATATAAGGCCCATAGTATATCAGAAACACCATATACCTGGCACGAAATTAGTATGCAGACAGAGTCCTCACCCAGATTAATAAATAATACGAACTCACATAAATCCAGTAAATTATTGACTGCGTCACGGTACCTCCAGAAGTCCAAAATCTGGGGTCCATCCACTGCTTGGGTCGCTTCGCTGCTCCAGCTGTTGGCCGGGCCGGTAAGGAGGAGGGGAACTACAAGGCAGGGATCAGCAGGAAATCAAAGGAATGTGGCCACGAACCCAAATTCTGACGCAATATGTCAAAGTCTTTTCCTGGAATTAGCCCGGCTTCTACGAGCACAATTCCCCAACACGGTTTCACTACGAGACCTTATTTTTATACACACATGTCCCTGAAGCAGGAATCTCTAAAAACCTTTCAGGCGACCAATTTTCACAATCAAACCGGGAGAGAGCAAAATTAACAAGTCATTTCTGTCAAAAATCATAGACAAGAAGAACAAAATTAAAAACAAACAAAATGATTACACCGCCGCGCCGCTAGCGGTTTCTAAAAATAGATTAGAACACTGTGAACGAAGCGCGTTCAATTTGAGTGTTGCGCGAACAATCCTCCGCTCCGGACTGATGCCCCCATCAGAACGCTAGCTCAATCAATCGGGAGCCGGGAGAGTGTTGCTACAGCTCGTCGCAAAATCGAACCTCCAACCAACACCTCAGCTACACGAGGAGTTCCATCCCCACCGTATATTAACTTGATAATGCGACCCCGGCGCCAATGTAGAGATGCCAAATTTGCATCCTTCAATAAAACTAAGTCTCCTTCTTTCGGAGGTTCGGTCCTGTCTGTCCACTTCACCCGCTGCTGTAACAAATGCAGATATTCCAACGACCAACGATTCCAGAAGTCCTGGCCCATTTGTTGCAACATTTGAAAACGTGACAACCGGGTTGTACGTTCTTCCCTCCAGGGGTATTCCGGCAGGGCAGTAAGAGGCTGCCCAATCAAGAAATGTCCAGGAGTCAAGACCTCGAGGTCGTTCGGATCAGATGACAGGGGACAGAGAGGACGAGAGTTGAGGACGGCCTAGATATGAGTTAAACTAACACAATTATTTTCTAAAAATTTAAACACATCTTTCAAATAGTTTGAGGTACCCTGGTAGTTTGTGCCATTGTCAGAGCGGATCAATGAAGGTAGACCCCTACGCGAAACAAAACGGTCTAACGCAGCAACGAAGGCCTCCGTGGACAACGAGGACACTAATTCCAAATGGACGGCCTTGGTGGACAAGCACACAAATACGCACAGGTAAGCCTTAACAATCCGAGCATTACGAAGAGTGGAGGTCTTGACCGAGAATGGGCCTGCCATGTCCGTGGCGACTCCTTCGAATGGTCTCGACTGGGTGATCCTGTCAGCCGGCAGATCTCCCATCTGAGGCTGCATCAATGAGGCTCGTAGTCTGTAACAAGGAACGCAGGAGAAAACTACATTGCGAATTACCCGGCGAGCAGACAAGATCCAAAACTCCCGCTGTAATATCGCCAATAACGCATTGCGTCCCGCATGAGAGTTACGAACATGTCGGTCAGATACCAAAAGCTTTACCAAAGGACCCTCCTTGGGTAACAGCAGAGGATGACGGCTTCCGTATGGCAGGTCAGCCTTCCGAAGTCGACCTCCAACACGCAGAAGTCCCTGTGAATCCAAAAAAGGATTTAATCTAGCGACCGCTCCCTTCAGCTTGGCACGTTCATCGCGAAGGATCTGCAATTCAGACTTGAAACGGTCCGCCTGCACTACCTTGACCCAGTGAAGCAGTGCATCTCGACGCTCCTCGGCACTCACCACTGGCGACAACTGTTTATTTCGGGGGTTACGACAATTATTTATAAAACGCTTAATCCAACTAGTAACCGCCAATAACTTGTCCAAACTACTATATCTCCCAGTCAGCCAATCAGGATCTAAATCTGTCTCTGCAACTAAAGCATGCACACGCAGCCCTGGTAAAATCTGGGTCGTCCTATCTACTTGCTGAACAGGCCAAGAAGACTCAGGTCCCCTGAGCCACTCCGGACCCCACCATAAAGCATGTGACACCAACTCCGGCGCTGTGCAGCCCCTCGATGCGCAGTCTGCAGGATTACATTCACCTGGGACATGCCTCCAATTAATATGAATACCCATGTTCTGAATTTACGAAACCCGGTTTCCTACAAAAATCTCTAAGGTATGCGGAGCCGCGCGCAACCTGACTATCCAACCATGCATTCACATCCTGAAAATCAACATTGGCAGCTAACTCCCGAGATATATGATTCAGTAATCTAGCTAAAAGATGAGCTCCGCTTAATTCCAATTTAGGAATAGTAAGACGAGTACGTATGGGAGCAACCTTGCTTTTCGCTAGAAGTAACACCACGTTGACGTGTCCCTGACTATCAACGGTTCGTAAATATACGGCCGCAGCGTATCCACGTTCGGAGGCGTCACAAAAGCCATGCAAAGAAGCGTGATACTTTCCTGGCGGCAAGATCCGGCGAGGTAAGGCAACTCGATTGACTTCCTCCAACGATGACATCAACTCCAGCCAGTCGTCCAACGGAGACCCGGTGAGCGGCTCGTCCCACGACACGCCCAGGATCCACAGCCGTTGCAGCAGACACTTCGCTGAGAAGATCACCGGACTGATCCAGCCGTTCGGATCAAACATGCGAGCGATGGTGGACAGCACGTTCCTCTTCGACCATACTCTCTCTGGTTTCAGTTCCACCTGAAACGTGAAAATATCATTTACCGGTTGATACTTTATTCCCAAAACCGCTATCATATTAGGATCGTCCACCTCAGCAAACAGGTTAGGGTTCTGTTGGTGATCCTCTGGAATACCTTCTAATAGACGGGGCTCATTCGATAACCATTTTCTTAACTCGTAGCCTCCCGCTGCTAGTATAGCAATTAATTCATCCCTGAGTATAAGAGCTTCCTCAACTGTTTGGGCCCCAGTACACACGTCGTCCACGTAGAGGTCACGTGTCAGTACGGCTGCCGCACGCGGGTAGCGGGCCCTCTCCCGCTCCGCCAGTTCTAATAAGCATCTTATAGCTATATATGGACTTGATTTCAAACCATATGTGTTGGTGTTGAGCTCGTAGACTGTCACTGGGTCCTCTGGGTGCTCCCGCCAGAGAATCAACTGGAAACGCCTGTCGTCGGGATGAATGACAGTCTGCCGGAACATCATCTTAATGTCGGCTCCAAACACCACCTGATGTCTTCCGAAATTTAAAATTATATCTACAGTCCGCGGCACAATAACGTACGCATCATAACTCGATAATTAAGCATTGTGGCAAGGATAGGGGGGAGTTTTTGCATCGAGGGGAGACTGATGCACGATGCAACGACGTTCGCGCGGATTTTGTTGGTGGTCGCATCGGTGCTACGGTCAAGAAAATAATATTTTTCATCAACATTTGATGGTTGCATGCGCGCTAGAGGTCTAGAGGTCTGAGCGAATCTGTAGAGTAGCGGACCACGAAGAAGCTCAAGTATCATATCACGTCCGCGGCAAAACGTGTTGTTCGCGGCTATGCGAACTACCATATTTTTCGCTCGCGTGCAGGATTATTCATCACGGTCGCGTGCCGGCGTTTTTGTTATTCCGAGTCGTAACGAACGCGCGTGCTTTCTTGCCTAGATTTGTCACCAGTGGGAATAACGTGTCCGTGACACCGCCGACACCGCTGATTGCCGTGCAATCTCAGGCGGCTCGAAATATTAGCTGCTTATCTACGCGAGCAGCTCTTGGCTACTCTGTTGCGAGTCTCGATTGCATTTCCTCTCAGCCTCTATCATCTAACCCTCCCACAGATTACATTACCAACTCATTCATTCTCTATTAGATGCGGCAGTGTTGACCAATTCTCAGACTAGACTAAATCATTCGCTGTGTATATTTCAATGCCAAATATTATTGTAATGTGAGAAAAGAATAAACTGTGTTGGATAAATATCTAGTCTAGCTGGGACGAAACGTTGACCGGACTGGCCGTTGTACACTTAATATGAGCAGGAGCGTGAATGAAAATGATTTGCGTGGCGGTGGCGCTTGCACACGACCTATTGAACCGGAACTGGACAATGACCGCGATAGTCTCTTACAAATTGTAAATGGTCATTGATAATAACCCGGGGTTACATCCGATCAACCAGTCATGCCGCAGCTGCTATGATATAATGTAGATGGGCCTACAGCGGGAATACAATAAAATAAAAGCAAGGCTATTTCATAGAGTTTATTAAAATAAAATAAAAAGGCTCGTACCAAACAATTTCTACGTGTACGCTCGTCATCGCGGTGCTGTTTCATCGTCGCTCATTTCATAAATTGCTGCGTCGATTGCCAGAGCACTTTTGAGCAAGTGTTGCAGGGTTGCGCGTTTGCCCGTTTGAAAGTACACAATGTCCTCTGGAAAAGATGAGTATTGCTCGGCAATGTCCTCGTTGAAAAGCTCTTTCGATTCCCTCAAGAGAATGCCGGTATTAAGATACTGGCCGAGCCACGAAGTGACGTGTTGCGCGCAATAATGATGAAAGTGGCCGTGCTCGCACTGGTCGTCGACCGGAGGCTTGACAAACGCTTCGAAAGGATTCTCTTGGTCGTCGTAGCCGTAGTCGTTGTTGTCGGACAGCAGCAGGTGACACGGACAACAGGCGTGACGAGCTTTCGAACAAAGGTTTACGTGGACATGCATTTTAATAAAGTTGTGCAGCTCCGTTATTGTCCTGAATCCCTTCATCGCTGGTCGTAAAATACCACCAAATACAGGAACGAGCGATTCGAAATCAATGAGAACCCTCTCTTCTTTTATTCTAGCCGGATCAAAATTGTATATTATGGTTAATTGTTTTCCATTGAGAAATGTTGCTTCGAAGCTGTGAGTAGACAGATGCCATAGCGTTCCTCGAACAATGTCGCCTTCATTGCCATTGGGCCAGATGGTGTTGACCAATTTTCTGTAGTCTTCAAACTTGAGAAATTTGCTCAAGTACAGAATTATTTCCAAAGGTAGATGAAATGGCTGAGCCTCCGGAACCATTTTGTTTGCCTTATTATTTGCAAAGCAATATGTCGTTTGACTAAAATATACAGTCCGGTTAGTAGCGTCTCGGTAGGTCCGCTCTCGCTATCGTATTGACGACCGCGCGCATACGCCACATAGACACGTACGAGATAGACGCTTGACATTTTTCCATCATGAAATATTCATGCAACACCTGGACAGTTGTACAGGATGTTTTTTATCAGTCGCATTTACATCGCGCGGTATAAAAGTCAATATGTATGTTGAATAAATAAATTGGTAAACTGCTTGGTGGCGTAAATCTGCTTGGAGCGAGTCGTTATTGCTGGCCTAGTTGCTGGTGTCTCGGAAATTAATAGTCTCACTGAGAAAATTCAAGTAACCTCTGGTTGTGTGCTCGTCGAAAAACGATGCGCTATCTTTCGAGGGCATGAGGACGGTATCTAGAAACATGAGCCAATGGTTAACATGTTGCCAGCAATAATGGTGGAAATGTTTAAACTCGCAGCAGCACGTATCTTTCAAAGGCTTGACAAACGTTGCAGCAGCAGCGGCAGGAGCACCGTAGCAGAGCAGGGGGTCAATGGCGTGAAGATAACAGGAACAGGAGGCGTATCGACCCTCCGTGCACATGTTCAAATGAACATGCATTGCGACGAAATTTTTCAACTTGCACACGCTTTGAAACTTGTCCATTTTGGGTAGGACGATTCCACCGAATACAGGTAGCAAAGTTTTAATGCTTACGAGAACGCGCTCTTCCTTCTTCCTCCAAGGATCGCAATTGTATTCCACGTTCAATGTTTTACCGTTTATGAATGTAGTTGTGGTCCGATATGTAGAGAGTTGCCACAATTTTGCTGCAATAGCCTCGGATACATTCATCTCCGGCCAGAGCGACTTAATAAAATTACGATAATTAACAAAATCGAAAAACTTGGCCATGTATAGGTACACGTCTTCCGGTAAACTGATGTTTTCCGATGTCAACACCGGTAGCAGCAGCGGTGGCAAAGCTCGTGCCGAAGCCGCCGACATCATTCTCCGGCGTTTGTGGGATTCCATGGTGATGACGCGCGCGCCCGTGCAGCAATAACCAGTCTATTTGCAGTGTTTATTTTGTTCAGCGATTCGTTCGGGCAACCGCGAGCGGAAAGATGAACACGTACTGAACGTTCGGTTCCTTAATGCGGACAACCAAGCCTATCGTTGCCCGTTTTTTAAGGTATACACACACCACACACACACACACTCTACACATACACACACATAGGCATGAATCGTTGATTAATTTGATAGAAAACAATTCATATCTGTGCACATTATTCGGGGAAATGATTACACGAGCGGCGCAGAGGACCACTCATTCCCAACGTTTTATTCATACACGTGTCAACGGCGTGCATGATTTGAGAGCAAACGACACACGCGCGCAAGTCAATATGAGTCAATTAATAGGTGCATGGTAATTCTCAAAGTGTAGATGCGATGACGAATCTGCATAGTGCACAAAGAGCATAGCCTCGCTGCTGCAAAACGACAACGCGCGGCTACAAAACTTTGACAATCGACGCAACATCATGCAGCCTTGACGGTTCATTCAATCGCGCGTTATCGCAATCACGTTCATTAGCTCATGCATGTATTTTTATGAGAAACAAAAATATTGTTATAGCGCAAACAAACGGATGACGCTTTGCACCGTTGCAATAATAATATGCGTATTCTTAGACGGGAGAAGCGGCTTCGGTGGTTGACGACGCAGCAGCATCGATGCAATCGCTGCAACCGACGTCCGGCGGGAGAAAAATAAACGTTTTCGTTTGGCGCGACAAGACTCGACGCCGATAGAGCCGCGACTTGATCAATTAACCATTTGGGTTCAAGTGCATCGAAGAGCAGTCGTCCCTGAATACGAAAATAGCACTCATTGGTTGCCCCGATACTCGAACCTCGGACATATCGCCCGTACGTTCTTGCGCAACTCACTGTATGACATCCCGATGAAGCTTTGGCCCAGAGTGTAGACACGAATTCAACGAGACTCCTGTTGAGGTAGGCGCCGACCCGTCGAACACGGTGCGCAGCTTACCTGAAGAAGCCTTCAATACTGCATGGTGCGGTAGGAAGTAATGCTCAGTAGAGCTCCAATCTACTCGAGCCGGTGACATATGACCCAATGCTTCGTACTCACGCATGAAGTCAATATATTTCTCACGTAGCACTGGGTCACGCTGCATGCGCCGTTCCACAGCCAGCAGTCGCTTCTCTGCCAGTGCTCTGGATTGTCCAAGAATAGGAGGGGATGCTGTAAAAGGCAACCGCGTTACAAATCTCCCTGAAGCTAGCCTCGTAGTGTTGGCTTGAAAGAAGGCCTCACATTCTGCATGTTCCGGGTCCACCCTCGGAACCATGGGAGGCTCTTCTACTTCCCAGAACCGATGCATCGTCTTAGCAAGGGATGCTGTATTGACGACCCTTGACTCATCCGGAGTGTAGTCATCGAAGACTGGTCCCAACACAGCATGTCCAAAGATGGTGGACACCGCCAACAGTGATGAGGTGCCTAGTGCCTTCTGGGCACCCGAAAGAATCCATCCCAATACATCCGAGCCCAAGAGGACGTCCACTGGGCCGGGAACATAAAACCTGGGATCAGCCAAATTTAAATTAGACGTACACGATAGTATAGATGGGGAGATATCTGAGGAGAGCTGCCAGCCTACTATATCATCCATAACCATAGCTGCAGCTGCAATCTTCAAAGTGGAGGAACGTACCGAAGAAAACCTTATATGAGTTCGGCCTACCAAACGTTTAACCTCTAAACCCCCAATACCAAGAAGGGGCACCGAAGAAGGCTCCAAGTTCAAACCCAACATATTAACTATCCGTGTAGTCACCATACACCCTTGTGCCCCTGAGTCCAGTAGAGCCCTTACCCTAACCGAATCTCCACGGGGACCCCATATGCAAACTATTACAGTGGGCAGCAGAACCGTCCTCGGCTCTGCGCTAGTAGAGTGGCAGGCTAGCTATTGGCTGTTCGGCCTCGCCAACCCAGGGTGAACCCACTGCCCTACATATGGTGAGCGAGTACACATCGCCATCCTAGGGGGGGCGTAACCTGCCGCTCTCCCATACCTAAAATAAGGTGGGTGGTACTCTACCCGCGGGTACTCATGAGACGGCGGCGAGTATCTCTGCGGCTCCTCCCGACTATACTCCCTTCCAGTGGGCGCCGGCACTGGCGCGGGAAATTGAGGTCCACTAACCGGTGAAGTGAAGCCCCCGCCCGTAGGGCCTTCTTCCCTCGAAGAGTCCCGAGGCGGGCCCGCAGTTGCAGAAACATGGGGGCCACTTCCATAATTTTGAATGGGCCCCTCACCCGTGGAGTACCCCCAACCCCGGGGCCTCCTAGCTGGGCCCGCAGTATAGCCCTGTACCGCAGGTGCATGCTCCTCAAAATTATTAGGGTGTGCATGACTCACCCAAGAACTCTCTCTCCACTCCGACGGGTGCGCGCCTCGTCCTGGACGAGGGCCCCTCGACGGACATGGCTGCTGTGCGGACGGTGAGGCTGCTCCCCCGCCCGTAGCGCGACGCTGGTGCTGCGACGTGGAGACTGCTCCCCCTCTCGCAGCAGGTCCGCGCTGCGGTGCCGGAGCCGGCGCACCAGACCTGTTAGCACACAGCAGTAAATGGTGAGCTCTTCCACATGCAGAACAAGTACCTTGCCTGGAAAAATCGCGCGCGAAATGATCTTCCATGCAATGGAAACATAAGCGCTTGGCTTTTACCAAGCACCGCCTTTCGCTGACCGGCAGCTCAGCAAACTCAGGGCACCTCCGCAAAGCATGTCCCAAACGCCCACACTGAGGACATGTCGGTTCCCCCACGGCAGCAGTCAGCGCAGCCAAGCGAGCTGCCACACGTCCCCGGGACGGCGGCACTCCCTGGGCGTCACTGCGTCGCGATGTGCCAGCGGATCTTCCCAAACTCCCGCTAGGTGGCGCCACTTCCAACGGAGACGACTCCACAGCCCTAGCTTCAAACTCCAAAAATCTCATTAGGTCCGTTAAGCTAGGCAAGGCACTGCCGTCCCGTTCTGCCATCTCGCGTTCAAACCGTGAGCGAGAGTCAGCCGGCAACTTGCTCAAAATTATGTGTACCAACAGATAAGACCATTCATCCACTGGTAGTCCCAACATTTTTAATGCGTTGCACGCCACTGTAACGGGTGTGAGTAACTGAGCCCTGATATGCGATCTAGATGTAACCCGAGGCAGACCTAACAGCTGACTCGCATGCGCGTCTGCTAACAACCGGACGTTCTGATATCTGTTGTTCAATAACTCCCATGCGATGACGTAGTTATGCTCCTCAACCATCAGATGTTGTACCAATGATCTAGCCTCCCCTTGTAGACTGGACATCAAATACGCCATTTTCTGTGCGTTGGACAGATCCTGTATACCAAAGAAGTAAACATAATCTTAAAGGCGACCCATTGCTCCATACGTCCGTCAAAGTGACCAAGCTCTAAGGTAGGCAGTCTGCTATGCAACCCTACCCCTTGACTACTGGTGCCCAATTTGACATCCGGACCCCCAGACTGCAATCTCTTAATCGTACATGCCACCTGCGTAGTCTCATTATAAATGTCCATTATCTGCTCCATATCACTGTTAATGCTAGCCATTACCTCCGGTGGCAGCTCCTGATCCAACAGCTCCATGAGCGCCTGCTCAGCTTTCTCGAGGCGACGCTCCATCTATGAGTACCGCTCCAGGACTGCATCGCCCCGATCAGCTCGAGCCAACAAGCCTTGAACGCTGACAAACCAGCGCAGCTGGCTGGCCAAGATGTTCCTCGGAGAAGTCTTCGACATTGTAGACCGGGAATTGAGAGATACAAACAATTAAAGACGGAACTGACAATGTCACAAACCACAAAGCGCCCCAATGTATACACTCAAACAAGTTGTCACAGTAACTCGGTAAATACAAAATGTTATTAATATAAATAAACTAACTGCCTTGTAACAGTGCTCTCAAACAAGCCTACAATAGGTCGTTATATTATATTATAACCAAATATCTTATATAAACACAAACAACCGAGTTATAAAGTTACACCAACAAGGTCTAACAATTACAATTTAAATCTGTGTACAACAACCTAAACAGCGCTAATAAAGTTATATGTTTATCCACAATACATAATACAATAATATTCTATACCTAATATCCTTCCAGCTTACATAAACCTATTCATATACACAGTCTGAGTACTGTAGTATGAGAAATAACAAAATATTCTATTTGAACTCGCTTTAGGTTGCAAGGTTACAAACTACCTACCTATATAAACAGAATATATCTTGGTCCGGGGTTGTTTAATATCCGACACTAAACAACTTAACCGCGCTATGTTACCAGAAACTGTTGATAATATTCAACTCATACGCGTTCTGCTACCAACAAATGTATGGAAAAGAACCCTGTCCGGCCAAGCTAAATATACGGGATTCTATATAGGGCCCATAGTATATCAGAAACACCATATACCTGGCACGAAATGAGTATGCAGACAGAGTCCTCACCCAGATTAATAAATAATACGAACTCACATAAATCCAGTAAATTATTGACTGCGTCACGGTACCTCCAGAAGTCCAAAATCTGGGGTCCATCCACTGCTTGGGTCGCTTCGCTGCTCCAGCTGTTGGCCGGGCCGGTAAGGAGGAGGGGAACTACAAGGCAGGGATCAGCAGGAAATCAAAGGAATGTGGCCACGAACCCAAATTCTGACGCAATATGTCAAAGTCTTTTCCTGGAATTAGCCCGGCTTCTACGAGCACAATTCCCCAACACGGTTTCACTACGAGACCTTATTTTTATACACACATGTCCCTGAAGCAGGAATCTCTAAAAACCTTTCAGGCGACCAATTTTCACAATCAAACCGGGAGAGAGCAAAATTAACAAGTCATTTCTGTCAAAAATCATAGACAAGAAGAACAAAATTAAAAACAAACAAAATGATTACACCGCCGCTAGCGGTTTCTAAAAATAGATTAGAACACTGTGAACGAAGCGCGTTCAATTTGAGTGTTGCGCGAACAGATACTGTTTATCTGAAATAATTTTCCTTACAATTATTTATTTACATTTAGTCACTATGTTTTTACAGCCCTTGACTACTGTTGGATAGGGCATCTTTCTTGCGTCAAAGTTTTCAGTTATTTGTCTGTCGGGATTAGGGCTACCAAACCGTGAGTCCTTGACAAAATCCCATAAATTTCGATAAATTTCACGATATTTTCATAAGTGTTATGCTAATTTTGGGGCAGCAGTTTTTGTTACGTATAAACACAACATCACTCAAAAAATATAATAATTTTAAACATTTATATTTTTTCCTGATTCCCTCTGTCAAGAGGGAAAATTCCTATCGTCTGCTGGTAACTCTAGTCGGGATGATATCCAGCAATTTTTGCAATGGCATCGGGCTAATAGTCTTCACTCTGATCACCATCGTCACTTTTCTCACAGTAATCTTAAAAAGTGTCCTACCGAAGTCTTTTCCATAATTATCATCATCATCATCATCATAAATACTTTATTGCACAAAAAATAAGTACAAAAAGGCGGACTTAATGCATAAAGCATTTTCTACCAGTCAACCCACAGATGGTACAAGATAAATAGGTAGGTGGGCGTGCAAGAAGAGTAAAAACTTTAAAATTACAAATTAAATGAAGATACTACTCTAAATTAATAACTATAGGTAACAATACCTAAAAAGAATATATGTTAATACATAAATAAATACAAGTTTTAATAAGTATATTGTAAATAAATACATACCATGACTGCAAAAAATAATAAGAATTAAAGAAGTTCATATTTGTGTGTTTTTGGAGAGGTAGTGTCTGTGCACAGAATACTTAAAAGAGTTACGGGAAGGGGCTTTTCTGACATCGTCGGGAAGTTCGTTCCAGAGACGAACAGCAACCACACTAAAAGAATTGGATACAAATCCGGAATGATGCAAAGGAATCGAGAGAAGAAGGTTATTTGAGGATCTGAGCATTCTATCGTGATTGTCAGACAAGAGATGTATCATTGACTTGAGGTATGAGGGGGTATTTGGATCGGTAATTATACTATAAAGAAGGCAAACAATTCTTAGGTTTCTACGGTCGCGAATAGGAAGCCAGTTGAGTTTTGCACGAAACTCTGAAACGTGGTCATATTTCCTCAAGCCAAATATGAAACGGATGCAGGTGTTAAGCAAGCGTTCCAGTTTATTGAGATGCTCTTCTTTAGCATCCAAATAACAGGTATCAGCGTAGTTAATAATAGAGATGAGAAGGGAATTGGCGATAGAGATTTTCGTTGAAATAGGTAATACGTTTTTCAGACTTAAAAGAGAATGGAGAGAGGCATAAAATTTTCGAGAAACTTTTTCGACTTGAGCATCCCAATTAAAATCCTGATCGATAACTAAACCTAAATCATTAACGGTAGAAGAGAAGCTGATACCGCAATCGTTATATTTCAACTGTGGCAGCGTGTCAAAGTCAATTTTTGTAATTTGTTGTGAACTTCCGACAATGATAGCCTGACACTTGTTTGGGTTTACCGCTATACCGAACCGCTCTGACTAGAATTGTATGCTACGTAGATTAACGTTAAGATGGTCAATACAATCGTGAAGGTCATCAACCTTAGCCTGCCCATAAAGCTGGAGGTCGTCAGCATAAAGATGGTAAGAACACTTAAGGTAGGGTGTAGCTAAATTAATAAATATTGAAAATAACAGAGGGGAGAGAATGCTACCTTGAGGAACACCAGCATCTAAATCACACCAATTGGACAGGGTCTGATCACAGCGAATGGCCTGCCGGCGTCCTCGAAGATAGGAAGTGAACCAGTTTAAAACAGGGAGAGATATATTCAAACGGTCAAGGGAAGCAAGTAGGAGGTCGTGATCGACAGCGTTGAAAGCATTACTAAAATCTACTAGAACCAGCGCAGTTACCATTCCCTTCTCCATTCCTAATCTTATGTCCTCAGTCACTTTAAGGAGCGCTGTGGTTGTGCTATGACCAGTTCTAAAGCCAGACTGATAAGGGTTTAAAAGATTACTCGTCGATAGGTAATATGTGAGCTGACGATGAACAAGGGATTCGATGACTTTGGACAGAAATGGAAGGACAGAAATCGGACGGTACTGAGTTGGAAGTTGGGGGTCATGAACTTTTGGAAGAGGAATTACATGCGCCATGCGCCACATGTCGGGAAATATACCAGAAGTAAGGGAGAAATTGACAATGTGAGTGATTGGAGGAAGAAGGACATCAAGCAAATGAGTAATCATAATGCGACCTATGTCATCGCAGCCAACGGCTTTTGATTTTAGGGATAGTATTATTTTTTTGACGTCTTCCCTGCAAACTGGTGAGAAATTAAAAAGTTCAGTATTTGGGGAAGGTAAACTATGTAAAAAACGCAAAGTTTCTATTTTGGTATTTGAAGAAAGGGGAGGAACAGTGGCAAAAAATTGATTAAGGGTATTTAAGTCCAAAGAAATCTCTTTATGATTTGTACATTTCCCCACACCGAGAGACTTGAGAAACTTCCAGATACCTGCTGGCGAGGATAATTCCAACTGTTCTGCGATATATCGGCGTCTGGAGGTTTTACAGAATTGGTTACAACGATTTCTCGCAACTTTATAAGCAGACCAATTTGCATCTGACCGATCCTTCTCGTATTTTCGAAAAGCACGATCTCTCAATGCCATGGCTTTGCGAATACGATCATTGATCCAAGGTGTAGGCCGATGTTTCATTGTGACAGGGCGGAGTGGAGCGTGTTTATTGAACAATAACAAAATATTATTGCAGAGAAAAGAAACCTTATCGTCTACATTATCAAAATCTTGCATATCACTCCACGGTATAGCCGCCGGATCAGATCGCAGTTTATCCGAATCCATCCTTGCAAAATTCCGCTGAAGTCGTGTTACCGGTTTGACCCTGGGCCTACGTAGTCGGTAAGAACAAAAAATTAAATCATGGTGTGAGAACGCAGGAGCAAGATATTGACCGTGATCCGCGATAAAGCTGTCATCAGATGTTAAGATAAGATCCAGCAATGTATCGTCAGTATCATTATTATGGTGAGTGGCCGATAAAGGAAGGATCTTTAAATTAACTGAGTGAACAAGAGCATTCAATTTTCGGGACCGAGAATCGACACTTAAAAGGTTGGTATTAAAAATATGATATGATATGATACGTGGGACGCACTATAAGTTTCCGGAATGAATATGAAAAAATACTATTAAAGGTACAAAATTAATTTATTGCTTTTCAAAATAATCTCCCTTGGCGTCTATGCACTTTTACATTCGATCAAACCAGTTTTGAAAACTTTTGTGCCACTCCCCTGTGGTGACCTCTGAAACGTGTTTTTCATACTCCTCGACAGCCTCTTCTGGTGATGAAAATCGTTGACCGCGTAATTGGTTCTTAATTTTTGGGAACAGAAAAAAGTCACAAGGTGCCAGGTCGGGACTGTATGCAGGATGACTCATGAGTTCTACATTTTTCGTCTTCAAAAAGTCGTTTGTCTGTCTGGCCGTGTGAGAACTAGCATTGTCGTGGTGCAGGATGATATGGCGTTTACGGTTATTTTTACGGAGTTCGTCAATAACTTCCGGCAAACAAATGGTCGTGTACCAGTCACTATTCACGGTACGACGATTCTCTAAAGCAACAGTAGCCACGTGTCCAGTTTTATTAAAAAAAGAAGCAATCATCCGCTTAGATGCACTTTTCACGCGCGCCACTTTGGTTGGTTTCGGCTCATCTCGAAAGACCCATACGCTCGATTGCTGCTTTGTTTTGGGATCGTAGCAATAAATCCATGTTTCGTCACCTGTTACTATGTCCCACACCAAATTTGACGCACTTTCGTTGAATCTGGTAAGCATGGCACTGCACCAAGTGACGCGATCCGTTTTTTGAGCCTCGGCCAAGTTGTGTGGGATCCACCGCGAGCACAGCTTTCTCACACCCAAATGTTTGTGTAGGATTGATTGTATTTAACTCATGCCTATTTCTAAGGATGCGCAAATTTCATGGTAGGTCACATGCCTGTCTGTTTCAATCATACGGCGCACAGCATCGATGTTTTTGTTGGTCACAGCGGTGGACGGCCGACCATCGCGAGATTCGTCACTGAGATTGATACGACCACGCTTGAATTCTGCAAACCAGCTATAAACAGTCGTCTTGCATGGTGCTTCATTGCCAAAAGCTGTTTCAAGCCGAGCGATGCTCTGTTGAGCTGTCAAATTACACTTAAAATCGTAGAAAATCATACTACGAAAATTTTCCCGAGTTAAATCCATGTTGATGCAGACACACAATTTTTTAAATGGCGCCACAAGGTAAAAACAAAAAACAGTCAGATGAAACAAACTGCATTCTACAGCCAAAGAGTTCTATTTTCAAATGTTGCAATAAATTTTTAAATATTGTTTATGTAAGTGGCCAGTTCCGGAAACTTTTAGTGTTACCTATGTATGTAGAAATTTATTTCTATCGTAGTTTATTATTTTTAATACGCTTATGTCCTAATTGACCGACAAATAATGTATTTGACCGTACCTTATCATTAATGCTGTCATTTATTTTTACTACAAACCGACACTCTAATCACTTTGTACTTATTTTGATGACAATGTCACGATAAAACATTTTTGAACAGTTCCCCATAACGCAAACAAGTATTTGCTCAGTTTTTACATAAGTTAGCACTTACTGTCTACAGCATATTCAGCCATTTATCTTTATCTTTATCTTAGCGGAATATTGCAAATTACATTCATATATCCTTTACTTAGTGATGGACTTCCGCAAGGTAATGCCTATTTCAATTAATCATTTATCTTATCGTTTTTTTTTCTTGGTCAGTATGGTCATAGCAGTAAAAAATTCGTTCACTGACCACAACTAGTTTTTCAGGCGCATTAAATAGACTACGCAAACACTTCACGCAACCAGACCGACATATTTGACATCAGAGGTGCCCTTTATCCTGTGAACCCAGATTCAGCCATTTCCCTCATCGTTACCAGATTTGTTATAAAGACATTGTATAGAGAACAAGACTGTGCACTATGATACGAAAAACGAGCCGAGCGAGATGGGTGTTGGCACGCGTTGGTCCCTTTCTAACACGTTAGAAACTCAACAACACTATATAAGTATAGTATACTGTATATATTATAAACACTGGCAACTTGCTAGGCAAGGATACACGAGTAGCGACAGCTATCTAGCTCGGCTCGTTTTTGGCTTGAAAATGGTATCATAATAATTACAACCTTATTTCTAAATAAATAAAATCTAGTTTAGTTAAGCAAAAATTGGATAGTGCACAGTCTTATTTTTATACAATGTATTTGGTTATGACTTCCTAATCCATAACTCTGAGGGCGAGATTTCTGTTAGAAAATATTTAGAAATTGAGACACAACACTGGCAGTACCTTTGCTTAAGAGCAACTGCGACTAGCACGTTTCATTGCCCTTTTTTGCTACGAGACGTAGCAAGCGCTACGACTCCAAAGTTTCTCTTTTTATAAACCCGCTACGCCGTAGTCTGAACTCACACATCGGTATGTGTCTGGGGACCGTGCGGGTTAAGTAGATGAAGATAACTCTATTTTCTTTATAATCAAAGGTTTGTTGCCCGCTTTTGTGCAACAATATTTTATTATTATTTTTCATAACAAGATCAAAACTAAAATGATCGCCTGCGCTTGATATCTTGCGAAAACTATATGAATAGACACTTAGTGAGAAACATAAAGAACACGTTTTGAAACTGGATTCAATAGAAAATAAAAATACTGCTGTCAAAGAAAACAATATTATTGTATTTACGAACGTTCAAAAGAACATAACGATGTCGTGTGTCGAAACTATTTTCTTGACGTTATAGTCGCAGGCAAACAAAACAACAAAGGTACTTATTACGTTGTGAACCAAATATATTGTATCAAAAGTATTTTTGATAATGTCAAGGACATTTAAAATCCTTATGTCTATAATGTTAAGTATTAATTATTTAAATATAATAATACTTATATACCGGGTGTTGATTTGGTCAGCAACTTCCGTCACAGGATAGGATAAGATATATTCAAGATCACGAAGACGTAAAATATATTGCTAAAAAAATACTTTTCCTTTCGTAAATTTATGCACCATATTTTGAGGGCAACATAAAACGTCTAGTGTACAACAGACAAGATAAAATTGACTCAGCCCTGGCGGAGCGGCACGACGGTGTGGAGCGAGTTAGCTATTACTCGTAGCTCTTCTTGCCGCATAGCAGTGTCCATTTATCACGAGAAGTTTAGGTCTAATCATGGACGAATATAATTCGTCCATGGTCTAATAAATAATTTGGCCAAGTGCAAAAGTCGGACTCGCGCACAAGGGGTTCCGTACCACCCCACAATGCGAAAACTAAAAAAAAAATATGGTAAATAACAGCAATATACATTCCAAAGCAACATCATGTTAAAAAGGTAGCGCCTCGAAAAAAAATTATCACCGTCTGCGTACGGTACCCGACTTTTTATAATTTTTTAATTTACTTTATAGTATGTAATACAGTCTGACTAAATTTAAAACTAGTATGTACCAACTTAATACCGTCTTTAAGTAAGAGCTAAAGCAATTGACATTAAAATAATGCAATTTTTTCGAGGATTCAGAACCATACAATATTTAATATTTCCTTATTCAATTGGTTTTGTTTGTATGCTATTTTTGGAATAAGTGTCATGTGACTCAAGTTGTGGACCAAATCGACGCCCTGTATATTATAATTAATATATAAATTCTATACTGTAAAATTCAAAATGTTATAATTTATTTTGTTATCTTTCATAGATAACAAGATGATAAGATAACAGAAATATAATTATACTTAATCAAATTTGCTTTATAAATTCACATTTAGCCTCCGAAACATGTGAAATATTCATTCAAGTCTTACAAAATAGCCGTCAGTTAGTGGAATCATTAAAAGAAGCCAGTCATTATTTGACCATAGAAATTACCTTAAAAATACTTTAAAATTTTAAATTTTCAGGATAATAAAAAGAATGGTAAGTGCTTTCAATATACCTTTGTTTTCCATGAATTTAGAGGAACAGTAATAATGGTAATTGATTATTTAATAAGAATTTGCCCGTGACGCAGACCTAATTTTTGGTGAATTTGATTGATATAGAGACAGTCATCTAATATTGGATGGATTCGATTGATGGTTCTTGGTGGAATATCATCTTGAATAAATTATACACAAATTCTTGTACTTTTATTCCACATATATTTATTTATTATATTATTTTTATATTATATTTATTTGTTTATTTATTATATATTTATTTTAATTAATAAAAATTAATATATGTGGAATAAAAGTACAAGAATTTGTGTATAATTTATTCAAGACAGTCATCTCATGACTCCTGACCTATATAGGTACATATTTTGTAGCCCTCATCTAGGAATCGCTTCGGGTTTTGGTAACGTAACGTACGACAAAGCATTATTTCTCCAAAGCACGGAATAATATCAAACAAAAACAAACTCGCGGCCAGTGTATTCTCGGGTTACCATCAAATAAAAATGTTCTATTTATTTCAGTCCATTTAATCCTTAAATAGCACTATGAGAATGAACATCAATTTTAGAACAGTCGATTTCATCCCGATTGCTCCCCAAATCAATCAAATGTAATCCAAACAATCGATCGAGTGTTTTTCAGTGAATAGCGAACTGTAAATTGCAAAAGAATTGCAGGTGAGCCGTTCGAAAACATTTATTGCAACTACAATATGATCAAAAGTGAGTCAAAATAATTCTAGAACATGTGCAAAAAATCGTAGCCGGAAGCAATTATGGGTGTAATAAAGGGTGTGTGTGTGTGTGTGAGGGTGTGTGTGTGTTGTATGTTTGTTACTCTTTCACGCTGAAATGGCTGGACGGAGTTGAATGAAATTTAGAATTGATATAGCTTATACCCTAACTTAACACATAGGCTAGTTTTTATCCAGGAAAAAAGCATGTCGTTAAACCGAGTAACACGCGGGCGGAGGCGCAGGCAAAATCTAGTTGTATATAAAGCGGGATTACGAATATGCAAATTACGAAAATACAACCTTTGCGAAGAGTGGCACAGATTCCTACGTGCATTTTCTTAATTGTTTTACCCTCAACAATATTCTTCTGTTAGTAGATATTCGCAGTGTGCTGAATATAATACATTACGTAATATACATAATATATAATCTACATATTAATATGTAATCTGCATATTATGTCGATTACAGTTGAGAATGCAATAGATAAATAATGGTATTTTTGTAATAATATTTACTTAAAATATAAATTAAAGCCATTGGAACACAGTTGTTTATTTCTAAAACGAAGCGTAGCCGAGACTCAAATGTATTTCGGGTTTTGACGATAGAAGGATAGCCTAGTCGTTTTGCGGAGAGACGACACATCGGGCTTTACGAGTGTTCTATGGACTATTACATGCCCATCCTTTCATAATATATCGTTTTGTTTTTGTCAATAAAAAATACTTTCAAGGTTTAATTTTCAAGGTCTATAAAAATTTTGAAGCAGTGATTTTGATAAGTATTCGATTTCTAATCAGTGAATCAGTGAAACATTAATTGTACAATATTTATGTATTTTATACTAGTGCTTACAATTTTTCTTCCCAAAAACTGGTCAGTTAAGAAGTTGCTTGTTTGTAAATTTTTCATCTCATTTTGTCTTCCATTATTGAAATCTTAAATCAGAAAAACATGTTTTTATTATTGCTCGAGACTTTCATAAAACTGACCTAATTCTGTCACCACTCTCCAAATGAGCTTAAGAGATTTTAAAAAGGGTTTTAATATAGGAGGTGCAACAGTAATAGTATTTCGGTAATACTATAAATTGATAAGAAAAACAAACGAAAATTTAAATTTATATTAAAAATTTGAATGAATAGCAACTTTTCCTGGTTCCTGGCTCCTAAGCTCAAATTCTCTGTCCAATGGGTAGCCAGGCTTTTTTCGAACAAGAACCATAACATAGAACGCAGACTGAATTTAAGATATATAATTATTTTAAAATAATTATGAGAGAAACTAAATATCATAGTTGGATGATTCTGACTTATACTAGGTAAAATTAAATCAACCGACCAAATTCATACTAGAGACTCAGTTAGTCATCAGGAACAAGGTATAATAAATGTTCGCGCAACACTCAAATTGAACGCGCTTCGTTCACAGTGTTCTAATCTATTTTTAGAGACCGCTAGCGGTGGCATAATCATTTTGTTTGTTTTTAATTCTCGCTCTTCTTGTCTATGATTTTGACGAAGATGACTTGTTAATTTGGAGCTCCCGGTTTGATTGTGAAATAGAGGTCGCCTGAAGGGTTTTAAGAGATTCCTGCTTCAGGGACATGTGTGTATAAAAGTAAAGGTCTTCTAGTGAAACCGTGTTGGGGAATTGTGCTCGTAGAAGCCGGGCTAATTCCAGAAAAATACTTTGAAGATTGCGTCATAATCTTGGTGACACGTAATCAGCATTCGTGGCCACGTTCCCTTGATTTCCTGCTGATCCCTCCTTGTCTTTCCCCTCTTTCTTACCGGCCCGGTCAGCAGCTGGAGCAGCGAAGCGGCACAAGCAGTGGATGGACCCCAGATTTTGGACTTCTGGAGGTACCGTGACGCAGTCAATAATTCACTGGATTTCTGTGAGTGCCCTTAGTTTATTAAATCTTTCAAGTGAAATACCTTGTTACTGTCCGCTGGTGTGTAATCTTATACTGGGCCCAGCGGGTTACTCTTTGTGCAGGCCAGACAGGGAACAGGGTCTTTCATACATTTTTTGGTAGCAGAACGCGTTTGAGTTGATTATTATCAACAATAAATAATGGTGAAATTCGAAAAAGAAATTTTTTTTGTCCCATAATGCTTGCACTACGAATTACTTAAACTAGTCCAACCAGTAAGGGAGCCAAAAAATTTATTTAAGAGTCGAAAGAGGTGTGTCAATATCGTGGCAAAAGGAAATTTGTAGTCTTTGCCCCTGAGAGACAGACGTGAGTTTTGTACTCATATGTCCTCTATATCAGTACCAACCGAACTAATTATACGTTAGAGTAGAGAGCGAGCGAGTGAACTGTCTTTATCAACACTGTGTTAGTAATAAACTTGCAAATTAAAATTAATCCTTGAAAAAAAAGCCTGATAAAGCGAGAATTTAATTCCAAGAAAGGTGAGTAGTTACTTATTCTGATTAGGTTTCCAAGGAATATAAAGCAACAAACCTTATTATGGTAAATCAGGCGTCTAGCCCGAGGTGTCGAAACTGGCTTCATCAAGAATAAAGCCTTCTTTGTTAAAGTTTATTACAGGAAATCCTGCGGCTTTGAGCCATTTCCAGAAGAGAACCAAGTCGGCTATTTACTTACTAATAGAGGTTGCTTATTTACTATGAGAACAACTTTGATCAACTCGATGAATATGAGAGTTCATGCTTAACGTCCTTTGGCAGATGACCTTAAATCCTTTTTAGGGTTCTGTACCTAAAAATCAAAACGGAGCTCTATTTATTGTCTGTCTGTCTGTCCTTGTCTGTCTATCTGTCCGTCTGTCCCTATATCACCGGTCTCTAGCTCGTAGAATAAATGAGTGACAGATCAGAAAAAAAAACTAATACTAAAACTCTACTTAATAAGTTCTAGAACACCGGAAGGAGTTTAAAAAAATCAGTTCCTTTAGCATGAAAAAGGAAAAAAAAAAAATTTTTAGAGTTAGATTTTTAGATTTCAATTTCAAGATCTGTAACTCATTCCGTGTGCAGACTCGAGACTCGAGACATACGGACAGACAGTGGCATCGATAGGGCTCCGTCTTGCGCTTTGGTCGCGGAACCCTAAAAACTGTAAAGCTTTATCAACATGTTGCGGAACAACGAAGCCATCGGTGAAACAGTTGCTTCCGTTTTATAGGGCAAACTCTATTGGCTTTTATTTTAAATTCAGCCATTTTATGGTCTAAGCCAGTGTAGCTAAAACTGTATGTCAGTAACAAAGCCTTACACAATATAATGTAACGAGCATTAAATACATACTACTCTACAAAACTCAATTTTCGTCTGCAGCTTGCTTTTTTAGTACCTACTTATTCCTATCAGTGGCGTTTACAAGTTTGACAATAAAAAATATGAAAAAATTTAAATGTCACT
Source organism: Ypsolopha scabrella (assembly GCA_910592155.1). Classification (NCBI taxonomy): domain Eukaryota; kingdom Metazoa; phylum Arthropoda; class Insecta; order Lepidoptera; family Ypsolophidae; genus Ypsolopha; species Ypsolopha scabrella. The sequence goes on from OU342982.1 coordinate 13,201,335, forward strand.
TTGAAATCATTTGTATTACACCAGCTATGGACACCACACCAGGGTAGGCACTGCCTACCATAGAGTACATGATTTCCATAGAGTAAGAACTAAAATGATTTCATACTATGGTCTAATAACAAAAACTCTTACATTGAAGCCTACATCGTCTGTTAACGTTCAATTGAACCTAGTGTTACCTAAAGTACCGTTCTATGCTGTTGGTTCACAACGTCTCGAAAGCATTCAACGCTCGTTCACTAGGTTCCTTGCTTTCGTAACTCCTGGTTTGTCTCACAGACGTTCGTATGACGAAAGGCTGAGTCAATTCTTTGCGTCATCTTTGCGTAACCGCAGAATTCTGCGTGACTTGTCTTTTCTGCATAGAATTGCCAATGGAAAAGCCGAGTGCCCTTGTCTGCTGAATAATATGTCAGTGTCCGTCCCCTTCAATATGCCAAGAAAAGCTATTACAACACTGTTTTCTTATCCAGCCTCTAAATCAAACCTTGGCCTTAACTCGCCCATGACAAGAATTTTGAGAGAATACAATAATATGAATGAAACTGTTACTGATTTAGATGTATTCCACCAATCTTTCTCTGTGTTTAAATCTCATATTCTCATGTCCTTCTGTAAGAAATAATCACTAGTTTTTAATTTAGTATTAATGATTTACTTCCTTAGGTTTAGGTTTTGTTTTTCTAGTGTTTAGTTGGGTAATTTAGTATGTATTTTGTTTGTAACTAATTTCTCTTTCGTATTTCTTTTATTGTAGTGCGATAAATGATAATTAACACCTTTTGTTTATAATTGTTTGGCAAATGTTGTGTATACCTGTTAGTGGCACATGTATCAGAATATCTGTATAAATGTTAGTTCCTTTTAAATAATTAATATGTGTGCTGTTGGTGTACCTTGTTTAAATAAATAAATAAATAAATAAGTACTTACTTAGAAGTAATTAGTTCTACTTAGTAAGTAGAAATTCACTCCGGAGTGATGACGGGTACAAACTAACACTTCGATGACGTCAAACATTTAAACTATTTTAAACTAGTCTTTGCCCGCGGCTCCGCCCGTGTTTATTCAATCGTCGCCCCGTCAGCGCGGGCGTTATTTTTTGAACATCCGTTATAGCCTGTGTGTTGACCAGGGTCACTACGGTGATAACAGAAAAGGCCGCATCCAAATCCGTTGTGTGGTTTTCGAGTTAAAACGGAACATATATATGTTGACTTTTGTTTATATGATCGAATTCATACTAGAGAGTCGGTAAGTGGTCAGGACCAAAGTCAATGACCCTTTCTGTAAAAAATGCAAAACAAAATTTATAATTGACCTCTCATAAACAACAAGCACAGTCTCTAAGAAAAGTTCGTCAGAAAGTGTCCGAACGTGCGACGTGCATAGTAGCAAAAATATTCAACCAAATTAAGACGTTGTGACGTTAACATAAGATGCAATGTCAGTTGTACGAAATCGTCATTCGATTTTGTCACCCCATAGCGGTGACAAGCCCCGAGTCAATTACTAAGTGGAGTCAACATTATATTTTGCGAAATGAGCAAAAAGTGTTAACGATCCGTGTTACTGATCACTTACCAAGCCACCAGTATAAGTTTGGCTGGATAAATTAAAGTCGCCTTTTATATTTAAATAAAAATCACCTTCAAACAAATATTCTAAAAATTGTGCTACAGGACTGTGGAGGTACCACCATCTTACTTGCAAATCCTCCCGAAGTTATTCGGGGGAGAGTAAGAGGACAGCTCTCTAGCCAAAAAACCAGGCGGCCCACCATTGCCTGGGACCGATGGATGGCGGTATAGCCATCCCCAATTGCCGGGCCTTATATAAATCAGACTGGTGACGGGCAGCGGCGTCACTAGTGCAAGGGTTTCGGCACCGCGCTCACCAACTCGCCTGCCCAGCGTGTGTGAGTATGGGCATTTCTTCCAGGAGGACCACCAGGAGTGGCGAAATCCTGGAAAGGCCTATGTCCAGCAGTGGACGAAACAGGCTGATGGATAGATGGATGGATGTGTTAAGTTAGGGTATAAGCTATATCCATTCTAAATTTCATCCAAATCCGTTCAGCCGTTTCAGCGTGAAAGAGTAACAAACATACACACACACAAACTTTCGCATTTATAATATTAGTGTGATAGTGTGATGTGATCAGTGAGAATTTCTCTTGAAAATTTCAACGTGTTTTATCTGTTTATGTATTTCGCTTTACTTTGAAGTTGGTCGGACTCAAGCTTAAAGTTTAAGCAGCCTAGCTTTATATGACATGGAAGAGGTAATAAAATCGGTTTTACTTGCAATAAAGGTTATCTTGTGGCGTTCACGTAATTTTGTGACCGTAATTGAAATCTGGGTCAGTTCTTGGAAGCTTAGCGGCTCCGCACTTAGATAAAGCATTTATTGTGTTTACTAGAGGATATATGTGTAATATATTTTCTTTCTTCGTGTTTGGTTTGTTACAGGAGAGGCTATTAGTGTTAGAGACTAACCAATTCATTACAACGACAATAAGTGCTATTCTGCGACAATTCTTACAACTATATATATACTAATAATAAAGTTGTGTTTGTACATTAATTACTTTTGCAAAATTATAGGGGGCCAAAAGTTTGGCGCGACCTGTACTCGTAAACATGTAAAGCCTACTTAGCTGTGATAGTTTTCGTAAACAACCGTTTAGCTGGCAGGGGGGGGGACGCTCCACTCTAACTAAAATTTTCAATTTAAAGCTTAATATTTCACCAACGGATCCCTAAATCGAAAAATAGTTTTCACACACCCACAATGTTTTTGAACGGCCTATCCAACGATACCCAACAACAATATGGGATAGACGAGAAAAAAAAATTCATCCCCGGTTGAGGTACCCTTAAAAAATTTTTTGTCGGCGTGATAAATATTTATATCCATGCCAAATTACAGCTTTCTAGTACTAATAGTCTCTGCGCTAAGCCGCGGACAGACGGACATGGCGAAACCATAAGGGTTCCTTGTTGGACTCCGGAACCCTAAAAATGACATTTTTTTTTTGTCTGACTGTCTGTATGTATATATATGTTCCGTTTTAACTCGAAAACCACTTAACGGAATTGGATGCGGTTTTTTTATCATCGTAGTGACCCTGGTCAATATTTAGGTTATATGGGTTGTTCATAAAGCCGAAAACGGGGCAGAGATTGAATAAACACGGGTGGAGCCCCAGGCAAAGACTAGTATGTAAATAAGCATGTATGTACTGATTTAATAAGTATATACCTATAGTACGCGACACGATGGGAATGCGGGCGAGTACATACATACATGTCAGTATGAAATGGCCCGCACTCCCGCCTGTCGCGAAATATAAATAAATTATTCGATTGATGAATATGGAAATATCGGGAGGACATTAGGAAGACCGTCGTGAGTATATAAGGTGACTTTTGTTTTATGGCCAAATTCATACTGGAGACTTGGTTAGTGGTCGGGACCAATATTCAATTACCCTGTTTGCGAAATACCAAAAAATATTTTCTGTGCCTCTGTACTTGTTGAAAAACAACCTCGACTAATTTACTACAGGAAGTTTAAATTATTTTACGTATTTCACAGAAAGGGTCTCCAGTATAAATTTGGCTTTATAAGCGAAAGTCACCTTACATTGAAAACTCGTCAAATTCAAATTTTGTCATAAAGACGGCAAATTGAAAAAGTTTTGTTTTTTCACCTCAAAACGAAAACACTGCTCTACTTGCTACGCCACGATATTACAATATTTTCAACACACTTGCTTATAAAGTGGCCCTTATTGCAGCCCTTTTTAAGATCATAAAGCTGCGTACAAAACACGCGTGCTTTTTACTTTACATTATCGCACTAGTGTTCTTACATTACGGTATAGTTTTTCTTAGGAAAGAGTTTTTGGTCTTAAAAAATAGTAAAGCTTGTGCGAATATATAAACTGTGTCAATTAAAATATAAAAAATAATTCTTTAATTTTATCGAATTATTTATTTTTATCAACAAATTAACTCAAATATTAATTAAATGGCCAATGTCTTTTTTGAAATGGCATTTCTATCTATTTTTTTTCTTTAATATCTTTTCTTATTTTTTCTTGCGTTTATATTAATATAAATATGGTACAAGAATATGAATGATGACCATTTTTTTATTAAAATGTGACGTATTGTCGATAATTATGAATTCTCTCCTGGCAACACTAATAACAAACACAACAGCTGACCGAAATGAAAATAATACTTAGAGCGATTAATTTAATTAATATCTGTCTGTAATACAATAAGCAGTTCGTTTGCTTCTATAAATCGAGAAGATAAATACTTTGGTGATGGTCAAACGGCAATACTACTTGAATTTATGGAGACGTAAGTAGATACTTTTGGTTAAAAGCTAAGTCACTATGCGATGTTAAAAATAAACTAATTCGTTTCTTTTGTGAGAAAATTCAAGATGATAATAAGAAAATATCGTTACAGGAGCTGGTTGCTACCGATGCTGGACTTACACCTGTCAATGGTAGCAGAAGCAAGAAGCCATGTCCCTAGTACCTTAAAAAATCAGTAGTGTTACACCTAATTATTTGAACAAAAATACCCTGTGGCAACTGGGGGGGGGGGGGGGACCAAAAACCACAAAATTTTTGCACATTTTTCAGTTTTATTTTTTATATTTCTAAAACGGTTGATTTTGAAAAGATTAAATTTCCTACAATTACCAAAAATAAAATTATTTTTTGGTCGCATGGGCACCGAGATACAGTGATACCGTGATATATTTATCGCCAAAGGTTTACCGTGATATATTTATCGCCAAAGGTTTACCCTGATATATTTATCGCCAAAGGTTTACCCTGATATATTTATCGCCAAAGGTTTACCCTGATATATTTATCGCCAAAGGTTTACCCTGATATATTTATCGCCAAAGGTTTACCCTGATATATTTATCGCCAAAGGTTTACCCTGATATATTTATCGCCAAAGGTTTACCCTGATATATTTATCGCCAAAGGTTTACCCTGATATATTTATCGCCAAAGGTTTACCCTGATATATTTATCGCCAAAGGTTTACCCTGATATATTTATCGCCAAAGGTTTACCCTGATATATTTATCGCCGAAGGTATGTCAAGATAGATAGATAAAACGTTTATTCATTTACACAGTACACGCACACAATCAAATAAAAAGCCGGGCAGTAGATAAACTTACCATTAACCCCCAGTTCACCACAGGTAAAAACTCGCAGAGCCGGGGCGAGTCCCTAAGTAAGGAATATATGACTTAAGGAATGTAAACAAATTTCAGCGCTACTAAAATGTAATTTTATAAGCGGCAAATATTTTCACCGTTTTCTCCGACCATCGATCTTCTTAGTGACGGTTCCAATTTCCGGATTAAACGGTTTTCCGATGTCATATCCGAGTTTTACGATTTCAATCATATTTTAATGGCCTTCAGCATATAAAATTTGGCGAACTATAAAATTCGCGGAAATGTTGAAGATCGTAAAATTATGAGTACTTATTATCAGACTGCTAGTTTTTTTAAACATACAATTGGTCATTACAGCGCTTGATGGAAAGCGTCGTTAACGATCTAGAACGAACAGCGGTCGCCCAGAAACTGGAAGAGTGATGGTAGGTGAGGCGTTATTCAGTCTTTCCAGGGACTTTCGCAAAAATCTAAGGAAGTCGGTAACGGACAAATACCGATACTACGCAACTGCCTGTAACCACTCCCCCGGTACGGCTTCTCGTAACGTCATGTCTAGTTTTGAAGTGTTCATGCGAAATGAAGTTTCAGGCAAAAGAAGGCTAGCCTTGAACGCCTTTTCGTATCTAGGGAAAGCAACGAAGAAATTAATAAAATTTTATGACCTAAATCTTTAGGCCGCTATTAGTTGATGCATTATTAACTGAAACCGGACACTTACTAAAAGCCACTAACTTCAAGCTTTGAAGTATTGCAATGGGTTTAATTACCTCAGCTCATTTATCGGCAACAATTGTGACTGTGATAAAGATATCCTCCGATACTAAATGCTAAAAGAGCAGTAAAACTATAAGTCTAAATAAGACTGGCCCACACCACAAAATAAATACATACAGAAGGCCAGGTCCATACAACCAGCGATACGGGCGCACGCACACATAGATGCGTACGTACGACGATTTCAGCAGTATTCGGTCGAATGCCAGTGCACGAGTCTACTGAGATCTTCTTACGTACGCATTTATGTGTGCGTGCGCCCGGAATCATTGTTTATATGGTCAGGCCTTCTGTATGTATTTATTTTGTGCCCACACTCTCCTACATTATTTTTTTTGTGCGGTTCCAAGACCTGGACCTTTAGGACAAACATGATGGAGAGGATTAAAGCTTTAGAAATGTGCTGCCCCCTGATTCTGTATCATAAAATCAGTTGCCAAACCGAGTGCCTATCGTCGAAAACTTACATATCCGCTTATCTAAGGATACGTTCGCACTTGAAATGACATCACAATTCGTAAATAGTTCAATACTCATTGAAGGTTATTTTGAAAGTACATTTTTATCTGTTTTTGGTGAATAGCAACCACAGATGGCAACCGACACTGAGTTACATAATAGGCCCGCTGGAGACGTATAAGGGGTGTACATAAAATAACGCCCAAGCAGGGCAGAGATTGAATAAACGCGGGCAGAGCCGCAGGCAAAGGCTAATTATTTTAATAAAAGTGTAAAATGGGTTTGCTTTTTTACATAACTTGTACCGTACCAGTTGGAAAAAGATAAGCTGAATAACTGTGTTAATCTGCCCCAAACATTAATAATTCTTTATAGCTCAAACAAAGCTTATAGGAACGAGCTTTATGGTCCGTAAAATAATTATTTTCTATGCAGGTAGGCATAGCAGGGAACATTTATGTCGGCATAACGGGCAATGTTTTAGCAAAAATCCCCACATAAAATGGATAAACTCTCAACCAAAACACATTTGTCTAAAACTTAGGTCGCACATGTTACCTGTCGTAACTGATCTTGCCTTTTATTTTTGGAGGCTTTACCTGACTTCCAAAGGGGTAGGCAAAGAAAATACACCTCTGTCTGCTACGATCTTGACACACCATTTTTGCTTCTTCCATATCCATCGAGCTTATCTTGGCGCAATCTATGTACGTTAGCGTCTAGAACATGCACTATTCTCAATATCCTTAACAGAAGGTCTTTTGAAGAGAATATGTAGTTTCAAAGATTAAAGTTATAAACTAATAACTTATTATAAAATGTTCGTTACGTCATATTTCATAAACTAATATAACCTTGGTTCAAATTACACAATTTTAAAATGTATAACATATCTAAGTTTTTAAAACGGCTTGTCAAAGTTACGGATTCACTTCAAAATCTGTGAAAGAAATGGCAACTGTTGTCTTTGATAGCCACAAAGTTCCGGTTCAATTCAGATGTTATTGATTTAAAATATTGAAAAAGATATGTATTTATACTAAACTACAGAATATCTGAAATGATGTGCTTTAACTATTTTAAGTATCTCGAGCACCTAAATAAATACCTAAACAAGGTCTAAATTATAGCAGTTTGAGACCAAGATCCCATGTAATTAAGCACCTATGCAAAGAAACAAAGAATTTGTAACTTAGCCAAATTGAAGATATTATTACCTACAAATGAGTTTCCTTGATTTTTTTTCCAATTTTTTTCCTATATAAGGTGGAATCGTAATACCTGCCACGGATGAAATAGGAGATACTATTATGTTTATAGATTACATTAGTGAAGAAATTTTGTACCCCGGAATAGTTAAATAAATTTGAGAAGGTAAAGTAATTAAATAAACATTTTCTTCATTCTGCATAACGTGGTTCACAAATTACGCTTGACGAGTCGTTTAGTCAATGATAACAATTGCTATCTCTTTCTAACCGTTCAATGAATGAAATCAGCTGCCCAGTTCGTCTCTACCAGGTAGAGATATTTGTACCTATTCTGTGTAGCACAAACTTAAATGTAGAGTTGTGAAAACCCAAAATAATACAAGCTCATTTAACTGTCATCCCTCCGCGTTAAGGTCTATTTTGCTATGAAAATTCTTGGTTTTTTTTAGCTCGAAATTGAAAAGTGCTACACGAGAATAGGTGCCATTGCATGCCTCTCCAATGTGCTTACGCTCACACGCAAAGTAGATGTAAATACGAAATACATTGCAAATTACTCTTCGTCATTGGTCATTAAGACACCGGTAAATTAACTAATTAGGGTACTGTTAAATTTCCAAACGGCTGGATCTGTTGGCCAACCAGTACCCAATAATACGCAGGCAAAAGTTTAAAAGTGCACTTACCAGTTATTGCATTCCTCTAATTCATTCCGCAGATAAAAACTGATGTAATAAGATGGTAAACTTCCCATCACACTTAAAGCCGGGTCTCCTGATTATGTTTTGCCGTAGGTACACATTACACAAAAACATTATGTTCTGTCTTTGCATTTTTACACCAATTGTACCTTATTTACACCAATTACACCTTAGCTACAGTTATTTGCATAATTTACAACAGTATTATTTATCTACAAAACTGTTGCACAAGTCCGCCTTCGCGTTGCACACAAATGTAGGCACGCTTGCGTACATGTCTTTGCACTTTATTTAAGGTGTCAGTTTCACTTTTTACTTGCTGAAAAGCGCGCTTGATGCGCCTTTTTAGTTCTCGCACAGTTCTAATATCATGTCCGGTTTGGCCGTACACAATGGTATGATGGCTCACTCGTACACCAAATCTCTGCTCGTATAGGTTTACTGCATGCGCGGTTACGTTGTTACACTCGCGGTAGCACGATACCATCTCAAGATATTCTTGATTTGAATATCGTGGTCTAGGAGGCATTTTTAAAGAATGCGCGCGAGATACGCACCTCTGCGACCAGCGAAAACAGCGAACTGGGGTGGGGGCACAACAACAAACAAAAACAAGCGCGTGCGACGAAGGGGGTAGTGGGGGACGGGGTGGCGGCAGGCGGTTTGCCCTTTGACTATTTGACGAGTGGCTCGCTCGGATAGAGCGGCGTCCTTTGACGGACGGTTTCATACAATTAAATGAATTTAAATTTATACGCACATTTGTTTTTATGGAAAAATTTATGAAGTTAGATCAAAAATTATCTTCACTATTGTAATCTATAAACATAATAGTATCTCCTATTTCATCCGTGGCAGGTATTACGATTCCACCTTATATATTTATTTGAGTAAATTTGAGTGCGTTTGCAGCTCATTCCGATAAGGAGAGATCAGTATGAGAGGAGTCGCGTGAAAAAGTGAGACGCACATACCAAGGTCACCAGCAACAGTAGTTGTCGCCTTAAATTTCACAGATTCTACAGTGAGTTTATCCGTTTATGGACTATAGAAAATCAAGATCATGTGCAACCATCCCGCGGGGCGTCAGGCGTTGGCGGGGACGAGGTACTTTCGATGTTAGCGGGGAGCGGGTGGTGTAGTAGATAGGAAAGCGTGAACTGCGCCACGGAATAAAAAAGTGGTAACTGCGCGTTTTTAGGTGGTATAGCTGATGCCTGGCTCGACTGTGGAGGTACCACCATCTTACTCACAAATCCTCCCGAGGTTATTCGGAGGAGAGTAAGAGAACAGCTCTCAGGCAAACCCAGGCGGCCCACCATTGCCTGGGACCGATGGATGGCGGTATATCCATCCCCAATTGCCGGGCCTTATATAAAACAGACTGATGACGGGCAGCGGCGTCACTGGTGCAAAGGTTTCGGCACCGCGCTCACCAACCAGTGTGTGAGTATGGGTAATTATTCCAGGAGGACCGCCAAGACTAGACGAAACAGGCTGATGGAACTATATCACTATAGTCATAGACAGTCGCAAATGCGCAAGCTTCCTCGCCCCCGCCAACGTCTGTCGCCCCGCAGAACGCTTACGCACAATCTTGCAAATTTTTATTTTTGTAGATTAAATTTTATTTATGTTTATGTCACAGTTTTCACATTAAAGGTAACATTCTCAATTTTAATTATCTGTTAAAAATCTACAATCGCAATAACACATTTTTAATACACAAAAGACATTTGCGTTGTCCAGCCGCAAAGCGTGCGGTTGCAGCGAAAGCCTCGCCCGGATGTAAATAAAATGTCCTTTGTTGATGAAAAATGCAACTGTCAAGTATAAATCTTACACAATCTACGGGTTCTTTTAATGGTTCTCCTGATACGTATAGATTTGCAATCCGTATGACATATCTTCAAAATGCTAACTCAGAAGGGAGCTGAACAGTACTGCACTGTTCAGCTCCCTTTTGAGCTAGCATGATGATTTTAACCTTTAAAACGACTTTGGGATAAGACGTTAGTTTGTTAGTGGATACAGGTACAAATATACGTACATACATCCTTACTTAGACGGATAACCCCTCTTCTTGTTCGGGGGTTAAAAAAAGGAATTTAGCATTCTCGACGCTAGATTCGTAAAATTGTAAATACATTCATCATCACACAAACATCACGAACATTGAGCCTGGCGTTTGAAAAGACCTTCAAATTTTTAACAAGAACCTCACTTAAGGACGGCCATCGCGTGCAAACCTTCATACAAAAGCAAACACAAAATCGTGAGGTATCTAGGAATGTTTTTATAATATTTTAGGCTGAGTCCATTGACATTATCTAGGCTACGCCAAATTAAAACAAAAATTTGTAAACTTTGAATCATATCAACAACAAACCGCAGAAAAACGTAAATTTAACGATTTTTACCAAATGTTTCGCCGAAACATACCAATTTCGTATCGAAAATGTAATCTAGATTAATTTTAACCAATTATATGTTTGAAAACTTTCACAGTATTGCCAATATTTTATTTCTCCTGACACACGTTTTCAATTTTGTGCCCGCGACGAAGTCGGTGCGATTGTATTGTCTTCGCAAGTAAATGAAATATTTGTCATAGAGTTAGATAATGTCAATGGACTTAAATATTATAAGAACATTCCATAGACACCTCACAATTTTGTGCCCGCAACGAAATCGATGCTATTGTATTGTCTTCGCAAGTAAATGAAATAGTTGGTCATAGATCTATAGATAATGTCAATGGACAATGTCATAGATCTATAGATAATGTAAATGGACAATGAAAAAACATTTTTTAATAAAGTTTATTTACATTTATTACATTTAACTAAAGTATGTAGATGCCATTTTGTTCCATAACTTTCTACCATCTTGTGAGTAAGGACATGATCCCATTGCTATAGAAATTCTGGGGCTTCTGATCAAAAAACCGCGACAAGTGGTTTTGGCAGTCCTCTCGTGATGTTAACCTGACACTGCCCAAAGAATTCTGAAGAGACCGAAACAAGTGGAAATCTGAAGATGCAAGGTCAGGACTATACGGCGGATGCATTAATACATCCCAGCCAAACTCTCTTAATTTTTGCTGAGTGGCTAAAGATGTGTGAGGTCTAGCGTTATCGTGATGGAAAACCACACCCCTTCTGTTTACTAATTCCGGCCGCTTTCTCTCAACTTCTTGGTTTAATCTCATCAGTTGTTCGCAGTAGAGTTCAGAATCGATGGTCCTACCCGGCGGTGACAGCTCATAATGAATAATGCCCTTCCAATCCCACCATACACACAGCATTACCTTGTTGCGAGATAACACGGGTTTCGCCAGAGTCTGTGAAGCCTGACCAGCCTTTGACCACGACCTTTTTCGCACGTTCTTGTCGTACGTAATCCACTTATCATCACCAGTTATCAGGTTTTTCAAAAATGGTTCGTTTTCATTACGTCGTAATAAAGAATCACAAATGAGTACACGGTTCATTGACTTTCTTTCAGTGAGCTCATGAGGCACCCAAATATCGAGCTTTTTTGTGTACCCAGCTTTTTTCAAATGCGCCAAAACTGTTTTGTGGTCAATCCCCAGTTCTTCAGCTACATCGTAACTACTGATAGGGGCCGATCTTGCTCCATTTTTTCAAAAATGGCATCCATTTTATCCGTAACAGGTCGCCCAGAGCGAGGTGCATCTTTGACATCAGAATTTCCGGATTGAAAACGCTTAAACTAAATTTGTGCTACTCTCACAAACACTGCACTAGGTCCATAAACATCACAATTTTATTTCGCGGCTTGCGTTGCATTTTTCCTTTTTTGTAGTAAAATTTCAAAATGTATCGTATTTCTTCATTAGATTCACTCATTTTAACAGTAAGAAAAACAAATGAAAATCACACATTTTACCTAATTTGAATTTGGAATTATCTTTTTTAAAATTTAAACTTTTTAATAATACCAAAACCAGCCAGGTACAAATGGTATAGCCAAAGAGATTTTATTATAAGTTCATATGAAGTTCATACATACTATTTGCGAAAAGAGTTTTTCTCCAACTTATTATTTTCAGATCGAACCCGAAATATATCTTCATTTTTTTGGGTTTCCCAAACGTTGTGCGTTTAATTTGAAAGCGCGTTTATAGTAGTTGTGCAAAATAATTTACAAAGTAATGCATAAAATAACAAACAATTTTGTAAAATAAGCCTAATATGTTGTCGTTTGGTACCATTCGAAAATAAATAAAACAATCATTGGTTGTGCGTTTGGAAACGAGATGAGTCACAAACACCATAAGGGAGCGGAAAGATGCTACATTAACGAAATATAAATAAAATATTTTTCAGTGAGATTGATTTAGTTATAACGGAACCCAAAAACCGGCTGCACGAGTGAAAAACACTTCACACGCTTCCTACTGAATTTAATTAATGTGCTACCACTGTAGCACGACTTGTTTTCTCTTTTTCATATGCAAAACAATTATTTATTTATGTAAAAATATTTACTCATGAATAAAGAGTTATAATTTTTAAAGTTATCGCCATTTCCTAGACTTTAATGAACGTTGCATTATGATTAAAAATATTACTTTGGCGTTGATTGTACTACTCGTATTTACAGTGTTATGTATACATATTTTCATAAAAATACATTGTAATATTTTGTCGTGTCGTGGCTCGTGGGGAAACGCCCTAAGCCGAGGTTATCCAGCAAAATTTGTCCTGCTCCAACGCTTTCATTTTACCCTTTTCTATCCTGCTCAGTGGGAGCGGGCCGCTCAGAAGACTCGCGATTTCGAGGTGCTTTATTTATTTTTTGGAATTAAGAGGATGTATTTTTAATATTACGATGGAAAGTGTGATGGTGACATTGAAAGAAGACTGAATGCGGGAAACAAAGTGAACGGGGCCCTGCACTCCTTTACGGGCAGCCAAAGTGTGACTTCAAAGGCACGATTGGCGGTTCATAATGGAGCGTTGGCTCTGGCAAGATGAGCATCGCAGTAGAGTGAATGCAGTGGAAATGCGTTCCTTACGGAGTATGTGTGGCTTGGCATTGAATGATAGAGTGAAAAATATCGACATAAGGGATTGTTGCGGTGTGAAACAAGATGTAGTGGGCATATAGAGAGGATGAATGAAAGTAGAGTGATGAAAGAAATTTATGCTGCATAAGTGGAAGGTAAAGTTGACGTATGCCGACCAAATAGGCGATATACCGAGTGTTCGCGCAACACTCAAATTGAACGCGCTTCGTTCACATTGTGCTAATCTATTTTTTGTAGACCGCTTGCGGTGGTGTATTCATTTTGTTTGTTTTTAATTTTCCTTCTTGTCTATGATTTTGGACAGAAATGACTTGTTAATTTTGGCTCCCGGTTTTGATTGTGAAATAAAACGTCGTCTGAAGGGTTTTTAGAGATTCCTGCTTCAGGGACATGTGTGTATTAAATAAGGTCTTCTAGTGAAACCGTGTTGGGGAATTGTGCTCGTAGAAGCCGGGCTAATTCCAGAAAAATACTTTCAAGATTGCGTCAGAATCTGGTGACACGTAAGCAGCATTCGTGGCCACATTTCCTTGATTTCCTGCTGATCCCTCCTTGTCTTTCCCCTCCATCCTACCGGCTCGGTCAACAGCTGGAGCAGCGAATCGGCACAAGCAGTGGATAGCAAGAACCCCAGATTTTGGACCTCTGGAGGTATCGTGACGCAGTCACTATTTTACTGGATTTATGTGAGTGTCCTGTTTGTTTATTAAATTGTTCATATGAAAAACCTTGTTACTGTCCGCTAGTGTTGTTTATTCTCGTATTGGGCCCGGCCGAGAAAATCTCTGTGCAAATCAGACGAGTAACAGGGTCTTTCATACATTTTGTTGGTAGCAGAAAGCATTTAAGTTGCTTATTAGCTACATTTTCTGGTAGCATAGCGCGGTTAAGTTGTTTAGTATCGGATATTAAACAACCCCGGACCAAGATATATTCTGTTTATATAAGCCGAACCGATATAGTAGCTCCGTTGGCCTAAGATAATTTGTGAATTATACTTTGTTTTAGGTAGGTAGTTTGGAACTTTGTAACCTAAAGCGAGATCAAATAGAATATTTTGTTATTTCTTATACTACAGTACTCGGACTGTGTATATGAATAGGTTTATGTAAGCTGGAAGGATATTTACACAGCTCCTTTAGCTTTAGGTATTATATTATATGTTTGTATTGTGGATAAACATATAACTTTAGTAGCGCTGTTTAGGTTGTTGTACACAGATTTAAATTGTAATTGTTAGACCTTGTTGGTGTAACTTTATAACTCGGTTGTTTGTGTTTATATAAGATATTTGGTTATAATATAATATAACGACCTATTGTAGGCTTGTTTGAGAGCACTGTTACAAGGCAGTTAGTTTATTTATATTAATAACATTTTGTATTTACCGAGTTACTGTGACAACTTCTTTGAGTGTATACATTGGGGCGCTTTGTGGTTTGTGACATTGTCAGTTCCGTCTTTAATTGTTTGTATTTCTCAATTCCCGGTCTACAATGTTGAAGACTTCTCCGAGGAACATCTTGGCCAGCCAGCTGCGCTGGTTTGTCAGCGTTCAAGGCTTGTTGGCTCGAGCTGATCGGGGCGATGCAGTCCTGGAGCGGTACTCACAGATGGAGCGTCGCCTCGAGAAAGCTGAGCAGGCGCTCATGGAGCTGTTGGACCAGGAGCTGCCACCGGAGGTAATGGCTAGCATTAACAGTGATATGGAGCAGATAATGGATATCTATAATGAGACTACGCAGGTGGCATGCACAATAAAGAGATTGCAGTCTGGGGGTCCGGATGTCAAATTGGGCACCAGTAGTCAAGGGGTAGGGTTGCATAGCAGACTGCCTACCTTAGAGCTTGGTCACTTTGATGGATGTATGGAGCAATGGGTCGCCTTTAAGAATATGTTTACTTCTTTGGTAGACGGTAGACAGGATCTGTCCAACGCACAGAAAATGGCGTATTTGATGTCCAGTCTACAAGGGGAGGCTAGATCATTGGTACAACATCTGATGGTTGAGGAGCATAACTACGTCATCGCATGGGAGTTATTGAACAACAGATATCAGAACGTCCGGTTGTTAGCAGACGCGCATGCGAGTCAGCTGTTAGGTCTACCTCGGGTTACGTCTAGATCGCATATCAGGGCTCAGTTACTCACACCCGTTACAGTGGCGTGTAACGCATTAAAAATGTTGGGACTACCAGTGGATGAATGGTCGTATCTGTTGGTACACATAATTTTGAGCAAGTTGCCGGCTGACTCTCGCTCACGGTTTGAACGCGAGATGGCAGAACGGGACGGCAGTGCCTTGCCTAGCTTTACGGAATTAATGAGATTTTTGGAGTTTGAAGCTAGGGCTGTGGAGTCGTCTCCGTTGGAAGTGGCGCCACCTAGCGGGAGTTTGGGAAGATCCGCTGGCACATCGCGACGCAGTGACGCCCAGGGAGTGCCGCCGTCCCGGGGACGTGTGGCAGCTCGCTTGGCTGCGCTGACTGCTGCCGTGGGGGAACCGACATGTCCTCAGTGTGGGCGTTTGGGACATGCTTTGCGGAGGTGCCCTGAGCTTGCTGAGCTGCCGGTCAGCGAAAGGCGGTGCTTGGTAAAAGCCAAGCGCTTATGTTTTCATTGCATGGAAGATCATTTCGCGCGCGATTGTTCCAAGCAAGGTACTTGTTCTGCATGTGGAAGAGCTCACCATTTACTGCTGTGTGCTAACAGGTCTGGTGCGCCGGCTACGGCACCGCAGCGCGGACCTGCTGCGAGAGGGGGAGCAGTCTTCACGTCGCAGCACCAGCGTCGCGCTACGGGCGGGGGAGCAGCCTCACCGTCCGCACAGCAGCCATGTCCGTCGAGGGGCCCTCGTCCAGGACGAGGCGCGCACCCGTCGGAGTGGAGAGAGAGTTCTCGGGTGAGTCATGCACACCCTAATAATTTTGAGGAGCATGCACCTGCGGTACAGGGCTATACTGCGGGCCCGGCTAGGAGGCCCCGGGGTTGGGGGTACTCCACGGGTGAGGGGCCCATTCAAAATTATGGAAGTGGTCCCCATGTTTCTGCAACTGCGGGCCCGTCTCGGGACTCTTCGAGGGAAGAAGGCCCTACGGGCGGGGGCTTCACTTCACCGGTTAGTGGACCTCAATTTCCCGCGCCAGTGCCGGCGCCCACTGGAAGGGAGTATAGTCGGGAGGAGCCGCAGAGATACTCGCCGCCGTCTCATGAGTACCCGCGGCTAGAGTACCACCCACCTTATTTTAGGTATGGGAGAGCGGCAGGCTACGCCCCCCCTAGGATGGCGATGTGTACTCGCTCACCATATGTAGGGCAGTGGGTTCACCCTGGGTTGGCGAGGCCGAACAGTCAATAGCTAGCCTGCCACTCTACTAGCGCAGAGCCGAGGACGGTTCTGCTGCCCACTGCAATAGTTTGCATATGGGGTCCCCGTGGAGATTCGGTTAGGGTAAGGGCTCTACTGGACTCAGGGGCACAAGGGTGTATGGTGACTACACGGATAGTTGATATGTTGGGTTTGAATTTGGAGCCTTCTTCGGTGCCCCTTCTTGGTATTGGGGGTTTAGAGGTTAAACGTTTGGTAGGCCGAACTCATATAAGGTTTTCTTCGGTACGTTCCTCCACTTTGAGGATTGCAGCTGCAGCTATGGTTATGGATGATATAGTAGGCTGGCAGCCCTCCTCAGATATCTCCCCATCTATACTATCGTGTACGTCTAATTTAAATTTGGCTGATCCCAGGTTTTATGTTCCCGGCTCAGTGGACGTCCTCTTGGGCTCGGATGTGTTGGGATGGATTCTTTTGGGTGCCCAGAAGGCACTAGGCACCTCATCACTGTTGGCGGTGTCCACCATCTTTGGACATGCTGTCTTGGGACCAGTCTTCGATGACTACACTCCGGATGAGTCGAGGGTCGTCAACACAGCATCCCTGGCTAAGACGATGCAGCGGTTCTGGGAGGTAGAGGAGCCTCCCATGGTTCCGAGGGTGGACCCGGAACATGCAGAATGTGAGGCCTTTTTTCAAGCCAACACTACGAGGCTAGCTTCAGGGAGATTTGTAACGCGGTTGCCTTTTACAGCATCCCCTCCTATTCTTGGACAATCCAGAGAACTGGCAGAGAAGCGACTGCTGGCTATGGAACGGCGCATGCAGCGTGACCCAGTGCTACGTGAGAAATATATTGACTTCATGCGTGAGTACGAAGCACTAGGTCATATGTCACCGGCTCGAGTAGATTGGAGCTCTACTGAGCATTCAGTAGACTACTTCCTACCTCACCATGCAGTATTGAAGGCTTCGTCAGGAAAGCTGCGCACCGTGTTTGACGGGTCGGCGCCTACCTCAACCGGAGTCTCGTTGAATTCGTGTCTACACTCTGGGCCAAAGCTTCATCGGGATGTCATAGATATAATTTTGAATTTCAGAAGACATCAGGTGGTGTTTGGAGCCGACATTAAGATGATGTTCCGGCAGACTGTCATTCATCCTGACGACAGGCGTTTCCAGTTGATTCTCTGGCGGGAGCACCCAGAGGACCCAGTGACAGTCTACGAGCTCAACACCAACACATATGGTTTGAAATCAAGTCCATATATAGCTATAAGATGCTTATTAGAACTGGCGGAGCGGGAGAGGGCCCGCTACCCGCGTGCGGCAGCCGTACTGACACGTGACCTCTACGTGGACGACGTGTGTACTGGGGCCCAAACAGTTGAGGAAGCTCTTATACTCAGGGATGAATTAATTGCTATACTAGCAGCGGGAGGCTACGAGTTAAGAAAATGGTTATCGAATGAGCCCCGTCTGTTAGAAGGTATTCCAGAGGATCACCAACAGAACCCTAACCTGTTTGCTGAGGTGGACGATCCTAATATGATCGCGGTTTTGGGAATGAAGTATCAACCGGTAAATGATATTTTCACGTTTCAGGTGGAACTGAAACCAGAGAGAGTATGGTCGAAGAGGACCGTGCTGTCCACCATCGCTCGCATGTTTGATCCGAACGGCTGGATCAGTCCGGTGATCTTCTCAGCGAAGTGTCTGCTGCAACGGCTGTGGATTCTGGGCGTGTCGTGGGACGAGCCGCTCACCGGGTCTCCGTTGGACGACTGGCTGGAGTTGATGTCATCGTTGGAGGAAGTCAATCGAGTTGCCTTACCTCGCCGGATCTTGCCGCCAGGAAAGTATCACGCTTCTTTGCATGGCTTTTGTGACGCCTCCGAACGTGGATACGCTGCGGCCGTATATATACGAACCGTTGATAGTCAGGGACACGTCAATGTTGTGTTACTTCTAGCGAAAAGCAAGGTTGCTCCCATACGTACTCGTCTTACTATTCCTAAATTGGAATTAAGCGGAGCGCATCTTTTAGCTAGATTACTGAATCATATATCTCGGGAGTTAGCTGCCAATGTTGATTTTCAGGATGTGTATGCATGGTCGGATAGTCAGGTCGCGCTAGCATGGTTGCGCGCGGCTCCGCATACCTTAGAGATTTTTGTAGGAAACCGGGTTTCGCAAATTCAAAACATAGGTATTCATATTAATTGGAGGCATGTCCCAGGTGAATGTAATCCTGCAGACTGCGCATCGAGGGGCTGCACAGCGCCGGAGTTGGTGTCACATGCTTTATGGTGGGGTCCGGAGTGGCTCAGGGGACCTGAGTCTTCTTGGCCTGTTCAGCAAGTAGATAGGACGACCCAGATTTTACCAGGGCTGCGTGTGCATGCTTTAGTTGCAGAGACCGATTTAGATCCTGATTGGCTGACTGGGAGATATAGTAGTTTGGACAAATTATTGGCGGTTACTAGTTGGATTAAGCGTTTTATAAATAATTGTCGTAACCCCCGAAATAAACAGTTGTCGCCAGTGGTGAGTGCCGAGGAGCGTCGAGATGCACTGCTTCACTGGGTCAAGGTAGTGCAGGCGGACCGTTTCAAGTCTGAATTGCAGATTCTTCGCGATGAACGTGCCAAGCTGAAGGGAGCGGTCGCTAGATTAAATCCTTTTCTGGATTCACAGGGACTTCTGCGTGTTGGAGGTCGACTTCGGAAGGCTGACCTGCCATACGGAAGCCGTCATCCTCTGCTGTTACCCAAGGATGGTCCTTTGGTAAATCTTTTGGTATCTGACCGACATGTTCGTAACTCTCATGCGGGACGCAATGCGTTATTGGCGATATTACAGCGGGAGTTTTGGATCTTGTCTGCTCGCCGGGTAATTCGCAATGTAGTTTTCTCCTGCGTTCCTTGTTACAGACTGCGAGCCTCATTGATGCAGCCTCAGATGGGAGATCTGCCGGCTGACAGGATCACCCAGTCGAGACCATTCGAAGGAGTCGCCACGGACATGGCAGGCCCGTTCTTGGTCAAGACCTCCACTCTTCGTAATGCTCGGATTGTTAAGGCTTACCTGTGCGTATTTGTGTGCTTGTCCACCAAGGCCGTCCATTTGGAATTAGTGTCCTCGTTGTCCACGGAGGCCTTCGTTGCTGCGTTAGACCGTTTTGTTTCGCGTAGGGGTCTACCTTCATTGATCCGCTCTGACAATGGCACAAACTACCAGGGTACCTCAAACTATTTGAAAGATGTGTATAAATTTTTAGAAAATAATTGTGTTAGTTTAAGTCATATCTGCGCCCAGAGGGGGATAACTTGGCGGTTCAGCCCGCCAATTTGTCCCCACTGGGGTGGGATTTTTGAAGCCGCCGTGAAGCCAAGACCCACCTCCGCCGTGTCATCGGGGAGACCATTTTAAGCTTCGAGGAGCTCGTCACTATGTTCTGTAAAGTTGAGGCCGTCCTCAATTCTCGTCCTCTCTGTCCCCTGTCATCTGATCCGAACGACCTCGAGGTCTTGACTCCTGGCCATTTCTTGATTGGGCAGCCTCTTACTGCCCTGCCGGAATACCCCTGGAGGGAAGAACGTACAACCCGGTTGTCACGTTTTCAAATGTTGCAACAAATGGGCCAGGACTTCTGGAATCGTTGGTCGTTGGAATATCTGCATTTGTTACAGCAGCGGGTGAAGTGGACAGACAGGACCGAACCTCCGAAAGAAGGAGACTTAGTTTTATTGAAGGATGCAAATTTGGCATCTCTACATTGGCGCCGGGGTCGCATTATCAAGTTAATATACGGTGGGGATGGGACTCCTTGTGTAGCTGAGGTGTTGGTTGGAGGTTCGATTTTGCGACGAGCTGTAGCAACACTCTCCCGGCTCCCGATTGATTGACCTAGCGTTCTGATGGGGGCATCAGTCCGGAGCGGGGGATTGTTCGCGCAACACTCAAATTGAACGCGCTTCGTTCACATTGTGCTAATCTATTTTTTGTAGACCGCTTGCGGTGGTGTATTCATTTTGTTTGTTTTTAATTTTCCTTCTTGTCTATGATTTTGGACAGAAATGACTTGTTAATTTTGGCTCCCGGTTTTGATTGTGAAATAAAACGTCGTCTGAAGGGTTTTTAGAGATTCCTGCTTCAGGGACATGTGTGTATTAAATAAGGTCTTCTAGTGAAACCGTGTTGGGGAATTGTGCTCGTAGAAGCCGGGCTAATTCCAGAAAAATACTTTCAAGATTGCGTCAGAATCTGGTGACACGTAAGCAGCATTCGTGGCCACATTTCCTTGATTTCCTGCTGATCCCTCCTTGTCTTTCCCCTCCATCCTACCGGCTCGGTCAACAGCTGGAGCAGCGAATCGGCACAAGCAGTGGATAGCAAGAACCCCAGATTTTGGACCTCTGGAGGTATCGTGACGCAGTCACTATTTTACTGGATTTATGTGAGTGTCCTGTTTGTTTATTAAATTGTTCATATGAAAAACCTTGTTACTGTCCGCTAGTGTTGTTTATTCTCGTATTGGGCCCGGCCGAGAAAATCTCTGTGCAAATCAGACGAGTAACAGGGTCTTTCATACATTTTGTTGGTAGCAGAAAGCATTTAAGTTGCTTATTAGCTACACCGAGGAAGGGCAAAGTAAAAAGTACCCGGAATAGAAGAACTTGTATGACTATATTGATGGATGTAGAAGACGCAAAAGAGGTATGTCAGGATCGTAGCAGATGGAAATCTGTAGTCTCTGCCTACCCCTTTGGGAGACAGACGTGAGTATATGTATGTATTTTATATCATATTTCTTACGGCGTTTATTTTAGTATAATTTGTATTGTTGAAAACCTAATATAAGTCCAGTGAAATAGTATTTATAGCACACCGTGCGTAAAATGACCACTTTACGCACGCTGCGCTTGCGTAAAGTCGGCATTTTCCGCACTTTTGCTATAAAATATTATACGATACTCGTGCGAGAAACTTTTTCTCGACTCGTGTGATTGCAGCACTCACCTTCGGCTCGTGCCGCAAACTCACACTCGTCAGAAAACGTTTCATCGCTCTCGTATCGTAATGTACTATTATATTATAGTTTAAGATCTTTGCGGTTTTATTGGATTCAGTAAAATGCAAGTAATCTCACATCGAACCGCCGAAATATTAGTTTAAAGTGTGATATATAACATGGTTGAAGAAAACACTTGTCCTGTTTCACAAAATTGATGTATTTTGGACTAGTTTCGCCTTAACGGCATTCTCAAGGATTTATATACATTTACGAGTAAGTATGTTCATCACACAAAAGCTGTTGATTTATGTAGTAACAACAGCTATAACCGCCGAAACAAATATGAGGGTAATTGATACATAACATATGTATTTTTAAAATAATTATTACAATATCACGGTTTTTAATGAATTTGCAAAGAGACAATATCAGGATAATCCTTAAAGCTATCTTAAGCGAAGCTAGTTAGGTATAGCTAAATATAGGTACGAGTACTATGATCGTTTCCTCTTTGTACGATCAGGTTGATTCTCTGGAATTTAATTTATCTTCCGAAAAGAAACTCCTTCACATGCCCCGATATTGAACCGGAATGACGTCACGAAAAGAATGAGGGATAATAAAAGGCATTATAATTTCCTCCGAGAACCTAATTTGTGGTCCAACTAGAAAACAGATACCGTTAAAAAAAATTGAAGGTACCTTAGCTTTGTATCAAAAATCTTTTTTCGTTATCTCATCTAAACGAAAAAAAAAGTTTTTTGGTAAAGGTGTGTTTATGAATTAATATTATTTTGAAAAATTTGTTTTGTATAGTTAGAAATAAAAAAAATGTAGGTTTATAAACTTTTATAGCTTCTTTTTATTTTTGTTTTTTATATTATAGTTTATATCTTGCAATATTTTTTTTTTGTTTTGTGTATATATACTATAATAGAGATTTATTTATGTGATATACGTACATTAAATACACTTTTTACATGTAAATTTATTTACAATGTAAAGACAAAAAATTGAAGTATATATTATCATAGACAAATTTACTGTTCATCCATGATATTATACAACATACAATGAAAACTGAGCTTGTAAAAATAAAGTAATAAGTTTGACAATAAATATTAATCCATGTATGAGCACACTAAGTACAAAAACGAGAAGAAAGGCAAGTATTTTATTTATTTATTTAAGTAACTAGTTGAAAAATACAAGATAGGAGGAATTTTTGACATGAGGAAAAATGACAAAAAATACGAAACAACTCAAAACATTGTCTCCCTGTCCCATATAGTTTATCACCTTTTACAGTTAGATTATCTATTAATAAACGTTAAGCTGTAAAATTATTAAACTATGACAGTAAGTAAAAAAATATATCGAGAGAGACAGTAGAACGCATTAGAATAAACGATAATCATATCGTATTATGATTAATAATCATATTGTTATCAAACAATAAATAACTTATAAAATAAACAACAGTATCATCTCAAATATTATTAACTAACGTAGTTAAACTGACAGCAAAGATCACTATTATTGTGATTGTGACACTACCGCATCGTTATTCTGTATCGTAATAGTAGTTTATGCTACGAGTGCGTAAAGGAGGCAATAGCTTATGAGGAACGATTTGAAACACGAGCGATGAGCGATAAAGACTGCACCGGCTTATTCGAATAACAACATTCTTAAACAACAATGCCTGCCCGAAATTATTCTTTAGATACAAAGAATGTTGTTATCAAGGAAGACCGATCGATAACGTTGTATTTTTTTTAATAATGTACAGAGAATGCAAGTGGCCAGTATCATTTCGCGAACTCGCATATAAAAACTTTTTGTCAAAAAGTTCTGATTCATATTACGATTAAATGAGGTTACCTACCAAGAAGTTTATTTTAACCAGATTTCAGTATCCTTCTTGTTACCTATATATTATCAAAAAAAATCAGCGGTAGCTTAGGGGTTGAACGCTGGCCTCTCAATATTTGAGATCCAGGTTCGATTTCCGGCCGGGGCATGCACCAATGAGTTTTTCGGAATTTATCTGCAGACAATACCTACCCCTTGCCGAACGGTGAAGGAAAACATCGTGAGGAAACCTGCATGCCCTAAAAAGCGTGTATTTTTGCCTGAAGAACGGCGATAGTGCTCACCACCCATCACGTTGGGACGTAATAATCGTCAGTGAAACGCGGGTGTACCGGGTGTGGACTGTGACTTGCATTTCACAGTTCACACGCGGAACACATCTGACACCCCCTCGGGGATTCATGTCGTGACGATATATTTTTATTTTTTTGGTATTACATCAAAAGATTGGTTGGTTATGTTTCATCATAATTTTCAATTTGTAAAGTTACTACCTACTCAAAATGTTGTCTAAACAGTTTTCATTTCATTTCATCAATCGAACTGAACGCAGCCTATGAACGCATCAAACTGAATCTGTCATGTCTATCTATGGTACACAAGATAAGACTGGCAACTGTTTTAGATATATTAAAAAAAAGATACCTCGGACATGGCTGTATGAGCTAAGTTCATTTGCCTTCCCACTATGTAGGGAAAACAAAACTAAAAAAATAAATAAAACAAATTAAAATATTAAACACTAGTGCGGTAAAGTTAACTTTGACAACGGATTAGACGCATATAAAACAGAACTTTACGAGCACTTGCATTAAAAAATCAGTTACCAAACCGAGTGCCTATCGTCAAAAACATACATATCAGCTTATCTAAGGAGACGTTCGCACTTGAAATGACGTCACAATTCGTAAATAGTTCAATACCTCAATAAGGTTATTTTGGAAGTTCATTTTTTATCTGTGTTTGGTGAGTAGCAACCATAGTTGACAACCGATTCAAGGATGCGTAATAGGCCCGCCGGTCATTAAAGTGAAAAGGTGTAGGTACCAAGTGTTTACTGTGACTTGCATTTCGCAGTTCACTTGGGAGCACCTCTGGCACTCCACTGGGGGATTTATGTAATAACGATAATAATATACAGGCTGGAAAAAATTTAAGGGCCCTGGAGGGAAACTACCTTAAGTCCTTTAGTTAGCTCGTTTTACTAAAAGGAAACATTCCTTTATTTTTAGAAACAAAACTGCATTCAAAGATCTTCTAAAATTCGCTTGTCTCACCCGGGAATCAACCCAACTAAAAGTAAAAAAAAAAATCCTCGCTATTTTATTACACGAATCGGTAGAATTATTGTTCAGGATAAAATTTGTCCAATAAACATTTGATCTTACACTCATCTGTTGTACGAGGTACCCATGAAATTTAATATTTATTTTAAGTTCTTCATTAACAATACCTAGTACTGTTCACTTGTAACAAGTAAATTACACATTATAATTTTCTTTACAGCACACCGTGCGTAAAATGACCGCTTTACGCACGCTGCGCTTGCGTAAAGTCGGCATTTTCCCCACTTGTGCTATAAAATATTATACGATACTCGTGCGAGAAACTTTTTCTCGACTCGTGTGATTGCAGCACTCACCTTCGGCTCGTGCCGCAAACTCACACTCGTCAGAAAACGTTTCATCGCTCTCGTATCGTAATGTACTATTTCTCTCTAACATTCAAAGACATCGTATGAAGTACAAGCTTGCTAATGTTATTTATCTCAAAGTACCTTGTTGAAGAAGAAAATCGTTAAATGGTAATAATAAATCTATATGCACAGCACAATTCCTTCTTACACTGGGCATACTGACGAAGAGTTTAAAAAGGGAACATGTTTTGTTTTCAACGCGGGGCAACAAATTTGAAATTCGAACGATAACTTTCAACATTTTTAAAGTCGATAATCCTACCGATTTGTATAATAAAATAGCAACGGTTTATTTTTTTTATTTTTAGTCGGTTCGATTCCTAGGTGAGACAAGCAAATTTTAGAAAATCTTTGAATGCAGTTTTGTTTCTTTAAAAAAATAAAGGATTGTTTCCTTTTAGTAAAATGAGCTAACTAAAGGATTTAAGGTTGTTCCCCTCGAGGGCCTTTAAATTTTTTCCATTCTGTATGTTAAATTAAACTCTACGAAACGAAATACCGGAAGAAGGAAAAATATATCATCACGACATGAATCCCCGAGGGGCAAGCGATCAAAGCAAGTGTAAGTCACAGTCCACACATGGTAGGTACACCCGCTTTTTACAGACGATTGCTACGTCCCAATAAAGTTGATGGGTGATGGATGAGGTAAGCCCTATGCCTGTACTTCGGTCATCTTATCGTGCCTTCTGAAGCACGCTAATTGAATACAAATGTGCACCGTGGGGATTGAACCCATGAACACTGGGTTAGCAGGCGAGCGCTCTACTACTCAGTCACAGACAGACATTTGTCACAGGAGACTGACGTTATTCTTTTCTTTGTACTTCCACTCATTTTAACCAACCTTTAAAATTTATTTAAAACAAGCCTCGTAAATATTATTAGAGATGCAATATTAATCACTGTCACGTTTTTTTTATATTTTATGTGTCGAGGTATTATTGTTCCACAATTGGATTGGGATTCACAAGTACCGTTTGCATAATAGTACAAATGAATTGATTACTTAGGTACTTAAGACCATCAAGTAAAATAATTATCAAATTTTTGCGTTTTATGTATTTATTCATGTTTATTATAAGAGTGTATTCATCAATAATATTGCTTCTCCAAAAAATGAAATGATCGCTGATTCAGCTGTCTGACCTGTTAGCTGAATCTATTTTCAACTTTTTATAAATATAATCTTTACATTTTATTTGACAAATCTGTCACTATTTGGCATTGATGATGAAGTTGATGAACCCATGAGTGATTGATCATCAAAACAAAATGGCGAGCTGAATTTTTTTTTAATAATATCATTTTATTTTAATTAAACGAAATATCATTTTGGTAAAATGTTGCATTTGCTTCACATTATAATTTCGCAGTACTGAAAATGTTTTTAAGTATTTTTGCACATCCTACCTTTAGTAACTGTCATTTCATACATCGTCCTTCATTTCATGCGTCCTTCCTGTGATGACGTATGGCGCTGAGACGTGGTCTCTTACAAAGGACCTGGTCCACCGATTTATGGTCGCTCAGCGAGCTATGGAGCGAGCTGTGCTGAGGGTATCTCTGATGGATAGAATCCGAAATGAGGAGATCCGTCGAAGATCGAAAGTAACCGATGTAGCCTGCAAAATCAGTAAGTTGAAGTGGCAGTGGGCAGGCCATATTTGTCGCCGACATGGTGGCCGTTGGGCCGAAAGGCTTTAGAATGGAGACCACGTACAGCAAAGCGTAGTGTAGGCCGACCTCGTGCCCGCTGGACCGACGACCAGGCGACGTTGAAGGACGTTGCGGGGGGCGGCTGGATGAGGATGACGGAGGACCGACATGAGTGACGAAATTTGGGAAAGGCCTATGTCCAGCAGTGGATGGATGGATTTCATACATTCGCGTAAAGTTGACGATCGCACCTCATTCCCAATTCAAACGTGAAACAATAATAATTTAATTCCTAAGGATGACTTGCACCTAAATCTTAAATCCATATTTAGTCACTAAATCTGGTTTACAATCTGTCAGACAATACATTTCTGTCAAAATAATCTCCGATATTTAACTAAATCTAGGTTTAAGTGGTCAACATACAGACTGTAAGAGGTGTTCATAAAATAACGCCCAAGCTTAAAACGGGGCAAAAATTCACTGAACGCGGGCGAAGCTGCGGGCAAAACCTAGTAAAAAATAAACATGGTGAGTCTTGTACTCCTGATAAAGTTTACGTTATTTAGTACGAAAATCGTCTTTAAGGCTGCTCCGCGCGTACGACGATTAGACAGGCATCTCGTTTGTACTCTCGCGGCAATAGCGTGCATAGAACTTTTTGCTGGAAATGCAATGAGAAGGTCAAGTTTGTCAATGATAAAATATCAAAAAATTTAAATGTCACTTTGAAAATCATTATTTGCCTACCCTAGAGAATACAAGGTACCATACAAAAAAAAATTCAGATTGGTTTTTAAATTTTTTCATTTTATTTTTATTGTCGAACTTGACCTTCTAATTGCTTTTCCAGCAAAACGTTCAATGCACGCCACTGCCACGCGGCCATATACAGGTTATTGATTTGGTCAGAAACTTCCGTCACAGGGGAGGTTATATTTACAATATATAAAAAAACTAATTTTTATTATTTATTCAAGAAATTCTAGTGCTTTCTTGTGTACGACAAACATGATGAAAATTAACTCCGCACTGTTGGAGCGTCTTCGTTGGTGGTGGGGCACTCAAGTAGGTAGGTACTAGCGCTTCGTGCTATAGTGACCATTTTTCAGGAGAATCTTAGGACAAATAAGAAAGGGCATATCTCCTTTTTCAAGTGGCATTTTTTTGGATACTCTTTTTTGTAATGAGCTTAACGTATATGATTATCGTGTGACGCAAGTTGCTAAGCAAACCAACATTTCTCATATTGATTTCTTTGTGGTTGTTTTGACTTGAGATTGAGATAGAATTCTACGATAAAGTTATTAAAACGACTCAAAAGCCAAAACTTAGACATTGCGCTAACTTTAGATAGTTTTGCTTAAAAAAACTTTAAATAAATATTTAACTATTCTGTGCATTTTTTTAAATATGTACAATACTGGAAAACTTTGTCTACAATCCTAAGACGCTAAAGCGCTTTTTTGATATTTATTGGATTTTCACATATGTTTCTACAATGTATGAACATATGTGAAAATAATACATTTTATTTCAGAATGTCATTTTACCGTAACTTAATAATTGTATTAGTTCCACAGCAAATTTTGCCAATGCCAATAACGAAACTAGCAAAGTCTTAAAGAAAAATATGTAACTCAAGATAAAAATTACAAATTATAAAATTTATCCAAATATTTTACATTAAATTCACTTAAGAATACAAGAAAAAATTAAAAAGAATAGTTTTACCCGTGATATTTTTTGTTGTATCTGTGTGTGTGTTTGTTTATGAAACAAATTGCGTTGTTTTAATGGTTAAAATTCAAATGAAATCAAAATTATCAAAATTTATTTATTCAATAATTAAAAATAAAGCCAAGTACACATTTACATTTCGGGTTATTGTCAAATAAAATTAAATTAAATACATGAATTAGGAAATTCCTAGTACATAATAAAATAATATGATCAAATAACAGTTTAGCTTAAATCTAAATAGTTGCGTTATTGACTGTATTATTGTAATGGTTAAAATGAAGCTTTAAAAATGTATATATTTAAAACCGTGCATGTCGTTTTTGAGAATATCGCGCGGTGCCCTCTTAAACAGAACCCGTAGTTATCTAACATGACGAAGTATTTTCCTTCAAGTCAATGTCAAGGGTTCCGTTATAATTCAGATTCCATTTTGTGCCGTGACGGAATCTCTATTAACTGTTAATTGCCACTCGACATCTAATATTGCTCCATATTGCTCCAGCGCGCGACCAATTGCCGGCAACCAGCCTAGTTTATCGGAGTTGCGATGTGATGAATTCGCTTCTTTGGGCTGATATTTATTAGAATTGTAAATTTTACCACAGCATGGCACAAAGGGATAAATAAGTGGCAACTCTCAATACAACATACAAGAAAACTATTTTTTTATAGAAACTTTTATACCAACTTTCTGAATTTGTAGCTCTAAGTACCTAAAATTAAATCATTTGGCCAAGTGCGAATTGGACTTGCGCACAAAGGGTTCCATACAACCATATAATCCAGGTACGGATACAATATAGATGCCTTAAACATAACAACAAGGCGCTAAAATAGTACTACCTGACAAACAATTTAGCACCCTCTGACTACGAAACCCTGATTTTATTAATTGTTGTTTTAGTTTAGAGTATGTGCAATAACGTGTGCATAGTTGAAACTTGTATATTACCGTCTTTAAGATAGAGCTGAAACAAATAACAGTAAAAGATTCTATTTTTTCGAGGTTCATATGTATGGGTTACAAAAAACAAATTCGCGGTGTTAGAGGCCATGGTAACACGTATTTTGTGAAAATATCAACTTTCTAGCTGTTAAGGCTGAAGCTGTAGACTCCTATAACAGACACACGGACACACAAACAGCTGAGGCTTAGTAACAGGGTCCCGTTTAGTACCCTTCGGGTACGGAACCCTAAATCTCTTTAAATTTAACCCTGATAAAAGTTTTTGTTACATACCTGTAATACCAATCCTGTAATTGGCCAGTTATGACTTATGATCGTTATTTATTTATTTTTTTTCGTTCCACCAGTTTCCGAAATAAGGGGGACATGCATTTTTTGTGGATTTCAAAGATTTCTCGAAATCGGTACCAGTAAATATAGTAAAAGTATGTATTTTTATAATCAGCTCTTTAATGTCTACAATTTGATACCCATATTGTGTACTTAAGAAAATAACGTTGGGTTATTGCAAGAAGTCAGTATTCGCAAGAAGTCGTTAACTACATTAGGCAGCTCAGCATATAGACGGCGTTGAGTTCTACAATAATCAGAAATCATTATTTTCTTATATATGTGTAGTTCTTATAGAATTACAGTCGTGACGATCGTCACGCCCAGGCCGAATTGTAAATAAAAAAATATTATTGTTAGTTGATATATTATAAACCCAGTGATATGGGTATTTTTCGAAAGCTATTAAGATGAGCAATAAAATAATAATAAAAAAAATATATATTAATAATATAAAAAAAGTTGTGGATTGTTATTTTAGGCCCAAATCTTATTTTTTTTAAATATATGTAGAGAATTATATTTTTTTTATTTTTTTTTATTATTCTTTATATTTTTTTACAATAT
Organism: Ypsolopha scabrella; assembly: GCA_910592155.1. Lineage (NCBI taxonomy): Eukaryota > Metazoa > Arthropoda > Insecta > Lepidoptera > Ypsolophidae > Ypsolopha > Ypsolopha scabrella. The sequence goes on from OU342982.1 coordinate 13,231,951, forward strand.
TATAAAATTTGAATAGACATATATATATAGTATACATATATATATTCATGTATATAACTAAGATTTTTTCAAGGAGAAAGCCCCCCCCAAACTTACCCCAAGAAAAAAAAAATGATTTCTTGTAGGAAATTTTATCTAGTTTTAGAAAAACAAAATTGCATTAGAATTGGACAACTAGTTCCGGAGATATAGCCAAAAACAAAATTGGCGGGAAAATTTGCAAACTTGCAAAAATGCATGATAACCGGACAGGTTAAGATATTCGGCTTTATGTCTGAAGCATAAAAACTTTTGTTAATAGCAAGAAGTCACTATCTATATTGTTTTCATTTTTAAAAAAGGAAAAAATTTTTTGGTCTAAATTTCATTTCTCCTACAATAGAATACAAAATAAGCTACAAAAGTATTTTTGGTTAATTACATATGACTGAAACTTTTGAAGTTACGGCCAAAATGATGGGAAAGCTAAAAGTGCGATTATCTCGAAACTACATTTTTGCAAATAATGACTTCTTGCAAGAAGCCAACGATAAATTCTCTCTTTTGTATTGGAAATATTTCGAACAATTTAATTTTTTTTATATAGTAATATGTGGGCAAGTAAATGCTATTTTTGTGGCAAACTTCAAGTCTTTATCTTTAACGGTGTCAAAGTTATGAGGCTGTGACATACGGACGGACGGACGGACAACGGAGTCTCACCATAAAGGTTCCTTTTACCTCTGAGGTACTACGGAACCCTAAAAACATTGTACAGATCAATTGATGTAGCTTTAGCCACCAGCTGTTTTGCTCAGCATCTCGGAGCTTACTTTATCAAATTGGTCTACTTGAAGACAGCCATCACTCGATGGAATATTTTTATAATACTATATCATATTTTAACCAAAAATCCCTAAAACACGTAAATTTTACAGTTTTTTGCCAAACGTGTAGCTGATATAGTCTTGTATAAAATAATTACATAAATACTAACTTAGCACCAAAAATAAAAGCTTGATAAATTTTAACCAATAATATGTTTGATCACCTTCATAGTGCTGCCACAATTTTGTTTCTGCTGACAAACGTTTTTAATTTTGTGCCCACAACGAAATCGGTGCGATTGTATTGCCCTCTCAAGTTTCATTGAGCGTGCACGTGTAGCGAAATGAAATAGCAATACGTTTAGTCACGCCCGCAAGCGAGTTACTGTGCTCATGACAACCGTCCTTAATTTGCAAGCTCGTTAATTTTGATCAAAAAGGACATGATGCCGGTTACACTACCATTATTTTTTCTAGAAGTTTATATTTTATTTTAAGTCAAAACTTACTGAAGAGTTTTCTATTCTCAAAGGATCTTCATGAAGATGGATCCAAGATTCAAGTAGGTGTTGAAGATGCGTGCATCTGACAGGCTTGAGAAGACCCGCTGGAAAATATCTTACCTCATTTGTGTTAGCATCCCAAAAAATCGATTACTTATTTAAATATGTAAAAATTGCTTTTTTACTCAAGCTCTAAGAATTCTTGAGAATTCGGTTTAACCACATGCTTTTTTCCGGGATAAAAAGTAACCTATGTGTTAAGTTGGGGTGTAAACTATATCCATTCTAAATTTCATCCAAATCCGTCCAGCCGTTTCAGCGTGAAAGAGTAACAAACATACATACACACACAGACACAAACTTTCGCATTTATAATATTAGTGTGTACTGTTATGAGATAACATAGCCTTGTCTTATTTCACCACAAACGAAAATGGACCGTGCTAATTAGACACCTGACGTATGACATAACAAAGCCTTGTCTTATTTCACCTCAAACGATTTTAACCACGCTAATTAGACACCTGATTCTTCAATGATATTGATCTATCCTACAGAAACCATGCATTTTTCCGGGATAAAAAGTAGCCCATGTGTTAAGTTAGGGTATAAGCTATGTCCCTTCTAAATTTCATTCAAATCCGTTCAGCCGTTTCAGCGCGAAAGAGAAACAAACACACACACACACACACGCACAAACTTTCGCGTTTATAATATTAGTAGGAAGTAGGATTAGACCCTGCAGCCGTAACAGATAACGAATGTGCATCGCCAAGACAAACCTATTTAAGTTTAATGGCGATAAGTATGTAACCTAGATTTTTTTTTAGCAAATAAATACATTTTTATCTTATCTTATCTTTAGCCAAACACAACAAAACTCCATAGAAAAGACATATTTTACTATATTCACACATCGTCACGACATGAATCTCCGAGGGGGTGTCAGAGGTGTTCCCGAGTGTGGACTGTGAAATGCAAGTCACAGTCCACATTCGGTTCACCCACGTTTCACCGACGATTATTACGTCCCAACGTAATGGGTGTGAGCCATATCGCCGTTCTTCGGGCACAAATACAAGCTTTTTAGGGCATGCAGGTTTCCTCACGAAGTTTTCCTTCACCGTTCAGCAAGTGGTAAGTATTAGGTATGAGTAAGAACACAAATACTATGCACATAAATTCCGAAAAACTCATTGGTGCATGCCCGATCGGGGATCGAACCTGGGCCTCAAGATTGAGAGGCCAGCGTTCTACCGCGTGAGCTACCGCCGCTCTTTACTACATAATATTTACTTAAATTTATTTTCCTCATATTTAAAACCAAATATAATTTAAAAAGAGGTAGGATTGAATATTACAAACGAAATTATTATGAAATGCACTTACGTTTAGGCTGTTTTGGTTCTCCGACCCAAGTCTAATATTTAATATAAAATATAATAAAATTTTAAAAATAATACAGTGGCGGAAAGGTGCTGTTGTTTTTTCTTAGTTTTATTTATAATTGTTTGGTAATGCAAATAAATATTAAGTCTTACTGAAATTTTGGAGGTTGTTTTTATTTCGAGCGCCAAGAAATTACTATTGACTAGTCTTTGTCCGCGGCTCCGCCCGCATTTATTCAATCTGCCCCGTTTTCGGCTTGGGTGTTATTTTATCAACATGCCTTATAGCCTGATATAAAACGGAACATGCATACATATAATACCTACAGACAGACAGACAAAAATCCAAAAAAAATATAGTTTTGGCCTCAGTACAATAATAATAATTACCCATTTCATATAAAATTTCGCAAAAATGTTCAAGGTGCAGACACGACTTTTTAGGGTTCCGTATCGCAAAGGTGCCAATTTACCAACAACTGTTTAAGATTCCGTACCCGTATTGTGTTTACGGAACCCTTTGTGCGCGAGCTTAACTCGTACTTGCCAAAATTATTTACTACTTTATTAGTAGTATAGACTAAGAAAACCATTTCTCAAACCCTTTTTAAATTAAGTTTGAAACGAAGAATTAAATCGTTTTAAATTAGTTTACTAATTTCGAGTATTTATTTGAAAGTAGTGAAAGCCATTACTGTTTCGATCCCTATTCCAAAATTTTGAATTTTACAAACTTAGTTTTAAGCTTTGACTTTTCAACAACAGCTTTGTAGGCATAATGACTTTCATACCAATGCCAGTAACTACTATGACTGTATTGAAAAAAAAACGAAATGGCATGACCTTCATATATCAAATGTCATTTGTCGCGTTTAACAACCTCGCATCGCTGCAGCGATGAACTGTGCAGCCGCTGCAAAGAGTTATTATCAACCATTTCACATGACTTTGACAAGCATCGAGCAGCGTAAATATAATTTCCGCTGATCTCTGCAGCGTATAGGCTATCTGTCATTTTGACGTATGGCCGTCGCTGCAACCGTTGCACAACTGTTAAACACGACAATTGACACTTGACATTGACAGCTAGTATTTTTTTTTATTGATAGGCAAATGTATTCTAGCTGTTGAGCCCATATTCTTAAAATTTGTATTTTTTTAACATATCTCAAAACAAGGAATAAAAAAAAATATTGATTTTATATTTTTTTACCTTAACAGAAATGAAAACTTGTGGATTGTGGCTTTAAAGTTATAGCAATTATAGCCCTCTTAAAGAGGCCTATGGCCCTTAACTTAATCTTCTACGACCGCCGCGTAGCTACGCAATATATATATATATGTATTATATATATCTTACAACGCATATTACACAGGCGAACCAACACCACACAAAAAACAAGCCTATAGACACAAAGAATAGGTCCAGACCTGTAAAGATAGCTGTAAGAAAGTTAAATAAATAAATAAATAAATAAATAAATAAATATTTCACCTACATACATATGAACTGATCGGGGAAAGTCCCGCCGTTCCACCTATCTTCTATCATTTGACCTTCGCCTGTCTTGTATTTCAAAATGTCAAGTGCGAATAGGACTCGCGCCTAAGGGTTCCGTAGCATTCAATTATGTTAATATATATGTTAATATTATTAAATTAAATTAAGTATAAAATTCAAATACCTAAACAGAAAAAAAAATATTAAATATGAAATTCAAATAAGTTAATATATATTTATAATTTAATAGGGTAAACAAAATATTATTTTATTTAGTCCGTCATTTAAATTATCAAAAAATATTGGACACGTTTTTTTTCTTTTGTCAATCAAACAAAAAATTACAGAGATAAAGTGCGTCAAAGTTTGGGAGTGGGGGAAAATGACGTCACTTCTGAGTAAAATTGTACCTAGATGTGACGTCACGCGGAACTTCAGCGGGCTATATCTTCATCATTGTTTGTTTAATTGAAAAAAGAAAAAACACGTGTCTTACTGACGGACTAATTAATTTTTTTTAGTCATCATGCCTATTCTGTGGACAAGTACAAGTGTTTTATTTAACAAAAATGTGTAATAGGTTCCACCACGTGCCGACAATCACAACCATCAACATTTTAAAATATGTATTTAAGTTAATTTAACAGCCCCTGATGATGCTTAAAAATAGTGAAACCGGTTGGGTAGTGTAGTATTAAATATTATGTGTGGAAAAGTACAAGTGTTTAATCACAACAATGTTTGATGAATTTCACCAAGTGCCGGCAATCACAACAATCAACTTAAGTTAATAGACTTTAATGGTTCGAATAAAAATTACAATTTTATTATTAACCTTCAAAATGTATGAAACATGACTGTCGGTTGTATTACTCGTTACCTAGTAAAACCTACTTAGCTGTGATAGCTTCCTTTTAATTTCCTAACATATCCAAAAGTTTACACTTGACTGTAACAAAAATTTGCACTTTAAAGCTTAATATTTCACAAAGGGATCCCTGAATCAATAATGGTTTTGACACACCTGCAATATTTTTGAACGATCTATCCGACGACACCCCACATCATGGGATAGACTCGAAAATAAATCATCCCCATTTACGTGTAGAGGAGGTATCCTAAAAAATTGTTCAAGGTTTTATTTTATCACCTTGTCGGCGTTATTAATATTTATACTCATGACAAATTACAGCAGAGTCTCTGAGCTAAGCCGTTGACAGACAGACGGATATGGCGAACCTATAAGGGTTGTTTGTTGACTACGGATCCCTAAAAACGGTTTCAGCTAGCCGAAAAATTTGAAATGAAGCCAATATGGCTTGCAGGTCCTAATTATACTGGCAGGACATCCTAGAAAAAATACAAAATAAAGACGTGGTGATTTAATTCAAATGTATCTACGATATTTACAGATTACATTAGATTATAAAGGGTGTAAATGCAAAGTCAAGAATCCCTTTAGGGTATGAAAGTATACACGACTCTGATGTCATTACGAGAAAAAAATATATACCTTGAATTTTCACCAAAAATTCCATCATTTTTCTAAGCTATGGCTACGCAGCTCACCGGCCTCCCCACACACCTAACTGCACCCCGCAACCCGCACCCCTCATCTGAGTGGCCAGCGACCAGTGAGGGTGTCCACGCGATTAGTGTATTTTGAGTAAAGAAAATCTTCTTATTATGAGGTACTGGTACTTTATTTAGAGATCCCAGTATTTAAAATAATATCTTCACCGATCATACTAACACACCCTTAAAGGATTCTTGCCTTTGCTTTTACACCCGGTATAGATGTTTATTTCGTACTTGACGGACTTTATTTATTATTTTATTTATGTAAAAAGGTCTAAGTTTTATTTTTATAAACGAAGAATCTTGTGCGAGTCCACGCCATCTTGAAATTAAAATTTTTACCTAAATAGGTCCACAAAATCACTTTCATCTTGTATTTTCTTCATTTTCGGCCTCAGACGGTAAAGGAGAACGCCAAGTATTAGATTTTTCTCGTGTTTAGTCTTAAATAATTTATACACAAAAGATTCGCTATGGAGGATATTTTGTCCGTGAATGGAAAAAAAAAACTGGTAAAGTGCGAGTAGTACTCATGCCCTGAGGGTTCTGTAAATACCGATTCAAAGGATAAATTGCGAACTACCCCCTGCAAATAAGTTTTCGATTTTCGATCGACAATTATCGCTTATTTTTCGGAAACTATACTGGTATACTATTATACATATAAAACTGAGCACTATCTATATGTCTATCCATCAGTCTGTCATCGTCCACTGCTGGACGTAGGCCTTTCCAATATTTCACCACTTCTCCGTCTTTCTCATCCAGCCGCCACTCTCAGCGTCCTCTAGATCGTCGGTCCAGTGGGCACAAAGTTGGCCTATGCTACGCTTTGCTGTACGTGGTCATCATTCTAATGCCTTTTACCCCTGACATGGTCCGCCCACTGCCACTTGGACTGCAATGATTTGGTAGGCTATGTCTGTCACTTTCGATCTCCGACGGATCTCCTCGTTTCGGAGTCTATCCATATCTATCTATAAATAGTACGAATTGACTGCAAAATAATTTAATGTTTATGGATTTTTCATCGCAAGCGCGTTGCTTCTAATAAAGCGTCCGTTAAAAATGATTTCCGTTCCTGTAATCGATACGATTATGCATGGTTGCACTTGTTCAGATAAAGATTTAAAAAAAATTGCAGAGGAATTGTAAATTGAATAAAAACATTTAGAGCGCGATTTTGCGTTGTGAAATGACATTCATACATTTCTTCCTTCTACAGAAGGGAGAAATGTATGAAATTATAGTTCAAATGTAACAAAAATACATTAATATAAACTATTTCTACCTAATCTTGTTTTTGTATATTTTTTTTTGGTATTTAATTTCTATATTTATCATATGATTTTTCGATATGATTTCTGCCCTAAATAAATTAAGGTACGGTTTAATTTATTAGATTGCTGAAAATCATCGCTCTCCGGTGCCTACATTCAGACGGCCGGCACATTTAGATCTTGTCACGAATGAAGTCAGCTATCAAAATACTTATTGTCAAAGCATAAATACGGAAATGCCTTAATCCCTGGGACTTCTTTCGTGACAAGAAGTTTACTTTTATATAGCCGAGCCAGTGTCAATTTTTCGGATTATTTCATAAGTGTTTTATGTGTCTCGTTCAGATACTAACTCGAAATAAAATATTTTTTACTTATTACTATATCGTCCTATCAATATATTTTTATCGTGTCCTTGGTCTTCTTTCAGTCTTCGGTCAGCCAGTCTGTGCAAATTCCCGGGGATTCAATTATCTTCTACGAAATCCCTAACGAATTTCTACCTAGTAGGTACTTTCTTTTCTGTACGAGTGGCGATGTGTTCGTAAGCACGGAATTAAGGGTCTGTACCACCGAAAGGTGCCTCACCGTATTTCTGATTCATGACAGAAAATATTTGTTTATTGAGAAATAAATAATCACACAAGTTGTCGAAGAGTTGTATTACAACATGAATGATTTGATTTTTGCATAGAACTCATAGCAAGCAAGAAAAAGAAATCCAAAGTTGCTAAAAATCACGTAAAACTGCTCTTCGCGTATTTCCCATAGACGGTTTCCCAGATCATTGTGGAAACTGAAATTCCGTCACCCGTAAGTTAAGAGTGTACAGAATGGTGTAATTGATTAATTTTTTCCAAAAAAAATTGTTACTTGATGTATTTATCCATCAAACATAACCAACTTTTGCGTGCGATTTCCCCATACAAATTACTATGGAGGGCGGCATCGAAACGTGATTCTTTAGATCGCGCGATGTTTCGGTTGTCGTAACAGCCACGGCTCAGAACGCGCTATTTTAAACAATAATGAAACGTCATAGAGTTCAGTTCTATCATGGTTCTACCTGATGCAAAATGAGGTGCTCAATGTCAGGGAGAACGGGTCCTTAAATGGTTTAAAACTTGCAGGAAATGGTGCATGGATTGTATAAATGAGGTAAACATCTCAACCGTCGACAATGATTTTAACACACCTCAAATAACGCTACTACATGCCCTAAAAAGCGCGTACATGTGTCTTTATCTGGTTTAGATGGAATAGTCATCGTTTAAAAGAGTGTATGCGAGATTTGACCGTTCAGACAATACAAGAAATATTAGTAACTCTAACATCTTCACGCATTATTCGTTTTTCTCCCAGCACGTAACCATTCAGGTAAAAATCTATTTAATATGATGAAAAGTAAATAGGTAACAATTGAAAATTTCGTTTGTTAATCGTTTTAAAGCTATAACATTGATAAACATTTGAAATCAAATTTAATCTGGCAAATGAATGTATAAAAAAACAAAGAAAAAAATACAGAAATAATATGGTAGCACCAAAGTCCCTATGAAAAAGAAAATGGGTTTCTGTGTAGGCTCAGATTTTTTTACGTTGTATAAATACCCAGGAAACTGTGATGTCTAGAAACTCTAAAGTACTTGAATTCTTACTAACGATCGAAGCCTTATTAATTCAGAAAGCTATAAAAAAAGCCTTTTACAAATTCAGTATCAACTTCTTACGCAGTTTGAAAAGCTATAAAATTATAATAAAGATCCGAGAGCAATAACGGAAACATAGATAAAGTATTATCGAGTACGTATCATTTCACTGAAATATTTCAGGCAAAATGAGGATACTAACAATAAAGAAATCTCAGAAATGGTTTTACTTAGACATGCCCTAAATTTATTTAAATACATGTTAAGTCAGCATTGTATAACTAATAACTTTTTCATTCTTATGTTCATATTTTTATATTCCTGTATCAGTCAGGTTGATTCTTTTAAGGTTTGAGGAATATACTTCAACAAAAAGTAAATAAAGCCCCGGAGGATAAAGTAGGTATCTATAGAGTTGATGCTCGTGATTGTTGGCACTTGGTGGAACTTTTGAAACATTTTTTGTTTGATAAACACTTGTACTTGTCCACTTATTTATATTAATTTCCCTTACCGGTTTCGCTGTTAAAGCATTATCAAAGGTTTGTTTGGTTGTTTACGTACAATATATGAATCCATATATTGTACGTAAACAACCAAACAAACCTTTGATAATGCTTTAACAGCGAAACCGGTAAGGGAAATTAATATAAATAAGTGGACAAGTACAAGTGTTTATCAAACAAAAAATGTTTCAAAAGTTCCACCAAGTGCCAACAATCACGAGCATCAACTCTATAGATACCTACTTTATCCTCCGGGGCTTTATTTACTTTTTGTTGAAGTATATTCCTCAAACCTTAAAAGAATCAACCTGACATCCATATATTCATATGGATTCATATATTGTACGTAAACAACCAAACAAACCTTTGATAATGCTTTAACAGCGAAACCGGTAAGGGAAATTAATATAAATAAGTGGACAAGTACAAGTGTTTATCAAACAAAAAATAGGTATCTATAATTTATCTAAATAAAAAATGCTTTACGATAATTACCATGTGGAGTCCGCGTGGCAGATTTAAGACCCATTGTGCCCGATAGGTATATGGCAATAGACTTGTTATCTATTACTTCCTAAAAGTCTTGGACCGCGCGTTTATAATGATGTCATTTTGGTAAGATGGGATTCGTGCCCAGCCTTCTTAATCTGTTTTCTAGCTACTTTGGAGATAGAAAACAGTTTGTGAAGTATGGACTCACCTATCTGACCGTTATCATCCGCGGGTTAAAGTTTCCTAGGGATCTACCTTAGAACCTTTTCTCTTTGTTTTTTTGAAATTATTTATTTACCTGATTTAACAGGTAACGGGTCACAGGTTATGTTGTGCAACATCAGCACACGCTCTGGAACGTGCCGGAGGCCCAGACCAACCATGTCCGACCCAGAGTTCTCATTCCATCCTCACGCTGTAAAAATAGCTGCTACAGGGCTGCAGGTTGTACCACGCAATACCGTCCTTTTGTGTAATGGAGCTGCACGTGCCTTGTATGCTGCCCTAGTTCTTAGTGTACTTGAGATGAATGCAGCGGTTTGGTACCATCACGAGAAAAAATATATTCTATTGCTGTAGCAGGTCCAAAAAAGGTTCCTTAGAAACATATATAAAAACAATATTAGTATTTCCTTCTAAATACTTTATTGCACAAAACAAAAGTTACATGTACAACAGGCGGACTTAATGCTAAAAGTATTTCCCATTTTTTTACCTCACACGATTTCGTCAGGGCTCGTTGGGTTCCGATTCTCTCGATCATAATTAGAAATAATTTAATTTTAAAAAATAACAAAAGCATATTGTCACGACATGAATCCCCGAAGGGGTGTCAGAGGTGTTCCTGAGTGTGAACTGTGAAATTTAAATCACAGTCCACAGCTGTACAGCCAGCCGCGTTTCATCACGCGACTCTACAGAGCGGGAAATCTATGGATTAATGTCGCATGCTTTGCCGCGGCGTAGCAAAAGTTACCAATGAACAGCTTGACTCTACTCGGCTGCAGAATGGTCAAGTTTGGAAATGTTTTTATAAACTGTAACTCTAAACTACATTAGAAACTGCAACTTGAGGCATTCGATTTTTATAGCGCTTTAACTACGGGTATTGGTAGACCATCCGCATCGTCTACATATGGCGTAGCACGATTAAAATTCGTAGCGAAACCGTCGATAATGCATTTTTGTCTGGAATACCAAACGAGACGGTGAGGCGTCTCGTAAAACCGAATGATAATGTAGTCTACATAAGTAATGTTTTTGTTTTTACTTTCAATAAAAGAATACATTCGTACATAATGACTTCTTATTTTATTTTATTCAGTTGCTGGCTCCACGGAACTCGCAATCCCAGTTCAGTTTTACTATCTCCCAAAGGAATATCATTATCCAGCTACGAACAAGAGGCCTTGAAGCATGAAAGTGAATCTTGGCTAATGTTGAGTTTGTTCAGATAATATAACGCCTCGTTTTTAAGATAATGTCACCTTGACCCTGGTAATATCTATAACTTTTTCTTTCTTGGACAACTGTTTCATGTGTCTTTGTACGAAGACCATTAAGTAATGCGTCATTATTTATCGTTTTTGTCCTGGGCAAGCGATCGTTGTCCTAAAAAACGTAGTTCACTGATAGATTTGAATTTAACGCATATATTCTTCCAATACATTAATAGAGAACCACTTATATTATTCCACAAATTTATCACCTAACCGGTTTCTTCTTTAAGGCATTTTAAGAGGGTTTACTAAAATTAGACTATAGATGAGCCGTGATTGTATCGGACCTCGGTGAAGTTTGATTGAGTAGTAGCCCAAGATTCTACATAACTAGCAATCGACAACATTACAAAATAATAATTGGTGCAAAACTAAAAACCATTTCGATATATTGGCCTTCTGAGCATCATATATTTTTTTCTGAATTAAATTATTATCAAATAAAGAGATTTAAAAAAAACAAAATTTGGTAAACACAGGATTTTAAAAACAATTACCTTTGCTTTCAAGTTCATTCCGTATTTAAAAAAAAACAACTGTCATGTCATTGTGACAGCGAACATATACATGCCAAGTTTTTTTTTAAATAATTCCTTGGCAATGAACATCGAATTTGAAATCCCCAGTTGCGACTTACGTTCTTTTAGAATGAGCGAATGAGAAAAAATTAAAATAAACATGAAAAACACACAATTAAACAAAATAAAAAATACGTAAGCTTTATTTTTACGCAGACTTTCTATATAAATATTGAAAACAAATGGTTACCTGAAATGAAATTATGTCGATTAGGACTGAGTTTGACAAGCTAAAAAACTATAAAAATGTATACGGCCTTGCAATAACTTTTTTAATAAACGATAGAACCAATTTTTATAGAGTTTATGGCCCAGAAGTTGTGGTTAATTTAAACGTTATGGTACAACATGCCTTTTATCAGGTCGACCAGTTGACAATGTTTTAAAATCAACCTGCAGATTGTTGAATAAACAGACAACATACAATATCTAAAATTTCTTGATGAAACCATAAAACAATAGTACTTTATGAAACTGGTGCATAACTGGGATTATTAACATGCAGGTGTGAGTTTGAAAACCGAACCAGTAAACGAGTAGTGTCTACAGTATTTTATAGGTGTTAACTCACTATACCCAATAGTGGATAGATGTAAGCTGATTGATCCATCCATCCATCCATCAGCCCGTGTTCGTCCACTGCTGGACATAAGCCTTTCCCAAATTTCGCCACTCATGTCGGTCCTCCATCCTCCTCATCCAGCCGCCATCCACAACGTCCTTCAGGTCGTCGGTCCAGCGGGCATGAGATCGGCCTACACTACGCTTTGCAGAAAAGTGACTGGTTGTTTTTGCCACACACGCTTCAATCATTAAGGTACTATAGTTTTGCCCGCGGCTTCGTTTATTCAATCACTGACCCGTTTTTGGCTTGGGCGTTCTTATGAACACCCTTATGGTCTATAATGTTGGCTAGGGTCACTACGAAGATAATAAAAAAACTCATCCAAACCCGTTGAGTGGTTCTCGAGTTAAAACGGAACATACAGACACACACATATAGACAGACAGGCAAAATTTCTAAAAATGGTAGTTTTGGCTTCAGTACAATACTAATATCACATTTCATTTAAAATTTTGGAAAAATATTCAATGTGCAGACACGGCGTTTTTACTACATACAGTCAATGACACGGTAGCGTACGGTCTATAACTTCAAAATTAAACATCTAGGTAAGGCAAGGGTACTATTTTCGTATTCAGTGATGAAGATTCTATAGTGCATAGGGGTCAGATGCATTTCCGAAAATTTTGACTTTTTTCGTATGTGCCGCCTCTAAAGTGATATGAGTATGGGTCAAAGCAGCAGGTAACATGAATTGCTGGGGCCGCAGCATCAGCATCCAAGCTGGGGCCGAATTGCCAGAAACCTACAGCTCACGTTCTCACAGAAAGATACCTAGAACGCCTAGAATAAACATACTTCTTGTAGAATTATCTGCTTTGTTGCCATGCAGCGGTCAACCGCATCTCATAGGCCATACACCGCTTTGCCACTTTTGCATAATGTGAGCATGACGCTGGACTGCAGCGCAGCATTCATAGCGGGCACTCACAAGATCCACTAGTGCTATAATTGTAGTTCTTTTTCAAACAGGAGTACTAAAGTGGGATGATACCTAAGTGCGACGTGTATCTAAATATCGGCTGACGTGGTCTCAGCATTGCTTTTACACGAGTTAAATACCTTATCACTAAGTCGCCCGATAACCTAACAGTTTCTCGTTTTGGAGAAACCCCGTCTATTTTGTTTATATCTTCTGTGTTATCAGTATTCGGTCAAGAGTCACATACTAGTTGTTTCACCCTACTAAAACTGCATCCGATCTGCATCATTGTCGTTGTTAAGACACGCTCTTATCGCGCACACAATGCCGTATGTGCTTAATAGGTATGTTTTACCTGTATACTAAAGGTACAAACTTTTGCCGAAGTAACTGCTTTCGGACTGGTAATTGGTTCTGAGAATTGTTTATCATTGTTATCAGTATTCGGTTGAGGGGCACGCACACTGAATGTTTAACCCTACTAGCGGATCTGCTTTGACATGACCTTACCCCAGTGGACCGTATCATTCTAATTCACTTGTTTATCATAAGGTCGCCCGATAACCGAACGGTTATCTATCGGGAAAACCGACTTAATTTTGTGTCAGCATTGTTTTTTATTCCTAGATTCATTTATGTGCCTAACTCGGTTGTTTACGATGAATCCACCCCTTTATCGGTAATGTATATTTTCTGGGAAAACCCAATTCTTTGAATAACTACTAGCTTATCATCAAGGGTCACCAGCCACAATACGACTATAAAATAACCAGTGGACAGTGACTGCTCAACACTTGAGGTCCAACACTTAAGTAACAAACATAAACGAAAGACTCCAGAGGCGCAGAACTTCATCGGGTCACAATGGCGTTACAGAAAAGAAATAAATCACAGAAAAGAAAAGAAAATTTCACAGTAGATGACTTCACGACACGTGGATTCCGTCTACCGTGTGGGGCACCCTTCAACGTGAACCAATATTTGAATTTTGATCGTGAATATCGCCGGTTTCTCCTGTCCACGAACAAAATTGAAGTAACTTTCTTCAACGGCGAATCCTTCCAAGTGCTCTACAACTTCGATGCCACAAGAACGGAGCAAGATCGTCTGCTCATCAACTGGGATACCCTGACACCCCTATTCGGAGGAGTAACCCCATCGGGGTTTAAAGGTTTCGTCAGACTCTCGAAAATAGCGACGTTCGTCGAAAAGCGCATCCATCTCGACCAGTGCGACGTCGGTTTACACAACTCCTGTTTCTGTGGAAGAACGCCACCAGATGACCTGGACCTGGATACTTATTGGGACTCGTGCAGTGATCGACACTTCCATCATTTCTGTTCATTGCACGTCCGCTCGTGGTTGTATCTGTATCTAGATCCAAAGATTTTGTTCCAAGAATCGGAACAGCTGTTCTACGAGACCGTCTGGCAGCGACACTCGAGCAATCCAGATGTCTTAAAGTATTATTCAACGGGGAACCGCAAGGATACTGCGATTTTACTTGATTCGGCACGCTCCCTTGGTTACTCCAGCCGTTGCACAATAAATCGGGTGAAAAGTTGATGAATATCGTGATAATTAAGTATTATATTAAATTAAGTTTTCAAGTATGTATACTTTCTTGTGTATTCCTCTATAGTACAGGATGACTGGAAGTAGTTTAGGAAAAGTATAAGCACCATTTTCTGCAATGTCGATGCAAGTTGCATCTCCATATTGCCACAGAGCACACCGAGCATAGGTATCACACTACAGCCGTCATCCTTTTTTTCCGTTTTCATGGGTGACGAATGTAACATGGTAAGAACTAGAAATGCAGAGCTTCGCTGACATGCAGTGGTCACCCACGTTCGATGGAGCATACATCACGTTGCTACTTTTGCATAATGTAAGCATAACGCTAGACTGCAGTGCAGTATCTCCAGCGGGCATTGTCAACAGCCACTACTATATTATCGCGCTTATCACGCACACAATGCCGTATGTGCTTAATAGGTATGTTTTACCTGTATACTAAAGGTACAAACTTTTGAACTGGTTTTCCCTGTGAATGCCCGGCATTTATATTATGGTGTTGCGAGCTAATACAATGCATCGAGTACAGCAATTAAACGTTGTTATCGATGTCCCAAATTGGTAGCGTAATTTTTATCGTAGGTATGAGATACGATCTATAGTGACTATGTGAACACGTGAGTGACTCCCGGGGCCCCAGTATGGGAGCGCAGGATGAATTGTAAATCATCTATTTTCATAAGGATGAAAGTTTGACTGACGTGGTCCAAGAATATTTTAATATTCACTCGTTTATTTTAGGAATGATCCAATTACCGCGCCGAACGATAACCCGCACGCGAGGTTGTGGGAATTCCAAATTGATATTATCCCTATATTGTTTTCTTTTTTCGGCACGATAAACAACTGGAGTGGTATAAATTGCTATGCGGGCAGTCAGTCGCTAGACACTACACGGTCAACATTACCGAGAGAACATCATACAGACTTACGAGTCCCGTGACATCCATCCAGAACTCAAGATGCAGTCCCAAGACAGAATACTCAGTTTCCCGGTGGACACCTTCACGACGCGCGGGCCTTCTATACCCGACGAGGCCCCTTTCAGCCCCAGCGAAATGCTGCAATTCAACAAAGCATACAAACAGTTTCTTCAGGCGCAACGACAGCTGGACGACCTGACTTTCCTTAACGGGAAGCCATGCCCCGTCCGCTACAACTTTGATCCGACGAGGCCAGAAGAAGATCGTCTGCTGGTGAACTGGGACTGGCTCATGCCCTTATTTTGGGGGCCACCGCCAGGTGAGAGGGATCTCGTGAGGCTGCCCACTATACTGGAGTTTGTTGAAACGAAGATTCGCTTTTCGAAGTGCAAGGCGGTCGCCGGGGACACCTGCTCCTGCGGCAAGAGGCCTAATGTAGTGGTACCACCGGGACGTGAGTGCAGGATCCCACAGCACTTTCATCATTTCTGCACGGCGCACGTCTCTGCGTGGATAACCAAGTACATGGTCCCGGCGATTCTGCTGAAAGAATCCCAAGAAATCTTTAGAGAGGTCATCCAGAAAGTGCATGAAGGTGATCCGCAAATCCTCGAATACTATTCGACGGGTGACCGGACGGACACAGAAATGTTGCTGCACTCGGCTCGCAACATCAGTGATAATAGTGCTAAATAGTGCAGCAATGCTGCTGCAATGTGACGTTCGCTTATTAAAATAAATATTTGTGTTTATAATATGTTTACTTTTTTTTTCTTGTACCCCTATGAGTGTAGGATGATGGAGAGTTGTGCAGGTAAGGTACTGAGATCATTCCCTCTGACGTTGCTTCAAGTTGAAATTTAGTTTCTCTCGTGACCACTCTATGTTAGATACAATCAAGTCAAGCTTGGACTGCACCAGATGTAACGTCTAGGTAACGTGCTACTAGCCGCTGCATAGCACGTCACATCACTAACGCAGATAAGTTGCAAGGCGTGATGATTAGCGTTATGTGCATTTGGGATGCAAAGCTCCGTTATCACAAACTATGCTTGGCATATGCTTATCATATGTCTTGAGCAAGGCCTGAGTGTGCATTCGCCTCTGACTACGTGTATCTGCGACGTTTAGGTATGGAGCTGACCATACAGGAATATGAGACGTCTAAATAAGGTTTTTCTTAACTTTATATCTATGAATAACTGCATGTAAGCCGCAAACAGTATTATGACAAAGACCGGCGGCAATTGGCGTTACATCTGTAACTCCTTATGGACCGATAATACGTATGACCACATGGCACGCTATCGTTTAAATATGGAACAAACTATGTGTCACTACTCAAAAGATAGGTAAATATGATCAGACGACGGGACCTTCATCGAAATATTATTACAGGCTGCCGGCCGAACGTAAGTAGCTCCAGCGTATTACGGCAACCCACGTTTAGTTGGCACTGTCTTGAAATATTCGGGAAAACCCGTGCTATATTCATTTTATGATCTGTATCCGACTGGCGGCGTGTATTTCAAAACGAAATCAAAACTGATGAGTGACCATAGAAAATTACCGGGACATACACGTGTGCTTCATACACGTATACACCTCACTTATACTTAAGATTTGTCATTGTATAGGTGTTACAGGTTTGGTTAGACTATAATTCTAAATATGTATACTTTTCATGATTCCTGTAATGTTAGGACTAGGTTATGACAGATACCTTACCTAAACACTGCACCGTACCTACCTATCGCTGCATAGCATGTCGCGGTGCCCCTCTATCGTGTTACAAAGTGTAGTGACCACGGTTATCTATGCATGGATGTAGATTGTACAACATCTTAGTGGATAGAACTAGTACAATATATTATTATCATTATTAAACTAACTACCTAAATATCTAGTATCATGAAGGAAACTGGTATGTCGTGACATTTGTAAGTCGGCATGCATTTTGAAATGAAATAACTATGTATCGGGAACAAGTTTTTTTTTTTTTTTTTCAAAAACAGACACTCACATGCACAATATACTCAATACTGATGTACACAAATACCTAATACTTATTATATAAACAAATGATCATATCTATGATTAGCACTACTTCGGCCGGTTGAGAGTTCCACGCCACGATGCCTGCTGACGCAAAGCTTCTGCATACTGCATCAAGTGCCTGTCCAGTCGCCGCTGCTCTGCCTTCTGACGTTTTCTCTCCTCACGCTCCAAGTCTTGTCTGCGCTTTTCTGCTTCTTCTTCCGCCCGCTCTTGCTCCTTCCGAGATTTTTCCCCGTTGTCTCGATGAACGGCTTCTCCAGAGTTTCCGCTCATGGTGGATGATGATTTTGTGAATGATGACATGGTGATTTTGTTAAGACTGATCGATTGTACACAGCCTTGTGATTATGGCGAGTGTATATGTGCTAATGATTGATTGTATATGTACTTTCCTCCATTTATACTAACCCGAAAACTACCTAACAAGGACTCGTTGTTCCATAATTATCGCGAATTTTTTCCCACTTGAATAAGCTCGTTATAATGAGGGATAATTCAAATACCGTGACATCATGGTGTACCGCAGTAACGACAGAATTGATAAGCAAATTAGGTAGAGAAACGTATTTTGTGGTAAAATGGCGCAATATCGATGATGTCAACGGGTAATACATGCATATATCGGCAATACCCAGTTATTTTCAGCTGAAAAGGAAAAAATTGATAAGGATAATGCATACAGTTTTACATTTTATTACGGGAGTCATATCATACACTGTGTTAACTTCTGTTAGCTAGCACAATCATGCTCCGTATGGAAAAAAGTATAGGTAAGCTTCAGTATGTGCTCGTTACGGTACAAATGCAACCAACGATTATTTCAACTCTAACTGCAAGCACCCCGGCATGCTGAGTATGCACGCAGTCTTGCTACGTGACCTGCAGTCTTACTCGACTATGTTGTATGTTCTTCGGATGTTCGGCTCCGACAAGCTATCCCACTACAGCGTTGCAGCGTGCACTCATGTCCGCAAAGCAGTTTACCAAGCGAACCCGAGAGACTTGGGTTTTTGTTGAATCGTCCATGCACACCATCGTTAGGTGATGAACACTTAATTACCTCGGCAGGTGTACCTGTACACCTTACCGTAGGTATGCCTTACCATAGGTATGCCTTACCGTAGGTATGACGTCAAACCTTATCGAACAATGGTGTATTGTTTCATTTTTCCGAACTATTAATATTTCAATAAACCCCACGGACAGGATGAGATCGGTTAATTAAGCCCGATAACATATTTAATTGAATGAGAGGAAATTAATATAAATACCATTTAAGTTCAGCGATAAGAGCGTTATCGCCGTCGTGGGTGGCCGTTCTAATGCTGTAACAATTTACTGATATGGATGTTGCTACCTACAACCAATGCTACAACAAGGTGCACTTACAGGTTAACAGTCAAGAGTTTTTGCGCTCATATTCACAGAGACCTAAGGTTAGGCTTGAGACTAGGTCTCACTTTTACATAGCAAAACCTAGATAGAACTCAACAATCATATTTTTCCCGAGACCATGCACTGTGCATCAGAGTCGTTGCTCCGCTGTATACATTAGTAGCATCCCCCCTTTCCCCTGGTCCACCATTTTTTATTTTCACCCCGTACGCTCTTGTGTCACTGACTGTAGGTACTTTATTATTAGTACAAATGATAAAGAGTGTTGAAAGTTATATTCAGTGGCAAAAGAACCTTTTTTAGAAAGCAAAGCTTTAATATTTTTTTATATTTTTGAGACGAACGTAAATAAAATTTGTCATTATTCACGTTTTTTATTTCCTAATCAATCAGATTGTAGTTAAAAATAAATAAAGAGCCACGAAATTTATTCTCAATTTTATTGATACAATGAAATAAACTCAACACACGATGCTCAACTTTGGTTCGATATACAAAACAGAATATTATATAATCTATTAAAAAATAAATGAGATCAAAACTCACAGCTCCAATTAAAATAAGTCGTACTTTTAATACAATAATATCACAATTAAATGTTACCAAAAATAAAACGACTAGACATGTTCTTCTTTTAAAAAGAAAACAATTTTCTAAAGTCCTAAGTCATTTTTACTTTCTTACAGAAGAATGGTCGAATAAGAAATTACTTTCGCACGTTATCCTCCTATTTCTAAATTCATAACGTCGCGAGTAATAGTGGCTCTTACTGCTAACAAAGGGTCCTTTGAAAGGTGAAAATGTGAACCTTACAACTGAGGGTACTTGTGTTAGGAAGATTATACAATGGAATAAAAATATACAGAAGTATAAAAGGTCAGTAAAAACACTACAGGGTCCCAACAGTCCAGTGAAATTGCAAGTTTTTAGCCAATTTGTAATGCTCAATATACGTAGGTTGCATACCATCATATATATTATTTCTTTAGTGACACGGCCAACTTTCAACATAATTCTTGATACGTCTGACCTTAAATGTAAACGTTTTTCTTAAGCAATCAATTACGATAATGACGTTCAGCTAGATTTCTAGAAAAACTGAACAAATACCTACGTATATAGAAACTATGAAAACTTATGTATCATTCAGTAGCAACATGCATCAATTTCACTGGACTTTTTGCTTTGAAACTTCTATACGAGTATACCTATACAGTTTTATAAGTTTTACTTTTTACTCTATTCACAAATATATCTCACTACACCTTTCTGATAGATCATATTTTTGATCATTTTAGCTTACAAACATATTCATTATTAACTCGAACTTGTTTAACCTTAAAACTATCGCTATTTGAATAAATTAATCATCTCTGTAATGTTTTAAATTTTTAGATCTACCTCTATAATATAATATTTTCATTTTGTGCTCGGCACAACAATATCAATAAAACTCTTATAACAGTTAGGTACAAGACTAGAACATTAAAAGGTTACGAGTAAATCCTTAGATAATAAATAAAATTCATTTTTGGACCGGGTGGGAAATCACTAAAGCTATAACCAAACCAGCGCGACCACTTCCAATTCAAACATACATATGTACTCATACTTCTACGGAAAGTTTCATAGCCATCACCGCAACACTGGTATAAAGACATTAAGCATACTCATTCAAAACCGTTCAGTCTTCTGACCTAACAGATGCTTTCTGTTTCGTCGCCTTCTTCGTAGCATTTTCATTCAATCTTTCATTGCTTACACAGTTATTAAACCTATTGACAACATCCCTTACCTTCCCTTTGCTGATAACCAGCTCTGTATCATACGTTGGAGTGATTACTTTCTTTGTCCTATCATTGCCATTACAAACAGCTGCTTTATTTAGAGCCACGTTTGCGAAATGAGCGCTTTGACTCTTCCTGAATTCCCTGACAGCATTATCGATATTGTTTATAAGGTCCTTTGCAACGAATGCAGCTATTTCATGTTTGATGCGATCTCTTTCAGTCATGATGTCTTCTAGTTGTTTGTAGTTATCCTTTGCTTCTGTAACTTTTTCTGGGCTGTGTGAGTGTGTGAGTGAATGGGCTGCTGGACTGTCGGGACCTTGGAAGGTGATGCTGGGGTTGATGGCTACGTTGTTTTCGTCGTCGTTATTGTTTTCGTAGTAATGTTCGGGGTTGCAAGTGTTTTTTTCGCCGATCAACCAGTACGTTGTCATTTTTCCTTTGCCCTGTGAGATACGAAGATCTATTTTAAAAGAGACCTAACAGTGAAATGGCAAGTCAGTAGAGTTTAAGAGTATTGATACGATACACGCTTAAGACGGTAGCGTTGAATTATTATTTTTTTCTCGTCGAGTAACGGCGCTCTTTTTAAAGTGACTTTAATTTATACGTCCAAATTCATACGGATATAATAAATAAAACCTACAAAATTTTCAAAATTATGTTTTGGCTGGTTATACCAATAGGTTCGATAAAATCACAAAAAACTACGTGTGTGTCGTTCCTAGTTCCCAATATGAATTCAAGTGTACAAATATTTCCGTACCGTAAAGTCTTGGATATGGTTATTCCAATATTAAAGTACAATAATTTTGACAAATGCTCACCTTCATGGTAATTTCTCCCCGACACTCCAGCTCGAAGCAGTCGTAGAGATCGAGGACCTCTTTCGTCTTTGGGCTGACGTGGATCTTCAGTGCTTCACCATGAGACTCCATCCTCGACGCTGTGTTCACTGTGTCACCGAACAGGCAATACCTGGGCATCTTCAGTCCAACCACCCCGGCTACGCAAGGACCTAGGAAATGAAAATCAGTACTTCATTATTTGTTTTGCGGTTGCAAGCGAAAGCTACTTGTCAAATCGATTCAATTTTACACTCTACAACATGTAAGAAAAATAACATAATTTTATCATTGACTTAAATATCATGGTCAGACAAACCCCAACACCGATACTTTGCTTTATTATCATCATTTTTTTTTACTGAACCCTAAAAGTGTGAAATACCTGACGATGATTTCTCAACCTGTCCTAATTTTAATAAACCGGATAAAACAGAAGCAAGTACAAATATGGAACATGTAACCTGGAATGGATTAAAATATGCTCCCAAAGACTATCCCAGTTGACTTCCAGCTATTTAATCCTGGTCAAATGGAGTAAAAGTCTACCCTATTAGATATTATTTATCATTTGTAGTGTAAGCAATCATATTTATACTGTTCATCGTTGTGTTCCTTGATAATGACGTAAGGCGAAACCGGTTGGAGTGTTTTTATCAAGATGTTGTTGATGTTTTACAAAGTGACGACAATCGCAAGTATTAATCATTAGTGGTCAAAGTCCTTACCAGTATGCATCCCGATCCTCAAGAGCAGCTTCTCCCCGGGTCGATGCGGCACGGTCTTGACTCTCACAGCGCCCAGTAGTGCCAGCGACATGCGTGCTATTTCTGCTGCGTGCCGGTTACCGTTACGCATCGGCAAACCTGACACCACCATGTACGCGTCACCGATGGTTTCAACCTAGGTTTGGGGAAAATCAGATGTTGTTTCACCCGGTTTCTTTATTACGAATAACTTACAAGCGACCTACAGTCTAATTGCCGTATTTTATGCAGTATAGGTGACGGGAAGGATAGATAAAGTTTGAGTCATAGAGGCGAATTTTGTATTTGCTAAAATCTCAAAAAGAACGAGTGACTTGTACGCGTTTCTAACTGCACATACAGCCCCGAACGGGAAAGATTAATGTGTCAAAACCTCGTGATAAATACAGTACACTGAGTTGCGCCACACATGAGTTGAGGCCCTCATATAAATCTTTATGGGTTATTGGCCTGAAATAAATAAATTCATTCATTCATTCATTCATACAGTAGAATGACATCAATATTTTTTTAAACCAAAGCTAAAAAATTTCAATTTCCACTCTTTTGATCTGCGTATTATACAAAAAAAAATCATATTAGTCATTTATGTATCATACAATACCACAAACAAGATCGACGGGGACAACTAGATGTTTGCAGGGGTGGATGATGTAGCAGGAAAGAAAAGCACGTGCAATTCCGTAATAAATTATCTTTATCTCATATGAAAAAGACAATGCTATGCGAGTAAGTGGAATGCACTGCGTTCTTCTCGAGTAAGCGATAAGAACGCAGTGCATTCCACCTACTTGCATAGATTTGTCTCTTAGACAGTCACCTTATGAACATAACAGTATATCGCACGCAGCCGCGCATGCGAAGCTACCTCGCCCCCGCCAAGTCTGTGGCCCCGCGGGGTGATCACGTACAATCTTATCAACCTCACCTTATACACATCAAAGTTCTCAATTATAGAGTCAAAGCTGGTGTAGAGGTCGTTGAGTAGATCGACGACCTCGAGCGGCGTGGACTCGGCTGACAGCTTCGTGAAGCCGATGATGTCGCTGAAGTAGATCGTCACCTGGTCGTAGGTCTCCGCCATCACTGGCTGGCCCATTATTAGCTGGGAGGCTACCGACCTGAACGGGATTATTGTTTTTTAGCTTTATGAATGAAGAGGTCTTTTAAGGATATGCTCTGAAATGCAAGTCACAGTCCACATTTGTACACCCACGTTTTACCGACAATTTGTAAGCCGTACTTCGGGCACAGCTTAACGTGCCTTCCGAAGCAATCAGATTGAACACAAACGTGCCCTAAACTCTGTAATCAAACAATTTATAAGGCGAGTGTTGTTTTTAGGACGATGTCGTGGTGTTCACCGACGTTGTCAAAAGGCCAAAGTGGCCAAAACGACACTCGCCTTGAAAATGCCAAAATTATATCTGTGAAACAGTTGACATATAGCAAACAATAAAAATACGTATGTGTTAAAACCGGTATTCAATAATAATTCCGTAAACTCCGATTAGTGCTCGAGTATTCAAACTACTAGACGAAAGAAAGCGGTCAAAAGATCTAGTTGGCAAAAAAGAAGACCATTAAGAGGTAATGACAATGGTGAAGGAAAATAGGAGAGGAAAACTTGTGAATGAAAATATCATGAAAAAAACATAGATGGAAGGTAGAAGGGAAAAAAGGAAAGGAAGACCCACACGAAATAACGTTGACCAAAAGCAGGAAAAAGTTGATGACGTGTCACACTAGTATCAGTTACTCCACGCATATGAGTATAGCTCTAATTTTGGATTGGATGGAACGATCTGCATCACTTTACTAGTCAAAAAAGTTATAAGATGATGCTCATAGGAGTTTTTCCGAAAATGATACGATTAAGTGGGACTTCCATTCGTTGATGTTTACTTAGACACCCCGGATAAACGGCGAGCGGTATAGAGTTATGTGTTCCCGATGACTTGGATCTTTACATTTGGACCGCGACCATAAAGGGGAACGCACGTCGTTTGCACAATAAACGCACAACTCCAGATCGCTCACTATAACAATAACAATATATGCATTAATTCACAAAAAAACAGTACACGTTTACACAATTAATATTATTGATAGTTAAAAATCAGATGATACAATTATTGTCTTTTGTGTCGGGCAGCTTAAAGGCACAATGTTAAAAAATATTGCTTCGACGACTTTATTGACTATAGAAAACGTCGAATTTCGAATTTTGGCAGCCATATTTGCCCTAATAAATAATATCTCTTAATGTTTTCGCCAAATAAATATTTTATACAGCAATCCAGTTTTGAAGTTCTGACAGAATTTACTGAAAGCTTCTGCTATTTATGAACAGGAACACTAAAGCATAAATCTTGTATTTCTTTAAAATGCTATCTGTAAAGAATTTATATTTTCCTTCGGAACGCAAACAAGCCAAACTTTTGCCCATACCAAATATGTAAGTTTAATGGAACAAAATTCGTGGAAATACGGTAAAATTTTCTGCTGCACGTGTATAAAATAAAACATTTCTTTCATTTAATACATTGTCTACAAATAAATTTATAAAAATGTGTACTTATAGATTTTACTTTGTTTCACAAAACACTGTTGATCAAACGAAACAAAGTTTATGAAGAAACAAACCTGCAAACAAATAGCATTTTTTCATCATTTCTGGGTAGGTATATGGGTATCCTTTTCAAGAATGTTTTCGAGTATGCTTAGTGGAGTATGGGTTTCAGTATACGAGTCTAACCTCTGTTGCTATAAAAATGTAGGTATGACATAATCAAAACATTCCGAATTATGCATAGTTAAAAATTTTCCATTTATTTCATATGCTAAATAAGATCAAATTTGTTGAATTTCAAAACAAAGCTTTAGGTAATATATACAAAATTGCGAGCATGTTACCGAGCTTCAAATTATTTAATTACATTTTATCTTAATTTTGCATACTCAAGCGTAAGCACTTTAGGATTTACATTTTCATCAAAACCCAATTAACATTATATAAATACTTACTAGCACTTTCTACCTTTGGTGGGTTCAGTCCTAACCTAAGTGACACAACGTTACGAAATTCCATAAAAGCTTCTGTTTTTGAATTGTAGAAGTTGGATTTTTGGCCGCCAAGTTTAAGAAATATTTCTATAAGTTTTACCGTTTACTTGGACAATTAACGGAAATACTTGGAAGATCGGGACCTGATTATAAAAATATTTTCTAGATGTATTAGCAACCTGTAATACCGCTAGCACCTTTTTGGGTTTCTGGAGGTTTACTTTACATCTTGCCACCTGTTGACGAAAATAATAACCACAATTTTGAAAAAAAAAGTTGCTCTTCTTCACAGGAATATTCCAGGAATTTATACAGCTTTTTATTATTGTGCCAATACCATTTTCCTGGGCTATTGAATAAAGGTTATCAAGACCAAAATTTCCGAGTTTATAATTTTTTCCTTACGTAAATTTTTTTGTAAAATCTATTTTTCGTAAATCTATTTTAAAATTCTGGAAGAATGATCGCTAAATCATTCGAAATGAGCTTCTATAAATATTATACATACTTGTGTAATGATAATGGTGCTAAGAATATCTGACTTGCTGCGTGGTGCAATTCTTTCCAGCATTGTATCGCTTTCTTATCATTGCCTTTATTATGTAATAACCCAAACGTTTCGACCAATATCGAACTACACTTACTTAGGAAGCCACTTCCAACCCAACTAGGAAGTCACTTCCACTTTAACTACACTTACTTAGAAAGCCGCTTCCATGTTAACTCCATTAAAGAAGTAGCGTCCACACCAACCCCAATGAAACTCATATTATTTACAAACTCCACGTAACTTCTACACCAGTCCTACTTAATTGAGAAGCCGCTTCCATCCCAAATAAGGTTGCCAACTTTCTTAGAATAAATAACGTATAAATGATTTTAGGGAAGATATACACACTACACATTTTTTATTAAACCGTAAATCGTTGCAAAGGTTACAAGATAAATTTAGAGCACAGTCCTATAAAATAGAGTATCCTTTATTAAAATATATGAAACTGTATTATATGAGTTTGTGCTTTTGGCACAAACGCAAACATACATGTCATAAAATTTTGCTTGGATTTTCCTACAGCTGTTTTTGCGGGCTGGTGTTGTCAGTTTACGTTTAATTTCACGTTGAGATTGACCTTAGGGTTAAAATAAAGTATTCCATGCACTTTGTTGCCCCAACCCAACGCGTTGGTCTCGCAATGAATTAAGACAAGACGAAAGTCATGTTTAACGAACATATCGCTCCGAGACCGGTAAACGTGGGAGGTGCAGTTCTTGAAGTTGTTCAAAGTTATGTCTACCTGGGACAGATTATCCAACTGGGTAGAAGAAACTTTGAGAAAGAGGCCAATAGAAGAATACAGTTGGGCTGGGAAGCATTTGGGAAGCTTCGTTATTTCCTCACATCTCACTCCATCCCACAGAGTCTTGAGTCAAAGGTCTTCAACGAGTGCATCTTGCCGGTGATGACCTATGGCGCCGAAACGTGGACACTGACTTTGGGATTAGTCCACAAATTTAAAGTTGCTCAGCGAGCTATGGAAAGAGCTATTCTTGGTATAACTTTGATGGATAAGGTTAAAGTAGAAATTATCCGTCAGAGAACTAAAGTAATCGACATTGCTTCCAAGATTAGCAGACTGAAGTGGCAGTGGGCTGGTCATATCTGCCGAAGAACCGATAATCGTTGGAGTAGATGAATTCTCGAGTAGAGGCCACGTCTAGGACGACGTAATGTGGGACGACCTGCATCCAGGTGGACCGATGACCTGAAGAAGATCGCAGGTCATGGTTGGATGAGGAGGGCCGAAGATCGAGTGCTATGGCGTGCCTTAGGAGAGGCCTATGTCCAGCAGTGGACTGATGTAAAGTAGGCTGATGATGATGATGATGATGATGCACTTTGTTGCTATTCAAAAATATAAAGTGCATAGACCCAAATTAACGTC
Organism: Ypsolopha scabrella; assembly: GCA_910592155.1. Classification (NCBI taxonomy): domain Eukaryota; kingdom Metazoa; phylum Arthropoda; class Insecta; order Lepidoptera; family Ypsolophidae; genus Ypsolopha; species Ypsolopha scabrella. The sequence goes on from OU342982.1 coordinate 13,259,643, forward strand.
AGATCAACGATCTATATACCTATATATATGTATAGGTAGCTCGTTGCGTAAGATACTTTATTTTACCGCTGGCTACCATAATCTCATCTCCAACAACTTGGGAAGCATCTTTCATCCCTACTCCACTTACTTAGGAAGCAGCTGATACAGCAGCTCCTCGCATTTCCTCTTCTCCTCGAGGTAGTCCGAAGTGCGTTCTTCGACCAGAGCCTCCAGGTTGTTGGCGTATTGTTCCACCTGCGTGAGCAGCATATCTAGGCGAGTCGAGGTTTCACAGTCCCTTGAGAAAGAAATACTTATTATAAGGTGAAGAAATGAAGTGGGCAAAATTTTAAAACCATGAGTTTTGGTCGCGATACACGTTGCCGTCTGCGTAAAATATTTTGTATGAAAAATTGTGGTTCTTTCCTAAATTCGATCAATAGAGTGCCCTTAAAACCACAAAATTGTTAAAAAAATATGAAACATTTTAGTCTTGTCCATGTGTTAGTAATTAACGTAAAAACTTTTGAACGTAGGTATTTAAATACAGGAGGGTTATTTATCACTGTTTTGGGAGGAACTTAGGATATATACCTATAAAAGTAGATGATATTACCCATAAAAAATAAAATATATGAGTGTAGTTCTTCCAATAAGCAACTAGACTAGATAGGCACTTACATTTATAGAACTAAAATTATAAAGTGTCCATTAGTTTATGAATAGGTATATGGTATCAAACACATAAGGAAACCAAAAACATTCATGCAGTGTGAAATGTACAAAATGCTTGCCAGAAGTGTTTAATGCTGTAAGCAACAAGCGACCAAACTCCGGCCTCGGCGGACTACATATTTGCGTCATCAAGACAACCTCGGCGCTCAAAACGACACTTTATTTCTGGCCGGCACAACGGTCAAACTGTAGATTACCCTATGAACAGTCTCGAAACAAAAATCAACGCGAAAGAACTTCGTCGTCGGTAGATAAACTAATTGCATTCGAACAGGCAGTTTAGCAGGTGTCTTTCTCACACTAAAAGAAATGATTTGAAAATTAGACGTATTATACGTACCCGAAGGGTGCCAAACGGGTCTGTCTGTCCGTAATAGTTTAAATAACAGTTTAAATTGTCACAGAATACGTGTTACTATGGCCTCTATCACGTCAAATAATCAAACAGAAATAAATTTTAAAAAGTTAAACCCATAGTCCCCAAAAAATAAACCTCATGTTAACCATAGCGCCGCCTGAGATCATCTCACCATCACATCTCAATGAGGTCATTAAAGTTGATATGTACCATAATGTGTTTAGGGTTGCGTACCCGTAATATGTGGTGGTAAGGAAAGTTCCTCAGGAGTCCAACTCGCACTTGGCCAATTATTTATGTTTTATTAAACTTTCCGGGTATCCCACGTATAAAGGTTTCCGTCACTTTATCAGAACACTATAAACGTTCTAAGCAACACATTCCAAGAAGAAGCTGCTAATTGGCTAGCACGTTACCTTAATAGAGTAGAAGCTTTAAGCTCTTATCTTTCACACCGATTTTCAAGAGGAAATTACCGCCCTATCGTTTTGCAGAAATCCCTTCACCGGGTTAATCCGATTTGTAATTAGCTTTACTTGTCATTTCAATTTCTTTAAATGAAATCATTTAACTACTCGTAGAGTTGTATTGAGACGTGAAAATTTACCAAGTGTCTGTTTTACTACTTACTGATAAGCGCTACCCAGAATGCAAGTCTCAAAACAGAACGTATTTGGTATGAGTTATGATGTAACATACAAATGTCAAGCACTTTAACAGGAAGTAGTGAAACAAGCCTCTTACCAATTAATACGTTAGATAGACATGAATGAATGAATGAATGAAAAATACTTTATTGCACAATAGCACATGAATGTACAGATAGCTTTACTTGTCATTTCAATTTCTTTAAATGAAATCATTTAACTACTCGTAGAGTTGTATTGAGACTTGAAAATTTACCAAGTGTCTGTTTTACTACTTACTGATAAGCGCTACCCAGAATGCAAGTCTCAAAACAGAACGTATTTGGTATGAGTTATGATGTAACATACAAATGTCAAGCACTTTAACAGGAAGTAGTGAAACAAGCCTCTTACCAATTAATACGTTAGATAGACATGAATGAATGAATGAATGAAAAATACTTTATTGCACAATAGCACATGAATGTACAGATAGCTTTACTTGTCATTTCAATTTCTTTAAATGAAATCATTTAACTACTCGTAGAGTTGTATTGAGACTTGAAAATTTACCAAGTGTCTGTTTTACTACTTACTGATAAGCGCTACCCAGAATGCAAGTCTCAAAACAGAACGTATTTGGTATGCGTTATGATGTAACATACAAATGTCAAGCACTTTAACAGGAAGTAGTGAAACAAGCCTCTTACCAATTAATACGTTAGATAGACATGAATGAATGAATGAATGAAAAATACTTTATTGCACAATAGCACATGAATGTACAGATAGCTTTACTTGTCATTTCAATTTCTTTAAATGAAATCATTTAACTACTCGTAGAGTTGTATTGAGACTTGAAAATTTACCAAGTGTCTGTTTTACTACTTACTGATAAGCGCTACCCAGAATGCAAGTCTCAAAACTAGAGTTGTAAAATGACCGTCATATTCAGTTTATGACCGTCACGTTCGGTAAATTACAGTAAAAATGCAGTCACAAACGGTCATAAACGTAACAAACTTTTTGATGAATAAAATTTTAATTTTCGTTTTGTTATAGTAAAATTTCCAGGTTTCATGTCAAAGAATGACATAAATAAAGATGTCAAGCAAAAATGTTAGATCAAAAACCAAAAATATTAGCTATTTCGAGTTTTTTATAACAATCTGATTGGTCTTTGAACAAATATGCCGCGTCCTTTGGCTGCAGCACTGCAGTTTGGAACTATTTCCAAATATTACATGTTTCCAGGCATAAAAAACATGCTGTGTGCATATTTTGCAAAGCAAAGCAGAAAACCGCTATACAAATAATAATAATAATACTAATACCAATAATAATAATTCCAGCTTTTAATAATTAAAATATTCAATTAAACTTCTACCATTTTACAATGACATTTGTAAATATTTGCATGCCTACTTAAGGTGAAATATGTTGAACATTTTTAAATATAATATCTTTGAGCTTAGTATGTACCACATTTGAAGCAAATAAAATTAACTTTATCTCTTTTTCTTTTTATATTTATTGATTGATTGAAGAATGGGAACTAGGTATATTTTCTGGCACCAAAATTTATATATGTCATCAACTATTATGAATTATGATAGAGTTCATCCCAGGGCTGAGTTCAGTTTGATTGCCCGCCGACGCCCGGCGATCATGATATTTCTTTTGCACGCGTTGATTTTGTATATGCTATCCTCCTGTCAGTGATGAGCGGGCGATCAAACTGAACGCGGCTCGGAGTAAAAGTTTTGATATCAAAATAATACATTACTTTCAAAAAAACCAATCAATAAAAAAATCACTACCGATTTGATTAGTGATAGCTCAAATCATAGATAGCCTATAAGGAATCTTTTAGTGTGTGTGTGTCACATCACTTCCACCGTTGAAATCAAAATACGAGCAAAGTTTCAAACTTTTAATATAAGTTTACATCAGCCAGTGGAAAAAAGGGACATTAGGTGTCCTGGTCAGAGGTAAATCGGGACGGGTCCCCAGCAGTGGCGGCTGGTGCCCCAGAGAACCGGTGGTGCACTGCATGGTTTTATTAAAAAGATCAAATAAAATGCCGCAATTTAAGGAAACAAATTTTATTTATATTCCGTCCAAATCGCTTCTCCGCCGAAAATAACACAAGGAAAGCAAAAAAAAAGCATTTAGTCTCTCACATCCACATAACCATTTCTTTTTAACATACATTTCACTTTTGAACGTTCTCGTGAACAATTTATTTTTTGTTTTGCATTCCTGTTTTATATTATGAATAGACCGGGTTTTCATAAGTCCTGTTGGTTTTAATATAGTCAATATTGTAATTTACACTTATTATTATCACTTTTTCTAATCTTTAGTTTACTTTTTTACATAATTATAGTAATTAAATAAACAATACTCCTCCGCAAGCGCGCGCAAAAAGTGACAAACTGACGACAAAAGCATCGTGCGTAGGTCAAGGCCTCGGGGTAACGCGAGTGAACTACTCGTTTCGCTTCGTATTTTTTCGGCAATTCCCGGTCGCGTGCGGCGCACGAATCTAACCTAAAACTGCCATACATTTTGTACTACGCATCTTCTGTCTCACGCGCCGGGCTGTTTACACCGTGTTTCATAGAAGTTGTATGAGCTCGCGGCGTGCGATTTCCCGAGCGCACGGGGCCGATTTTGTTCAAGCAAAAATGAGATTTAATTCCTTTGCAGTAGAAATCTATACATTTTTATTTACCCCGTAATGACAAAACATGTATAGGTATATATATGTACTATAATCAGATATTTAGTTTCCGTATAGGGCAGTATGGATGGATGGGTAATGATAGGTATAGGACATTATTGTGTAAGTTTAATTTAAATGGTAGTGCGGCGCACGGGCGCACTTAAGGTGCAGCCGCCACTGGTCCCCAGACCCCCAAAAATCGGGATGTCACACGCAAATTGGGACGCGTGGTAACCCTAGTTCTGACAGTTCCGATCAAAACTTTCGACCTGAGGTTTATTACAATTGTGACTGAAATTTATCGATTGTGACTGAAATAAATGAAAATTTCATGTAATTTTCACTTGTATTTTACTAGTAGTAATTTTCCTCGCAACTCTACTCAAAACAGAACGTATTTGGTATGAGTTATGATGTAACATACAAATGTCAAGCACTTTAACAGGAAGTAGTGAAACAAGCCTCTTACCAATTAATACGTTAGATAGACATGAATGAATGAATGAATGAAAAATACTTTATTGCACAATAGCACATGAATGTACAGATAGCTTTACTTGTCATTTCAATTTCTTTAAATGAAATCATTTAACTACTCGTAGAGTTGTATTGAGACTTGAAAATTTACCAAGTGTCTGTTTTACTACTTACTGATAAGCGCTACCCAGAATGCAAGTCTCAAAACAGAACGTATTTGGTATGCGTTATGATGTAACATACAAATGTCAAGCACTTTAACAGGAAGTAGTGAAACAAGCCTCTTACCAATTAATACGTTAGATAGACATGAATGAATGAATGAATGAATGAAAAATACTTTATTGCACAATAGCACATGAATGTACAGATAGCTTTACTTGTCATTTCAATTTCTTTAAATGAAATCATTTAACTACTCGTAGAGTTGTATTGAGACTTGAAAATTTACCAAGTGTCTGTTTTACTACTTACTAATAAGCGCTACCCAGAATGCAAGTCTCAAAACAGAACGTATTTGGTATGCGTTATGATGTAACATACAAATGTCAAGCACTTTAACAGGAAGTAGTGAAACAAGCCTCTTACCAATTAATACGTTAGATAGACATGAATGAATGAATGAATGAAAAATACTTTATTGCACAATAGCACATGAATGTACAGATAGCTTTACTTGTCATTTCAATTTCTTTAAATGAAATCATTTAACTACTCGTAGAGTTGTATTGAGACTTGAAAATTTACCAAGTGTCTGTTTTACTACTTACTGATAAGCGCTACCCAGAATGCAAGTCTCAAAACAGAACGTATTTGGTATGCGTTATGATGTAACATACAAATGTCAAGCACTTTAACAGGAAGTAGTGAAACAAGCCTCTTACCAATTAATACGTTAGATAGACATGAATGAATGAATGAATGAAAAATACTTTATTGCACAATAGCACATGAATGTACAGATAGCTTTACTTGTCATTTCAATTTCTTTAAATGAAATCATTTAACTACTCCTAGAGTTGTATTGAGACTTGAAAATTTACCAAGTGTCTGTTTTACTACTTACTGATAAGCGCTACCCAGAATGCAAGTCTCAAAACAGAACGTATTTGGTATGAGTTATGATGTAACATACAAATGTCAAGCACTTTAACAGGAAGTAGTGAAACAAGCCTCACCAATTAATACGTTAGATAGACATGAATGAATGAATGAATGAAAAATACTTTATTGCTCAATAACACATGAATGTACAGAGGCGAACTTAATGCTATTTAGCATTTTCTTCCAGTTTTATTTAGCATTTCAACCTGGGGCGTTGCAGAAAAAATGTAGGGTAGTGCCCAAAATAATAAATAATAAACGTATTGAATATAATATAACATAAACACAAAAATAATACAATAAAATAGAGGATGGAATATAATATAAATACAAAAATATGGTAAATCTATATAAGGTTATACCATACATATACATATGTAAATACAAGATACGATACATAAACAATGACTCTTGTGACAATGACTCTAACCAAAGCAATTGGGTCATAGTAATTGTAAATATTTAACGATTTTGTAATTTTAAGTAATGCTGGTAAACTTTATTTTTGAAAACAGCAATATTAGACGAATCTCGGATAAACACAGGTAGACTATTCCAAAGGCGGATTGTAGATACTGTAAACGAATAGGAGTATATGTTCGTGTTGTATATAGGGGTACGAAGGAGCAGAGATTTACTAGGTCGCTGAAGGCGGTCGTGAGAATCCAGGCAGACAAACCGATCTTTGAGGTAAGGGGGAGAAGAGGGATCATTAATTGTAAAGAGGTGTGGCAATATGGATGTTACGTAGATTGCGGATACTAAGCCAGTTTAACTCTGATCGAAATCGTGACATATGGTCATATTTGCGGAGACCGAAGATGTACCTTATGCAAAGATTGAGGATACGATCGAGACTTAAATATATGTAGACCAAAATGTACTTAATACATAAGCTGCCTTTTTAAGGTTCTGTAGTCAACAAGGAACCCTTATAGTTTTGCCATGTTGGTCTTAGTACTAGAAAGATGTAGTTTGGCATGGATGGGTTGGGTATTAATCACGCCGACAAAGTGCTAAAACAATAATGAAATCGAAATGTTTCTATGTTACCTCTTCTACAAGTAAAGTGGGGATGAATTTTATTTTCTCGTCTTTACCATGGTGTGGGTACCGGTGTCATTGAATAAATAGGTCGTTCAACAATATTGCTGGTGTGTGAAAACCATTTTTCGATTCAGGGATCCGTTTGCGAAATATAAAGTTTTAAAGTGATTTTTTTTTGTTAGAGTGTCCCTCTCAATGCCAGTTAAACGGTTATTTTCGGAAATATGAAAAAATTCACGGCAGTAGTATATGTATATATCGTGGCCATATCATCAGGGTTGGTTTTCGTAAGATAATTATCGTATTTTTACGATCATTTGCCAATAAGCACCATATACTATCCTAATTCAAGGATCGTACGCAAAAATACGATAATTTCTATATTGACGACCTATATCCATACCTTAGTGCAATTAACCCCAGACAGACCTCAACATCCAAAGTAAAATTATCATTCCAGCTCCAAATTGTTCCACATATAAATATGTCCACATAATTGTTGGGTAAAAAGTAACACTATTTTTAGCGTCGGGTTCGGGGGGGGGAGAAGATGGGTATTTTCAGTTTTTCTTAAATATTTCGAAAACTATGCGGTTTAGCGTAAAAGTGTCCATGACAAAAGTAATCTACATTAAATTTGAAATAATTGAGTTCCAAACAAAAATGCGTGAAACCTAACGCACCGACATACGGACGAGTTTAGAGAGAGCGTCGTCCGTAAACAGCTTCAGGTTTCATGGACGACGCTCTTTCTAAACTCGCCCATATGTCGGTGCGTTAGGGTTCACGCATTTTTGTTTGGAACTCAATTATTTCCTAAACTAAGGGTGACCGCGGGTATGATTCTTGGGAAAAGTGGTTCAGTAGGGTCTGTAGAATATGTGGTTTCACTTAATGGTAGCAGTCTATTTACACCCGGTATAATTCCGATGCCGTCATCAGATCCACCACGTACGGTGCTTCCATCTGGGGCCAAGTCGAGCTAAAAATTTGTATTTCTGGGAGGAACTTACTTGTTAATCCTGTGTATATTTTCTTTCAGAGCTGAGAAGTCGGGTCGGTCGTCATCAGGTAAGGTCCAGGGTGGTTCCCCAGTGAGAGATTGTCTAGGGGAGACTGACAGAGGTGAGGTGCCCCTGTTGCGCATTTCTGCACTACCTGATAGGAAAAAGAACAAAATAATGATTTAAGGAGGTATATTATAGGTGGTAGAGCTGATGCCGGGCTCGACTGTAGAGGTACCACCATCTTACTCGCAAATCCCCCGAAGTTATTCGGGGGAGAGTAAGATCAGCTCTCAGGCAAAACGAGGCGTCCCGCCATTGCCTGGGACCGATGGATGGCGGTTTATCCATCCCCGATTGTTGAGCCTTATATATAACAGACTGGTGACGGGCAGCGGCGTCACTGGTGCAAGGGTTTCGGCGCCGCGCTCACCAACCCACCTGCTTAGCGTGTGTGAGTATGGGCATTTCTTCCAGGAGGACCACCAAGAGTGGCGAAATCCTGGAAAGGCCTATGTCCAGCAGTGGACGAAACAGGCTGATGGATAGATGGAAGGACGAATGCCGACATTGGCGACATACTGAAGAGTAAAGTCAAAAGTACCCGGGATAGAAGCTTTTATGCCTAGATTGATGGATTTGGAAGAAGCGAAAGATGTGTGTCAGGACCGTAACAGATCAGAAACTGTAGTTTCTGCCTACCCCTCTGGGAGACAAGCGTGAGTTTATGTATATGTATTGTATGTATGTTTAATTGTTTACTATCAGCATGCTCAGAAAAAGTCTCTGAGAAGCACACTTTGGTAACGCTGGAAACTAAAAATGGGCTTTGAGAAGCACACTTTGGTAACGCTGGGATCTAAAAGATGGACGAAACCAGTTACCGAAGTTTTAGTTGTCAGTCAACAAGCTAATAGTTAGATTCCATTACAGTTTTTCAGCAGGCTGATGATACTGGTGACTTGATTAACAAAACATGTCATCCAATACCACAGCACAGTTCAATAATGCAAGGCAGCTACAACAAAGGTAATAGTGTAGTCTGCCGGACTCTAACAGTGTAATACCCACATATTTATGTCATAATATACGAGTAGCAGAAGTAGCTCAGGGTAGGACGTAAATTCAGACCCGGGTTCAAATTCTACCGGTAAATTTGACACTAATGTGTTTTCCGGAGTATATAGTTAACCACTTTCCTGCGGCTCTAGAAGTAAAGCCGTTCGGGGCTCATTCAACTCGTCTTTGATAAACGACAAAAGGGACAAACATACGTGAGTGAGCAGGATACCTGTTATTTATCTCTCTTTCGTCGTTTGACGAAGACGAGTCGAGTGAGCCCCGAACGGCTTTACTTCTAGAGCCGCTGGTGTATTTGTGCCCAAAGTACGGCGATAAAGCTCACCTCTATCACGTTGGAACGCTAAAATAGTCGGTACAAATAGGGTGTTACATTGTTGAAAGTTCTAATCCACAGTCTGAAAACGCATGCATTGCACCATCAGTCGTGGCGATATGTTTTTGTTACGTTTAAATGGTAAACTCAAGGTCAAATATCAAGTGGTAGAGCTGGTGCTGGGGCTTGAGTGTGGAGGTACTACGGTGGAAGTTATTCGGAAGAGAATAAGAGAACAGCTCTCAAGGTAATTGATGGTGGTAAGTTCATCCCCAATTATCGGGCCTTGTAAAAAAATTTATTGTGACGGGCAGCGTTGTCACTGGTGCAAGGGTTTCAGCACCACGCTCACCGACACACCTTCTCAGCCTGTGCAAATATGGGCGTTTCTTCCAGGAGAACCGAGTGGCGAAATCTTGGAAAGATCTATGTCCAGCAGTGGACGTAGCTGGCTGATGAATGGATGGATGGTATATTGACATTAATCACTTACGTTTGAACTTGTCTTCCAGCACTGCGGCACAATAGTCGCAGGCGAGGGTACAGTGCGGTCTGCGAGGCTCCAGCAGTGGGCTGATCGCTCGTCTTGGACTGGACGAGTCATCTCCACCTGGTGGGACCAGTGACATAGTGGTTCTGCGGACAACAGACATTATTTATTAATTAGTTGGTGGCCTACCGTGCCTAATGGAAGATCAATAGACCCAGGATAAAGCTCACCCACCTAGAAAACGGGAGACTGAAAGTTGGCCAGGTCTTCATTTATCTGTCCAGGGACTTTCACGAAATCTGCAGAAGTCATTAATGGCTGAATAACTGATACTAGGCAACTGCCCGAACAAAAAAAAATAGATATTTAATTAAGAAGACTTTTTTTTCTTCCATGCATTTTGTAAAACTTTTAATCAAATACGCGAGCATAAGATAAAAATAAAAACCAATTTGAAAAAGCCGTTGCTGTGCTCTCCAAGGGGCGTAAATATGCGGCAATAGGTTCAAACTACTACCTTTTGGGGGTGAGACAATGGGAACATGGGGCCCAGAGGCGCGACAATTTATCAAGGACCTCTCTGTCAAGCTGATAGATACCAGCGGCGACCGGCGGCGGCGGGCTGGCTCTTATCTGGGCCAGCGTATAAGTCTTGCCATACAGAGAGGTGACGCGGTCAGTATTTTGGGCACTCTCCCGCAAGGCTAGAGGCAATGTTTTTTAATAAATATTGTGTGTATGCTGGTTTGTGTTTTTTCTTAGGATTATTTAATTTCTGTTAATTTAAGATCAATTGTTTATTGTAAATAAATTAATTTGAAAAAAAATCTATAAATTCATGTATGCCATTGCTATAAAGGATATTATGCAAAATTATACCAATTTACCCCTTGGTTTTTTTTTTCGGTAGCGATATGTGAGGTTTTGAACATCACCCCAAATCGAAATTGCTCGCTTTTTAGTCCCATTTAAAGACAGTGTACTTTAAAAAAAACCTTTTATGCTTTAGTTTTTCGATGTGCAATGAGAATGTCAAATTTGAAATAAAAAAATATAAAAAAATTATTGTCACTTTGAAAAATCATTATCTGTATGACGCCAGGGTAGGCATCCAGTCTCTCAGTAGAAGAGTGCTATATTCTTTTCATGTAGTACATGATTTCATACAAACATTTTATTTTTAAAATTCGTTTTTAATTTTTTTCATGTTATTTAAATCGTCAAACTTGACTTTCTCATTGCTTTTCCAGCAAAAAGTTCTATGCACGCCACTGCCTCCACCTAACTGATTTAAACGAGCAACTTTTAATGCATCATTTAAAATGTTACCTATTCAACGTTTGAGTTTGGTAAGAGACAAAGTTCTAAGTGGGTTAAAAGTTTTTTAGCTTGGTTCCTTGATTTGCAACGCGGTTGTCACTATAAAAAATTGTTAAAATTGCAGGTATCTAACTATCAAAATACTTGTAGAGTGTAATAAAACATTTGGAGATTTAAAAAGGAATTACTTTAAAACAAATCATTCACATTTTGTGTAGAAACACCACGCTAAGTATGTTTCACACATACAAACTTATTGGAGTCAAATAAATACCCACGATTTCGATATAACTTGAAAAGAGTGTCTACGCCTGAAAGGACTCCATAGTCCCACTTAACTCGACCTTTCTCTAACCTAACTCGACCTTCCTCTACGAAAACTTGCCCCAGTTCCCACGTGACTCGTGTTAGATTATGTGGAATAATAAATACTAGCCTCTTACACGTGGCTCCGCCCGCTGCGGAGGAGTAACAAAGTTGTACAACCTTTATCACGAAATCATTTCTTACATACGTCGTATGAGGAACGTATTAGCTTTTCAAGTTTATAGGCTACTAGCTTTTGCCCGCGGCTCCGCCCGCGTCGAAGAGATTTTGGTGGAAATAAGGAAAACAAAAGAATATAATTTTTTCAACGACTATATGCAACGGACACCATGTTTTACCAAAGTGCTAATAAAGACCAATCAAATAAGCCCAAACTCGAAGGGTCTGCTGTTGTCCGTTGAGGAGATCCCGTACCCATCTTCCAGTCTCATAATCAGACCCTGGTCACCATGTTTTACCAAAGTGATAATAAAGACCAATCGAATAAGCCCAAACTCGAAGGGTCTGCTATTGTCCATTGAGGAGATACTGTACCCACCTTCCATTTCCATCATCAGACCCTGGTCACCATGTTTTACCAAAGTGCTAATTAAGACCAATCAAATAAGCCCAAACTCGAAGGGTCTGCTATTGTCCGTTGAGGAGATACTGTACCCACCTTCCAGTTCCATCATCAGACCCTGGTTACCATGTTTTACCATCATATGGAAAAACAACTGGTTTTATCACGTATAACTAACCGTTTGGTCAAGGCACGCCGATAAAGCAGCTAAGCAGCGTTTTTTCTCCCGATATGGTTCACAAATATTGAATTTTCAAACTGAAAACCTAATTTTATTAAAGTAAAATATAGCCTATGTTGCTCAGCAATAGTGTAGCTTTATAAAAAAGAAAGAATTTTTGGAATCGGTTCAGTAGTTCAAAAGTTTACCTTAAACATACAAACAAACAAACAAATCTTTCCTCTTTATATAATAGTGTAGATGTAGATATATACTCGTAGTCTTAGAAATTTCGTGATGTGTGAGTAATAATCACAGTTTAAAAATGTATACCAAACATACAGTAAAAATTCATTCCATAATAAAATTGTGCGGGGCGAGACGCGGGAGGTAAGCCACCGAGTTACATACAATTTTCCAACAAGCAGTTCGGTGTCTCGCCCCGCTAGCCCCGCACTACTTCTCCGTCCGAACGCTTCGTTTGACAACTGTATGGATTTTTTTACTGTGGTAATAGTCATATTTTGTAGTTCTCTTCTTCTAGAGGTTGATCGCATTGGAAGGACAACATACATTTCTCAAAGTAGGTCTAAAAACAAAGAGATACCTTTGAGACGGAATACTTTATTTTTATAGTTGCATGATCTCAAGAGGTCTGTGTAAATGCAGTTGATTATAATGATTGAATTCGTCTCATTTTCATATCATCGTAATAAAGACCTGATTTAAATAAATATTAGTACAGCCGCATAATGAAGACGTTGATAGTAGTACCGTGTGGATATAGTCTTTTGAGGATACGAGGGCTGGCTGAACAGAAAACCTGACTATGTAAGAAAAGACATGGAGGGACATTTATTTTTCATGACATTTGTCAATAAGTGACATCATACAATGTTTTTTTTTTGTTCAGAATTTCAAAATAGTCCTCCACACTGTCGAATCCATGTTTCATTATAATTTAAGTCACTATTCGCAAGATAGTTTCTTCCTGTTTATCCTTTACAAATTTAAAAAATTACGTGCACGCCTTTGCTTGTCAAACGGGGTCAATACTTAAGGATTTGTGGAAGCAAGAACCTATAAAATAGACACAATTAATTAAATCGTTACACATATTAAAATGACGAAGGCACGTAAATGAAAATATAACTTTTAAATACCAAAATTTATTCGGGCAGAGTTTCTGCCTAACAACTGTCGTAGCAAGGAATGAAGTCTTTTCGAGGTCAACCCTATTTATATAAGATTTTTCCCTCTAAAGTCATCATTCCGACACAAACTACAAAATCAATACAAGTACTCACAAAATAGATTAAATGGCATAAAATGTTATCCAAATTAAGTTAACAAATTAAATTAATTGTACACATGTTTTAAAAGTGAAAATATATTTTAAACATTTTATTTGAATCAACTAACAGAGCGGAAGTTACACAATCAATACGTTTTTGACTTTCACTAAAAACTTTAACAGCAAATATCACAACTTTAACAAATGTTATTTACCAAAATAACGTATCTTATATTCGGCCTTTCCTGACCCTAAGTTTGTCCTCGAACTTACACAATATGGACTAAAGATTCCCAAAATATATAAAACAGTCCCCTATAGATTTTTCTATATCTATATGTAATTGTAACACGAAGTTAACAGATTCTTACTACATCAATTTATAATTCAACCAATGGATATACATTTACAATGCCCTGGGAATAGATGGATCTCTCAACATATATATATTCTCATTAACTGATGGATCTATCAACATCTCTCCTTACAGTCAACAGATGGTTCTATCAACATCAACAATATCTATAAAACAGACGGTTCTATCACCATCTATATATTCTCATTAACTGATGGATCTATCAACATCTCTGTTTACAGTCAACGGATGGATCTATCAACATCCACAATATCTATAAAACAGACGGTTCTATCAACAACTATTCTATTCTCATTAACTGATGGATCTATCAACATCTCTCTTTACAGTCAACGGATGGATCTATCAACATCCACAATATCTATAAGACAGACGGTTCTATCAACATCTATTCTATTCTCATTAACTGATGAATCTATCAACTATTCACAAGACATTATCATAGCCCTTGGCAACCCTTAAAAAAACTCAAATCATGAACAATTAATCTCTTTTAATTAACATATTTGTATCTTAATAAACCAACACAGGTACAATAACATCCCAAAGATTGCTAAATTTACCAACACCCTTACAAAATTATAAATGTTTGAACCTCAAAAACCAATTGAAGTATCACTAAATCATAAATAATTAATCTTCTTTAATTTACATAATTTGTGTTCTAGTAAACTAACACAAGCACGATAAGCACAGCTTATAAATCTGAAAATATTAACTTACAACACGGTCTATTTTAAATTATAATCGATAAAGATATCTCTATTTTCAACAACACATTATAACCTATAACAAAAGTGACTAAATGAAATCACCTTTAACCCTTCCACAAAAGAATCAACTCATTCATCATTTTCGTCATTACTAATTTGGCAATCTGAGCTATCATCATCATTATCACTATGTATTGTAATCCAAGGTTTAATGCGATCTGCTGCCCAAATATTACAATAATCTCTTTGTGTAATTGTTGAACCCTTAATACTAGATACTTCGTACCTATCATTCCCTAATACTTTTGTTCTTTTAAAAGGACTGTTAAATTTTGGTAGGAGTTTCTTACTTTTTCCATCGTTATTAGCGGTAGGTTTAAGTATTTTTACTAGATCTCCTTCTTTATATACTCTTGCAACAAGTTTATTTTTATCATACCTAGCCTTTTGAGCTATCTGATCCTTTTCAATATGTATATTAATTTCGTATTATTTCTTGGATACAGCTCGGTTTTCGAGTCTCTTCTAAAATTTGAGCAAAAATATTATCTCCTTTGCTTATCAATTGGATACCAAATAACGCTTCAGATGGGGCTTTTCCTATTCCTTTATTCAATGTATTATTGAGACCCCATTGTAATTTACCCAGAAATTTATCCCAATTTTTCTCTCCTAGTTTGTCCGTATACGCAGTAAGTGCATCCAGTATAGTCCTATTGTATCTTTCGACTTGCCCGTTGGAGCGAGGGGATGCCACTGCATTCAGAACGTGTCTTATTTTAGCTTCTACGCAAAAAGTTTTAAACATGTTACATGTAAATGTCGTGCCCTGATCTGAAATAAGTCTAGAAGGATACCCAAAGGTCGTAAATATGTCCTCTAAGGCATGTATTGTGGGTCCCGATTTCAAATTCCGGAGAGGTTTTAATAGACAAAATTTTGTAAATCCGTCTACTAAAACTAATAGATAGGAACTTCCTTTGGCACTTTTGACAAACGGTCCTAAGTGATCTATATGTACTGTGTTAAAGGGTTTGCCTACCTTGTGAATTGGATGCAAATGGCCTTCTATTGGTCCACTTGGTTCTTTGCTGTACGCACATTCTATGCAATGACGAACGTACTTAGTAATGAAACGATTCATTTTCGGGAACCAAAAGTCTTTTTTTATTTTGTTTAAAGTCTTCTCGACACTAAAATGACCAAAGTCGTTATGATTTAATTTGCATAGCTGAAAGCGAGCGTTTTTGGGTACCACCCATTTCAATTCACCATCTACGACTCGAAATAATTTATTGTTTTTAATAACGAAATTTTTCTTGATTTCAGAATAATCTTTGTCTTCTAAGATTTTTCGAATACGCTGTACTTCGGTATCATTTAATTGTAAGCTTAGTAACCAATCTTCTTGTGTTATTTTTAAAACAAAGGGCATATGATCGAGCGCTACATCCAGCTCACAAGGTATGGGGTTTCTGCTCAAAGCGTCAACGTGGGACATACATTTACCAGGCTTATAATCAATTTTGAAGTTAAATTCCTGAAGAATTATCCACCATCTCGCTATTCGAGGGACAAGATCGCGCTTGGTGAAAGTGTCTCGTAATGCAATACAATCGGATACCAGTGTAAATTTAATTCCTAGCAGGTATACTCGGAAACGCTGGAGCGACGCTATAACTGCTAATATTTCTAGCTCGTAAGCATGATAATTCTGTTCATCAACAGTGGTCTTCCTACTAAAGTATGCAATAGGCTTGAGGGGAGCGGATTCATTTTCTTTTTGCATTAGAATGCCTGCTAATCCATGTTTACTCGCGTCCGTGTGTAGGTAAGTCTCATGAGTATGGTCATATAACCCCAACAATGGTCTTTGAATCAAAGCCTGCTTGAGCTGTTCGAATGAGTCTTGTTGTTCTGTTCCCCACACCCAAGAATAACTCTTTCGAGTTAAATCTGTCAAAGGTCTGGCGATAGTCGCAAAATTTTGAATAAATTTTCTAAAGTAACTTGCCAATCCGACAAACTGTCTAACTTCATGTACGTTTTGAGGCGTCGGAAACAGCTCAACGGCTTTTATTTTAGTCTTTCCTGGCTTGATACCTCTTTCACTTATCTCATATCCAAGGTATTCTAGCTCTGATTGAAAAAAAATTACATTTCTTAAGATTTAAAGTTAGTCCAGCACTTTCCAACAACCCTAACGTCTCTTTTAACCTGTTATATTCTTCCTCAAAGTCTTTTCCGGGAATAAGGATATCATCCATATAAGTAAGATTGGACTTAAAACGAGTATTGCCTAACACTTTGTTTATTGTCCTTTGAAATATTGAAGGAGAATTTACCAACCCAAAAGGCATTTTTTTAAATTGGTAAAGTCCATCGGGCGTTATGAACGCGGTGAGATGTCTACAATCCGTCCTAATAGGTATTTGATAATATCCACTAGCAAGATCTAAGCTTGTATAAAATTTATTTTCATTAAGCATATCTAAGAGATCATCGATTCTTGGCAAAGGGAAATGATCTTTTATAGTCTTTCTATTTAATGCCCTAAAATCAACGCATAACCTGTAACCTCCCGTTTTCTTAGTAACAAGTATGATGGGACTTGCGTAAGAAGAGTTGGACTCCTCTGCTATGTCATTATCAACTAATTCTTTCACCATGTCACGAACAGTCTCCCGTTCTACATAACTCAAACGATAAGGTCTATATGATACTGGGGTTTGGTCGCTTAGTTCAATTGTCATTTCTGTAACATCAGTACACCCTAACTCTGATAAGTTTTCAGCAAAACAATGTCTGTATGAATTAATTAAATTGACAACAGAAGTTATCTGCTCATCAGAAAGGTTGTGGTTTATCTGAACGTTGGATTTATCAATCGGTGTAAGAGTGGAGCTATTAGTTATCTTATTGCAAGAAAGATATTGCCTATTCCCAGAACACTCTTTCGTGATAGCATGAGCGCGAACCAAAACCGAACCCTTTTTTAATAAAAGTGGTTCATTTGAGAGATTATATACTACAGTTTTACAAGTTCCCTCTTGCAGCTCATATAGTCCCCCTATTACGCAATATTAAGACTTCGCATGACTCCTGGTACTGCCCTCTACGAAGATCTCACCTGATGTTTTGTCTGACTCTGCACAATCAATTAAATTCATGGTATCTACAATTGTATTCGAAACCATCCTAAGAACAAACCTTTCATGACTTTCTATTGGTAATGCCTGAAAATTTTTTGGTAGTTCCCGCTTTAGAATGTCTAGCTTGTCATTTGTTTTTACAACCAGAAGGTCCGGTCTTTCCGTAAAATCTTGTCCGATTAGTAGAGGTGTGAATAAAAGTGATGACTCAACAACAAATGCCTCAATTTCAGCAGTAACTTCCCCAATACACAAATTAATCTTAGTTTTACCCAACGGAGTATACGCCGCGTTACCGAACCCGCGTATTATTGGCAAGTTGTCATCAAATTTGCATAATAAGTTATTTTCAACTAAATCTTGTCGAATCAGCGTACAATCACTCCCAAAATCCACGAAACCTTCAGTTTTAATTAACCCGTTAATGACCACATTTTTAAAATACTTGGAGTCTGTCTTGTTATTTCTGGTAAGCATCGTCTTATTAACGAAAAAGCTTATTATTATTATTACTGGAGTCTTTGTTTTGATAGCAATCAATGGTTTTGTGACCAATTCGTTGACAAGTATCGCATTTTACTTTGGGTTTAGTACAAACAGTGGAGACGTGTCCCTTTTCTTTACAATTATAACAAGTAACTTCCAATCTATTACTTCGACACTGTACCGCGCGATGGCCTGGTTTATGGCACTTATGGTAGATGATCTCACTAGACACGTTTACGTTTGTTCGCGGTTTAAATGACTTATAGTTTGACTCTTTACAAAAATCTTTAAGAAACTTTAGCAAGTCTTCGGGATCGTTCAACCTTGCTGATGACGCACCTGCCCGGATCATGCGCTCATCAATACCATGAACTAAACAGTCAACCGCCTTCTTCCCACTGATATCGCAAGCATTAAGAAGTAGTGTTTTATCATAATAGTAATCATCAATAGATTCTCCTACTTTCATACGACGGTCTAACATTTCCGTTAGCAAACTCCCATAATTGCTCTCCGAAGGAAAGGCCTTAACCAATCGTTCCTGCCACCTGCACCATGTGAGCAAAATAGACTGCAGGTCTTGATACCATTTCTGAGCATGCCCCTCTAATTTTGGCAAGGCAAAATGTATCGTCTGTTCGTCAGTCCATTGATAGATTTTTGCGCATTCATTAACCTTGGCTAACCAACTTTCTATTCTTTGATTCTCTTGTGCAGGATCGAAAGCTGGTACTATATTCTTATTAAATGCTAAACCTTTCATGTTGGATGGTAACATCATTTGCACTAGCTGTGATAACTCGCTAACATTAATGAAATTATTATTAGGAGCACTATATACATTATCTAAACTGTTCTGACCCACTTCTCGCTGTTGTGACGTCACTGCCTCAGGTATGCTCCCACACTCGATCTGTTGCTGGTGGTGCTCTGGTACTGGTATAGTAGCCTCCGGTACTATAGCCGTCGGCAGAAACTGTGCAGCACCAAGCGACTGAAGACACGAAGACGGGTTTGAAGCGTTGTGATCTCCAGTTTCTATTCCAGCCTGTCAAAACAACCAAGTATCATTATTTCGCAAAGACATTTTTATAGAAGAAATTTGAGGGTAATTTTTATGTAAGTTAAAAGACCAGAAGATTTTAAATGAATAAACTTGAGAACCTGAGCAAGTATCATTATTTCGTCAAGACATTTTTACACAATAATTTTGAGGGTAATATGAAAGTTATAGAGCAAAAGATTTTAAACAGGATAGCTTGAAAATATGAGCAATTATGCCTAGAACTGTATAATTGTCTTTAAAAGTGTAGAAACATGGTGATATAAAATGTTGTATTGGCATGCCCATAAAAAAAACTATTGATATAACCAAGCCTTGTCGTCTTCCCCGCTCAAATACGTTAAAATATCCTGTGGTTTTATCAACTGCAAGTCGTACTTAGTTACTTTATGAACACTTTCAATAAAAAAAAAAACGTTTAACGTTAAGCACTTGCTTCCTTACCTTTGTCTTTTGGATATTCAGAAGGTAAATCTGACTGACTCATCTATCAATGCACAGCCGAAACTACTGAACGGATTTCGCTGAAATTTGGCATACAGATAGTTGTAATGACTTAGGCATCCGCTAAGAAAGGATTTTTGAAAATTCGCTCCCTAATGGGGTGAGCCGAACTCCACGTGGACGAAGTCTCGGTCAAAAGCCAGTATTGTAGGTGGTAATATTTCTGATTAACCTTCCAATCGAATACAGTATATACCATTAGGCGATAATTTGTAAATTTGACGTCATTCCTTGTATATCACGACAAAGAAAATTGTGAATAATGTAAAAAAAACAAATGACTTGTCTTTGTAAGGTGGGAAAAGAAAAAGAAATTGTGGAACTGCACAGCGAGATTTTGAATAACACGTTGTACTGCAGCAGGCACATAAATTGAACCTGCGTGGTAGTGTATTTATAAAGCATTTTGAACTTCCTGTCCACGTGTAAGCATGCGCATTTACGCCATATTGGGTCAAGTAATGTGGCGCGAAAAAAAAAATACTTCTTTATGAATTTAGATTTCTAGCCTCTGACGAATTATAAATAAGCAATAAACGACTATGCACAATAGTTAGCCGAGAAAAAATACAATTAATTAAAAGGAAGAGAAAGAAAAAGAAACGATTAATTGTTTTAACCAAGTTTGAATCAGGGAGCTAACAACGTGATTGAGTCTAAACCACAAACATCTAAACGAATAGGAACTTTCAGAAGAGAATGAAAATGGAACCGAAGCAATTGAAATAGAAAAAAAAACTGTACTCGCCTTTTTGAGTACAACTAATTCTTCTTCAACAACCCATCCCTCGACAGTACTGCTACCGATGCCCCTACGATGTTCCTTCCTCTTCTTTATAGGTGCTTTACTTGTAGGCGTGGTCTTCAACGTAGTCGCCTCCAACTCGGTAGAACACTCCCTCCTTGAACGATGTGGACTGCGGCAACGCTTTTTGGGCCGAGAACGTCGGCCACGTAAATTTAAATTATTATTTTCTTCCATGACGGGTTCTTTATCGCACTTCTGATATAAAAATGACGAAGGCACGTAAATGAAAATATAACTTTTAAATACCAAAATTTATTCGGGCAGAGTTTCTGCCTAACAACTGTCGTAGCAAGGAATGAAGTCTTTTCGAGGTCAACCCTATTTATATCAGATTTTTCCCTCTAAAGTCATCATTCCGACACAAACTACAAAATCAATACAAGTACTCACAAAATAGATTAAATGGCATAAAATGTTATCCAAATTAAGTTAACAAATTAAATTAATTGTACACATGTTTTAAAAGTGAAAATATATTTTAAACATTTTATTTGAATCAACTAACAGAGCGGAAGTTACACAATCAATACGTTTTTGACTTTCACTAAAAACTTTAACAGCAAATATCACAACTTTAACAAATGTTATTTACCAAAATAACGTATCTTATACACATATTCTCTTACCATTTATTTTCAATTGTTAATTCTGTCGTATTTGTAACAACAAAAGACCGTATTTGCTTTAACAAAGCAAATTGGATGAAATCTCGGTGATCTATTGTGTTTAGGAAAACAAAGCCTTTGTCAGATTATATTGTGCCTACAGTACACTAAAGGTACAGTTTAGATGCAACTTACGGCTTTAGCATCACCAGAGTCCCAAGGTACCCGTGTTAAGATGACAGGCACTCAATAGCAAGAACTACAATTCTACAAGTCCAAAAGCTAGAACGCACAAGCTTTCAACAAAAAAATGTACGTGCCAGCGTGATGGTTGATGAAGTCTATCGCTGTACTTCGGGCATAAAATGTAGACCTCAGCTTAACGTGCCTTCCGAAACAAGCTAAACGAACACAAATGGGATTCAACTCGCAATCTTCGTGTTAGCGGTCGGGACGTTTAAACCATTAGACCACAAGAGAACTTTTAATAATTTCTTGTTATTCTCGTTTATCATTAAGATTCTGAAATCCAACTCAAATATTTCTTTCAACTGAAAGTGTTTCATGTGTATAATAAGGTACCTGTATGATCTTTGTTTTTTGCACGTATAGTTAGTTACTTGTATCATGGCGTCATATTTTTTCAATTCATACTTATTTTCAGATAGGTAACCTCTTACGAAACCAATTTCAAAACCCGTGATGGCGGCAGTAAACTCTCATAAGACCCTCGCCCTATAATTGTGAGTAAAGCAAAATGCAATAGATTCCATCAGCTTAGTCCTCTTCATTGCGAAGGTCTCAAGAGATTACACTTGGTAGAACAAATCATACAATGCTATAAAAAAAACACTCGGACTTTTTCACAACTAGCAAGTTGAACATCATTTATTAAGTCGTTAAGTTAAGGCCCCTGATAATGCTGTTATGGCGAAACCGGTTGAGCATAGAAGATTATAATAGGAAATTTGTGTAAAAGTACAAAATGTTTTCTTCATAACATTGAATGAACTCATGCTGTAGAGTGCGATGAACACTGTGATCTTTTGCGATGCGTTTAAAATAATGGTACTGGCACCTCATATCATTTTACCGCGTCGTATAAATTACTTTTCTCTAAACTGAGAAAAAGTATCCTATTCTTTTTTCTGTTCGTTTTGTTGACTCTTCTGTTTACAAACGATGGTGACAGACTGTAACGAGAGCCTCCATCAAAGCCCTTTGTCATCCACGATCGATAGTCACGTGATTTTGGTGTGAAAATTGATAAATAACAAATAACGTTTACGTAAAGTTTACGTAAAGTATACTGCTGCTAACAATTACGGAAAACTAATTATTTTTCGGCTGTACTGAATAACATTTCCAAATAAATGTTACCTCAAATGTGTTTTTAAGAAGTTTATGTTACAGTTACAGGTAATCCTACTAATATTATAAATGCGAAAGTTTGTGCGTGTGTGTGTGTGTATGTTTGTTACTCTTTCACGCTGAAACAGCTGAACGGATTTGAATGAAATTTATAATGGATATAGCTTATAACCTACCTTAACACATAGGCTACTTTTTATCCCGGAAAAATGCATGGTTCTTGTAGGATAGATCAATATAATTTAAAAATCAGGCGTCTTATTAGCGCGGTCCCATTCGCTTGTGGTAAAATAAGACAAGGCTTTGTTAATTCATACATCCGGTGTCTAATTAGCGCGGTCTTTAATCGTTTGTGGTGAACTAAGTCAAGGCTATGTTATATCATCACACTTCACACTAATATTATAAATGCGAAAGTTTGTGTGTGTGTATGGTTGTTACTCTTGTACGCTGAAACGGCTGGACGGGGATGAAATTTAGAATGGATATAGCTTATACCCCAAATTAACACATAGGTTACTTTTTATCCCGGAAAAAAGCATGTCGTTAAACCGAATAATACGCGGGCGGAGCCGCAGGCAAAAGCTAGTGCTAGATAAATGGCTAAAACTATCATCCGGTAAAGTCCAAATATTCCACGTTTACACCTAGGTTTACGCAATGCTGGTTGGGTAATGAGGTTTTATCGTCATTTTTGTCGCGATAAAGGGGTCGCCTCCCTTCGCTCCGCTCGGCTCCCGTATTTATGAACACCAGCTACGAGTACCTAACACGCTCCTGCTCGCTTCGCTCAACGTCGCACTTATTTTTGTTTTTTTTTTACTCCTTAAGATTTTTCTATTTCAGTATTAATCTAAAATTACCTAGGTGTATATGGGTAAATTCAGACTTTTCAGGCTCAAATCAAATCAAACCAAAATTTTTATTTTGTAAAATAGATACATAAAGTATACTTTCTACAAGTCAAAGTTAATCTTTTATAATAAAAAAATATAAAAAAGTAATATGTATATACAAACCTACAAAAATATTTAGGTTGGGCTACAAAAATTTAATTATACACCTACATAAAATAGAGAAATCTAGGAATAAAAATATTATATTTAAATGATGCAACGAACAAACAAGTTGATAAATAAATACGAGAAATACCTATACATCCAAAAAATATTAAGGTTGGGCTACTAAAATGTAATAAAGTTATATACCTGCATAAAATAAAGAAATCTAGGAATAAAAATATTATATATACATAATGCCTAACCATCCGCACCATTCGATTAGTATTGCTAAGAAGAAGGGCAAGAAACTTAGCAAACATGAGAAACTTAGCAAACATGGTTTACCAACTAGGTTTACCCTAGTTAACTTTGACTTCACCAAAAGGCAAAGTTAACCCGGGTAAACCTATTTTTTTTTCTTTCTTTAAGCGTTACCCGTGACGTGACATATATAATTGGTTAATTAATTTAATTTAGTGTTCCTTTTTTTTGTTACTTTGTCTTACGTTTATATTTTTAGCTAATGTAAAAAAAAGCTATGGCCGCATTAAAGTTAACACCCGTTTCAATGTAATCCATTGAAATACGGACACGGGGGAGGCCTGAGATTCCGTATTTGTAAACGATTTTAATAGCTATGCCACCAAAATAAGAACTTTCAATAAGTAGCCTGTCTGTGTTGGCTAACCGTATAGCGAATATGTGTACAATGTAGGGATTTTGTCAATTTCGATATTTTTTGGGGTTCCGTACCTCGTAATGAAAAAAGGAACCTCTTTGATCACTTTTTTGTCCGTCTGTCTGTTTGTTCGTCTGTCAAGTCCCTTTTTCTCGGGCCCCATTAGAGATATCAAGTTGAAATTAATACCTCCTACAGAAGTCTACGACCTCATTGTTGTGTTAAAAACCGGCTAAGTGCGTGTCGGGACACACTCAATGTAGGGTTCCGTAGTTGCCCGTCACAATATGCGTACTAAAACTGCTGGCGTCCGTACATATAACTAAATTTATTCGTTATATGTATAATTAAAAATTTTAAGGTCCAAATATTTTATTTTTAATTTTTTTTGTTCTCTTCTACGAATTTGCTTGCTTGTTTACTGCTTTGGAATCAAAAGAAATGAACATAATCTACCGAAATAATATATATGCGAAACTTTTAACAAGTTTCTCAACAAGAATAAGTAAAACAGCGAGCGCAAGGCAAACATTTCACAACAACCGTAAGGCTGTACGAGTACTTCACCACTTTAGACGAAGTAGTCAAGTTCTTTTATTTTTGAGGAAGCTTCGCAAAGTCAAGCAACCAAACTTCGCCAGTTTTAAAGCTAAAACGGATAAACAAGCGGAAATTCTCGGTTCCTCTACAAATAAATAAAGAAAGCTACGAAACCAACCAACTTATTTACATTACAACAGCTTCCTTTTATTTCTTTATATATTTTAAAACTGACATTTTTCAAGGGTTGTCGATGGGAATATTTTATTATCATGGTTATGATTTAACCTACCGCAAAAATTTGTATCTCAAATAATATAAATTTTGCCAAAATATAGTCAGCAAACAACATAAAAATATTTCCTTAAGAGGCTTCTTATTTTTATGTAGTTTGCTGACTATATAGGTATTTGTTTTAAATAAACATATCCTTGAGGTGGGATGTGTTTACTCCTATTGTATTACGGAATACAGAAAAACCATGAAAATATTTACCTCATAACTTGTTAAAATAAAAATGTATTTGATTTCAGTTTACATCGACTTTGTAACTCTAAAATATATATTTTTTTTAATATATATTTTTACTAGCTTTAGCCCGTGTCTTCACCCGCGTTTAATTAGCAGTTTTCACGGGAAGAAGATAAGGAAATCTCATTTTACTGTATAAAAGACTCTAGCTCTGTAGTTAAGGGGGTAACTTTTTACCTCGGTACAAAATGCACATCATAATATTGTTTTCCTTACTTTTGAATAAAAAGTATGCAATAAATGTGTTTTAAAGCAAGTTGCGGAAATAGTTTATTAGTAACAAAGTCTTCACAAAAAAATACGTACTTTAATGCATTACATTTTGTTTGCATTACATTAACAAACTTAAAAGCGTGTTTACAGTTATAATATTATGCAGCTAAAATGTAACGCATAAAATTGAATAATCACCTAATTATTAACAAGCAGTTTGCGCAAATTGCTGTAAAACGCATTTATTGCAAACTTTTTATTCAAAAGTAAGGAAAACAATATTATGATGTGAATTTTGCACCGAGATCCTCCGTTACCACCCTAAAGGGTTAATTAAGCCTTTAAGGTGTAAGTGTTCAAACGATTAGACAAAATTTTGTATATTTGTCGGAAAATCTACCGAAAATATGTCGAAAAACAGCAAATTGTTCAACATTTTGACATTTGCTAACCGCCTTAATATATATTATAATGTTGCTTTAATTTAAAAAAAAACCAAAGAAAAACCAGTCAAGTGCGAGCAGGAGTCAGATATGGGTCATGTGCAGAAGTGGGCTGAATCTTATGGGCTCTTAGTGAACCCTGAAAAATCTCAGACGATAATCATTGGTAGTAGATACATGACCAACCTCCTGAACAAATCTACCCTGACACAGGTCTCCTATAACAGTATCCCCATTGCATACGCTGAAACTGTGAAAAACCTTGGTGTCATTTTTGACTGTAACTTATCGTGGACTGCTCACGTGAATGAAGTCAGTAGAAGAGTTTTTGCCACTTTTTACTCCCTCAAGCGTCTCCAGCGATTTCTGCCCCATAGAACAAAGGTAACTCTTGCACAAACCCTTCTATTGCCAACCATCGACTATGCGGATTTATGCTTCCTAGATGCCAATGAAGAGTTGCTTAGCAAACTACAACGTCTTCAAAACCTGGGGATTCGGTTTATTTTCGGACTGCGTAAGTTTGACCATGTGTCTCATTATAGAGAGGAGCTGAAATGGCTTCCTATTCGTCAACGACGAAATTTTCACATTTTATGTTGCCTCTTTAATATCCTTAGGAGCCCTACTACCCCTCCCTATTTGCGTGAACGCTTTAACTACCTTCTTTCCAATGACAAACAGAACAGACCACACACAGTATCTCTTTTAAAAACTCCATGTCATAACACGGGTGCTTTTAGAAATTCTTTCACGGTGACATCCATCAGACTTTGGAACTCCCTACCGCATACGATTTGTGACTGTCCTACGATCAGCCTATTCAAGAAGAAGCTTAAAGAGCATTATTTATAAATATTTTTCCCTTTAAAATATATATTTATTTATTATTTATGCAGGTATATACACTGTATGTATTTATGTTTATATTTGGTATATACTAAATTCTTGTTTTAAACATATATTTATGAATACTTTTGTTATGTAGGTTTATGCCCATGTTTATATTACAGTATTTAAGTATGTTTGTTCTTTTTATATTTAAGTAATTATTAATTAATTTATTATGTAAGTATTTATTTAAAAGTTAGGTATATTTATGGTAGTTTTAAGTTCATATTATCTCCACATTTTTATTTTTTATATCACTTGTTTCTTTATGTGTGCACATTTGATCACACACTTTTAGTTAATATTTCCTTAGCACCTAGGTTTTGCTGGCAGAAATCTCTCTCAGAGATAAGCTCGCCTATAGCACGTTTAATTTATGACTGCTTGTACGTATAACTTTTCTGTGCAATAAAGAATATGAATATGAATATGAATATAATATTATAAATTCGAAAGTTTCTGTGTGAGGGTGTGTGTGTGTGTGTGTGTGTGTGTGTGTGTGTGTGTGTGTGTTTGTTACTCTTTCACGTTGAAACAGCTGAACAGATTTAGGATGGATATAGCTTATACCCTAACTTAACACATGGGCTACTTTTTATCCCGGAAAAAAGCATGTCGTTAAACAGAATAACACGCGGGCGGAGCCGCGGGCAAAAGCTAGTAATTCATGTAACCCCTGAATAAACAATTTAGTAGGTAATAGAATTGAATCAAAAAATAACGTTTCAAATACACAACAAGAAAGCAATCAGCATCCAACCATTCTTCATTCTTTGTGATTGTGTTTGTACGGTATTTGGTGGAACTTATCAATCTTATCATAGATTTTTACAAAAAATAAAAAAAAATACAAGTGTTTTCTTCATAACAATTTATTACCCATAATAATAATAAAATCTGCAAAAACCTAACGAAATCTGTGCTCCCAGCACATGATGGATTAATAGTATATTCTGGAGAGCCAGATTCTAGGTACATAATACCGAAATGCTAAACCACATTTATGTAGTGTTTACTTAGGTGCCTCGACTCCTCGAATAAAGTAAAGAGTTCAGGTGGAAATATAATAAAAAGAAAATCTTAGAAGAAAGCTTGAACCCCAATCTCTGCCTATTGAAAGCAAGGTACTTCGTCCACAAAAATTCCCATTTTATAATTCTAAAATATTGTTAGGCACAGCTTACAGTTTAACAAATTGGTTTTTTCTGTGCAGTTCAAGCTTCCTGTGACGCCGCAATCAGGGTTGCTAGATGGATATAATTTGATCCTTGTACAAAATCTCAAAAAATTAAAATTTTCGTATTGCATTTTATTTATTTATGAAAACAAAATTAAATACACAAGAGTAACAGAACATATTATTTTTTAATAAAATTTGGCCCCTCATCCGATTCATGTATAAGCCGGTACAGTTGGATATAGACCGCTGCCGTTGCCTCTGTCATCCTATTCCTTATTTTAAGGGTTCCGTAATCAATAAGGAACCCTTTTAGTTTCGCCATGATCATTTATCTGTCTGTCCGCGGCTTTCTTAGCTCGGAGACTTAATACTAGGAAGCTGTAATTTGGCACGGGTATTACGTACATATTAATTACGCCGACAAAGTAGTAAAATAAAATGTTAAAAATGAAATTTTCTTAGGGTGCCTCTCCTACAAGTAAAGTGGGGATGTATTTTTTTTTGTGTCTACCCCGTAGTGTAGGGTGTCGTTGGATAGGTTTTTCAAAAATATTGTGGGTATGTGAAAATTATTTTTGGATCTGTTTGCGAAATATCAAGCTTTTAATTACAAATTTTTGTGAGAGTAAAGTGTCACCCCCTTTGCCAGCATTAAGATATGTGAAAAAATTCACGGCAGTAGTATATTATATAACGAAGCCAAAAGGAAAATTATCACATCTATGTATTCTTTACAAGTTAAAGAGTAGTATTCGACCAACTTGATTTTGCGGTTTTGTTTCACATATTTTCATACATTTCATAAGTTTGTAATTTTTATTCAAATCATTTAGGTATAGTAACTTATTTGAAAGAACTTTCAGGTGCGACTCCTGCTCGCACTTGACTGGTTTTTCTTTGGTTTTTTTTTAAATTAAAGCAACATTATAATATATATTAAGGCGGTTAGCAAATGTCAAAATGTTGAACAATTTGCTGTTTTTCGACATATTTTCGGTAGATTTTCCGACAAATATACAAAATTTTGTCTAATCGTTTGAACACTTACACCTTAAAGGCTTAATTAACCCTTTAGGGTGGTAACGGAGGATCTCGGTGCAAAATTCACATCATAATATTGTTTTCCTTACTTTTGAATAAAAAGTATGCAATAAATGTGTTTTAAAGCAAGTTGCGGAAATAGTTTATTAGTAACAAAGTCTTCACAAAAAAATACGTACTTTAATGCATTACATTTTGTTTGCATTACATTAACAAACTTAAAAGCGTGTTTACAGTTATAATATTATGCAGCTAAAATGTAACGCATAAAATTGAATAATCACCTAATTATTAACAAGCAGTTTGCGCAAATTGCTGTAAAACGCATTTATTGCAAACTTTTTATTCAAAAGTAAGGAAAACAATATTATGATGTGAATTTTGCACCGAGATCCTCCGTTACCACCCTAAAGGGTTAATTAAGCCTTTAAGGTGTAAGTGTTCAAACGATTAGACAAAATTTTGTATATTTGTCGGAAAATCTACCGAAAATATGTCGAAAAACAGCAAATTGTTCAACATTTTGACATTTGCTAACCGCCTTAATATATATTATAATGTTGCTTTAATTTAAAAAAAAACCAAAGAAAAACCAGTCAAGTGCGAGCAGGAGTCGCACCTGAAAGTTCTTTCAAATAAGTTACTATACCTAAATGATTTGAATAAAAATTACAAACTTATGAAATGTATGAAAATATGTGAAACAAAACCGCAAAATCAAGTTGGTCGAATACTACTCTTTAACTTGTAAAGAATACATAGATGTGATAATTTTCCTTTTGGCTTCGTTATATAATATACTACTGCCGTGAATTTTTTCACATATCTTAATGCTGGCAAAGGGGGTGACACTTTACTCTCACAAAAATTTGTAATTAAAAGCTTGATATTTCGCAAACAGATCCAAAAATAATTTTCACATACCCACAATATTTTTGAAAAACCTATCCAACGACACCCTACACTACGGGGTAGACACAAAAAAAAATACATCCCCACTTTACTTGTAGGAGAGGCACCCTAAGAAAATTTCATTTTTAACATTTTATTTTACTACTTTGTCGGCGTAATTAATATGTACGTAATACCCGTGCCAAATTACAGCTTCCTAGTATTAAGTCTCCGAGCTAAGAAAGCCGCGGACAGACAGATAAATGATCATGGCGAAACTAAAAGGGTTCCTTATTGATTACGGAACCCTTAAAATAAGGAATAGGATGACAGAGGCAACGGCAGCGGTCTATATCCAACTGTACCGGCTTATACATGAATCGGATGAGGGGCCAAATTTTATTAAAAAATAATATGTTCTGTTACTCTTGTGTATTTGTTTTCATAAATAAATAAAATGCAATACGAAAATTTTAATTTTTTGAGATTTTGTACAAGGATCAAATTATATCCATCTAGCAACCCTGATTGCGGCGTCACAGGAAGCTTGAACTGCACAGAAAAAACCAATTTGTTAAACTGTAAGCTGTGCCTAACAATATTTTAGAATTATAAAATGGGAATTTTTGTGGACGAAGTACCTTGCTTTCAATAGGCAGAGATTGGGGTTCAAGCTTTCTTCTAAGATTTTCTTTTTATTATATTTCCACCTGAACTCTTTACTTTATTCGAGGAGTCGAGGCACCTAAGTAAACACTACATAAATGTGGTTTAGCATTTCGGTATTATGTACCTAGAATCTGGCTCTCCAGAATATACTATTAATCCATCATGTGCTGGGAGCACAGATTTCGTTAGGTTTTTGCAGATTTTATTATTATTATGGGTAATAAATTGTTATGAAGAAAACACTTGTATTTTTTTTTATTTTTTGTAAAAATCTATGATAAGATTGATAAGTTCCACCAAATACCGTACAAACACAATCACAAAGAATGAAGAATGGTTGGATGCTGATTGCTTTCTTGTTGTGTATTTGAAACGTTATTTTTTGATTCAATTCTATTACCTACTAAATTGTTTATTCAGGGGTTACATGAATTACTAGCTTTTGCCCGCGGCTCCGCCCGCGTGTTATTCTGTTTAACGACATGCTTTTTTCCGGGATAAAAAGTAGCCCATGTGTTAAGTTAGGGTATAAGCTATATCCATCCTAAATCTGTTCAGCTGTTTCAACGTGAAAGAGTAACAAACACACACACACACACACACACACACACACACACACCCTCACACAGAAACTTTCGAATTTATAATATTATATTCATATTCATATTCATATTCTTTATTGCACAGAAAAGTTATACGTACAAGCAGTCATAAATTAAACGTGCTATAGGCGAGCTTATCTCTGAGAGAGATTTCTGCCAGCAAAACCTAGGTGCTAAGGAAATATTAACTAAAAGTGTGTGATCAAATGTGCACACATAAAGAAACAAGTGATATAAAAAATAAAAATGTGGAGATAATATGAACTTAAAACTACCATAAATATACCTAACTTTTAAATAAATACTTACATAATAAATTAATTAATAATTACTTAAATATAAAAAGAACAAACATACTTAAATACTGTAATATAAACATGGGCATAAACCTACATAACAAAAGTATTCATAAATATATGTTTAAAACGAGAATTTAGTATATACCAAATATAAACATAAATACATACAGTGTATATACCTGCATAAATAATAAATAAATATATATTTTAAAGGGAAAAATATTTATAAATAATGCTCTTTAAGCTTCTTCTTGAATAGGCTGATCGTAGGACAGTCACGAATCGTATGCGGTAGGGAGTTCCAAAGTCTGATGGATGTCACCGTGAAAGAATTTCTAAAAGCACCCGTGTTATGACATGGAGTTTTTAAAAGAGATACTGTGTGTGGTCTGTTCTGTTTGTCATTGGAAAGAAGGTAGTTAAAGCGTTCACGCAAATAGGGAGGGGTAGTAGGGCTCCTAAGGATATTAAAGAGGCAACATAAAATGTGAAAATTTCGTCGTTGACGAATAGGAAGCCATTTCAGCTCCTCTCTATAATGAGACACATGGTCAAACTTACGCAGTCCGAAAATAAACCGAATCCCCAGGTTTTGAAGACGTTGTAGTTTGCTAAGCAACTCTTCATTGGCATCTAGGAAGCATAAATCCGCATAGTCGATGGTTGGCAATAGAAGGGTTTGTGCAAGAGTTACCTTTGTTCTATGGGGCAGAAATCGCTGGAGACGCTTGAGGGAGTAAAAAGTGGCAAAAACTCTTCTACTGACTTCATTCACGTGAGCAGTCCACGATAAGTTACAGTCAAAAATGACACCAAGGTTTTTCACAGTTTCAGCGTATGCAATGGGGATACTGTTATAGGAGACCTGTGTCAGGGTAGATTTGTTCAGGAGGTTGGTCATGTATCTACTACCAATGATTATCGTCTGAGATTTTTTAGGGTTCACTAAGAGCCCATAAGATTCAGCCCACTTCTGCACATGACCCATATCCTCATTTATTTGAGAAATTGTAGTTTCAACTTCAGATACTACAAAGTGTCGATATAGCTGTAAATCGTCTGCATAAAGATGGTAGTTGCAAGAAAGTACTTCTGAGATGGAATTAATAAAAATTGAGAATAGGAGAGGTGAGAGGACGCCACCCTGAGGAACACCAGCAGATAGTTGACACCACTCCGAGGTAACCTAGTCCGAGCGTATGCACTGCAGTCGACCTCTAAGATAAGTATCGAACCATTCTGTAACAAGTGGAGATACGTTAAGAGAGCGGAGTATACCTAGCAGAACATCGAAGTCAACACAGTTAAACGCACTGCTAAAATCTAATAGCGTTAAAATTGTCAGTTTCTTGTTGTCGATGGCTAGCCTTATATCATCAGTAACTTTTAAAAGTGCGGTTACCGTACTGTGACCAGGTCGAAATCCAGATTGAAACTGATTCAGAAGATTGTTTTTAATCAGATAGGAGAAAAGTTGGTTGTGCACGATGGTTTCTTGGACTTTGGAAAGGATGGGAAGAATGGAGATAGGACGATAGTCGGAGAATGAGGCAGGATTACAAGTTTTCGGAAGAGGAATAACAAGCGCCTGTTTCCAGGGCGAAGGGAATGTACAGGTAACCAAGGAGAAATTGAGGATATCAGTGATTACAGGTAACAGTGAATCAAGAATAAGTAATAGCATCTGGGAACAGATATTATCATTACCAACAGCTTTTGAGGTAATAGACAGAACCGCTTTCTTAACGTCACACTCTGTTACGCAATTGAAAATGAAGGAATCACAATCAGGCTTGGGCTTTTTATTTAAGAAATTGAGTGTTTTATTTTTTATTTTGTCTTCTAAAGTGACAAGTGGTTTAGAGAATTGCAAATTTAGTGCATTTAAATCGACAGTGCCATGGTGAGTATTAGAAACTTTACCAATGCCTAGTGTTTTTAGGAATTTCCAAACCTGACTTGGATTAAGGCTTTCAATTGAATTATGAATGTGGCTCCTCTTTGCATTTCTACACATCCTTGTACAGCGATTACGCAACTTTTTGTATGCTTCAAAACTGTGATCACTGGGTGTTTTTTTATATTTGTGCTTAGCCTTATCACGCAAAGCCATTGTGTCTCTAATTGCTTGTGTAAGCCAAGGAGCTGGCACGTGTTTTACTTTGACCTTTTTGATAGGGGCATATTTGTCGAAAAGGGCAATTAAAATTCGGTTAAAGTTGTCAACTTTGGAGTCAGCTGTTACAGAGTCAGTGACTGGAGACCAGTCAATGGCTGAAGCATCCTTTTTAAGCGCCTCCAGTTCTATTCCCTTAAAACTACGTAGAAAGAGGTATTTATGTTTATATTTGGGAGGACGTATCTTGTACGAGACATATATTAAATCATGGTACGAAAAGGGGCAGTGAGTTGGCCATGAGTGGCGACTTTATGGGGATTGGAAACTATTATGAGGTCGAGAAGAGACGGAATACAGTGAGGTTTATGATGAGTTGCGGAAAGAGGTAGAATATGAAAGTCAAGAGAAGAGACAATTGAGGAAAGTTGCTTAGAGCGAGAGTCATTTTTTAGGAGGCAGGTATTAAAATCACCTAAAACAATTACATCATTATAAAGTGGGCTAAGATCTTCCAATATGGCTTCAAAGCTGTTAAAGTAATCAATTTTGAGGGAGGGACTGTAGTAAACGCCAAGAACTTTAGAATGGTGAAGAAAAATTTCAATAAATAAATGTTCAGCTGAATTGGAGTATGCACTAGGAGACTGATTGACAACCGTACACTGAATATCAGACCGAAGATAAATTGCAACTCCCCCCCATCCTTTACCGGTTCTGTCATTTCGAATCAGGCGGAAACCTGGTAGACTGTACATGGTGGAAGGTATTGAGGGCTTCAGTAGTGATTCGGATACAAGCACGGCATCCACGCGTAAACTGCTAAAAGCCGCTAAAAGATCAGGGTAGTGCGCGTGGATACTTTCAGCATTGATGTGAACCACATTGAAATTATTTCTAAGGTTACTGTCAAATACAGAAGACAACTTGTCGTGTAACGTTGAACCAGGAGCAGAGTCGACATCACTATCCGCACTTGCGTATTCGTCAGAAGAGGAGCATGAGAAGAAACTGTTATTA
The DNA here is from genome assembly GCA_910592155.1 of Ypsolopha scabrella. Taxonomy (NCBI): domain Eukaryota; kingdom Metazoa; phylum Arthropoda; class Insecta; order Lepidoptera; family Ypsolophidae; genus Ypsolopha; species Ypsolopha scabrella. Next base: position 13,294,447 of record OU342982.1, read on the forward strand.
ATATTTAAAGATATATCCATACTATAAAAATATAATAAATATAAATAGAATGCAAATAAATACAAAAAAATAAAATACAAATAAGTGCCTACCTACTTTACAAATTACAATTTATAAACTATGATTACTATACTACTTGACCCCCCCATTACCCACAGACGGTTCGAAAATACAAATATCAATCTAAAATACCGATACAAATCAGTAAGCAGAATGTATTAAGAAAAACGCCATCTAACCATATAATAAAGTGTCAATACATACATAACTATCGAAATCCAGGTATCCCACTTGTGTAGAGAGCAATTGAATAACAACAGCATGTGTGGGTCGTGGGATATTACAAGTTAATTAACAGTATTAATTAATTAAAGTTGCATACGTTGACTGATCGTACCATCAATTTGGATTGACAACAATAAAAGCGGAAAAAGGAACGCAGCAACAAAAAAAAAAAAAAAAAAAAAAACTGACAGTACAGAGTGAAATGACCTCTAAAAAGTTTTGACAAAACAAAGTAGGTAAATAAAAATACGGTCCAAAGTCCGTTTTGTTTGGCTTACAATTTTTAGCGTGGATAAAACCTGACTACCTTAATACTATAGTGTTATTTGATACTGATAACGCTATAACCCAAACGGATAGTGTGATACACTATTGCTTAGACACTTTAACAGTGACCATTGATATCGTATACAGGCTTAGTTTTTCAAGTAGACGTGGATGGGCAAATCCGAAACTATAGAGAATAGCAATAAATGCTCAAAGGAGTCTCGGGGCCAACTTTGATTAAATCGAAACTGGATCATTCAATTTTTTTATTTTATTTCCGTAGCCGGGGTTCGAACAGGCTGATTTTCAAAAAAATAAACCATGTACCATCATCATTGCACTCTGTACTATCATCTGAACGTATCGCTTTTAAGGATCAAATTCTGGGACTGACGTCATACGGCAAACTAAAAGAAAGTGCAAATTTGTAAAAAGTGATTCATAAGTTTTCATACACGTAACCTTCCCGTAATTATTCTTGATCAACACACATCTGAACTCGACGATTGTACCGATTTGTACCAGTATGCATTGGAGTCAATAATCGTGTGATGTTAAACTGTACAATCTCCGAGACGTTGAATTCGGCTATGTATTTAAATAATAGGCATAATTTCGAACGATTGATTAGTTAAGGTTTAATGAATATAAGAGAAATTAAATCGTATGTTCTTTTTTTTTTTAAATGTCCACCGCATTGATTTCAGGTTAGGGAAATTATTTTTTCAAAAATGTAATGTTTTTGTTTTGGTTTTCATCAAAATCGGCCCCAAAACTCGTTTGAGCAGTTTTCGTTATTCCATACCGTTTCGGATTCACCCTTATATTATTTGGAAATTTTGGTTAAAAACTAGCATTGATACAAAAACTTGCAAGATTCTGTAATCAAATAAAACTCAAGTTCAATTAGAAATGTCTCTTGAACCGAGTGGACCTTAGGGATTGAACAAGAAACTGGAAGCTCTGGAACTCTCTTTACACGGGCCAGACCTCACATTTCTCTACAAGAATATTTTCGATATGCATAATGAAGTTATGTTGATACATTTAAGTGAAGCGCGAATTTTCTTAACAAAGTAAAAGTTGTGAAGAAATTTAGTAAATATACATATACGTGATCGTTCAGTAAAATTTACTTCAGGAGCTTTTCTATAAACATACATACGATAGTCATATAGTACGATAGGCATTTGTTTATCGATATATTATGTATGATGTCATCATTATGTAAGTGTTGATTCATGGAATAAAATGGTCTGTTTTACATCGATACAATTTTTATAGTCGGACTGGTATTTTTTATAATCGGCCTGTTAATGTTGCAAGAAATTCCACTAAATTCCCAGATAAAGATCTTATGGATCTATTGGCGGTGATGGTAACTCGCATGTTCTTTTTATTGTCACAACGCTATTGGGACCTTTTTAGAACGCCGCGTTTTAATAAGATTTTATAATTACACGCAAAAGTGACAGCATTCTATGTCCTTTTACATATACATAGAGTATATTTATCCTGTATAAACAGCAAACCCTCCAGTCTCCGAGTAAAACAAACCTCTACTATCCGAGGGTATTTCAACCGCTTGCGCTTGTGGAGAATTCCGTTGAATTCAACATAAATCACTTGAACTGTCAAAATCGGTATTGGCAAGTTGACTTTCGTAATTAAACCCTGAATTTGATAATATCGATCCGGACAATCACAAACTTTACTGTACTATGGCGATTGATATTGTAAATAATTTTAGTAGCTTACCTACTGATTTACGTATAATTTCTTATCAAATTTCATAAAAAAATATATAATATACTATCATGACAGCAGCTCGCAAGGTTTTGTTTATTTCAGCATAGTTTGCTCTTTTGAATGAAAAGCGATATACTTCTAGGTTTCGTTCACAGTATTAATAACTTTAAAAACATATAATATATACAAATACTGTTTTTTGTTCTATGTAAAGGCTTAAATTACAAAAATTTTTCAAAACATAAGATGTATCCATCCATCCATCCATCAGCCTGTTTCGTCCACTGCTGGACATAGGCCTTTCCAGGATTTCGCCACTTTTGGCGGTCCTCCTGGAAGAAATGCCTATACTCACACACGCTGGGCAGGCGGGTTGGTGAGCGCGGTGCCGAAACCCTTGCACCAGTGACGCCGCTGCCCGTCACTAGTCTGTTTTAATAAGGCCTGGCAATTAGGGATGGATATACCGCCATCCATCGGTCCCAGGCAATGGTGGGCCGCCTGGTTTTGCCTGAGAGATGTTCTCTTACTCTCCCCCGAATAACTTCGGGAGGATTTGCGAGTAAGATGGTGGTACCTCCACAGTCGAGCCCGGCATCAGCTCTACCACCTACCATACTACATAAGATGTATGTATGCAAAATTTCTAATCTACATCAGAACAGAAAGCGACATAAAGTTTTTTTTTGGCTCTGCGTTTGTGCTAAATGATACATTATGTTCGAGAGCCGGGACATATTGCCTGATCATGTGAACTTGCCGAGGCTTGCTATTATACGAGTCCCTTTATATGTGGGCGCAATATTTTCATGATTTTATTTCATTATTATTTGGGTTAACCACATCGTGAGTTATATAGTCTATAATTATTATGTATCTTTAATAATAATTAATAATAGTCACTTTCTTATAAGTTTGAATTTAATTAATAGCATAGACCTATATTTGACAAAGCTTCCTTCTGCGCCTTCCGCGCCATTTTATAAAATGTGCTTATTCGATCAATTTATGTGTAATTATTATTTTCTATCTTGTTACGAGTATCTGTATGATTATGGTTTTATATAGATTATAAACTAAATAATCAGAAAACCCTTATTGTTTGTAAATTTCAATATGTTGGTTAGACATGCTGCTAATCAAAACACTGTCTGATAATAAATATAATTTATTGTATATAGCTTAATCCATATATATGTAGATATATGTATATATTATATATATATGTGTGTATATATATTATATATATATATATAATTTGTTTCTTAAATCACAACAGTAATATTGCAGTTATTTGTTTTCGTAAATGTTGATTCTTGTGGATAATAAAATAAATAGAACGGCTTTATTGACTCTGTGATATAAATATAAGTGACGCTTTTGTTTGGGCACATTTTTCTCTGCGATTTTTCGAATATACTTGTAATAATATTCCGTCTGCATCTTTCTTCATGGACTCCCACATCAATGTCTCGGGGTTTGCGCCGACATATACCCAGTGATTTTCTCAAACAATATGAAGCAATAAAAAAATGTTTGCAAAGAAACATGTATTTTTATGAAAATAACCCATAAACTCAGTTAAACTTTTCCTTCGCTTTAGTTGGAAGGAAGTTTTTTTTATGACCGAATTGGCTTCATCTTTCAAATTATCTATCCCCATACTACCACTAACGCAATATTTTTACTCGAACTAATTTTTCTAAAATATTTTATGCACATTCCGTCGTATCAAATATATCAAAACTTTTCAAAATGTTCTGTTTTTAACCTTAAAAAACCTCAACGCACACTTTGTTGAAAATTTGCTGCATGGAAAAATGCTCTTGCAGGCTCTTGCCTATTCAAAGACGGCATAACAAATATTAAATAAAAACTTGTATTGAAATGAAAAACGGGTGGTTGGCTTGAAATTTTTTCCCTTAGTCTCAATCGTTAAAGGTAAAAATGGATTTCATGCATTGAATTGTCTCTTAGAGAAAAAACTCTTCCAGAAATCGTTTTTTAAAAGAAAAGCAACCATTGACGACCATGTTTTAGAAAAGAATATTAATTCCTAAATATTAATTAGAACCACTTTTTGCTGTCTATAACAGATACACTTATATAGAATAATGACTGTCTGATGCATTTAAATAGACTTAGATAAAATAGACCATGGTAATTCGTAGTTAGTCTGTTTAACTGCATCAGATACAGTCATTATTCTATTTAACTTCATCATCGAAGTTCTATACCTTTTATGATTGTAAAAGAGTTGCAAGAATATTTATGCCGCAAGGAAGAAAGCTCCCTGGTTTAAACATATAACCATTTGTATTGCCTAAAAAAGATGGCTGAAAGCTGGTATTTTCACAAAATACCGGCCACAAATGACCAACCACAAAATAATCTTGAGCAAGCATCCTGACAGGACTTGATGAGGGACCAACGGTCCCTTTGCTTGCAGAGCTGACCCTAAATGTGAAAGAATTTTGAAAGGATCTGAGTTATGATGCGGTTCTTCATTCATATTTTATGATGTAGGTACAGTAAATAAACATTGAACTGAACTTACGAGCTAGTATCTCTATTGAGTTCTGATAGTGAAAATTTATATTAGAATTGACCTAATTCCTACCTAATTCACTGTTACGGCATTAAATTTGCGCCCGGAATCCAGGTTTTCATTCACCCTGGGTAATAGCCAGTTTCAGACGCATTTGCATGTTCCAAACCAAATTAATTATCGGTAATGGGAAGGCACGTGGAATGCCAAAAGCAATTACGAGTAGAGCATAAAATCAATATGGTAATCTGTAAGAAGAGGGAAGATTGAAAGATTTGACTTTGAAATTTTCAAGGAAAATAGCCCACTTAAAATTGTTGCCAAGGGATCGATGAAAAAAACTACCTTGCCACAACACGACAAACTACGTCCAAAGAAAACATAATTAATAGTCGTGTACTTTGATTAGAATTTGAAATTTTTGTCAAGAACTTAATCTAAATAAATACCAAAACAAGGTCGAAATTAAGACAATCTATATCAATGTCGTGTCTGTACATTCAATATTTTCGCGAAGTTTTAAATGAAATGGGTTCTTGGTACTGTATTGAGGCCAAAACAACAATTGTTAGAATTTTTGTCATGTCTGTTTCGTTTTAACTCGAGAACCACTAAACGGATTTGGATGCGGTTTTTTATTAAAGTAGTAAAAAAGTCATGTCTGTACATTGAATATTTTCGCGAAATTTTAAATGAAATGGATTATTAGTACTGTACTGAGGCCAAAACAACAATAATTTTTAGAATGTCTGTCTGTTTGTTTTTCTGTCTGTTCCGTTTTAACTCGAGAACCACTAAACGGATTTGGATGCGGTTTTTTTTATTATAATCCTAGTGACCCTGGTCAACACATAGGCTATAAGAGATGTTCATAAAATAACGCCCAAGCCGGAAACGAGGCAAAGATTGAATAAACGCAAACGGCAAAGGCTATTGTTCTATAAATCTATGGGAAGTCTGATTCGAATTTATATCCGAAACCCACGCAAACGAAGTCGCGGGCAAAAGCTAGTTTAAGAATAAGATCCGATTTAATTAAGTATTATGTGATATGTATTATAAAATATGCAAAAAAACAAATTGAAACTTAGTAATTGAAGATATTTTAATTACAAATATGAATCCCTGATTTTTTTTTAAGAATTTTTGTTATTATATAGGTAATTGTAATAATTTATTAAGGTAAACTTATGCGCATTTGTAGATTGATTCCCCCTCGAACGAGATCAGTATAGGACAAGTCGTGTCAGAAAGCGAGACGCATGCACCAAGGTCACCAGCAGTAGTTGTTGCATTAATGAAAATACAGTATTAACTATTTAACCCTAAATCGACGTCTGACTAGCCGATTCAAAACTGAAAATGCAATTGTCAGGGGTCAAAACTTAAATCCACTTGTAATTGGGTTGAGCCACAATCTGGATTGCGATCGATGGTTTTAGCATTAATGAGAATTAAGCGGGTTGATTATTGTACTAAGATGTCAATTGCCCATCGTTGGGTTAATTCTTGTACTAAGGTGTCTATTACCAATCATTGGGTTAATTATTGTACTTAGGTGTCTATTGCCAATCATTGGGTTAATTATTGTACTTAGGTGTCTATTGCCAATCATTGGGTTAATTATTGTACTTAGGTGTTAATTGCCAAGCATTGGGTTAATTCTTGTACTAAGATAATTAATTATTGTACTAAGGTGTTAATTGCAAATCATTGTGTTAATTCTTGTACTAAGGTGGTGAATTATTATACTAAGGTGTCTATTGCCACATCAATATTCAGACTTGATGCCAACCATTCAAACATAGAACTAAGTATTACTAAGGTCTTAACCAAGTACGAGTTCAAAATTAAATAATAATAGAGAGAATTCGTTTCGAGATAACCAAACAATTATTGCAGGATCTGGCAATTGCAAGTGCAATCTACAAATTAGCATTCGGATATGCAGGGGCCGCGCCAACGTGCGCAGCAGTGAATGTGAATTGCGAATCCGTTCTGTTGGTATACGTTGGAATGTTTGTTTTACGAATACCGACGTAGCTATCCTATGGTTTGTTTACAAGGAATTGGGGACATGATCTCTTAACCACAGTAGAAATCATAATACTTCTTCAGCTGGGATATGCTATGGCTTCTATGATTATATAGTTGCTTTATTGCAATTTACTATGCACAGCCGTGGTTTAAACGTATAAATACATCATAACAAAGGTGCTAAACACAATAACACGATGTTGTACTCATTAGTTAAAAAGCAGTTCAATCATATTGGTATACAAGAAACTTTACAAGTACCAAGCAAAGCGGATGTATCTAGCTTTCAATACTAATTTTAGTTTTCTTTGATTGCTAGATACTCGTAGCCCGGCGGAAATAGGTACTAATAAGAAAATTTAAAAATCATTTAATTTCCGAGTTAAATTTTTCTTTGTTGAACGTGTTCTCTTGTGTGGATATTTACTTAATGTACACTTTTCTAACTGATCTTTAATAATCGTCGTGAATAACTTAGAGGGAAAAAAAGACGAATCACTTTTGGGCTCAAAGACTATTAATAAAGCATGCTTTATGATTTTATAACAATAAGCTTGTACACAGGGTAAACAAAATATTATTCAATTTAGTCCGTCATTTAGATTATCAAAAAATATTGGACACGTATTTTTTCTTTTGTCAATCAAACAAAAAATGACAGAGATAAAGCGCGTCAAAATTTGGGAGTGGGGGAAAATGACGTCACTTCTAAGTAAAATTTTACCTAGATGTGACGTCACGCGGAACTTCAGCGGGCTATATCTTCATCATTGTATGTTTAATTGAAAAAAGAAAAAATACGTGTCCAATATTTTCTGATAATCTAACTGACGGACTAATACATTTTTTTTAGTCATCATGCCTACAATATCAATAATTTCAAAACACCCTTTGAAAAAATAAAAATAAAATTTTCGTATTTTAATAAAATGTACCACTATACATTGTTCAAATTGTTATAAAATGATAAAGCATGCTTTTTTACCATATTTAAACAAATCAACGTTTGCAAAAGAGATTCGCCATTTTTTTTTCCCTTTTATCAAATCAAATCAAATTAAATCAAAATATTTATTTTTGCAAAATAGATACATTAAGTATACTTTCTACAAGTCAAAGTTAATTTACACAATATAATATGTTATACACTTGCATAAAATATAGAAATATAGGAATAAAAATATTGTATATACATAATGCCTAACCATCCGCACCATTCGATTAGTATTGCTAAGAAGAAGGGCAAGAAACTTAGCAAACATTTTTTACACCTCGACCAAGATCTATTAGAAAATATTAAGGTTAAGACTTAAGACATAAGATCATTTATTTGCAGTAAACCTATACAAAAGGAATGTACCAAGGCATGCAAAAAAAATTGGTACATTAAAAAATAACTAAATGACTAAGAAAAATAAAATTAGGAGATTATTTGAAATACAATAAGAAAAAATTGAAAAAAATATATTTAGAATTATACATTCCACTTAATGAGATCAGAATTGACAAAAGCATACATTATTTACTTATATAAATAATTAACCATTCCTTTACATTCATAATATTCAGACATAATATAATATGGTTAATCCAGTAGATACATTTAAAGTTTTCTTGAAAATTCGTTGGAATTATTACATTGTTTTATAGTATTATTAAGTTTATTGAAAATGTTCAGGCCCGAGTAGTTAATATTTTGTTGAAATACGCCATTATTCCGTTAAGGTAAAACTTAATTATTATAATTCCTTAAGAGATGGGTTTGAGTGTCACAAACTCTTTTGTATTCATTTAAAGATTTAAATTTTTAAAAACAAACAAATTTATAACTGTTAGTATTTTGTTTTTTAAATAAAGTTTTACAATATTCTCAGAATTTAGCAATATCAATAATACGCATAGTTTATTTTTGTAAGATTAAAATATCTTTAATTTATTTTGAGTTTCCCCATTCTACTAGTCCATATCTAATAATACTTTCAAAATAGGAGAAATACATTATCTTAAGAGTGTCTGAGCCCACAATTTTACTCATACTCTTTAGGGAGAAACAAGCACTAGCTAATTTCTTTTTAAGATTGGCAATTTGCTGTCCCCATCTCAATTGATCATCAAGCTCAATACCTAAGAAACGTACACAATCTTGTTGATGGGTAAATTTAGAATGCAGTCTGCGCTGTTTCTGTAACGCTTAAAAACAATATAATTGCTTTAAATATATTAATTAGAGTGCATTACAAACTAGAAAAGATAAATCGCAATAAAAACATAATCTTAATATAATTGAGAGATCGTTAGCCTTAAACCATCTACACAAATCATTCCATGCTGCTGAAGCTGTCGTTGTAATCTTGTTGAGAATGTTTTCACAAATTATTAAACTGGTGTCGTCAGCATATAAATAAGTTGTTGCACCAACTATATTACAGGCCAGGTCATTTATAAAAATGTTGAATAATAATGGTCCTAGCACCGATCCTTGTGGAACACCGTAAAATTGCTTACATGATGCGCAAGTCAGATACACCAAACTGTACTGAATATAATGTAGTGGAAGATGTGTATCACATTTTGATGGAGTGTGTGCGGAACGAGGATCAAAGAAGACAAATAAAATACGATTCAATATTCGAACTGGGTGAATGCAACAGTGTATTAGCTTGCCCTTATTCGGACGAGGCTAAGGTGTTAATTAGATTAGTTAAGATAGGGATTAAATTAAGGAGTGGTGTTATTTAGTTAAGTTTGTATATGTGTACAATTAGGGTGACATGGTCACTACGTGTGAATGTTGTGAAGTTAATGTTGCGATTCTCGACACTTGGTAAAACATCATCATGGCTGAAGAAAACAGCCTTCGTGAAACCTCGTTATGTTGTAGTCATTAAAAATGTTGAAACCCGAACGCTCGCCAAATTATTTCATATATTATTTCTTATCTAACAAATAACCGCGGTACGTGTTTTAAATAGTAAAGTCCTCTCATATGAATATTTAGCTTCAGGCGATGCATGCAGAGCCTTGCTAGGATTATGCGGTAAACCCTTGTTAATCGCCACTTGGCATGCTTAACCCCATTTTAAGCGTATGTGTATGTTAGGGATTTAAACAGTAATGCGGTAATCTACATATAAGGTGACTTCTATTTATACAGCCAAACTCATACTAAAGACTCGGTAAGGGCTCAGTATCACGGTCAATCTTTTCGTGTTCCCTACAAACGCAAGCCCAGCCCCGAGTCAATTATTAAGGGACGTCAACATTTTATTTTGCCTCGATAGCAAAAAGTGTTATCGATCCGTGATACTGATCACTAACCAAGTCTTCAGTATGAGTTTTTCGGTATATATAAGGTCCTAAAATTCGAAGTAAAAAAAAATTAGTAGATGATAGAGTATCCCTAACAGACCACATTCCACCGAAAACAACAATTTTTGCGCGAACTTTTTTTCTTACCTTTCTATAGAAATTTAGTCCGCTGATTGAACCACTTTGTACCAGGAAGTGAATTGAGGCGTGAGCTGCCTGTTCCGCCTCTCCAGGGCAAAGTTTTAAAGGCCAAGAGGCCAAAAACATAGACACTCAAGCCAAAAAAAAAAAAAACCAGGAAGTGAAAAAATTATTTGAGCAAACATTTTTTTTCCTTCTGGAATGTGATTAGTTTACGATACATGGTCTACCCTGGAATTATTTTCAGTTATTATTGTAAGACCTTATATAAATGTCATCTTATATTATACCATCTACCTGTAGTGCCATCTCTCGTTGATTTTAGTTTAATTAATGATCGTTTACTTAATACCAAAACATTTCTGTCGTGCCATTTTTAGGGTTCCGTGCCCGAAGTGTGCCAAACGAGACCACTTCCAAGCCTTCGCTGTCTGTCTGCCTATCCGTCCGTCTGTCACAGGGGTCTACAGCTTCAGCCGTAATAGGTAGAAAGTTGAAATTTTCACAAAATGCGTTTTTCTATGCTGTCGTGCGTCCTGTCGAAAGCGTTAGACTTGGCGGACCATGAAGTCGTATCGGCTTAGTAAGATTGATCATTATGACATCAGAGGACCAGCGCTATCCTTGCTAGTGGACTTAATGACCAACAGATCGCAGTGTGCTGTCGGTGAAAGGGGTGCAATAAAATCACAAGAATTGCAAACGTATTGCAAAAGAGGTGTGTCAGGATTGTAGCAGGTGGAATTCCGTAGTCTTTGCCTACCCCTCTGGGAGACAGGCGTGACATTATGTATGCAAAATATATAAGGTGACTTTAATTTATGCAGCCAAATTCTTACTGAAGACTCGGTAAGTGCTCAGTAACAAGGTTTGATGATCCTTCTTGTGAAATTCATAAATTATTCTTTTCGTGTTCCTTAGAAACGCAAGCACAGCCCCGAGTCAATTACTATGGGACGTCAAGATTTTATTTTCTGAAATCAGCAAAAAGTGGTATTGATCCGTGTTACAGATCACTTACCAAGCCTCCAGTATGAGTTTGGCTGCATAAATTAAAGTCACCTTATATTGTTCTGGCACAGGGATCTCTCTCTAACATTATGTTCCCCTTTCTGCTGAATGACCTGCCAAACTGCATCTCGGGCGCTTTGATCACCATGTTCGCTGACGATGTTGCGGCTGCTGATGTGACCGCCAATACAGTCGTTGAGTTAGAAGCAAAATTGTGTGACGTAGCTAAGCAGCCATTGACGTACTACCAAGTGGACATCGGGTCTATGCTCAAAAGTGTCCGAACCAAAAGAGAGTGAAAACCATTGAAAATTAAAAAAGGGTGTCAATCACACGTCAATCAAAATTAAGCCGTGCAGCAATGACATACGATTCAAATTAAAAACTGGTTTTATGTGAATGCCTCGTTCTTAAAGTAAAAAAAAACAAACTTCATGCACTTTAACTTGGCCGGGTGACCATATCGTTCACTTGATGTCAACATTGAGGACTATAGGGTTCCCCAAGTAAGCACCAGCTGCTTCCTGGGCTTCAGACTGGACTTAGGCCTCATATGGGACATTCACATTGAGTGGCTCTGCAAGCGGCTTGGTAGTGCGCGTTTTGCGCTATCCCGTCTGGCAGACACACTTTCCCGAGATGTCGTCCGAACAACATACTTCGCGACCGTCCAGCTGTTAATCAGTTGTGGGGCAAAGCAACTGATTGGCACCGAGTGTTTGTAATGCATGCAGGGGCAATACGAACGTGTGCACGTGTCAAATATGAAGATACTGCTCGCCCGCACTTTATTGATTTACGTGCACTCACTCTGCCCTCCCTGTACATTTACCAGATTGCACCTGTTCGAAATAGATACGGAGGTTGGCTGTAACTCGCGTCCGTCAGTTTACCCTCGAGACCTGACACGTGACCTCCGGGTGGTGCTAAACGAGTTACAAACTTTCTTTATTTATCCGACCCAGATTTATAAAGAAGTCTCTGACTTTCGGGTTGGAGACACCCCAGCTGGAACTACGAGTCCGGCTGGGTATTATTGGGTACTACGGGAGTCAGACTTGAGCCGACCTGATGCTTGCTTACGCTCGCGGAAGGTGTCTGACATGAGTTTGGACTCGTAGTGGCATGTTATTAGTTTCGGCTAATAACTTAGTGGTTTGAACTGCAGGGGTTCGAGCACGTGTCTGTCCGGTATAGCTTGTCACCGGACGCTCGTCTCCGTGAGCAGTTAGCATTCCCTAGTAACGGCGCTTGGGGCGACCACCAATGTGAACGAGTTATGCGGAGCACGTGAGTTGTCCTCAAGTTGTCCGATGAACACTGCTGGCGTATGGACGCGTGCATTCGTGTGCGCGACCGTGCGGTTTCAGTGGGAGGACTTCATCTCCGGCACTCTATCTGGATATTAGAGGAGACAACCCGACGCTAGAGGTGTTGTCCGGGTCACCCGTCCGCGTAGGAGTTATCGAAGCCGCAAGGTCAAGATAGCGTTTGGAACAAGGGTTTGGCGTAATTATGTTTCGTGCATTTTTATTCCGCGAGGTGAGCGTGCGTGCAGCTTCGAGTACCTCCTTGGATAATGAGGGAGCCAGCTTCTCTGGCGGGTCCAACAACACTTATTTGAGTCAATCATGTCATATATTGTTTGACGGCGGATGAGCAGCGCTTGGTACTGCTCGGGGCTATCCTGTCTTGACACTTTTAAGGCGTTATTGTTGCTCACACAGGTAGGCAGAGCGCGGATGAGGTGGGCGTGATGTCGGGTGACCTGTGCCTGTTGCGGTAAAACGTGACGATCACAGGTACTGCTGTTAGTCGACAGTAGTCGATAACACAAGCGGTGCGATCCGCTGCCCTTAAGTGGGAAAGTGATTACTTGAACTCATTCTTGAGTCAAGTTTGAGTTGAAGTTACAGAGGACCTCCTTTTATAACGTAAGGTTGATATCGGCGGTCCACTATAACCTAAACTAAGTAGATACGTAGCGTCGGGATTGTTCGAAATAGATGTGAACCAACTTGAAGTAGGGACAAACTCAGTAGCGTGTCACGGAAGCTGACCAAAAGTGAGCGTCAGTCTATGTGAATTGTCCTCAAATTTATAACCCATCTTCCAGATAAGAATAAGCAGACAGGTTCACTAAAAATTTTGAAAAATAGACTAAGACGTTATTAGCTTATCCAGCAGGCTTTTTACACTGTTGACGAATTCCTAGGTTAGTTTTATTTTTACTGTATGACAAAATAATTAGATTGTAAATTCTGAATTTACTGATTATTTAACATTTATTTATTTTAATTTTGGTTTAAAACATACCACTGAGAAAACTGGTATCATAAAATAAAGTGAATTCAGCTAAAATTATGATGATTCACGTTTAGTAGGGAGCATATGGACATCACAACAAAATACGATGAAACTACTGTTGCTGCTGCTAGCGTTATAATATGACGCACTGCCACTATGACTTTGTGGGAAGCAGATAGAATTATGGTGACAATAAGCATACCGTAGTGTGACGGACCTCTTTTATGGGGAAGGCATGATGTAATACGAAAATAATAATGTTATTTTCTGTGACCAATTTTACGGTGATCTGTCATCATAATATTGCCTTACTTACCTTAAAAACTCGATTATTTCCTCAAACATTTTAATAACAGCATAGTATTTTCCAATTATCACCAAATTTAAAAACAATTCACTGTATTTTAATAATATATGTAATGATATTTTTATAATGAAGCCAAAAAGATATTTTGCTCAGTGTGCACTTAAACTATTTCTAGTATCAATATTGATAAGTTGTATCCTGTTGTATTACATAACTTTTCTGTTATAATAAGGCAAACACTTGTAACATATCGTTATTCATAAAATGAATCTGAATCTGAATCTATGGCCTCTACCACAGTAAATAAAAATAAAAAATGTAAACCCAATACAATACACCTCGAAAAAATACCACATTTTTAACGATATCTGTTTCAACTCAAAGAGAAGGTAATACATACAATGGAGTTGATGCTCGTGATTGTTGGCACTTGGTGAAACTTTTGATACATTTTTGATTGAAAAACACTTGTACTTGTCCACTGATTTATATTATATTATTTCCCCAAAAAAAAAAAAAAAAAATTGTAAAATGTTGATGGTTGTGATTGTCGGCACTTGGTGGAACTTATACATTTATTTATTTATTTTAACTTATACATTACATCTTGTTAAATAAGACACTTGTACTTGTCCACAGGATTATAATTTCACTTAATACACCCGACCGGTTTCGCTTATAAGCATTGTCTAGGGCTTTATTACATAAAAAATAATGAAAATATAATATTAATTTTTATTAATAAAAAAATAAATTTTATCGCACGTATTAAACATGTAAATATTATTTAAGTTATTTTTTATGTAATAAAGCCCTAGACAATGCTTATAAGCGAAACCGGTCGGGTGTATTAAGTGAAATTATAATCCTTTGGACAAGTACAAGTGTCTTATTTAACAAGAAAATAAATAGTAACTAATATATTATTACTATTATATAAATTATAGTAACGCAATAAAAATTTATTGGGATAGGACCATAATTACCGATAAAACCGTTTATTTCAATAGACCGGACATTACAATACATGACAAACAAGATGGAACCGTATACTTAATAGATATAGCAATCCCAAATACTCATAATATACAAGCTACACATACAGAAAAGATGAACAAATACAAAGACCTAGCCGTTGAGATAAAAACACAGTGGCGAGCAAATACCGTAAAAATAGTCCCAATAATCATATCAACCACAGGAGTCATACCAAAAACCATTCTGACTAGCCTAAAAATTCTAAATATTCCCACATATTTAATCCATATCATACAAAAAGCAGTAATTTTAAATACATGCCGCATCACGAGAAAATTTTTGCAGGCAGACCTATCACAGAACACTCTATAGTATAGTTTATGCACTTGGCTGCGGCCCGTGCTCTTCTAGCCTCTTTTCAGAAAAAGAGAGAAAAAGAAAAAATAAAGAAAAACATAATAATAATAATAATACATACAAGTTTCAAATTTACAAACAGGTTGGAAATACTCTAAAGTAAAACAAAAAATAATAAAATTATGATTCCGTACTCAGGGGTTGCTAAATTGTTTGTCAGTCGGTACTATTTCAGCGCCTTGTTTTTTAGTCGCCTCCATGTGGCTATAACGCATTTATCTATATTGTTGATATGTATGTTTTTATTGTTCCGTACCCGTATTGTGTGGTGGTATGGAACCCTTTGTACGCGAGTCTGACTCGCACTTGTCCAAATTATTTTATTGATATACTTTAAGCCTCAACTATCTCACAAGCAATATTATAACAATAAGCACATTCACACATTTTGGACCCAAAACCGATACGGATATAGAATTGTTTACAAAAGAAATTTAAAATAATACATTTCAAAACAGAAGTTAACATAACTTGGAAAGAAGTTAATAAACTCCCTGCATTTTAGTAAATATTTCTCTTTGAGTGAATGTAAATATGAATATTCTTGTCATATCATGCCAATACGTCAACGATATCAGGATAAAATATCAACTTGATTTATTGACCTCTTCATTCGCCTGGAATAAATGCCGCCCGCATATTTTTCCACTAGGTAAAAGTATGAGAATAAAAATCACTAGGGATGTATTTTTGTTACTCGCAATAAATTTTGTGAACTTTACCCCTTTTAACTGTGATTATCTCTAAAACGATACTTATATCGTATGCAATCTAGCGCGTATCCTGGATCTATCTCACAGATTAAAAAACCTTTTATTTATATTTACTTAATAAAATATATAAATACTTACATCATCATCATCAAGGGCCATTGCGTCCGTGTTGGACGATTTCAAGGAGTGCCCGTTTGTTTTCACTTATTGGTGTGGCTAAGTAGCGTCTTTTGAAAGTATAAAAGGGCAGTACGTATCCATAGTAAAGTTACAAAGTATACTTTCGAACTTATTAGCCAAAAAAATCTCGGAAATTATACACCATTTGACCGTACTGGTGGCGTATACTTTTTAATAACAATGAAGTGCATTGTTTTGGAAACTATACAAGGCTAGAACCAACACGTACTCACACTATAGTTTTTAAAACAGAGATCTAAATAGTTTGTAACCATTTCTTTTTGAAAACGGCGACTTTTATATTAAAACTAGGGACATCGCCTCGCTCCGCTCCGTTTCGCTCGGCTCCTTATTTTTTCTTACATGTACTCCTAACACGCTCCTCCTTGCTTCGCTCGTCGTCGCACCTATTTTTTTACTTTTGGTGAAAGATTTTTCGCCCACTTAGTTGCCATAATAATATCATAATGGTAACAAGTGCAGTATACTTCCCAAGGAATCGATGTCCTATTACAGTTTGAATCGATACGTGAGCAGTCGCAACCTGTGTGTAACTAGCTTTGTATACTTTCAAAAAACGCGGCTAAGTAAGCCAATACGAGAGCGGCAAAATCTCCCGCACAAGTCACATATGAATGTTCCGTCGGGTGGGGGTGCAAGGTCGTGATGATGCCTCCTTTCACGTTTGTCAGCCAATAGGCTAAACCATGATTGATCATGTAACCTACATCCTCCCTTAACACGGTCTCTCCAGGTGTCCCTATCCACGACGAGCTTTTCCCAGCCTGTGTGCTCGATCTCAAAAGCCGCCATATCTCTCTTTCTTGACGCAGTCTTTCAAACGCAGCAGAGCCACGTTTCTCTTGGCATTCGCGACTTCGCCAAGCATGACACATCTTTGCAGCCGATCACGGGCCATGCGCTGCACATGCCCCAGCCAGCGCAAAAGGCTGTGAGGCTGGATAGCTGTGCAAGCTCAAGTATGTAATACTTACATCGGTATATTATTTTTAAAGTGACTTTTAACACTAGTGGACGTCCCGCAACGTCGCTCGCGATTCCGTGGAAATGTCCTAAAATCCTTTCTTAGGTCATATGAGGAATCCTATGTATAGGTCATTTATGGAATTCACAGTCCAAATTTCATGTTCTTAGATCCAGCCGTTTGGTATAGGCGTTGATAGAGATCAGTCAGTCAGGGTCACAGAGGAAATAACCAATTTCAGGCTATTCTTTAATATATGTCACCGTAAGATTGTAAAACTCGATAATTTATAATTTCACTTGTCAGATTATAATTTCACGATAGGCTTTTTCATGGTTGCTTATAAACCAAACTCACTTTAACTAACCTTATAAATAAATTATAAACTAACGGATTTTACAATCTGACGCTGACATATATATAATAATTTAATAACTTTTCATGTACCAGTTTCATAAACTACTATAATATGCTAGGTAAGTCAATTGGAAATATAATTAAAATATGAAATAGCCATATATTCTGGCATATTAAATATATCATGTTTTAATAATTTTTTAATACTAATTTCATTTTATAGTTTTCATGATGCGGTTTTCTTTATTATCATCGTAATGATCCTGGTAAAAATATAGGCTATGTGGTTGTGTTTATAAAACAACCGCCAAGCCGAAAACTGTCATTAATACTCAAAGATTGAAAGGCTCCTGCACGCGGGCAAAACCGCTGGCAAATGTTTGTTGGACATAAATTTATTAATAATTCGTGAATATTTGAATATGACATGTTTTTAAAATTTTCTAATACATTTTTATTTATTTTATAAATACCTTCCAATGTGTAGATTTGATAGGCACCACAGATGATAGGCACTTCGCTGACACTCTCTAAAAAGAAGTTTTCAAGTTTCCATCCATCCATCAGCCTGTTTCGTCCACTGCTGGACATAGGCCTTTCCAGGATTTCGACACTCTTGGCGGTCCTCCTGGAAGAAATGCCCATACTCACACACGCTGGGCAGGCGGGTTGGTGAGCGCGGTGCCGAAACCCTTGCACCAGTGACGCCGCTGCCCGTCACTAGTCTATTTTATATAAGGCCCGGCAATTGGGGATGGATATACCGCCATCCATCGGTCCCAGGCAATGGTGGGCCGCCTGGTTTTTTTGCCTGAGAGCTGTTGTCTTACTCTCCCCCGAATAACTTCGGGAGGATTTCCGAGTAAGATGGTGGTACCTCCACAGTCGAGCCCGGCATCAGCTCTACCACCTAAAAGTTTCAAAGTGTTTTAATTATTCCGTTAGCACGGCCGGAGAGCCGTACGCTAAAAGCTAGTTATTTATTAAAAAAAAAAAAATAAGAAGGTCTATTGCTTCACAGATTTTCCTGTGAGACACGTCCCAACAGAACGAATACTCGAAGGACAAAGTTGTTCATACTTCATGTTCACAATAAGTGGAAAACTTTCGCAACTGAAATATTTGTTTGCGGCATTGTTTGTTTGTTCGAGTGACATACACGTAAGATCTATGTGGCTGTTAGGATTAAACATAAATTCATTGATTTATTGGCCAATCAGCAGATTGTACGAGTATAATGTGACCGTAAGATTGTAAAATGATTTAACAATACTTAAATCTGATAGTTTGTAATTTTACTAGTGAGAGTAATTTCACGGTATTTTTTGACGGTTGTTTCTAAACTTATGTAGTTTCATTACATAAATATGTACTCCACTTTAGATGTAACCCTTCTAAAAATGAAAACTTCAATATTCAAACAATTTACATTTGTACCATTGATGGTATCGTTCAGTGGTACTAGTGGTCCGAAAGCATAGGTAAGTGGGTTCAAAAATATATGTGATTTTCAACTTTGGTATTACAACAAATTTTCATATAATTAAGTTAACTGAATGTTATTTACAAAAATAGTAAAATTATTTTTGAAAAGATCCTTTAGGGCCACCAAGTCGCTGGCGACGCTTTTGCGTTCATTTGATCCCTTGGTGTATTGTTATTATTTAATAAGCTCTAGTAATGCAATAAATATTGGATGGATTCGATTGATGGTTCTTGGTGGAATATCATCTTGAATAAATCATACACAAATTCTTGTACTTTTATTCCACATATATTTATTTTTATTCTAACTTAGGCTACCGGTTTCGTATTACACATCATCGGGCCAACAAATTATTAATTATTTAACATGACAGAAAGAAAACAAAAGAAAACATTTTTAACAAGCAAATATAAAATAAACAGAGGTGAATCACCAAAGCTTGCGTTTCAAAATGGGTCTACGTCAAGGTTAAATCAATAAATAACGGCAATAAATATGTTGTGTTTCAATATCATTTTTCTATTATATGTCAGGATACACTTCTAAAAATTAAGTCAAATAAGTTAAAAAATATAAAATATAAACTACAATTAAACATAAAATTTTGATTGATTAATTAATAACATCATTTAAAATATGTTTAAAATAATTCCTCACCACTTCTGACATATTTTAAATGATGTTATTAATAAATCAATCAAAATTTTATGTTTAATTGTAGTTTATATTTTATATTTTTTAACTTATTTGACTTAATTTTTAGAAGTATATCCTGACATATAATAGAAAAATCATATTGAAACACAACATATTTATTGCCGTTATTTATTGATTTAACCTTGACGTAGACCCATTTTGAAACGCAAGCTGTGGTGATTCACCTCTGTTTATTTTATATTTGCTTGTTAAAAATGTTTTCTTTTGTTTTCTTTCTGTCATGTTAAATAATTAATAATTTGTTGGCCCGATGATGTGTAATACGAAACCGGTAGCCTAAGTTAGAATAAAAATAAATATATGTGGAATAAAAGTACAAGAATTTGTGTATGATTTATTCAATAATGCAATAAATATGCAAGATATTTAAAAATTCACTGCATAAATCGTACACTTTACAAAAATTGTAGTTCCCTCGATAGAAAATAATCCAATGTTATCTCTAGCAAACAAAATAATCCCTCAGTACGGCGTAAGTACTTCACAGAGGGTCATCAGTATTTGAATAATAGTAAAACTTCATGTTTTATATAACTTATACACTTTCCATTATCAAAATGTATATTTGTTTTAACGATGCGAAGGAAATACCTAAATTCGCACGCGTTCTATTCCACCTATTCCAGCCAGAGCCGTCTCGTTTCCCCCCTGTCCACTTCGGCCGCCGCGCCGTGTCGCGTCAGTCGGACGGGGAGCCTGTGTCGCTTGCGCTTACGTTATAGGCTTACGTACGGTTTTTGAACACTCACTCGCTCATGCCGTGTCACAGACTATTATAATAGTTACACAGGTGTGCCTCACGCACACATACACGGAGAATCGCCAGTTAAAGCGCGTGTTCCCGCGTCATCCGAAAATTACTCCCATTGATGCAGTCATTTCTCTTAAACGGTCTACTTAAAAATTATTAAAAAAATATATGTCATTATTTAAAGTTTAAGGAACAACCTCATTGCAGGAAATTATTCTCGCCTATAAGAAACACCTTGAAAATATTTTCCAAAGTCAAGCTATTTTTGAAATAAAATTGGCTATTTCTTGGAAACCGCTAATGTTATTTGTATGTTTCTTGCACTTAAATACCAAAAAAATATAGCTTATAAAACTCATTGCAGGAAATTTAAAAATGTTGATTGACAGCAGAGTTAATAAATAAAGACTAGATATTTTGAGAGCGCGTGGCGTCAACGTTGTCGTAAACGGCAAGTTTCGGAGCAGTCGATTACAAAATCAAATGCAAGATTTTAACGTTCATTTTGACTTTGTTTAAAATATCTCAAGGTTATTGGAGGCTACAAGGGCCTTAATGTCTTTTATATATTTTCCCGAGTGTTAATGAGAACCATTATTCATTATAAATCCAATCCATAACCAAATCCCTTCTTTTGTAAGGGTCACGAAGCGATGTGCCATTAACAATACCATTTGTAACAATTCAGTACCTATATAGAGGGTGTATAAATGACATGTTCAGAAAATTAAATCACCCTTTTTACGGATGATACAGATAAACTTTTGTTTTGTAACTTTTGCTTAAATATTAAATTATTTTTCTTTTTCCCATAGAGAATAACAAGTATTGAAAATGTATATATTTTTTTATATCTTTATTTTTTTAAGGGTTTTTTTAAAGAGGTTCAGTATAATCAGTAGAGGATGAAGTTTAATTTTCTGAGCACGTCCGGGTACACTACATAAACCTATACCTATATATGCCAACCAACAAATAGTTATTTTCCTTGTTTTCATTTTGCAGAAATGAGTGTAGGTAGTTTGGTATGGGTATATATAGGTAGTTAAAAACTCTAGCTTGAAATTCTAAATGCAAATTGACGCCTTCCCTAGTAAAGAAGAAAACTTAAAATAGAATAATAAAGCCAAGTGTGCCGACTGAAAGCTCTACCTACGAAGCTAATTGTTGAGCTGAAGAGGGCGGCTCCAAGGCTTAGCTTTCAAGAAAATCTTCGACACTAAAAAACTCCGCACTACGTTAATGTATTATTACAGACAGTTAGACAATTACAATAAATTATAAACAAATTAATGTACTTTTTATTTCACAAATGTTATAATGTGTTAATTGTTACGACATAAAACGCCTGTGTGTTCCCTGATGATGTAAGAAACATACCAGATAAGTTTAAACGTAAACTAAACACCTAGCGTTTCATTTTAATTTCAAACGTTTATAAATTTCACAGCAAAATACAGTGGACACAAAGTGACTTATTCTCGTGCAGCAAACCTTAAATTTAGAGTTGAAAAACCTAAAATAATACAAGCTCATTTAACTTTTATCCATCTGCGCTAAAACCTATTTTGCAATAAAAAGTTTTAGGTTATGGCAGCTCTAAATCTAATATTTGCTACACGAGAACAGGTGTCAATAATTACTCTTAAGATACCAATTTAAATATGCCAATAACTAAAATTTTTTCATAATTTAAATATTGGCAGATTTGCAAGTCTGAACACAAACTTAAAAGAAGAATAAAAAAGGTATGAGTAAAATTGGACAATAATAGAAAATAAATACATAACGATAACCAACAAAAATGAGACGACACACACAAAAAAAAAAAATGAATAGAAGAAGTAATTTTAAATCATTTTTTTCAGTAAGGAAATACTTTACACGTTTTGAAAATTTGATGCTTAACATTGTCATCCAATTAATAACAATAATCCAAGTTCATGCTGTGTTTAATTATCTTTCGTTAAATGTATGTGATATTTTAAATAACGCATAAACTTTCACGCCTTTGTTGCAGAGTTTTGTTAGGCCTTAAATTGTGCATAAAGTTTCATTGTAAGAACCTAATATTGTAACAAAAAAAACAGACAAATATACCGAGTTTATTCTATTCTGAGGTATTTTTGTTTAAGGTTCCAGTTGCCAATTAAATAGTCGAACAATAGTACACTAATTTTCACCGATATTTTTACAGGTGGTGAAGTGGCTTAGAGTTTTTCCCTTAACTGGTAATTATCTATAGTAAGTATAGAAAAACTATTCAAATAAATAAAAGTCTACGTACATTATTTGTTTCAAAATACTTACGCGTTCCATTAGACATGGCCACAAATTTAGAAAATGTTTGAACCGAGTAACGTCATCAAACATTTTCCTTATTTGTCCTGCCCCAGATAACTTTTTTCCACCTACGTTTCAAATATCAGCTAAATCGGGCGTGTCATTTGCCGTGGACGAGACACAGATAGAAAAATAAACACCGGAACTCAATGGCGCGCTTCGAACCTGAGGTGAGTTTGACGTCATACCAACTGGACAAATACTGCTTAAAAAGTTGCTAAAATTCAGCTAAGAGCAGTAAAAGAGCTGCCACTTTAGAAAAAAAAAACTTTATAGGTAAACCAGAATAATTTTTAAAGTATAGCAATAAACTGATTTTCAATATTTCAATAGCATATAGTTTTCAAAGACAATGTCATGGATGAGCTAAAATATTAACTTTTGTTAAAAACGGCTCTTGACATACTCGTAAGTTTAAATTTTTTGCCATAAATAGACTTTGTGTGAAAACTTTGCCATTTCAAAATAATTCTTTGCTGTTTTTAGGCATTTCATTTAGCAGATTTTCAATAATTATCTGCCAAGCTATTTCTTTTTCTGCCCTCTTTTCACTTGGGCAGCTCTTAAGACGACGTAGGTAGAAAAAACGAAGTTTTTGAACAAGTAGTACTCCCAAACCACAAAAGATATGGTTCTGAAATAAATACATGTTATAAACAAAGCCTTTTCCAAGGCGATTAACAGCTCAAAACGCGATAGAGAAAAATTGGCTCGATCGAAAGAAAATGCTAAGTGAAGGCTATTTTTTCATTTCAAACAAGCAGTCTATCGAAACTATTAAAATAAAAATAACAATGATTACTGTTTTAAACATGTAAACCTATTATCTAAACGATAGCACAGCGATTTTTTTTAAAACGCACTTGTGTGGTTTTATATTAAATTTTATTCCTTGAAAAATATGATTATCCACTCTCTTCTTGATTTACCGCTCTGCTCTGCTTTTTCAGATATGCTTTTTCTTTCGTTGTGCGATCGACCTACTACGCCTTAAAGCCATGTATATACCTATACTAAATCAAAATAGTCATGCATGTTACAAGTGCTACGTGCGTTGGTAGCAATTACACAAGTGCTACGGCGTAGCAAGTCTAGAGAACATAATGTGTTGCATAAATACTTCCTGTAAAAATTTAATGACTTAATTGGTAGTTTACTTACTACGAGTTTTCATGGTTAATGGGAAAAATAATGGTTTTATGACGCCAACTAAATGTGTTTTGACAATGTTACGAAACATCATATAGAGAAAAGATCCATTAAAAACATATTGCAAGTACTCGTAAGAAAAAAGTAAGAATACGTTTAAACAAAAACAATACATTTTCACCAAATTTTCACCAAATTAGATCCGCAGTATTTGGCAAAATCTGTGTTGCGGGTACTGCAAGTAAGACAAATATATGGAAAAAATTTCTCAGGCCAAGACACATGGCAATAATCCAAAAAGTAACGTGGAATTTAGTAATTTTTTTTTGATGAATAATAAATATGGATCGCCTCACTTCTTATGAAATTCGATGGATTAACCTTTAAATATGTTTCTTTTGCAACCTATTTTAGTTAAAATCTAGTAGAACAAGTACAATGAAACTATAGGGTTAAATTTTTATAGAATTTTACTAAAGTTTAGAACTCAGTCATGCTCGAGAAAAAATAACCCCTTAAATGCAGTATGCAAATATATTTAAAACTTTGCAACAAAAAAACTTCATTACTTTACCGTATGAATTTTCAGCGTACAGTTAGGGTTTAAACTGTGAACAATTTCTGTAATAGAGTAACAGCTTAACAATATTAAAATGAAGCGTTTAATTGTTAGAAAAACAAATATATATATACGTGGGACGCACTATAAGTTTCCGGAATGAATATGAAAAAATACTATTAAAGGTACAAAATTAATTTATTGTTTTTCAAAATAATCTCCCTTGGCGTCTATGCACTTTTTCATTCGATCAAACCAGTTTTGAAAACTTTTGTGCCACTCCCCTGTGGTGACCTCTGAAACGTGTTTTTCATACTCCTCGACAGCCCCTTCTGGTGATGAAAATCGTTGACCGCGTAATTGGTTCTTAATTTTTGGGAACAGAAAAAAGTCACAAGGTGCCAGGTCGGGACTGTATGCAGGATGACTCATGAGTTCTACATTTTTCGTCTTCAAAAAGTCGTTTGTCTGTCTGGCCGTGTGAGAACTAGCATTGTCGTGGTGCAGGATGATACGGCGTTTACGGTTATTTTTACGGAGTTCGTCAATAACTTCCGGCAAACAAATGGTCGTGTACCAGTCACTATTCACAGTACGACGATTCTCTAAAGCAACAGTAGCCACGTGTCCAGTTTTATTAAAAAAAGAAGCAATCATCCGCTTAGATGCACTTTTCACGCGTGCCACTTTGGTTGGTTTCGGCTCATCTTGAAAGACCCATACGCTCGATTGCTGCTTTGTTTTGGGATCGTAGCAATAAATCCATGTTTCGTCACCTGTTACTATGTCCCACACCAAATTTGACGCACCTTCGTTGAATCTGGTAAGCATGGCACTGCACCAAGTGACGCGGTCCGTTTTTTGAGCCTCGGTCAAGTTGTGTGGGATCCACCGCGAGCACAGCTTTCTCACACCCAAATGTTTGTGTAGGATTGATTGTATTTGACTCATGCCTATTTCTAAGGATGCGCGAATTTCATGGTAGGTCACATGCCTGTCTGTTTCAATCATACGGCGCACAGCATCGATGTTTTTGTTGGTCACAGCGGTGGACGGCCGACCATCGCGAGATTCGTCACTGAGATTGATACGACCACGCTTGAATTCTGCAAACCAGCTATAAACAGTCGTCTTGCATGGTGCTTCATTGTCAAAAGCTGTTTCAAGCCGAGCGATGCTCTTTTGAGCTGTCAAATTACACTTAAAATCGTAGAAAATCATACTACGAAAATTTAAATCCATGTTGATGCAGACACACAATTTTTTAAATGGCGCCACAAGGTAAAAACAAAAGACAGTCAGATGAAACAAACTGCATTCTACAGCCAAAGAGTTCTATTTTCAAATGTTGCAATAAATTTTTAAATATTGGAGTTGATGCTCGTGATTGTTGGCACTTGGTGGAACTTTTGAAACATTTTTTGTTTGATAAACAATTGTACTTGTCCACTTATTTATATTATATTGGTACGTAAACAACCAAACAAACCTTTGATAATGCTTTAACAGCGAAACCGGTAAGGGAAATTAATATAAATAAGTGGACAAGTACAAGTGTTTATCAAACAAAAAATGTTTTAAATATTGTTTATGTAAGTGGCCAGTTCCGGAAACTTTTAGTGTTACCTATGTATATGTCGCAGGTTCGTTCAAAAACCTGAATTAGTTTAGGTTTATGATATAATGATGAAATGTTAAGGACTATAGAAGTCGCCTCGCTCCGCTCCGGTTCGCTCGACTCCCCAAATTTATGATCACACCAACCTAACACGCTCTTCCCCGCTTCGATCGTCGTCACACCTATTTTTTTTTATTTTGATTGAAGCATAAAACTAGCCCAGTCTAAGTTTTTGACATTGATTTTATCATAAAACTAATCCAATCTGGGTTTTTGATCAAAGAACTGGATTTTCTCAGGTTTATAATAAGATTTAATCATAATTTTGTATTCTGCCGGTTCATGATCAAATGCCTAGGTTTTTGATCAAAAACCTGATTTAAACATAAAACTGAAACATACATATATATGTTTGGCATATAGATAGAAAAGTATATACCAAATCATTGAAATAAGTCGTAGTAAGCGATCATTGGCACAATATTGGCGGATATACGGTTCGAACGACGTCTGAGATTGATGTTTCTCAGCGAATTTGACAAAAATCCAGCCTGCAAAACGTACGACATAATTTTTTTACATTTTTCTTCGTGTAGTTAATTTAGTTCATTCTCCAATGCATTTAATACTGCTGACTTTGACATTCTACTAGGACTGCTTGGTTCTCTTAACATATCTCCGACGGTGATTGGCTGGTTTCGTAGTTATCTACGAGGACGCCGGCAACGCATCCGCATTGATGATATTTTCTCTGATTGGTGCAGCACTACTGCCGGCGTTCCTCAAGGTGGCGTCTTATCTCCTCTACTTTTCAGTATATATATTAATAATATTTCTCAGTTCATATCTTCTTCCTACCACCTTTACGCAGATGATCTCCAAATCTACACACAAGCCAAATTGAAAGATCTTTCACAAGCTATAATTACAACCAATTCAAATTTATCTAGAATGTCTGTGTGGAGTAGTGAATATGGCTTAAAGATTAATCCCAACAAGACCCAAGTTATTATTATGGGTAGTCCCTGGTTCACAGCCAGGATTAACTGGCAACTGCTACCTAATATTATGTTTGAAGGGACAATAATTCCATACAGCAACATAGTAAAAAATCTAGGTCTCCTGTTAGATAGTTGCTTGTCTTGGGATCCACAAATAAATGAAGTTTGTAGGAAATTATTTGCGGCAGCAGGAGCTCTAAGAAGGCTTCGGAACTTCCTTCCGACTGCTACTAAAATTGCGCTTGCACATTCTCTGCTACTACCTATTCTCGATTATGCCGATGTTTGTTATCTTGACGTTACGGAGGGCCAACTTGATAAACTCGAACGTCTTCAAAATTTCTGTATTAGGTTTATTTTTGGTCTTCGCAAATTCGATCATATTTCTGAATTCCGTTCTCGATTAAATTGGCTTCCCATTCGTCGTCGCCGTAATGCTCATATCCTGTCTCTCTTGTATTCCGTTTTAAATAATCCTTCAACTCCCTCTTACCTTAAAACTCGCTTTAGATTTCTTCATGATACTCATGACCGCATTTTACGGTCCTCTCAAAATCTGCTTCTTGCCACGCCGGTGCACTCATCGTCTTTCTTTAACAATTCGTTCTCAGTAAAAGCTGTTTATTTATGGAATGATCTTCCTTTACCTATCAGGAGAGCCCCTTCCCTGCCTGTCTTCAAGAGACTAGTTAAACATCACTACCTCACACTCTGATTACCGAAATGTGATTTCTCTATATATAATAAAATATGTATGTAGTATATAAATATATATATGTATGTATATATATATATATATGTGTATATTATTACGTATTTATTTACTAGTATATTACCATTTATAATACTATATATCCATTGATACATGTTTGTATATGTATTTAACACAAAATTAGTACACCGCCATGTCAGTAATTCTTTTGAACAGTTTCTTCCACCCAAAGGTTGTCTGGAAGAGATCGCTTTAAGCGATAAGGCCGCCTGTTTGTGCTTACCTAATAAGTTAGTAAGTTATATTTCTTTGTTTCCTAAGTTAGATATTTAAATGTTTATGTTTTTTTCTTTTTTGTTTCCTTTTATGGTGTACAAATAAAGTTGTATTGTTGTTGTTGTTGTTAGTTTAATAGTGGCTACAGTAATAAGTATTCTGTGTAATTTTCTAAAGCTGTAGACCCCTGTGACAGATGCATAGACAGACAGACAGGGACGCTTAGTAATAAGGTCCAGTTTGGTTATGAAATCCTTGAAATTCTTATAAAATCTAAATCTGGTAATCTACACTCAAAAAGTATATATATGTACGGTTTAGCAACCGCACATTGTTTTGCTCACGTTGCAACCTACTTTATTTATTTAGCAACAATTTAAACATTTTTACTGTTTTTAACTTAGTACGAATCCAACTGTCGATACCGACACATATAGAGAAAGAGACGTCAAACTGAACTCTGTAATTACGTCAATATAGTACCTTAACTGAGGTTTCTTCTATTCTTTCTCTTCGTGCTCCACAACTAAATAACTACAACTTCATTCAAATGTACGGAACCTTAACTATTAGCTCCTACAATATATATATATATATTTTATAGTAGTATTTCTGCGGTGAGAAATATTCTTCGATTAACGTTATTCTTAGTGTTTAGGTATTTATCTACCTTATTGTGTTTCATAGGCTTTTTTATGTATTATTTTACTATCTGTGGAAACTTATAATGACCCTCTAATGATATTTAAGTAGCTTACTACCATTTACTATATACTATTAGGTATATTTATTACATAAAAAACACAGGTTTTAATGTACTCTCATTTTTGTAGTACAAAATATGTATTTTTACGAATGAAAAGATCGAGATATAATTGAACGACCACCTTAATTATCATTATTTATAAAGCAATAGATAGCATTCCAGGCATTGACATACCAAACCATGGACCTTGGGTCTAGTATAAAATTTACCAAAAAAGTGTACTTGGTAAAGTGTCAAAATATTAAAAAACAAAACATTTTAATTTGAATCGTTTGTCATTGCTGCACGGCTTAATTTTGATTGACGTCTGATTTACATCCCTTTTAATTTTTCAATGGTCTTGACTGTCTTTTGGTTCGTACACTTTTGAGCACAGACTCGATGTCCACTTGGTAGTACGTAAATGATTCCAGTTCTTGGCTCAGTTCCGTTGAATTGCTCAATACTCAGAGATACTTTATAGATTTACGACTGACCTCAGGATCAGACCTGAAACTTTTACACCAGTATTACGACCTATAAAGTGACTAAATTCAAATAAAGTGAGTAGTTTGATATCTTTTCCCGCTATCCACTTTTAGGTTAGGCATAAAAAAGTTTTAGGAGACTGCCTTGGAATGATAAAGTGTTCCCTTTAGAAACTTGGTCCACTATTAAACACACTTGGAAGCACAAATAAATCTTCTTAATAAAAAAGCTAGACATGGTTATCTGATTAAAAAGACGATTTAAATTTCACAAACGTGATGGATTATTTTCCGTAATTTTCCTGGAATGCTCGTGTCTTAGCTTTCAACCTACAAAGGAGAATGTCACGGGATCGTACCAAATGGCGTCACGATCAAATAAAAGTCATAAAATTACTTAGATATTTGAAAATCCGTTCAACATCTTTTTCATCAAAAGAGTTTACTTAAATCCGGAATTCTAACATCATAATAAAAAATATTTCGGTATTTTCATTTCCGTTGCCGCTTTACTATGATTAGGATGTCAACCAATAATCGCCTCTGTCAAAAGTAAAGTCTTTGCAATTGCTTTGTCAGTAAATTAGATTTGCGGATACTAATTTAAATGAGACTTAGTGATTTGGTAAATACATTTTAGTCTCCCTAAAATTAACTTGGTTTGGTTTTGACGCCACGACTTTGGGTTCGGTACGAGGCGCCATATATTACGTGGCATTCTCCTTTCTAGCACTAAAAGCTTTTTTAACACAATTTGATGCATATAGTAAAATTCATCCTGGATACTCGGTAAGCGATCATCAGAAATAGGGTTCAATTAACCTTTTATGGGAAAAGCGCAGGATTCATTTTCGGCTTTCAATACAAACTGGAGTTGTGCTTAAAAAAGTCCAAAGCACCTTTTTAGGGTTCCATACCCGAAGGGTGCCAAACGGCACTATTATCAAAATTACTAAGCCTCCGCCGTCTGTCTGTCTGTTTGTCTGTCTCTGTTTGTCTGTGTCTCTGTTTGTCTGTCTGTACGTCTGTCCGTCTCTTACAGAGGTCTACAACTTTAACTGAAATAAGTTACTATGGCCTGATCAGGACATATAATAAAATATATTTTTTAATTAAATTTAAGGGAGACCTCATACAAGAAACCTTGAAAAATTTGCATTATTTAAACGTTATTATTAGTTAAAGTAAAATAAAAAATAGGTATCCGTACGCAGACGGTGCCAAATTTTTTGTTAGGTTTTGAAATTGCTTTGGCATGGTTATTGTTGTTATTTACCATAATGTTTTTAAAGTTCTGCACCCATATTGTGGGGGCTCGAACTTGGCCAAGTTATTCTATCATTCTACCAGAATAATCTATATTTTTAAAATAAAATACACACCTAAGCATTACGAGTATGGCATAGGCTAGGAAAAAAAAATTTTACCCGTCCAACACAAAAAGGCCAATGTCAAATACTTTATTAGCTTTTGATAGAGGCAATTATTGGTTAGCTAATCGACCTATTTGTCTAGGACGCGTAATCCTAGTAATAATTACGCGCGAAACAGCAGATCGGAGAGTTTTCTGCTAATACTGAAATAATTTGTAAAAAAAATATTGGAGTTAAGTAGAAAACCTTTATATCTATTAACCTATTAACTCTATTACTTATTTTATGAAAAAAAATCAAGTTGATCTCTTAGCCGCGTTCTTGAAAAGAACGTTTGAAAACCAAAAAAAAGAGGGTGGAAAACATTTTTTTAGACTTAATTATAAATCTTAGTATATTGTTTATAAGACCTAGATAAAAGATCAATAAATCAAATATATTTTTTTTTATTTTATGAGTCCGTATTTGTTCAAAAAAATCCACGAAAATCTGACTTTGTTCATGTTTTAGGCTCAGGTACAGACTTAAGTTTAAAATCGTATATTAGAGACAAACTCACATATTATTCCAAAATGATTAACTATAGCAACTAATATAGGACCCATTTGCAAATAAATTATATGTTCGAAGGCCAGAACAAATAAACCGTACAAGTCACACGCGCCCAAAAAGCTGGGACAAAGCTGGATCCACGTCACTTTTGATAAAGAGTCGTCTAGTCGCCTATGCGAGTCTCGCTCAATTTGTATTCGTATCTCAAACACAATTAATTTCGTCCCCTAGTCTGACCCATTTGGAGACTCTACTCCTTCGTTCAACGCTTTTAAAAGGAATGTCTTACTGTTTGTCTTGCTAAAGTTGAAGGTGCTGTACACTCTTAATAAAGAAAAATATATATAATCCATCCATCCATCAGCCCGTTTCGTCCACTGCTGGACATAGGCCTTTCCAGGATTTCACCACTCTTGGCAGTCCTCCTGGAAGAAATGCCCATACTCACACACGCTGGGCAGGCGGGTTGGTGAGCGCGGTGCCGAAACCCTTGCACCAGTGACGCCACTGCCCGTCACCAGTCTGTTTTAAATAAGGCTCGGCAATTGGGGATGGATATTCCGCCATCCATCGGTCCCAGGCAATAGTGTGCCGCCTGGATTTGCCTGAGAGCTGTTCTCTTACTCTCCCCCGAATAACTTCGGGAGGATTTGCGAGTAATATATTATATATAATACTCGTCATCATTATCATTATTATCATCTTCATCATCATCATCATCATCATCATCATCATCATCATCATCATCATCATCATCATGATCCTCATAAAGGCACATTCATACGATCTTAAGCCAATGGATTGCATGCCCGCTTCACAGTGTTATCCGTCAATCAATTTGGTGGCACCAAGTAGGGGTCTGTCCAGAGATCGATGTACTTCTGACCGCTATCCCCCATGACGCTATAATATATAATAAATAATAATATATAAAATGAATTACTTAAAAAAAGCTAAAATTATGCAAATTCAATAACATAAATTCTTCCAAAACAAAACCACTTGTATTCATATTGATTCATGACTAATCAATATAAACACAAGTGATTGTAGAATGAATTTGGTTTTGTTTTGTGAGGATTTATTTTTCAATCAAAGGAAGTCATGATTGTTGTTGTTGTTGTTGTTGTTGTGACTTTTATTACACGTGCTTGTTGTTACTGGTGCGGCGAGAATTAGAGAACCCGTCATCGTGGCTTCTTTTGAATATTTCAGTTTTTATTTCCATATTAATCTAACATTACCCAAAGCGATAGCTGGGTAGACTCCGAGTTTTTGGACTTTACCCATAGAGCTTGGATAATTCTAAGTCTACCCGGGTAAACCCAGTTTTAAGAAGAAAGAAAGAAAGAAAGAAAGAAAATTTTACCCATCCTTATAGCATTATCCGTAACATATAAATGAGTATTCCGACAGTTCCTTATTTTTTGTTCCCTATGGAACTGTACAGAGAGATATTAATCTTAAAAGAAAATATTTTCCTTTAAGAAATTCCATTATAGAAGAACAGAACATTTTAGGACTTGATAAATATCAACGTGATTTTGTATAAAAACATGCGTTATTTCTTTTACAAACAATTCCAAATCTCGAAACCTTACACGTAATATCCTCTCATCTTACTCTTATACTTTTTTTGTCCACGTCTTTACACAAGTATCCCATGTTTATTCGAAGAGAGATACAACGAAATGAATATTCGACCACAAAACCAAGTTATTCCTAAAGGTTAG
The DNA here is from genome assembly GCA_910592155.1 of Ypsolopha scabrella. Taxonomy (NCBI): domain Eukaryota; kingdom Metazoa; phylum Arthropoda; class Insecta; order Lepidoptera; family Ypsolophidae; genus Ypsolopha; species Ypsolopha scabrella. Next base: position 13,327,541 of record OU342982.1, read on the forward strand.
TTGTTCTAAAGTAAATCTTATTTAGATGTCATAAGATCTCGGAATATATGGATGAGATATTACATAATTTTGCGTAAAGTAGGGTTCGACTTTGATTGATTGAACCCGCTTTGTACGATTGCTTGGCATATGTTTTTGGGATCTGCTATTGAAACGAGAAATTGGTTCCTTCAAATGTTATATATTCAGCGAGAACGGCCTACACAGAACTACTACAGCACGTTTAGTTTACATATTCTAAGAATGTCTCCAAAAAAATACGTCTTCTGAAGCCTGATTGTCGGTCTGTGCGTCGGTGGCATAATAAATGTATTGTGTGGGTGGACAAGTATTTTATATCACTATGACATTAGACTACAAAATAGAAATTCTATTCTGAAAACTCATGTGCCCTCAAATGTAATTTCAGTTACATTACATCTACGGCACCCGCAAAGTACATTGCATAGTTATGTCCTTGACGCAAGATGTTGGTATTACCAGCAGAACTTCAAGACGTTACCTCATTGGTTATATGAATATCAACCGATCTGTTGACCTGCCGAAATCATTGTAGGTAGTTATGCATCCTCATGGCATTATCTCCATACAAGGTTAAACTGCATTATTGCAGTTTACTACATTGTTGCGAGCCTTTCTCTAGAATGATGACGATGCAAGAGGATGTTTACGCTCCAGCTACCGTGAGAGCGGCCTATGTCACGTATCGATATGAAACAAAGAAGCTTTTGTAGTTAGTTCTAAGCCAGACTCCGTTCAGAATAAACGTCTAAAAATAAGTTCATTTTGTCTTTTTAAAGTGCATTATTGCAGTTTACTACATTGTTGCGAGCCTTTCTCTAGAATGATGACGATGCAAGAGGATGTTTACGCTCCAGCTACCGTGAGAACGGCCTATGTCACGTATCGATATGAAACAAAGAAGCTTAAAGTGCATTATTGCAGTTCACTACATTGTTGCGAGCCTTTCTCTAGAATGATGACGATGCAAGAGGATGTTTACGCTCCAGCTACCGTGAGAACGGCCTATGTCACGTATCGATATGAAACAAAGAAGCTTAAAGTGCATTATTGCAGTTCACTACATTGTTGCGAGCCTTTCTCTAGAATGATGACGATGCAAGAGGATGTTTACGCTCCAGCTACCGTGAGAGCGGCCTATGTCACGTATCGATATGAAACAAAGAAGCTTAAAGTGCATTTTTGCAGTTCACTACATTGTTGCGAGCCTTTCTCTAGAATGATGACGATGCAAGAGGATGTTTACGCTCCAGCAACCGTGAGAGCGGCCTATGTCACGTATCGATATGAAATAAAGAAACTTAAAGTGCATTATTGCAGTTCACTACATTGTTGCGAGCCTTTCTCTAGAATGATGACGATGCATGAGCATGTTTACGCTCCAGCAACCGTGAGAGCGGCCTATGTCACGTATTGGTGAAACGGAACGTTTCCAACAATAAAAATAAAGCTGTCACTTTTTGACACATAACCCTCTGGAGAAACAAAATGTGTGATTACGTGGTCACTTCACTATTTTAAGCTTTTGTAAAATTCTATAATTACTCAAATAAAGGTCTATATTCATATCAGCGCATCTACAGTTTTATTAAACCTTCAGCTCACCAGCTTAGAGTCAATACATGGTCCTTCGCAAAAAGGCCGTATTTGAGGAAGATTATCAAGAAAGAACAAAGCTGAATACCAACCTGAACAACTTCAGTACGAGGTAGTGAGGTAGACAACACCATGAAGCGTGTTCCAGTGTCCCTGTGAAGCCCCTCTTTGTGGTCATTGTGAATTATCATCATCGCAGAGTTCTGATCTTCAGCAAACAAAGCGCTTGTCTTCGTATAATTCAAAATCTTCATTGAACACTGGAGTTCCTGTACTGCTCTTACCATTGTTGTTGATTCACGTCGTTGAAAATCACCGTATTTCGTCAATCAAAGCAGATGTTTTTATGAAATTTACAATTTTCATTACAAGAGGCTCGGATAACCTAACATATTCAACAAAAATTTTCAAAAAAGCCAAGACAGGCACAGATCATCGTCAGAAATAGCAGGCATAGTATCTTGACAGTCATCAAAAAATGTAAGCTTGTTCCATTATTCCTTTTTTAGCCTTATTTCATAACCTTACCTAATTCAGTATCTGTTCTTTCCCGTCCAACTCATTCCTTTGTTTCTCTTTGTAACATACAGGTGTTATCAACTTTATGGCTTCAATTCTTCAATATTATTAAGTTAAGTAGCAAGATGACACACTTAATTGTATAAAATCATAGATAAGTCTCAGGATTTTATGTTGCAATTGACATTTTAAAACAAAAAACCTTGAGTTTACTTGCATATTTCAAACCTTAATTCATCAAGATAGCATTTGCACATTTGCCTATTGTGAGATTTGGTTATCTTAAGACTCTTATTTAGTTGCACACATACTTTCTGCTTTTGTACATAATGGCAGAGGCCAAACTGAGTACACTTACTAAAAAAAGAAGCTCACTTAAAACAAAACTTACTCAATTTACAAACTTTGCAAAGTTAGTAGGTAGTAACAAAGAATTAAGTGATGTGCAAGTCATCGAGCTTAAGTTGCGCTTTGATAAAATGGTTAACTTACACACAGAATATGATGTGTTACAGACGGAGATGGAACTGTTGTCAGCGAATGCTGAACCTTATTATGCAGAACGGGAGCAGTTCGACACAGACTACTTTGGTATAGTCGCTTTCGTGGAGAATTTGCTGGGGTCCGCTAAGCAGGTTTCAAAATCAAATACTACAGATGTTGTGTCTGAGGCTGAGGTGAGTTCATGTGCACACTCGAATCAAATTGGGAAATTACCTCAGATCGATATGCCAAAATTTTCTGGAATGTATTGTGACTGGCTTGAGTATAGGGATACATTTAAATCTATGGTTCATCTAAACAAAAAGTTGGATGATATCACAAAATTTCATTATCTTAGGGCATCACTTCAAGGAAGTGCAAAACTAGTTATCAAAAAGGTAAATTTTACTGCGGAAAACTACAATATAGCGTGGAACCATCTCTGCGACAGATTTAATAACAAACGCAGACTTGTCAGCAATCATGTACAAGCCCTTTTTGAAGTAGAGTCTATTCAAAAAGAATCCAGTAAATCACTTCGATATCTTATCGACACAATAACTAAGAATCTACAATCCCTGGCTCTAATGGATCAACCAGTAGAACACTGGGACACTCTTTTGATACACATGATGTCGATGAAATTAGATAGCACGTCTAACAGAAAATGGGAAGAATTTAGAAATAAATTAGAAAATCTTCCTAAATTAGAAGATTTCATTAAATTTATAGATAATAGAGCAGATTTCTTAGAGACTATAGAGAACAGTAAATACAAAAATCGTCAAAATGAATTTCCGGGACCACAAAACGCAAAAAAAAGCCTTGTAGTAGCACAAAGTAAACAAAGCAGTAAATATTCTTTATCCTGTCCACTCTGTCATAAAGAGCACTTCTTGTTCAGCTGTGAAGCTTTCAGAAATCTACCCGCAGAAGCTCGGATGAAGGAAGTAGTAAACGCCAAAGTTTGTCTTAACTGTCTGCGTCCGGGTCACTTAGAAGCAAAGTGTAGATTGAGTCATTGCAAATATTGCAAAGCTAAACACAATACTCTTCTTCATGTTCACAATGAACCTGAAAATTCTACAAACAATGTTGCGTTATCATCAGATATTTCTCTTCAATCAAATCAGCCTTCTAATAGTCGTGTTGTTTTACTGTCTACAGCCCTTGTGAAGATCAAGGATAGCAAAGGAAAACCGCACACTGCCAGAATTTTACTGGACAATGGTAGTACCGCAAACTTTATAACCAAGAACTTCTGTCGTAAACTACAGTTCAATACCACTAATGCTACATCTAGGGTGCTAGGTATAAGCAATCAGGTATCAAATAGTTCACAGTCTTGCTCATTCAAATTAGAGTCTTTAAATGGGGACTATTCGATAAACGTTGACTGCTTTGTATTGCCGGAAATTACATCCTCTTTACCAAACACATACATAGACACAAAAGAATTAGATATACCTACAGGAATTTGTCTTGCCGACCCTTCATTCAATGTTCCATCTTCAATTGATGTTCTACTTGGAGCAGAAATCTTCTGGGGCATAATCGGAGCAAATCGATTGAGTTTAGGTAAAAACAAACCATTACTATACGAAACAAAATTTGGTTGGCTTATTGCAGGTGCAGTGCATCAACATAATAATAATTCTGAAGTGTGTCTATTCACAGACAACAATGACACATCTGTAGACCTGACACGATTCTGGGAATTAGACACTATTTCTTCAAAGCACAATCTTTCACCAGATGAGCGTAAATGTGAGCAGATATTCAATGAAACAACACACAAAGACTCCGATGGTCGATTTGTTGTATCAATACCGCTTAAGGAGCCGCAAACAGTACTAGGTGACTCTTATAACATGGCTAAACGGCGATTTTTGTCTCTCGAGCGTAAGTTTGAAAAAGATTTACAGTTTAAGTCGCTATATGTTGAGTTTATGGAAGAATACCTCAACCTAGAGCACATGTCAGAAATAACTTCACATTCAGAACAATCATACACACTCCCACATCATGGAATACTTAGGGATTCAAGCACTACAAAATTACGAGTAGTGTATGACGGGTCGGCAGCCAGTACTTCTGGAAAGTCCTACAACAGCATACAAATGGTTGGGCCAACTGTACAAGACGACCTGCAGTCCATCTTGCTACGGTTTCGCCAGCACAAGTATGTTATTACAGCAGATATAGCGAAATTCTATCGGCAAATCAAAATCAATGAAGAATTTCGCAATCTTCAACAAATATTATGGAGACCAAATCCCACAGAGCCTATTAAAGTATACACTCTTAATACAGTTGGCATCAGCGCCATTCTTAGCAACTAGGTGTCTTGTAGAGTTGGCCCATAATTGTGAGGATACACAAGCACAGCAAGCAATCTTACATGACTTTTACGTCGACGATTTCTTATCGGGTGGAAATTCTATTGCAGCCACAGTTCAACTTTGTCGCAATGTCAAATCAGAGCTGGATTCAGCTAAATTTGAGCTACGTAAGTGGAAATCAAACAGTAAAGAAATATTACAAGCTATTCAGGCAGACTGCCCAGTGTCAGATTCACTTAATCTTAGCTATGAATCATCAAAAACGTTAGGCCTTCACTGGAAATGCTATGAAGATAACTTCACATTTTCTATAAACCTAAATCATAGCGGTAAAGTAACAAAACGTCATATTTTATCCACAATTTCGCAAATATTCGATCCCCTTGGTCTTGTAGTGCCTTGTATTGTTGAAGCCAAATTTATTATGCAGCAACTGTGGATAGAAAACTGTTCCTGGGACGAACCTGTAAAAGAAAGTATTTATAAAGCTTGGTATAATTTTGAAAACACATTACCTTACCTGAATGACATACAAATCCCAAGGTGGATTTCATGCGATACACCACAACTCATACAATTACACATTTTCTCAGATGCCTCGGAACGAGCCGTAGGCACGACAATATTTTTACGCTCTGTAACAGCAAACGGATTAGTAAGCGTTCATCTTGTCACTTCTAAAAGTAAAGTGGCACCTATCAAAACGGTGACTATACCACGTCTTGAACTTTGCGGTGCATTGATGGGAGTAAGACTGTGTTCTAAAGTACTAAATTCGCTTACCTTAAAAATCGATGATTGTATTTTTTGGTGTGACTCCACCATTGTTTTAGGATGGCTAGCTTCTTCCCCCTCTGATCTTAAACCCTTTGTAAGAAACAGAGTGTCGGAGATACAGGATACTTTCGCTACAAATAAATGGCGTTACGTACCTTCTCAGCTTAATCCAGCAGATCTCGCCTCTAGGGGTTTGAGTGCCGATCAGTTAGCTTCCTCCTCTATGTGGTGGTCAGGTCCTCAATTTCTGAAAGAAGATTCTACTGAATGGCCAACATTTCCAAATTCAGATGTAAAAAATCAGCAAAATTCTCATTATGTTTTTGCAGTTCAAAGCGAAACTACCGCTAAAACCGAAGTAGATTCAGCATTTTACACACTGGTCAACCATTTTTCAAAATTAAAGAAATTATTGAACTCAGTAGCTTACCTGTTCAGATTCATTCATAATAGTCGTAATGCCACGAAAACTAGTGGTATACTTACCTCGGCTGAGTTATCGTACGCTTTGAATTTTCTTCTTAGCATTTCTCAGCAGGAATCATTCCCTGAGGAATATAAAATTCTCAAGGCGGGCCGAGATCTTCCGCCGAAAAATCGGCTTTTGTCATTTTCACCCTTTATGGAATCAAAGGGCCTTATTCGTGTAGGCGGGAGATTGAGAAACTCTTTCTACGACTATAATGTTAAACATCCAATTTTGCTATGCAGTAAATCTCATCTTTGCCAACTTATCTTTGAACAGACTCATAAAGATTTATTTCATGCAGGACCCCAATTACTTTTAACCAATATACGACAAAACTACTGGCCTCTTAACGGAAAAAACTTAGCAAAAAAGACTGCACGTTTGTGTGTAACCTGTTGCAGGCAAAGGGCAGAAACAATTCAGCCTATAATGGGCAATCTCCCAAAACAGCGGATTCATTTAGACCATCCCTTCTTAGACACGGGTGTGGACTATGCAGGGCCAGTCATGATTGCAGACAGAAAAGGCAGAGGCTGTAAGGTCATAAAAAGCTTCATTTGTGTTCTGGTGTGCATGTCAACTCGAGCTGTGCATCTTGAGCTTGTATCAGATATGACCAAAGAGGCTTTCTTGGCGGCTTTCAGCAGGTTCATCGCACGTAGAGGTAAACCACGACAAGTCTTCTCTGACAATGGAACCACCTTTGTTGGCGCCTTTAATGAGTTAGCCAAGTTATTAGAGCAAGATATGACGAGAGATCTTGCAGATACCGGTATTAACGTTTCATTTATTCCCGCGTACACTCCACACTTCGGTGGGATATGGGAATCGGCGGTGAAGTCCGTTAAACATCATCTCCGCAGAATTCTGGGCCTAACCCATTTAACTTACGAGGAAATGGCTACTTGTCTTTGTCGAATAGAGTCCATTTTAAATTCAAGGCCGCTTGTACCATTATCCACAGACCCTTCCGACCTCGTTCCTTTAACCCCATCACATTTCCTAATCGGAAGAGTGATGACGCCGTTTGCAACTGATCCCGCAACTTCTGATGTGCCACCAACTAAGATCAGCCAACTACAAAGATTCAAAAGAATAGAAGTCTTGAGAAATCATTTTTGGAAGCGCTTCTCCGCGGAATACATCACGGAACTACAAAAGAAAACCAAATGGCATCAAAATCATGGAACTTTGGAACTGGGATCTTTGGTCCTAATCAAGGACCCTTCAACAAAACCTCTCCTTTGGCGCTTGGGACGTGTTACCCGCTTATTTTCAGGATCAGATGGTGTCAACCGGGTTGCTGAACTTCACACGAACAAAGGCACTATACGGCGAGCTTACAACACCATATGTCCTTTACCAATTTGCGTTGAAGCGGAACCACTTCAAGGCGGGGAGCATGGTGAAACGGAACGTTTCCAACAATAAAAATAAAGCTGTCACTTTTTGACACATAACCCTCTGGAGAAACAAAATGTGTGATTACGTGGTCACTTCACTATTTTAAGCTTTTGTAAAATTCTATAATTACTCAAATAAAGGTCTATATTCATATCAGCGCATCTACAGTTTTATTAAACCTTCAGCTCACCAGCTTAGAGTCAATACACGTATCGATATGAAACAAAGAAACTTAAAGTGCATTATTGCAGTTCACTACATTGTTGCGAGCCTTTCTCTAGAATGATGACGATGCAAGAGGATGTTTACGCTCCAGCTACCGTGATAACGGCCTATGTCACGTATCGATATGAAACAAAGAAGCTTAAAGTGCATTATTGCAGTTCACTACATTGTTGCGAGCCTTTCTCTAGAATGATGACGATGCAAGAGGATGTTTACGCTCCAGCTACCGTGAGAGCGGCCTATGTCACGTATCGATATGAAACAAAGAAGCTTAAAGTGCATTATTGCAGTTCACTACATTGTTGCGAGCCTTTCTCTAGAATGATGACGATGCAAGAGGATGTTTACGCTCCAGCAACCGTGAGAGCGGCCTATGTCACGTATCGATATGAAACAAAGAAACTTAAAGTGCATTATTGCAGTTCACTACATTGTTGCGAGCCTTTCTCTAGAATGATGACGATGCATGAGGATGTTTACGCTCCAGCAACCGTGAGAGCGGCCTATGTCACGTATCGATATGAAACAAAGAAACTTAAAGTGCATTATTGCAGTTCACTACATTGTTGCGAGCCTTTCTCTAGAATGATGACGATGCAAGAGGATGTTTACGCTCCAGCTACCGTAAGAGCGGCCTATCACGTATCGATATGAAACAAAGAAGCTTTTGTAGTTAGTTCTAAGCCAGACTCCGTTCAGAATAAACGTCTAAAAATAAGTTCATTTTGTCTTTTTAAAGTGCATTATTGCAGTTTACTACATTGTTGCGAGCCTTTCTCTAGAATGATGACGATGCAAGAGGATGTTTACGCTCCAGCTACCGTGAGAACGGCCTATGTCACGTATCGATATGAAACAAAGAAGCTTTTGTATTTAGTTCTAAGCCAGACCCCGTTCAGAATAAACGTCTAAAAATAAGCTCATTTTGTCTTTTTTAAAAAGGTCCTTCCGTGGTCCTGTAAATTAACTAGGTAGTTACTGTTATTATTTTATTTATTTCTATTTTCCGTCTTGTCAAATATTTCCACTATTCGACTGATGACGACCCCATATTATTGTTCCACGTTTATATTGGGAATGAGGTGCGATCCTCAACTTTACGCGAATGTGTGAAATAACAGTTACCAAAGGTAGGATGTGCAAAAACACGTAAAAACTTTTTCAGTACTGTGAAATTATAATGTGAAGAAAATGTAACATTTTAGCAAAATAATATTTCGTAGAACTAAAATAAAATGATATTCTTTAAAAAAATTGTCGCCATTTGTTTTGATGATCAATCACTCATGGGTTCACCAAATTCATTATCAATACCAAATAGTGACAGATTTATCAAATAAAATCGAAAGATTCATTCCATATCATTTATAAAACAATTGAAAATAGATTCAACAAACAGTTCAAACAACTAAATCAGCGATCATTTAATTTTTTGGAGAAGCAATATTATTGATCAATAAACTTTTAGAAACATCAATAAGTACATAAAACGCAAAAATTTGGTAATTATTTTACTTGGTGATCTTAAGTACCTAATCAATCAATTCATTTGTACTCTTATGCAAACGGTACTTTTGAATTCCAATCCAATCGTGGAACAATAATACCATGGGCCAAAATCATCGCTTCCAGGTAGGTCCCATTTTAGTTTGGTCGTGATCTGATGTTGGTCTGCCTTCCGAGATAGGCAGCTAAACTCCTCAACGGATGATGACATTCACTCGATATTGAGGCAAATATCTCCCGCATTTTAAGCGATTTTTTATTTATTGGTATAGTTTGCTTCAAGGTAGGTCCCATTTTAGTTTGCTCGTAATCTGATGATGGTCTTCAGAGATAGGCAGTGGAACTTCTCAATTGGTGACAGAATATCACTCGAAACCTATTGCGGCAAACGCTTTGTACGAGGATGCTGATTGCAGGGTGTTATTGAAAATTGTCATTTACACACCTGACCTTCGATCCTGGCCTCATCACGATAGAACTCCTTAACGGATGACAGTAAATAATTCGAGATTTCGGGAATCACTTTGTATCAGTGTATTCATTGCAGGATATTACTTGAAAATTGTCATTATGGTACCTGACCTTCGATCCTGGGCTCATCAAAATAGAATAACTGTAAATTGCGGCAATTGCTTGTGTAGTGTGCTCATTCCAGGATATTTCTTGAAAATTATCATTATGGTACCTGACCTTCGATCCTGGCCTCATCACAATAGAATAACTGTAAATTGCGGCAATTGTTTGTGTAGTGTGCTCATTCCAGGATATTACTTGAAAATTATCATTATGGTACCTGACCTAATCACAATAGAATAACTGTAAATTGCGGCAATTGCTTGTGTAGTGTGCTCATTCCAGGATATTACTTGAAAATTGTCATTATGGTACCTGACCTGCAATCCTGGCCTCATCACAATAGAATAATTGTAAATTGCGGAAATTGCTTGTGTAGTGTGCTCATTCCAGGATATTACTTGAAAATTATCATTATGGTACCTGACCTTCGATCCTGGGCTCATCAAAATAGAATAACTGTAAATTGCGGCAATTGCTTGTGTAGTGTGCTCATTCCAGGATATTACTTGAAAATTATCATTATGGTACCTGACCTTCGATCCTGGCCTCATCACAATAGAATAACTGTAAATTGCGGCAATTGCTTGTGTAGTGTGCTCATTCCAGGATATTACTTGAAAATTATCATTATGGTACCTGACCTAATCACAATAGAATAACTGTAAATTGCGGCAATTGCTTGTGTAGTGTGCTCATTCCAGGATATTACTTGAAAATTGTCATTATGGTACCTGACCTGCAATCCTGGCCTCATCACAATAGAATAATTGTAAATTGCGGAAATTGCTTGTGTAGTGTGCTCATTCCAGGATATTACTTGAAAATTATCATTATGGTACCTGACCTTCGATCCTGGGCTCATCAAAATAGAATAACTGTAAATTGCGGCAATTGCTTGTGTAGTGTGCTCATTCCAGGATATTACTTGAAAATTATCATTATGGTACCTGACCTTCGATCCTGGCCTCATCACAATAGAATAACTGTAAATTGCGGCAATTGCTTGTGTAGTGTGCTCATTCCAGGATATTACTTGAAAATTGTCATTATGGTACCTGACCTTCGATCCTGGCCTCATCACAATAGAATAATTGTAAATTGCGGCAATTGCTTGTGTAGTGTGCTCATTCCAGGATATTACTTGAAAATTGTCATTATGGTACCTGACCTTCGATCCTGGCCTCATCACAATAGAATAAGTGTAAATTGCGGCAATTGCTTGTGTAGTGTGCTCATTCCAGGATATTACTTGAAAATTGTCATTATGGTACCTGACCTTCGATCCTGGCCTCATCACAATAGAATAATTGTAAATTGCGGAAATTGCTTGTGTAGTGTGCTCATTCCAGGATATTACTTGAAAATTATCATTATGGTACCTGACCTTCGATCCTGGCCTCATCACAATAGAATAACTGTAAATTGCGGCAATTGCTTGTGTAGTGTGCTCATTCCAGGATATTACTTGAAAATTGTCATTATGGTACCTGACCTTCGATCTTGGCCTCATCACAATAGAATAATTGTAAATTGCGGAAATTGCTTGTGTAGTGTGCTCATTCCAGGATATTACTTGAAAATTATCATTATGGTACCTGACCTTCTATCCTGGCCTCATCACAATAGAATAATTGTAAATTGCGGCAATTGCTTGTGTAGTGTGCTCATTCCAGGATATTACTTGAAAATTGTCATTATGGTAACTGACCTTTGATCCTGGCCTCATCACAATAGAATAATTGTAAATTGCGACAATTGCTTGTGTAGTGTGCTCATTCCAGGATATTACTTGAAAATTGTCATTATGGTAACTGACCTTTGATCCTGGCCTCATCACAATAGAATAATTGTTAATTGCGGCAATTGCTTGTGTAGTGTGCTCATTCCAGGATATTACTTGAAAATTGTCATTATGGTACCTGACCTTCGATCTTGGCCTCATCACAATAGAATAATTGTAAATTGCGGCAATTGCTTGTGTAGTGTGCTCATTCCAGGATATTACTTGAAAATTGTCATTATGGTAACTGACCTTTGTTCTTGGCCTCATTACAATAGAATAATTGTAAATTGCGGCAATTGCTTGTGTAGTGTGCTCATTCCAGGATATTACTTGAAAATTGTCATTATGGTAACTGACCTTCGATCCTGGCCTCATCGCAATAGAATAATTGTAAATTGCGGCAATTGCTTGTGTAGTGTGCTCATTCCAGGATATTACTTGAAAATTGTCATTATGGTAACTGACCTTCGATACTGGCCTCATCACAATAGAATAATTGTAAATTGCGGCAATTGCTTGTGTAGTGTGCTCATTCCAGGATATTACTTGAAAATTGTCATTATGGTACCTGACCTTCGATCTTGGCCTCATCACAATGGAATAATTGTGAATTGCGGCAATTGCTTGTGTAGTGTGCTCATTCCAGGATATTACTTGAAAATTGTCATTATGGTACCTGACCTTCTATCCTGGCCTCATCACAATAGAATAATTGTAAATTGCGGCAATTGCTTGTGTAGTGTGCTCATTCCAGGATATTACTTGAAAATTGTCATTATGGTAACTGACCTTCGATCCTGGCCTCATCACAATAGAATAATTGTAAATTGCGGCAATTGCTTGTGTAGTGTGCTCATTCCAGGAAATTACTTGAAAATTGTCATTATGGTACCTGACCTTCGATCCTGGCCTCATCACAATAGAATAATTGTAAATTGCGGAAATTGCTTGTGTAGCGTGCTCATTCCAGGATATTACTTGAAAATTGTCATTATGGTACCTGACCTAATCACAATAGAATAACTGTAAATTGCGGCAATTGCTTGTGTAGTGTGCTCATTCCAGGATATTACTTGAAAATTATCATTATGGTACCTGACCTAATCACAATAGAATAACTGTAAATTGCGGCAATTGCTTGTGTAGTGTGCTCATTCCAGGATATTACTTGAAAATTGTCATTATGGTACCTGACCTGCAATCCTGGCCTCATCACAATAGAATAATTGTAAATTGCGGAAATTGCTTGTGTAGTGTGCTCATTCCAGGATATTACTTGAAAATTATCATTATGGTACCTGACCTTCGATCCTGGGCTCATCAAAATAGAATAACTGTAAATTGCGGCAATTGCTTGTGTAGTGTGCTCATTCCAGGATATTACTTGAAAATTATCATTATGGTACCTGACCTTCGATCCTGGCCTCATCACAATAGAATAACTGTAAATTGCGGCAATTGCTTGTGTAGTGTGCTCATTCCAGGATATTACTTGAAAATTGTCATTATGGTACCTGACCTTCTATCCTGGCCTCATCACAATAGAATAACTGTAAATTGCGGCAATGGCTTGTGTAGTGTGCTCATTCAAGGATATTACTTGAAAATTGTCATTATGGTAACTGACCTTCGATCCTGGCCTCATCACAATAGAATAACTGTAAATTGCGGCAATTGCTTGTGTAGTGTGCTCATTCCAGGATATTACTTGAAAATTGTCATTATGGTACCTGACCTTCGATCCTGGCCTCATCACAATAGAATAACTGTAAATTGCGGCAATTGCTTGTGTAGTGTGCTCATTCCAGGATATTACTTGAAAATTGTCATTATGGTACCTGACCTTCGATCCTGGCCTCATCACAATAGAATAATTGTAAATTGCGGAAATTGCTTGTGTAGTGTGCTCATTCCAGGATATTACTTGAAAATTATCATTATGGTACCTGACCTTCGATCCTGGCCTCATCACAATAGAATAACTGTAAATTGCGGCAATTGCTTGTGTAGTGTGCTCATTCCAGGATATTACTTGAAAATTGTCATTATGGTACCTGACCTTCGATCTTGGCCTCATCACAATGGAATAATTGTGAATTGCGGCAATTGCTTGTGTAGTGTGCTCATTCCAGGATATTACTTGAAAATTGTCATTATAATAACTGACCTTCGATCCTGGCCTCATCACAATAGAATAATTGTTAATTGCGGCAATTGCTTGTGTAGTGTGCTCATTCCAGGATATTACTTGAAAATTGTCATTATGGTACCTGACCTTCGATCCTGGCCTCATCACAATAGAATAATTGTAAATTGCGGCAATTGCTTGTGTAGTGTGCTCATTCCAGGATATTACTTGAAAATTGTCATTATGGTAACTGACCTTCGATCCTGGCCTCATCACAATAGAATAATTGTAAATTGCGGCAATTGCTTGTGTAGTGTGCTCATTCCAGGATATTACTTGAAAATTGTCATTATAATAACTGACCTTCGATCCTGGCCTCATCACAATAGAATAATTGTTAATTGCGGCAATTGCTTGTGTAGTGTGCTCATTCCAGGATATTACTTGAAAATTGTCATTATGGTACCTGACCTTCGATCCTGGCCTCATCACAATAGAATAATTGTAAATTGCGGCAATTGCTTGTGTAGTGTGCTCATTCCAGGATATTACTTGAAAATTGTCATTATGGTAACTGACCTTCGATCCTGGCCTCATCACAATAGAATAATTGTAAATTGCGGCAATTGCTTGTGTAGTGTGCTCATTCCAGGATATTACTTGAAAATTGTCATTATGGTAACTGACCTTCGATCCTGGCCTCATCACAATAGAATAATTGTAAATTGCGGCAATTGCTTGTGTAGTGTGCTCATTCCAGGATATTACTTGAAAATTGTCATTATGGTAACTGACCTTCGATCCTGGCCTCATCACAATAGAATAATTGTAAATTGCGGCAATTGCTTGTGTAGTGTGCTCATTCCAGTATATTACTTGAAAATTGTCATTATGGTAACTGACCTTCGATCCTGGCCTCATCACAATAGAATAATTGTAAATTGCGGCAATTGCTTGTGTAGTGTTCTCATTCCAGGATATTACTTGAAAATTGTCATTATGCCACGGGAACTCAAATGAGGCAATCAGAGAGCTTACTGTAATCTACCCATTTTTCACAATTTAACCTGTCAACACTAAAAAGCGTAAAATACGAGTAAAGAACCTTTTTACAAAAAATAATAACCGACTTCAAATATTATAGCAGATATTCACTCCATCCATCAGCCCGTGTTCGTCCTGCTGGACATAGGCCTTTCCCAAATTTCGCCACTCATGTCGGTCCTCCGTCATCCTTATCCAGCCGGCCCTCTCAATGTCCTCCAGGTCGTCGGTCCAGCGGGCAAGAGGTCACTAAAAAGTTTAAAATAATTACATACTGACCGATGGTACCACATTACACTTTAGCTGACTTTTTTCTTCCTAAAACATATGTTATCTAGAAGTCGGCGCATTCCTTATGGTATAGAACACAAAAACCAATATGAGAGCGCTGATTTCTAGAGACCATGTGTTTCAGGAAAAAAGAAGTCGGCAAAAGTGTTACTTTCTAGTGAATTTCTGCTATAATATTTGAAGTCGGTTATTATTTATTTGTTAAATGTTTAGTTTTCAAATTATAATAATTTTAAAACGTACAAAAACATGGTGATCAAAGCAAATAACTCGAGAGTCCTCAAACGTGCAAGGATCAAAAGGGATGTCAGTGACCTTAGAACATCAAAGAATTGCTTTGAGAATGTTATTCAAATAAATAACAACACATAATAAAACATAAAACGTGAGGTGAATACACCCATTTAAATCATTTATACTGGAAAAAGAAATTAGACTTTTCAATGAATAAAATATATCTATTAAGAAATTTATTCACACGCATAAAAAAGTAAGATATCCGTCCATTTATTTAAAAATAAATGTATAACAGCTTTTATCGTTTTTTATATTCATTTTTAAGTGCGAGTCGGACCCGCGCACAGGGGCTTCCGTACCTTCACCTATTGTGTACGGGTACAGAACCCTAAAAACATGATGGTACATAACAACAACATAGACGCCGCAGCAACATTTAGGTGACAAATCCATCCATCAGCCCGTGTTAGTCCACTGCTAGACAGCCTTTCCCAAATTCGTCACTCTTGGCGGTCCTCCGTACTCCTCCACCCACAACGTCCTTCAGATACGCTTTGCTGTACGTGGTCTCCACTCTAACGCCCTTTGGACCCAACTGCCATCATGTTGACGACAAAATTATAAGGCGACAAAAAAATGGTAG
This sequence comes from Ypsolopha scabrella, assembly GCA_910592155.1. NCBI lineage: Eukaryota > Metazoa > Arthropoda > Insecta > Lepidoptera > Ypsolophidae > Ypsolopha > Ypsolopha scabrella. Next base: position 13,343,585 of record OU342982.1, read on the forward strand.
CGCCAGACAAACAACGGAACCCAAATTTTGATTATTTATTAATTTGTTTTATTGTATAAAAATGTTACCACAGTTGAAACATGAATGTATCACCGTCTTTAAGATAGAGCTGAAATAAATGACGTTAAAAAATTTCAGGGTTTATTATATTGAGGTAAGTTACGGGTTGGTTAATATGATCTCATTATGAAGTCAGTAATGGCTCTAACTTTATTGATATATCACTTATATTTATAAATTATTTACGTGACGTGCGCGAAGTGACCTAGATGCACACATACACAAGTAAGTGTGTGTGCAGTATGTCACAATATGTATAGGGGCCCCACTTGGGTGTCAATATTCACAGATTCTGTGAAAATTTTGAACTGGCTATCTATTACGGTTGAAGGTAGATCCCTGTGACAGACGGACAGATAGACAGCGGAGGCTTAGTAATAGGGTCCAGTTTGGGACCCTTCTAGTACGGAACCCTAAAAAGTGTGTTTATATTATACGGTCACACAAAATATTTTAATCAAACATATTATAATAATATTCATAAAGCAATAATAATTTACAGTTATATCACAGACTTATTATAATAGTTACTACTCTTAATAGTTATATCCATAAAAATCAAGGCATATTTCGGGTCCGATCTGGTTCGTAATATATCTTTACTAAAGTATAAATTGGCCAGATGAACAACAATTAGAATAGAAAGACAATAAATTTAAGAAATTAGTTGGAATATTATCACAGTCTGTAGCACTACAAGGCTTGAGATTCGTGATTATACCATAACTTGGTCATTAAGTTTTTCTTTACTTGTACCAAAAAACGTTCTTTCGAATGAATTTTTATCATTGGCAAGTACCGTATAGGTTCGGATAATTCGTCCGTGAAATATGAAATATGGCGCTTTTTTATACCGTTGAACAAAAATGAAATTGTCACTTCCGTGTTTACTTTTTTCAGATTGTCACCTTAATTTGACAACAAAGTAATACGATTTTCACGATGAGGTAAACAGAACCCTAAAATTTGACTTTAAGTATACTTCTAACGCCCTCACATCCAGAAGGCACTCTTGGAATATCAGATCGATTTTTCGGTCCATCTAAAGTATTAAAACATGGAAGCTTGAAAGACTTATTTGGTATAATGTTATGGCATTTTGTGAGAACCGAAATTTTAAAGGACTTCTTGCTTTTTACGAGTAGCCATAACATACACGAGTAGGTAGACTATTTCCAATTTGTTTTGGGCCACGTGTCTGACCAAATTAGGCCATACTACCCCCGAGAGAAACCTTTATAGCTTTATTTGCATAGCTGGTTGGATGTTATGATGTTGTTTAGAACATTATGTATTTGTGAATAGAATGAAGCTCTTTATTTTTTTCTACCGACTGCGACGAAGAAAGTATTTCATATCATTTGTCTGTGTGTATGTTAGTTTCGCCCATATTGCTTAGGGTCGTTGAATTGTTCAGTTCAAGTCACAAGCTAAATGATATATGCAAAAAAAACATTTTAAAGCTTAAACCCTGAAAAGATTTTATAAAAGAATAGCTTTTACCCGCGGTTTCACCCACGTTAAATTAGTTTTTGTGTACTCCTATAAAATCAGTCAATATTATTCGGACTGTTACCTACGGTAAACACAGCTGGTGAAATGTGTGTGTTATGCGCCTCTGTTTCCCATTTTGTATGTCTCTTTTATATCTTTTCCATGGGAACAAAGAAAAAAAGTAGTTTTTGTCCTTTTCTCTATCTAGAACATTATTTGGGCAAAGTTTCATCCCAATCGGGTTAATATGTACAGCGTGAAAGGGTGACACATCACTTTTCTATAGAAACTTGAAACCTCATTTTCATCCCATGGGAACTGATTTATGGGATAAAAAGTAGCTTATGTTGTATTCCAGGTCTAGAACTACATTCGTGCAAAATTTCAACCCAATCGGTTCAGTAGTTACGACATGAAAGAGTAACGAACATTTATCCATCCATCCATACATCCAAACTTTCGCATTTATAATATTAGTGGGAGTGGGAAGTGGGATGGGATAAAACCCAAAAAATATTTTGTGGAAACGACGACGAACTCTGTGTCGGTGTTGAAAGGCATAAAAGGGAAGGGTCTATTCATAAATGCGCCCTGATTGATAGTATTTCAGTCTATGTAGCGGCGCGTACCGCTACTACTTTTCTACGGACTGGTTCTTTATCGGTGCGCTTCCTCAAATGACTTAAGTGTATATGTTCGATTGAAGATTTATTCAATTTTAGGTTTTTTGAAACGGTGTTATGTTCCAATCGAAGTCTCCGGTGATCGCGCAGCGTAGCGTAGACACTTCTATTTTAAAAGCCTCCAACCGGGCTCACTAGTTCCGTAGTCGGTTTTTTTTTGTTATGTAACTTTTACATTTCGACATTGAAACTTTAAATTAAAATTATATCCAATGGAAAGAACTAGAGCTTGTACAAAATGCGTTTGATTTTGGTCGCCTTTAAGGATAACACTAAGAAACTAAACATTTACGAAAGTAAACGTCCAAAAGATTGGAGGCTAGAAAAATCAAAATTCTGTAAGTGTAAATGTTTGAAATTTTTGAGTTCATATTTTATCTTAAGCTCTACTGTCATGCATGTGTATTATTTCAGAAGTTTATCTTTGTTTTCTTTCATATAGTTTTTAAATATTTTAATTGCGAAGGATGTATACATTTATAAGGAATGTACATCAGAACTGTACCTATAATATCTCCCACCATCAATGTTTTATGTATTTTCTGCAAATGTATCTAATTAAATAAATAAATAAATAAATTCTCTATAAATGGACGGATGATTGAATATCAGAGTCTCAGCATTACGGTTCTTTCTATAACCCTTTTTTGCAACCTCGTCTTGGGGCCTTTCTAAACAGAAAAAGAAGAAGCTGTTTGTGTCAGAGATCAAACCATCAATTATTTAAGTGGATAATTCTTATGTCGACTCTTTACTCAATCGCAAAAGTAGGCATCAAAGATCAATGGTAGCCGTAGATATCATAATAATATGTCAGTGAAGGCAGCGCTTTCGCTTACGAGGTATTGATAATTTGTATAATTACGATCAAGTTACCATTAACATGAACAATAACTGACAACAAATAATGAACCATTAAAAAGGGTAAAAGTCTAAAAACATAGTTAAAATTATCCTTCATTTTCGGAAGTGATGTACAAGTTCTGAACATGCGAGATGCGAACAAAAACGTATCCACTTCAAAAATATACTTTAACCGTAAACTAGATAAGCACGGAACAAATAAGGTATATGTATGACTATTGCACAAGTTGATAGCATTAACCATCTCGGAAAAAACAGAACATATGACAAGACAAATGAAAGTTCCTCTTTGTCGGCCACAGAGGGAACTAGTTTCTTCTATGTTGTCAGTTTGGAAAAAATTAGGACGCTATACCCTCAAGGGGGTAATTCCGGAGAAACAATCGAATCGAGATCTCTAAAACTCGATCTAAAAATGTATGGAGTTCGACTGATAAAATGGGTTTTTACGGTCGACAAGGCTAATTCGACAGACTGAGAATAGGCCTTTAGGTTATACCTACCATTTGTGGTCACACCATATATACTGCGAACAAAAAGGTACACTACAACCAAAATATTAATTCCCACCTGTCACCGCGTCGAACTCTTTTTTGCCAAGCTGTACATCGTTTAGTAATCTCACTTCCATGGAACCATACATTTATGAGTACAATCCGTTTGAAAAGCTATTAGGATAGGACCTTGCCATACCTGATACGTATGCGTTAGCAACGTTGATGGAAGTGCGTGAGGAATGAGATGTACTTAGTGTGCTAACCCACACAGGTATCAGGTATGACAAGGTCCTATCCTAGTAGCATCTGAAACATATAGTAAAGATTTATGACAGGTTTTGTTTCTAATTAATAATGTAGAACACAAAGAAGATTATACTTTTAACTTTCAATAATGTTAAGAGTTGTTTCGCAAGCTCTAATTCGCGGCCGTCGGTGTTTCCTGTTTGTTCAGAAGTTCATTATACTCATAAAACAAGGAAGACTATAAATCAAGCACTTCACTTCTAAATTATCAAACTTGAGCCATTATTAAGACACAATATTAATTGCCGTACATTATTCTCATTTGTTCAGGTGGCGACTTTACAAATAAATAATTGGTACAAAACTAAAAACCTTTTCGAGATTGGCTTTCTGAGCATCGTATATTTTTTTAGAATTAAATCATTATCAAATAAAGAGATTTTTTTTTATTTAAAAGTTGGTAAACACCGTATTTTAAAAACCATTACCTTTGCTTTCAAGTTCATTCCGTAATTTAAAAAATCAACTGTTATTTCGTTGACATTGACAGCGAACATAAACATGCCAAGTTTTTTTTTAAATAATCCCTTGGCAATGAACATCGAGTTTAAAATCCTCAGTTGTGACTTACGTTCTTTTAGAATAAGTGAATAATAAAAAATTAAAATAAGCATTAAAAACACACAATAAAACAAAATAAAAAATACGTAAGCTTTATTTTTACGCAGACTTTCAATATAAATATTGAAAACAAATGGTTACCTGAAATGAAACGATGTCGATTGTGAACAATTTGTAAGATATTTATCTGGAATAAAGGAAAGTTGAAATGTAATAAACACATCATATGCATAATAAGACTATTTTTTTACCTTTCATTATTACGGTGACAATTCGTTTTTAGTTTCTTTGACCATCTTCCTCAAATAAGTAGTTAGAGTTATGCCTGGCCAATACCGCACCGGATGGAAAACGTAGATAAGACGTAAAATGAAGAGCGCTCGCCCATAAACTGGGAGACTTAAAAGCACGCGAGGCGTAAATCTGTCTTTCCAGAGACTTCCACGAAAATCTACATCTACGAATATACAGAGTGACTTTTAAACTAACTCCAATAATTTAATATTTTGTAGAAGAATAAAAACTGGTTTTATGAAAACCATACAAAATTATATTATTTTTTTTTAAGTTCTATTAAGGCTCTATTGGAGGTTTTTAGAAAATCCAAGGAAATCATGGTCGTCTGAAGAGATAAGATAATTAGATCGCACGATGTTATTTTAAATATTAATCCCACTGTTTTAGGCTACTTTAAATTTGTTCCGTGCGGGAATGCCTAAGATAACCATAAATTTCATTTCCAAGTTAAATTTTTAGTAATGTTTTGTCTTCTTATTTTAATTCGTTTTACATTTAAAATATGTTCTTCTAACGTTTCATAATAACCTCTAAAATTATCGGGGTTTGTTAAAAATCACCTGTATAATACTGCGACCGTTACTGCACAGCAGAAAATAAATAGTCGTACAAAAGTAGAATAATTTGGCCAAGTGCGATTCGGACACGCGCACAAAAGATTTCGTACCATCCCATGATAGCCCTAATATAATTATGGTAACTGACAATATAACAATATACATGCCAAATATCAAGGCTACAATAAACAAGCCGCTAAAATGATTGCGCCTGACAATAAATTTGGCGCCGTCTGCGAACGGAACCCTACTCTTTATTATTTTTCAATTTACTTAAGAGTATGTCCTACAACTATGTCCTACGACTAAATTTAAAAGTTGTAGGTACGAGTATTTTCGCCTTTAAGTAAGAGCCAAAACCAATTACGTTTAAATAATACAACTTTTTCAAGATTTCGACCACCCTAATTTTTTTTTTTATTAATGTATCCGTAACACGTATTCTGTAAAAATTTAATTTTGTAGCTGTTGACCCCTGCGACAGACGGACAGACAGCGGAGGCTTAGTAAAAGGGTCCCGTTTGGAACCCTTCGGGTACCTAACCCTAGAAACTGCGTTATGACTTACATAAATTTACAGTAATTTCCAAGTGTTACACTCGTTAATCTACTGCCTCACTTAATATTTCCTCGCATTAATTTGCTATGGCGTAGCAAGCGCTACGACTCTACAGTTTTTCTCTTTCGTAGATCCGCGACTGGAATGTTTAATATCTAACATGCTTTCGATCTCCGAAATGTATCGTAATATACTGGCCCATATCTTTTAAGGCTGCTCATTCATCTAAACTGCGTTTGAAAACGTTTCTGAATGGTTTAAGCTTTTATTATGATTATCATAAAATTTCGAAATAAATGCGATTATTTTTTATTTACGTGCGAATATTTCTTTGGAATAATTGTACAGTATGATCCGTAAGGAATGTAGTTCAATTAAAAGATAACAGTAAATTTACAATTGGTATAAAATAATGCGCGTCCGCGACAAAATCTTTACATTTTTTGATAGAATCCCCGAGGAATTACTCCAAATCCTTTAGTGTTAAGTAGGTCTTAACCCAGATTCGTTTAATTTAGGAACCCGCCAGAGAGGATAATTGTAGGTCGACTTAAGCAAGACCTCGGTAAACTCTGGTCTTTTCACCGATCAATGTACCAAATAAAAGTATTTTTCTCAAAATAATACGTTCATAATTTAAAGAACCTTGTTCGAGATAAATCGATCTTAACGGAGTGATGAATAACAAACAATCAGCGGCCGCTAATATTAGTATGAAAATTCATATTAATCTGTCGTGTAACGTGTTATATTCATTATGTTATCCATATTCGGAACACAGTCGTATAATATAGTAGCAGACCTAACATTAATAATAAACGCATAGAGCCGACACGTGGCAATTTTAGCTCAGTGAACTTCGGGCTAGTTTAAATATAAATATTGCTTGTTTCCAAACAAAATATACACTAAAAATTAGTTTAGGAATCAATTAATATGTTCCAAGCATAAGCCAGCCAAAACAAACCATTTTTATACGTTTCTTCCACCATGAAGCCTAAATATAGCTTATTTTTTGTATGGAAACTTGCCACGCTATTTAATCCTTATGTTTGGTCTGCTACTTAGTAATAATTATATGTCTGTGATTCGGAATGAGATTTTGTGACGCTTACTTACCAACAGTTTGAATGAACAAAAAGGTGCAAAGTGCAAAGAGGTTACGGGCTGAATACAAAAGAGTTAACGCAAAAAAAAACATGGCGCGCGAACCGTGAAAAGAAAAATGTTTTAATTTACAAAGTTTTGTTTGAATATTTACACACATGAACATATAATATACATTGCTTAAGAAAAGTACTATACAAGCTTTAGCCACAATGAGCGATTTACCGACACGCGGAAATCGAGAAAAAAAACTTAGTTCCAAATGTCTCAATAGAAGGCGCTGATAAGTCTTCGGATTTTTTTTAAATTGATTACTTACTCAGAAGAAGTACAAGCTCTATGATTACCTACCTAATCTTTGGTCGCAAGAATATGTCAAAGAAAAAAAAAATAATCTGACCTTTTATCAGAATAAGGTTAAGTACATAATCATTGCATTGCATTTTATTTATTGTTCTATTTGTACGTATGTTTACGAGTGGTTTGTGTTACAAAAAAAGATCCTAATATTGTAATAAATAATAAATGGCACGTAAAGCGACGCATCAGTGTTGCCAATTTCTAATTCCCAATGTTGATCAGCGCCATCTAGTTCAATTTAAAGAAATATTATTAATGTCATGGTAAATTCCTCATTGGGCATTGATGGACTCACGCTCAGAATACAGAATAAACGTCTCACGTAACCAGGTTGGACAATCAATGTCTAACTTGGCGGCCGCTGCAGCAATCTACTATTTATTATTTAAGGCGGGTCCCCCAGCAAAATGGTGTGCGAAGCCCTTTCTTGCTTCCTTTTAACTCGTTTGTATATAGACATAAAAAATACTACACTTATATCCAATAAATTTTCGTGCAGTTTTGTGCCATTTGGAGACGCAGCGATCATCGTAACAGATTTTGATTTTGATATCCCTTTGCCGTGTGCGCTGATATAAACGTTATTTCAATGCCTTTTCCGTCGATATTTGTACCGACACAAATCGAGTTGCTAATTTAGGTCGGGGATCCCCCTTAACGTTAAAGTATACCCGTTATAGGGGATAAACCTTAAGGCGACTATCACTGCTGGTAGCATTGGGTGCATCCATCTTACTCTTTCATACGACTCTTCCATACTGACCTCTCCGACATTCGAAGCTGCGAAAGCGCTCAAATATACCTAAATAAATGATTACAATGATCATAGCTAAAACTTTTGAAAACTAATCAAGAGAACTCATTTGTTGTTATTTGTCATCTTCAATTTGACTAAGTTTCAATTTGTTTCTTTGCATACTTAATTAAATAGGTTCTTAGTCCTAATTCGGACCTTGTTTTGGTACTTATTTGGTTAAAGTTCTTGATTTAAATTGAAATATTCAATCAAGCCATCTCATTCCAAATACTCTGCTATTTTAAATATTTTTTACATTGTTATAGCTTTTTTTAGTATATTTTCTTTTATATCATTTAACTTGTGAGTATTTAGATTTTTTTATATTGGAAATGATGATTTTTTCCAAAAAATTCGGACATGCCATATTAAACACGTAGTTATTTTATAATTTGTAGTATATGTGGTTTCAATTAAATTTTCTTGTAGGTATATCTACACCGTGTGAGTTTATAAATTAATATATTATATTTATTTGTAATATCTAGTAAAATTGGTTCCCAATACGTAACTACAATGTAATTCTTATTTACATATCGGTAAAATCCATATTTTATTTTTATTGTCTCTGCGGAATGTGTGCGAAAGGCGCAACATATTTTTTGCATTATGCCAGCATCAAATCGTAACGGGATTAAGAGGGCAATAAAAAATTAAGGTTCATGCTGAAAATGCGATGAACGTAATGAATAATATTTTTGTGTTCGAGGGTTCGGTACCGCATCATGGAAAAACGAAACCCTTATTTACTAGCCTTTCACCTGCGGTTCGGCTCGCGTTAATTTAATATCTGCCCCGTTTTCAGCTTGGGCGGTATTTTATGAACATCCCTTATAGCCAGTGTCACTACGATGATAATAAAAAAACGTATTCAATTCCGTTGAATAGTTCTCGAATTAAAACGGAACATACATACAGACAGACAGACAAACATAATAAAAATGTCTGTTTTGGCTTCAGTACAATACTAATAAATATCATCTAAAAATTTTAAAAATATTCAATTGACAGGCACGACCTTTTTACTACTACTTATTATTAATTGAAATATCTTGCGGAAGTCCATCACTAAGTTATTAAGTCACTAAGTTATCACTAAGTTGTTTAGCGGAATATTGCAAATTATATTCATATATCCATAACTTATTACTTTTTTTTTTTTATTTTTTTATTATTGTTATTATTTCAGTGTTTATCGTGGTTACTTTTAAAAAATACCTGTCCATTACACACATTCGGTACATAGATTTCCCTAATTTCATTGATTCATGCTTCACAGATTAATTGTTCACAGCTATCCACGCGGATACTAGTTTTATAATAAATTTATTTATTTACATGACCTTGGCATTCGTTAATAACACCTGCTTACTCACCCAGGGTCAATTTATTTAATTATTTTATACAAAAGCCCTAAGGGTTATCTTTCTGTTTCAAACACGCATTTTATTCAAACTACGCCCTCGTGGTTTAATGTTTTTTATTTATTCTACTTTTTTATACGTAATTCCAACGCACGGAAAATTTATTTTATTCCTTAGAGGACTACATATTAGTATAAAAAGAAAAGCTGCAATGTATAAAAATATAAGTACATCTTATTAACTTTGTATTGGGGTCTTACTCGCGATAACTAACAACTTACCTTAATAGATATGTGCTTGACGTTTCGACGCCTCCGTAGGCTGTCGTGGTCACAAGCTAAAGCACATATCTATTGAGGTATGTTGTTAGTTATCGCGAGTAGGACCCCAATACAAAGTTAAATGTGTGAAAATCACGAAAGTTTTAAGTTTACTATGCGTACATCTGTTTCCCAGAGGGGTAGGCAGAGATGATCCTGACAAACCTCTTTTCTTGTTTATGAATAACAAAACATGAGAGTTTAACATTTATATTACATAAAAAATTCAAAATTTTGGCAGCCCATGCGAATGTTACCCTTTCAAATCAAATCAAGTCAAATCAAAATATTAATTTTGTAAAATTATTGTAGTTTTATTATATTTAAAACACAGTTACTAAAAAAAAATACAAAAATTAACGAAATATTTCGACTCCTTCAGTGGAGTCGTCATCAGTAGTCGAAATATTTCGTTAATTTTTGTATTTTTTTTAGTAACTGTGTTTTAAATATAATAAAACTACAATAATTTAAGGCCAATTACTGGTAAAGTAAAAAATATATTTATTTACATAATTTTGTAAAATAGATACATAAAGATTACTTTCTACAAGTCAAAGTTAATCTTTGCAATATACATATATCTTTAGAATTAAAAATAATATATAGGTACTAATAAGGGAAATACATAAATAAAATATTTAGGTTGGGCTACTAAAATGTAATTATATACCTGCATAAAATAGAGAAATCTAGGAATAAAAATATTATATATAAATGATGCAACGAACAAACAAATTGATAAATAAATACCCAAAAAAATATTAAGGTTGGGCTACTAAAATGTAATAAAGTTATACACCTGCATAAAATAGAGAAATATAGGAATAAAAATATATAATGCTAAACCATCCGCACAATTCGATTAGTATTACTAAGAAGAAGGGTAAGAAACTTAGCAAAAACTTTGCTGAATATTAAAATTTCTTCGTATCACACCAATCGGCTTAGTAGTTTATCTGTTACGAATGCCACGTACGGACAGTCAGACAGTCAGCCACCGAGATTTTGCTATAAGGGTTTCCGTGTATGATAAAATCCTATAAAAAAATCGTATGCTTGGAAACAACCAGTTATTGATATTCGTCCAACTCCGTTTGACCTTTTAAAAATTGTCAATGTTTGAGAACGTAAATAAATATTAATTTTCATTGAAATGAAAATATATATCACGGACAATGAAATTGAGTAAATCGGAAAGATAATTTTTATATGAAAAGAAGGTTTGTTAGTTTACAATTTTCGAAGCCTACGAGATCAGAACAGTTGAAGATTCATCTTATAGGATTTTCTTATATTTCTCATAATTTGATTTAAGATCGTACCTATACATCAACTATTGAAGCATATTTTGCGCTATTAAATAACGTCAAAATAATCTAAAAGTCAAATAATTATATTGTAGGGTACGTAAACTATTCCGTAATAATGTTTTTTTTTACATATTACTTGGAAACTACAACCAATTTTCAGTATTCGTCATTTTATTTTCGTATTTTTTCCCATATCTATAAATATGCCAAATTTCAGTTAATTTGGATCAGCCCTTTTCGAGTTATGTGGGTTTAAGCCACGATCTCTCCTATTTTTTGGTTTGATTGATAATAACTTATAATAAGAACGCTATATTTCTCAGTGGGGTCGAAATATAGCATATTTTACCATATTTTATTTATGTAAAAACTAACAAATAAAAGCCATCGACTGGTTACTTGAATAAAATTATATTTATAAACCTATCCCCAATTGCCGAGCCTTATGTAAACCAACTGGTGACGGGCCGCGGCGTTACTGGTGCAAGGGCTTCGGCACCGCGCTCACCAACCCGCCTGCCCAGCGCGTGTGTGAGTATGAGTATTTCTTCCAAGAGGAATAAGAATAAGGTATTTATTCACCATATAACAATGTCCGTTATAAAAGGTTTGTCAATACATAAGAAATTTACACGAAATACGAAATATGTACAATGTACATACACAATGTAATTTATAAAAATTTACATAAAATAATGGCTTAAATTAAAAATAAATTAAAAATGTCATAATTAAAAATAAATTTATATTTTAACTGTATAATCAGAAAATGCACATGTCTTTAGCTTTAAATTCAAGAACTCATTAATTGAGTAAAACGGTTTATTTTCCAAAAAACGTTTCACCCTCGTTTTAAACTCCAAGAGCGGCAACTTTGAAATAGCTGTAGGTATTTTATTAAACATAATTAATTTAATATATTTTCCTTGTTTTTGCGTCTTTTTTAGTCTAGTTTTTGAGGACCACCAAGAGTGGCAAAATCCTGGAAAGGCCTATGTCCAGCAGTGGACGAAATAGGCTGATGGATGGATGGAACCTATTATAATAAGAACACAACAGATTAAAAACTCGGTCCGACAGAATCCATTTTTTGTTCTTTGATAGAACGACGATTTTAATACCAAGATAGAACAAAACGCTATCCTACTTTCGTCATATTTTATTTGTGACCATAATAGTCTCCAGAAGAAAAAAGCTATAGCATTAAAAAGAATACGCACTAAATGGTCTAGATTCTAGCTTAATTACTGCGATCCCGAGACCTGGAGCAAGAACTATCATTAGTGATGATAAATTACCTATACTTGCTCCTTCGTGAGGAAGTTTTTGTGATTGCCAAAGAAATCAACAAAAAGCTTAGAAAACTCTGCTAATTGAAATGAATAAATGTTCTCATTACGTTTCTTACATTACATTTTTTATTATGATTATTTAGTGGTTCGAAAAACTCATTGGTGCATGCATGCCCGACCAGGGATCGAACCTGTGTCTCAAGATTGTTCTTACCTAATACTCACCACTTGCTGAACGGTGAAGGAAAACATCGTGAGGAAACCTGCATGCCCTAAAAAGCATGTATTTTTACCCGAAGTACAGCGATAGGGCTCACCACCCATCACGCTAGGACGTAATAATCGTCGGTGAAACGCGAGTGTACCGAGTATGGACTATGACTTGCATTTCACAGTTCATACCTCGGAACACCTCTGACACCCCTTCGGGGATTCGTGTCGTGATGATATATTTATTTATTTTATTTATTTAGTCGTTCACATGCTTTATTTATCTTTTAAAAGCACCTGGACTAAAAGAGCTTTTCTGGATGAATATATAAGAAAGCAAGAGGGGTGTCAGGATCAGGTCAGATCAGGTGGTAATCTGTAGTCTCCGCCTGTCTCATATGACAGGTGTGATTAATATATTTATAATGATTATCCCGACTTTATGGTCTGTTGACATGTGGATACCCTTTTAGCAATCGTGCTGACAGGCTGGTCGAAGGAATCGTTTAGATAATTAAAATGAAAATTCATCGAATATATTTTTAAATGAAATGTGTTACTGGTATTGTACTGAAGCAAAAGCCACAGTTTTTTTAATTTTTGTCTCTCTGTCTGTATGTATGTATTTTTCGTTTTAACTCGAGAATCACTCAACAGATTTGGATGAGGTTTTCTTTATTATCACCGTAGTCATCTTGGACTCTTTCTCTCGTATTCTCATAATCTCCTTTATTAATAAAATATTTAAAAAGACGTGTCTGCATTAAATTAACTTTTTCACGAAATTTTAAATGAAATGGGTTATTAGTATTGTACTGAGGCTGAAACCACAATTTTTTGATTTGTATGTATGTTCCGTTTAACACGAGAACCACTCAACGGATTTGGATGCGATTTTTTCTATTATCATCGTAGTGATCCTGGTCAACATAAAGACTATAAGGGGTGTTCATAAAATAACGGTCAAGCCGAAAACCGTACAGAGATTGAATAAACGCGGATGGAGCCGCAGGCAAAGGCTAGTATTTTATTAAATAATCTTTACAAGTAACGATTCCATGAAAAATTAGTAAAAAAAGCACGGAGATCTTTTTATTTATTTTATTTATCTTCCTAATTTTGTAACTACTTGATATTCTAGCTCCTAATGCCCATTTTGAACACTCATGAGTTTTCGGTTTACAAACTGGAAAAGTCGCTGGCCCGCGATAAGCAGAGATACAGGTTCGAGCCCAGTCTGAGATTAATTTTTCTGTAAGAATTTATTTGTAACTAGCTTTTGCCCGCGGCTCCGCCCGCGTGTTATTCGGTTTAACGACATGCTTTTTTCCGGAATAAAAAGTAACCTATGTGTTAAGTTGGGGTATAAGCTATATCCATTCTAAATTTCATCCAAATCCGTCCAACCGTTTCAGCGTGAAAGATTAACAAACAGACACACACACACACAAACTTTCGCATTTATAATATTATTAGTGTGAAGTGTGATGAGATAACATAGCCTTGCCTTATTTCACTACAAACGATGAGGACCGCGTTAATTAGACACCTGATTTTTCAATGATATTGATCTATCCTACAGGAACCATGCATTTTTCTGGAAAAAAAAGTAGCATATGTGTTAAGTTAGGGTATAAACTATATCCGTTCTAAATTTCATCTAAATCCGTTCAGCCGTTTCAGCGTGAAAAAGTAACAAACATACATACACACACACACACAAACACACACACACACAAACACACACACACACAAACACACACACAAACACACACACAAACATACACACACACAAACACACACACACAAACACACATACACACAAACACACACACACATGCACGCACAAAATTTCGCAATTTATAATATTAGTAGGATAGTAGGATTAATAATATAGTATTTTTCTGTCCTATAATGCACTCTTAAAATATTTAGTGTCTCCAAAGCGATGGATTTTGCAATAAATCGCATAATCTCCATGTTAAGTAAAGTATCCAGTATATGTAAATATCAACGTTCCGTGGATGTAAACTTCAAATCAAACTTTCGCGATTTTCACACATTATGAACACTCGTATATTAATCACGTTGAAACCGTTAAACTGTCACTTTAAGTTTTATTCAACATGATTAAAACCCGAATAAGTTCATAATGTTTGATACATGTAATAAAAAATACCTTGTACCAAAATTATAAGTTTTCTAATTCCAGTGAACTTTAGCGTTGGCAACATTATTTTGTAGGTTAAGATCATGAAAGACGCATGTGTGGCAAGACACTTTTACCCGCTGTATATGTTACGACGGCGGCGTGTTTCTTCCGGTTCTTGAAGCTGCCACACAACATGAATTACAACTAGCTTTTTTCCCGCATTGAATTAAGTAGTTTATTTATTATCCACAGGAAACTGCACCAAAACTTGGGACAAAAACTAGCCTATGGTTAGTTATTAGGTTATTAACTAATGAAAGTGGCGCTAGCTCAGGCGGTAGAACGCTCAGGGCTGTAGCTAGAGCCGAATTTGAGGTAGGGCAGCATTGGTTACAGGTAGGGCGGAAGTAAAAAAATTACCATAATTGATCCCACGAAGCACAGGCTCCTAAATCAATCACTATGTATATCACTGACCTCTGAAAGAGCATGAGCATAGATCTAATAACTATTAAATCCTCAATGATGAAGAATAAGCAAACAAGATGGTCAAACTTCCAGATTTGGATGTAGAGATCCATCCACGTCTGAGTGAGAGTGAGGTAATAATTAATTGTTGGGTGAGTTGATACGAGTAAATAGATACTACCAAAAATACCATTTAGATTTTATTTTTTCTACAAATTTAATACAATTATTAACATACATTTAAAAAAGTTGAATTTTACGATTCGCCATGTTATTAAAAATGCGAAGAACTTCGTTCAAATCAACTGATTTTGTTCTTTTTTTTTCAAAGGCCAGGAATACCATTCCAGCCATTCTCTCGTGACCCATTGACAGCCTTTGAGGCCTATTGATTGCAGTTAAAGTTGAAAACGTAGATTCGCACACTGCAGTGCTACATCCTATGGTCGCCACAGAAGCAAAAAGTTCATATGTATCTTTGAACGCCTCTCGTTGCCTGTACAAAATTTGCAATGTATTTTCCATTTTGTCCTCGTTACGACTCAAGTAAGCTTTAACCACACAAGCCTCTTCTCTTGATGGAATTTTCAGACCTGAAAAATTTGTTAAAATTGTAAATTGAACACGACAATTATTTTAGTTATGAAAATGTTTCAAACTTACCCAAATTTTTCAGTGGAACCATTTTATCTACATCCAACTCATCGAGACTCGCAATCGAATTGATTAGATCATTGTTGTCTGAAAACCTTCTTTGTAATTCAGCAATTAGTATGTCCAACGTTTCGAAATACTCAGACTTAAATGGCTCGTCGTTCTCTTCTATATTTTTTCTGGCAGAGAAACAGGAGGGGCCATACGTAAAATAGTCATCCATCCGATTTGGTTTTTTTATTTGCCTCTTCAAGGTCTGTGTCCTATTTTCAGATTCGCCGCAGTCGTCACTTGTTAAAGACTTAGCTTCTTCCAGAATTTGATTATACATTTGATTTGATCTTAATTTAATAATTTCATCTTCGACACACTTTATGATTGTTATGGCGTCTTTCAATCCTGCGGTTCGTGCTTGCAAAGCTGCATCTGCAGGTTGTAGTGTGGATAATATTTTTTTGGCCACAACCATGGCCATTCGGAATTCCAGATCAAGCATGACTTTTTTAATACCGATACTCTTGGCGACGTCATCACCGTTGAATCTGCCATTTTTAATTTCTTTCAAAGTCTGCAAAATCGATGAATAATTATCGTATACAACTTTTGTAACTGCCAAATGTCCAGACCAGCGTTGTTCGAGGAGTCGGCAAATCCTTTTTCCACCATACAAGGCAGCTATTTTGCCATGATGAAAGAATTCATGTAACATGATACATTGGTCAAAAAATAAACGAATGAAAGTCATTTCTGAGATAGTCCTGATGACTATTAAGTGCAAGCGATGGTTATAGCAGTGGACGTAAGGAATTTTTCGGCCCAATTTATTTTCTATTCTAGTCGCAACTCCTGAAACTTTCCCACTCATTACACTTGCGCCATCATAGCATTGGCTAAGCATACAAGAGGGGTCAATGTTATTTTCCGTAAGGGTATTTAACGTTAATTCCGTGAAAGTGGCTGCATCAAGGTTTTCAGTAGTCTTAACCACCAGCAACGACTCATTGACGACACCATCCTTGACGTAACGTAATGCTAATGCAATATTTTCGCGGTTATTTTTATCTCTTGTCCCGTCTTCCATTAGAGTAAACCATTTCACGTCAGATTTATTAATATCGTTGACAATGGAACTTCGTACTGCTTGAACCATTGCTTGAATTATTTGATTTTGAATTTCAGGTGAACGATATGTTGCGTTTTGTGGTATATGAGTGAGAACCTCGTTCAAATTTGGATCTTTCATACATGTGTATTCAAATAAATTCTGAAATAATCCTTGTTCTTTTTTTTCTTCCAACATATAATTTCCACGCAAAGCTAATTCGTTGACAATTAGAAATTGTATTACTTCAATGATAGACTTCACGTAATACCTATATTTTTCTAATACATTTTGATTTATTAACGTTTCAACACTGCTAGATGTAGATATTCTTTGTAATTTCTCCTGCCACATAGACATAGCCTGAATATGAGAAACTGATTTTTCATGTTTTGGAAAACCTGTTTTAGAATCAGTGGCATTTTTCCAGTTTCTAAATCCTGTGGAAGTGTACGAAGTCTGTTTGCTTCCATGAGGTAAAAATTGCTGGCATGGATAGCAAAAAGCAGCATCTTTGTTGACAGAATACTGCAACCATTTATAACGCTTGAACCAATCGGAAACAAAGGCCCTGTTATGTTGTTTTGGATATGTGTCTAAAACAACCTGTTTTATTGGTTCTCCGATTTGTGCAATATCAGATGGAATACCATAGCTAACATTACCAACATTTGTTGACCAACCTGTTGCCATGGAACTAGGAGTAGCGATTGTATCTTGTGCTTCCACCTGTTTTGAGCAGTGAGGTTCTTCGTGGTCAATTTGCTCTTCAACTCTTCGTTTTTTTCCAAAGAAAGCCCGTATATCCATCGCGAAATCAATAAATATTCAATTTATAGCAATTAAAATAACAACTGTATCGATTTTTGACTAAAACACTCTTTACCGTACACTTTACTAAAGCAAACTACAAACAATCACAATCAATCTCTAGTTTATGTTTATTTTAGTTTAAAAGGGGATTCCCCGTATGCGCAAATGATCATATCGACCAGCGCGAGTATGGCACGCGTAAGCAATTTTTATTCCCGATTTATTCCAATTTAAATACTGGCAATTTTTGTCATCAGAGGTACTAAATGAACATATTTTACAAACACTCAGTTCATTAACTCACTTTTGTGAGGTTCCAACACTAACAGGAGGATAGCGTATACAATTTTCAACGCGTGAGAAAGAGACGGCAATAGAATCCGTGTCGCGACCCCGAGTTAATGAACGCGCCCTGTGGCTTTGTGGTTTTTACACTCACACATTTATAAAATATCTGTGTCTGAACATAGGCCTTTTGTGTGGGTGAAATCTACGTATAAATCAGCTGATTTTCTATGGAAATATACACAGGAAAGTTATTGCAGCACAAAACTAACCTCTAAAAATAGAAGATTGTTGTTTTGCAATGAAAAAGTATTAGTTTTAAATCGTTTATTTCACAAAAATATGAATTTATTTCACAAAAATATGTATTTTTTAAGGTAGGGCATTGTGATTTTAAGGTAGGGCATTGCCCCACAATGCCCCCCCCTAGCTACGGCCGTGAGAACGCTTGCCTCTCAATCTTGAGACCCAGGTTCAATCCCCGGTCGGGCATGCATCAACGAGTTTTTCGGAATTTATGTGCATAGTATTTGTGTTTTACCTAATACTTACCAAATTAGTAAACGGTGAAGAAAAACATCGTGAGGAAACCTGCATGCCAAAACAGCGTGTAATTGTACCCGAAGTATGGCGATGGGGCTCACACCCATCACGTTGGGACTGGGACGTCATAACCGTCGCGTCGGTTAAACGCGAGTGTACCGGGTGTGGACAGTGACTTGCATTTTACAGTTCATACTCGGGAACACCTCTGACATCCCCTCGGGCATTCATGTCGTGACGATATTTTTGTTTATGTTTGTTTGTAACTATTAACTATTCTTCTGCAATTTAGATTGAACAGTCATAAAGTTACAAACAAACAATACTGTTTTTATAAAAAAATTATAACGAATAATATAATGTCTCCATTGAGTAAAATTTTCTACCTTCAATATTAAAAGATTTTTCCCTTCAAGGCCCATTTTGAGACGAAACGTGACCCCTGTATAATGTATAATAATAATGTATATAGCTAACTATAGTGTATCAAAGTTTTGTATGTCAAACAATATCATAGAATGAATCATAGTGAAATCCGTCATCGCCACTATCATACTAATATAATATAGGTATATGTGTGTGTGTATGTTTGTTACTCTTTCACACTGAAACGGCTGGACGGATTTAGATGAAATTTAGAATTGATATAAAGACAAAGACAAAGATTCTTTATTTGCTTATGAATAGGTAGGTACAATAGGTATGATATTAAGGTAATAAAGTTTCCGTATTCAGCTAATTATCATAGCATGCAAATAATCAAAGGTATATTTTACTATTAACTAAAATTATATTAACAGATTCAAATTATTAAAGTTATAAAATAACAAAATAAAAAATAAAATAAAAAAACACATACACACACATTATGTCAATTCGCTATATTCGAGGAAATCCCTTACACTATAAAATGTGCGTAGAAGAAGCCAATTGAACAATTTTTTTTTAAATAATTGAAATGGAAGTTTCTTAAGGTCGTTAGGTATTTTATTATAAATTTTAATGCTCATCGCAAAGCAAGTTTTGGTAAGTAAAGCGGTTCTTGGTACGTTTTCCAAAACCAAACGATCGCCTCTTCGTGTGTTTCGAGGGTAGATGTCTTGTGCTGTTTTAAAGAAATCATGATTTTGTTTAACAAACTTAGCAACTTCAAAAATGTATAATGTTGGTATAGCTCCACATATAGACCGTATGCACTTCTTTTGGCAAATAAACGCTCTTTTGAAATCAGTGCTATAACCCCATAAAATTATGCCACATCTTAAAACTGATTCAACATATCCATGGTATGCCGCCGGTGTTGTGAACTTATTTGTTGTCTTCCGTAATCTTGACAAGGCAAACACGAACCTATTTAATTTTTTGCAAATTTTATCTATTTGTTGCTTCCAATCTAATCTCTTATCTATTATTAAACCTAAAAATGGTGCGTCATTTATTGCCTTAATTAAATATCCATTATAATTTAAATTAATGTCATTATTTGAACAGAAATGAATTAAATTGGTTTTATTTAGATTTATTTGCAGATTATGAATTTCAAGCCATTGAACAATAGCCCCGATAGTCTGACTTAGTGCTTGTTTATGATTATCAATATTGATATTATTATTAATGTTATTAACTTTTTTTGTATTTACAATTATTGAAATGTCATCAGCGAATAAAATTGATTGGTAAAATGTCACATTTGGTATATCATTTATATAAATTAAAAACAGAAGTGGACCTAATACGCTTTCTTGTGGGACTCCGAATCAGTTTCAATATTACTTTATTTATTCGACTTATATGGACACTCTGCTTTCTATTTTCGAGATATGTTTTTATCCACATTAAAGCATTACCCCTTATTCCGTAATGGTCAAGTTTATCTAGAAGGATGCTATGAGAAACAAAATCAAATGCCTTTGTCATATCAAATAGCAACACAAAAGTTATATGTTTTAAATCTATGTTCCTGGCAACGTTTGAAACAAGGTTAAAAGCTGCTAAAGTAGTTGACTTCGATTTTTGAAATCCATTTTGTTCTCTCTTTATTATATTATGCATCGTGAAAAATGTATTCAGTCTGTCACGCATTGATTTTTCATAAATCTTTGAAAGAATAGAAATCAATGTTACTGGGCGATAGTTTCCGACGTCATCTTTTTCGCCCTTTTTATAAAGAGGCTTAACTATAGACACTTTCAACATATCGGGGAATATTCCAGTGCTAAGTGATAGGTTTATAAGATGGCACAAAATGGGACTTAGAATAAACCTGCATGTTTTTATTATGTTTGTTGTAACTTCATCGTACCCTGAAGCATTTGTATTGTTAAGTGACATTATTATTTTAACAATTTCCACTTCAGTTATAGGTCTTAAGAAAATACTTTTTCCGGAAGAATTGAAATTTCTAAAACTATTTACATTGTTATTTATATTATGTCTTGTAGTACAATTATTTGTGAGATTGATTAGGTAGTTATTGAATTTATTAGCAATATCATTTGGATTTGTTAAAATTGTATGGCCGTCTTTAATTTTATCTATGCTATTATGTTTATGTCCATTGTCGGTTTCAGCTTTTATGACCTTCCAAGTACCCTGACATATATTTTTGCTATTAAGAACCATTTTCATGTTACTATCTGTCTGAGCCTGACATATGCATTTTTGAAAAGCCTCGTGTAGTTGTAATAAACTAGTTTGTTTTGTTCAGTGCTTTTTTTATAAAAATTAAACCCTAACTTTCTTTTCGTTTTACTACTTAATTTTAAACCTTTCGTTATCCATTTTGGCCTAATCCTAACATTGATTTTTACCTTAGGTTTTGGAAAGCATAGTTTGTAAAATAGGCATACCAGATCATGGAAGTTAGCAAAAGCCTTATTACTATCAGTTTCTTGATATATTTCTTGAAATGACAGACCAGCTAAAGCCTTTGCAAACTTTTGTATGTTATCATCGCTGAAATCTCTTTTTGTGACATACCAAAATTTTTTAACTGGGAGTTTAGATTTAACTCTGAAACTCATAATTTGTGCCGTATCGTGATCAGATAAAGCCAAGGGGATAGTTTTTGCATTTGCATGCTTGATATTACTAATGATATGATCTATGCATGAATTTTTCCTTGTTGGTTGGTTAATATGTGCTACAAGGTTATAATTGCATAAGATTTCATTTAATTGCCTCGTATGATTATTATTTTTGAGTGTGTCGATATTTAAATCGCCGGTAATTATTATTTTTCTTTTATGTTTTGAAGATAGTTTGTATAATAACATATCTAGATTCTCAAAAAACAAGTTTATTTTTAGAACAGATGTTCTACAGGAGTATATACAGATTATGATCACATTAAAGTGTGGAATTTCGATACCACAGCATTCAAATACGTTTTGAATAGACAAATCCTTAACCGACATTAACTCTTTTACTACTAATTCTCTTTTTGTTAATATACAGTTGTATATTATCTCTTTTTATTCCTACAATAAAGGGCTGACATGTTATAGTTGTTTAATTTTATTGTGTTTTCATATCCTGTTTTTATAAATGTCTCCGTTAAACAAATAACGTCAGGTTCCTCGTTAGAATCTATTAATTCTTGTACTACAATTTCCAATATATCTTGTTTTTTATTTACACTTTGAATATTTTGGTGAAAAATTCTGAAGTAATCATTATTAGCCTCGAAAAAATTGGGATCCAGTGTTATCGCTGTCTGGTGATTTGTTTTGTGGCTCTGTAGTCTTCTGGGTGGTCTGAAAGTAATATGGAATTGTTCCTTTTGCTATTGTCGTTGTTGATGTTGTTTTTGTTGTTGTTGTTTTAGATTTTGTAGTAATAATTTTTGCTTTATTAAAATAATAAGGAATCGTCCCTCTTTTATATTTTATCTGATTGGCTAGTTTTCTTTCCGCTATTTTATATTGTATAATTTTTTTTGTAATCGATTTGATCTATTACAGCATTGATTCTTCAACATGTGTGTTTTAAATTATATTGGGATTCATATAGATCCAAAAAATTGCATTTAGGAAAATTGTTACAAATTAATTTTAACATATTATTTAAGTTTCTCACATTAAGGTTTTCATTTTCGTTGACCCCTATAAGAATCACATTGTTATTTTTTAGTTGTTTTAGAATAACACTCAATTCTATATATATTTTCATTGGATTTTTGTCATGCTCCCCTACTGAAATTACAACTCTGTTTTCTACTTTAATATCATTAAACATAAAAATCGAGTTACATATTTCGTCGGTTTCAGCACCTGGTTCAACAACTGATGTTATTCTGTATTTTTCATAATTGTTGTCCTGTCGGGATCTCACGAGCGCAGATGCTAGCCCTACACACTGTTTTCCTCCTATAACATAGATATTTTTTCCCATTTCTCTCTGGTGTTTATTAACCTTTTTATTATTCTGCATCTCCTTTTCTTTTTTCAGACTGTCTTTAGTTGATGTTTTGTTATTATTGTTTTTCATAAAGGTATTTTTAGTCTGCTGTATATTTTGATAGTCGGTATTTTTTCCCGCAATCTCAATTATAGCGGTTGGTGCTGTATCCTGTTTCATAACCTCGGTTTGTGTTTTGTTGCTTAGTAGGCTTTCGGATCTAATTTCTGGACTGTTCGTAGTATCTATTGCTATATTTGTGATATTAGTAGAATCTGTTTGTGTCTTTGGACTACTAGTATTCAGTGAACTACTATTATGTGGATGTGGTGATGATAACAAAGTTGTGTTGGAGCATTCTTTTAACATATTTATTGTGTGCTGTTTCCTTGGTGTTATATTATCCCCTGTGTAGCGTTTGTATAGTTCTATAGTTTTATTAGCAATATTTAATTCTTCATATATTTTTTTATTTTCTTTTTCTAAACTTTCTATTTCTATTTGTGCTCCATCTAGTTGTAGAGAAATTTCTTCCAATTTTAATTTGAGTGAGGTGAGTTCATTAAGGCTTATAGCTTATACCCCAACTAACACATAGGCTACTTTTTATCCCGGAAAAAAGCATGTCTTTAAAACGAATAACACGCGGGCGGAGCCGCAGGCAAAAGCTAGTTAAATATAATTTTAAGTAATGTTTGTTATTGTAATTGCTGTGGATGCTTATTTATAAAAAGAATAAATGAATAAATTAAAATATGATTAAATCATGCCTGGAGAAATAACTTACTCCTTTGCCTCGTTCTTAAGTTGCTCGCATTCTATTTTCGTCCAGGAATTAATAATTTGGATGAATCCTTACTCATATATTTAGTGAACTTTATCCAAGAGTAGTCTTAACCCGTAAAATCAAGCCGCAATCTTACCTGTTATTTATTATTTTAGCGACAATAAGAACTTAAAAGATTAAGAAGAATATTGCGCTTCAACTAAAAAATTCTAATTAATAATAAAATCATTAGGACTAAAACATCATAAAACAACCTAATAAAGGCTAGTTGAGACAAATTTAAGTAAGTGCATGAAAACATTAAGGATGTTAAACATCCCTAAACTTCACGAAGGACAGGAAGACGTTACGAGAAGACATTAGATGAAGATAAGTTGCTTTCTTAGCAAGATAAGTTTATTTTCTTAGAGCTATTCTTGTATTATGTATGAACAAAGTACATTTTGAAATAACTTCAGGGCGTTGGAGGTTAATATTTGTTATATTTTCGCCACTATTTTATGGCATCGTCGAGCGAAATCATTCATTTCATTTCATTCATTCATTCATTCATTCCCCTTACAGTATAATTTGTTTAAATTCCACCACTTTCTATACGGATCATACTGAACAACATTCCCAACCAAAGAAGGGGCAAGGGCGAAGCCAGGTACGGGCAGGGGGGAGCAGCATAATTGTATATCATATAATAGTACATAATGATACAAGTGAGCTGTGTTGGACATAACAGTCTAGGCGGGATTGCAGCCGAGCCGAAGGCGAGGGCGTAATGGAGCCGAAAGTGTAATGTCTAATGCTCACGCGTTTCACACAACGTTTTTCAACACAGTTGCTAGGAAAAATAATAAAATTTCCATGTCTTACTTTTATATATAATCGAAACCACAGCTATGAATTGACAGTTTTCTTAGAAAAATGGCGGCGGAGATTTTGTTTTTGCGCTGATGGAAATAGAGGCACTGCATCCGCCAAGCAGCCAAATATTGCCAAACAGCCAAATATGATATATTAACAAACTGAATATTTTTGTATTTACAACAAAAACTTGAGTTAATTTGTTGAAAAAAAAAGTTATTTGATAAAATTAAATCCTTATTTATTATATTTTCACTGAAACAGTTTATTTATTCGCAAAAACTGTACTATTTCTCAAAACATCAAAACTCTTTGCTTAGAATTTAAAAAAACTGTAATGTATTAAACACTAGTGCGGTAATGTAAAGTAAGAAGCACGCGTGTTTAATATGCAGCATTATGACCCTAAGAACGCTGCAATAAGGGCCACTTTATAAGCAAGTGTGTTGAAAAATTATATTTTCTTTGATACTCTTCGATTGCACTTAATTAAACATATATTCAAGTATTGTATTTTTGCACGTAGCATGTGCATTATGACAGCTTTTCCTTGCGAAACAAAGTTCTGACTACGCCCTTGATGTCAAGCAAGAGCCGTCCACAATAAACCTTTCTCAAAATAGCGATAAAAAGCAGCATATTTGTGGATACGTGCTCGACGCGGGGTAACTCAGATAACGGGCGTCACTTGACATCCGATAGATTGCCTTCTTCCCCCGCCCGGCGCGTCACGCGGGAGAGATGGCCGAGTTAGATCGTTCACTTCTTCACTGATACTTAGAAAGAGACTTCTGTGTCCCAACCATTTAGGTCAACTATCTATAAATGGTAGTCAACGTTGTCCACATGTGCCCTAAAATTCAAATTTCGAGTTCATATGTGCAGCTTAAGAAACTCCAATAAACTACCTATCAGTGGCGAAGGGTAAAAATTTTAAAAAGGAAGCCTGACAAAATAATCGCCTTACTCAGAAAAGCATCCCAGGACCACATAAAATTTCTTGTACTTTGCAAATCCCTGTCAGCTAAGTGTCGTATTAAGATTTATGGAAATACAAAGAGCACGGAATAAAGAAATTTAGTATGGATGCCATTTCCTGAACAAGCCGATGGGAATCGTGTTATATGGACTCTTCGCCACTGCTACCTATGGGTTGTACCATATTCATTCATAGTTTAGGAACATGTAACTGACATGCTGCAAGACGGCTGCATAGCTAGCGTAGGTGTCAGGATCTACTATAGTTTTCTTTGCAATTTTTTTTACTTTATCTGTATTATAAATTTTTGCCATTATTATGTTTTTGTATCAATAAATGTATTTTTATTTATTTATCAATAGGACCAGAATGCACTTTATATGTAGAGTGAATGGAAAGCTAACATGTTATTATAGTAATAACTAATAGACGCGGGCCTATCCTGTGATTTGGGGCGAAGGGATCATGATCTCTTAAAACTAAAAGCACAGTTTTATTTTAAATTTTTATTTGATTCCTTATCGTTCTTAGATTGTTTTTTTCTTTACCTTCTGCCTGCAATGTATTTATAGTTTTGTGAGAAGTTGGCTTCAACTTACAGTCCATGCTGAGATTACTCCATTTTGCCAACAAATACGACGCTTAAATAATATTTTTTTCAGAACTAATTGTAAGTATTTATTTTTGTGGCAAATAAACGACCTCTTAATTTTTTTTTCTTTTCTTTTTTTCATCTAAAGAAGTAACTAAGATCAATAACAATAAAAATAATACTGATGAAACCTTCCAATGATCAGTTCAGAATTGATTGTAACAATAGTAGTTGTTGAATAGATTTCACTGTACCGTTTATCTTAGATAGATAAAACTTTGATTCAAAACCCAAAAGACACATTATATGAGATAAAATAGTATTACATACCTGATATTAATTTCAAAATATAGACTAAAGAAACACTTAAACTTGTTGATACTATTGATTGTTGGCACTTGGTGGAACTTGGAAAACATGATGAACAAAAAAATGCCGTAAAGGCGAAACCGGTCAGGAAATTAATATATAAATTGTGGAATAGTACAAGTGATTTTTTGTTCATCACACTTAAACTTATTAATAAAAACACAGAAACTAAAATTTATCATAACGTGGAACTCATGAACATAATAATAGGTACTTAAAAATAGCGTGGCAGCTGCGAAGATAAAACAGTTACGAATCAGCATCAGCACAAGCTTATATACTGATATACTACATCCATAGCGCTGGTATTCTGCCGTCACCGATGTATGGTGCACGAATTGACAGCAAGATTTTATTGTGCTGTAATGGAAGCTCCACATGCCGCAGAATTATGTATGTGGGGCATCAAACTGTACGCTGTACGTACTGTACGCTCTTGTGCAATATGAGAACAACCACGATAATGTTTTGTATAAGTACTCGGGCATTTTAGTTTGAACCTCCTTATTTCTTTTTAAACTATCAAATTATTTAATATAAACCTGAATTAACAGATCTACACAGATACATACGTACACACACATACACACTTATCACTTCAGATATTCCCAAATTCACCAAACTTCTAGTCCGGTCGGAAGTTGCTCTCCTGCAAAACGGCCCATACATTGTCGTGTTTAGAGGGGGCTTAAAAGTTTTGTGCGAACTGTACTCGTAAACCTGTAGAGCCTACAAAACTTTGATAGTTTTCCTTTTAAATTTATTACATATACTACTTCTGTGAGTTTTTTCACATATTTATAAGCAACCGTTTAGCCGGCAGGGGGACACTTGACTCTAACAAAAATTAGCACTTTAAAGCTTAATATTTCGCCAACGGATGCCTGAATCGAAAATTGATTTTCACACAGCCTTAATGTTTTTGTACGACCTATCTTTTTCTTTTTTTTTTCTTCGAGATATTTTTTCACCATTTTGTCGGCGTGATTAATATGTATACCCATACAAAATTACAGCTTTCTAGTACTAATAGTCTCTGAGCTAAGCCGCGGAAAGCGGACATGGTGAAACTATAAGGGTTCCTTGTCGGACTACGGAAACCTAAAATGGCGTACTTCTCAAAAAAAAAAACTTTCGAGTGAAATGTGTCCAATTAAGTTACTGTCTTTGCAAAATAAAAGTCTGTAAAAACCTGTCTGTGAGTTTGACATTGATCAGGTAAGTAGTTGACTCAACCACCATTTTAAGCTAAAACCCTTGAAATATAGACGTATAGGTACAGATCTTAAAATTATAATGTCGTCTGGTGGCATTAAAGCAACGGGTTAGGTCTTAACCAGGGCTTGAAATACCGTTAAAAAGATGATAAATCGTTAACGTTGTTCAAGTGTCTTTTTATCGGTAATAATTTTTAACGTTTTAACGTAATAAGAAACTAACGTAAATTTAACCGTTAGTTATTTAACGTTACGAGTATTATTTATCATCTCTATTCTGCGCGCGTTGGGCCGGTCTTCATAGTTCTTTCACTTCCGTGGACGTAGGTGGATTTTATAAGTCTATTTTACCTGCAAATAGCTTTTTTCGAGTAATAAAATGAGGTAGGGATTTGAGCGGTCAGCCCTCGGACTAGAACTGAAATGGTGTTTAAAGGCAAAGTAAACAGAATGGTAAGTAGTTACTTCGATTTCTTACTCTATAAAGCGTATTGCAAGCAAAGACACAAACAATAACTTTTGTTTAGACGAGCCAGCTCTTTCGCTTTGATAAAAGACGCATCCGATGCAGCGTGAACAACACGTGATGCACAAAATGGCAACATATCCGCGATAACGTTACCGAGTTACCATTATCAAAATAACGTTAAGTATCGTTATTTTGAGTGTGATTTGGTAACATAGGAAGTCCTGGTCTTAACGTGTACACTGACATAAGTAACTGTAACTAGATTCTGATAACGGGGGAGCCCAACATTAAAATAAAAGAATAACGTGTTTTTTTATTCAGCGTCTCCTAAGCCATCATTATGGGCTATCTCGGTGGGATGCTGAAACAATAACTAGCGAATGCAATCCAAACCATTATCGTTACTAGATAGGGGCCAGGGTGGCACGCCCCCCCAGTAAGCCGGCTGATTTTGACATCGATCGTAGACCTCACACGCCTGATATGTGAATCGACCGTCAGCTGCTCAAGTAGCGGTGGGTTTGGGAGTTAGAGGTTTCGAAAGTGGTGAAAAAAAAAGTGATAGCACGCCAGCTGAAACTTTTTTCACAGATAGTTGACATCATACTGAGCTGAAAAAAAATCGTCATCTGGCGCACCCACGGTGGGTCTGCATGTGAGAGGTTGCGAAAGTAGTAAAAAAAAAACGAACGAATCCACGATGCAGCGGATGATTTTTTTTTCAGCTCAGTATAATGTCAACTATCTGTGAAAAATGTTTCAGCCGGCGTACTATCACTTTTCTTTTACCACTTTCGCAACCTCTCACATCCAGACCCACCGCGGGTGCGTCAGCTGACGTTTTTTTTTTCAGATCAGTATGGTGTTAACTATCTGTGAGAAAAGTTTCAGCGGCCGGCGACCTATCCACTTTTTTTTTACCACTTTCGCATCCCCTAACACCCAAACCCACCGCAGGTGCGTCAGCTGACGATTATTTTTCAGCTCAGTATGATGTCAACTATCTGTGAAAAAAGTTTCAGCCGGCGTACTATTACTTTTTTTTTATTACCACTTTCGCAGCCTCTCACTTCCACACCCAACGCGGGTGCGTCAGCTGACGCTTGGTTCTGTTATTAGCCATTCCCGATCTATTGAAAAAGATGGAAATCAACCGGCGTAAAATCACTACCTAAAATGCAACGCTACCGCCCGGGCT
Organism: Ypsolopha scabrella; assembly: GCA_910592155.1. Lineage (NCBI taxonomy): Eukaryota > Metazoa > Arthropoda > Insecta > Lepidoptera > Ypsolophidae > Ypsolopha > Ypsolopha scabrella. Next base: position 13,373,106 of record OU342982.1, read on the forward strand.
AATAGTAAAAACAGAATAGTAAAGGGTGTTTTTTTAGAGGTATAGAACTTTGAAATGGAATAAAACAAAGATGATTTTTTTTATTGATATGAAATTTATTTTATTCGAAAGACAATCTTCTGGCATTATAATTTAAATATCACTTCTGGCATATGTCCGCCACGGCTGGCTCGGACGTAGTCTAATCTGGAGGTCCAATTTTCGATGACTTTTTCCAACATTTGTGGCCGTATATCGGCAATAACTCGCCGAATGTTGTCCTGCAAGTGGTCAATCGTTTCGGGCTTATCGGCGTAGACTTTTTTCGTTCATCAATTGAACAACCATGATGTGCAGGAGTTGTGCTTTCAACAAGACGGCGCAACATGTCACACAGCTCGTGCCACAATTAATTTATTGAAGGAAACGTTTGGTAACCGCATAGTTTCACGTTTCGGACCCGTGAATTGGCCTCCGAGATCGTGCGATTTAACGCCACTTGACTATTTTCTGTGGGGATATGTGAAGTCGCAAGTCTACCCCGATAAGCCCGAAACGATTGACCACTTGCAGGACAACATTTGGCGAGTTATTGCCGATATACGGCCACAAATGTTGGAAAAAGTCATCGAAAATTGGACCTCCAGATTAGACTACGTCCGAGCCAGCCGTGGCGGACATATGCCAGAAGTCATATTTAAATTATAATGCCAGAAGATTGTCTTTCGAATAAAATAAATTTCATATCAATAAAAAAAATCATCTTTGTTTTATTCCATTTCAAAGTTCTATACCTCTAAAAAAACACACGTTAGAACAACTCCCGCGCCGTGCGAGGCTTAAATGCCTACTGCTGCAGGGACGTCAATTTATTTTGCAGCGATACGACGAACGGCGCGCGGCCACAAAATACCTATCTGTTTTGTAGCGCGGCGTACGTAAGCGCGACTGCGGAGCGCAGCCGACCCTAGTATGATAATAATTGTAATTGTAATTTCTAAGGATAGCCAGAAACAGCCTGAGATATTGTCGTTGTGTGCATGCTGTGGTTCGTACGTGCAGGCTCGCAGTGGCTTGGCTCGCACACATATAAGCCGCGCGGTCGACATCTCTGTGAAGATAGCTTACTAGTCTGTTTTTACTATGCCCTAACACTCCGTCTATAGCAACAAGTACGGACTAACTCAAGAACATGTCTTTCAAATTTAAGCTTGTTATCTATTTAGTAAGCCTTATTTTTTTAAATTTCTTGATTTTTCTGACAGTTCAGTCTTTATCTCAGAACCAAATATTTCGATTTATTAACTAGCTTTTAATACAATACAGTGTTAAGACCATTATAAAAAAAAAAAATGTACGTTATAAGTATAAAGCATTGGCATATATATGGGCAGTAATTGCAAATGCAAAGATCACTACTTTATATATGACATCAGCGCGAAAAATAATAAATAACATTGGCCCGAGTAAACCTTTAAGAACTCAGTCCAGTGTTCTAATGCTATATGAGAGACTAAATCCATCCGTCATCTCGGTCCACAAAACTATTTTCTGCCTGAAGGACAGTTTGCACCTTTTTGTAAGGTTATTCACCCGACGATGTAACACGAGATTTACCTCATGTATTGTGGGTAAGCCGTCTACAAGGTTATGTAGAAAAAAATGGAGAGTGTAACGCCGAGAAGTCTATTTTTATAAACCTTTATAACGCCAAAATTCCCTGAACCCAACAATTCTGTTTGACCTTGAACTAGCGCAATCATAAAGGAGTCGAAACTAAACCAAAATAATATATTTTTAAGTAGAATACGCGTACAGCGAGTCTTAAAAATCGGCAGTAGCTCAGACAATCTTGAGACCCGGGTCGAATGCTGCCGGTTATTATAATTTGTAATTAATTATAATTGATTATGATCAATAAATCATAATTATGCTTCATTGAATTTTCTTACCACTACTCACAGATATTCTATCTCACGAAGTCCGTTTGGCTATGGTTGTAGTTAGTGCGTATGCACGCATACTTTTTTAAGGTTCCGTACCCGAAGAGTGCTAAACAGGACCCTATTACTAAACCTGCGCTGTCTGTCTGTCTGTCCGTCCGTCTGTCACAGGTGTCTACTACAGCTTCAGTTGTAATAGGTAGAAAGTTCAAAATTTCACAAAACGTGTTACCACAGCCTCTACCACAAAAATAATAAAAATGATAAAAAACTGAAACCCAAAAGGTCGCCCCCATACAATAAACCTCGAAAAAAATGCATATTTTTAACGTTATTTATTTCGGCTTTATCTTAAAGACGGTAATATAAAGGTATACGTGGGTGCCATCTCGTTAAATCAACTTACTGATTGGATGCCTAGGATAATAACTAAATGGCGGCATTCAACTAAATTCCTAAAGGTTGCTCAGCGGAATGGTTTAACGCAACGTTTTACGAGAGGGCTGAACGACGTTCAGCTTTTTGGGTAAGGATGGGTCGCAACGACGAGGGAAGCGAGGAGGAGCGGTTAGGTTGACATGTAAGTACATAATTAGGAGCCGAGCAAAGCGGGGCGGGGCGAGGAGACTCCCGTAGTTTTAACAGAATTCACGATAAGCAGAAAAAATCTAACAAGCCTCCAACCAAAATCCCCAAACACTTTATTAACAGTTGACGCCATATTTGTTATGGAACTACTAGCGCTATAGTGGCAAAAACATGAACTAAATTTAACTGACGCGGCTGCTTCTGATTCAGCCGTGTCCAAAGGGCTAACTTTCGACAAGCCATCTCGTAAAACGTTGAGGTATCTTAACTTAAATAACGAGAAGCCTATGCATTTAGTTGGATGCTAGTTAGTATGCTAGGCATCCAATCAGAAAACTGATTTAATAAAAAATAATAAAAATAGGGTTCTGTACTTAGAGGGTACCAAATTGTTTGTCAGGTGGTACCAATTTAGCGCCTTGTTTACTGTCGCCTCAGTGTTATGCATAGCATCTATATTGTTGATATGTATGTTCTTAGGGTTCCGTGCCCGTATTGTGTGGTGGTACAGAACCCTTTGTGCGCGAGTCCAACTCGCACTTGGCCAAATTATTCCGTGTTCGTAGCGCTGCAAAATGCGCCACACACACCAAACACGCTTATCTGTACACGACACTACTAATCATAGACAATAGGAATTCGCGAGATAGGATATCTGTACCACTTTAAAAGGTGAAATGTCACAAAACTTGCGTCTAAAAACACCTTTAGCAGTCCTAAAAAAAGTCCTGTAATAAAAAAAATATTTAAAATAATATTGCTATTGTAATTTCAGTACATACTTGATAAAAAGTGTTTTAACGTAGATGGTTTTTAACATTTACGACCTTAAAAAGTAGTAAGGAAAATACGATATACTCGTAACTATAGCTATTCATAAGACAGTGCACAGATTATAGCAATCCGAAACAGAATGTTTATATTCGTCATAATGTTTACGACTAACGTTAAACAACTGCATACTGGAAAAGTAGCAAATTTATTAGAGTACTATGAGGAGCCTTGATTAATTTTCCTCGTTCAGGACATACGAAGAGAAAATACACTTAAATAATTATGGTCTTTCATTTTTATAATCATTTTATTTTATATATATAGGTATACAAAAAGACCTTAATATTTTTTGGATGTATTTCCCGTATTTATTTATCGACTTGTTTGTTCGTTGCATCATTTATATATAATATTTTATTCCTAGATTTCTCTATTTTATGTAGTTGTATAATTAAATTTTTGTAGCCCAACCTAAATATTTTTGTATGTATTTCCCTTATTAGTATACACTTATTATTTTATTATATTTTTTTATTTTAAAGATATTTATTGTAAAGATTAACTGTGACTTGTAGAAAGTATACTTTATGTATCTATTTTACAAAATAAATATTTTGATTTGATTGAAACACGTTATCTAATAGCCAGATCTTTATTACAAAAAAATTATATGGATGAGATTATAACAAAAGTCTGGTGTTTGAAATCCTAGTAAAAATACGGAATTGTAATGTTTAAAAAAAATTCTAAATATATTTTCTCAACATATTTTACACTAATTTTCTTCAGTAAATAAAAATATGGGCTTTAAAATAGTGGTCATGTTTATATGACAAGAATAGCCTTGGAGTCTATGAATACACATTTATATTTATAAGTATATAAACTTCATTCACGCCACCGCCATGAACCGAGGGACCTATTGAAGAACCTCATTAGTTTCCTCTTAGTTGACGCAACAATGAACTGTTGTTGTCAGCTGAAGAGGAAATTGCAAGTTGCATTATTTTCTTTAAAACGTTATTATAGTCAAATACCTATTTCTCTTTGTGAATCTTAGTTTTTAACCGAATTTCATGCGCTGATTGGCATTTGATCTCTCTAAGGAGATAAAGTTGTGTCAGTTATCTCCGATAATTATTAACTTTTTTTTGTTCACAGAATTTGACCAAAGATCTTATAAAGGTTAAAATTTTAGGTGTATAAAATATACTGACCGCCTTATATAACTTCAAATATGATAGTTAAGGGGACAATCACTGATAATATCTTCGATTTGACTTAGTTTTAATTTGCTTCTTTTCATACTTAATTAATTAAACCGGATATTCGTTTGAAATTAGATCTAGGTTTGTTATTTATTTAGTTGAACATTTTGATAAAAATTTAAAACAAGCCCATCATTTCAGGTATCTTTATTCCTTAGGATTCAAAATGGCTGCCTGGCCTGACTTTCCGCATGAGCCAACCTAACACCCGACACCTAAATTATCCTACTTCCTACTAATATTATATATGCGAAAGTTTGTGCGTGTGTGTGTGTGTGTGTGTGTGTGTGTGTGTGTGTGTGTATGATTGCTACTCTTTCACGCTGAAACGGCTGAACTGATTCGGATGAAATTTAGAATGAATATAGCTTATGCCCTAACTTAACACATAGGCTACTTTTTATCCCGGAAAAATGCATGACGTTAAACCGGATTTGGCGGAGCCGCGGGCAAAAGCTAGTATTAAATATTCATCACATTAAGGGATTCGAGCGATTGAAAATACTGACATTGATTGGTATTTTTATTTATAAAAGATTTCAGTGTTTTTATTCTTGCCTTTGATTTATGTAGCAAATTAAGTATCTTTTTACTCGTAGGTACACATAAATGTACTTTTTTTTTCTTTATTCTATCTGTATTGTCATGCACGAATATATTCGGAGATATTGTGTAAGCGAGAGGTGGATTTAACAGCGGCCATGTTTAATTCCAAAGTTTATTTATACTCTTCGAACTTGATACAAGCAAAAACAACTTCAACTTTATTAATTTATCATTACAAATATCAAAGTTTACAATAATTTTCATGCATGTAAATTTTTGCCATGTTTTCTTTTAAAACGGCAGTTATTTTTGTAAACGATTGACTAACCTAACCGAGAGTAGTAGTAATAAAATCTTGTAAGTACTGATCCTGATCACTACATAAAAATATTGCTCTGAAAATACATACAATTCATAATACTCACGCCTGTCTGTCAGGGAGAAGGCAGAGACTACATATTTTCTTCTGCTACGATTGTGAAACACCTTTCCGCCTCTTGCACATCCGTTAATATATTTCTGCGGCTTTTAATTTGATCCTTCTCGAATATGTAGCCAATTTGGTCAGCATACCTGTTTTTACGGAAGCTCGGTTAATCTTTATCTTTCATTACGTTAAAATAGTGAGGTATTCTTACGTCTAACAACTTAATGAATAAATTTCAACCGTCACACGTTGCACTTTAAGCACTAGAATGTGAGTAGGTTCTTAGTTCACTTTACAATGTTAAATAATTCTGTACGTTTACAGTTCTATGTATTCTAACGTACTTGGTCCTCTCTTCGTAGATCTGTTCTTGTTTAAATAACAATTCCTGTAAAAGCTACGAAAATTATATCATAATTGTTCAGACTACGACGTAGAGGGTCTGCGAAATTGCTACGCCGTAGCAAAAAGAGGACGCGAATATATGGATTAATAGATGCTCGATAAAAGAATTATGATCGCATTAAAGAGAGAATTGGTATTTTAAAGATGGTTTTAACGATGGGTTGATTTAATAGATATTGGATATGGTTACTCGCTTTTTCCTGCGACTTCGCCGGTATTATGTTGATTTTTAGGGTTCAACACAAATTGACTCACCATGAAAACTTATTGAGTACTAACAGTTGACTAAGAAACATGAAATTACTTTTATAATTAGGTCTTAAAGTACTCGTCCAGGAAAAACTTTTAAAATTACTGATATTTAATTACACAAGAAGAAATAAATTACCAACTTAACTAGACCCTTTGAATACATGGAGCTTAATAGATCGTCAGTGTCAAGTTAGTTTGGACTTTAATAACTGGTCGTGGAATACGTTTGTGTTTTAAATGGTATGTACAGAACCCTCAGGACACTAGTTCTACTCGCACTTGACCAGATATTATTTATATTAAGATAGCTAAGATTATGATTATAAGCATCGCAACGGTTTATGCGCGGTGACCTTGACTGCACTAGTAATTGTTTCTCTATCGCACTTAGTAATTTTGTGCGCGAGTGAACACATGCGCTAGTCCCCCATCACTTCCGCCGAGCGCTCATAACTCGTTGCGCGACTTGTACCACATCTTTGAATTCCTATTCCTATTGGAAATCATCCAGTCCAGTTCCTCAAGGACAGTGCAAAAACAGAAACTATGCTTTTCATAAATATTTAAATGTTACGTCGTGCTCTTTACAAAATACTTTGGGGACAAATACACAAGTAACAAAAAAAGAAAAAATCTTATAAATCTTTAGGGACCTAAACATTAAACAAAAAGAAATAAAAAAACTTGTTCTCCGGCGTGATTCGAACCAGAGTACTCTCGGGCACCAGGCAGACGCTCTTCCAACTGAGCTACTGACGTGCTAAAAAACTGATATACGAGGTCATTTGCTTGTGAAAACTCGCAGATAACGACTTTGAAAAAAATTTGACCCAGCTAGAACGATTTTTCGCCCGCTAAAACCTCCATACTCTAGAATTTATCGAAATTCTTAGATTCGTTTTCTAGAACAAATAAATAAACAAATATAGCTCGTTTTATATACAAATATTATTGGATAAGTATGTTCGAAGACACAAACCAGGGCATAGATTTAGTACAAACATACTACCACAGATAATAATATATAATACTAGTAATACTACTGTCAGATTGGCAATGCAAAAGAGAATGAGCATATTAGCATATATACGCGCATGTTAGAGCGAGATAGATAGACGAGACCATTCACGTACACGCTATGGACCTGGATGGACCATACCTACAGTAAATTATGAACGAAACAAATTCTGGTTCATTTTCACCTTATAAAGTGTAATTTTGTCTTTATGAGACGTAATATATTATGGTTACGTGTGCAGCGCCTGCGGATGTCACTCATCTTGGAAAAAAAAACTCACAGAATTGTACATTTCTCATGCAATACTATTGAAATTATTTGTTGTCTGAATGCAATATTTTAGAACTAACACGGAAGTTTTTATCCCTAATCGGTCGCAAAAGTTATCGAATTTAACAAATTCACATATTGATTTGAATACCTACGGATTCAATTTGGAATGATAAAAATATGTGAATTTTGGCTGGTCATTACCTTCACTTCAACTGGTATTATGCATTTCATATTAACATCATACTTGTGGTCTTTTACTACACAATTCCCTAAAGGACAACATTTACATACATTTTATTCCATGTTCGGCAGAAGTCCACATAAAGCGATCTCCCCAGATCAAGCTTTTTGGTTTCGCCTTTGTTACTGCATAACCGATCTATTACTAATACTATCTACCTATACATCTATGCTCACAAACTACTTGTATACGTACACACTCACACACACACTCTTGTCAATGATACGCACTAATACGCATGGTATAATGATTGAATACGTAAGCACTAGCTTGCTACGCCTCGTAGCTGCGCGTAGCAGCAACACTCGTTACAGAGATTTATAGATCAGGAGCCCAATTTTATTTTATTTTTTACGTATGTATGTGTACAGGAGAAGCTTATATTCTTAGTTAAGCATCTAACGAAAGTTCAATATCAAAACATAATTTGCTTAGTTAGTTGCTTATTATAGGAATTAATCCGAGAGAGTAAATGTACCCTTAATGAAGGGTACATTTCTAACAAACATGTTTCAGCAATAATTAAACGATCCCACTATATAATGCGAAAGTTTGGATGGATGGATGGATGTTTGTTACTCTTTCATGCCATAGCTACTGAACCGATTGGGCTGAAATTTTGCATGAATGTAGTTCTAGACCTGGAATAGGACATAGGCTACTTTTTATCCGATATATCAGTTCCCATGAGATGAAAATGTGGTTTCTAATTCTTGATGAAAACCACTTGTACACTGTTTACACAAAATTTACTAAACTATAGGTACTTTTAACCCAACCGGTTTCGAAATTCAATTCATTTTCAAGGGCTTAACAACTCATATTAATATTTTAAGACCTAACCTACGTGCTGTAAGTAAAATTTGTTTTTTTTTTTGTAATGATTTCTAATGGTTTCTAATTGTAATTTTGCGTAAGAGAAAAGTAATGCGTCACCCTTTCACGTTGTTTCTATTGAACCGATTGGGCTGAAACTTTGCAGAAATTAAGTTGTAGATCTAGAATAGGACAAAAACTACTTTTTATCCCATAAATCAGTTCCCATGAAAAAGCTATAAAAGAGACAAACAAAATGGGAAACATAGAGCGCAGAACCAATTTCACCAGCCATGTTTACTGTAGGTAACAGTCCGAAAGATATTGACAGATTTTATACGACTACACTAAAACTAATTATATGCGGGTGAAGTCGCGGGCAAAAGCTGGTTATAAATAAAACAATAAGTAGCTATCGCCAGCCATAAAAAGTGCCCCTCTTCAGAATAAAATCGAGAGAAATATATTTGTAGTTTTTGTAGAAACACCTAGGTGTAGCTGACAAGATTTTGGGTAAATCTGAGAACAAAGTGTAGGTAAGATTCATCCGCATAGTACTATGGACACCTAACGTTAAATTTTGTAAGAATCTTCTATTTAACTTGCAAACACAACACATCATAAATATTAAAATACTTGAGGGGTTCGTTCGAGGATACCGCTCTCGTATGTAATAGGCTTGTTTTCTTTTGGTTGAATCTATTTATAGCTTTCTAATTCATTTTTAGGGTTCCGTACGCGAAGGATGCCAAACGGGACCCTATTACCAAGCCTCAGCTGTCTGTCTGTCTATCCGTCGGTCACAGGGGTCTACGGTTTTAAACGAAATAGGTAAAAAAAAAAATTTTCACGGAATACTTGTTTCTACTCGTATTGTCTCTATCTGTCGATAAACTTCGGGCTAACCATAGCATCGTCTTAGATGACTTGTTTGTCGGCTTTTACCGAGGTAATAGGCGGCGCTAAGAGTACCTTGTCAACCTTTTTGCACCAAGGTTCTATGGTAAGATGATAGATGGCGCTAAGATCTTAAAGGCGGTCATTTGTTATGTACCATAATGTTTTTAGAGTTAATGTAATATGTGGTGGTACGGAACCTTTTGTGCGCGATTCCGAATCGCACTTGGCTAAATTATTGGAACTTTGTTTTACCAATCACTCATTGTGACACGTAAAAACTTTCGACTGCCAACCAATATCGAGCCTTAATAGTTCTTAACCTAGCTATGCTATCTATTTATATTACAGTAGTTTTAATTAAATAAGATTTATACTGATATTGAAACGACTACTCACGATTTTACATATAGTCAGATTTCGTCAGATTTGATTGTGTCAAACGGGGAACCGCCTTTTTTGCCTCAGAAGAAACTGTACGCATACAGTGAAACTAGTCAGGTGAAATCTGACTATAAAATCGTGAGTAGCCGTTTCAATATCAGTATGAATCAAAACCACGAATCTTTTAGTATATAAGATTTATCTTATGAAATATTTCTTGGACACTAACTTGGCTTTCAACAAATCTATGACAGTGGTTTCTATTTATGCCTTTTAGGCTCAAAGCCAACTGATGAAATCGTCAAGTCACGGTTTAAGCCAGGCTCTCATTATCTCCGGCTGGGTCTAACTGGGTCGCTACAAATTCTAGATTAATGTGTTCAGCTTTTACTGATAAATCGTCGGTATTTTGTAATTAGGACAGAGATACTTAATCATTTTTTTTATTTCTCATCTTGCTTCCCAAATATTGAAATAAATTGATTACGGTGCCTTATAAAATTGCGTTCTAAATTCATACAAATACTACCAGAAAAAGTTCCGCAAGCCATCACAATGAGGCACTGTTTTGTCTCTTAAAATGTTTATGGTCCGAAACAGAAATATAAAAGTCTTGCAAATATCGCAAAGTGAGCTCATTGTGGCGCGTAAAACTAATGTTAATGTTAAAATCTTAATGTTTTTAAATTACTTCTAAAAATTAGTCTGAGTGAAGAAAGTAGCGTCAAAAGCCGCCAAACCGGTCGGAAAAATGTACGTCCAGCTTAAGCGAAGAAAAGGTAAAAGGTATATATGTAAGGTTCATGTGTCATTTCCATTAAATTACTTGTTCTTTTGCAAACGTTTTTTATCATTGCCTCATATTATTTGAGAAAAGCATTACTATATCCTCGGCGGAAACGGGTATTGCCTGACTCGTATCAGGTAAGGTGAAAAGTTCTCGGCCTGACATATTATATGTAGATATGGCGCTCTAATTAGCAAAAAATTATGTTTCCTGCCTGAGTGCATAGGTCATAAGTTCATATGACAACTTTCAACTTGTTCTCACAATTAGTTCGTTTACACGAATTTTTGCAGTACTTAGACGTCTTACGTGTTTTTCGTTAAAATGGATAAAATTGAATATCGTGCGGCCATAAAATTCTTCGTTTTGGATGAAATAACCTCTAAGTAAATTCATCAAAAGTTGTCAAAAGTTTACGGGAACTCTGTTTCTTCCGTTAAAAAGTGGACAACCGAATTTAAACGTGGTCACACTTCTCTCGAAGGTGACCCACATGAAGGACGGCCAAAACCGCCACCACACCGGAAACCATTGAAAAAGTGCATGATATGGTGTTGGACGATAGGTAAGTGAAAGGGAGTGAGTTAACTGACGTTATGGGGATATCGGAAGAAGAAGTGAGAAAGATATATATTGCATGAAAAGTTAGGGATGCGGAAGCTCGTTTATTGAAATTTGTTGAATGCCGATAAAAAGCAAATGCGCAAACAATATTCGCAGCAATGTTTGGACCGATTTAATAGGGATCCGACTGATTTTGTACGAAGATTTGTCATCATAGATGAGACATGGGTTCACCACTACATACACTTACATAAGGATATAAAATATAAAAATATACAAAAAATATTAAAAACGTTTTTTTTTCCTTTCATACATTTTGTTAAACATCAGCCCCCTTGGGGCAGTACAAAACATTAAAAGATATTTCTTTTTACTATTTTTTTCATTTATCTGTTTGTAGCTACTTTTCCGCACGCATGCCAAATGTAAATCCAGAAAACGCAAAAATCGATCCACCCTAATACTGATGTTGGAGAAACGCTTGACTAAGTCTGTTGAAGTCAAGGAAGATTATGCAGAAAAAAAATTTTTTTTTTCTGAATCTTTCATTGTTGACTGCTAGCGGTCCTTTGATTTTAAAAATTATTATTGAATCGTTAGTGATTATTTATCTGTTGGAATATCTTCCTTAGCACGAACTAGTAAAGTTCAATTTGCAGCTACAGTTTGGAAAGGGAAGTGGTCCCTTTCCAAACTTAGTTTAATTTTATAAATTATTAAACCGTAAATCACCGGAAAGTGCTCGGAAAATGATTTTTTCTGCATCTCGTAAATTCTGTTAAAACTACGAGGGTTGCCTCGCTTTGCTCGGCTCCCTTATTTGCGTCGCTTGTTGTCGCAACCTATCCCTAGGGATAGGTCGACTCTAGAGGTCGAATAAAATTAAAACTAAGAAAGCCGTTAACGGCCATTTAGTCACTTCCAATTTCAAATTCCTATCGAGAAAAACCTCTATTATAGACGGATGAGGTCACAAAAGTGATGGAACGGAACCCTAAAAACTTGAAATGGTGACGTAAATTAATAAATACAGTAAAATATGAAAATGGACTGAACCACGCCGCGCCATCTTTAAAATGTAAATATTACAAAAAGCAAAAACAGACTTAACAAGACTCGGTGCCAGCAGCTTATCTCGTTGCTTCTTCAGAATCTTTAGATGGCAGTTTGTTTTACCCGTTGTATCTTTTTAGTTAATTGATATTACTTATTTATATCTCTACTTACAATAAAGTAGTAAAAACGTAGTCCTTAATTGCATATTTTTTCAAAACATTAAATGGTATGGGTTATTATTAATATTGTAGTGAAGCCAAAACTAACGTTTTTTTTTCAGTCCGTATGTATGTGTATGTTCCGTTTTAACGTGACAACCAAGTCACAGATTTGGATGTTTTTTTTAAATTAATACTCAACTTGTGTCTTTGCACATTTTGTATCTGGGAGTTCAAAAGACAGTTAACCCTAACGAGAATTTAAAAAAAAAGAACAACAGTAAAACATCAGAAAATGGGACATCAGTCCTGGAGGGTTTCAACATTTTACATTTACATAGACTACACATTATAGGCGTTAGAATGGAGACCACGTACAGCAAAGCGTAGCGTAGGCCGACTTCGCGCCCCCTGGACCGACGATCTGAAGGACGTTGCGGGGTTGCAGGTGGCGGCTGGACTAGGAGGACGGATGACCGCCAAGAATGGCGAAATATTTGAAAGGCTTATGTCCAGCAGTGGACAATGACAGGCTGATGGATGGATGGACACATTATAATAGTGATCATACTGAACAATTTTTTAATAATGACATACTTATGTACAACTTTTAATCGCCTCTTTGGTCTAGTAGTTCGGGTACACATGTAGAGTACACATGAACTGAAATAAAATTGTTCTGCCATGTAGGGTAAGCCAAGATTTCCAATAGCTTTGTTACTATTTGTTATAAATTTAACAACAAAATGAGGGAAGCATGGCAATGCAAACATCTGTATCTCTATACATATAAAATACAACGTCTGTCTGTCTGTCCGTCTGTCTGTCGGTCTGTCTGTTCGTTCGCTTATAACTTGAGAACCAATCAATGGATTTTGATGCAATTTTCACTGAAAGATAAAGAATTTCTTCGGGAAGGTTTAGGGTTATGTATCATTACGCTATGACAAAAGGAAGCAGCGCAGTGATAATTTTAGTGAGACATATGGAAGGTTCGCCGCCGTAGCACAGTCGTTCGTCGCGGGTTCAAACCCCGACTGGTAAAATTTGTTTTCACTTTTTATTTTTTATTCTTTTATTTTATTTTCGGAAAAATTATTTCCTTTTGTAAAAAAAATATTAAAGCTGAAATTATATTTCTTGACTGAGCAAAGACCAATAACTAAAATATTTTATTTTCAAGTGCTTAGAAAACGCCATCTCTGGGAAGCTATCCTGGATAACGACTCGCTAAACTTTTGTTGAAATTGTTTGTAAGCTGGCGTTGAAATTGTTTTTATTTTAATACACTAGATGGCGCTGCATGTTTCAAAATATCGAATTTAACGCAGTCTGGTTCAAATCAACTCACGTTAAAGTTTGTCTACACTATTATATAAAGAAGAAAGATTTGTTTGTTCGTTTGTTTGCACATAATGGGTAATATCTGGAACTACTGAACTGACTATAAAAATTCTTTGAGCACTCAATAAGATTTTTAGTTCATCATGTGGTATGTACGACTTGCGTAGTCGTACGTATGTAGTCTCATCGTCGGGGTTTCAATCATCCACTGGTAAATGTTTTTTTTAGGACACCTCTCAAGTTTAAGTTTCTTATTCGATTGATATTTATTAGCACTTTGGTAAAATATGGTGACCAGTATCTGATGATGGGACTGGAAGGTGGGTACGGGATCTCCTCAACGGACAATAGCAGACCCTTGGAGTTTAAGCTTATTTAGTTGGTATTTATTAGCACTTTGGTAAAACATGGTGCCCAGGGTCTGTTGATGGGATTGGAAGGTGATTATGGGATCTTCTCAACGGATAACAGCAGACCCTTCGGGTTTGGACTTATTCGATTGGTCTTCATTAGCACTTTGGTAAAACATGGTGACCATGGTCTGATGATGGGACTGGAAGGTGGGTACGAGATCTCCTCAACGGACAACAGCAGACCCTTCCAGTTTAGGCTTATTTTGTTGGTATTTATTAGCACTTTGGTAAAACATGGTGACCAAGGTCTGTTGATGGGACTGGAAGATGGGTATGGGTTCTCCTCAACGGACAACAGCAGACCTTCAAGTTTAGGCTTATTTGATTGGTTTTTATTAGCACTTTGGTAAAACATAGTGACCAGGGTCTGCTGATGGGACTGGAATGTGGGTACGGGATCTCCTCAACGGACAACAGCGGACCCTTTAAGTTTGGGCTTATTTGATTGGTATTTATTAGCACTTTGGTAAAACATGGTGACCGTTGCATATTGTCGTTAAAAAATCATATTCTTTTGTTTTCCTTACTTCCACGAAAATCTCTTCGACGCGGGCGGAGCCACGGGCAAAAGCTAGTATTGAATAAATCTGAATCTGTAGTTGACCACTTAATCGGATGACGTGGGTTTGAATCCCGTAGAGGCACACATGTGTTTGGTCCGTGTGCTTAAGAAGCACGGTCTATCTAGATTATAAGACTGTCCGAGATATCATGATATGGGTGACAGTTCGTAATTTTCCGTTTCACCTATATTACCCACACATACATACACCCAGGCACAAAAGAAAATAATGCCTCAATTAATCGAAACAAAATTCCCAGTGTATTCGTTAAATTTAACGAAGAAAAGATTCAGTTAATAATAATGTCTTTTTGCAACTTGATGCGTGAATCGGAACGCTAACCCATAGGTACTGACACTACATAATCGAAAATATATCGATGAATCGGTGTGGCCATCTTATAGGATCGCGTCAGTATGAGTGCATCTTGTATGCGGTTTGTGTTTTCGTTGCGGTTGCTTTACGTGCTATTTGTTTTGACGTTTGCTACAGTTTTTGTTATTTTTTTTTTGTTATTGGTGACATACCGAGAAAAACAAAAAAAAAACTTTGAACTCCAAGCTCTGGAGTTATTGGTTCGTTTAATTTACTTAATTTAGTAATTAACAATAACCAGTTTGGACAATCAAATAAAAAATCGATTTGAAAGCCCTTGTTCACTTTCTCGATACTAAAAAAAATCGATTATATTCCGTTAGGGTACATCACTGTAACTGTCAACTTTGAACTGCTACCCATATCATGATATCCCGGACAGCCTTAAGTGGTTTAAGTACGCTGATAGGTCTCATCACCCATCACCCTGGTATTTAATAATCTTCAGTGAAACGTGGGTGAACAAGTGTGGTCTATAACTTGCATTTTACAGTTCATACTTTGAAACATCTCTGATACCCCCTCAGGGATTCATGTTGTGAAGACTCATGAAAATAAAATAAAATGGACTTCACTATATACCTTTAAAGCAGGTACTCAGAGTTGGTAATAATTGAAGCCACTTCAGATTAGACCAGGGGTCTCCAAACTACGGCCCGCGAACACCTCCAATCCGACAAACTGCTAATTTAACTGTTTATTTAAAATTCACTTATTGTAAAGTTCACAATGGAATTTGTCATAATATTATGATACTTATGCATGATATACATGGTGAAACTAGGATTCGTACCTGGGGGTCCGGCCCGTGGTTCCAACTTATGAAGCCATTCACAAGTACTCACCCTTCAAACAACGAGACCAAACACAAACCAATTAACAAGATAAGTAACGCTTTAGACTATACAAAGCATTTTCTAAAATCAATGTCAGCTGTATTTCTGGAGGGGGAGGCCAGACAGTACTCTAGGGAACCGTACCCCCCTAGCCTCTACCTAGTTACGTTTATGATGTTGTATCCAAATGATATTAGGTGGTAGAGCTAATGCCGGGCTCGACTGTGGAGGTACCACTATCTTACTCGGAAATCCTCCCGAAGTTATTCGGGGGAGAGTAAGAGGACAGCTCTCAGGCAAAAAAACCAGGCGGCCCACCATTGCCTGGGACCGATGGATGGCGGTATATCCATCCCCAATTGCCGGGCCTTATATAAATTAGACTGGTGACGGGCAGCGGCGTCACTGGTGCAAGGGTTTCGGCACCGCGCTCACCAACCCGCCTGCCCAGCGTGTGTGAGTATGGGCATTTCTTCCAGGAGGACCGCCAAGAGTGGCAAAATCCTGGAAAGGCCTATGTCCAGCAGTGAACGAAACAGGCTGATGGATGGATGGATCCAAATGAGAGACTACTGTAATTAAATCATAGTAATACACATTTAAACGTTACCACGCGTTATGTTTTAAAGTTACGTTAAAAATATGTTGAACGCTATTTCAAGGTCTACGCAGCACGCAATTCGGCTATTTCCGCCGTACTTGACACTAACCCGTTACTACGTACAGAAACTTTGAGTTCACCTCTGCACTCTGCACCAAAGATATTTCACTCTCGGCTAGTCCCAACACGCAAAATTTGCGGTCGAAACAACAGAATGTTGGTATTATGAGCTATCTAGGTCTTAGCCCTAGGGACTTCATGGAGAAATCAATGCGGCCCTTAGCCTTAAAATTTTAGAAATCTCTGGATTTGACGAATCCTTATTAGCGACACAGTGACGGATGAGCCAATTAAGTACAACGCATTGTATGAACTTGATATTTTTAAATGTGAAATCAGAAATTAGTGGTTCACCATAAGAGCTGATTCGCATCTGTATTATATTTTTTTTACTTTGAATGTGCTTTCGCTAACTGATAGAAAGCGTCGATAAGGCCTAGGATGAAGGGCGCTCTCTCAAAAAGCGGGAGAGTGAAAGCAGGCAAAGCAAAATCTACGGAAGTTACCGACGAATGACTAATATAACGCAACTGCCTCCAACCACTATGTTTGTGATTTTGTTTAAAATTATCTAAGTCTATAGACTGTCTTGGGGAGGAGGAAGGACGTATGCCGACCAAATAGGTGACATACTAAAAAAAAAGCAGCATTTCCACTTTTTGCTGGAAATGCAATGAGAAGGTCAAGTTTGACAATAAAAAAATAAGAAAAAATTTAAATGTCACTTTGAAAAATCATTATTTGTATGACGCCACTGCCACTATACCCTACCTACCCCTAGAGTACATGATTTCATACAAATAATTTTTTTTCAAGTTGGTTTCTAATATTTTTCATGTTATTTTTATCGTCAAACTTGACCTTCTCATTGTTTTTCAGTAACAAGTGCCACTGGTAAAAAGTACGCAGAATAGAAAAGCTTGTATGACTAGATTGATGGATTTAAAATAAGGAAAATAGGTGTGACAGGATCGTAGCAGATGGAAATCTGTAGTCTCTGCCTACCCTTCTGGGAGACAGGCGTGAGTATATGTGTGTATGTATTTTGACTTGGGTACCCTGCCCGGTGACAACGATGACTTAAATAAAGTCTTCTCATTCATCCATCTATCAGCTTGTCACCGTCCACTGCTGGACATAGGCCTTTTCAATATTTCGCTACCCTTGGCGGTCCTCCGTCCTCCTCATCCAGTCGCCAGCCGCGACGTTCTTAATATCGTCAGTCCAGTGAACACGAGGCCAGCCTACACAATCCTTTGCTGTAGCTCTTCTATTTAATCTAAATCTAAGTTTATTCAGTTTAGTTTGAGTATATTTATCTTTATGTCTCTAGTTTGTATAAGTTTTTAGTATTTTATAGAATCCATCTATCCATCCATCCATCAGCCCGTGTTCTTCCACTGCTGGACATAGGCCTTTCCCAAATTTCGCCACTCATGTCGGTCCTCCGTCCTCCTCATCCAGCCGCCCCCCGCAACGTCCTTCAGGTCGTCGGTCCAGCGGGCACGAGGTCAGCTTACACTACGCTTTGCTGTACGTGGTCTCCATTCTAAAGCCTTTCGGCCCCAACGGCCATCATGTCGGTGACAAATATGGCCTGCCCACTGCCACTTCAACTTACTGATTCTGCAGGCTATGTCAGTTACTTTCGATCTCCGACGGATCTCTTCATTTCGGATTCTATCCATCAGAGATACCCCAAACATAGCCCGCTCCATAGCTCGCTGAGCGACCTTAAATCGGTGGATCAGGCCCTTTGTAAGAGACCAGAAATTTGATAGAATAATTTAGTTGAAATTTTGTGAACATTTAAGTCTTGTAACTTATATGAAATGGACAGAACCCTCGGGGCGCGGGTCCCACTCACATTGGACCGGTTTTCACTTTAAACA
Source organism: Ypsolopha scabrella (assembly GCA_910592155.1). Taxonomy (NCBI): domain Eukaryota; kingdom Metazoa; phylum Arthropoda; class Insecta; order Lepidoptera; family Ypsolophidae; genus Ypsolopha; species Ypsolopha scabrella. The sequence goes on from OU342982.1 coordinate 13,391,566, forward strand.
GTCAAAGGATTGTGCCCCGAACCTTATTTGTTTTGTACCGTTTCGATGCTTATTCGCATGTTCACAATTTGTTTGCAGTAGCCGTTGAATACATAGTGCTGATTGTAAAAGGAAAATGAAAGCTTGTAGAGCCCAGAATGCTCCTTTATTTATATTCATTATGATCGTATTGAAACACTTCACTTTCACATATATTAAATTTTTACTATGGTATATATACATGCTCTTTTCACAGATAAACCAGTACATTGGTAAGTTGGTTTTTTTTACAAACAATAGGCTTCACCATTGCCGTGCCTAATAGAAAGCGTCGACTTATCAACTCTATTGACGTATTTATAGGAGAATTAGAATGAAGGGCACTTCTCCTAAACTAGGAAAGTGATAGCCGGCGAGGCGGTAATCAGTCTTTCCAGGGACGTCCGCAACAATCTACGGAAGTTGGTAATGGACGAATGATTACGCAACTGCATGTAACCTCTCCCCCCCCCCACCCCGTTACGGCTACTGATGAGGTCATATAAATAGATATGGACTTATGTATAGTTGTGTAAAACCATTAAAAATGATATAGCTTTTCAGTTTTTAGGGTTCTACGAAAAATTGGGTACTATTATAGCGAAGTATTTTTTCGTTGTCCTTCCATCAATGAAACGGATTTATTTTAAAATATAGGAAAAATTCAAAGCAGCAATACCAGTTGAAAGTTTGTAAATAGTCCATAGATACGATTGATTGTTCTTAGTGGAATATCACCTTCAATAAATGTTACACAAATTCTTGTGTTTCGTATTGCACATTTTCATACTTTAATTCGATATTAAAATTAATAATTTGTTGGCACGATCATGTGTAACGAACCGGTAGCGTAAATTATAATAAAAATAAATATTTGCTGAATAAAAAATACAAGAGTTTGTGTATAATTTATTGAAAGTTCATTGCTCCGTTATGTCAATGATCATGAAGTATAAAATCGAAAGTTTTTCAGCAAAAAGTCAATAGTAGGTGCGACGACTACCGGAACGACGAAGAGTTAGGAACTACCTTATAGCAAGCGCCCCGGACGCGCGGGCGGGCGGGCCACGCGCCCTATCCGCGCTGCCACCGCGTCCTGGGCGCGCCTTTTCACAGCACTGTAGGTCACCGTACAAATCCGCACGTCCTGTCCGCTGAGTATATTTTGAAACAACATTGCGAGCGACGTGGGTGCGAGAGTGTGCGCGGCGGCCGCTTAGTGTGTTTCATTCCATAGAGCGCCATACATTTTGTCATCACAGTGGCCTGTCCACGCGTCCGGGCCGCTTGCTATAACTAGAGCCTTAGGTTTACATATAAATAAATTTGTGGAGCGAAGCGAGGTAACCCCTGTAATTTTAACAAAATTATGATATACCGAGGCAGGTCATGATATACCAAATTCTACGATATGTCGACAACATCAACATCCACTGAAGTTAAATAAAATAAACATACCATCCCGATATTATATCCTCGGGGGTGTGCCAGAGATGTTTCCAAGTGTGGGCTATCATTAGATCGTTAACACTCGTTTTCACCGACAATTTTTACGTCCCCGTGTTATATGGTTTAAACTTATCGTTTGGGATATAATAATCGGCCGTGAAAAGCGGGTGTTCATACATACTATGTGACTTGCATTTCACAGTTCACACTTAAGAACATCTCTAATCCCCCTCGGGGATTCATGTCGTGACGATAGGTTTGTATGTTTTATGTTTTAAAATAGACATAATTAAAGCCATAATTTTTACATAATAATGTAGAAAAAGCAGAACGGCCCAAGATTTTTACATCCGAAAGGAACGTAAAGATGCTAATTTAAATGAAACCATCTATCATGAAAGAAAATGTTACAAAGACGAATTTACGCAGAAATCTTGCCCATCAATTTTGCGATGAAATGAAAAGATTCCGTATTCCTTTTGTTATTTTAACTTTTGGTCCAAAATAAATGTCTTTATGTATTGTATGTATGTATGTATTTTGTTTTTTGGATACTGGTTTAGACTTTTAACATTTAATATAACAAATATCATAATTTTGTTTGTTTCCTTTCTTCACGCTGTCTTTTTGGAGAATAAATTACATTAAGGCGCCAATATTAAAACTTACCACCACACAACTTCTCTTAGGTTAACAGCAAAGACGATGAATCGAAGAATTTTCATGCGCTATAATATACCAGCAGACTGGCACCACTGGTGCGAGGTTTTCGGCACCACACTCACCTGTCCAGCGTTTGTGAATATGAACATTCTTCCAGGAGGACCGCCAAGAGCAATAAAATCTTGAAAGGCCTATATCCCGCACTGGATGAATCAGACAGATGGAAAATATTCCTTTTTCCGTGTCATGAAAATACTTTAATAATAAAAAATGAAAAGTTGGTTTGTTATTTTGTTACTAAACGCGGATCGCAATCAAACATTTGTAGCGGGATATATTGTGACCTAAGCTGTTATTTAGTTAGGCTTCATTTTATTACTACTCTGTTACTGTCGCCACCCAGGCGGTCACTCGGACACAAACCGCCTCTGTAGCCGAGTCGTAGAGCGCTTGCTTACTAACGCAGAGGTTGTGGGTTCAATCCCCAGGTTGCATATTAATTTGTGCTCAGATTGTGTGCTTTAGAAGGTACGTTGAGCTGTTGCTACTTTTGTGCCCGAAGTACGGCTATGGCTTACAACCCATCTCGTTTTGGACATAATAATCTTCGGTAAAAAACCGGTGTACCAACTTGACATTTCACACTAATGACAACCCTTCTGGGATTTATGTTGATATTTTGTTTATGGAGAGGAATCGGTAAATTTTCTAGGCATGTCAAAAATCTATTACCACGCAGGCAAAACCGCGGGAAATAACCAGTACTACTCGAACATATATTAAGTATTAAGTAAATAACAATAAAACAATTACTTACAAAATGTCCTCCAATCCTCAAACAAAAAACTAGTTTTTCACTGCACGGAACAAACCACTTGTTCGCGTAAAGGTCAAATTCGTGCGAGCTACGAGATTTTCGTAGGAAGTGCTACGCGTCTACGACGAGCGTAGCGAGCTACGGACGCGTAGAGACTGAGTTGGCTAGAGTTAGTGTTGCCTGCTACAATTAGTCGAAAATCGGGATATTTTTATATTGAATTTGTTTTAGAAGGACTACAAAAATACAGGTTGTAATTAAACTGTTCCAAAGTAAAACGACATATTTTTGTGACAAGTCTAAACAAACAATTTCCAGCATGTAATGTCCAACAAATAAATATAAAAGGGGTGAAATAATTTTAAAACGAAGGCAAATATCTATATTATCAGCTAAAACACTAGTACAAATATAGATTTTATCCCACATTGTGACTCTAATTACAGATTAATATTATTTAAAGTTGTTACTGTTCTTTTTATAAGACAAAATACTTTATTGAAAACAATTAATAAAGCGACATAATTTGGCTTGTAATCTTTTTTTTGTTTTAAAGGTGATGATACCCAGAACTTTGGTAATTGTCGACGCCCTGGCATCCCCAGCTACGATGGACCTACTCAGGCATATCAGTGCGTGATCGATGAGAGGTCTTGGATTTTATTACGTGTAGTAGTGTGTTGTCATTGCTTTCTCCTGAATCTTATGATAGATCGAGATATTTCATAATTGACTATGTCATGATACTTTTACTCAATGTTAAAGGACGTGTGTTTTTAAATATAAAAGTGAAGTTGCTAATATTGCAACGTGCATTTTCTGTTTATACTTAAGAGAAATGGGAATTTTTCTCGTATTTTTTGTTTTACTGTCTCAAACCTCTTACAATCTATGTACATTGTACGTACATTATTAGAACTTTGTACAAGATTATTTGTGACATTTAACTCTTTTGAAACTCAGCAAAAATAAGTTTGTGACAAAAAAGCTTTGTAGGTCTTCCTTTAATAAAGCACTAGGGTAACCTTCTACGCAAATTGTACCACAGTCCCAGATTTGGCACTCGGATAGTAAACTCTTTTTAACCAGTGCCCGGCTCAGTATAGAATCCTATCAAATTATCTTCAAGGTCCGTCTATCCAGTACGTGACGGATCACCTAATTCTTTGAGGTCTAAAGACGGTCTCAGCAAAATGGACTTTATTATCTCTGTATAAAGTAGCCCACAATCCATCAAAAAATATTACTTCCAGTATTTTTTTCTATCAGATCAAGGGAAATTAGTATTTAGTACAAAGGCAATAGGATTTAAGGGATGACTGAGATAGACTGTTGCAGCCTACTCGAATTGCGGCGAGTGGTTGGTTGACATATTTTATGTGTTTTAGTTATCGTTATTATGATGGATCGTCAATAGGAGGTGAGTATAGTTATATTATACCTCTCTATTCCTTCTAACTATTTATCTCTCTAAACTGTACAAAAAGGTTTGTAACCCTGTCATAGATCGATCAGCAGGGCGTATAGATCTCCATCTGCTACGATCGTGACACACCTCTTTCGATTGTTCCACATTCATCAATTGAGTCATGCAAGATCTTCTAGGTACTTTTGACTTGGCCTTTTTACGGGATGTCGCAAATCGGCAAACGTCCTTATAGCTCGTTGGGTCTAAACCGTTAACTTGTTCTTCATTTTGACAAGGGGATTCATTGTTATTCATTCTTCTGTAATTGAGACAAGGCTCTTCGGCTTGTGGATATAAACTTCAAAACTCTGTATCACACCTTTATAATTTTAATTTTACGAAATCTTTTCATAGCAGGTGCCTGTGCAGCTTAAGATGAGGTTATCCAGATAATTCTGTCCTGCTCCAATGCTTTTATTTCACACTTTTCTATCCCGCTCCGTGGGAGAGGCCGCTCAAAAAACTCGCGATTTCGAGTTGTTTGTATCTCTTACGACGTTTATTTTGACATAGATTTTATTGTCTCTTAATATAACTCGAATAAAATGGTATTTACATCATAGTTTAGCCTTACCATTGCAATTTTATTGGATGCAGTAAAATGCAAGTATTGGTATATCGAACGGCCGAAATATTAAGTTTAGTAAGTGAAATATGATTATATTCTTACTTCAAATGTAATTATTGCAATTAAAAATGTATTTGCAAAGAGACAATATCGGGATAACCCCTCCTTAAGGGGCTCCAGTAAGCTATATTACGACACAATAACGTTCATATCAGCGTGCATTGCAAAGTGGCTGTTACGACGATCGCTGCGTCGCCGAAAAGCGCAAAATAGAGAAAAAAAAATACTTTTCATGTGGGTATGGTAGATTCGTCATTTATAAGTTTAAAACAACATTATGTTAGATTTTTGCATTGCTTGTGTGTGTATTAACCTAGTCTGTTTTGAATTGAAAGTTTAATCAGTTTATTAAACCATTTTGAGCATTTGAAAGTTATTTATTTACTTGTTGTAGGAAACCTTTTAAGGTTTTAAAACATTACAATTACGGGACATACATACGTCAATAAATGTGATATATTTTTTTCTAAATTTTGTAATATTCATATAGAACGTTTAAAGCGATTTAAAACCGTCTCTAAGCGCAGTTTAACTTGTGAAGCCCCTACCTGCCAAATTTCAAGTTTATAGGTAGCAAAGAATCACGCGGCAAAAGAGCATTTTAGTACTGTATTATGGAATATACGGTATGGTAATGGATACTGCAGTTTTTTATGGACTACAATTACTAACCGTAAAAATGTCCACAAAATAACTTCTCCTTATTTTGCTACTCCGGAGAAGAAATAATAATAATAATGGTTTATTCACTTTTTTCATCATTATTAAAGCAGCTTGGTCTGAAGAGAGCGTCTATCACAACAAGCTAGAAAAATATTATTTCTAGGTCATATTTATCCAGTCCCTGGAGATAACAAACTTAGCTAGAAAGTAATAAAGAGTTCAGATGTTAGAATAGTATTTTTTTACGGTAACTGCTGAGGAGATGGGGGTGGTAGACAATATAGGAGGTGTTTTACGTTCTGATATGATTTAAGATGAGCCTGCCTCACTGATCTTTTTTGTTTCATTCCTAACCTCACTTCTGATGTATGTATGCTCCAAAACAGTATTTTGCGTAAAACAGCAATACATAGACGAGTACCTTTAAATATAATACATCTTCACGACATGAATCACCGAGGGGATATCAGAAGTGTTTCCGAGTACAGACTGTGAAATACGAGTAACATTACACACTCGTACACCCACGTTTCGCCGACGATTATTGTGTCTTAGTGTGATGAGCCACAAATATGGACCTACAACTAAAGTGTCTTACAAAACACGCAGACAGAACACAAATGGACTCCTACGGGATTCGAACCCATGACCTTCGAATTAGTAGTTGAGTTCTTGAACCATTAGACCAGACATAGGCAACCTTTGGGAAGTTGTGGACCAAACGATCATATGCTCTTGATGTTGCGGGCCGTAGGTTGATGCGTATGGTATTCGAAAATAACGACGCAATCGGTGAACTGTAGGTTTAATTTATACTACTTTACTTTACTTTAGGTACATGGCGTCAAAATGTTGGAATAACATTCCACCACCGCTACGTGACCTTAAGTGTAAGTATACTTTTAAAATTAAACTAAAAAAGTATCTCCTTGACTTACAAATGTCTTCGCCTGCCTAAAACTTGACGCTTCATCGCCATTTTAATAATTTTTGACCAACGAGTTTCTGACATTTATTTAGAGCTTACCTATTAATTGAATTTATTTATTTACAAATATTAGCACCTACATTATGTACTCGTATATGTATATCATATTTATTCTGCCATTCGTAATTATTATTTTCAAAATGTGCAAGAATACTCGCGCTGTTTTGTTTGTTCGTGCGTTACCTACGCGGGCTTGGACTGAAAATCAGCGCTGTCGGTCTTACTCTGTAAGACTACAGCATATGCTGAGTTCTAGCCTTTTTGTCTGCTTCGACACATGATTTCATTTAGCTTTAGTCACATTGTTTTATTCTTTTATGTTATTTCCTTGTGTTTGACTTTATAATTTGTTTTTATAATTTATTGTGTTGTGGTAGATAAATAAATGGATATTCTATTCTATTCTATTCTATTCTATTCTATTCTATTCTATTCTATTCTACTTTGGCGTCAAGACTTTGGGCCCGTGGGGCCCGGAGGCGCGAAAACTGTACATATAAGGAACTTTCATCGCGCCTGGTGGACGTCTCGGGTGATCAGAGGGCTTACCTCGGCCTGAGAATCAGTCTGGCCATCCAGAGAGGTAATCTAGCCAGCATTCTGGGCAGCGACCTGGACCCAGTTTTTTATCTATACCTTTTAGATTTACATATTTAGTTATATTTTAGATTATTATTTATTTGTACGTAATTAGTTTATTTAAGTTAATTTTATTAGTTTATTGTAAGATGTAAATATACTTTGATTAAACTGTGAAGATATGGAATAAACTAAATTGTTCAACAACAATTTTTATATGAAATTCAAAAGTTAAAATACAGAAGTTACAATGTAATATTTTCATGATTTCCAATTAATGGGAAGCTTGAGACTGTTTTTAGATACAATACTATAATATCGAGATAAATCTCACTAATACAGTGGCACAGAGCATTTTATTTAAAATTTTATCGGTCGTGACTAGGACTTATTGATTTTGATGCGTGCTTAAATTGTGTACATTTTTGTTAATTTTCAGCTCTCGCTAGCTCGCTCCTTTACTCAGATCGGCCAAAAAGCTTAGCGCGGCCAGTATTAATCTCTTTCACCCAGACTTGATTTGGTTGCTCTTTATATTGTGTCCCTGAAAGTGTTAAACTTGCGAGTTGCGACTTTCCGGTAAAAACTTAGTTTGATTTTAAATTGTACCGCGGACCGTAATAAAATTCGTAATGGGCCGGTGAGGCCCGCGGGCCGGTGGTTGCCCAAATGCAAAAAATCGTGTAATATTAAACAGGGAAATTGAAAATCAAAGTCGTTTTTTAACAGTTAATGTGATAAATGATATTACCTGATTTCGCCACTATCAAAATTTTCTTCGCCAATTCCCAAGCTTTTCGTTTCCCCAAAAGTTCCCCGGAACAAAAATGTTTCCCATTGCAATAAAACCCCCAATCTGGAGACCCTGCTGACCAGAAAAATACAAAACCTCGCCACGTTACGGAAAACCAATAGAACTAATTTCTTCTACTGGCAACATTAATTTTAAAACGTCATTTTGTATATTGCTGTCAAAGTGTGGCTGTTTTTAGGGTTCCGTAGTCCGACAAGGAACCCTTATAGTTTTGCCATGTCCGTCTGTCTGCGGCTTAGCTCAGAGACTATTATTACTAGAAATCTGTAATTTAGCACGAATATAAATATTAATCACGCCGACAAAATGGTAAAATAAAACCTTGAAAAAAAAATTTTTTAGGGTACACGTAAACTGGGGATGATTTCTTTTTTTTGTCTATCCCATAGTGTGGGATATCGTTGGATAGATCGTTTAAAAACATTGTGGGTGTGTCAAAACTATTTTTTGATTTAGGGATCCGTTGGTGAAATATTAAACTTTAAAGTGAAAATTTTAGTTAGAGTGGAGCGTCCCCTGCCGGCTAAACGGTTGTTTATAGAAATGTGAAAAAATTCACAGAAGTAGTTTGTATATTGAATTTAAAAGGAAAACTATCACAGCTAAGTAGGCTTTACAGGTTTACGAGTACAGGTTGCGCCAAACTTTTGGTCCCCCCTAATGTATGGGACTAAAAGTTTGGCGCGGTCTGTATTAGTAGACCAACTTATAAAATGTACCGGGCAACTACGGAACCCTACATTGCGCGTGGCCCGACACGCACTTGGCCGGTTTTTTTTGTATGTGTGTTTGTGTGCTGTCGAAGTGTGATGTTAATTTGTTGTGTGTATTTGTGTATGAATATGAGTGTTGCAATCATAAAAGCAAATGTGGTGCTCCTCTAGCGCTAGCAAGTTTTTTATTTTCTGCTTAGGCTTTAAAGTTAAAGGATTGCAGTGATGTTTTTTTTTTTAATTTTCGATGTGAATAGCAGAGTATTCCATTAAATTTAAAGTTACCCGATTATTTTATCTGGTGCTTCCAACGGGAAGTAAGTTTCTTAATTAACCATATTTCCTCATCAAGCAAGCACAATGCTCACATTACTTCCACATTAGTTAACTAGCTAAATTGTGCAAACCAAACACGTGGACGGAGGTACAATCATCTTGAGAATTATTCAGTCAACCTGGATATAATAAAAAGAAACCGCAATGTGGGGTTCCGTAGTTGCCCGGTACATATAACTTTGTCTACTAATACAGACCGCGCCAAACTTCTGGTTCCATACATTATAGGGGGCTAAAAGTTTGGCGCGACATATACTCGTAAACCTGTAAAGCCTAATTAGCTGTGATAGTTTTCCTTTTAAATTCATTATATGTACTACTTCTGTGAATTTTTTCACATTTTTATAAACAACCGTTTAGCCGGCAGGGGGGACGCTCCACTCTAACTAAAATTTTCACTTTAAAGCTTAATATTTCACCAACGGATCCCTAAATCGAAAAATGGTTTTCACACACCCACAATGTTTTTAAACGACCTATCCAACGATACCCCACACTATGGGATAGACGAGGAAAAAAGTTCATCCCCAGTTTACTTGTATGAGAGTTTAGGTTTAAAAATAAATTATTCGAGATTTTATTTTACCATTTTGTCGGCGTATTTAATATTTATATCCGTGCCAAATTACAGCTTTCTAGTACTAATAGTCTCTGCGCTAAGCCGCGGACAGACGGACAGACGGACATGGCGAAACTATAAGGGTTCCTTGTCTGACTACGGAGCCCTAAAAACGGTAATCTTTTTAGTTATCCGGTTTCGGACTAATCTGAATTTTGCAGGTCCATTTGTAATACCCTCTAACTAAAAGTGAAAATCTAATAAAAATTATGTTCTGTGGATTTGTACCACGTATATAACACATAAAAAGTGTTGTACTAAAACATGCATACGTACAGTTAAGTACAGCATAACAAGATCCTACAGGGTCATAATGTATTTTCTTTTTATTTACTGCTGTGGCACAAATAATATAATTATTTACCTCTAGATACGAAGAGTAGGAAATACTTCCCATAAAATATATGTTTCCTGGGTTCATATTAATGCTAACGACCTGGGTAAGGTATGCTTAGACTCAATTATGAACCGAGACTGTGTGCCATCTCCACGAACACATACTACATACGTTAACAAGTATATTTCCTATCTTGAACGCTTTTTACTTTGGCTTTTGGTGTCTCTATACTATTTTAAATCAGTACCATGGTCTTTTCCTTCGATTGTCCGTTTATTTTGAACTAAATTAAATTGAATTACAAGTAAATTTGATGACCACAAATGTGACACCGTACAAATTTTTGCATGAGCCAACACAGGGAAAAACGAATATTTTGAGTGGGAAAATTCGCTGATAAAAGACTAACCGCATATAGCACGTGTATCTATTATTTGCAACTTACTTAAAAACCGGTATATGTACTTAGATTAGAAGGTGAAATATAGAGGGTTTTATTTATTTACTCAATTTAGATTTATTAATACTTATTATTACCCAATTTTTTTTTTGTTTTTTTGCAATTTTCGCACATTTTATTGGCACTCCTTTCTGACTGAAATATTATTTTATTTTTTTGTCAACAGATTCAGGTTGTCCTTTTTGATCAATATGGGTCTCGAAATTAAGGAATAATAATTTGGTCAAGTGCGAGTCGGACTCGCACATGAAGGGTTCCGTACCACCCCACAATACTGGCGCGGAACCCTAAAGACATTATTAATTATTCATTATTAAGCAACACCAAGGCTATAAACAAGGCGCTAAAATGGTAGCGCCTGACAAAAAATATAGCGCCGTCTGCGTACGGAACCCTACTTTTTATTATTTGTTGTTTTACTTTAGAGTACGTCCTATAATCTGACTAATTTAAAACTTTATTACCGTCTTTAAGTAAGAGCAAAAACCAATAACGTTTAAATAATGCAACTTTCTCGAGGTCTCTTGTATGGGGAGCCACATTCGTTTATTTTTTTTTTTTTTTTATTAATTGTCTATAAGGAGGCCACAGTTACACGTATTCTCTCTACCAATTACAGTTGAAGTTGTAGACCCCTGCGACAAACGGACAGACAGACCGACAACGGGGTCTTAGCAATACGGTCCCGTTTGGCACCCTTGGGGTACGAAACCATAAAAATTAAGTCACTTAGAGCCAGTTTCTGAGTTAAGAAAATCTCGGTAAGCGGATACTTAAGCGACGAATCACCCAATCACAATCTGTATTTCAAATTTAACTTAACTTGAAATTCTCAACTGTGAAATCGGGGGGGGGGGGGGTTAGCCGACCGAATTTTACGCCTGCTCATGGCTCAGTATTTTCTTGGTCTACGATACATCAGCGCAAGTTCATGCTCGTCACGTAAACGTAATTGCTTCCTAAGGGGAACACACTGCGCCTTTGCCGTATATAAGGGGGGAGGGGGCTTGAACCCCCCTTTTTAGGAGGTAACTCTCTACTATACTTACTCACGTAAAGATGATGGTAAATTATTTACAGTCTTAACTACATATAACTGTAAACAAAGACCGGTCCAGGGCGAGTAAGATTCGCGCTTTGAGGTTTCCGTACCTTATAAATAAAATTGATTAAAAAATTACATAGCTATCAGTACTAACAGAATGTATGAAACAAAACTGCAAAATGAAGTTGGTCGAGTATTCTGGTACGTAACCCTAAACCTATATAAAAGGGCGTTTTCTATATTTGTTGTTTAAATACAGTAATTATGGCACTTAATCTACAGAAATTTTCAAATTCCTAACTCGTTTAGTTTTTGAGATAGACCCCTTAACAAAAATGGTCTAAAACCCACAACTATGATGGCTCCCCATTTCTTGATTTTAGGAGATAAAAAATGTCTCCTCTATTTAATGAGTTCTAGAAAATAACACAACACATGCTAAAAAATGTTTGATTTATGGGAAAATAAATTAATTTAATTTTTAATTCCATATTCGGTTTTGGGTCAACGTTTTACACAACATATCCAAATTTCTAATGTGTAACTAATTCCGTCTGCAAGCTAGAGACCCGCGACATACGGACGGACAGACAGCAGAGCGACATTAATAGGGCTCCGTCTTTCCCTTTGGGCTCTAAAAATGCATCGTCACGAAATGAATCCCAGGGTATCAGATCAGAAATGTTGCAAAGTACGGGCTGTTAAATTTGAATATCATTTCTTTATTCCATCCTAGTGACCCTGGTAAACATATAGGCTATACGGTTGATAAAATAACGCCAAAGCCGAAAAAGGGGCAAAAGGCTAGTATAAAATAAAAAATTACTATAACAATGTATAGAACGTATAGGTACTTGTATATTTAATATTTTACATATTTGAACAATTTCAACCTGAGCAAAGACTTTAATAAGACCTTAGGTAATTAATGCTAACAATTACCTAATACGAAAATACCTAACTATACGACTACGCAATCCTTTTATAAACCCGCCTAATTTTAATGTTTTATCTAGATTCTAGGTATCTTAAGCCTAATTAGGGTTTCGCAACCATTACCAAACATAAAATTAATAGGGATTTGCAATTTTCGCTCTACAAAGTTCCAAAGTAATCGTGTAATAAGACAGGCGAAAATTAGTTTCAATGAAATTTTGTTATTCGAATCTCGTGTTAATTAATTATTATTAATCCAGATAAAAGCAAAGTTCAGATTTTAACACGGAACAAAAGTACTTGCCTTCTTGAAATTCTGTGAAACTTTAGTATGCACAGACTTCTTAAGTTATTCTGTACTTAATAAGTAAGTCTTACGTAGGGTGACCTGCCGTCTTATTGTCTAAGTTCAATATCCATCGCTATAGCCTTCAAAAGCGTTGTTTAAGTTAGTCATAGTTTCTGTTAAATTTATGTAGATGGCGTGACGTGTATTTACATCGCGATGTTAAAGTTTCTTGGCCACAATTAAGACTGTGTAGCAACAATTGCAATCTAACCTCCCATTCGAGTAAACCAGTACATTGTACGATGCTGAGTTTTATTTGAAGTACCCTGGGATCGTACATGGTCCTTCGAACTGGATTTTTCATTATTTTTGGGAAGCCTAAAAAACTGCCAGAGCGCAGTTCAACTCGGGCTTCCGGAACACGAAGCAGGTGGTTCAACAAGGAACTACCACCCCGCAGTCACCAAGGGCTATAACAGCGGTGCAGGAGGAACTACGTCACACAGCAGCCTGAGGGGAGCGGTGGAGGAAAGGGGAATAGTCAAGTACAGTGAGTGAAGTGTCAAACTGTGAGTACTCTTTTACCAACTTTGATCGGACCTTACGTCAGTGAAGATAAATATTTGTCAAGCAAAAGTGAATCTTATATATTACAAGAAAATAACTTTAAAAACTTTCATTTTAAATTTGGACTTGTAAAATTTTCAAAAAGTAGTTTAGGACTTAGAATAGTTTAAGAAAAAATGAAGATACGGGGAACCTATGCCGGATTTCTTAAAAGTTCTCAAACACTTGTAAAATTTTCATGATTGATCTTCAACTTAGAAAAAATTTTAAGAAAAGTTTAACTTTAAAAATTTGTGATAAATCTTGGTTAATTGGTTGCGTGGTTTATGTGATTTGTTAATCAATAAAATATTGGAAAAATTACTTAGTAATAAACGTTAAATTTTATATTATATTCCTTTGTGAATTGTTGAAAATGGAAGCTTTAGGAAGATTGCAGATGGACTTAAAACAAAAAATTGAAAAGGGTTTGGTTAATTTTAGAAAATCTCCTAAAGATCGCATCACTTTGCCGTACGTAGAGATAAGATTAGAAAATGTGGAACAGCAATGGTCGTTGTTTTGTCGGAATCATGCTAAGATTGTTGAAGAGTTTGAAGAGAAGATTTTAAGGGCATCAGAATACATACAATTAGAGATATATGATGTAACTGAAAATGCATATTTTGATTATAAATGTTTATTAAAAACTGAGTTAGAAGCATTCAAGCGGTTGAATGTTTCAAAAGCAGCAGTCGAAGTTGCTCCGAAGTGTAGCGGAAAAAATGTAAAATTGGAAAAATTACAATTCCATCATTTTCTGGGGATTATACAGAGTGGACTACATTTAGGGACTTATTTGTTTCATTAGTCCATAAAAATGAATCCTTAGACAATGTGGAAAAGCTTCAGCATTTAAAAAGTCATTTAAAGGGCGAAGCTGAGCAGCTACTTCGACACATACCGATTTCAGACTCCAATTATTTAAAATGTTGGGAACTTTTAGAGTCTCGGTACAACAATAAAAGATATTTGTCTAATTGTATTCTAAAACGATTGTTCAGTCAAAAAAATGCAAATACTGAATCGGCTACTGCTTTAAAAGAGCTACTAGATACGACCACGGATTGTTTGTATGCATTGCAAGGCTTAGGGTTGGATACAAATTCATGAGATATTTTAATAATCCATTTACTCTCTTACAAGTTGGACTCAGAAACTAGAAAGCAGTGGGAGTTGAAAGTGTGTGAAAACAGTTCGAACATTTTACCTACTTTCAATGAATTTAAAGTTTTTTTGGAAAACCGTTACAGAGCTCTTGAAAGCATTGAATCTAAAAATGTGCGGACTAGTTACAATAAGCCTAAAAATATTGTGGAGCAACATCATAAGGTGTTTCATGTCATGAATTAAACTAAATGTCAATTTTGTTATGAAAATCATAAGATTTCGTTTTGTAAGAAATTTTCAAAGGAGAATTTAGAGTCTAGGCGTAATTTTGTGCAGCAGAGTGGTATATGTTTTAATTGTTTTGGTCACAACCACACTGCCAAGTTTTGCCATAGCCAAAATGCTTGCCGTATTTGCAAGCGCAAGCATCACTCTCTGATACATCCTGTGGGTACTTTAGGGATCACTGTTGCCACAGATGCGGAAGGTTTGGTGGCTGTCGGAGATACTCAACCGAAAAAACAGCCAAACAAGGCAACAGAAAATACGAGTTCAGTCGTCGCTTGTTTTTCAACAGGAACTGTTGAGGGTCAGGTTTTGTTAGCAACAGCTGTCGTTAAAGCTGAATCAGAAACAGGCGAATATAAAATGATCAGGGCCCTAGTAGATCAAGGGGCGCAGGCTTCATTTATTAATGAATCTACTGCTCAATTTCTGGGACTAAAACGAATCCCGGTTCGAGGTCAAATAACAGGCATAGGTGGGGATCAAAGTGCTATGACCTCGAAGTGTATGGTGACAATAAAACTTCAGTCACTGTTTGATCCACAATTTATTGTTGAGGTTAATGCCTATGTATTAAAATCAATCACTACCCTTTTACCAGATAAAAGAGAAGGAACGTTGGACTGGAAGGAACTGCAAAATGTTTATCTTGCCGATCCTAACTATCACACACCTAATAGAATTGATATCCTATTAGGCGCGGAGGTGTACTGCCAGATTATTCAAGAAGGCGTGATGAAAGGGCCATTTGGTTTCCCGGTAGCCCAATGCACCTCTCTCGGGTGGATCTTGTCAGGAGCAGTAGCAAGCGCACCATCCAGTTCTCCAGTAGTTATGCATGTCACACTAAAAACAGACGAATTATTAAAACAATTCTGGGAAATTGAGTCGGAACCAACAACCCAAAAAGCAATCTTGACGGAAGAGGAACAACGGTGTGAAGAAATATTTTCAAGCACTACCCAAAGAGATGATATGGGTAGATACATCGTTAATCTGCCATTTAAAAATCAAGAACCACAAAGCAAACATGGCAACTCCAGACAGATAGCTGAAAAGCAATTCAAACGTTTAGAATATAAACTAAACAAAAATGAGGAAACAAAACAGAAATATACTGAGGTTATAAACGAATACCTGCAGTTGGGACACATGGAGTGTCACAAAATGATGAGAAGGTGACGGAAGCTGTATATTTACCACATCATGCAGTAGTACGGGATGATAAGGACACAACGAAGCTGAGGATTGTGTTTAATGCCTCGTGTAAATATCGGAATGGAATTTCTTTAAACGATGATTTAATGGTAGGTCCAACACTGCAGGCAGACTTACGTCACATATTGATGCGGTGGCGAGTTCATCCCATTAGTTTGGTTGCTGACATCGTTAAGATGTATCGGCAAATAAAAGTAACAGAAAACCACACAGATTATCAAAGATTACTGTGGAGGGAAGATCAGAATTCAAAAATACAAGATTATCGTCTAACGAGAGTCACGTTTGGCACCGCTTCAGCGCCATATTTGGCTGTACGCGCTCTTCAACAAGTTGCTCATGATGAAGGGGAAGCTTTTCCTTCAGCAGCCCAGCGGGTGTTGAGTGACTTTTATATGGATGATCTCATTTCTGGATGTCAAAGTATAGAAGAGGGAGAACAAATATATGAAGAAATGAATATTCTATTAAACAAAGCAGGCTTCCAGCTTCAGAAGTGGTCTAGCAACAGCATGGAACTGATGGATAAAATAAAGAAGGGAGAATGTGATGATGACCTGAAAAAGGGATTTAAATTAAAACTAGATGAAACAATAAAAACACTAGGAATAGTCTGGAACCGTAGAGATGATGATTTTGTTTGCGCAGTGCAGCTCTCTCCGATATCCGCTCCTGTAACAAAAAAAAAGTATTATCAAGTATTGCTGGATTGTTCGATCCATTGGGGTGGATGGCACCAATCATAATTTGAGCAAAGGTGTTTATTCAAAAGCTATGGTTATCAGGAATTGAGTGGGACCAAGAACTACCTGCTGCTCTGATGACCGAGTGGGTCGTCTACTATGAAGAATTGAAGCAACTTGCCTGTTTCCGTCTGCCGAGATGGTATACGCGAAGGAACAATGACTCACTGGTAGAGCTTCATGGATTCTCAGACGCATCAGAGGTTGCGTATAGTGCAGTGGTGTATCTGCGAGTCATCAGTGCAGATGGTTCAGTTCACACTTCCCTCATTGCATCAAAAACGAGAGTAGCTCCTATAAAACAGGTGTCAATACCACGTCTTGAGTTGTGTGGAGCAGTTTTGCTTACAAAGCTACTGTTAGAAGTTAGAGAGGTGTTAAGTATTCAATGTACAGATATTCACGCTTGGACTGACTCTCAAATTGTTTTGGTATGGCTCAGTAGCCATCCGAGTAAGTGGAAAACTTTTATTGGGAATAGAGTATCAGAGATTTTAACCAAACTTAACCGCAGTCAGTGGTGCCACGTGAAGTCTCAAGATAATCCTGCTGATTGTGCGTCCCGAGGTCTCAAGCCATCAGAATTTTTGACCCATGGATTATGGAAACATGGCCTATTTTGGCTGCATAAAGCAGAAATACTGTATCTGAAACAAGAAAGTATAAGCACAAATTTAGAAGAAAAGACTGTGAAAGTGCATACGGCAATTATAGAAGATAAAAATGAAATATGGTGGAAATTTTCAACGCTATTTAAATTAGTAAGAGTAGTAGCATATTGCCGAAGATTTCTCAAAACACAAAATAAAAGAGATACTTACCTTTCTAAAGTAGAATTAGACGAAGCTCTAAACACGCTCATCAGGAAAAGTCAGAACGAGAACTTTGACCCAAAGGATTTGAAGAACACGTTAAAATCTTTGAGCCTTTTCCGAGATGAGGACCAAATATTGAGAGTAGGCGGTCGTTTAGAACACGCGCTGGAATTAAGCTACGATGAAAAGCATCCCATTTTAATTCCAAAAAATTCGACGTTGGCTAATTTAATTATTGCAAATGCACATTTGAAAACTATGCATGGTGGACCACAGCTTATGCTTAGCTATCTAAGCACTAAGTTCTGGATCGTAGGAGCTAAACAACTAGTCAAAGCTTTTGTCCGCAAGTGTGTAATATGTGTGAGAAATAAACCAAAGCTGCAAACTCCATTTATGGGACAGGTACCAGAACAGCGACTTTCACCGATTAAGCCTTTTAGAAAAAGCGGTGTAGATTACGCGGGACCTATAAAAGTACGATCTGCTAGAGGTAGAGGCCAACAATCGTACAAAGGTTATATCTGTCTCTTTGTTTGCATGGTCACAAGAGCAATTCATTTAGAAATTGTCAGCGCTCTAACATCTCGGGGATTTTTAGCAGCCTTCAAAAGGTTTGTCGCTCGCAGGGGGCATTGTAGTGACCTGTGGAGTGACAACGGCACGAATTTTGTAGGCGCATCTAAAGAACTACAAGTCTTGTTCAAGGAACAAAAATCGGGAATTATGAAAGAGATAGCAGAAAGCTTATCAAATAACGGAACGGAATGGCATTTCATAGCATCCCATAGTCCAAATTTTGGAGGCTTATGGGAGGCCGGAATTAAATCAACGAAGTTTCATTTGGCTAGAATCATTGGGAATTCCACATTAACCTTTGAGGAACTGTCAACAGTAGTGGCTCAAATTGAGAGTTGTCTTAATTCGAGACCAATATCATGCATTCGTAGTCAGGATGAACCTATGCCCTTAACACCGGGACATTTTTTGGTCGGTGAACCATTAATAGTAGTTCCTGATCGTAATTATGAGGACGCTAGTATCGGATCTTTGCGAAGATGGCAACTTTGTCAGAGAATGTTGCAGAATTTTTGGCAGCGGTGGTCCCACGAGTATCTTCGTCAATTTATGCACAGATACAAGTGGACAAACCAAGTACCAGAACCACAAGTTGGAGATGTAGTATTAGTAAAGGAGGATGGGTTACCCCCAGCTCTGTGGCTTCTTGGCAGAGTGGTTGACAAACACCCTGGAAAAGATTTAATAACTAGAGTTGTAACGTTAAAATGTAAGAACAGTTTAATTAAACGTCCAACATCAAAATTATGTATTTTGCCAGTTACAGGAGACTGTAACCAGTAAGCACTATTATTATGTTAATTGATAGTTAAGTATTAGTGTAAAACTTGGATGTTTTGTCAAGTTTGGCGGTTTTCCGTTGTATTGTTAAGTGGTTTTATGTTCATTTAGGAAAATGTCCATGGTGGGCGGTATGTTTAAGTTAGTCATAGTTTCTTTTAAATTTATGTAGATGGCGTGACGTGTATTTACATCGCGATGTTAAAGTTTCTTGGCCACAATTAAGACTGTGTAGCAACAATTGCAATCTAACCTTCCATTCGAGTAAACCAGTATATTGTACGATGCTGAGTTTTATTTGAAGTACCCTGGGATCGTACAAGCGTCGTGATTGGGCAAAAATAATGTGTGATGTCATTTCTAGCCAATCACGGCGCGTTTGAAGGCTATTGCGACGGATGTTGAAGTTAGACGATTAGGCCCTTGATCTACTATTTAAGAGTGGCATTAAAACTACTTAAATTAATTAATGATTGAATATAAATAAATAATCTATTTATTCGTTACAGGTATATCATATTAAGGCATTGAAAGAAAGGACGGCCTAATATTTCCAGACACAATTGATTTTACTAAATAAATACCGGAATGCTAATGGGATAAAATAGTTTGCCTGGGATAGAAGACAGAACTGTGATGGGGAGAAATCACGTGTTTTGTTTTCCATATTGTTTACAGACAGAGTTTTAGTAAATAGTTAGCCTTAGCATAAAAATTACGGTTACATTTAGTTTGAACGTAACGCGGTTTTGTATGGAATTCTGATAAGTTCCACTACTGACCGCTAGGGGCGGTTATCAGATTTTATACAAAACCGCGTTACGTTCAAACTAAATGTAACCGTAATTTTTATGCTAGGGCTGCAGATAGTCAGACCCAAAGTTTACTAAAATATTGTTCAAAACAAAATCAATAGATCATCTCTTTGTATTCCCCTTTTATCTCGCCTATAATCTTTTACACACAGAATACCTATTATAATAAGCTTTGAATCAATTTACAAGGAAAATGTCCAAAAGGAAAACTTACTACTTTTTCCGTTTCCGCAGTAAAGTTAAGCCTTGGTCCTTACCACTTATATAAATGAAAGTCACCTTATACAAATCGAACCCTACGAATATATGTTATTCTGGAACAATTTGACGCGAGGATTCTTGAGTGAATTCTCTTCGTCGCAGTTCTACTCTCTTCTGAAGTGGCTAACTTACGGCGTCATCCAAAAACATTTTTTATCTATTTACCTAAGAAAACTGGGTAAATATTAGTAATTTTTTAATCAATTGCCATGGCATCATATTGCTTAACGCGTAGTACGAAAAACAGACCAACTTGAGTAAAAATTACTATTATTATAAACACTTTCGAGGTGTTTAACAAAACGCGTATTCATTCATCGACTATACTCTTTAAAATAAGCATTAATTTTAGTTTCAATAAAAACCACATGAATTAAAAAGTAGTTTTTACACGCCCATAATGTTTTAAACGACCTATCCAACGATACCCCACATTATGGGATAGACGAGAAAAAAAAATCATCTCCAATTTACGTGTACATAGGAGACCCTTAAAAATTTTTTTTACCATTTTTCGCTGTGTATATTATGTATACCCATACCAAATTACAGCTTTCTAGTACTAATAGTCTCTGAGCTAAGCCGTGGACAGACTGACGGACGGACAGACGGACATGGCGAAACTATAAGGGTTCCTTGTCGGACTATGGAACCCTAAAAGGGTATAAGGTAGAACAGATATTTTCTGTTGCTATTTAGCCAGTGGAGTGACCATTTAATGCATGTATAAACCTCGTTCGATTTTCTAATTTACTAACCTCCCTAGGGCTGTATATCGAATTTAAATCCCGCATTTCAAGTTAAATACCACTCCTTTTCAGAGCATTGGTAATAAAAAAAGTCTTTACAAAATAAAATAAAACGTTGTTTTCTTACTGCCGAAATTTCGTTTCAATCATGTATTGTTAAAGATGTAATTTAATACAGTTAATCTCTACATTCATTCGGCGTCGGGTAAAACACAAAGGAGAAAGAAGAAAGCTGAATAAATTAATGAAACCACATTCTTTATGAAATAATTGAATTGCTCGAGATAAAATATAGCGCCTAATTAAGCGCTGAAATTTACCGAAAATAATTTTAAATTAAAATGAACATTATACCAAATCTCAAATGAAATTTACTTAAGGGCTTTCCTTTGGTCCTTCGACGGTTTTAGCTTTAATATGCTGAGTCAACTACCTGATCAATGTGAAACTTGGACATGTGTTTTTTCAGACCTTTATCTTTCCGTTGTCGGGTCGGTTACATAATTGGACACATTTCACTCGATAGATAAATCTTTTGAAAATGATGACTTTTTAAGTTATTAATTCTAAAGTCTAAACGGCTTGAGTTTTACGTCTGTAATTACTGCTATAATAAAAAAGCATGGTTTATTTTCCGATTTCAGGTGAAAAAACTCCTATATCAAATATTTTTTCGTAAAATCCAGAAAAACCTTGATCTGATTATGCGTGCCAGCAGCGCGCGAAGTGAGCGTTCTAATGTAGACTTACTGACAACATACTGAAGTTCAAAATCACTCACCCTAGGCCAAGCCTCAAGGGAAAGAAAACTGATAAAAAAGAAGTATATTACATTTTGTCCTCTGTCAAAATATGTTTTGAATGGTGAAAACATAAACTGCAACGATGTAAATGAAATTAAATAATATCCTATACAATTTTCATTGTTTTATGTCACAAATTGTTTCACGAAAGCTTTTCACAAAGCTTACAAGTTCGTTACGACTTATAACAAAGGCCAACAATTTCAAAAACAGGTCAAGTGCAAGTAGGAGTCGCGCCCTGAGGATTCCGTACCATTCAAATAAGTTAATAATCTTAAATGATTTGAGTTTAAATGACAAACATATCAATACCTGGAAAATGTATAAAACAAAACTGCAAAATTAAGTTAGTGAATTATTCGGGTACGTAACCGTAAACGTGTATTAAAAATCGGCGTTTCAGTATTTGTTGTTTACAGAAAATTCCAAATTCCTTACTAGTTTGGTTTTTGAGATAGACCCCATAACAAAAATTGTCTAAAACTGACAACTTAACAACAATCGTATTTCTTTAATTGTACAGTTACTTGGATACGTCTGTAATGCTGTGTAATTTAATAATACATTATTGTACTCTACTCAATAAGTTCTAGCTAGAAAATGTCACCCCAAATGCCGGCGTAAGAAAAACCTTTTTTTTTCGGCCTCTTTCATTTATGGGACCCCCCCCTGAAAATTTATTTAATTTAATTTTTAAAGTGAGTTGTATTACAAATATTGAGTACATAAGTAAGTACTTTCTTTAGACAGGCGTCTAATTTTCTCTGATTTGTATTATTTTTTAAAGAAAGTGTTACTTTTATTTATGATTTGATTTTGTGTTCTACGTTACTTAAAAATGCTATTTGTTTTAGTTCATAGATTACAAATAATGTAGTTTGTTTTCTCAATACATGTCTCAGGTGGCATTTGAATTTAGAATTTATTGAGTTTGTAACTGGCAACTCTCTCTCTATACCTAATTTTTGTACTGATGTGTAACAAATTTTGTAAAATATTATATAAATTATAAGCGGTGCTACTTTAGGTATATTTGGTGTTTTTAGTTATTGCTACAGCCCTATGGTGAATATTCCTTGAGACCGTTATAACGGCAAACAAAAAAAAGGAATGGCTTCAAATAAATCCATCCGATTGATTACTTACCTTCCGTTTCCTTAATAGAAGTTGAAGTAAACAAGATTGTTTATTCAATTGGCTCTATCATCAGGGGTGGCTTTAAATAGCCGAATGTACACGTGCGTATTCAAAATGCCTAGGTTCAAAAATGTAAATGATAATCATTTTTTTACTAATGAGCCAAATTAAATACTATATTCGTACTCATATGTACACTTTTGTTATGATACAAATAAGATATTATCATATACGTCTTACAATGCCTTTATGTTTTTAGGGTTCCGTAACAGAAGAGTGCTAAACAGGACCCTATTACTAAGCCTCCGCTGTCTCAGCCTGTTTGTCTGTCTGTCCTACAGCTTCAATCGTAAGTAATAGAGAGGAAGTTGAAATTTTCACAAAATACGTGTTACCATGGCCTCTACCACAGCAAATAATAAAAAATAAAATAATAATAATATGAATGAAATGAATACTTTACTTTTGTAATGTAGGTACATAAATACACTAATCGCACGTTAGAATATATTAAATAAGTAAAATGGTTAAATTTAAAAGAGGAAAATACAATATATTATATTAGGATTTTTAACTTAATACTCGTAGATAAACTACATTAAAGGTATATTTAATGTATACAATAATATATATACCTACTATATGATAATGATAGCTAACCATATACTGAATACTAATACGTTACATATATAAATATATGCCTAACTCCGCCCATTCGATTAGTCTTGCAAAGAAGAAGAGCAAGAAACTTAGCAAGATCATGTCTTTTTTTTTTCGATCATCATTATTATATTAATAATACAACATTGTTTTAGTAAAGAGATAGAAAGTACAGGACAAGAGAAACTCGGATAATCAGGCAAAAAATTGAGTAACTTAATACATAAAAAAAACAAAATGAAATTATTAGATCATGTCTTTATCCTCCTGTTCTATCAGCCCTATCATCTTTTTTACAGTCAGAATAAATTTTATACATTTATCTATAAAATATCATATTGAAAACAATTATTAAACACATATTAAGGATTGTCCCCATACAAGAAATCTCGAAAAAGTTGCATTATTTAAACGCTAACGGTTTTGGCTCTTACGTTATAATACATACAAGTTTTAAATGTCATCAGATTATAGAATATACTCTCTATAGTAAAACACAAAATAATAAAAATTACGGTTCTGTGTGCAGACGGTGCCAAGTTTTTGTCAATCGCTAACATTTAATCGGCTTGCTTTTAGTAGCCTTGATGTTGCTTTGGCATTTTGTTGTTATTTATCATATTTTTAGTGTGTGCACCCATATTGTGGGGTGGTTAGGAACCCTTTGTGCGCGAATCCGATTCGCACTTGGGCAAATTATTGCCATCTTCGGGAGGAACGAAACCTACGGCACACATTTATTTAGATTTTGACAATACCTTCCGAAACTTAAACGCTACGACTCCGGAGCTATCCCGCTTTGGGGTCGTCCATTAATCCCGTGAGCCTCAAATGGGGGGGAGGTTCTCGGAAAAAATCACTAAATATCGCAAGGGGGAAGGAAGGGTCTAATGAGATATCATGTGTGTTTATGTTTTCGTTGAACCGAATTTTATGGTCCGTGGCTAAAATCTAAAATATTTTTCAAGATTCTTTGTACCAAAACAAAACATATTTTTGATAGGGGTTGTCTAAAACCTCACCAAGGAGGGAGGGGGGGTAAAAAGTTGCTAAAAAACATCCCTTTGTACCTACGGAGTGGTAAATACACTAGGCATAGTATAGACGCATTGATTTTTTCATCACGGGAGTATCAAGGAGTAGTTTATTCTGGGGAGGTCCCTGGATAGACTGATAAACACTTCGCCTGCTTTCACACTCCCAATTTTCGGACGAACGCTCTTCAACCTAGGTCTATTCCACGCTTTTCCTCAGGCATAATCATCGATAAAGCATAAGCCCAATGTTCATATTTATAAGAACACTTTTCATGCAAAGGACACAATTTTACTATAATGTATCTTAAAAGAAATCCTAAAGATAACACAAAGAGCACCCCTAGATAAGATGTGTACTTACTCAAGGTAGAGGCTTCGAAGGCTGTATGGTGATGTACCTCCCTTGAGTCCCCGTTTGTTTACTGGTCAAAGATAGCCTTCAAGACACACACTTTGTTATAAATAAAATCTATATCTATAGTAATAATAAAGTAGTAAACAAGGCGTGTCTGTACATGGAATATTTTCTCTAAATTTTAAATGAAATGGGTTTGTAAGTATTGTACAAAGCCAAAACCACAATATTATGAATTTTTGTCTGTCTATCTGTCTGTCTGTATGTATGATCCGTTTTAAGTCGAGAACAACTCAACGGATTTGGATGCGATTTTTTGTTACCACCGTAGTGACCTCAACACATAGGCTATAAAGGATGTTCATAAAATAACTCCCAAGGCGAAAACGGGAGAAAGATTGAATAAACGCTTTTAACTCGAGAACCCCTCAACGAATTTGGATGCGGTTTGTTTTTAGTATCATCGTAGTGACCCTAGTCTCCTATAAGAGGTATCAATGAAATAACGCCCTAGCCGAAAACGGGGATTCAAAAAAAGGCGGCTAGTATAATAATAAAAATGTATTCGGTTTTTCAATTTTCTGTTTCTTACTAATGCCCAGCCCAAGGGGGTTTAACCTTTCTAATAGAATCTTGCTTTCATGTTTTTTTGTATTTATATTGAATAATAATACGTTATATCTTTAAAATATATAAGAGTCGAGTGTATAAATGCATTATCACGACGTGAATCCCTGAGAGCGTGTCAGAGATATACCGGGTATAGACTGTAAAAGACAAGTCACACTTGACACTTGTACACCCACGAATCGGCGAAGATTATTACGCCCCAGCATGTTGGGTGGTCGAAGATCATCCGTCGGAGATAGAAGATGATCGGCACAGCCTGCCGAATCAGTAACTTGAAGTGGCAGTAGGCAGGCCATATTTGTCGCCGACATGATGGCCGTTGGGCCGAAAGTCGTTAGAATGGAGGCCGTGCATAGCAAAGCGTATCTTAGTTTGACCTCGGGACTGCTGGACCCAGGACCTGAAAGGACGTGAAAGTGGCAGCTGGATGTCCTCATAGGCCGCCAAAAGTGGCGACATCTGGGAAATGGCTCAAATATTGTATATACCTGTAGCTTACTCAAAATATTCAAATAAATAATGATTTCACGAGCTGTGTTGCGAAAATACACCAAAACACGAAGTATAAGCTAAATAGATATCATCAAGAACAAGTGTTGCTCTGGCAAATAAAGCTAGGAAAAAGCCCCGAATTTTGGTGTCGCTCTCCCTACGTTGACATAATTTAGCAATTTAAAAATATTATGTACAGTTTACAAAAATAAAGTGTTACGAGATAAATTGTGACGGCAATAAATTATAATGTATTCAATCAAAAATATTCGATTGATTTGGAATTGTATTTTAAAGAATCATGTTTAGACAACTTTAACTAAGAAATTTATTTATTTACAACATGAGTTTTACGCGTGTGCGTGTGAGGCTGGTTGTATGAGTGAGAAGGTTTGTCGTGTGTATATATAAGTGAGATGTTAGGGTGTATGTATGAGTGTATGTGGTTTTAAGGGATTCAAAATAAAAAATACTAAAATCAATTTATTTCAGACTTTGAAGGCCCATATAAAAACTAAAGACTATTTACATATTCACAGCCCAGGAAAGCTGTCCACAAGATTGACTCTATACATTGCTGTGCTATGTGATAGCTCCTAAACATGCTTTAGGTGGGGGAGAAAAAGTAACTATTATTTTTGTAATACAAGCAGCTATTCTGTGCCATCGCATGTAACAAGTTACAACAAACTGGAATTTGCCTTTGTTTTACATTCAGAAAAAATTTACAATTAATTTCTTTTTTCTTGTTAATTTAGAAATCCTTTCTTTCCTCTTTCAAGCAGGGTTTACATTTTGGCTAATTAGAAGTAGAGTAACTAGCGCACCTACTATTTAGCCGACTGCTTTATTACATGCGTTATCCGTTCTACTTTTTCAAATAATACTTAATAATCTTTAGTATTATTTTGTAACTGTAACATCAAACTAAATGTTTATAGTAATGTTTTTATCTCTGGTACTCTACCCGTGTAAACTAGGCATTAGGGTGTTTGGCAGACAGCCAAACTAAACCGTTGCTGATTCAACAGAACACGAAGTCTCCGGAGTTGAATGAACTGCGATCCCTCCATTTTAATGACGTGTTCAAATACCTTCTTAGCTGTCTGATTCATGAAAATTCCAGACAGCTTCACAAACATTCGTTGCTAGGTATGCTCTGTATGGTAAAGTGAGTAGCAGAGTAAAAGTTTTAACCCTTTCGACCGTTTGGAAAATCTATTTTAAGATGCCAAAATTCGAATCAAACTTTTTACTCGTAATGATTTAGTGAATGACGGTGTCTAAAACACGATAAAAAAATCACCTCAAAATCTCAATTTTTTAAAGCAAAAAGCAGTATTATTCGATTGTTACTAGAGACATTTCATATTATAAGTAGTAGTAGGACATTATTAATTTATGCAAAACCGAAGTTTTCCATAAAAGTACGAATTACCTGCGATATAATGTAATTTTTATGGATTTTTCATCACAAGCGCAATATCTTGTACCATTCGAAATTTTACTCTAATTAGTGTCCGATAAAAAATATTTTCGTTCTCATCGTCGTATGCGTGCTTGCAAGTCTCACTCCACCTTAAGGACGATTAGCAGCATTAATCAAAAAGAATTAGATACCTTTTGTTTTTTTTTTATAATACTGTGTATTTAACACTACGTACGTAAGAAAAGAAATATTTCGGTCCAAAAAATAACTGTGTAACTAGGTTAAACATACTCTTGGGCACAGCCTCTAGTTAACAGACTAGAACTTTGGATAAAGCATTTTTTTGTATTTTATTTACCTAGCCTTGAAATTAATTAATAAATATTGGTGAAAATTTGTGAAATATTATTTTCTTCTTTTTTTCTAACCGTACGACCTAAGAAATGTCATCGTTGTTAAGCAAGGCGCTTCCTTCGTGTTTGTTAATTTAGTCAATCAACAAGCAGGAAATTTAAAAATTCAAGACTTCCCTAGAACGTTTTCAAAAGCACGAGCGTTTGGTTTTTCCATTACATTGAACAAACATCGGCTATCTCGATATTAGCGTTTCTACCATTCTAATAGCTCTCTTGGGTGCTTAGTCTTTCATATATGTACGAGTATGTAGAGGAACGTGATCGCCATATAACACGATATTTTATAGGCTAATGCCGCTAGAAATACGGGCTACAATTGAGCTATTGATTTATTGATTCGAGCTATTGTGGTTTTTAAATTGTGGAGGATACTTCAAATGTTTCAGTAAAAGATAGTTTGCAATATTGTAAGCAGTAGGCCTATAGCCCGGGCGGTAGCGTTGCATTTTAGGTAGTGATTTTAAGCCGATTGATTTTCATCTTTTTCAATAGCCGAATGGCTAATAACAGAAACAAGCGTCAGCTGACGAACCCGCGGTGGGTGTGGATGGGAGAGGGTGCGAAATTGGTGAAAAAAAAAAGTACGCTGGCTGATACTTTTTTCACAGATAGTTAACATCATACTAAGCTGAAAAAAAATCGTCGCTGGCGCACCCGCGGTAGGTGCGGATATGAGAGGCTACGAAAGTGGAAAAAATGAAATTAATAAAAAGTAATAGTACGCCGGCTGAAACTTATCTCACAGATAGTTGACATCATACTAAGCTGAAAAAAAATCGTCGCTGGCGCACCCGCGGTAGGTGCGGATATGAGAGGCTACGAAAGTGGAAAAAATGAAATTAATAAAAAGTAATAGTACGCCGGCTGAAACTTATCTCACAGATAGTTGACATCATACTAAGCTGAAAAAAAATCGTCGCTGGCGCACCCGCGGTAGGTGCGGATATGAGAGGCTACGAAAGTGGAAAAAATGAAATTAATAAAAAGTAATAGTACGCCGGCTGAAACTTATCTCACAGATAGTTGACATCATACTAAGCTGAAAAAAAATCGTCGCTGGCGCACCCGCGGTAGGTGCGGATATGAGAGGCTACGAAAGTGGAAAAAATGAAATTAATAAAAAGTAATAGTACGCCGGCTGAAACTTATCTCACAGATAGTTGACATCATACTAAGCTGAAAAAAAATCGTCGCTGGCGCACCCGCGGTAGGTGCGGATATGAGAGGCTACGAAAGTGGAAAAAATGAAATTAATAAAAAGTAATAGTACGCCGGCTGAAACTTATCTCACAGATAGTTGACATCATACTGAGCTGGAAAAAAATCGTCAGCTGACGCACCCGAGGTGAGTGTGGATGTGAGAGGTTGCGAAAGTAGTAAAAAAAAAGTAATAGTACGCCGGCTAAAACATTTTTCACACATAGTTGACATCATACTGAGCTGAAAAAAAAATCGTCTGCTGCATCGTGGATTCGTTCGTTATTTATTTTTTTACCCCTTTCGCAGCCTCTAACACCCAAGCCCACCGCTACTTGAGCAGCTGACGGTCAATTCACATATCAGTCATGTGAGATCTACGATCGATGTCAATATCAGCCGGCTTACTATGACTTTTGTATTTGCAACGGTACCTCCCTGGCTACTACTATGTAACTTAGTGTCAGTTGCCATCCGGTTGAACTATTAAAAAATCGGCCAAGTGCGAGCTGGACTCGCGCACGAAGGGTTCCGTACCATTTGATCTATAAAAACGGCAAAAAAATCATGTCTGTTGTATGGGAGCCCACCTTAAATATTAATTTTAATTTAATTATTTATTTTTAAAGTGAATATAAAAATAAATATTCTGTAAATATTTCAAGCGTCTACCCGTTGCCATTATCACTATCGAGCAAAAACGAGCAAAAAAATCACGTTTGTTGTATGGGAGCCCACTTTAAT
Organism: Ypsolopha scabrella; assembly: GCA_910592155.1. Lineage (NCBI taxonomy): Eukaryota > Metazoa > Arthropoda > Insecta > Lepidoptera > Ypsolophidae > Ypsolopha > Ypsolopha scabrella. The sequence goes on from OU342982.1 coordinate 13,421,249, forward strand.
ATTTATTTTAGTCTACGTTTTAGTATTTGTTGTTATAGCGGCAACAGAAATACATCATCTTTGAAAATGTCAACTGTCTAACTATCACGGTTCATGAGATACAGCCTGATGACAGACGGACGGACGGACAGCGGAGTCTTAGTAATAGGGTCCCATTGGTTACCCTTTGGGTACGGAACCCTAAAAAGCCAAACACTTTCAAGGAAAGATTTCATGGTCCATTAAGTCTGATATCTCTCTCCCTTTTAAGTAGAAAATAGGGCTTTTACAAATACCTTACCTTTATAATTACGTTACTATTTCATACCACTGATTAAAAACACTGCCTAAAACGAATTAAAGTAAGCTGGTACAGAACCTGCAAAATTAAAAAAATTAAGCTATTATTCACGCAGGATTTTTATGTCCTACATATAAAAATAAATCTTATGTAAGTTACTATTGTTATGTCTAGACTTTTTTACAAACCATTTTCATTTTATGCAACACGTTTACAACCTCTCAAAATGGCAGACATTCTACGACACATGAAAAAATCAATGTTAGCTGTATGTTGAGAACTCTTACAGTACTCTTAGTAATATTCAATTACAGAATCAGTTTTGCAATGGGTTCGCAAAATACAAGAAATATAAGAATGAAACCGTTACTTTTGGCTAATTTAATTTAATTTTTATTGTAAATAGTTAGGTACATATTATGTATAAGCTGACTTTTTTAATATAGCAACTTCATACTAAAGACTCGGTAAGTGGTCAGAATAAAGGTTCAATGACCCTGTTTGCGAAAAATATATAAAATATGTTTTGTGGCTCGTGTACTTGTTCAAGAAAAACTTCGACTCTATTAGTATAGGAAGTCCTAATTTTGTTTTGCGTATTTCACAGAAAGGGTCATTGAACCTTTGATCTGACCATTTACCGAGTCTCCAGTATAAAGGAGATCAGTCACGCTTCATATATTTTTGGACCAAAAATGTAAAAGTGCCGGCCAACAAAAATAAATTGCATATTATTATTGTAAAGGGTGTTATGATAATTTCTTGTTATGACGTCAACATTGTACGATTAGTGGCCAAGCAGTTATTTAAGTTTATAATATATACAGTAAAATAAATATGGCTATTATCTGTGAATAATACGGTAACGAGGTTAAATTATTTAAGAAAATAAGGCCAAAAAGCTTAAATAACCTAACTTACCTACCCACTTATGAACTACCTACCTATAATAATTTATATCAAACGTGAACTTGGGAATACATGCTTCCTTTATTTCTAAACGAATTATCTATTAATACTCTGAATAGCACAAAAAATTGTAGCAGCAACAAAAAGCGAAGGAGTGCCATACAGCTTTATTTTCTCGAACATCAGCAGCCTGTGGCTGCGGGTTGTTAAACTTGTATATGTTTAGTTAGCATACGTTAGCGATCTCGCCATATCGCATATAAACCATGTGGTTTTAGTCGGATGGCTTTTATCTTCATCAAAATGTATATATATTTGTCTTTGAAAAATAAACAATAAAAAAAAAGTGTACACTGTTGACGTCATAATAAAAAATTACCATAACACTGTCTACAAGACTAATATGCAATTTATTTTTGTTGGCTGACACTTTTATTTTTTGGTCCAATTTGACTGATCTCCTTTGGCTATATAAACAAAAGTTATGTATTGGTGAAATTAAATCAACCAAGCAAATTCATACTGGAGGCTCGGTTAGTGATCAAGAACTAGGTTCAGTAATCCTTTTGGCTAATTTTGAAAAATATTTTTATGCTCCCTTACTGTTTGGTCTAGTTTAATTACAATTCCTAGTGCAGGCACAATGGGGCAAAAAATTTTTTTTTTTCGATTTTCTCCTGGAGGGTCATTAAACCTTGTTTCTGGTGACTAACCGAGTCCTCAGTATGAATTTGGTCGGTTGATTTAATTTCACCTAGTATAATGTTAGCAATTTTTACATGTAGTATTTACTAAACCACGTTTTGATTGTACTTTGTTCTTAATAAGTCGATTGTATTGTTCAGTTCCTTTTGAATCAGGAAATGTAGCCAGTCGTAAGGTTTTAAACATTCCACTATAAACCTTAGTTCAATCAAACATCTTACTTTTATAAAATTTACGTAGAATTACGGAACCCTAGGTATGCGAGTCTGACTCGCACTTGACCGGTTTTTTTTTAAATTATGAATCATGACAAAAGTAACACAACATGTATTTTTTATTTCGAACATAGAACAGTTTGCTTTGTTATAGCTAAAGGGTTCAGTTGCAGCCGGTATAAGAATTTATTTATGCAGCCCAATTCATACTGAAGACTCGGTAAGTGCTCGGTATCAAGGTTGTATGACCCTTTTTGTTAAATTCGTAAATTTTGTTTTTCGTGTTCCCTACAAACGAAAGCCCAGCCCCGAGTCAATTACTAGGGAGTTCAACATTTTATTTTGCAATATTAGCAAAAAGTGTTATCGATCCGCGATACTGATCACTTACCAAATCTCCAGTAAGAATTTGGCTGCATAAATTAAAGTCATATATCATCCAATTCAAATGCTGTAAATATAGAATAAGTCCTTTTAGAATGAAGCGGAATCTGGTGCCTGTGTACTTTAGCAACGTTGTCAAAAGTGCGAGAGGGTATGTGTACACGATGCGCGGCCTAAGAAACTCCAAAAGATCCTCTCATGTCATCATATATGCGCATCTTAAGTCAGAGATGCCTTAAGTAACATAGAATTAGTAAGAGCAGCCCTCAAACATAGTAAAAACAGAATAGTAAGCTATCTTCACACTAAGGTACCGAACGCGACTAATATGTGTGCCATTTATGCTTGTTTAGCCGGTACAAATTGGGGCAGCTCATTGTTAATTCATTTTAGTTATTTGGAGTTTTTTGTTATGAAGACATTATTAACAAGCATGATACATACGTATCCGTATATGTTTTGATTTTGTAACAGTTATGAAACCATAATAGTTCGCTACAAAATCAAGAGTAACAACCCTGCGACAGTAGAAATTTAAGTCTCGCGAGGCGCGGGAGTTATCCTACCATTATGTTTTTACTAGGCCTCAAGTCCAACGCATGCTGGACAAAAAATAACGGTCTTATTGCTTAGTAAACTCACATAATTATGTCCTCATCTCAAGAGAACGAGTGAGACTGTGAGAGCGAAACCACGCCAGGGCATGCAGGCAGCGCGGGCTCTACCTTATGTTTATTTCGGAACGCTGTGCATTATGAGCAGTGGAAATGTGGTTATGTTTAATTTTATAGCTGTGTATTTATTTTTAAGAACTGTTTTTTAATCAAGCTTCTTAATCAAAACCAATCCATCTGCTCATACCCAAATTTATTTGTTAAAATAGCTTTTGCCCGCGGCTCTGCCCGCGTGTTATTCGGTTTAACGAAATGCTTCTTTCCGGGATAAAAAGTAGCCTATGTGTTAAGTTGGGGTATAAGCTATATTCATTCTAAATTTCATCAAAATCCGTCCAGCCGTATAAGCGTGAAAGAGTAACAAACATACACACACACACACACACACAAACTTTCGCATTTTTAATATTAGTGCGATAATACGATAAATTGTCCAAACTTGCACGGCAGAGAACATTCCGTTTGTGAACAAAATTCCGAAAATAATTGAAACATCTACATTTGCGCATAACTCACAGTCATCCATTGCTGGGCATAGGCAGCGACATTTTTAAATTTTTGTCAAACTCGTCCAGCCACTAAATAGATTGTCGAAAGTGGCAGATTCTTCTGTGTACCAAAACGCAATTATTTCGTTAATAATTGTTATTCTTATAGTAGAGTTGTTCATTATTTTAGCCACCACGATCTGACCGCGTTGCGTAACAATTTTTATTTTCACTGGATTGAATAATGCGATGTAACAACAAACTGACCAAGGAACGCATTTGATGTTTAATACTATTTGAGCAATAACACATATATATATTATTTATGGATCAATATCTGTAGATAAGGTAAAATTAATTCAATCGCCCAATTCAACCAACCAATAACACCGGGTCAATTTATGTATTTATTTTATTTCGTTATTTTCTTTTTTTTTATTATTATTTCCTTTTTTTTCGGAATCCGTCCCTCTTATACTGCGGGTCTTTACGCATGTAGTAACAGAGATTATTGCTAGCGTGACCTGTCCTCTTAAAACGCTCCATGCCACAGCAGAACGGCAATTTTGTTTTGTTTTTTCGAACGCGAGATTCCAGGAAAACATCTTCTGGACTGGCCATCATAAATCAATCAGCGAGAGTCCATGTGCATCTACTGAAAAAGTATGGAAATATATAATGAAAACTTTTGCCCACGCCGCCGCTTCGGTCGCGTGAAAATGTTTTCGACAATTATTTTAGGCTTGGCGATTATTTTATCAACACTCCTCATAGTCTATACTATATCGACCAGGGGTAATTATGATGACAATAGAGAAAACCGCACCCAAATCCGTTGATTGATTCTCGAGTTAAAAACTTAACAGACAAACAGAGAAAAATTCTAATGAAGTTTTGCCTTCAGTAGAATACTTATATAATATATATAGCCCACTTAATTTTAAATTTCGCAAATATATACATATATATATACAGACATAACTTTTTTACTACTTTATTATTGATATAGATATAGATTTTATTTGTAACAAAATGTGTGTCTTGAAAGTTATCTTTGACCAGTAAACAAACGGGGTCTCAAGAGAGGTACATCACCATACGGCCTTCAAAGCCTCTACCTTGAGTAAGAAAATATCAGAGGTGCAATAATTGTGTAAGCCAATGGTATTCAAATTGATTGTCATATTTATGGCTATTCGGCTAAGCAAATTAGCCCGTTTGACAGTTGAAATCATACATTTTTCACTATCAAATGAATACAATTGTCTTATTTTGTTGTTGACAACCAAAAATGTACGATTTCATTTGTCAAATGATCTTATTTGCTTACAGACCATTCATCATCATCATGTTGGTATCACTGCTTGTTAAACTTTTGCTGTCATGTTTTTTGTCAGTCAGATTTTTCGAAATTATTTTATAAATTATGTATTATTGCCAAAGCCGTTGAAAAATAGTGCAAAAGAGATTGTGTTGAAGGTACGCCTTTTGTGAAAGAGAAAATGCAAACAATGCACCGTGATTCCCCTTGATCAAGTTCGATCTCGCGTCAGTGCCATGACGGGTTAGTAAAATAGGGATACCAGCTCTAAACATAAAGCCAATTTTATGGGCAAATAATAATTACCTAGCTATTTACTTACTTTTGCAGGCATATCGGAAAAAAGCGTTCACATTAAGTCTCCTGGAAATAATCGTCAGAAACGTAAAAAACGGGAGCTCGAATATTTTGAACAAACGTCGTCGAGCTAGAACAAGAAATAAAAATACCGTTTTAGTACAGAGATACATAAATACAAATACAAATACAAATACAAAATTTATTTATTGATACAAAAAAAAACTTAACCTAGAATAACAATATTGTTTTAAGGCTAAGTATATAAACAGTACAAGTGATCAACTGACTCTTAATAAGGCGAGGCCTGTCATTTAAAAGTCAGTTTCTTCTACTCAAGGTGATACAGGTTGAATTTAGCCAAAAAGAGAAGAGCATGCAAATTCCTAACGAAAGGTACAAATCTTATATTACTGTATGATTGATTAATTAGTGTGTGTTTTTTGAGAGTGATGAAAGAGGATGTGTGTTTGTGTGTGTGAGTGTGTGTTATGAGTGAGGAATTGAGTAAGTACATCAGTCAGTCAGTGTGAGTAAGTCAGTAAGTGAAAAAAGCTCGAAAAAGGTGATTTTGAAGTGCGTAAGTAACTAGGTTAATGAATTAATAACAAAATATAAAATTTATTCAGAAATTTTTAAAAGATCTTCTGTGGAATCGTATCTAAAAGTTTTAAGCAGAGTAAAGAGAGTTTTTTTACAATCTATAAATGTAAGTTCAAAAAGAGAACAATTCTTGCTTAGTTTATTGTACAAATAAGGACCAAGAATGCAAAAAAATCGAGAATAAAATTTCGTTTTATGAAGTATAATTCCGCAAACACGGTCCCTTCGTCGTTTTGACTCTAGAAACTGAGGGTCATAAGTTAATAATCTGTGTTGTCTGAGAATCACGGTTTGGATAAATAGTTGTCGTACAGTCAAGACCTGACATTCCGCAAATAATTGGTCTGTGGGAAAAATGAACTTTTTAAAAAACATCACCTTCAAAACTGCTCTCTGAGCTCTCTCGACCTGCAGCATTGAAGACTTGTCTGAGCCACCCCAGACTGATATGCAATACTTTATAAGCGATTGACATAGTGCATAGTAGATTGTGACAAGCAAGTTATGATCTGCAACATGTCTGAGCTTTTTAAAGATTAGAATAAGTTTTCTTATCCTTCCAGAGAGGGTACGAAGATGATGATGAAAATTTAATTGTTCATCGATGTGAACGCCAAGATATTTAATAACCGGAACACGTTCGAGTGCAAGACAATTGCAGTTACCAGGGCTGTCACAACGATGGGCCCTAATGGTAAGATTTAAAAATGTGTCATTCCTAATTGAAAAAGCAAGAAATTTTGATTTCTGGATGTTAAGAGTCAGAACGTTTGCCTCCAAACATTTCATTACAATACTCAGGCCATTTTCAGCATTTTGTACAGCAGAGTTCCAGTCGTTACCATCAAATATTATAGCTGTATCATCAGCATATGTGATTATTTGACAGTTCGATAAAGACAAGTCACATAAATCGTTAACATATATCAAAAATAGGCTAGGCCCTAAGATACTACCCTGAGGCACACCGTAATCCAATAAAGCGTCCTGGCTAACATATTCCCCTATTTTTACTCTTTGTGACCTGAGTGACAAGTAGTCAGCAAATAATTTTAAGGGTAAACCTCGGATACCGAAACGCTCCATTTTATTCAGAAGTATAGGTACAGAGACCGTATCAAAGGCCTTACTAAGATCTAGAAATATGCCAATACACTTTTTCTTACTATCTAGCTTTTTTGCAATTTCTCCGGTGAGTTTTAAAACTGCATCCTCGGTGGATTTGCCCGAAATGAAGCCAAACTGGTTTTGTGATAATAAATTATGTTTAGTCAAATACGAATTTAATCTGTTTTTCATGAGACGTTCCAAAATTTTTGATAAAGCTGGCAGAATCGAGATAGGCCTATAGTTATTCACATCGTCTCTGCTCCCACACTTGTAAACAGGATGGATAAGAGCTATCTTGAAACAAGTTGGGAAAACACCCTTGGTAAAACTAAGATTGCAAATGTAACATATAACTGGAATCAAAACATGTGCAGTTAATTTTAATATTTTGGTAGATATATCATCCCACCCCGTTGCACAGTTTGATTTCATATTGCGAATAGTAGTCGCTATTTCACTTTGATCAGTGTCATACAATGTGAAAGAATTAACAGGCGAGTTTGATGATAATGATGGTTTGAGTGGAACTGATGGCACATTTTGATTACCGTTTTGAACTAGTAACTCAGCTAGACTCTTTCCAACATTTGCAAAATAATTATTAGCGTCATTGACAGATGTAACTGGATTACTCTGAGATAACAAGTCAAAATTCGACCTTTTTTGTGAACTCAAGTCTGCAGCGTCTCTGATTATATTCCAAATCTTCTTGGGGTTTTTAGACGCTTTTTCCAGTTCAGTTTTGTGATAAACTTGTTTAACTTTTCTTAGTAATGAGTTACAGAAATTCCTGTATCTTAGGTAAGTAGTTTTCAGTATTTCATTCGTAGGAGTTTTCCTGTGATTTATGTACATTCTATCTCTGTTTTTTATGCAACGCAGTAACCCAGATGTGATCCATGGCTTTATAATTCGTTTACTACGGGGAACAGGTTTAACAGTCGTATTACTTGCTATAACAGCGTTTAACTTGTGTACTAACATTTCAGCAGCAGTATTGACATCCTTAGTTCTAAAAATTTCATCAAAGTTAGATTTTTCAACATGTTCTACAATTTTATTTAGGTCAACTTTTTTATTTAGATTAATTGATTTATTAATTTTAATCGATGCAGAGCCGATTGCTAGGCCGATTGTGAAATGATCAGTCATAGTTGTTTGAATGACACACGTAACTGAGGGTAATTTAGTTTTCAGCATGACATGATCTAAGCATGTTTTGAGTCTAGTACTAAAAGTATGCGCCGGTAATAGACCTAACATAGACAAGGATTCGAGATAATCCAAGCCAGAGTTGTCAATTGTTTCAGGTCTAATATTAATATTCATGTCGCCGACAAAGACTATGTTGTTGAAGGAAGATAAAGAGGCGAGGAGTTTATTCGCTGATTTTATAAAGGTCTCAGTTTTTTTAATGCCACATGGACGATAAATTCCGGCGATTGCAGTATCCTTTCCGAATTCCATAAGTAAACAATTTCCTTCTGGAAATTCCGGTTCGGTAACTTTACACTGTAACCCGTGCTTTATATAAACAACAACTCCTTCATTTTGTGTGTTACAGTTTTTAGTAGCAAAGCTGGTGTAATTGGCCAGGGGAGGAGGCATGGATAGTTTATTAATCCAGCATTCCGTAAGCACAATAACATCTAAGTCAACTTGTAGTTCAGCTAAAAATAATTCAAATTGGCCCATATTATGATCAATACTTCTAATATTTTGACATATGATACGTAATTTCCTATCCTGCATCTTCAATAGCTGCGATGCTGTTTTAGTGTCAGTTTCATAGGGTGCAGAAATATTGTAATCATCTAAGTCATTCGCTATTTGTTGTATGTGATTCATGTTGAAATATATTTAGGGAAAGGATTCAAGATAACAGTTGCAGTTTCCAAGATTGAGAGCAAAATATTCAACCAGTCTGAAATAACAAAAATAAAAACAATAACTGATAAAACTGAGATAGAGTACACGCAGCGAATAAACAACAAGAAGAAACTTGGGAGACAGTGTAAAGTTTTATAACTAGCAATGTAGTATGGGAATATATGGAAAATGTATTTGTGATTGGTGCGTGTGTGTAAAGTTTTGTAACCAACAATATAGTGTGGGAATATGTGGATAATACTTTTGTGATTGCTGTGTGTGTAAGTGTAACAAGACATACAATAGTTTACTGACATAATACAATATGATATACCACTTAACAAAAAAACAACAAAAATAAAATACATGCACGGATCCAGTCATATTTTAGGTTTTTTCAATTTCAAGGTGTCGAGTGTTTCGGGGTTTTTGACCAATATTAGTGGTGAGCCTTCTTCTTTTCTAAGAAATATATTTCCATTAGAAGTCCAGCAGAAATTGTAGTTTTCACTTTTTTTAAAGTCGCGAGCTAGATAGTGCAGTCTCTTAGATTTAGCCGTGAGATATTCAGACACATATACGGGATTTTTCGGCCATTCTAGTCCTAATAGGCGAGAGTTCAGTTTCTCCGAGGTCTTATTTTGTTTTTTTATTGCCTCAAAAAGATTCTTTTTAGTAAGGCTGTTTGATAGCTCGGAGATGATGGCTCCCACTTCTTGATCCGATTTACTGGGCAACCTATAAACATCTCTAATGTCACAATCACGTAGATCTAATTTCAGGCTCTTAAATAAATTTCGGACGATAATGAACAAGTCTTCTTTAGTTTCTTTAGGTTTTCTTTGCACTTTTCTTAGCTCAAAACAGTATTTTCGTTCATTACGCTCCATAGTCTCGATTTTTTCTTCTAACTGGTTAAGTTTCAGGGTAGTTTTGTTGCGGTCGTCTTCCAGGTTGCCTATTTTAGTGTTCAAATCCTTAATTTGTTGAGACACAAATCCAATAGATGTCTCAATGTCTTTACTGCTAGTTTGGATAGCATTGTTTTGGTTTTGCAACTCCGTCATACGACTATCAAAGCGGTTTTCTAATGCGGTTATTCTTGTATTCTGTTCTACCAACATGTTTTCGATCATTTCTTTTATTTCGATTTTAAAGCGTGAAAAATAATCCTCTAGGTGTACCTCCGTTGGTTGGCGAAGTAGTTTGTTTCTGACTGTTATGTTTGATCTAGAATTTGAATCTGCCTCTAAATCAAAGGTTTGATTTACTACACGCTCTGGTATGGGTGAGGAAGTAGGTGATCGTTGTAGTGGCATAATAATTTGCAAAAATAAATTTGCGGTGTATGGGGATCGAACCAGGTACCTTGGTATCAGCGAAACGACGCTAGGACGACTCGGTCATGCAGATAAGCAAAGGTCTTAGCGAAAAAGCTGACCACTTGCGAGGAATGTGTGATGAGATGACTTTAAGGTGGTTTTGCAATAGTATATCTGTCTTGCTCACCCGTTGATGTCTTCGTCACACGCGCGGGCAGTCTTCGGTTTGAAATGAAACCAAACGATAACAAAACTTGAGGTAGGTCATGTATTCTAACGGTCGTGCACAAATTATGACATGTTTTTGCCTTATATATTCTTAGTTAAGACAGCTAAAGAAGCAGGGTTTTCAACACTTTAACACTACAATTAGTAGCTATTCTAAGATATATTTCACAAGCACTAAAGATGATTATAAACTCGTATATATATTTTATATTCGGAGGTCGCGGAAATTAGCTCTGTCTGCAATGGCGGCCGACTGTTGACTAGATATTCATACCATTAGATCATACGTATTGTTTGCGAAATACAAATCAATAAATAATTGATAATTTTTATTTTTTCATTGTGTACATTTGATTTTCATTAAAGAGTAGTCTAATTAATATATAAAAAACGCAGTTAAGTAAATATTATGAATGTGTAGTAGGGTGAATGCTACGTGAGCCATTGGCAACATTATATGCAGTGCTACCATTTCCTACGCCAGGGGACTTCTTATAGTGAATGGTCTGTAGTCGAATAGCCATATGACAATCGAATTTGAATACCATTGGCTTACACAATTGCACCTTTGATCTAGGGGTGCTCTTTGTGTTATCTACGAGTACTTTAGGATTTCTTTTAAGATAAAATAACATGTTGATCAATACTATTCCTAGATCTTTTAATTTCAGCAACATTTTCAACTAAGCCCATTGTATGCTTAGAAAAATAACTGCTACCAAAATTTTGCTACGGCATGTAGCGGTTACGTCACCTCTACGAACCGGCGTAGACCTGCGTAGATAGCTGTATATTGGCGGTATATGATGGGTGCGTGGAAAGAAAAAGGTCGGCGATATTATGGACCTTTATGAACCCTAATGGAGTGATAAACCCTCTTTGTACCTTTTCTTTACGCAACTATGTAGGATACAATAAAAAATTGGGTACCCCCCGTCTAAATAGAAGTAGCTATACCTTTAAAAGTCCTTTAGAATATAGAGCATAGTTTTATACGGATCTTTCCATCGAGCAAAATAAGTACCTACAGTAATAAGTCGTGGACAAAAATGATACCATAAAACTGAAAAGCTCTAGAAACATAACTTGTCAGTTTGACGACGAAATAAACTTTAAGAAAAAGAGAACGGTTCTTTGTACGGATGACCTTGAGTTAACGCACACTGACATTTTCTTATGTGTCGGGGTGTGACTCATTTGTGCAAGCAGGTTTTTCTAGTAACTTATATCTATATCCTCTAGTACTTTCTTTTAAACACTTTGTAGTCTATGAAACTGCCTAAATAAATGAGAAAATTACTAAGAATTCCCGAATTCGTTTATCGAGCTCTGTCCCAAATAATGGCGGACTATTTACATGAGCCTCCTTTACGTAAAAACATCGTTAATATTAATGAGTCGAACAACAACACTTTATCAAGTAAACAAGTAACGATACCATCGAAGAAACTTCCGCAGACACACTTTATTCTTATATCCATTACTTGAGAGCAGACTGTCAGCTTATTAAAGTGTTCTTCTAAGAAATTAAACCCTTTTTTTCTACAACTTAATACAAGTGAAGTTTACAACTTGTAGATCCTAAGACCTTATGCAGAAAAAAAGCTTTCTTACCCCCAATATAACAGATAAATCTACATAAAAATTAGTTTAATTCAGTAGTTGTATATGCGTACATACAGACACAACATAAATATCTACGAAGGCTTGCTGGGAGTACAAGTTTTCATTTAAATACAATACATATGTATTACGTAATCACACTAATATGATAAATGCGAAAGTTTGTGTGTGTATGTTCGTTACTCTTTCACGCTGAAACGGCTGAACGGATTTAGATGAAATTTAGAATGGATATAGCATTGGCTACTTTTTATCCCGGTAAAAAGCATGTTGTTAAGCCGAACAACACGCGGGCGGAGCCGCGGGCAAAAGCTAGTATACATATATAAACGAAAATAAACTATTTATTTTGGTTTGTTTGCTGTGCTGACGGTACTTTCCATTCGTATTTTTATAGCGGTCGGATAGTACCACATGTGTGCGTTCTACTTTTTTTGGTTGCTTACCGTACCATCATCAACGTTAACTCTAGGGCAAGCGACAACACCATGCGTTTCATTTCTTTACGTCCTAAAAGAATTCTAAAACACAACCGGCCAAGTGCGTGTCGTGCCACGCACAGTGTATGGTTCCGTAGTTGCCCAGTACATTTTATAAGTTGATCTACTAATACAGACCGCGCCAAACTTCTAGTCCGCTCGGAAGTTGTTCTCCCGAAGAACGGCCCATACATTGTCGTGTTTAGAGGGAACTAAAACCTTGGCGCGACCTGTACTCATATACCTGTAAAGCCTTCTTAGCTGTGATAGTTTTCCTTTTAACTCCATTATATATACTACTTCTGTGAATGTATCCACATATTCATAAGGTAGGGACACTAACTCGACTCTAACAAAAATTTGCAATTTAAAGCTTAATATTTCACAGGCGGATCCCTAAATCGAAAAATGGTTTTCACATAGTCACAATGTTTTTGAACGACCTATCCAATGATAGAACACACTGTGGGATAGACGAAAAAAAAATCATCCCCAATTTACGTGTATGGGAGGTAGCCTTAAAAAAAACTTTTTCTATGTTTTATTTATTTTCCCATTTTGTCGGCGTGCTTAATATGTAGGTATATCACACCAAATTACAGCTTTCTAGTAATAGTCTCTGAGCTAAGCCGCGGACAGACGGTTAGACGGACGGACAGGCGGAAACGATAAGGGTTCCTTGTCGGACTACGGAACCCTAAAACGTGCTCTACTTTAGACTTTTTTCTCGGTTAACTAAAATTATAATACTGGATATTCAAACATGAGATAACTTTGAAGTCACAAGAATGACATGAGAGTGCAGATGGTAAAATCCGAATAACGCCCAAGCCAAAAACGGGGAAGAGATTGAATTAACACAGGCTAATAATAAATAAAAACGGCTTTGAATCGCGAGTTTCCTTACCTTCCCGCAGGTAGACAATAAAATTAATATTTCTCTCCGATTTCTCTGAATACCCCGGCCTTAATGCAAGCTTCACACCTTCTTAGAAGGAAATTCATACAAACAAAATGAAGGGAAGAATATATTTACAATGTGAAAATCGAGAATCTATCAATAAAAATAAAAAATTTCTTCCAGTCTTTCTTTATTGTTACGTTTAAATAGTTAGCTCCAAATACATCAGAAAGATCAACATTCATATAAAAATATTCAAAGGAATGAAAAAACACAGAGGAATGAAAATTGATAATATAGAATAAAAAATATCTGATTACAAAAATAATCTTCTATTAAATAATACTTTACCGGGGTACACGCTAAAAAAGGTAGACCCAAAATTTTCGACCACGTTTTCAATTACAATGTTTAATTTTAATTGCGAAATGGTCAGATTCCCTTAAAAAGAGTAAGTTGATATTTGTATTCGCGTCTGGTCCGGTTAAATATTATAAAATAACCTCTACTACGTACGTTACAACAGGTTAAATCGGTGAGTTAACGAGAGAAAGCCTCTTAAGTAATACGATATAAAAATAGACAATGAATCTAGATTCTACGTACAATTATGTAGATCGCTACCACAGAATTTCTTAAGTACGTACCTAACTGATTCTCATTAAAATTGTCTAAAGGTCAGTTTCTGAATATGAGTAAATCTCGTTAAGCTATGCTTAGGAGACGAATCAGTCAATCACCGCCATACATTTCATAGCTAAGCACCGATAAATCTGAAATTCACAAATTTGAAATCGAGTTACGAAGTTTCTTGAAGTTCGATACTCATTTCATGTATTATTCATTTTAAGTTTTGTAATGAATTAAAGATTCCTTTAGACAAGCGGAGGAAATGAATCTTTGAAATTATTCGTAAAACAAATTGTTTATGTCATGTCTAATAGCATAGTCAGTCGTCTTATATCTAACACTATATTTTAATATATCTAACAATAGTTATTGTCATCTCCAAACACTAAAAATACAAAATAATACTAAACATTTACTTATAACAAATTTGACTCAACATGAGTCGCAAAAAATGTTGAAGTCTATCCAACAAATTAATATAAAATATGTATATTTTTAAAACTTATTCATAGGCATGTATAAAAGATATAAGGTATAGATATATGTATTTGTTTTTCTAGTGAGTAAACAGATATATTTTCTTTTGTAAATAGTTGTATTTTCACGCGGGAAAGGCACCTTATTTTGTACTGATATGTTATAAGTAGTTATATTACAAGATAAAAAATAAAAATATGTTTTATGTAAGCTTATAATAGTAAATTATTCCTATTTACTATTTACATGGCACATACTTGGCTTTGATTTTACATCCTACATGTTTATTTGTAACTATTTACATTAAAATAACTGAAATTATTAGGTCAAGGAACATACTTTACATACACGGAAGTGCTTAAAAAGAAACTGTATTTTTATATAAAAAAGGAAGATGGCACTATTTACTTGTATTGCAAAGATATTTCTTACTAAGGAACGAAAAAACATCTCATAACAATCCTTAATAAATATAAATTTAATATTCTAAAAATAAAAATCAGTATTACATGCTTTTGTTTACATCACTGGCAATATACATACGTATCTGAAGATACTGACATTTTTCAATGCCATATAACCCTATTTTCAAATAGGAAGCATTTCGTCTCACTTCAGTTCCACTAAATAAATTTCCCATCGCTATAAAATTTCTCTAAAAGGACGGATAAACACGATCTATTTCCATTAGGAACATCTTTCACAAAAGTTTTACACTCTTACGGGCTGACATTAACGGGCTCATAAAAGAAACATTACAATCGATTTTGTTTATTTAAAATCTCTTGATCTAACAACCCCTTTAGCACAATAATTGAATTTCCATGGTAATTTTGATTTATAGCGAAAAGTCATAAAGAGACTCGGCTTGTGTTTAAAAATTACAGCTAATATTTATATTTTGGAAAAAAACAACTTTCTGGTCGCATACATTTGTCTAAGCCCAACCCCGAAACGGGAGATAATCGCAAGAAGAACCTTTGAATTCCTTGCCGATTCTCCAATGCTAATTTGGCTGCATCAATGAAAGTCACCATATATCATGTGTAGACTTTTAATAGAGTGCGACCTTTAAATAAAACCACATGCTCTACTGACCATACAAAACAACTCTTTGAGAAAAAAAACCCGCGCAAATCTTCAGAGAAAAAGATATATAACTGTAACTCAAAGACTTTATCTCATAGGAGGAAGGTCTATTTTAGAACGCTGCACCGGAACAGCTGACGCTCTCTCGAAACTCGCCCGTATGTCGGTGCATTAGGGTTCACGCATTTTTTGTTTCAAACTCAAAATTTCCCAAACTAATGGTTAGCGCGGGTATGTTTCTTGGGGAAAGTGGTTCAGTATGATCGGGACAATATGTGGTTTTATTGAATGGTAGCCCTCTATTTACACCCGGTATAATTAAAATTGGCTTTTCAAACCTTCAGCACCTTCAATAGAACTTTTCCTCTTCCAAATCGAGATTATTCCTATTATTGGGCAAATTTGAATGCCTCCTCAATGTGCCCATGGAGTCATACTCATTGGCAATCGCTTTCGGGTACAGTTTGGGTGTCGTCATAGCGTTATTTTGGTTGTTAGCATTACTTATGTTGTTGCTTTTGGATAGAATAATCCCGCTTCCGCCTCCGATGCCTGTGAAAGATGGCTGCCGTTTTGCTTTGCGGGGCTGTGAAGGAAAAACTCTTTTTAACGTTTTCTTTTTCTACCGCAGGCAAAGAAGAAAAGAACACAACGGGTTTCGTCATTATTTATCTAAAGAACAATACTGCCCGAACGAATGCATAAAATTACATAAACGAACATTTAGTTTTCCCACATGCTATTCGGTTGTATTTTAAACTTCAATGTGTTATTTTTGTATGCTTTTTGAAATAAATAGATACATTTAGGAATGTAATTTCAATAATATATATTTTCATTTTCAAACCGATTTGGAAGTGACGTCAGCGTATTAGGTTGAATGGTCGGATCCGCTCAAGAAAAATAAATATATCTATGGAAATGTGTAATGATGACGTCACTGAAGGTCAAATAAAACACATCACTTTTATTAATTTAATAAACCATGTTTAAAAAAATTTCAATTAATTAACTATGTTAAAGTATTATAATAATATATAAAATATAATAAATAATAAAATATGAACGCTTATTTTAAAATGTGTTTTTAAAAACAATTAAGTAAAGCTGTTCGTCGAAACGGTTTTCTAACCGTAAAAATGGGTGAAAACTAGGAATGGGCCAAATACCGTTCCAGAGTTACACTATTCCACGGATAGACAGTCATCGAAGTTTTTCTGTTATTTTGATGCAAACATCTAAGGAATAAGTATGAATAACAACTTATTTGATATGAACATTGAACATTGTCACTTCACGATATACAAAGTACAGAGAAGTCTAATTCAAATTTAAATAATTTATTTTTCAACACACTTGCTTATAAAGTGGCCCTTAATGCAGCGTTCTTAGAGTCATAAAGCAGCATATTAAATACGCGTGTTTTTTACATTACAGTTTTTTTTTATCTTAGCAAACAGTTGTGATGTCTTGAGAAATAGTAAAGTGTTTGTGAATAAATAGACTGTCTCAGTTAAAATATAATAAATAATCATTTAATTTCATCAAATTATTTATTTTTATCAACAAATTAACTCAAATTTTTGTTGTAAATACAAAAATATTCATTTTGTTAATATTTAATATTTGGCTGTTTGGCGAATGCGACAGCGCCTCTATTACCATCTGCGCGAAAAAAAAAAACTTCGCCGCCATTTTTCAAAAAAAAATTGTCAGTTCAGTTCATGTTTCGATTATGTGAAAAAAAAAGACAGTGAAATTTTATTATTTTTTCTCGCAAGTGTGTTGAAAAACGTCGTATGAAACGCGTGAGCATTAGACATTACACTCTCGGCTCCATTACGGCCTTGCCTTCGGACTGTAATGTCCAACGCAGCTCACTTGTATCATAATCTACTATTGTAAAACAGATGATAAGTACATAAAGTATACGTTTTATAGGTCAATACTAATATTTACAAATATTGAATATATTAAATAATAATGAAAAAAAAAACGAGAAACACAATTAAAAAATATTTTGTTTGGACTCATTGATGTATTATTGTTCTGAGTTTGGACTACTAAAATGTTATAGAATTATGCACCCGCACAAAATAAAGAAATAAAGGAATAAAAATATTATTTAAACTTATTGCAATGAACAAATGAACAAATAGGTTGACAAATAAACTAAATAAACCATAAATAAAAAAAATGCCTATCCAGTTAGTAACTAAACACTCACCACGTCCTTCAAAGGCACAGTCACGTAGCTATTCTGCTTGGCGGTGATGTAATGTGGGCTGGATGGGACCCTGGTGTTCCGTCGCCATGGCAACCGAGACCCGCGCCGTTTAGAGCAAAAGATTACCGCAGCCAAACAAACGAGGCAGCCTGCAACAAATATACCAATGTTACTATCCGTTTTAGAGGCTATTAGGATAGGACCTTGTCATACCTGATGTCTCAGTGCGTTAGCAACGTTGAAGGAAGTGCGTGAGTGAAAGAGATGCACATAGCGGGCTAACGCATACAGGCACAAGGTCCTGTCCTAGTAGCATTTGAAACGGATAGTACCTACAAAGATTGATAAAAATTTAACCGCGATTTCATAGACATAGTAGTTGCGCATTTTCAAAGCGACGCTATAACAATGAATAGGAAAGTGCGCAGGCAATACCGCTATCCGACAGCACCAAGTATTTTAGAAAATGTCGTCAAAAAGACAACTCTATGACAAATTTTATCAGCTCGTTTTTTTTTTAAGGAATATCCGGTAATTTCTGCATAATTATTTATATCAGCCCAAGAATTTTCTATGCTACAGACAGATTACAAAAGAGAAAAGAAAAACGTTCCTTTTAATTGTATATTTAATAATACAGTTGGTTTTTTTATTTATTGTAGAATATGTATGAATAACGTATAACGTAGTAGGTGGTAGAGCTGATGCCGGGCTCGACTGTGAAGGTACCACCATCTTACTCGCAAATCCTCCCGAAGTTATTCGTGGGAGAGTAAGAGAACAGCTCTCAGGCAAAACCAGGCGGCCCACCATTGCCTGGGACCGATGGATGGCGGTATATCCATCCCCGATTGCCGGGCCTTATATAAAACAGACTGGTGACGGGCAGCGGCGTCACTGGTGCAAGGGTTTCGGCACCGCGCTCACCAACCTGCCTGCCCAGCGTGTGTGAGTATGGGCATTTCTTCCGGGAGGATTGCCAAGAGTGGCGAAATCCTGGAAAGGCCTATGTCCAGCAGTGGACGAAACAGGCTGATGGATGGATGGAACGTATAAAAACTAATATTTAGTAAACTCGAGATACATAATTTCGGCCCCAAGTGGGTCGTCGTTAGGTAGGGAGACGTCGACTTTATGACAATGTTAACAGCGTTATGATGACATGTTTGAATAAAACCAACCCAAAAAAATGTGGTAAAGTGTGCCTTCACCATTTTATGTGTTCCATCCTTGTCAAGGGGAGTGCTAACCGTCTCTCCTTTCAATAGACACATTTACATTGAGTGATGTTTTGCTTATATACCGAGCTACCCGAAAAACTTTGCTTGCGTGATGTAGGATTTTTTATCATTCTTCAATATTTCTAAGTAACTTATAACACAAGCACTGTTCACTTAGAAAATAACGCTTTATAATTCATAATAGAATAGAATTTTGGCATAAATGTTTGTTTATTTAAGAAAAAAATCAAAACAAGCCATTTCGTATGGCAAGTTCCGATAGTAACGCCATCTGTTGACAGAATCTAGAAATGCCGTAGTAAATAGGTATCAATAAATAAAACCACATTCACATTCATATTATACAACTTTTCCGGAGAAGAAAACGTGGAAAAAAATACCAGCCAATAAAGTTTACAGTAAGTTTTTCAAAAATAATAAATGAACTTTTAAAAAAAATGTCTTGATTCTTTGGGAAAGTGGATCAGTACCTTATTTGGTTTCTTTTAAAGATAATACCTGTTCATTTGCATCTGGTTTATTTAAGGAGTATCGTGGTCGATTTAACTTATTAGGAAGCGTTTCAGAACGTGCGATCATAGTGCGAAATTTCACTCGTTTATTAGAAGGAGACAGATCTATTTAGGAGCAAAAAATATATAAATCTGGTTGCGTATAGACCAAGGTTCCGTTTCGAATCGAGTGAATTTCACTCGGAGTGATGCGAATTTCACCCTAGAGCGTTCAAAAATTGACCCGAGTTAAACCGAGGGTAACCGAACTGTTACCCGACAGTTGCTCGGAAGTGTTTTGAAACGCTTCCGAGTAATGCGAAAATCACACTGGCTAGTGCGAATTCTAACGCTGTCTGGATACCGTTAAAGTTCGCCTGACAGTTGTCACTTCGGATTTTTGCCGGGGTTTGGACAAAATTCAAAACCTTAAAAATGTATTCATCTTTTGACTACAAAAGGCGATTTCAATTTCCCGCCCTTGAATTAGATTTGAGACTGACGTTTGTCACCCAGACCCGTTCTAAAACGTTTTTCTCAGTGGCAAGCGTTTCAAAACCAGATGTTCTTTCTCTTTCTTGTATTTAGCTCTGTCTCTTTCTATTAAAGGAGTGAAATTTCGCACTACCATCGCACGTTTTGAAACGGTTCCTTAACAATAGCCTTTCGCCCGCGAAACAAAAAACGCATTTAAATCCGTTCAGTGATTATCAAGTGAACACGGAACGCACAGACAGACAAAAATAAAAAAAATGTGTTTTTGGACTCGGTACAAGGCTAATATAATATAACACATTTTATTTAAAATATTCAATGCAGACACGATTTTTATACTACCTTATTATTAGAATAGATAATTCGTGTCTTAGCTTAACTACTCGCTAGCAACTGCGAAATAATATAGGGTGACATTTATTTATACACGTAAGGCCATACTGAAGACTCGGTTAGTAGCTCAGTATCAAGGTTCGATGACCCTTTTAGTGAAATTCGTAAATTATTCTTCTCGTGTTCCTTACAGAGCCCAGCCCCGAGTTCATTACTATGAGACGTCAACATTTTATTTTACGAAATTGACAAAAATTGCTATCGATCCTGATCACCTACCAAGCACCGAATGTTAATTAGGCTGCATAAATAAATTTCACGTAATATTTATATGAAAAATAGTACAACGCTCCTAGTGGTTTACGAGAGGAACCAGAATGTTTAATACAAAACAATTTACACCATTATATGGGCAACCACCGGCCCGTAACGGTTTTTAATACGGCCCGGGGCGAGGAACAATTTAAAATCGGACTAACATTTTTACCAAAAAGTCGCGATTCGTTGTTTTCCTACAACAATACTTTCAGGGACATGACTAGACGAAAAGGAAAGAGCAATAGAACTACGTCTATGGGCGGTCCGTGTACAGGCTGCGCTTAAATTCTTTGCCGATCTAAGTAAGAAGCGAGTAACAGAGAGCTTACATTTTACAAATATGTACAAAAGCAGGCATGAAAATCAATAAATCCAAGACACGAACCAGGCCTAGAATTAGCCTAAAATTCTTTGCCTGTACTGTATATTAGTGGAATTGATTCTAATATTAGTAGTCTTGCATTTGAAAATCAGGCTCAAGCTTTACAGTAATTGAAAATTAGGAAAATGTTACATTGTAACATTTCTACTTTATTATGAAACTTGAATTTCAAGAAGTAAAAATTAAACCTACGGTTCGCCGATTGCGTCGTTGTTTTTTTGTACTATACGCATCAACCTATGATTGATTGGCCCGCGACTTCCCAAAGGTTACCCATACCTGATTTACACCATCGCTAACGAGTATCAAAACCCATAAGTAGGCCCAAAGTGGCGGAATTCAGGAGAGTTACAATAAATAACAAAGTAAACTGACTTACCCATAGCAAAAGCAGCAGTGACACACGCAACAATGCTCCCCACACTCATGGAGTCATTAGCCATCCTCACAAACGATGCCATCTCCACATCCTGGCTGTACGCCGGCATCGGTGAAAGCTCTGCAAATAAATATAATACTACAGTTAGCTATTTGTACTTTGAAAATAACATAAATATCATTAACTGACTATGCTACTTTGTATGTTATGTATATTTATGTATGTATTAGTATGTATTGCATTATATTTAAGGCTTGAATAAAATTTATTTTTTTATGCACAAATAACAATTAATTCATTAAATTTTATCATCGCTTGACTGGAAGAAATTTATTTGAGGAATAAGTTCTTGAAGCTTGATTATAAGCTCCATTTGACATGTCAGAAAAGGGGGCCTTTATGAATGATTTTCGCAATTCTTTCCGAGGTAAAAGTGGCCTCAAATTTATTCACTTAGTAATGAAAATTGGTAAAAGAATGTTTTTTTTTGCATTTGTGCGAATGTTTTGTTTTGTATATTTATTTGGCACAACCATTAGAGTTTTGTCTTATTTAATGTATTCTATTTGTATACGCCCATTATAATATACTTATGTACAGTATACTAAAAAAGATAAATAACCAGGGGGTTTATCACGCGCCGTCGATACAGTGTCTTTCCATAATACTTGTTCTCTCGCCCGTTCTGCGACACACGGTCGTACTTACGGAGGCCAAAAATGTACCGTATAAATAAATTAAGGAGACGATCAAGCATCCTTCAGTGAGATCAGGGTAACAGACATCGGCATAGTCTAGGATGGGGAGCAAGAGTGAATTAACCAGCATGATCTTAACAGAATACAGTAAAAATCTTTGCATGCGTTTAAGAGAGTGTATTGATCCAAAGATCTTTTTACTAAGTTCAGCGACATGCAGGTACCATGACAAATTGTTATGGATATAGAGCCCCAGGTTTTTTACCGACCTACAGAACTTAAGAGTTGTCCCATTTAAAAAGACTGGTGGAAGCACGCTGGGGTCCGCAGCATGCGTGAGAGCGTAAGTACGATAGATAGACGCTGTATCTCTGGCGCGTGCTAGCCACACAGATCTAAGTACTTGATCAATAGTGTTTGTATGTACCTACATAATGTTCAATAAAGCCTGGGTGTCGAAAGATAACACTGAGTTTTTTTTTCGCAGTTAGCAACTCCAATCACAATATCATCCCGTAGCATTTCTGCAAATGTGTGATTCCCGCTTCAGACGCATCCATCCATCTATTCATCCACTGCTGTTCGTCCACTGCTGGACATAGGCCTTTCTAAGATTTAGCCACTCTTAGCGGTCCTTCTGGAACAAATGCCCATACTCACACACGCTGGGCAGGCGGGTTTGGTGGGCGCGGTGCCGAAAACCTCAACCTCAAACCCTGAAACTCCGGATCCACCTAATGAAAACCAAAGTCGCGAAATACCATCCCACCGCCCCTGTCCCACAAGTGCCCACAACAGAAAGATTGTCACACGTTTGCTGCTTAGTATCTATGGTTAACAATTTAAACTTTAAATCATCTGAATTTAACATCTGTGTGTACAAAAACTGGTTTAAGCATATGAAGGTTTTTTTGAATTTGCTGCGTATTTCAAGTCGTGTCTTTCAAAAGCCAGACTTAAGGTGGATGCTCCGGGTTTCGTTCCCAAACGCAAAATTCATGAATCCTTTTCTTCTATTTTTAATAAAAAGTATTGAATTGCTAGAAAAGCAAATTCGACATTAAACTTTTCTTAATTTTTTTAAATTCATAACTAAGGAAAACGCTCGTGAGTTGTGCGTGTGGTAAAGAGATCCGGAGCAACCAACTTAAAGCATTACATCATCAGTTTGTCATATGGTCAAAGTGTTTGCGTTGTTTTGTTGACCGTACCGTTGTCAGTGTCGTCCTCGTCACCGCTACAGAACGCCACCTGCATGAGGGGACCGGCGCACGCTCCCTGCACGCACTCACGCTTGCGCACGCGCTCGCCGTTGACGCACTCGGACCAAGACGACCACGCGCCCCAGCCGACTTCCAAATCTGTTACGGATCAACTATTTAAGTAACTTTTATACTGTAAGGTGTGACTCCTTGGTGGAACTTCATTTCAACACTAATGAAAGTCTCCGTGTACGAGTTCCACTATGTTTATATAAGTAACTTTCGTTTATACTGCAGACTCGGTAAATGGTCATGACAAAGGTTTAATGACCCTGTTTGCGAAATACGAAAAATTATTTTCTGTGCCTCTATACATGTTCAAGAACAACCCTGACTTAATTAGTATAAGTCTAAATTTTATTTTGCGTATTTCAGAGAAAGGGTCATTGAACCTTGATCCTGACCATTTACCGAGTCCCCAGTATGAATTTGGCTATATAAACGAAAGTCACCTTATATGTATAATGTTTTGCAATATGGTTTATAACTATATAGGTATTCAAATTAAATTGTGTTTTTTTCCTGGGGTTTCAATATGTCTAGCAGATTAACAACCATTTTATAAATTCTAATAAATAAGGGTGCTCCCTTGACTGACTCATTCCTTACAACAACCATCGTCTGGACGATACACTCCATCCATCCATCCATCAGCCTGTTTCGTCCACTGCTGGACATAGGCCTTTCCAGGATTTTGTCACTCTTGGCGGTCCCCCTGGAAGAAATGCCCATACTCACACACGCTGGGCAGGCGGGTTGGTGAGCGCGGTGCCGAAACCCTTGCACCAGTGACGCCGCTGCCCGTCACCAGTCTGTTTTATATAAGGCCCGGCAATTGGGGATGGATATACCGCCATCCATCGGTCCCAGGCAATGGTGGGCCGCCTGGTTTTGCCTGAGAGCTGTTCTCTTACACTCCCCCGAATAACTTCGGGAGGATTTGCGAGTAAGAGTCACACAGTCGAGCCCGGCATCAGCTCTACCACCTATTACACTCACGGTGTCTTTTATTTTGTAACTACCTAGTCGGTTCTTAAATACTGTCACTGGCCATTTATTTTAAAAAAAGAACACCTAGAAAAAAATATGAAATAGTGTTCGATTTTCAAATATTTTTTGATTAATAATCTGGCAAATCACAATTACATTCATTAATTTTTTACGATGGAGTGGACTCGCAAAGAGGACCGAGTAGCAGTAATTGCATTGCATCGTTGCGGCCATCCACCGAAGACGATATTCAACTTGCTTCAAAAATTAAAAATCACGAAGAGGTTCGTGTACCGTACCATCAAGAGGTACAATGAAACCTCTAGTGTCGATGACGAGAAAAGAACTGGCAGACCTCGTTCCGTTAGGACTCCAGGGGTCATCAAAGCAATCAAGGCGCGTATTGCAAGAAATCCCGTCCGCAAGCAGAAACTAATGGCTTTGGAGATGGGATTAACCAGAAGTACCGTAAAAAAAGTACTCAATGAAGACCTGGGACGACAAGCTTACCGAAAAAAGAGTGGACATCTCCTGAACGCGCGTCTGATAGCCATGGGAGCCAAAAAATACAAAGTTTTGCTAAAGCGGTACGCAAGAAACAGACACCGCGATATCCTGTTTACAGACGAGAAAATTTTTAATATCGAAGAGAAGTACAACAAACAAAATAACAGTGTGTACGCTACCAACTCTGCGGCCGCTGGAAATGCCATTCCTAGAGTGCAGCACGGCCATCATCCATCATCAGTCATGATTTGGTTGGGAGTATCCTACTATGGCCCTACTGAAGTGCATTTTTGTGAAAAAGGTGTCAAAACCAGTGCAAAAGTATACCAAGACACGGTTTTAGATCTCATAATAAAAGATCTGCCACAGACACTCTTTAGAGGACGGCCATTTGTGTTTCAACAGGACTCCGCACCTGCTCATAAGGCCAAAACAACTCAGGAGTGGTTCGAGCGTCAGAATATCGAGCTAATAAGGCATCAAGATTGGCCCTCATCTAGCCCTGACCTCAATCCACTGGATTACAAAATTTGGCAGGAATTGGAGGAGAAGGTCTGTTCTAAACCTCACAAAAATTTGAGCAGCCTAAAGTCATCATTGATTAAAGCAGTGGCTGATATCGACATGAATATGGTCCGTGCTGCTACTGATGATTGGCCGCGAAGATTGAAGGCTTGTGTGAAAAATGGTGGCAATCATTTTGAATACATTTTGTGTTTAATGTAAGCTAATTAAATTGCCTTTTTTTAAAAAAAAAAATTTTTTGAATATCATGACTAGTTTTCATTTTATAGCCAGTTTTGTTTGTGACAGAATTTAATGACCGACTAGGTATACTTGGATTATCTCATGAAGTCCATTTGGCTTGGTTGTAGTAATGTCGTGTACAGTAGGCCTACCAGGAGTTTTGTTTGTTCACGATACACGTTACCGACTGAGTAAAATATTTATATGAGAGATTGTGCAGCGCCCCTAGCGGCTTACGAGAAGAACCACAATTTGTCATACAAAATAATTTTATGCAGTCGGGCAATTCCACGGTAACTCATGTTACCTTTTACTCCAGTTTACGATATAACTTATCCTCCTAATGTAAATATTAACTCTTGAATAAACAAAAACTGGAAAAAGATAACTATAATAAATATTTGAAATATGCTGAAGAAAACATCACTAAATCACCCAAATATTTTTGGGCGTTCGTTAAATCCAAGTCTGATCACAACTCTGTACCTGAAAAAGTCACTTATGGAGACAGGAGTTCCGACCAAGGAGAAGTTATTTGTGATTTATTTAATAAATATTTCCATTCTGTCTTTGTTAAAGATGATAATACCTCCTCTTGTGAGTCTAATGTGATCAATAATGTTTCATCTGCTGATACCTCCGTTGATATTGCTAATATAAATATCTCTAAGGATTCTGTCCTCAAACAATTAGAGCAATTAGACATTACAAAGGGCGCTGGACATGACGGTATACACCCCCTGGTTATCAAAAGATGTGCAAAGGTAATTTGTGTCCCTTTATCGATTATTTTTTCCAAATCACTCCGAGATGGATGCTTTCCTAATGTCTGGAAAAATGTGCTTATTACACCTATTTTTAAGGGAGGTGACAAATCTAATGTAGCGGATTACAGACCAATTTCTAAACTTAGCATATTCGGAAAAGTATTTGAAAAAATTGTCACAGATCAAATAACGGGTGCCGTGAGCCGGCAAATTTCCCTTAACCAGCATGGATTTATGAAGGGTCGCAGCGTAGAAACAAATTTATTGACCTTCACTGACTTTGTTCTCACTGCTATACAGGATGGCCATCAGGTTGATGCCGTGTATACCGACTTTTCAAAAGCTTTTGATAAAATTAGACACAAGACGCTTATATCAAAACTATTGGAGATCGGTATTCACGGCGACCTGCTTAGGTGGATCCAATCATATATTAGCAGACGTTCACAAGCGGTAGCACTTAAAGGTTTCTTGTCAAGTTTTCTTCCCATTGATTCTGGAGTGCCGCAGGGATCCCATTTGGGTCCCCTTCTTTTCGTATTATACATTAACGATGTAGATACTGTTTTCAAAAATTCTAACCATCTGCTCTACGCCGATGATATGAAAATATATCGGGTGGTTGACTCTGTTGAGGACTGTTTCAAACTTCAACAAGATCTAAGTGACCTTTTGTATTATTGTGAGCTAAATTCTCTATTTATTAACGTGAACAAATGTTATACAATAAGTTATACCAGACGGCAGCAAAAAATTACACATAACTATCAGTTCTCAGGCAGAAGTATAACACGTGTTGAACATATACGAGACCTTGGCATTACTTTGGATGCTAAAATGAACTTCAACATCCATATCGATTGTATAATACAAAGAGCATTTAAACTACTGGGTTTCATTCTCCGGATATGTGAACCATTCAAGGCGTGCTTCTGTTTACAAGGTACTTTTCTTTGCATATGTTAGAAGTATTCTTGAGTTCTGTAGTGTGATCTGGTGTCCTTTTTATGCAGTGCACGTGGACCGCATCGAGAGGATACAGAACAAGTTTCTTAAAGCCCTTGATTATAGAACAGGGAATTATTTTACGGACTATACCTCTTCGGCTTTTCGATACAATATATTTACCTTGACTAGTCGACGTAAAGTCATTGATGCTACATTTCTATATAAACTAGTAAACAACGAACTAGATTGTCCACACCTGCTTGAATTATTATTTTTTCAAATACCGCGCCCCTCCTCTCGTTGCAGTTCGTTAAGATTTCACATTAGTAGGAGTCGAACGAACTACAATAAAAACCGATTTTTCTCTCGCTCTCCGGCATTATATAACAAAATGTTGGGTGACATCGACATCTTCCTTGAAAATAAAAACTGTTTTAAAGCCAAAGCAAATAAAATACTATGTAAGTGACTTTTAATTATTTCTCGTGCTTGTATATGTATAATATGCATCTGGAACTTTGTATGTAATGTATTTGTTAACAAACCATGTAAGCTCCAGTGTTTATTCTAAAAATGTGTGTTATTTTATAAGGGTTCTTTAGGTCTGTTTATATTAATGTTTTCTCTATTGTTTTCTTTTTAATATGTAATGACCGTTTGTAACCTAAATAAATAAATAAATAAATAAATAAAAAATGTGTTAGAGCAATTTTCTTCAATGACACATTT
This sequence comes from Ypsolopha scabrella, assembly GCA_910592155.1. Classification (NCBI taxonomy): domain Eukaryota; kingdom Metazoa; phylum Arthropoda; class Insecta; order Lepidoptera; family Ypsolophidae; genus Ypsolopha; species Ypsolopha scabrella. Next base: position 13,449,367 of record OU342982.1, read on the forward strand.
TTTTGGGTTCTATAATGATAAAACTTTTGGTAACTCACGTTACATTCGGCGACATAGCTTTTGAGACTAGAATGAATTGAAGCAAAACTTTGAAGTAAAAAAATGCCTTAATTAAATACGGTTTTATCAATGCCTAACAAGTTTATTCATTATCAATTTCTTGCCCTCCATGAAGTTTTTATTTTTTTGCATAATTAATTTCTGGTCACTCACGTTACATAGATCTTGGAACTCATTTTACTTTCACGACTTAAATAGCAATTTTTGAACATCAAATCTCCCGCTCTGACAGGTCGAAAAAAAAACGTTTCTTTTTGCGTATGTTGCTATACTTATATTTAAAAAACTATGTATGTTTGCAGGCGAAATCGTGCCCATGTAGATAAATTTGATTTTTAGCTCTTTATGTCGCATTTCAATGGAATTGCCCAGTCGGTAACGTGTATCGTGACCAAAACCCATGGTAAGCACATTTCGTGTGTGTGGCGCGTTTTACCATAGCCAAGTTGACTTCGTAAGATAATCCAAGTATACCTAAAACTCGGAAAACCCTTTTGCACCCACTCAGGGATTCATGCCGTGACAATGTTTTACCATCTCCATAGTTCACAGTCTTTGAGCGCTCTTGGGTTAATCTCATACTAACCAGCACAGTTATTGAGACATATTCTTTTCTCGATCGCTTGGCCTGCGTCGGCGCAGCCCTCGGGTGAGAGGCACGTACGTGTGCGGGTTCGATGCCCCGCGCCGCCGTTGGCGCAACTACCGCTGCACTCACTCCACTCGCTCCAGCAAGACCATTCACCTGAAGAATGGAACATTATACGGTTTCTGTTTTTTTATCCTTTTCTGAAACATGTCGAATATATCATAAGAGAAATAATCCTTTTACAGACAGGCGTGACTTATTTACAATGAAAATCTATCTTAAAAGATGGGATAAGCAAGTTAACCAAAACGGTCTCCAACTTTTCTACCTGTTATATCTGTTACCATTAGCAGGCTAACAAGTCTTTTTTTCTTCGGGATGATTTTTTGATATTCTTATTGAAAATGTTGTGATAAATCCGAATCTGGACTCATATTGTCTCTATCAGCTCTCAACTTTTGGAATAATACAAATATTCAAAATTCCAGTTTATTACTTTTAAAGAGAAAAAACGACTTTAGTTCGGAGAAAATTGAAAAAAGCCTGTTTTTGTTGACCTGCGTAGACAACATTCTCATACATAGCAAGCATAGCTCAGGACCCCAAAGGTCCCAATCGGCGTCTTCATGAGGATTGCTACTAAGCTATTACTCACCAGTACAAGCATGCGTGTTACAAGCTCGCAGCATGTCACTGGGCCCCCGACACCCGTTTCTCCTGCACTTCCTCGTCCTCGTCTGCTGGCCCCCGCCGCACGAGGCCGAGCAGGGGCCCCACGGACCCCAGGGGTCCCAGTCGACGTCGTCCTCAGGAGGGTTGGAGCTACAAGTACCTCGGGACGAACAGTAACGGTCTTCTTCTTTCGCTATTGAGAGCTGAAATTAGAAAATTGTCAGGATAAAAAATATTGTTCCCGATATTCTAATATTAATTTCAATGCCTTTCTTTGTACATTAGAGATCAGAGGTACAATTTATTTAATTTTTCGGCCTTAGAATCTTCGACTCTCTTCGGCAGTGGTCGTATTTCCGAACGCTTTATAAACCATGACAGATAGTGCAATTCCGGTGGGTGTTGCCAGAATTTTAGGAACTCTCCCACAGAGTAGTAATTTAAAATATAAGGTGACTTTTATTTATACAGCCAAACTCATACTGGGGTCTTGATAAGTGATCAGTAACACGGATCGATAACACTTTTTGCTAATTTCGCAATATAAAATCTTGACGTTCCCATCTTCGATCAAATTGATCGAAGCGTCGACTCGGGGCTGGGCTTGCGTGTGTAAGGAACACGAAAAGAAAAATTTACGAATTTCACAAAAAGGGTAATCGTATCTTGTTACTGAGCACTTACCGAGTCATTAGTAAGAATTTAGCTGCATAAATTAAAGTTACCTTATTATATTTGACTTGTAAATTTTAATAATTTTCTTTAGATAAGTTTAAAAAATATATTTTTATTTTAGTTGTCAATGAAAGTTGATTGTTTTGATTGGTGGCATTTGGTGGAATATGGATGAAGAAGCAAAAGAGGTATGTCAGGATCGTAGAAGATGGAAATCTGTAGTCTTTGCCTACCCCTCTAGGAGGCAGGCGTGAGTATATGTATGTATGTATATTATGTTATCATACATTGTTGTGATAAAACACTTGTAATTTGTGGAAAAGTACAAGTGTTTTCATCACAACGACGTTAAGTTGTGAATATTTTTAAGTGATAATAAGTTTATATATAATTTAATTTAAACCTTTTTTCTGTCATGTCTTTTTAAGTTAATAAACTCTTATTACCTTTATCTGTTCAGGTGACGGAGCTTTGCACAAGAACTTGAATCTTTTCTCGGTGTAGCTTCCATCCGAGGAGTTACCTATAAACAAACAACATACATAAATTCGAGAAACGGTGGAAACATTGAAAAGGTATCCACGAAATCGTTACAACTTACTAGGTATCTGCACCCACGGAGTCCATGCCGTGGCTTTCTTCATCTCACATGGTCTCAGGTCACAAACTTGTCTCTCCACCTTACAATAAAGATAATTCATTTAGATAGTCGTATGTTGCCAACGTGGTAGTTTTGATTATTATCGTAATCGTCATAATCTTTATTTATAATGCTATGTTTGTTAAGAGTATAGTATATGTACAGATTACGATATCGACTATGGTTTGAATACATTTGTATCCAGTAGGGTAGCAAGTAGCTTTCAATATATGCGCCGAGCGTCATATTATCAGAATAATCAAGTATTACGCAAAAGCAATCGAGTGATACCAGGTTGTTTTTGTGTTATTTTCAATTGCCTTTAGCTTTATTTATATTTATATCATTTATACTATACTGTATTATGTATTATGATATTTATAACTAATATTTTTTTACAATAGAACCAAATAAAGCATTCTATTAATTTTACTACAAACATACAACTCTAATGATGAGGCTCACCACACATCATGTTTGGTACGTAATATCGGAGAAAAGCGGGTAAGTGTTCTGACTGTGACTTTCATGTCATATTCATGTCATGACGATATATTATATTATGTTTTCTAATAAAACTAACCTTAATCCCTTCGCACTCAGCCCCGCCATACTTCGGCGCCGGATTAGTACAAGTACGTCTGCGCTCCTTCCACCCGGCGGAGGGCCCACAACCGGGGCCCCCCTCGCCGGCGCAGGCGGTCCAGGGGCCCCACGTCGACCAGCCGCCGTCCACCGGGGCCAACGCTGGGTCTGGAGACAAAAATTACTTAAGTAAGGTCTTTTGTCAAACGTATATGACCCCAAGACCTTCGTCGTAGGGCTAGAGATATATAATACCCCCCCCACACTTACATTTACACTACACACCCTCTCTAGTAATTTTTATACTGATCCCAAGACTTCTATCGTAGGGCTAGGGAAGAAACTCACATATACACACACACCTACATGTACATACATTTTAAAATACCCACACCTCACACTCATAGTTTGTTTTTTTTTATTTATTATTATATTACTTTTTTTATTCTCTGCATGTTTAGTTGTTTCCTTGTGTATTTCATACTATGTTAATTTTGACTTTGATTTTTTTCGTTTTATTCCTCGGGTTGGGCCTAGTTTTTTACGCTACAAGGCAACTTCAGTAGAAACTTGAATTTTGTACAGTATTTTTCTCTGAAAATAAAGAAATTTGTATTGTATTGATTGGTATATCGTACACAAATATGCGGTTTCCATCAGTGTAGGTGACGCAATCTGCTTGCAAACAAACAGGCGCGGGTTTACAGGAGTTGGAGGGGGAAATCGACGGCACGCCTGTTCGACGAGGCTACAAGAAGCTACAAGTACATTGGTGACCCGCCCGGCTGGGTAATTCAGTGGGCGCGATAGAAAAAATAGGCGCCTCGTAGGGGAATAAAATATTAGCCTCGCCTCGCTGTGCGGACTGAATTGCACTTTATTGCCGTGTGGCGAGAGTAGCTTTTTATTACGGTCAAAATGACAACAAACCTGGACAAGGTGGCAAGTTGGAACAGTACAACTCCTGTTGATCGAGGCCAACACACACGCGGCCGCCGAACTTGGGTTCGGGCGAGGCGCACAGCCGCCGGCGGGACTTGATAGCGATGCCGCACGACGCCGAACATTCAGACCACGCCCCCCACGCCGACCAACCGCCGTGGACCGTGCAGTTCGATACTGATATACTGGACCCTGAAAAAAAGTTTCGTTTGTTAACAAGGCTATTTGCTATGTTGTAGTTAAAACAAGTGAACTCATACAAGTTACAGGCAGTCGAGTAGTATAAAATATTATTTCGTTATTTACTTTCGTAGATTTTGCAGAAGTCCCTAGACAGACTGACTAACAGACAGTCAGACACTGTCTGGGCATACTTTATCCCAGATCTCATGGAAGCTTTCCATCAAGCGCGACAGTAATTAACCAAGCGTAATGATAATGACCCATGGCTTGCGCAATAAGAAAAACTGCCATGCTCAAAATAGCAGTTTATGCTACAAGTAGGGTAGGGAGACAATAGCTTATACGAGGAAGCGATAAGCGAGTGTTTAGCGAGTGTTTTAAACGTTACGAGTAAGTTATTGCCCTTACCTACGTGTATCATACTACGGTTTTCAATGCATAGTGTGAGCAAATAAATGAAACATGATTAAAGAAACAAACAAATACTCCAAATTAATTTTAGGCGGGCATTCTTTTTCTTTGGACGCAAGTTGCCAGCTTAACGAAAATAAGCTACTGTCAGTGGTAGGCGGATGTCGTCCGACGATCAAGCTGAACGCAGCCTACAAACGCATCAAACTAAAAGCAGCTCATTTCTGTCAAGTCCATCTATGGTACACAAGAATGGCACCTTTTTTTAAATAAATAAAAAAACACTGTTGTGGTAAAGTTAACTTTGACAACAGTTTTGACGCGTATAGTACAGCAGTTGCATTGAAAATCACCTTTATTTATTACTTTTTATTCCAAAATTTAAAAAAAAACATAATTTGTGCGTTTAGAAACCAATCCTAGAGCAACCAAATTAATCAGTACGAGTATTACTTTACCTTGGCAGCCTTGTCCTCCATTGGCGGGTTTCGGGTTGTTGCACACTCTGGTGCGACACACACACATGTCCGGTTTCTCGTCACCGTACGTCGTGTGGGGCGCTCCGTTGTCCTGCACACAGGGCTCGGGCTCCGACCAAGATGACCAGCCGCCGTCCACTGGGGAATATACCGGTATATAGGACAATCTATTGGTCATATTGACCAACTTTCTCAAAGAAAATTGCCACTCCACAGATGATGCAACTTTTATGAACATAAACGAAAAAATAAAATCAACAACATTACAAATTAATAATTGGTGAAAAACTGAAAACCATTTCGAGATATGGGCTTTTTGAGCATCATATTTTTTTTTCAGAATTAAATCGTGATTAAATAAAGAGATATTTTCAAAAAACTAAAAATATGGTAAACACAGGATTTTAAAAACAATTTCCTTTGCTTAAAAGTACAGTTTGTTTAAAAAAAATCAACTGTCATGCCATGTGACAGCAGACATAAACAGCTTTTTTTTAAATAATCCATTGGCAATGAACATCGACTTTTGAAATCCTCGGATGCGACTTACGTCCTTTTAGACTGAGTGAATAAGAAAACATTAAATTTTGCAGGAAAAACAAAATAAAACAAAATAAAAAATACATAAGCTTCTTTTTTACGCAGACTTTTAATATAAATATTTGAAACAAATGGTTAACTAAATTGAAATGTTGTCGATTAAAGTTATTAATTCTTACAGGTAGGACTCTTGTGACATTTTGATTTACACAAGAGATTTGACTCTTTACATTTGCATTTATGCAGAGAAGGAGGAGAGTGGGGAAAGCGAGTAGGACCGTGTTTATTATTTTTCACCATTACTATTCGAAAAGGGGTTATTGGTTCACCAAAAACAGTGAATAAAACGCTCTTTTCCTCACTGAGTTAGAACAAGTAACTTTTTAAACTTTTTGGATAGGCAAAGGCATGGCAAAGGTATCTGTGACCATACAGCCATCTTAAAACATAATCACCCGACAAGCTATAAACTATAAATCTTGCAATCACTACATTTTATGTTCCACAAAAATGCCCGAATAAAGCATTTTAAATTTGGAACAAGCGTCAATGCACAATATAAAAAAATATCTTACCAAACGTACTGGCTGGCCGCTTGAAAAAAAGACCAAAAAAAAAAAGAACCGCCATTTTTATGTTTTGTTCTGCTATTAATTTACTATGTACCGATTGGTTGTAAGTATAATAAAATTTGATTCAAATAGTTAATATGGTACTGTTTATTTTCTCATAGTCAATGGTGAAAAGTAGAGTACATAACTCGTGAAAAAAAATTCCATCTCGGCTCTTGGATCTCTCGCTCCGCTCAGGATTCTACTCTAGAATCCTTCGCTCCTCCACCTTTGAGCCTCGAAAGAAATTCCCTTTTTTTCACTTGTTGTGTAATCTACTATTAACCATCCTACTAGCTAATAATATAATATCTAGATAAAGTGATTAAATTATCACATTATCTGCTCAGTTCAGTCAATATATATAATATCTAGCCATTATGTATAATCACTAGGTATTTAATCACTTTGTCTGTAACATATACATTAAACACGCAATTCAAGTTTGGTAAAAATGTATACAGATAGCGCGCGAGCACGTCCCACCACCCCGTCCACACACCTCCCTCGCACGCCTGCTGTGTGCGTAGAGAGAACGGCTATGTTAGTATGTAGCGCATTCCTTAGAGCATTCCTTGCTGCAGAGCGCATTTAAATCGCGCGCTATTTGTACAATGCAATCCCGAGCTGGTGTCTTAGGTGTATCTGAGTATGAACTATGAAATGCAAGGCACAGCCTCTCCTGGGTCCGGCAGTTTGTGACTGATGCCGGACCCAGCAGAGGGCCCGAAATATATCTCACACTCAATTAAAATGTTATTTTATTAAGTATATCGTATATATCTACTCTATCATAAAACAATTATTAGATCTCGGTCGGTATAAAGGCAGATGTCATACCAGCAGTGTCGATCCTCGCGCACTGGTGAGTGTCCTGCACGAAGTACGGCTCGTGGATGTGCGCAGGCGCGTCGACGCACCGCTCGCGCGCGTCGTCCCACCCGCAGTACGGGTCGGTGGCGCCCACGCAGGTCGCGCGCGACTTGTAGCGGGGGCACCTGTGCGCGCCCAGTCGCACCACGCCGTACTCCGTGCCCAGGTATACTGACATCTGGATCATATTTAAAGGTATAATTTGCTTGCTGTAAGCATTCTAAAACTCTTACGCAGAATAAAAACAATAAATATTTTTGAAATATATTTCGGCACACTTTGGAAAATCAGTCGAATTGGGCAGAAATATATTTCGAAAATATTGTATATATTGTGCCTAAGAATGTTAAATTCAATAGACTAATATTTATATTATTTTATTTAATAACTGTAAGTTTGATGTGACATGTTCATAAAATTAAATATTTTAGAATTTATCAACATCCTCTCTGCTAGTTTCCTGCCCCACCATACGTTAATTCATACACACACACAGTATCACTGCAGTCACATTCCACACCCAGCACACCCGATTACTAAGTAAACAACGTGGTGAGCCCTATCGCCGTTCTTCGGACACAAACACGCTTTTTAGATGTTTTCCTTCACCGTTCAGCAAGTGGTAAGTATTAAATTTACTAAAATATGTATTTTTCTTGGTCTCTGAAGTATAAAATAATAAATTGTAAAACCATAGTCAGCATATTTGTTAATGTTATTAGTTACAATAATCTTAGTTAACTTGGTCCTTTTTGAAACATAAAAATGAAAAATATACATTTTGTCCATCCGTATGAAGTATGAAATCAATATTCGATCAATATCTTATCATCTGCTATAATCCTGTCACAGCTTTAAGCTTCTTTTACTTGCTTGCTTGAGTTTTATAGAAATAGAAATATATTTATTTGCCACAAAACAAAAATTTATACAAATTAAATTCAAATTAACAACTTAATCATTTTGTTGCAAAATGGATCAATCTCAGCATTTGCTGTAAGTTATGAACGTTACAGCGCTGATTTCCAGATTGACCCGTTTTACACATACCTTACATTCAGTTGCAGGTTAGTTTTTCAGAAATAAAACAAGAATAAAGATACAATTAAAATTTTTGAATAATCCCACTATCCCATCCCACTAATCCCACTATAATACATAATATAATATTATATATTAAATGCAAAAGTTTGGATGGATGGATGTTTGTTACTCTTTCACGCCGTAGCTACTGAACCGATTGGCCTGAAATTTTACATGAATGTAGTTATAGACTTGGAATAGGACATAGGCTACTTTTTATCCCATAAATCAGTTCCCGTGGGATGAAAGTGAGCTTTCAAATTTCTATAGAAAAGTGATGTGTCACCCTTTCACGCCATGCTTACGAAACCGATTAGGCTGAAATGTTGCATAAATGTAGTTCTACACTTTGAATAGGACAAATACTACTTTTTCCCTTTGTTTCCATGGAAAAACAACAAAAGAGACACACAAAATCCGAAACAGAGGCGCATAACACACACATTTCACCAGCTGTGTTTACTGTAGGTAACAGTCCGAATAATATTGACCGATTTTATAGGAGTACACTAAAACTAATTCAACGCGGGTGAAACCGCGGGCAAAAGCTAGTAATTTAATAATTTAGATAAATGATTAAAAACATTTCACACAAAAAAAAATTTGCTCCCGTAGAAATGCGGAGAAAGGCAGCAGTGATCGGAATTGAACTACCAATAATAATATCAGTCAGATTATTCTTAACCCTTATCTAAGAAGTGGAATCGAAAATAAAATGAAAATTCTTACGCTTATCATTATGGGACAAGAAATACCTAATAAAAAACTTACAGTGTCCTTAACGAACTGCATCTTATTAACGTTGAAAGTCCCTTTGTTGTCCCTCAGCCGCCACAACTCTACCAAGCAAGCTCCCTCGAACCGCGGCAACACTGCCAATTTTAGCACCTGCAACATAAATGATACAAGTACTGTGTTGGAACATTTTATCTGATATTCTAGTAAAAGAAAATGGTATAAAAGTATTCATTTTATGACCACCTCTATAGTCGAGTGGTAGAGCGCTTGCAGTAGGCAAGGGGACGTGGGTTCAATCCCCGCGGTGCATATTAATTTGTGTTCGGTCATATTTGTGACCTGCATCTCACACTTCATACTCGGTAACACCGGTGAGGTGACATTTGTTTTTGTAGCCAAATCCATACAAGAGGCTTGGTAAGTATCAGGGATCGAAAACGCTTTTTGCGTAATTTGAAAAAGAAAATTTTGACTTTCCATTGTATTGACCGGGGCTGATCTTGTGTTTGTAGGGAAATGAAAAAAAAATTGAATTTACAATAACAGTCAGTAACAGTTTGACCTTCATACAAACTACTAACCGAGTCTTCAGTATGAAATTGGCTGCATATATAAATGTCACCTCATAAGGTAACTTTCGGTTACACAGAAAAATTCATACTGCTCGGGCCAAGGTTCAATTAACTATCTGTGAAATACACAAAGTAAAATTAAGACTTTCTATACTAATTGAATCGAGATTGTTCTTGAACAAGTATAGAAGCACAAAAAAAACTTATTTCGCAAACAGGGCCATTTTTATTAAAAAAACATTGTGCTCACTTTATAAAAAAGGTTATTAAAATTTTATTTTTCGTTAAAATTAAATTTTGTAATTTTATATTTTGTTTGTATAATAGTTAAGTACTTAATGAATGTTTAATTTTAGTTTTTAATTGTGCATGTTGTGTGTATACGTTTTGGAAAGCAGCCTTGTTCAAACAGTTATTACGTTATTATAAGCAATTTTTGGCTGTAATCTGTTGTATATACATTAAAATAAAATAAAAAAATTAAACCTTGGTCCTGACCACTTACCGAGTCTTCAGTATGAAATTGGCTGTATAAACGTACCTCACCTTATATAGTAGTTAATTACCTCGCTCTCCTGTGTGGACACAAAGAGGACGTGCTGCTTCCCGGCTGGCTTGGCGAGCGTGACGTCACAAGTGACGTGCGTGAACCGCTGCAACGTGCTCGTGTACACGGGCTGTCCGGATATGGGCTGCACTGACTCGTACATGAGGTGGTAGCGCAGGTATTCTATTTGGTGGGCGCTGAAAGAGATCACAGAGAGTTTAGCAAGGCATTGATTGTACTATGAGCAATAAAATGTATTGAAAAAAAATATTAAAATAAGGTCGAAATATTACTACAGGTGCACAGAATCTCTTTACACACGCTATTTCTCGTCGACGAAAATGCGCAATACGACGCCATCTTTGACTTTTGAATACATTGAATAACCTTCCATACCAAATACTAAGACTAACGACCCAAACTAAAATCATAATTTAGCAAAATGCGGTTCTACATTAAAGAAGAAAGTAACACGAATTTTGTCATTAATCGTTTGTTGACGGATTACAGAGGACTGTCCTGGAAATTATTTAAAAAATAAGTCCAGAAAGCTACGTAAGTATCTAACCGAATTTAACTCTCACTAGTACATAAATAAACATAAAAATCCAACTAACCGTGTAACAGAAATAGACCCGATCTTACATTACAATATCTAACTGGAACAGTATTCTAGCATCCAACGCACTTATCAATCGAATCTGACCCTTACCCGTACAGAAATGACGTTCAAAATCCAACTAACCGTGTATCGGGTATACACCTGAAGTGGTCTCTGGCTTGTTGGGACGGTGATCTGGGCTCCCACGTACTAGTGGGACTGTCCTGCACCTTGTATGGACCGTCGAACGCCGCGTGTATGTCTGACATGCTGTACATACAAACTGCGCTGCCGGCTATGCTGTTTCTGTGAAATGAAAAATATATCATTATAAAAAAACATCAGGCCCAAAACGGCTGCTCCTGTTGATATTTCTCCAAAACGAAGGTATTTTTAAAAATAATTTGCAAAAGAAATACAATTTTTATTAGCTTAACACTCAAAATTCTTAAAGTCTATCATAAAGGAACTTAACTCAAAATGTACACAAATAAATCCTCTATCCAAATTTGAAGACCGCATCAAAATCATCTCAGCCGTTTCGGAGTCACGGAGCATTGAATAGAACTTACGTGGGAGTAGTGAAGGTAGCCACTAGTATCTTCTCATTGGGCAGATATTCGATGCTCTGGACTTCGTCGTAGTAAAACGGGTAGTCTCCTGGTACTGAACAGTTGAGCCTCGCTTTGAGGAAGGTGCTCCAGTTGTCCTTCATCGTGAGATGGCCGCCCGAGTCGTTCTTGCAGACGCGGGCGATGCGAGAGTAGATTATCTGGAAGCGAATGGTTATTTACTTTATGTAATTAATTTATTACATTATACAATACCGAGTATATTAGTTTAATTTAATTATTACATTATACCATAGACAGCTATGTTTAAATGAAACCACATGGATGGATCGTACTGAAAAACTTTTCCAAAAAAAAAGAATGACAATTAAAAAAATGGTCACATTTACATACCAATTTTAAGAACCTATTGAAACTGTTGGTTTTTTTTATGTTTTTTTTGCACGTGTTTGTTTTTTTGGGAAAGTTGTTTAGTATGATCAGTAGAGTATGATTTAAAGATAGCAGTATATTTAAACCTGACATATTTTATTTTAATATATATTTTTTAATTTATATATTGAGGCATATTATCAAATATAATAATATTAGGCTCTATCCATATATAACGTCATCCATTTTTGCCGATTTTGGGCCTCCCACCTCTAAAAATCATACTATCGTAATTATTTACCGTCATCCGGAGGTCAGACCCCTTCTCACACCAAAGAAGCCCATCAACCCGATAGATACAAGTAATTATAGACAGACGAGCTAAAATCACTTCTAGCATAAAATCATAAAGCTCACCTTGCCACAGTTCATGAACTCCACAGCGATCTCCCTAAAGACGAAGTAAACGAAGTGATCGTCTTCGAAGCTGCCAACGAACTGAGGTTCGTTCAGCCAGTTCTGGTCGTAAGGCGCCGAGCGAAGAGTGCCCAAGTCCCTCACTGATGCACCACGACTCCTGCAGGATAAAGTTGTACCATTTAAGGGGCTATTCTGCTAAAATCGGTACTTTTAGAAGTTGTTTACCTGCTTTTCAGAAGAAGCCACTAGTTTGATAAATTAGTATATAAATATAGGTACCTTTTTCTAGTTTTCATCAGTTCAGAAACGCGATTGCAGAACTTTCGCTCGATAGACATAATTATTGAAATGTGGTCTTCTTCGACACTTTTTTTCATAGTGTGTCAAATAGGAATGACAGACAGACCTCAGCGATATTTTATTACACAGATTTTAACAATATCTAAATTTTGTCAGTTTAAAATTGTGATAATTTTATATTAATTTAAAACGAACATTGTGGCATTTTTTCTGGAATCCGTCCCTCTCGCACTGCGGGTCGTTCCGCATGGAGTAACTGTGTCTTTTGCAAGCGTGACATATCCTCTTAAATAATGCAAATAGGAATCTTTGCCACCTTTCGGCTAAACTCGTATTTTCGTATTTTCGGACGCTTTCTAAAGTTTCTTGCCCTTCTTCTTAGCAAGACTAATCGAGTTTGGCATCATTTATATTTATTTAACGTATTTGTATTTATTTATTTACAAACTTTGTTGTATATATTGCATTACGTTTATTATTTATTTCTATATTTTTATGTTTTATTAAATTTCGGTTAACCTAACCTTTTATTTATTTTTTATTTTCCTGTAATTATATTTAGTTAAATTTCTTTTTATTTCGACTTGTTATACGTGTATGTAATGTACACATATTAAATAAATAAATATACTTAATTTCTACACAATGCATGACAGATAGAGCACGCGCGGCCAAACAACAGACAACCAAAATGACACCTTTAATTGCTTCGGGTTCCGATTTTTGCACATGCTCTAAAATAACTCCTATTTTTTCTCTCTAATAAGTTCCCAAATACAAACGAGGACTAGCATTTCACAATCCATACTCTGAATCCCCTTTGACAGCATTTTACGATGTGATGTATATTTACCGGCAAATAGCAGTATAGGAGCTGGCGAAATCGGTGGGTGTCCCGGCGAAGTACTCCCCAGTGCCGGCCAGTATCGCTGTGACGTTGGAGGTCGGGTTGTATGGACAGTTTCCGATGCCGCTCACACGCTCCAGGACTTGACCGATGGACTCAATCTGGAAAAGTGTTATTTGTATTAAATCTATACTAATAATAAAGTAGTAAGAAAGTCGTGTCTGTATAATGATTATTTTTACGAAATTTTAATTGAAATGGGTTATTAGTATTGTACTGAAGTCACAACTATTTTTTTTTGTCTGTTTTTCTGTATGTATGTACGTATGTTCCGTTTTAACTTGAGAACCAATGAACAGATTTGGATGCGGTTTATTTTATTATCATCGTAGTGACCCTGGTGGACACATAAGCTATAAGAGGTGTTCATAAAACAACGCCCAAGCCGAAAACGGGGTAGAGATAAGGTAAATACGGGCGGAGCAGTGAGCGAAAGGCTAGTTAGACATATTATTAGAGTGTATTACAAGATAGAAAAGATCAATTAGGAACAAACGTCAAAATAAATATCTTGGCCCAGGATTTGAAACTGCGAACTCATGCTTACACGGCATGTACTCAGCTACCGAGGTTCCCATCCTAGACAGTTAAAGTAGAAATTTCCACAGAAAATTACGAACCTCTCTCCAAGTGCAAACGGGACTAAAGGCATTGGTCCCGCAAGCGAAGAGCTTGTGCCCATAAGACAGCAGCACTTTGATGTAGTTGTGGCAGTCTTCCTCAGTCTGGCCCTTGTCTTGGCAAAGCTGCACCTTGTCTGCAGGAGCTGGCCAGTCGGCACGCTCGAGCATGCGCAGACCTCGTAGCGAAAGACGGTAGAGGGCGTCTCTGGAACAGGATAAACATATTTAAGAATATTTAGGTTAAGCGATCCTTGTGCGGAATATAATATACCTATACAGTCTATGGCCAAGTCGCATAATTGATAATTTCATGATCTGATCGCAATATCATGAAATCTGTAAAAACTAAAGGGGTTGCCTTGCTCCGCTCCGCTTCGCTCGGCTCCTAAATTTATGATCACAAGCAAACAAACACGCTCCTCCCCGCTTCTTTCGTCGTCGCACTTATTTTTTACTTTTTGTTGGAAGTCTATCGTAAATTTCTTAAGATTGCAGGATTTATTTATTATAGTGCTCGCTCCCGCGATCTATGACGTCATCGCGGGGGCGGAGGAAGGGCCAAACATACATTTTTGTTTAGTCGCCGAATGGACCTGCACTACGATGTAACTATCATTTTTGTAACTTTTAAACTTTAGGAGTATGAAGCTTTCAAAAGTACCTGAATTTTATGTCACATTTTTATGGATTACGTGGAAAACGTTCATCGAATTCACGCCAAAAGGCTATAAAGGTTTGTATCCTGTACAACATCATTTGACATCTCTATAAAAGTTAAACCTAAATTGCAGATCTTTAAAAAACGAAATCCTTTAAATTGTAGCCGTAGTGTTACTGAGCCGATTAGGCTGAAATTGTAGGTATAGGGATTCCGGGCAATATACAAAATAACCTATAATGCAATTGCAACCTAAACATAATACAGTCAAAATGTATCTTGTTCAAAACAAAGACCACAAGGGTATAGGTGCCTTTAATAAATATTTGGTCAAAATTCATCTCTAATATTACTTTTTAGTCAAGTTTTTGGTACAAATTTAATACATGCTCTGCCTAAATACCTATTGACCAATTAGTTGAGATTTAATTAACTTTTATTTCGTCTATATCTCTGAATATCTCAAAAACCACAATTTTATTGAACAGAAAACATAAATAAAGTTTATAGACCCAGTGCATTCTAGAATGGAAGAGAAAGTAGTCTCATAAAATTCGTTTTAGACTCGTGTCGTCTAGATTCTTGTGAAACCTACAACTTTATCACTCTGCGTTGTTTTGCTATAATACCTAGGTATATAGGAAATGCGCGGAAAGGCCGACCTCAAGCAGTTTCGTTCCGCGTATTAACCGCAACATGGGCCCATACGGAAAACCATAGTATTGATATAATGTATTGCCACAATAAATGGGCAAATAGGGCAATAGAAAACAAACTCTATTTGAAGCCAGTAAGATTTTGTGGTCGATAACTAATGTTGATACGGTAGTTTGATATGGATTGTATTTCTTTCTTCCCATATAGAGTTAACTTGTTTACATAAGTAACGTTAACAAAGCTTGGCTAGTATCTATTGGAAGCAATAGTCGTTTCACAAATAAACAACAGCTACTGAATGAACATATCTTTACTATGTATTAAGTAGTAAAAAGTCGTGTCTGTACATTGAATATATTTGCGAAATTTTAAATGTAATGAGTTATTGATACTGAGGCCAAAACCACAATTTTTAAAAATTTTGTCTGTCTGTCTGTATTTCTGTCTGTACCTATGTACGTTTCGTTGTAACTCGAAAAACAACTGGTTTGGATGCGGTTTTTTTACTATCATCGTACTGGTCAACACATAAGCTATAAGGGGTGTTCATAAAATAACGCCTAATCTGACACCGGAGCAAAAATTGTTTAAAAGAACCACTCAAGGAATTTGCGAACGAACCGCGCTCACCAACCCGCCTGCCCAGCGTGTGTGAGTATGGGCATTTTTTCCAGGAGGACCGCCAAGAGTGGTGAAATCCTGGAAAGGCCTATTTCCAGCAGTGGACGAAACAGGCTGATGGATGGATGGATGTAAGTAAAGTGTTTATTGTAGAATAACATTGGCATAGCAGCAATTTTTTAACAGGTTAGAAGTAAAAATGTCTGTGGGTGTTGATTTGGTCCACAACTTGCGTCACATGAATGTTAATAAACCTACATGATGCTTATTCCAAAAAAAAATGCATACAAAAACAAAATACTTGTACCAGCTTCGTTCCTCATGCAACAATAAACATTGTAAATAATTTTTCTTTGTTTTCTTTGGCAACCCATCGTGACACAAATACATTTTTGCGCGTGACTGTATTTTGAGATCGACCAGACGTGGACACTGCGCCATGAAGCGAACGAACCAATCGCGAGACAGCAAATCCACGCCAGGTACTTTCCCCGTCGCGGCCGCCCGCGCCACACCTCATACCACCAATTTGGTCGATAATTCGCTAACTGCGCAGGTACGTCGCTCGGAGCTCTTTTTACCTGCGTTGACTTATAATAACAACGCTAGTCTACGAAAGATTTTTGCATGTATTTTTTTAAAAGTAGTTAATTATAAGCGTAGATATTTTTGTTTTACAAAGGAGTGATGTATCTATTTCGTAGTAACTATCATAATAATCTGTGACCCGGGTCTCAACCATCAACATTGAAAGTCCCACGTACTAACTACTGAGACGCCATTGCTACAAAATGGGGAATATTTTATTGCTTATCAAAAATACTAACTGCACATCAAACTGAACGCAGAAGCATAGCTGTTTTTACTATGGCAGAAGTGAGCCGGTAGCACAAAATAGATAGGTACATAAGGCCAGCTACGGCTGACCTTGACTTTTAATACCTATATATTCTTCAAATGCATCGCAAAGCGCATGCACTTTTGACTAGTCGTACTGGCATTCTACCGAATACTACCGAAATCGTCGTATGTACACGTCTGTGTGTGCGTGCGTCCAAAATCGCTGGTTGTAGGGAGCAGGCCTTCTGTATGTATTTATTTTGTGCCGGTAGTGTAGGTTAAAAGGATACGTATGGCAAGTCGCGGAACATAGTGGAGTGACCGCCGTACATAAGCTTCGTGGTATTTTTTTATCGACACTCTAACCTTTTGATGTGAAGTTTGTATTTTTATAGGACACTAGCATTCTTAGTATTTTCTGGTGTGTGATTCAATACTACCCTATAAAGGAGACTAATATCAACTAAGCAGTTTAATTGTACCATGCAAACATAAATAAACAAACCATATCAGTGCCAACTACTCGAAACTTAATGCATCTAATCCAGCAACAAACACATGTAAATACAATACAATGAACTAATAAGCTAAACAAGATCTGCCTACTCAAGTGCCCGCCGCTCGACTTGAGTTCTATTTCAAGTAACACTCCGATCGGGTTTCATCGCAATGTACTGGCTGATACGATATTGCGGTTCGAGCATTATACTTTATTATACTACTAGTCTTTCGCCCACGGCTCCGCCCGCATTTATGCAATCTCTGCCCCGTTTTCGGCTTGGGCATAATTTTATGAACACCCTTATACCCTATGCCAGCCTTTACCCACGGCTCCACCCGCATTTATTCAATCTTTGCCCCATTTTCGGCTTGGCCGTTATTTTATGAACACCCCTTATAGCCTATGTTGACCAGGGTTACTACGGTGGTGATAATAAAAAAAACCGCATCCAAATCCGTTGAGTGGGTAAAACGGACCATACAGACAGAGAGTCAGACAAAAATTCTAAAAATTGTGATTTCGGCCTCAGAACATTGAAAATTTCGCGAAAATAATCAATTTATAACCACGACTTTTTTACTGCTTTATTATAAGACTAGCTTTTGCCCGCGGTTTCACCCGCGTTGAATGAGTTTTTGTGCACTCGTATAAAATCTGTCAATATTTTTCGGACTGTTACCTACAGTAAATAGGTGAATTGTGTGTTATGCGCCTCTATGTTTCCCATTTTGGATGTCTCTTTTAGAGCTTTTCCAAGGGAACTGATTTATAGGATAAAAAATAGCCTATGTCCTTTTCAAGGTCCAGAACTACATTTATGCAAAATTTCAGCCCAATCGGTTTCGTAAACATCGCGTGAAAGGGTGACTCATCACGTTTTTATAGAAACTTGAAAACTCATTTTCATCCCACAGGAACTCATTTATGGGATAAAAAGTAGCCTATGTCCTATTCCAGGTCTAGAACTACATTTATGTAAAATTTCAGGCCAATCGGTTCAGCAGTTACGGCGTGAAAGAGCAACAAACATCCATCCATCCATACATCCAAACTTTCGCATTTATAATATTAGTGGGATATATTGTAGATTTAATTAGTAAAGTAAAGCATTTTATTAATAAACCCCTATAGTCGCTGTAATCTAAGTAAAATTGCAGGTGATTACAAAACTATGTCACTTATCCGGCAATATGGTATTATGCTTGTGATAAGCATAAAAATAACACTGCGGATATCCTGTGGCAAGCTTGCATTAGTAACTAAATATGTATAATGGTATAATCGTATAATGTGCAGTCACGGAAAGAACCGTGAATAGGAATAAAATCTAAATTATTTATTAAAATAAGATAATAAAAAAGCGGCAGTAGCTCAGGCGGTAGAACGCTGGCCTCTCAGTCTTGAGACCCAGGTTTGATCCGCGGTCGGGCATGCACTAATGAGTTTTTTGGAATTTATGTGCATAGTACATATTTGTGTTCTTATATACAACGTGAAATTTAAGTCATTTTGGTAACGAAAACTGGTGATAGTACTCGTCCATAAGAACAACTTTTACTATGGAGCCAACCCTGAAATCGTCAAAAAAAAACAGCTGTTCCATAGAAAAGTTGAATACCTACCCGACCCACATGTATGAAACAGCTGATATTTTTTTCACGATTTCAGGGTTGGCTCCATAGTAAAAGTTGTTCATATGGACGAGTACTATCACCAGTTTTCGTTAACAAAATGACTTAAATTTCACGTTGTTTATAGGTACGGATGTAAATAGAGTGCGACCATTAAATGAAACCACATATTCTACCGACCCTACTGAACCACTTTTCCCAAGAGTCTGGGATTTCACAGTTCACACTCGGGAACACCTCTGATACCTCCTCGAGGATTCATGTCGTGACGACATGTTATTTATTTACTGTTAGTGTCAAGTTTGTAGTTTTACACACATTCAAAGTGCATTCAAATCAGTGGTAAATAACAAATACATGAAAATATGTATCACATACAAGAAAGTCGACCATCATTGTAATAACAAAGTTCTAACCAAGTGAGCTAGCACAACTGTTACAATAACTTAGTAAGAATGTGTTCAACAGACATGTACATGGTTATTGACTTGCAGCAAACATTGGGCACATTTCCTTCTTTTTTGATCAGTGCCGCAATGCAGAGTAGCTGTAACTGGGCATGTCATTGTGGCAACATTGCCCGGGCAATGTCGGTTTCTACGTCAGGTTACTATTATTTATACAACCAAATTTATAATGACGAGACAGACGGTAAGTGACAAGGATCAAGGTCCTATAAATATATCTAGCATACTGGGCAACTCGAGGTTGGGTTTGATTCGAGCATTTTTTTTCGTGCGGTTTTTTTTAATTTATTTATTATGTAAACTTACAGCTGATCTTAACTAAACAAGTAAGTCTAAGAATAATTGTACATATTTTCAGCCAATAACAAGTTTCAACAATTATAACTATTTTTGAGTAAACAAAGATTATGCTAGGTATAAGTATATTAATTACGAGTGAAACATTTGAAAAAACAACATACAGAAGATTTCTCACCCCATTTAAAATCCCCTTGCATAAATACAAGAACTAGCGTTTGTCCGCGGCTTTGCTCGTGTAAATGTTCAATCAATCGACAGCTTTTGGTTTGGCGGATATTTTATCAACACCCCGTATAGCCTATATGTTGACCATGGTCACTACGATGATTATACCTAAAGACAACCGTATTTAAATTTGTTGAGTGATTATCGAGTTAAAACGGAACTAACATACAGACAGACAACACACAAAAATTAAAAAAAATATTTGTTTTGGTCTCAGTACGATACTAATAAAATATCGCAAAAATATTAAATGCACAGACACGACTTTTATTATACTACTTTATTATTAGTATACATCGACATACCAAACCATGGACCTTGGGTCTAGTATAAAATTTATCAAAAAATTGTCCTTAGTGAAGTGTCAAAATATTAAGAAACAAAACATTTTAATTTGAATCGTATGTCATTGCTGCACGGCTTAATTTTGATTGACGTGTGATTGTGTGATTGACACCCTTTTTTAATTTTCAATTTTTTTGACTCGGACACTTGGTTCGGACACTTTTGAGCACAGACCCGATGTCTACTTGGTAGTACGTCAATGGGTATAGATCTATCTTGATTTAGAGGTGGGTATGATAAGAAATACAAACATTTTTGAATAGAGATATAAATCATAGAAAATAAAGAACATTGTTGTGATTAAAACACTTGTACTTTTCCACAGATAATATTTAACACACGGCTGGCTATTCCGGCATTATTTCTCACTCGCAATATCAATCATTAGATATTTGTTTAAAGTTAGATAAATGCCATGTGATGAAAGTTAGAGTGACTAAACTACATCAAATAAAAAGTATATTGAATTTTCATTAAAAGTTTTCAGTAAAAAAAATCAACACATATCCGCACAAAATCTCTTTTAATATCACCCGCAATATGCCTTCGCAATTTTTTTGCACTTGTCAGAATTGAGGGCTAGGTGCACTACCCAACCGGTTTCACTGTTTAAGCATCATCAGGGGGCTTTTAAATGAACTTAAATACGTTAAATAAAGTACAAGTGTTATAATCACAACAATCAACTTCCGAAAATAAAGAATATCTCGTAAAAGACATGTTGATGTAGAAATGGTCATATTATTCATCGTGATGTTAACTGGGCAAAGTCAGTATTGCCCTCATAGTGGACTTTGCTGCAACCCGTTCCTACATGCGATTGCTCGTAATGTAGTAAACCATTTTAACGTGGTGTTAATGACCATATAAGTGCTGGCAACCGTTGAGAAAGTGCGTTCCAAATAAAAACATAATTTCGGTGACTGCGTAGAAAGAATCGTAATAAAATCCGTCTCCACCTTTTATTCTGTTTCCATTATTTATTGTAGAGATTACGTAAAAGACAGATGTTTCATTTCACATATTTTAAGATTGTCAATAAAATTGTTTGCTTGCATCCCACACTAACTTACCAATAATGGTAAATGGTAGATATTTAAAGGGTCATATTGACTAAGCATAAAGTAATTTTGACCTTTGAATATTTAAGGATAAATTGTAGGTATTAAAATGCAAATATTTAAGTCAAGTAAATAATTTAGTTAAACTAGCGAATTGACTTCTTACGTAGGAAGCGTTGGTTTCCGATAAAAGTATTACAAGGTAACAAAAACGAACATTTTTGTTGTTGTATGAATTATTTTTTTGTTTTCTTAGAGTAATATGTGTGCTGAATCTGAATCTGAAGTCACATTTTCTCTATCAGCTCGTAATATTTATCTAAGACAGGTTCAATTTTGAAAAATCGTGTGATTGTACTACTTTTGGTAGGTGTTCACGCTTGAAACGATTAGTTTTTCGGCTTTAAATTTTAATAACAATTCTTCTTAATGGTTCTTTTTAATAGAAAGATAAAAATATTCATGAAACCAATCGTAGTTTTTAATTTAAGACACAAAACAATCACACACGATTATTCATAGAAAAAACTTAGCATGAAATGTACAGCCAGGAACACAGATCCGTCCGGTCTATAATGCCTGAATGCAGTTTCAGGTGTGACTAAGAATCTTGCCATTGCAATCTTAACCCGATGCACTAGGATGCATTTCACTCAAAATGCACTTGAATTTTTTCACTACAAACGGTGGTTGCGAGCCTCCGGGCTTGCTCCTGGATAAGTTCTAGACATAAATCTCTGCAAAAGACTTGCAGGTGTTGCACAAAAGTAAGAAAATCACAGTTGCATAGCCCATGAAGCCCACGGCGCAAAACTTAGACTTCTAGTAACGTAACGTCGATCCTAGGCTAGCTAGGCTTTCTTAATCTAGAAACGTTCGTGACGAATGTAGAGATCATGTCACGTTTTTTTTTGTATGTGTATATGTGTGTGTGTGTGTGTGTGTGTGTGTGTCTAGTTAGTGTACGAACATTTTATGAACATTTTATTTATTTACATTATAAAGCTGTGTGTCATCCGTCACCGTCTTGCCCGCCGGACTCTCAGACGGCGAAAGCAGCAGCAAATATGTTAGCGAAAAGCGTTTTCATACTTTAGTTTTGTTTTGTGGCCGTAGCAACGAAATTAACCCAAATACTTTATCTTGGGTTTTTCATAATAACTCCACGGGTGTGTTAGCACCTCATTTATCGATTCACAAAGTGCTTTTCCTCGTTATAAACGACCCGTCGTCAAATGAAACGATCGATAAAAGTCGCCTGAATATATGTGGCAAATACATGCAATGTCGTAACGGGGAATTCCAGTGAATTTCAGCCAAGGTTGCGGCAAGTACCTTGGGCGTGGAATCACATAAACAAAAATTATGTGCGGCGCGCCCGAAGTGTCGCTACGCTAAGTGTCTTAATAGGAAACCCCAGTAAATTTCAGCGGAATGTGGGCGTGTAATGATATAATTAGAAATTATGACTGCGACACTGCGGCGCCCGTGGGCGAGTTTACGGGCGCCTCGCAGGCGAGCACCCGCTGTGTAACGTTCGACTGCACTTTCGTATGTTGCGACGTATTCGCTGATGGGCTCCAAGCCGCTGTCGATAAGCCTGAGTAAAATACATGATTTTTTCTTCAAAGATAGCACAGTCGCCGCACCTGATTCCATTGTGTGA
This sequence comes from Ypsolopha scabrella, assembly GCA_910592155.1. Classification (NCBI taxonomy): domain Eukaryota; kingdom Metazoa; phylum Arthropoda; class Insecta; order Lepidoptera; family Ypsolophidae; genus Ypsolopha; species Ypsolopha scabrella. Next base: position 13,472,335 of record OU342982.1, read on the forward strand.
CCGGGAGCTCCATGCAGCGTTGGAGAGTCACCTGCACCGCGGTTTTATCGGTAGCTCGATGGTGCGACGACTCCGACACGAAGTCTTTTAAGATTATATGTAACGTAACGTCGTTCGTAAGCTCACCTGCTCGTAGACCTTTGCTACAGACATTCCTTAATCTTGAAACGTTCGTGACGAATGTAGAGATCATACCACGTTTGTATGTGTATATGTGTGTGTATGTATATAGTTATCGTACACGTACACGTATGTTGCATAGGTAAGATAGTATGACGTGAACATGTCTTTACTACGTTTACTACGACCGTCGTCATGTAGCAGTCAGCATGTCAGCAATGATAGTATAACGTTAGGGTGCCGGAGCAGCAAGCGCAAGTACGAACGTCTGATATATGCACTCTGTATCAATGCGCCGCAACGCTCGAGACACATCGATGGTGTAATGTTGCATAAACATTATTTACATTATGAAAGCTGTGTGTTATCCGTCACCGTTCTGCTCGGACCCTCGGACGGCGAGATGTTTCGCTATGTTAGCGAAAAGCGTTGTCAAACTTTACTTTTGTGTAGCAACCAAATAATCCCAAATACCTTATCTTCGGTTTTATAAAAACTAGCACGGGTTCGTTGCTACGTCATTTCGTGATTCCCGAAGTATTTTTCCTTGTTAGCCAAACGATTAAACCCATAGGTATAGGTCAAATAATTATTTGACTTATCGACCCGTTGTAATGAGGATAACGATCACTAAAAGGTATGTCGCTAGGCATGACCATGTGTGGCAAGGCCGAATGATGTCATTGGGAATTCACCTGAATTTCAGCCAAGGTTGCGTCTATCGTGTAGTTAATTAAACATTCTCGCCGCGCCCCGTTGCTATATGCGCACCTTTGAAAACAAAATCACGGCAGGACTTTTGTATGTTGCGACGTGTTCGCTGATGGGCGCCAAGCCGCTGTCGATAAGCCTGAGTAAAATACATGGTTTTTTCTTCAAAGATAGCACAGTCGCTGCACCTCATTCCATTGTGTGACCGCGAGCTCCATGCAGCGTTGGAGAGTCACGTGCAGAGCGGTCTTATCGGTAGCTCGGTGGTACGTACGGCCAAGACGGAGTTACACCTGGTCGGCGTGCAAGTTAATCTTGTACGGAGTTTGAAAAAGTTAGCATGTCAAAACGTATGCACTTTGTATTAGCTACATTAGGTACAAACCCAACTTTAGTTTAAAAACAAACGGTATGATAACATTTATTTAGTTATGGCATAAAAATATGGTGAAATTTCCGTTGACGTCAGGGTTTCAGCCAAACCACAGAAATAGTTGCCTATTATTACAATGGTATCGGCATTATTTCTGATGGGTGACGCAAAAGTATAAACCGCTCGCGATTTAACCACAATTATTTATTAATTTTATTTCAGGATTAATGCCTGAATGCCTAATCAATTTTCCTTACATTGCGTCATTGGATCGTTCATTTTGCGGCCGCTGATATCAGCAGGCTACTATATAAGGCCCAAATCTTCCTTGATATTCATAAACCCACCGACAGCCACTGAGTGAACAAGTTCGCCCACAGGAATACTGTGACCCGTGACTCGTGACCCTCCGTGCTCTATGTAAGTATTGAATATTTAAATTATTTATTTTGTGCATTTTTATACTTCTCCTGTGCCTTCTTTCCAGGGATAAAGCGCCTGTTTTATGACTGAATTCAATATTTTATTTCTTTTCATTCGCAGCTACTGAATCAAAATGCTGCCAAACAGTCTGCTGGTGCTGATGGCGGTGTGCATGCTGGTCACGGCGAGGCCTGAATCAAAGCTGGAGCTGCCCAACCATCAAAAAGCTGTGAGTATCGAATTTCTACAAACTCCTATCAACGACCCATTCAAGTTTCTTATTACCGTTGCAACTACTAAGCAAAGAGTTTGTCCTATGCCCCGACTCTCAGTACGTCTTGTAAGCTTCAACGAAATTAATGTTAATTTTTCTATTTACAGATGACCGATCCCACCAGGTCCCGCCGGAGTGCCGAAGGACCACCAGAGTCGCACGTCGTCAAGAAGTCCGGGGTGCTGGGGACCCGCATCGGATGGCGTGAGGGCCCAGACCCCAACACATACTGGGAAGTTTAGGGGAACAATACGCTTATTTGTTTTTTTATACTTTTTAAAATAAAAGTTATTGTACAATATTTCCTGGTATTATTGACGTAGATAAGCTGACGCGACACCGCGTCCAGTAGGTATCCCAACTGTTGTATATACCTGGCTGCGAGCTTAGGTTACCATCGGTCTGCTAGGCTACATGCACATGTAATGTGCATCGGACCGATGTGCAGATATAGACGTCACGCTGCAACTTGTGCAACAGATACTGCACTCTAATAGGTCGAGCATAACGGCTTGGGAGTTAGCACCATTGCATGATAGAACTGTGTCTCCTGAGTTCAAAAATACCACTCCCCGCTCCCCCCGACCCTTAACTTTGGAGTTATAGGCCGTACGGACTTGTGTCATTGGGTGTATGGACAGAGTATGCTCCTACAGAATTATTGTTTATTTGGAAAAACAAGGATCAATCACAAATTCTGTTATTTTCGGCATGATACAATATTGATAAAGATCTTGTAATTATGAAAAACAAATCTGTAAAACAAATGGTAATAAGTGCAAAACCTCTTCAGAAATCTTAAAAAAACCTACAATTTCTATACTTAAAGTTGATTTAACCAAAATGGAGAGCTGATAGAAAAAATCTGAGATCAGGTTCGGATTCAGGACCCAATTTCGTATAGGAATTATAAAAAAATATTCAAACAACAAAAACCATGTTGCCCTGAATATACGTAAAGTTTGCTAGTAGGTCAGCGGAACTTTGCCTCATTTGTTCGATGTCCGTCAATGAGGCGAAGACATGATCTTGCTAAGTTTCTTGCCCTTCTTCTTAGCAAGATTAATCGAATGGGCGGATTTAGGCATTATATCTATTTATAGTTTATTTATTTATTAACTTATTTATTAATTGCATTGTGTAGGTTTGTATATACAATATTTAAATTTTTTACTTATGTTAGTATAGATTTGGCTAGGAGTTATATTTATTTATGGTCTATTCAGTTTATTTATCAACTTATTTATTTATTGCATTATGTAGGTATAATAATATTCTTATTCTAATAAGTATTTTTATTTTATGCATGTGTATAACTTTAGTAGCCCAACATAATATAGTATTTATATTTTATTTTTTTCGTATCATATTTGTTCATCATAATATTACTTTCATACAGATTAGATTTGACATATAAAACGCATACTTTATGTATCTATTTTACAAATAAACAATTTGAATCTTGAATCTTTGAATCTTGAGGTTTTTTGCCGGAATCCTAATTATATTTTGCACTCTTATCCTATATTGCACTAATCCGTAATAGCAAATAGACAGGCAGACAATCGCTAATTCTTCAGTTGTATTTGACCGTTATAGGTTCATAGTATTTAGATATTATCTATAGGTACAGAGGCCTACAGAGGCGTCGAAACGTCAAGCACATATCTATTAAGGTAAGTTGTTAGTTATCGCGAGTAAGACCCCAATACAAAGTTAATAATTACCTATAGGTAGTCCGTAGACCACACGGTCAAGACAAACAATATAACAAGGTGACTTTGGTTGATATTGCCAAATTCATACTGGAGACTTTGTAAGTAATCAGTTACAACTTTTTGAGAAAAACGCAAAATAAAACTTCTTGGTTTTCCATACTAATTGACACGAGGTTGTTGTATTGTTCAAACAAGTATAGACGTACAAATAATATTTTTCGTATTTTGAAGAAAGGTCATTGAACATTGATCTCGAATAATAATAAAATTATATTCACGTCTGACCTCCAAAGGGATAGGAGACAACACATCCCCATCTGCTACGATCCCGACACACCTCTTTCTCTGTTACACTTATCAATCGAGTCGTACAAGCAATGCGTACAAGCCGTTCTATTCGGGTGCCCTTAAGGCTTTACCTGAACCTAGAACATAAGCAACGCCAAATTATCGAGGGTCCTTTTGAAAAATTTAGGACTCACTTCATATTGAAAAATATATATTTGATTTTTTGATCTTTTACTAAGCGAACCTACAATAAAGAAAATCATTAAGATATAACTTACGTCTAAAAAAAATATTTCTGGCCAATAATTTTTGGTTTTAAAATATTCCTTAATAACGCGATCACGGGATTTGCTTGATATTTTTCATGAAAAAGGTCATACAAATACGAAGTCAATCTACTAAAATCCAAACATTATTTGCCTATAAAATATTTCAGTATTAGCTAAATTCCCACCAATCTGCTATTTCGCGCGTGATTATAAGTATTACCCGTCCAAGACAAATACGCCAAAGAGCCACCAGTAATGGCCTCTATTAAAAGTTAATAAAGTATTCGACATTGGCCTTATTGTGATAGACGGATAGTAACATTTTTTCCTAGCCTCTGACATACACTTTTTATACAGAGCAGAGTAGCGCAGTGGAAGCGTGCTGGGCCCATAACCTGATACGGAGCAGAAAGTAATCGTAGTGGAAGGAAAAGTTAAATTAAAGGAACAATTGAATTTATTTAATAAAGAAAATACGTTATGCAACCAGTTTACACCTGATGTTATACGATCTATGTACACAGGGTGTAAATGCAAAGTCGAGAATCCAAAGAAAAGTATACACGATTCTGATGTCATTACGAGAAAAAAATATACACCTTGAATTTTCACCAAAAATTCCATCATTTTTCTAAGCTATGGCTACGCAGCTCACCGGCCTGCCCACACATCTAATTGCACCGCGCAACCCGCACCCCTCATCCGAGTGGCCAGCGACCAGTGAGGGCGTCCACGCGATTAGTGTATTTTGAGTAAAGAAAATCGTCTTATTATAAGGTACTGGTACTTTATTTAGAAATCCCAGTATTTAAAATAATATCTTTACCGATCATACTAACACAAAGGATTCTTGCATTTGCTTTTACACCCGGTATACGATCTCTTTCAACTTTAAACGATTTAACCTAGATTTTACAATCACAGAATAAATATCAAAAGCCCGTTACGTAAAAAGCTCATTTCAACAGTCATTCACCTGTCGTCAAAGATACTGATAAGACTGCGTTTCTTATCTAATCATCGTAAATAACGGCCAGCAGGTTGCATCGAACTTGATGAATAATGATTTAGACGACGTAGGTAGTAAAAACGGAGTTTTTGAACAAGTAGCACTCCCAAACTACAATAGATATGTTTCTGAAATAAATACATGTTATAAACAAAGCGATGTAACAGCCCAAAACGCGAGAAAAATTGGTTCCGTCGAAAACAATTCAGGATACTTTTTCATTTCAAACAAGCAGTCTGTCGAAACTAATAAAGTGTAAATAACAATGATTACTGTTTAAAACATATAAACCCATTATATAAACGATAGTACCGCGATTTTAAAAAAAACGCATTTTGTGAATTTCTATTAAGTTTTATTCATTGAAAAACAGCATTATCCACTCTCTTCTTGATTTACCGCTCTGCTCAGACGCGCGCTTTTTTAGATATGCTTACCTCTTTCGTTGTGCGATCGACCTACTACGCCTTAAGAGTCAACATGACGCAAGAAAAAAAAGTTTCATGTTTTTCGATTGTAGTTTTCTGAAGAATCTATAAGGTCCATCCTTTGAAAAAAATATAAGTCGTATATTTTTTTCTCGTAATGACATCAGAATCGTGTATACTTTTCTTTGGATTCTTGACTTTGCATTTACACCCTGTGTACATAGATCGTATAACATCAAGTGTAAACTGGTTGCATAACATATTTTCTTGGTGCAGTAACCTAATTATAATTAAATTAATCAAATATTCAATCCAGAAAAAAAAATTGTAAACCTCAGTTTTCATAAAATTTCGCTTGGTTTTTATTTATATATAGTAATATAGGTATTATTGATACCTATTGCAGTTACCTAAAATTGCAGTATGCACGGCAAACATAGATAAAGAAAACTAAATAATATGTTTCTTTCACGAACGTGAGGCATTTCTGTCGTTATTTTGTAAAGTCACAATCAAATCGTTAAATTGCTAAATTAAGTCAACGTAGGGGAAACGTTGACACCTAAATTTCAAGATTTTTTTCTTAGCTTAGGTGTCAGAGCAACACTTGATCTTGATGTATCTTTTTAGCCTATAACTTTGTATTTTGATTTCTTGTAATTGTACCTGTTTTTGTGAAAATAAAGAATTTATATTTATATATTTATATCTACACAAAGCTGTTTTTTTTGTTTGTCTGTCCCGTCAGCACTCGGCAGCATTACTCTAAAACTACAGAACTTACAAACTACAAAACTTATTTGTTGTGTAAGATCAAAAAGACAGGCATTTTGACAAATACTCGGTATTAAATAAGTTAATAATGAAATATATTTATATAGGTGGTAGAGTTGATGCCGGGCTCGACTGTGGAGGTACCACCATCTTACTCACAAATCCTCCCGAAGTTAGTCAGGGGAGAGTAAGAGAACAGCTCTCAGGCAAAACCAGGCGACCCACCATTGCCTGGGACCGATGGATGGCGGTTTATCCATCCCCAATTGCCAGGCCTTAAAAAAGACTAGTGACGGGCAGCGGCGTCACTGGCGCAAGGGTTTCGGCACCGCGCTCACCAAAAACCCAGCGTGTGTGAGTATGGGCATTTCTTCCAGGAGTGGCGAAATCCTGGAAAGGCCTATGTCCAGCAGTGGACGAAACAGGCTGATGGATGGATGGCATAATGAAATAATATCTTCGGGTATATAAACATTTGATGAGAGCCTTACATTGCATGGCGTATCTCTCCGCGATTACAAACATTACGAAAGCTTTGTTGTACCCAGTAAACTCATAATGTTATTAATGACAAAGATGACTGGAGGTGAAACTAGAGAAGATATTAAAACTGTGTAAAACCATAAACCTGATAAACAAAGTAGCTTTTACAGTGAAGCCACAAGCTTGCGCGCGCAGTTTATGATAGAACTAATAGAAGAGGCTGTAGTTTTAAGTGAAAAGCCTCTTTTAAGTACACAAACTTAATGCAATATCATTTAGGTCGAGCCACCGACTTCTAAACTATGCGTGATACCATAGCATAGACAATTGAGGAAAAATGAATTTTGAAAAAATGCTATAACTGCATTATACCTTAGCGTTTTTAGTATTTGTTGTTTTAATATACAGTACTATATGGCACATAATACACAAAAAAACTCCAGATTACTTAATAATTTTTGGATGGACGTTGTGACAAAAATGGTTTAAGATTTGAAAACTTTGACGGCCCCTCTTTCTTTGTAATAAAACCGGCCAAGTGCGTGTCGTGCCACGCGCAATGTAGGGTTCCGTAGTTACCCGGTACATTTTATAAGTTGGTCTTATACAGACCGCGCCAAACTTCTAGTCACATACATTAGAGGGGATCAAAAGTTTCGTGCGTCCTGTACTCGTAAACATATAAAGCCTACTTAGCTGTGATAGTTTTCCTTTTAAATTCATTATATATACTACTTCTGTGAATTTTTTCACATTTCTATAAACAGCCGTTTAGCCGGTAGGGGGGGGACACTCCACTCTAACTAAAACTTTCACTTTAAAGCTTAATATTTCGCTAACGGATCCCTAAATCGAAAAATGGTTTTAATACACCCACAATGTTTTTGAACGACCTATCCAACGATACCCCACACTATGGGATAGACGAGGAAAAAAATCATCTCCAGTTTAAGTCTATGAGAGGTACCCTTAAAAAATTTTTTTTTAACATATTGTGTTACCGTTTTGTCGGCATGATTAATATTTATATCCATGCCAAATTACAGCTTTTCAGTACGAATAGTCTCTGAGCTAAGCCGCGGACAGACGGACATGGCGAAACTATAAGGGTTCCTTGACAGACTACGGAACCCTAAAAATTGACTATTCTGACGGCCTCCTACTTGTATTACTTTTAGAGATCAAAAAATATTTGGGCACTACTCAGAGAGTTCTAGTATGGAACACCCCCTAAGAAAGAATTTAATTGAGTTTTTAATTCAATATTCGGTTTTGGGTCAACATTCTTCACAACATACCCAAATTTCAGATCTGTATCTCATTCTGTCTAGGAACTGGGAGACCCGTGACATACGGACGGACAGACAGCAGAGTGACATTAATAGGGCTCCGTTTGCGGAACCCTTAAAACCGCTTCCAAATCCTTTAATTGGTTCTTGAGTTAAAGTGGTACATGCAAACGAAAATTCTAAAAACTGTAGTTTTGGCTTTTTTGACAATCAATAACACATATCATAAAAAAAATCGCTAAAATATGAAATGCGCAGACACGACTTTTTTACTACTTTATTATTGGAATAGAATATATGCGTTAGAAGGAGAAAGACGGACAAGCAGACCCTACACAGCGCCGGATTTAGGGGAGTTCAACCGGGGCTGAAGCCCAGGGGCCTCCACACGAGAGAGGCCTACACAAGATTTAATTGTTGCACACTAATTGTTTTTTTGAATAAATAACACGCCGTACACATATTTTTAAATAACCATAACCATACATAAAAATAGAGTAAGTCCAAATTGCATAAAGATGTTAGGGCTCACAATGTTTTTTTTTTTCTATTTGTATTGGGTGTAAATAGACTGCTACCATTAAATGAAACCACATATTCTACCGACCCTACTGAACCACTTTTCCCAAGAGTCATACCCGCGGACACCCTGAGTTTAGAAAATAATTGAGTTTCAAACAAAAATGCGTGAACCCTAACGCACCGACATACGGGCGAGTTGAGAGAGAGCGTCGTCCGTGAAACCTGAAGCTGAAGTTTTTTTTAAGAAATGTAACTATACTAATTCATAGAGGAGTGCGTAGAACTTTTTGCTGGAAATGCAATGAGAAGGTCAAGTTTGACGATAAAAATACAATGAGAACATTTAATTTTTTTCATATTTTTTTATTTTACCTTCTCATTGCATTTCCAGCAAAAATTTCTATGCACGCCACTGCTGCTTCAAAGAGTAATGTTAAAACACAAAATTATTTTCAAACATACTACAACTAACTTCGTTCTTGCCTAGGGGCCTCCACACCTTAAAATATGGCCCTGCCTACTACACTACACAACTAAACAACACTACCTTATTCCGTAAAAAAAATTTTTTTGATAAAATTAATGCGTTATTCCGCTAAACTTTTTTCTCGGGTGAAATTAATGCGTTATTCCGATGATCTTTTTTCTCAGGTGAAATTAATGCGTGATATTGCGTATTGCTTCAAGCCCGAAGCCTACCTAAAAGCAAGTTTAGAACAGTTTAAGGCACTCACCTTGCACCCACGACAACCTGATCCCTTGCCACATCGAATAGCAGTTGCGAGAATGATTTACTATCCTTATCTTCAAAGATATCGCTGTCCGACGCCAGCAGATCTGGAAAATTGTAAATTCAATTACAGGCTTGTAATTAAGCTGTTCTTTCAGGCTAGACCAGGGGTCTCCAAACTACAGCCCGCGGGCCCACACCGGCCCGCAAGCACCAGCAATTCGGTCGGCAATGGCCGGACATGCCCGGTTTTTGGCCTGCCATAATTTATTTAAAATTTACTTATCGTAAAATTCAATTTTTAATGGTATTTCAAACTTTAGTCTACCTGATTTTAAAGGCTTTAGTTTTAGGTTGAAAGCACCCAAAACTAAAATTGATTCATTGCAATATAGTAACTTAATTTTCGACTTGATAAAAGCTAAATTATCTTGCAAACATTTCTGTTTTGACAACACTAAAACTAAAGCCTTTAAAATCAGCTACAGTATGTTGTTGTGATTAGCTATTCTAGGTCTTCTTATATCTTAGTGGAGCAGTTAGTGGGGCCCTTAGGCTTAAAAGTTTGGAGACTTCTGGGCTAGACTATGCAATAGTTACCTAAAACTTTGATTTGACAGTGGCGCCGCTCTGTTATAAATTGCGCGGCCTACGTATTTACTGTAGCTAAGTGTGGCAATATTTTGTGGAGTTACAGGTTCGTGTAGTTGCGGCGTTTTACAAAGACATAACAGGTTTGATGCATCCCAGTGTGATCCCACATTTCAGATCGGCCAAGGCACAATGTTGTAAGTTAAGGTTGATGCGATTGGTTTAGCTACCATCGCAAAACTTCCAGTTGTTTTTCTTATTTTACACGTCCATCTACCTTAAGAATAACAAGATGGATTTCGATGCGGTTTTCACACTTAAACTGTGTAAACCAAACAGTATTAGATTTTATATAAGGTGACTTTCGTTTATATAGCCACACTCATACCAGATACTTGGTTAGTCAGGACCCAGGTTTAATGACCCTATTTGCGAAATACGAAAAATATTTTTTTGTGTTTATACTTGTTCCAGAACAACCTCAACTCGATTAGTATAGGAAGTCTGAATTTTATGCAACATATAATATTTCACATAAAGTATAAGTGGAACTTGGTTCTGACCACTTACCGAGTCTTCGGTATGAATATGGCTATATAACCGAAAGTCACCTTATTTGTATATTGTTAAATAGGGATACAGCCAAATTCACACTGAAGACTCAAGGGATATCTTGATAAAAAAACGTCAACGCAATTCTAAAACTATTGTTTTTCCTCTCTTACACGTTCAAATTGAATCCCGAATAGAATATAGGAAACTGAAACCTTATCTTGTGAATTTCGCAAAAAGAGTCATTAGCCAATTTTTCTTATCACAGACCGAGCCTTTAGTAGGTGTTGGGCTGCTTTATAGTCTCCTAGCTTCTGCCCGCGTGTCATTTGTTTAAAAAAAAAAGCATAACAGGCAATAAACCATACTTCTTTACACAATACGCAAGAATGTCACCAGTATAAGTGCCAGAAAATCTGTGGTCTAGATGTTGATTTTTTTATATCTTCTGTCTTCTGCTAAGGCGGAAGGTAAGAGACCAAAAATAGTACTTGATACCCTTCATAAAACTCCACAACCAAGACTCACACGTTACGGCTATATTTCAAGCCTTCTGTCCAAACTGTTAATTATTACAGAAAGTAATAAAGTCCATGTTGTTTTATGGACTATAAACATTATTTGATGTTTGCACAGAATATAGGACACGGATCGCAAAGAACATAAAACTAGTAAAGATGAAACTTCCTTTAAGGGCTTACCTTTGGTCTTTCAACGGTTTTTGTTTTAATATGCTGAGTCAACTACTTATCTGATCAATGTAAAACTTGGACACGTGTTCTTTCAGACCTTTGTTTTTTCATTGTCAGATCGGTTACCTAATTGGACACATTTCACTCGATAGATTTTATTTTTGAAAATTATGCTTTATAAGTTATTAATTCGTTTTATGTCTACACGGCTTGAGTTTTATATCTGAAATTACTGCTATAACAAGAAAAAATGGTTTATTTTCCGATGTCAGGTGAAAAAACTCCTACATCAAATACTGTTTCGTGAAATCCAGAAAAACCTCGAAAATTCACTGATTTTGCGTGCCGACAGCGCGCGAAGCGAGCGTTCTAACGTAGACTTTCTGACAACATACTAAAGTTCAAAATCACCCAGTAAGATTATCGTTCACCATGGGTAAGGCCTTGAGGCGCATACATACCCTAAATTAGCAACTCGATAAGTGCAAAGTGGCTGTTACAACGATCGCTGCATCTCCGGATAGCGCAAAAAACCGGAAAAGTGCGAGCACAGAATGTGCGAGTCGGACTCGCCCACCACCGAGGGTTTCGTTAAAGACTATATTTTTTATGATTTGATTACAAATAGGAAACTTTTGATTTGTTTTGGTAAAAAGTAAAGACAAAGAAAATATTAAACTTGGAATAAATTTTTGATTGAATTGATTCTTTTTGCCTATCATATCATAATGTATGTATTCTTTTAAAAATTTGTACCACCCGTATACGAGGAGTAGGCCTTAAAACACAGGCCTGATATTGCAGTTTGAGTATGCATACACCTTATCTAATAACAAATCTATATTTTTTTTTTATTTGCTTTCAAGGCTATATTTAAAAATGTATAATACTTTCAATACTTATTTATTTATTTTTATTGGTCTGCCAACAGAAATTACACTTACAAAAGTATATAGATAAGACAAATACAACATGTACGAGTGTATCCCCAATTATAGGCAAACACTTAAGTGCGCTCGAAGCGACCTAATAAAATCTAATTTAAAGAAATATATAGAAAATTATACAGTTTTAAGTGAAAAATTAAAAATTAAACTAAAAATTGAGATTTTTTAAGAAACACATACTTAATCAAAGCTAAAAACTAAAAATTAAAATAATGAAATTCTGTCGCAAAAAAAATCAATAATTTTTCAATCTTTTGCAACGACATTACCCAACAAATCATTATATTTTCTTATTGAAATTGCAAAAATATCCACTTGACATTTTTTTACGAGATCGTTATGATATCGGCAGTCAGTGATATTTGTAAACTTGAATTACCTCTAGGATTTATTGCAATTTTGCTTTATGGCAATAATTTTTTTGACACCAGCCTTCAAAACTCCCCCCGATAACCCTAGATAGTGTCCACCGTTTATGTAACATAAATTATCTCGCTTACTCATGTAGGTTTGTTCCTTTCAACTGGCACGGAACCGGTCGTCTCTAAGTGGTAAGTATCAATAAATAATAGTTAGTTATCCATCTCACCTTGTCTGTTTATTATCCTGAAGTCGTCTTCTGGCATCGCCGCTTTGCTCAGCGCACTGAGCAGCATCAAAGTGGCTACCTTGTATGTACTGCACCACATCCTGGCGGCTTCCTCTCGTTATTCTGGAACAAACAACACTGTACTGTAGCAGGTCTGTTCCACTTTGCAAAGGCTACAAGAAGCTACAACTACATCGGCGACCCGCCCGGCTGGGTAATTCAGTGGGTTAAGAAGAGATAGAGTTACGCAATAGAAAGAGAGGCGCCTTGAGAGAATAAAATTTTAGCCACCTAGCGCTGTGCGATCTGAATTGCACTTTATTGCCACGTGGCGAGATTAGCATTTTATTACTTTGTCTTTGAAGAGTGGATCTTCTGTAGTAGGTACTATTATTTCTTCTGTGACTGTAGCAACTTCTTATATAGAAGATACATCAATATCCTGGAGCCAAGGTTCCCCAGGCACATGTTAAATGAAATTTAATCAACCGTGAACGTTCTCGGCATTCCCTCTTTTTGTCAGGTAAAGTTTTATTTTAAAGGCCACATTGCCAACAACATGAATAGTCAAATCAAAAAAATACCTAAAAACCTTACAGCTAGGCTAGGGGTTAATAAAAAAAAGTGAGTGAGTAGTTCTCGCACCCTGGTGGTTCCGTACCATTCCAGTAAGTAGACTTGAACTAATATTCTATATAGAATGAGAAATTAATAACTTTCCGATTTACTCCTTCACTTGTGAACGGAATTTCAAGTTTCTAAGTCGACTGGAAGTGCCCTTTAAAGGTTTTCACGATGAGCCAATTTGTATGAAATTGATTACGTAAAGAGATCCTACAAGGCATTGACCTCTCATAAACAACAAGACACACAGTCTCTAAGAAAAGTTCGTCAGAAAGAGTCCGAACGTGCGACGTGCATAGTAGCAAAAATCTTCAACCAAATTAAGACGTTATGACGTTAACATAAGATGCAATGTCAGTTGTACGAAATCGTCATTCGATTTTGTCACCCCATAGCGGTGACAAAATGCATCACGGATACTTTTTGAGCAAGATTGTGAGTCCAGTTGTTTATGAGAGGTCAATGCTACAAGAGTTCTATTTTTTCTTTTTGACGTACGAAACCCTAAAAAAATAGTAGTAATAAAAATTGCTACAAAAAAAAATTGTCTTTTTTAGATCTCTTTTTGCTCATTTTTAATAATTTGGCAACACACCATAGCAACATAATGGCGTCAAAAAACCGCTAAAATGATAGCGCCTATCAAATAATACGGCATCCTTTGAGTACGGAAACTTATTTTTTATCATTTATTCATTTACTTTAGAGTATGTATAAAAATCTGACCAAATTTGAAACTTTTGAAACTTTGATTTTTATTTTATGCTGTTTATTATTATTACTATGCTATATAGATAGAGTATGTGTTAATAACATAAGTTATGCGGATGATATGGTGTTGCTGAGTCCCTCGGTCAGCACACTCCAAAAACTGTTACATATATGTGAAGGCTATTCTTATCTTATATATAATGTAAAGAAAAGTGAGTATATGGTGTTCAGAGCTAAGAAACGCGCTCCGGAAATTGTACCTGAAATACATCTTAATGGAACGGACCTTAGAAGGGTCAACGAGTTCAAATATTTAGGTCATTACTTGAATATTGACTTAGGTGATGATATAGATATCGAAAGGGAGCGCAAGGCTCTCTCGGTCAGAAGCAACATCCTAGCCCGCAGATTCAGCAAGTGTACAGAGGCTGTTAAAGTTACCTTGTTTAAAGCCTTCTGTCAATCCTTTTATGCTTGCGGTCTGTGGATTAGTCACCTTAAAAAGACCATGAGAGTTCTGCGCATCCAGTATAATAACGCGTTCAGGATGCTGATGGGACTAAGGCGATGGTGCAGCGCGTCTGGAATGTTCGCTGCGGCGCGCACGTTAGACTACTTCGGCATCATGAGGGTGCGCGCTGCCTCGGTGCTGCCCCGGCGCCGGATGAGAACCTCTACCAACACCATCCTGAGCACGGTCGTTGATAGGATTGACAACCCATTCATTATTGAATTATTATATATATATTGGTTCAGTTATACTAAAAAGGCTTACAATGCTCTGCGTATCCAGTATAATAACGCTTTTAGGGCTGTGCTGCGGCTGCCGCGTTTTTGTAGTGCGTCGGTGATGTTCGCTGAGGCACGAACCGACGGTTTCGATGCCATATGGCGAAAGAAGTCTGCCTCGCTGCTGCACAGACTCCGGGGCAGCCCCAACACCCTCCTACGTGTTATATCCGATCGGTTCGACAATCCGTTTATGTTTAAACTGACTGATCGGACAAGATCACTCTTCGTTATTAATTACTAATATAGAATAAGTGTATTGTTACTAACATAATGGATCCATGTTGTCTGATAAATAAAGATATTATTATTATTATTATACATTGGGTGCAGTTGTCAATCCTATGCAACTCGAAGTAGTTAAAAAAATATAAATTGTAAATATAGTAATTACTAGCAATAGCAATTTAAGAAAAACTGTTGGTAACAATATGGATGAAACTTCTGAATTAAACGTTTATTATTATTATTATTATGTAGGTACACTTTTCAGTCACGGGCCCATAGGGGCCCGGTCATTTGAAAGGCATTCATGGGGCCGAAGCCAACATTGAAGAGGCCTTACTACCATTTAATCTAAATGTGAGATGGCCGCATCCATGGAGGCCTCTCCCTCAATGTACCATTGGGATACACTAACGGACAGTCCCCCATAGTTGCCTAACTATTGCCAGGAAGGAAACGACTTGGAGTGAGCTATGAGGGTGGGATGATAAATGGGCTGGATAACAGGGCTATGGAGTGAGATAACGGACATCTGCCTCAAAAATCTCTCACAAATTTAGGTGTGGCAGACGGTGACTCGCCGCCAGCTAGATGGGCCCACCAAGCAGTCACCGAATGGCGACAAGCAGGCAACATCGGTGCGGACGGCTAAAGGGTGTAGAAAGGTGTGCACCGGTTTCACCATCGCGAGTCCCGAGTAGCGTGACTCGGAGCGGGTTTCCTCGTTATTACGCAGATTGAGCACTTCCACCCTTTCGAGCATACGGCTCTAACGTTCCACTCTGGCCGACCAACGAAGACAAGCCAGAGGCGGGGACGAGATGTTGTTGTTCCCTGGAGACCTCAGGTCCGTGGTGTCGCTACTCACCAACAGCTCGCCACGAGCTGCCCTGCGGTTAGCCAGGGTGTTGAGAGGTGTGGCCCCGGTTTCTGGATCATGGATAAAATCCGGTCAGCCGTTTCCCGCTATTACGCCATTAGACACTTCCACCCTCGAGCTGAGAAGCCCTAACGCTCTCCTCTGGACAGCCAATGAAGGCAAGCCAGAGTCGGGGACGAAATGCTTTCGTCCCAGGAGTATTCGGGTCCGTGGTGTCGCTACTCACCAACAGCTTGCCAAAGCTGCCTTGCGGTGACTGTTGCACTGTACGTACCAGAGGGCGAAGGGGTCGTCACACCCCAACGCCATCTAGACGCACCAGTGGGCGGTGTGTTATTATTATTATTATTACTGTCTTTAAGATAGAGCTGAAACAAATAACCTTGAGAAAATTGCATTTAAATAGGTAAATCGGTTTCTTTATGGGGACTCCTTTTGTTATATTTTTCAAACTTTCATTATTAATCGTGGTAGAGGCCATAATACTAAATATTCTGTGAAAATTTCAACTGTCTACCTATTACGGCTGAAGCTGTAGACCCCTGTGACAGACGGACAGACAGACAGCAGAGCTTAGTATTAGGGTCCCGTTTGGCACCCTTACCCTAAAAAGGAACCCTCCTCTTGTAAAAGACATAACTCTACGTGCGTTTTTATTACAAGAATAGATTATCCATTTTTTTTCCTTACAAATCCTAAAAGGAAATCCTTCTGGTCGAACACCAGACACCTCAATGTCAGAACAAGTTTTTACTTTTATTATGTCATGCAGTCTCAATTCAACCAACTGCTCGTCAGCTACTCTTCGCTGTAACGCCAAAGAAGTTGCTAACGTGATAAAGCGCTTATATAGCAGATGTCGGTAATGTTTTCTAGTTTTAAAATATTTTCTTCATAAATGTTTGAAATCTTTAGCCAGTAAAAGTGCATCTTGTAATTGTTTTAGTGAAAATAAAAGTGGTGGCTTAATATGGAAGAAGAAATTGTAACAACTAAGAATAAAACAAAGACGCAATGGATAGCAGCAGCAAATGGTAACTGAAAACTCATTTATTTTTTCAAACAAGTTATTTATTTATCCCAACAACAATAATGATGATCATAAATAGGTGTTCCTCGTTGCTGGAGAGCTATGGGAAATACTTTCAATAAACGATGTTATTTCCACGACAACTCAACATAATCCTTACAATTTACTTTGTATTTACATACACGTATGTATACCCGAAGCAAACTGTAAAGGCATCTTTCTGCAAAGGCAAAACATTAAATTTTATTTTATTATTCTAACGGAAAATTAATAAATAATTTTGACACCAGATATTCTTTCTAGAAGTTGTTTATCCTGGGCACCTAGAAATCAAGAACTATTATTTCTGTATATTATGTTGATTTTAAGTTGATCTTGTAGGCCTTGAATTTCAATAAACAAAATATAACAAACAAAGTAATACAACTGTTATAATTACCATAAAAATGAGGTTTTGGAAACGCAAATAAATTATATTTTCCTGTTGATGTTTGTTTGGTGTGCATCTTCAGGTAGATATCCACCCACCGACATACGGGCGAGTTTAGAGAGAAGCGGAAACGGACGACGCTCTGTTTGGACCTTAATTATTTCCTAAACTAAGGCTGTCCGCGGATATGATTCTTGGGAAAAGTGGTTCAGTAGGGTTGGTAGAATATGTGGTTTCATTTAATGGTCGCACTCTATTTACATCCGGTATATTGTGTTAGTCCATAAATGTAAAAAAAAAATGTAAAATAGGCTAAGCTTTTCTTGAATGAATGAATGAAATATAAAAAACAAGTATTTATTTTGCTTTTGATTATAAAATAATAAATATGGGAATCTATGACACGTGGTCAAACGTCGCAACAAATGGTCGCACTCTATTTACACCCGGTATAGGTATAAGGTCCTACAATAATAAGTAAAATAAGTACGCAATATACACAAAGAGAACAAAAAAAAATACAAAATTAAGCTTAAATGTAGCAAAAAATATATATCAGGCCTGGACCCTACGCTAGCATAATGGACCTTATGGGAATAACCCGTATAAACTGTTCTGTAGGTTCCAGTATAATATTATGTTTAAATAGACTTTGCTATATTTATTGCATTACATTTATCATTTATTCCTGTACTTGTTATTATAATAACAACCAAACAGAGCCCATTTTTTTTTAATCCATCAGCCTTCTTCTTCCGTTGCTGGCATAGGCCTTTCCAAGATTTCGCCACTCATGGCGGACCTCCTGGAAGAAATGCCCATACCACCATAGATATATGAATACGGTGCCCATACTCAAACAGACTGGGCAGGCAGGTTGACGCCTGACGTTGACCAGTGACGACGACGCTGCCCGTCACCAGTTTATATAATACCCGGAAAATTGGGGATGGATATACCGCCATCAACCGATCCCAGGCATGGCATGGTTGTACCTGTTTGAGAGCTGGCCTCTTACTCTCTCCCTAATAACTTCGGGGGGGGTTTGTGAGTAACATGGTGGTACCTCCAGAGTGGAGCCCAGCATCAGCTCTACCACCTACTGTTTTTGGATTATTGTTTCATCACTAATGACTAAATATTGGTAATAACATACACCCGCCATTCTGATGTCAATATGGCAGGTGTGTAATGTGTATTGTTTTTCTTATAATTTCGTTTCAAAGGAAGGAGTAACTTTTAACAGAGGTACTAAACAGAAAAATTAGGTAATGTTTTTTTATGTAATAAGTATATAATTTGATCAATTACATTAGTTATGGTGCAACCGCCATCGCCATTCTGACTCTCACCTGATAGTAGGTAAGTAAAACGATATGCAGAGTGATTCTTCTGTACGTAGAACTATTATATTCTGTGGCATAATAATGAACAATTAGGCATCTTAACAAAATATATAACAAAATCCAAATATTTATACATAAAGTTTCTAAAAGTTGCCATTTTAGTCGTGAAATATTCGCACAAGGAAGCAGGCGTTACAGTGCGACACGGTTTAAGTGAACGTGGCCAAAAGTGGAACTATTTTAACCTGGCGTTCATATTTATGAAACGGCACATTTTGATAGTTCGCCGCGTTGTAACCACCCTCACTGACGTTCACTTAGATCCGTGGCGAACTGTACTTCTCAGTTTTAAAAACGCGTGACTTTTAGCTAAAATTATTATGTCAAAAACAGTGTTCAACAAAATACCTAGGGTTGCTCTTAGAACAAAAACACAATGGATAGCAGCTGTTGAAGGTAAGGCAAACGTCTATTAGTGTATTCCTGATGTGTTCACTATTATTACCTTGCCATAACGCCTCTTTTGGTGATTCGAACGTCTGAACTATCCGGGTTGCGAGTTAAAATCACGCAGATCATATTTTTGTTCGGTCTTCAGAAGGCCTCATTATTCAGGCACAATTTCTACCTAAAGTACTGACGAAGGGCTCACCACATATCGTCATGACAATCGCCGGTAAAACGCGTACGCATTTCTTTCGTGTGACTTGCATTTCACCGTCCATACTAGGAAACACCTCTGACACCCCCTCGGGGATTCATGCCGTGACGATTTATTAACTATAGTGTTATCTTTATTCATTACTAACTGTGTGGTATCCATTGTGTTGTTAGCGGAACTCCTTCGCTATCATCTTCGGTTTTCGTAAGACGTCATTGACTTGAAATCCAGTTATTAATTAGGCTATTACTAGTTGTGTAATAAGATTGGTAACATTCAATGAAGAGGGCGTATAAAAATTTGTCATTCTTTTCAATTTAAGTTCAAAATTGTAAAAAATATATTTGGTTAAGGATCCATAATACCTTAACTCGCAGTCCTGCTCTATCGCTTCTGCTTTTTAACTGTCTATCCTACTCTAATATAATCAGATGCCGCGCACGCAAAAACATCAGTTATTTTTAAATCGCGGCTACACTGATGGTTTTTTCATTTTTATGGAACAGTCTGCAGCTGCTTTATACTAATATCAGTTATATTATGCAAGTTTCAGATCTAATTTCAAGTATTCATTGAATGCTATCGGTTTATTTTACGGTTTGGAGGTAACTTTGTATTTTTTTTCTATCGAGAAAATTTAATGGAATCAAGTGTTCACAACAGCATGGACATAGCATTAGTCCTCAAATTTATCATATATTAATTTCAGAGTGATTGTTGCAGTATTTGTTGGTATAAAACAGGATCATGCAAAGCGAAGTGAGGTATTATAGCCCCTTAATAATATTATTTCTAAGAGCCCAAAATGGTCCAAAACGTCAAATAAAATTGCCTCGACAGAAAATCAAGAAGTTACCTCTAGTTTTGATCGTGTTTATACACAGGTTTAGTTTTTCAAGTGGGCGTGAATGGGCAAATCCGAAACTATAAGGAATAGCGAAAAATGCCTAAAGGAGTTTTGGGGCCGATTTTGATAAAAACCAAAACTGCGTCAAAGGTTTTTTTTTTAATATTTCCATTGCCGTGAAACACCCCAGCTGATTTAAAAAAAAACACACTGTATATTATTAAACCATCTGATAGTGTCGCTTATAAGAATAAATTCTGGGAAGTAAGGTGAAACGGCAAACTAAAGGAAAAGGCTTATTTTTAAGAAAATACCATTCAATTTCTTCAATAATTAAAACCTATTAATTGTTTGAAATTATGCCTATTATTCCAATGCATAGCTGAATTCAACATCTCGAAGATGGTACGTAAAGCATCCAACATCACATCATTATTGATTCCGATACTTATTAGTACAAGTCCAGATTTGTGTTGAAAAGTAACCACCAAGAATAGTTACTGAACTAGTACTGTCTTAAAACTTAAAAGTACTAGTCTATTTATTAAAAATGAGCACTTTTCTTTAGCTTGCCGTATATCAATTTCTAGAATTTTATCCTTATAAGTGACACTAAGAGGATGGTGCTATTGCACACACAGTGTGTTTTTCTTTTAAATCAGCGGGTTTGATTCTGGAATAAGAAAATGAATTTTTCAAAAATCTACGACGCAAATGTTTTCATCAACACCTTTGTGCATTTTTGGCTATTCCCAATAACCCTATTTTTTTGCTGTGTAACAATTAATTTAGTATGATCTGTAGAACTTCTGGCTTCACTAAGCCCTACTTGTCTATTTACATGTACATATTATTAGGTGTTTAGGGTTAGTGATCTGCCAGAAAAGTCTTACGATTAGTTTCTGACTACTCACCAGATCAGTAGCTCCGCATCGTCTTTTAATTGGATCAATAAATAACTATTTGTAGTTTGTAATATTTTTTTTATAAAATTTAAACTACTGCTTTCTATTTACAAAGTTAACCAAGAACTATGTTTGTGAACTAACTAAACTAACGATTGTTTGTAAACCAGAAACAATCTTCAAAGATTACAGCATTAATGTAGATGATCCTTTTTTATAGGATTAATAAACAAAACTTGTTTTTTGATTACAGTTTTCCTTTTGGAGTTAATGTTGGGGGCCAACTTCGGCTGGATTACACCGTTCCTAGGAAAGTTGAGCCGGCCAGACCCACCGTTCCCAGCTACTAAAGAAGACATATCGTGGGTAGCATCCATTGTCAGTATGAGTAGAGTGATAGCAATTATCACAGGGTCGACAACAGCCAACTACTTTGGAACCAAGAAGTCGTTGTTCGTGTGTGGATTTTACTATGTCGGTGCATGGATCAGCCTAATATGCGCTTACTCCATCAACATAATCTTCATCCATCAGTTCTGTTGTGGTCTTGCCATGGGAACCCTATGGACCATATATCCACTTTACTTGGGTGAAGTAGTAAACCCCGACATTCGTGGAACTATTTTCAGTTTTGTGACAAATGGATTTTCGGTTGGGCTACTTTATGGAAATCTCATGGGAACGCACGTGGACTTCTGGATTTTTGGAGTCATCAACTTAGTTTTATCCGGCATATACATAGTTACATTTTTTTTTTTTCCTTCTACGCCCTATTATCTGATCAATTGCAATAAACTAGACGAGGCTGAAAATGCTCTCAGATTCTACAACGACGGAGCCGATGTAAAGGAAGAGTTTGCTAAACTTCAAGAATTTATTAAATCCAGCCCACGCGTCTCATTCTTAGAATCGATTCGAAAGCTAAAGGATCCCGTCAACTTGAAGACATCCATCATGATCAACGTTGTTTACAGTTTTGTCCAATTCAGTGGGACTTATGCCACAGTAGAATACCTGGAGGTCATCATCATGGCTAATAAGATTGAGATCATCCTTCCGTCTACATTGGTGACCATAATGAGCGCTGTCACCCTTCCTGCTAGTGGCGTGGCCGTGGCTATCGGAGACAAATTTGGTAGAGTTACAATGCTGTGGTTCTCATGTGTGGTTTTCTGTGTTGCGTTCATCGCTTGGGGATTGAGTTTCCATCTATTAGAATTCGGGTTCAGACCATCAGATCTTCAATGGTTAGTTATCGTGTCTGCCTTGGTTTACCGAATAAATATGACTGCGGGCTTAAATCCCGTCGTACCAGCATTAATCAGTGAAGTATTTGCACCTAATGTTAAAAGTGTTTCTGCTTGTATTTGTAATATAACATCATCTCTATGCACATTTATTTCGATTAAACAATTTCAATCCATGGTAGACCACATGACGTACAAATATGTATTTTATTTTTATGCCGGTCTTATTTTGGCAGTCGGTATTTATTCGAAACTTTGTATTCCTGAAACTAAGGGGAAGACCTTGCAAGAAATACACGAGATATTCCTGAAAAAATATTCAGGCAAAACCAAATATGAACGAACTACGCCTGAGATGCCAACTGATAATAATATTTATACTATTTGTAAGCCAACAAAAAACTCAGACGTGAATTTATAGTAAGAATATATTTTTATTTGAAAATATCTATATGATTTTTAAGTGATTTATTTATTGAAGATTTAATTATGTACCGAAATCCATACATAAAAAAATATAACAAATACTTCCATTTTAGATGGCGAAATAGCCCAACACTCAATTATACAATAATATGTTTCACATTCACTTCACCCACAATTTATGAAGTTTTAGTCTCTCTACCTTATGTAGCCGAAGTACCTACTGATAAGACTGTACAGAAAGACGATATAAAGAGTATTAAAGTGTTAATTTATAGGTATTGACAAAGTACGCAAATGCGGGATGATTGAAAAGCCTAAAAATATGGTTTTGGCTACTTACCAACTCTCAGAGTTCTACAGGAAACATTTTGGGCCTTTGAATATTATTTTTACAAAACGATTTTTACACAACGAAAAATATCTTGACAAAAATAATAATATTAATAACTATATGATTAGTATTTAGAATACATTATGTTATGGTTGATTACTTAAGGGTCTATTCTCCGGATTTGTAATATTTTGTAACCAAATCATAAGAAATAATAACAAATATTACAAATCCGAAGAATAGACCGTTAAAATATGACATTTCTCTTCATTTGATGGGATTGAATTCTTTGGTTTCAAATTGGTTTATGTTACAGACTGTCAAGTATAAGTTGGCGTTCCATTGCCATAGATGCCAATGCAAGTGACAGTCTATATGGCAGTATCTGGCAATTATGACTATTATAGCTATTTAGCTATAGTATAGTGACAGATGGCATCGCACTGACAGCTTGTTTCACACCCGCCTACTTTGCACCTAATGTTTACCTTAATGCGGTTCTGTACAATATTAATCTGCGCAATATTTGTTTATTTTAAGCGCTTATTATTTAAAATCAATCACCATTATGTCGGACATTGTTTTCAATAATTCAAATGACTCAGAAAGACTCACACACCGCTCAACAGATAGTTTTGATAAAACTCCAAAGTCCAGTTCTCACTCATACATTACCAAGCAATAAGGTTCAATATCAACCGTGTTTGAGGATACATAAACGCATGTTTACATTTCAAACATTCCATCAAACACTATTTGTTAGATAAGAATATGCTTAAAAACTCAATCTATTTGGTATTTATTCTCAAGTGGTTCAATAGTTTGACCTACATATTGGGCTTGACATCTGTCGATTATTTATATTTGACTTCTGCTACTTTATTTGGGTTCAGGTGGACTGTTGAGCTAAGTGTAAATAAAATATACCTTATAATTTAAGTTTGATTTTCACTTCACTTTCTGATTTCTTAATTCTTTCCGCAATTTTGTCCGCAAGCCCGCAACCTTGATCGCGTGGCTTTTTATTTTATTTGTGCATATAATTCAGCTTGATTCTTGCCTAGTACGACTATCTAATGTAACAATTTCTATCATCCCCTCTAAACTCTCTACTCTTTCAATATTTTGTCACTATTCGGCTATGTTTCTCTTGATTATGGTCGCTTCTCAGTTCTCACCTCCGTATTTTCTTCCCCCCTCTCCAACTGTCATCCCTTCCTGCTTGACCCTCAGCTTCTTACGATAACATTGACATTGGTTTAACCTCACCAGAGCACCAGTACGATACAACCCCGCCTTTTGTATGTTCCTCTTCCACTTTCTTCCATATTTTCCGCATATACGCGGGCTTTACTTTTCTTTTTCCTCCATTTTATATTGAGGACACCCTCATCTATTTCTTGCCTTTGCAATTCTTTCTTCCTAGTTTTGAGTTTAAATGGGATGAGTCTGCTTTATTAAAAAAGAGTTGTGAAATTTCGCCTCTTTTGTAAGAAAGTCATTTCACTGAATCTCTACTTCAGTTTAACTTTATACTACACCTCATTCATACATAAGTTTACATAAGCTATAATATTAAAAATAAAAAATATTACTAAGTCATAAACATAAATAAATGACGAAATCAGATTTTTTACACATGCTTCTAAAGTCACAGTTAATTTGTGTTGTTTGTTTCGCTTTAATTAAAGTTTTTTTTGTGGATTAGCATGTTAATATCATATATGAAAATAATATTACAAACCGTTTATTTATTAGGTGTTATACTATGAAGACATGTCACATAACGATCCAAATGAAGGCCAGATTATTATACTTTTTTAATTTTTATCTCCAAGGTTAGTATTTGATTTATATTTCGTATTATTGATTTGTACACATTTAAACTTAATTAAATAAGAGTCTAAAGTAAAACTAGTTTTATTTTATGTTGTTACCTTATCTTATCAGGTTTCTTGCCCGATTTACGGAAAAATAAACATAATTTTAAGGCGTAATCGTTTGATAAGGTTGAGTAAGGAACATCAAACAGATTGACCTGAATTGATAGTGTATGTTTACAACAAACCTGCCAAGACACATGGCTAGCTCTTGTTGAGCAGTAATAAAGACGTATTTCGAACAGGAACTCAGCTATGTGCCTTGAAATATGAGTAGTAATATAGTAGTAGGACTGATAACAGAAACTTGTAACGTAATTATGTACTATCGGAAAAAATTGCGTTGACATAGATTGCGGCCCCCACAAAGTAGGTGATGAGCGAATAGTGGGTAAGCGGAACTTGAACTGATAGAATGTACAATCGAGGTTAAACTTACATAACGTAATAATTTTTTAACGCGCGAAGTAGTCTAACATCAAACGATTTTAATATGATACTAATTTAATTAGGACAAAAAAGGCAACAAAAACACTGATAAAAATGCTTTTAACATAATTAAACCAAAGCGATATGAAATATTACTTATCCGTTGGACACCCAAGCATTTAGCAAGCCCAATCATATCATATCTTGTTTCAATTTACAAACATTTTTTTTTTGCTTTTGCACGCAATTTCACCAGGTGACTTCTCGATTCTTGTACAGTTTACCCCATAGATATACGGTAATATATACTAAATTTATGGTTTACCCAATGAACTTATTAACACATTGTTTAAGGCACCTATTACTAATCCGGTATTACTAACCGGTTTAATTCAGATACTACGATTGGAAAAAACAAAATGATAAACTACAGAATATCTGGAATAAGAAGGCATATTAGTATTTATAATTTCTCAAGAACTACAAGAGGTATGGGTTGCGTGGATCTGGTAATTAATTTACGAAACATATCAGAAAAATGTCTGGGATAATACCAGGGGTTTTGTACGTTTAGTGGATTTAGAAAATGCTTACGCTAGAGTGGTGAGGCTTGACTTGTGGATAATGCCTCCTATACACGTAGACAGATGCATCAGCGGATGGATCAGCAGATGTATCCGCGGATGGATACGCGAGCCGTCCACACGTCTGTGGTTCAATCAGTCTGTGTTCACTCTCGAAAGAAGCAAGATGATTCAAAAAATGGATGTTGAGACTACAGCGGCAGCTGTTATTTATTTATGTAGCACTTAGAAGTAAAATAAATGTAAAATTAGAGAGTGAGGGATTCCATATACCATATTATATATAGCCTTATACCTATACTATAAACAGAACAAAGAAATTAATATATTCCTAGATTAGTCGACTACGACTTTAAGTTTGACTTTCAAACAAATTGACGAATTATTTGCCCACGCAGTAACAAGACTCGATGACCCTTTTTGTTAAATTCGTAAATTATTATTTTCGTGTTCCCTACGAATAAGAATTTCTGTCTACGTGTAGAAGAGGCTTAACACTGTGCGTGTATGGAGTGGATAGCCACCTGGCTCTACGAGTACTTGCATCAGGCTTAACGGGGCATACACTGAATGGTTTAGGTCTCTATAGAGGAGTTCGACAAGGATGTCTAACGTCACCGTAGCTGTTCTATGGACAGTTATGTTTTTTAAATTATTTAAAAGAGCATGTATGTCGACTGACGACTAGGTGAGTTACTTAACAAATGGCTCCTTTACGCCGATGACTAAGTTCTCCTTGCCCCATCGACGGATGAGCTGCAAGAGATGGAAACAATAATGGATGATGCCTAAAAAGGAAAGGGCTGAAAATTGGATATACCGCCATCAATCGATCACAGGCATGGTGGGCCACCTGGTTGTGCCGGTTTGAGAACTGTCATCTTACTTTGGGGGGTTTGCGAGTATTTTCCTTAATTATTTTTGAAGAATTTGAATAATAATTGTAATTACTTATTTAGTTATATTTGAGCGCATTCGCAGCTTGATTTCCCCTCGAACGACAACAGGCATGGTGGGCCACCTGGTTGTGCCGGTTTGAGAACTGTCATCTTACTTTGGGGGGTTTGCGAGTATTTTCCTTAATTATTTTTGAAGAATTTGAATAATAATTGTAATTACTTATTTAGTTATATTTGAGCGCATTCGCAGCTTGATTTCCCCTCGAACGACAGAGAGATTAATGCGGGACAAGCCGTGTGAGAGAGTGAGACGCACGCAAGGTCAACAGCAATAGTTGTCGCCTTTATGTCCTGGAAGTAACGCAGGGTACAAGGTTTCGAAAAGCTTAAAAAAAATACTCAATAATTATTTTCCCAAAAGGTAATGCTATGTATTTAAGTCACTGTACTTTTAACTATGTGTTATTTAGTTCATGGTAAGGACGACTAAATGGCGCTATAGATAGAGTCCAATAAAAAAGGACAAAGTCGCGGGCAAAATCTAGTAACAAATACAATATTGAGAAGCAGACAATATTGCCACAGTACAATTAAATTAAGCAGTATTAGGTCTTCATACAAACGGCCGACACGACCGCTTCTAAATCTCGGTTAACTACGGTACACGATAGTCGCGAGTGCGCCGCAATTAGTTCGTACGGACACGGACAGTGTGAGGTGAGACCGCGCATTTATTTACGTAAATTATGGCACAAAGTTATCGATTATATTGTTCAGGGTATTAGATGTTGAAATTCATAGATATCGTAAATATCGTAAATAACCCAAAAAAGACAGTCAGTGGGCAGCCCTAGTGCGTGTTTAAGTATCGAGCGGCCATAGGTTTACGAGTAATTTAATTATACTGTGACATTGCTGATTATAATGGATTTCTTACCTCAAGTATACATAATGCTTAGAGATAAAACTAAAAACGTATAGAAAGGTCTACGTGCCTGTCGGCAGGTTTGCTTGATATAAACGTATATGTAGTATAACAGAAAACAGCTATCAATGTAAGTAAACATTGGAATGGAACAATGGACCATCTGAAAGCACAACCACGCTTCTGTTTCTGAGAACAGCCATTTTATTTGTGGCGGGAATCGGACCTTTACCCTCCAAAATAATTAGACTACCGGGCCAATCGAGAGTAAACCTTATCGTAAGCAATTAAGGTGCCTGATAGGGCTCAAAAACAAAGTCTGGTAAAGATCAGACTCCTTACCTTGAACAAGATTCGTTGAACGGCCTATTGAACTTGGTAGCATGGTAGGTTTTTGTGGACTTAATTACTTTTTAAGCTAAAAATAGCCGGTCATAAGTATTAACAAATGCGGCTATTGTACATTTTGACGTTGCTAAATTGCTGAGGGCGGACTGGCTCCTCCAGCAAATGATGTAGCACTTTCTCATTTGACTGTACAGATTTGGATGTGGGACAATGGGCAGGTTTGCAAAGCCATTCGAGAACAAGGTAAAAAGAAAACAAAAATTGCATTTGCCAAAAAAAGATAACAACTTTCTCTGACTAGCTCATGTAACCGTTTTGACTTCCTGACTAAGTTGCTTTAGCTGTTATGAGTAGGGGTAATTGTATAGATATTATCATCGAAGTTTCGTTAATATCGATAGTCGATATTTTAGATTATTATTATAAATAAAACTCAACGAATTAATTTACATCTTGCATAATAGGTAATACCAGGGATTCACTGACACATCAACGTCTTGATCAAACATCAAATGTTAAGCACCCAGGAACATGAAATTAAGATGAAGACAAATTAAGAGAAATAGACTAAACACGTGCGTTAGTAAGGAAAGTTGCTATGTTGCATTGCTTAAATAAATGGTTGTTAAATGAATAAAAAACCCTTTTTATCTGTCCACACCACAACTTGTCAGAGTTTGGCTGATACATAACTTTAAAATGCATTCTGGTAAATTTCGACATATTTGTCACTCATATAGATATATACATCGATATTTATATCGATTAAAAATCGATATTTTAGGGATCTAGTTATGAGTGCTTAAGCTTAACAAACATACACGACTTTTTTGTGTAACTTTTGCCCGCAACTTAGTCACGTTGGAAATTAATCTTTATACATGAGGAGAAGCTTAATAAATCTGTTTTTAGGGTTCCGTACCTAAAGTCGGTCTGTCTGTCTGTCGGTCTGTCTGTCTGTCCGTCCGTCCGCCTGTCTGTCAATACCCTTTATCTCGGGAACGCGTGGAGGTATCGAGATGAAATTGAAACCAATATTCAGGTCTACAGTCCCTTGAAGCTGTGAAAAAAATCAAACTTCGGTTGATCGCAAATCGCATCGAAAGAAATAAAAGCGCGGGTCTGAGCAGTGCGGTAAATCAAGAAGAGTGGAAATGTTGTTTTTCAATGAATAAAATTAAATATAAATTCACATAAGTGCGTTGTGTAAAAAAACGCTGTGCTATCGTTAAGATAATGGTTTTATATATTTAAAACAGTAATCGTTGTAATTTTTACTTCATTAGTTTGGACAGACCGCTTATTTGAACTAGAATCATTTATTTCAATGAGAAAATAAGCTTGCAGACTACTGACGTCTAAATCACTTATTTGCTATTGCTAGGTGGGTATTTTGCTAGGTGTAGAAATGAAAAAATAGCCTTCACTTTCCAATTTTCTTTGATCAAGCCAATTTTTCTCCATCGCATTTTGGGCTGTTACATCGCCTTGGAAAAGGCTTTGTTTATAACAGGTATTTATTTCAGAACCATATCTATTGTAGTTTGGGGGTGCTTCTTGTTCAAACACTCAGTTTTTAGTATCCACGTCATTCTAACGTAAAAAACGATACGGCCGTTTATGCCGCAAAAAACGTTATATTTAGACACTCTCAAGGGAATCAAAATTTATAGGATATTTTCCGTTGACCTAGAACTATGAAATTTAGCAAGTAATACCGTCTAATACTACAAGTATAGGGAAAAATCTGAACACTATACATTTGTAATAAAATCATAAACGGAACGCTCGGTGGGCGAGTCCGACTCGCACTTGTCCGGTTTTTTTAATTCTTTTATGGCTCCAGGATGGCTCTGTTCTTTCCCTTCAATGGACAAAACCCTCCTTAGTATTTTATTATGAGCATAGATATAGATATACTTACTCACATCAGTGACTGAGTATTATTCTCTTTATGATTATGTTTAACAAAAGAAAACAAACTTTAAATCAGCAAACGAATTCGTTCGCTGATGGAAATTAAATTTGAAAATCATAGACAGTGTATATTAATGTCCATCTTGAAAATAAAAAAACATTTTCATTTTTAGGGTTTCATACCGAGGGAAGCCAAACGGTCTTAACTTACTAAGTCTCCAGCTCCAATGTATATCTAGCTTGCACAGGACTACACAGCTTTAACTGTAATAGGTAGCTTGCTGAAATCTTCACAGGATACGTGTTACTGGCCTCATTCACAGCAAATCAAGAAATTTGTAGGGACAATATATATAAATAAAGGTTAGGTATATTGCTGTGGGTGCCCACAACCTCAGCAAGAGAAAATAATAATTATCATAAAAATGTCATGTGGCAACATTAAGGTGACAAAAAACAAGACATTTGAATGGTAGCACCTAACAAATAATTTGGCACTCTGAGTATGGAACCCCTTATTTTCAATATTTATTGTTTTACTTTAGACTATGTATAACAATCTGACCACATTTGAAACTTATATGCATCACCGTCTTTAAGATAGAGCTAAAACAATTGAGGGCAAAAATTACAAGTTTTTTGAGGTTTATTTTCTTGGATATTAAGTTTTATTCATTTTCATTATTTGCCATGTAGTGGCTATAGTAACACATATTGTGTGAAAATTTCAACTATCTACCTATTATAGTTGAAGCTGTTGACCCCTGTGACAGACGGACAGAACAGACTGACGACGGCAGCTTAGTAATAGGGTTCTATTTGGCAGGTGTTCTTCAGGTACAGAACCCTGAAAAAACAAGAAAATTGAACCCAAGAAGAGAGTCCCTACAGATATCTTTATATTTTTGTGGGGACACCCCTTGTAGCTAAAAAATGTTTTTTTTGGTCAGGATGTAGTTCATAGGTTATATATACTTATGTATAAATATATATATATATATATATAAATAATCTAATAATTAGATTTCCTTACAAAGAGGGTGCAGAATTTAAAACAATAAATCACTGTCCAGATCGTGGCTTAGATAAATAATACAGATTAAATATAAATTGCTTTAAAATAAATGAACTAAAGCAAAGAGGGATGAGTTAATGAATGATGATGACCTATTGTCCCACTTTGCCATTTAGGAAGCATTTCAGAACGTGCAATCATAGTGCGAAATTTCACTTGTTTATTAGAAAGAGACAGATCTATGTATATAGGAGCAAGAGATAGAAAAATCTGGTTGCACCAATCAGGTGGGCCAGTGAGATTTTCGCATTACTCAGAAGCGTTTCAAAACACTTCCGAGCAACTGACAGGTAACAGTTTGGTTACCTTCGGTTTAACTTGGGTAAATTTTTGAACACTCTAGGATGACATTCGCATGACTCCGAGTTTAATTCACTTGTTTCCAAACGGAACCTTAAAAGATGTTCAAAACATTGAGTACTCATTGTTTTGTGGGGCAAATCACTGAGCATGGTTTCAATCATTAATTTGACCTCATCTAAATTGCACCACAACATCTCAAATGCAATGACATAGCATTGTATTCATTGAGTTGGCAATTTGCATTTATTTAGGACTGTTCTTCATTTGACGAAATTATGGCTCAGGGACAGTGGTTGTTGCATTTAAATTGTGTTTAAAAAAATCATAGCCATAAAAATTATGATGTATGTAAATTACACAATACAATGATGCAAGTTCTTCTTTTTTTTATGTAAGGGATTCTTAATGTATAAAAAACTGAATTTGAATGTAAATTCTGAATGTAGCAAGGCCATCTTCTGCCAGCTGCATCCACTTTTAATTTTGTCACTTTTAACCAGTAGTATGTTGATTCTCCTTGACAAACTTATTTACAATGGACTTCCGGCATGAATGTGGCTAAATAAATCCTACCAGTTAAACAAGTTAAAGGTTAGGGTATGAATGGAAAACAGGGGCCAGGCTTGCAGGTTGTTATGTAAACTTTTTCCTACCCCGTTTATGACGTTTATTTGGATAATTTGTTGCTCTCTTTACATACAAGCGGATCTCACTTTTGTGGTTAATAAAAAACTGATTAATTTGCCCGATTTGTATTACACATTTTATGGTTTGCCAGGTAATGGAGCTTTGTCTATTATCAAGTCTTACTACCTACAAGTTCTTCAATAAAGTTACCCAAGTTCTGAAAAGAGCCCAAATATAACAATTTTTTTTACCTAGTTATTGATTTTTATGAGATAGCCTTTATTTGCACACTTCTCTGAATCTTCAAATTACCAATGAAGTTTAAAAAATTGGTAACTGTCACCTTTAGAGGAAATAAATCTATAAATCTAAAGTAAACATAGACTTGCACACAAATAAAATCCTTCCTACTTAACTGCTTTATGTAGGTAGTTAAGTAACTTATAGTTAGTAAACACCTACAGTCAGGTAAGTTTTGTCACCTGTTTTAGGTCTAGCTAGATAATACTAAGATCTGTAGGTGGTTCCCACTGTTAGCACCACCTGGCAGGTTTCTAAATTACTGTGGCGTTTTGTGTGGGCAAACATCTCAGATTACAGCCTCTAGGTATTTACTTTGAACTTACGCAACTCAGGCAAACTTCTACGCCGCACAAAGCCTAGAAATTACTGCTTTTTAGGCAAAAAACGCATAAAATTTAGCAAGGAGAAGGGAAAAGGATCAACAGATATACATAACGGAGGACACAGCGGCAGCCCAGTATGGACATAGGTTACGAAATACTTAAAAACATGCAACTTTTTAACTTACCATAAAAGTAGTGGGTGCACTCGCAATAAATATCTCGTTTCGTTATATCGAATGAGACCCATTCTCATCTGGATTTCCAGTTTAGTCAATTGTTTAATTCATCACTAGACTTTTTGTTGCCAGGAGCAGGTATAACTTGTTCGATCACTGTTTATTTGTTGACACCGAACGAGGTTAATAGTCTTTTAGCTCTAACATCTGGACTTTACATGACAGAGATTTCACTTTGCACACAATAAGTTGACAACTTGATGCACTTTGAAACTAGCCACAGTCGAATATCAGAGAAACAAGGGTGTAAAGTCAAAATAGAGTCAAAACAACACACAAGGAAGCAAGTGGCTGGTGGACGAAAGAAACCGAATGTAAAACAAAAAAAAATACAAAAGTTCACAACGATACACCAAGGCTCACGACGTAACAGTGTGCGTGCGTGAATGACAGTCGTAGCGTCGATCCGATCCGAGCCGAGCGAGAACGATTTCGGGATACTAGTAGTGTAAAAACGAAAATGCCCGTATTGGTATATTTTCTCTTTATTATTAGGGTTCCATCACGATGCAAAAAGTGGTAAATGAAGTGATTCATATTTTCAAAGTCATAATGATAAATAACTGAGGCGCTGAGCGCAATAGTGGTGTAACACACATTTATCATTTTGACGGTATTTATAGGTAGGTACATATTTTATCATAAAAATTCTCAAAATGATAAATGTGTGTTACAGATGGATATGGGAAGTAAGTCAATATTTGATTTAATAATTTTATTGATCAGTTCATCGGGCCCGCAAGAGTTGCTGTTTTTTGATGTATTTGTTAATTTTATAATTTCTATTTCATCGGTTGGTTTAAGGAACATAAATTTAGAGTTATCAACGTTAGTGTTTTTGAGATAAGTTTTATAATTTTTATTATTACATACGTGAGTTTTAAGTACGTCTATAGAAAAATATTAAATAAGTTACTTATTTCCTTTTCATTTGTGACAGTTTTATCCTGATTATTATTTATTTCCCAATCTTTATTACCAGCTCTCCTTCTATTTTTAGAGTTACCTGTTTGCTGATTTACAATATTCCATATGGTTTTTATTTTACATTTAGAGTTTTAATCATGTTTTAATATGTTTTTGTTTTGCAGACGTGATTGCATTATTTAGATTTTTTTGTTACTTATATTTTAATCTGTGACGTGCAATGCTGACGCATTTGTAAAAGTAAGGTTCTTTTGCGTCTACATGAAATTCGTAGTCCTTTAGATAGCCATTTATTACTTAATTATTTATTATTTGGTTAACTATTGAGTAATGAAGAATCATAGATAGAGTTACATTCGCGTAACTTAATGAGTTAAAATAATCACATCCGATTTTTCATAGTAAACGCTTAGGTTCCGTTTTGAGCAAAAATCACTCGGAGTGATGTGAATTTCACCCCAGAGCGTTGAAAAATTAACACAAGTTAAACCGAAGGTAAACGAACTGTTACCTAACAGTTGCACGGAAGTGTTTTGAAACGCTTCGGAGTAATGTGAAAATCACACTGGGTCACCTGATTGGTGCAACCACAATTTTCTTTCTTCTTCTCCTATATAGATTTGTCTCTTTCTAATAAACGAGTGAAATTTTGCACTATGATCGCACGTTATTGAAAATAAACGAAATATTGTTGGTGTCCCGCAAATAGGGTTATTGATTTCATATTTATTAACCGACTTCAAAAAGGAGGACGTTCTCAATTCGACTGTTTTTTGTTTGTTTTTGTGTATGTTACTCCATAACTCTGGCAAATGTTAACCGATTTAAAAAAAATTGTTTGGGAGGGTTTAGTTTCAGGTAAGTCCCATTTTAGTTTGGTTGTGATTTGATCATGGACTTCAGAGATAAGCACCAGAAATCCTCAACGGATGACGGCACTCACTCGATATTGCGGCAAATAGCATTATGTTAACCGATTTCATATGGTATAGTATGCTTCCAGGTAGGTCCCATTTTAATTTGGTCGTGATCTGATGATGGTCTTCAGAGATATGCAGTGGAACTCCTCAATGGATGGCAGCATACCACCGATATTGCGGCAACACTTTGTACCAGGATACAGATTGCAGGATGTTACTTGTAAATTGACATAATCCACCTGACCTTTTCGACCTTGGCCTCATCACCTTAGAACTCCTGAATGGATGAAAGCACATAACACGAGATTTCGGCAATTACTTTGTGTGAGTGTGCTGATTCCAGGGTATTACTTGAAAATTGACAATATGCCCACTGACCTTCGATCCTGGCCACATCACCATAGAACTCCTGAACGAATGACAGGACATAACTCTAAATGGCGGCAATCCCCATAATAAATAAAACAAAAACCAATAGGAGAGCGCCGACTTCTAGAGAACATGTGTTTCAGGAAGAAAGAAGTCGGCAAATGTTAATTTGGTACCATCGGTCCGTAAATAATTATTTTAAACTTTTTAGTGAATGGCTGCTATAATATTTGAAGTCAGTTGTTATTTTTTTTTCTAAAAGTTTGTTAATTATAAATAACCACTTAGGGTTGAAATCATTGCTACGCGTTGATTAAATTAAAAATCCTCTTTTCTAGGGAAAATAAGTGTTTGTTATCAAATCTATGAGCAGTAATATAATAACCTTAATAATTTAGGTGATAAGGTATATTATTAAAAAACAACCAAAATTCCAAATAAAGTCTACTTTTGAAGAGACAATAATGTTCTCAATTTGTAAAAAATCTGGAATCCAGTATTTGCTGGTAACACTAGTGTCATCTGTCTCTCACCCTGGCTCAAAAGGACACCGAATCCAGGGCCGTAAAACACATTAAAAAAAAAAAAAACTGTCTCTCACCTCCTATACGTAAACGCATGCATGCACACAGAGAACGTCGCTTACTGATTGGCCACCCACCACCACACCGCTGTCGGATCGGTAGACTAGCCTCAAGTAGCCTCCACCGCCCGCGCACCAACGTCCTTGCGGCCACCGACCGCTCTGTGCTGCAGCCTGCCGCTGGGATGCTGGCGTGATTACAAAAGCCTGTTGATTTCGGCCAGGTACTTTGACCAGCCGCTCGGGCTTTTAAAGTAGACATCCTCACTTTAATCCCCAGAGCGTTTCGGTCAGTCAAGGGGACGAAACCAACACGCAATTAAAGTCAGCGTTTTATAATACTGCCACTACAAAACCCTGAGAGGCAGGTGTATGCCACTGCAATGGGAGGTTCTATTGAAAGAAAACAAAACCAATATTTCTGCAGTTTTATGAATTTAATGTAAGATATTAACTAAAGTCTACATAAATTAATAATAAAAAGATAATTTTGCACTTTTATATAAAAAAAAAGACAAATCTACTACCAAACATACGAATGTAATTATTTTAGTTTTCACTTTTTTGCACTAGGCTGTCCTAAATGAATATTTAGGCTTATACTATGAGGCCTTGTGGCTGTTTCTTCATTAGAAAGGCGTCTGAATAAATTCGATTTCCACCTTTCATACATCTTTGAACTCATCTTCCATTAGAGGTCGGTTGAACTCTTTATCTTTTTTACTCCATGAAAAATCTTTAGGGTTCCGTAGTCCGACAAGGAATCCTTATAGTTTCGCTATGTCCGTCTGTCCAATATAATATAATTTGGTGGTGTGGATCGTTATTGGGTAGTATGGGTAGTGCCGGGAAAAGTGTCGTAGACAAAAGCTAAAATCCGGTGACGGGTGCATTAAAATATTCCAATAAAATATACATAACGTATAAATACAAACACGTGCTAATAATAACATTTTAGAACAAAGTAATAAACAGCACGCTATCTCTGTCACGCGTATGGTATTTCATATCCGCAGAACGTTTTCGAACGTGTTGAATTAATTACATCCTTATCGCAACTGTATAAGAGTTTTAAGATCTGCTAATCGACTCTTGCTAAATGCATAAAATTTTTCGTAACGCTCTGGGTTTAAGAGTAAACATACCTGAATTCCGTGTTAAAGACAAACTCACGTTGGCGGAGACACTCGAGCTTTTGTAGTTGGAGTAAACTGACTGATCAACTCTAATAGCCTGTTGGTTTGGGCCATAATGTTGGCCCAAACGCCCTGGGGATTAAAGTGAGCGTGTCTAATTTAAAAGCTCGAGTGGTTGGGCCAATTACCTGGCCGAAATCAACAGGCTTTTGTAATCATGCGGGCCGCTGGGCTTGTGAAGGTACGATTCAACCATCACAAAGGCCAATGAGCCAACCAATAAACGCCTTTATTAAAAGGTGATAAAGTCTCAGCATTGGGTTAATTGTGATGGTCCCTAATACTTGAGTACTTTTACGAACTCTACCTGCTGTGTTATATGGAAGAAAAATACAAAAGTCTACTTTTTGCCCGTACCGCAATAACAATAATAGCGAAAAATGCGTCAGTCAGTGGAAATGTTTTTGATTGTAGATACGCAAGCTTACAAACATTCCCATTTTTATAACGAATAGGTAAGCTTTTATCCATTGACTTTATCCTAATAAAGGATGTATTAGTATGTACATCACTCTACGGCTTTTATTCTACTAAGGAACTCAAAATATGTCGTTCCGGGGTCCCAGTGTACCTACCTAATCCTGTAACTAAGCCAAGGGCATAGCGTAGGCCTGGCCCACCCCAGAATCCTTCAGGTCACAATAGAATACTTAGTTAAAATATAGGTACTTAATTTAATAAAATAAAACTGAGATGATAGAATACCTAGCTATTAACTGTAACATTTGCATTACCTACATTAAATTTAAAATGTTAATTGCACTTAACCACCTCCACCACTTTTTAGGGTTCCGTAGTCCGACAAGGAACCCTTATAGTTTCGTTATGTCCGTCTGTTCGTCTGTCCGCGGCGACTATTAGTACTGGAAAGCTGTAATTTGGCATGGATATAAATATTAATCACGCCGACAAAATGGTAAAATAAAATCTCGAAATTTTTTTTATGGTACCTCTCGTGCACGTTAACTGGGGATAAATTTTTTTTCTCGTTTATCCCATAGTGTGGGGTATCGTTGGATAGGTCGTTTAAAAACATTGTGGGTGTGTCAAAACCATTTTTCGATTTAGGGATCCGTTAGCGAAATATTAAGCTTTAAAGTGAAAATTTTAATTAGAGTGGAGCGTCCCCCCCCCTGCCGGCTAAGCGGTTGCTTATAGAAATGTGAAAAATTCACAGAAGTAGTATATATAATGAATTTAAAAGGAAAACTATCACAGCTAAGTAGGCTTTACAGGTTTACGAGTACAGGTCGCACCAAACTTTTGGTCCCCTATAATGTATGGGAGCAGAAGTTTGGTGCGGGCTGTATTAGTAGACCAACTTATATGATTGCGCGTGGCCCGACACGCACTTGGCCGGTTTTGTTGTCTATCGCTATCATCGGTCTGTGGTCGGTTGGCAGCGGTGGTTTAAAATCTGGCCCACACAAAAAAAAACATTGCTACACCCTTGGCTTGAGGCTTGAACTCAGCTGCATAGGCCCAGCCAGCAGCACAGATATCTTTTCTGTGCCCAGCAGCCACCCTTTCTGAGGCAGACAGACATACGAACAACAACCTTCGCCATGTCTTAAGAGTATGGCATACCCTAGGAAAAAATGTTATTACCCGTCCAACATAAAAAGGCCAATGTCAAATACTTTATGAACTTTTGATAGAGGCGATTATTGGTTAGCTAATTGACCAATTTGTCTAGGACGCGTAATCCTAATAATTACGCGCGATACAGCAGATCGGAGGGTTTTTAGCTAATACTGAAATATTTTGTAGGGAAAAAAATACTGGATGAAGTTGAAAACCTTTATATTTCTATTACCTATTTTATGAAAAGAAAAACAAGTTGATCTCTTAAATGCGTTCTTGAAAAGAACGTTTGAAAACAAAAAAACGAGGGTGGAAAACATATTTTTTTGACCAAAGTATAAATCTTAGTACATTGTTTATAAGTAGATCAAAAGATTAATAAATCAAATCAATTTTTTCCAATATTAAGAAAGTCCTACTTTCGTCAAAAGAACCCTCTTTTCTATGGGACGCACTATAAGTTTCCGGAATGAATATGAAAAAATACTATTAAAGGTACAAAATTAATTTATTGTTTTTCAAAATAATCTCCCTTGGCGTCTATGCACTTTTTCATTCGATCAAACCAGTTTTGAAAACTTTTGTGCCACTCCCCTGTGGTGACCTCTGAAACGTGTTTTTCATACTCCTCGACAGCCTCTTCTGGTGATGAAAATCGTTGACCGCGTAATTGGTTCTTAATTTTTGGGAACAGAAAAAAGTCACAAGGTGCCAGGTCGGGACTGTATGCAGGATGACTCATGAGTTCTACATTTTTCGTCTTCAAAAAGTCGTTTGTCTGTCTGGCCGTGTGAGAACTAGCATTGTCGTGGTGCAGGATGATACGGCGTTTACGGTTATTTTTACGGAGTTCGTCAATAACTTCCGGCAAACAAATGGTCGTGTACCAGTCACTATTCACGGTACGACGATTCTCTAAAGCAACAGTAGCCACGTGTCCAGTTTTATTAAAAAAAGAAGCAATCATCCGCTTAGATGCACTTTTCACGCGCGCCACTTTGGTTGGTTTCGGCTCATCTTGAAAGACCCATACGCTCGATTGCTGCTTTGTTTTGGGATCGTAGCAATACATCCATGTTTCGTCACCTGTTACTATGTCCCACACCAAATTTGACGCACCTTCGTTGAATCTGGTAAGCATGGCACTGCACCAAGTGACGCGGTCCGTTTTTTGAGCCTCGGTCAAGTTGTGTGGGATCCACCGCGAGCACAGCTTTCTCACACCCAAATGTTTGTGTAGGATTGATTGTATTTGACTCATGCCTATTTCTAAGGATGCGCGAATTTCATGGTAGGTCACATGCCTGTCTGTTTCAATCATACGGCGCACAGCATCGATGTTTTTGTTGGTCACAGCGGTGGACGGCCGACCATCGCGAGATTCGTCACTGAGATTGATACGACCACGCTTGAATTCTGCAAACCAGCTATAAACAGTCGTCTTGCATGGTGCTTCATTGCCAAAAGCTGTTTCAAGCCGAGCGATGCTCTGTTGAGCTGTCAAATTACACTTAAAATCGTAGAAAATCATACTACGAAAATTTTCCCGAGTTAAATCCATGTTGATGCAGACACACAATTTTTTTAATGGCGCCACAAGGTAAAAACAAAAGACAGTCAGATGAAACAAACTGCATTCTACAGCCAAAGAGTTCTATTTTCAAATGTTGCAATAAATTTTTAAATATTGTTTATGTAAGTGGCCAGTTCCGGAAACTTTTAGTGTTACCTATGTATAATACATCTACTTCTGCTACTATTGTTATTTTATTACTTATGACTCTCTACGCTATCTTTATATTTATAATATATTTATGGATATATATGTACAAGTACGTATAATATATATTAGTTTATTATGTATTTCTTCGTATTTAAGTACTAGTATATTATTAAATTAAATTGTTATTTATTTTATGTACACCACCTTCATGTTTTGTCTCCTTGACCTCATTTCCACCCAAAGGTTGTCTGGAAGAAATCGCTTTAAGCGATAAGGCCGCCAATTGTAAACTACTGTGTATTGTTTTTTACTGTAAGTTTTCTTTTCAAATGGTGCACATTAAAGAGTATTTGTCTTGTCTTGTCTTGTCCTCGGAAATCTCGCTTTTTTCATATTCTAGGGTCAGGCAGGTACAGCCTTAAGCCGCGATTACACCATCCGATTTATCGGCATCCTAACTAGGAAAGGACAGTGTAATCGCGTTTAGGACGGTCTGTTTCTTCGCGTGTCCTAATTAGGATCCTAGTTAGGATGCCGATAAATCGGATGGTGTAATCGCGGCTTTATATATGTGTGTATGACATTCTTAGACTATTGTACAATAATAAATTAAAAGTTAATGTGTTCATTACCCAAAGGTCAGGTGAAAAATATCGCGTCTAGTGATAAGCCTACGTTTATGTAAAAAAAGAATTTTTGTGGTTTATTAATTTTAGTTTACTGATGCATGCACATCAGAGATATAAAGCTCTGCATTCTTCTAAGAAGCTGTCCGATTCATATTGTTTGCGAAGTTTGATCCCCCCGTCCCTTGGGGATTTACCAGAACATGTTTTATAAACTACAACAGGGCTGGATTTAGGGGAAAGCAACCGGGGCTGTTGTAGCCCAGGGTTTTCTATACAAGGGTACCCTCCTCAAGTTTTAATATTTACACAAACAGTTTCTTTGAATAAACAAATCATTGCAATAAGGTATTGCGACACTAAGTATACCTACTCGCATACAAATTTAATAAGCACAAATTGCTACAAGAGAATTTTCTCACGATGGTTTTTGTCTTTCTTTCTATTCATATTGGTTTCGTCCATATGAGAGAACTGTGGTTAGCATAAAACATAAATTAAATACAACAAAAAATTATTTGGTTTTCAGCCTCGCAAACTTAGTATAATGTAGGTTCTATGTTTATTTAGTAATGAAAAATACTCACAAGCTACAAGGGAGCCCGGGGGCCTCCACTGAATACGGCTCTGCGTTAATGACCATTACCTAAAACTAAAGCGTGCATATTACGTACCTAAATATACCTATATTTATATATGTATATATTTACCTTTTATAAACTTCCACGTAGTATGAATGACGTAAGCACGCCACTAGTGCATAAAGCCAGCTGAGATAAAAACTGATTAGATTACTATGTAATATTATCTATTTTATTAGGTCAATAACAACTGCATCACGGAAGTGATTGCAGCAATAACCGTTTTTGTTTTTTAGTTTCATTGTAAACTATGTTCTATAATAAAAATATGAATTTCAGTGTAAATGTGAGGGGTATGAAAAAAAAGTCGGACTCGCCCACGGAGGGTTCCGTTAAAGACTATATTTTTTATGATTTAATTACAAATGTAGAATTTTAAAATTCTTCCCTATACTTGTAGTATAAGACGGTATTACTTGCCAAATTTCATAGTTCTATCAGGGAAAATTTCAGCTGTCTAACTAATCTAACTATCAACAGCCTGGTGACAGACGGATAGCGGAGTCTTAGTAATAGGGTCCC
Organism: Ypsolopha scabrella; assembly: GCA_910592155.1. Classification (NCBI taxonomy): domain Eukaryota; kingdom Metazoa; phylum Arthropoda; class Insecta; order Lepidoptera; family Ypsolophidae; genus Ypsolopha; species Ypsolopha scabrella. The sequence goes on from OU342982.1 coordinate 13,514,509, forward strand.
AATGGTTAGTAACCTCCTTTGGGTACGGAACCCTAAAAACTATTTGTGGATATATCAATGCTGTGTAAAAGAGCACCTGAATCGAATCGATTGTATGGAATCCTTGGTAGTTTTGGGATCAATTCATGGCCTCCATGCCGCCCCTCCACTCGTATCCGCCAATGGTCCGTTAAAAGATACCAGCCTCCTGATTCTGTATCGTAAAATCAGTTGCCAACCGAGTGCCTATCATCGAAAACATATACTATCGAATTCCGCTCATCTAATGATACGTTCGCACTTGAAATGACGTCACAATCAATAAATATGTCAATACCTATTGAAGGTTATTTTGGAAGTTATTTTTTTATCTGTTTTTGGTGATAGCAACCATAGTTGGCAACCTCAGGACTCAAGACTCAGGGCTAGAAACAGAAACGGCCGCACCTTGGAAATATGGTTTTGGTCACCATCAGACGTTTATCGGTCAGTAGATAATAGTAGCAAAAATTCAAGAGGGTTTATAACGATTTTGTCTCTTTCAAATTCATGTTAAACCGTGAAACTGTCATAATGAAATTTTGAAAAAAAATCGTTTTTGATCTTAATATTTCGGTCGTTCGATTACTTGCATTTACCTGCATACGATAAAATCACAAAGATGTAGTATGATTTAAATATCGTAGGTTCTGCACAATTTCAACTAATACCAAAATAAACGTCGTTAAAAATTGTTACCTATGTTAAAAATCCATCCCTCTAATTCCAGAATAATAAATAAAAACACCGGGAAATGGCAAGTTTTCCGGTTCCACTGAGTAGGATGGACAAGTGTTTTACATGAAAGCGTTAGAGCAGCAGGGCTGATTTCTCCGAAAAACCTCGCCTTAATCATAAAATGAGTCATCGGGCCTTGTGTCTTATCTGTTACCATATCTTACATATGAATTTGCATTCATCAATCAAAGCTAGCATAATCTTGAAATCTAATATTTCCCAATTAGCCGATTTTTGCGTGGCGCCATTGGCCTTGCTCGTGATTTACAATGCATCAGCTTTCGATACCTGATTTATTGTTGACAGCAGCCGTGAAAACCTAGCCAAATGTGGCTGACGAGGTACGTCTGAATCAGTTAATTTATTAGTAGATTTTCTCACGACAAGTAGGTTAATCCTACTATTCAGTGGCGGATTTATTTACCTACACATTTCCATGTAAAGACTGTCGAAATTTATTGCCGTAGTAGTTTTTTGCACTTTAAAATATTTACAAAGTAATAATAATAATAAACACTTTATTGCACAAAATAAACACAGATAAATACAATTTAAATTCAGAAAACAGAGGGCAAAGGCGGACTTATTTCTAAAAGAAATTTCTTCCAGTCAACCATAAAATACAGAGATGAAAAAAAATATTTACACATTGGCTTAATTGATTTTCAGTGCAAAAGAATAGATAGATACCTATAATATTATATAAAGCCTACATAAACTTATTAACCTAACAGTATACCTACACCCCAAAAACTAAACTTACAGTACAAAAAATATGTACATACAGGTACATTTAAATGTGACACACTACATGAATACTTACAATAAATACATATTAGTAGCTAGGACTGCCGAGAAGATAAAAAGTGCTTCTTCAAGTTGAATTTGAAAGAAGCAATTGAGGGAAGACTTCTAAGAAAGTGTGGAAGATCATTCCAAAGTCGGTACATACACAATCTTAATATAATCCATCCATCCATCAGCCTGTTTCGTCCACTGCTGGGCATAGGCCTTTCCAGGATTTCGCCACTCTTGGCGGTCCTCCTGGAAGAAATGCCCATACTCACGCTGGGCAGGCGGGTTGGTGAGCGCGGTGCCGAACCCCTTGCACCAGTTAATATAATGCTCTTTACATACTGTGAGAAAGCGTAGATGGAACTAGGATGAAGCGGGTTCGCCCAGAAACTGGGAGAGTAACATCAAGTGAGGTGGTAATCGCAGTCTTTCCAGGGACTTCTGCAAAAATCTACGGAAGTTAGTAATAGATGAATGACTGATACCAAGAAACTGCCTGTAAACATTCGCCCGATTTTGTCAAAGTCTTTACCTACTTCGTTTTCGTTATTTAAGATTTAGCCTAAGATTTTGTGCTTGTATACAGTGTAGCCTGATTTTTTTTTTGTTATTTGAATCTTCATTTCATATACAAACGAGTACGTGAGTAACTACTGATTTTTAGGGTTCCGTACCCGAAGGGTGCCAAACGGGACCCTATTAGGTACTAATCCTCCGCTGTCTGTCTGTCCGTCCGTCTGTCACAGGGGTCTACAGCTTCTGCCATAGGCCATAGGTAGCCAGTTGAAATTTTCAGAGAAAACGTATTACCTTTAGTTACGAAGAAAAATTTAAAAAATATGAAAAACAAAGGGGTCTTCATACAAGAAACCTTGAAAAAAATGTAATATTTTTCAAGGTTATTTGTTTCAGCTCTATTCTATCTTAAAGACGGAAACATACACAAGTTTCATACAAAACGCATCAAATCGCTTGTTACGCTGCCCTGAAATCAGCCGATTGCACCAAAAAGTAACAGTTTTGCAAGTTAGAATTGACGATGTACGTAATCACAACAAATCGTAACATTTCCACCATACTTTGCCAATTTCTGTTAAATCACATAAGAAAGAATGTAGGTAATGTTTTGGTGTGGACCTCGTTATGTTCTGTGGTTAGATTGCTATACATAAAATAACAAATAATAAAAATTTGGGTTCGTACATACTCAAAAGAAGCCATATTATTTGACAGGCGCTATCATTTTAACGCCTTGATGTTGCTATGGTATCTATATTGTTGTTATTATCATTTTTTTAGGATTCCTTACCCGTTTTGTGTGGTGGTATAGAACCCTCTGTGCGCGAGTCTGACTCGCACTTGGCCAAATTATTTGTTTTACTAGCTGCTTTGTGATACAAAAAAAATACACAATTACAAATCGCACTAGTGTTTAAAGTTTTTGTCTTTCTCTGTGTTCGTCTGTATGTATGAAAAACACATCGAAATTACTGAACAGATTTTAATGTGCCTACCACTATTTTACAGGCAAGAAATTTAAACTTTAAATCATCACATTAAGGTATCAAGAACCATAGCATGGAGAAGAATTGTATTATTAAATTATGATGATTAAAAGCAAAAGCTGGTATTTACTTAAGGCGCATGCCTTCGCTAAATTAGCAACTCGATAAGTGTCAGTACAAAAATCGACGGAAACGACATTGAAATAACATTCATATCAGCGTGTATTACAAAGTGGCTGTTACGACGATCGCTGCGTCTCCGGATAGCGCAAAAAAGGAGAAAATTATACTTGAAATTTTTTGACAATAGTTTTGTAGATCTATAAATTGTCTTTGGTATAGTGAAAGAATCATCAAAATCGCTACAGGCATTCGGAAGTAGTAAGAAAATTCTTGCGTAAATCATACGAAACTCTCGATAACTTTCGATTTGTTTTTATTAAAAGTAAAGACATCGAATTTTTATTAAAATTTTAATTTATTTTTATTATGTTATGCCTATTATGTTTTTTTTTAGTCTTTGGGCCATCCGCGTAGGAGTAAGCATTCAAATATAGATCTAAATTGCAGTTCGAGTATAATATGAACACATACATTCTACAAATCGCCACAGTTACAATTCACGTGGGCTGACCCAGACAGGCTGCCACTTTATCTCAACACAGGTTTGTGCTCAAGCTGTGCCCCTTTTTGTCACAACAATCCCTTTTGTGTCTGCACTTTTATCTGTACCAGGACCTCACTCGGCCAATCCCAGAAGATCTTCTCCTCCTCCCTTGCATCATAAATTCAATGAGCCCAGCGGGGGTTTCGGTGTGTTGGTATAAGACCAAGTCAAAATGTGCTACATATTCTTTCTTCAGTGTGGTCGCTGGTCTTATGGGTGATAAAAAATCCACCTACATAGCCGAGTATCGTAATTTTGTTTGACAACATGAGATTTTTGCCTCAATTTGCAGTGCGGTTACACGACCCATCATAATTTTTTGTAGGTAACTTGGAAACTTTCAAATTGAAGCTTAATTTGCATAACTTTGGGTCATGTTTTGGATATATAAGGAGACTTGAATTTATACAGCCAAATTCTTAATAAGTGCTCAGTAAAAAGGTTGGATGACCTTTTTTGTGAAATTCGTAAATTCTTTTCCTGTTCCTTACAAACGCAAGCCCAGCCCCAAGTCAATTACTACGGGACTTCAAGATTTTATTTTGCGGAATTAGCAACAAGTGTTATTGATCCGTGTTACAGATCACTTACCAAGCCTCCAGTATGAGTTAGGCTGCATAAATAAAAGTCACCGTATATCCTAGCTAGGAAACAGCTATATTATATATTTTTGGCACATAATAGTCATAATAATACCACTTATATGTAAATAATGATATTTGTATTTGTATAAAATAAATTAATTTACATTACAATCGATTTGAAACGCGCTGTAACTACACAAATATTGTAATCAAATTAAAGAAGCTTAGCACGAGTTTCACTAACGAGTACCTACATGTTTGCCTTGAGATAATTTGATATGTCTGGCTGGACGCATCGGCTTACATTTACTCGATAATCTTGCGGCAGTTCAACATGGTACCTAGGTCATCTTCTAGCGAATAATACTTGGAAATACTTAGGTAAGTGTACTCTTTTACATTTCGTAAAATAATAATCGCTATCCAGAGGAAAATTATATAAATCATGTTTGCTAAGTTTCTTGCCCTTCTTCTTAGCAATACTAATCGAATGGTGCGGATGGTTAGGCATTATGTATATTAACATTTTTATTCCTATATTTCTCTATTTTATGCAGGTGTATAACTTTATTACATTTTAGTAGCCCAACCTTAATATTTTTTGGATGTATTTCCCGTATTTATTTATCAACTTGTTTGTTCGTTGCATCATTTACATATAATATTTTTATTCCTAGATTTCTCTATTTTATGCAGGTGTATAATTACATTTTAAGCCCAACCTTTTTTTTGTATGTATTTCCCTTATTAGTATATTATATATATTTTTTTTATTCTAAAGATATATATTGAAAAGATTAACTTTGACTTGTGGAAAGTATATAGGTACATTATGTATCTATTTTACAAAATAAATATTTTGATTTTGAGGTTGGATCGCAGAAATCGTTTTTAGTGACACATCTATGTACAAAATAATGTATTAAAAACTCTGTATGGTTACATTTCTTAAAAAAGTGAGATAAAACGAAAAATATAGTTCTCATCTGCAAAGCCAATACAAGAAATAGAAAAAAAAACATCGTGAGCCCTAACATCTTTATGCAATTTGTACTTACTGTATGTTTGTGTATTGTTAGTTAAAAATATGTATACGGTGAGTAATTTATTCTAAAAAACAATTAGTGTATAGTGGAGACCACATCAAGCTACACACTTGCAGTACGATATTAGCCCCTACAGAGAAGAATATAAGATAGGTACAAAGTCAGAAGTGTCTAACTTGATGCGGTCTCCACTGTACAACATTAAAAACTTGTGGAGGCCCCTCTTGTGTTGCTTCAGCCCCGTTTCCATCCATCCATCCATCAGCCCGTGTTCGTCCACTGCTGGACATAGGCCTTTCCCAAATTTCGCCACTCATGTCGGTCCTCCAGATTTACTTTTCTTCTACTTTTCTTTACCACAATGATGTAATGTTAATTAATTACAATAGACTATTATTTTAATTTATACTTTCCTTGACGGTCCATGTTTTGTTTAATTAGGTAATATGTGAAACTAGGATATTGAAAAAATCTCGTTGTCGGGGAACTGTTTAAATAATTTGAGCAAGTGCGAGTCGTACTCGCGCACAGAGGGTTCCGTACCACCACACAAAACAACAGCAATATATAGGTAGAATAGATGCCATAACAACATCGAGGCGTCAGTAGAAAGGCGCTAAAAAGATAGCGCCTGTTAAATAATTCGGAATAATTTGAGTAAGGAACCCACATTTTTATAATTTGTTCTTTTACTTCAGAGTGTTCCTATAACAATTTAACAATCTAACCAAATTTGAAACTTGCGTTAAGATAAAGCTGAAACAAATAACCTTGGAAAATATGTAATTTTTTATATGATATATGGCGGCCCCGTTTGTTTTTTTTGTCGTGGTAGAATACGTATTCTCTGAACATTTCAACTGGGTACCTATTACGGCTGTTGCTGTAACAGACAGACAGACAGTGGAGGCTTAGTAATAGGGACCTGATTGACACCCTTCGGGTACGGAACCCTAAAAAACAACCAAATTAAGTAGGAACTTCACTTGTTTTACCTCTTGTTACGAAGTTTCAAGATTCTAGATATTTAGACAGACTTTGTTATTGATACGCTAAACAGTATTCAAATACGTTTGAAGTCTTATATATTTTATTATACTTATTTATATATATTATATATTTCTATTCATTTCTGTGATACACAAACATGCAATGACTTGCGCAGGCCGAAGGCGAATGATTTTTAGAAATGTAAGCCTTTATTAGTCTGAATTCATAACATATGTTTACAAAGTTGAAGTTATGATTAGTAAAATAAATATCATCTCATCACACGGTTTTATCATAGGATAAACGAGGTTGTGTTAGAAATAAACCTTGTAAAAATATTGCCAAACCGAGTGCCTATCCTCGAATACATACATATCTGCTTATCTAAGGATACGTTCGCACTTGACATGACGTTACACACAATTCGTAAGTAGTTCAGTACCCATTGAAGGTTATTTTGGAAGTTAATTTTTCAATAGTTTTTTGGTTAATAGCAACCATAGATGGCAACCGACACTGAGTTACATAATAGACCCGCAGAATAGCAAAACGCCATCGGGGATATAGGTCGCGATGGTTTTTTTATAAATACAAGGTGACTTTCGTTTATATAGCTAAATTCATACCGGAGACTCGGTAAGTGGTCAGGACCAAGGTACAGTGACCTTGTTTTCGATATACGAAAAATATTGATTTATCCCTCCTTTCGTTCAAGAACAACCTTGAGTCAATTAGTATAGGAAGTCTGAAAATATTTTGCGTATTTCACAGAAAGGGTAATTTAAACCTTGGTCCTGACCACTTACCGACTATCCAGTATGAATGTGGCTATATCAACGAACGTTACTTTTTATATAGTATATGTAAGAAATAAGTAGAATAATATTTATGTAGTTTAGGTAGCATTTAGGTAGGTATTTACTTCTCTCGATTACGGAAGTACAAACAAACGCAATATGCTGCACAAACACGCATGATCTCACCTCGTTGCACATCTTCACTCTTATCTTCAGCGTCATGTTGCCATTATATTAATTTGTTATTCATCAGCTACACGAATATTCATAGTGATAATATATTATTGTATATTATATAAATTAAAATTACGTGGAGATGTTGAAATGTCTGTATGACTCCGCTACGATGTCCGTCCAAGTACAGGGTGTACAAACAAGACCGATACATCTTCAGCGTGGCGTGAGACAGGGAGATGTTATTTCCCCAAAACTGTTTACCGCCGCGCTGGAGGACGTCTTTAAAACACTAGACGAGGCATAAACGTAAACGGAGAGTACATTTCACATCTTCGCTTTGCCGATGACATCGTGATAATGGCGGAATCGCTGCAGGAACTGGAGGAAATAGTGCGCGGCCTTAGCGATTCTTCGAGACGAGTGGGCCTGCGGATGAATTTGGATAAGACTCTAAGGTCATGTCCAACTGTCACGTCATCCAAGGGCCACTTGTCAGCACCGAAATTGTTTAAAAATATGTTTATGAATAAATATGTATACCGACATGAGTGGCGAAATTTGGGAAAGGCCTATGTCCAGCAGTGGACGAACACGGGCTGATGGATGGATTAAAATATATACATATATGTATATGCAAAGGGGTAGGTAGGGACCACAGAGCTCCATCTATACTAACCAACCTAGTGTCAACTCCGTTGTGCCTGTTACGTTAAATATTTTTTTTAATTTTAAGTGCAATGTGTTATTACGTTATTAGTATATAACTGAGGCCAAAACTATTTTATTTTATTTTTTGTCTGTTTGTCTGGCTTTTAACTCGAGAACCACTCAACGGATTTGGACCTTTTTAGTTACTTTTCGTATTGACCCTGGTCAACACATAGGCTATAAGAAGAGTGTTGACAAAATAACGCCCAAGCCGAAAACGGGGTAGAGATTGACGCAGTTGGAGCCGCAAGCAAAGGCTAATCTGGTATAATCCCGACGTTTCGATCGCTTCTGCGCAGCTTATCTAAGGATACGTTCGCACTTGAAATGACGTCAAAATTCGTAAATAGTTCAATACTCATTGAAGGTTATTTTGTGAGTTAATTCTGTATCTGTTTTTGGTGTATAGAAACCATAGTTGGCAACCGATTCAATAGGCCCGAGGTATTCTATCTCACTAATAGCCCGGGAGGTACCGTTGCAAATACAAAAGTCATAGTAAGTCGGCTGATATTGACATCGATCGTAGATCTCACATGACTGATACCGATATCTACCGTCAGCTGCTCACGTTGCGGTGGGTGTGGGTGTTTGCGAAAGTGGTAAAAAAAGTAATAGTACGCCGGCTGAAACTTTTCTCACAGATAGTTGACATCATACTGAGCTGAAAAAAAATCGTCAGTTGACGCACCCGCGGTGGGTCTGGATGGGAGAGGTTTCGAAAGTGGTAAATAAAAAACGTATCATAATAATCCAAGTCATATAGTTGTTGCAACTCTTTGGCCTTGGTTCTAATAATGATATTGTTAATTTCAGGTAATTTTAATAAGAAACAAACTTTTATATTTACTTCGGTACAAATAATTTATCGGTTTTTTTAACTGAACTTTGAGACAGTCAGTTTGGCCAGTAAGAAACCTCTTCATTATATTGTTTGACTATCCAATCTTCGTAACACTTTTCTTTTAGTTGCTAATTGGGACAATTGTCATGATTAAATATTGCGTCACTATACTTCCAGTCATTAAATCCACCTTTAGCAAACAACGCTGTTCCTCCTTATAATTTTGACTCGCGCATTTTCGAATTATCAAATTTTACTCTATAAATAAATGGTACTTGCGACGGTAAGCTCAGCACCCCCTCGGTCCTTGCGCCCTAGGCTCTATTCTAATCAGCCTATGGGTAAATCAGGCCCTGGCGGTGGGTCTGGATGGGAGAGGTTGCGAAAGTGGTAAAAAAATAACGAGCGAATCCACTATGCAGCTGACGATTTTTTTTCAGTTCAGTATGATGTCAACTATCTGTGAGAAATGTTTCATCCGGCGTACTATTACTTTTTTTACCACTTTCGCAGCCTCTCAGATCCACACCCACCGCGGGTGGGTCAGCTGACGCTTGGTTCTATTGTTAGCCATTCCAGATCTATTGAAAAAGATGGAAATCAATCGGCGTAAAATCACTACCTAAAATGCATCGCTACCGCCGATAAGTTCGTTTGGCTGTGTTGAAGTGCGTGTGCGCGTAACCTCGGGAGCGCTACAAAACGAGCCACACACGCAAAACGTGCTTATCAGAAAGGACTTCGTAAGACAGAATATCTATACCTGTCCAAGTCAATAAGATCTATGAGCCAACCAGTAATCGCCTCTATCAAAAGCCAATAAAGCCTTTGCATGGCTTCATATTGTTGGACGGGTAATATGTATCGCCGTATGCGATTCAATCTCTTAAGTTATCAATTTACCCAACATACTACCTAATATCGTAATATGCATACCCGTAGATCGTATGTACATAAGTATCAATCAAAAATGCATTATACCTACCAGCCTGTCTGTTGCACCTTGGCATCTTAACACAAATAACTTTAACCATTACCGTCCAATACGAGTATGGTAGGCATAGAGTTTGTAAAAACTCATATCTACCGTGTGGGAAAGCTCTTACATGCCAGACTTCTAAATTCAATATCCATCGCTAAAGCCTTCAAAAGCGTCGTGATTGGGCACAAATGACGTGTGATGTCATTTCTAGCCAATCAAGGCGCGTTTGAAGGCGATTGTGACGGTTGTCGAAGTTAGACAATAAGGCCTGGACGGCTATTCCGGCATTATTTTTCACTCGCAATATCAGTCATTTGATATTTGTTTTAAGTTCAGATAAATGCCATGAGGGGCAAATTAGAGTGACTAAACCACATCAAATAGAAGCTATAGGATATAAGGAATGCTCTCTATAAGTTTTCAAAACAAAAAATCAACACACATCCTTACAATATCCTTTTTAAGATCACCCACAATCGAAGCGAGATTTTTAAAACGATCTAAAAATGTATAATAGATAAATCGGGTTATAACGGTTGAGAAGGCAAATTTGATAGACCGAGAATAACCCTCCTGGATCCTCGTCTAAAGTTTAAACTCTAAACGGTCGGCGGCGGTCAAGAAAGCGGTCTGTAGAATTTGATATCATTTCTGCAATTTCCTACGGATATGCATTTGAGCAACTTCGTCACTTGATTGCAAGTTTCAGTGAATCCAAGTGAGAGTCGCTTTGAATGAAAAAAGGGTTCAGTTTTTTGTAGCTTCATCATTTATTTTTTACAACTTTCCTACTCATTTCTTTGTTATTTACGAGTGTTTCTTAGTTTTCACCTACCATAATAAGAAAGCCTCTTAAAGCATATACAAATATTCATACCACTCCACGTCGTAACTTCCGTTTTAAAATACCATCCTGAGACTCGAAGATCATAAAACCCACCTGAGATGATAGTCGTCAACCCGCAAGTCCCCCGGCGCACGCGCAGTGGCGAGGGAAACGGTAGAAAGTGGCCGACGATACCATATCTGGCTACTTGGCCGATGCGGTGCAGTGCTGCGAGAGGTCTATGCTACTTAAAACTACTAAAATACCTCCAATTTTTATGGCCTTGTCCATAAGAGCACGGAAAACGACTAATAAAAAAATTTGGTAAATTTAATTTAGTTCAGTCTTAGTGCATAATCAATAATTTTAGTTATTCTGTAGGTACTTCAAAGATGCAAAAATTAGTGCTGTGAAATAATAAATAATTTCAACGGAGCAGGAATCGTCACTGGTAAAAAACAGCGGCACGAGTCGCCACCAATATATGTAGATACATGTATATTAGTAATAGTAATATAGGTACTCCACAAAATGAACGTTCTTCATTTTAGAGACTGTATTCCTCCGATACCGAGTGGAATAAACCTTCTAGTTCCTTATTAAATGGAGCGTATTAATAACATTACTAACTAAGCAAATAAATTAAAACTCGCTCCCGGTCTATCATGTCCACTAATCAGTTTCTATGTGTGGGCTTGCGATATATGTAAAGATATGTACCACGGATTAATCCGCTATATGCATGTACATACGTAAAGGCATACAAGTTATTCTAGCTGCTTTTTTAGGGTTCCGTACCTCATTAAGAAAAATCGGAGCCCTTATAGGATCACTTTGTTGTCCGTCTATCTGTCCGTCCATCTGTCTGTCAACTCGAAGAACACGTGGAGGTATCGAGTTGAAATTAAAACCATATCAGGTCTACATTCCTTTGAAGCTGTGAAAAAAATCAAACTTAAAAGATACGGCCGTTTATGCCGCAAAACACGTATTTTTGGACACTCTCAAATGAATCAAAATTTATAGGGTATTTTCCGTTGACCTAGAACTACGAAATTTGGCAAGTAATACCGTCTTATACTACAAGTATAGGGAAAAATCTGAAAACTATACATTTTTGTATAAATCATAAAAAATATAGTCTTTTAACGATACCCTCGGTAGGCGAGTCCGACTCGCACTTGTCCGGTTTTAATAAATAATAGTAGTAATATAATTAGTTAAAAGCTCAGTCATACTCTGAGACACCTGAAATTAAATTATGATAAGAAATCTGAGTCCAGTTCGCTGCCCCGGTTGGCTGAGCTGAATGCTGGATGAGCAATCTTATCATCGTCTGGCCGAAGCGCGAGCTATTTGGTCAACTGGGATATCCACCAGCCGCTACGACATTTCTTTGAACAGTTCTCGCACCTCTTGACCAAATGGACAAATATGTAGCATCAGTAGAGTGTGGCATACGCACCATCGGCCCTGTAGATTTGCTGGACTTGGGAAGCCGCCGCCCGCCAGCGTGTCCACACAATCTCACACTAGCGGCCGCCCACGTTTCCATGGTGTTAAAGTCATCATATCTACTGCTTATAATAATTATTATAACTTGTAAATAAATATATTGCCTTAAATTATTGTAGCTTTATTATATTTAAAATACAGTAACTAAAAACGGGAAAAAAAATTATTCGACTGATGACGACTCCACTGAAGGAGTCGAAATATATCGTTAATTTTTTCTCTTTTTTAGTTGCTGTATTTTAAATATAATAAAACTACAATAATTATTATAATTGAGACATTACAAACAAGAATGGCCTGACATTTCAAGACACGATAAAAATCAATTGTGTCTAGAAAAGTGTTCTGATTACTAAAACATTTATTGACATTTGAAAATTTTTATCTCTATCTATAATTACTTATCGCCTAACTAGGTACTTAATCTCATCTACGTATACTAATAATAAAAAAAATTAAAAGTCGTGTCTGTACTTTGAATATTTTTTTCATTTTTTTTATGAAATGGTTTATTATTATTCTACTGAAGCCAAAATTACGTCCACGGGTTCGTCTGTCTATATCTGTAAGGGTGTATGTATCTGTGTATGCATGTTCCGTTTTAACTCGAGAACCACTCAACGGATCTGGATGCGGTTTTCCATCGTAGTGATATGATCCACTTATAATAAACGGCTATTAAGCGTGTTCATACAATAATGCCCAAGCCGAAAACGGGGCCGAGAATGAATAAATGCCGGCAGAACCGCGGGAAAAGGTTAGTCAAATATACAACATTGATCATTTTTAGAGTTCCGTACCGAAAGGGTAACCAACGTGACCCTATTACTAAGACTCTGTCACCAGGCTGTATCTCATGAACCGTGACAGTTAGACAGTTGAAATTTTCACAGATGATGTATTTCTGTTGCCGCTATAACAACAAATACTAAAACCAAACAAGTGCGAGTCGGACCTGCGCACTCCCATACAACAGACATGATTTTTTTGCCGTTTTTATAGATAATGGTACGGAAACTTTCGTGCACGAGGCCGACTCGCACTCGGTGATTTTTTTTTATTTAATTACAAATGTATAGTTTTAAGATTTTTTCCTATATTTGCAGTATTAGACGGTATTACTTGCCAAATTTCATAGTTCTAGGTCAACGGGAAATACTCTATGAATTTTGATTCCCTTGAGAGTGTCGAAATCCACGTTTTTTGCGGCATAAACGGCCGTATCTTTTTTTCACGTTAACTTAGAAGTTTGATTTTTTCACAGCTTCAAGGAATCGTAGACTTGAGTTTATAGTTTTAATTTCAACTCGGTACCTCGGTGTCCGACAGACAGACGGACAACAAAGTGATCCTATAAGGGTTCCGTTTTTTTCATTTTGAGGTACGAAACCCTAAAAATCAGCACCCATTAAATATAGGAAAGAATTTACGGAAAATTGTTTTTTTTAAGTGTTTTTGTTTTCACTAATAGCCAAAATTCTTAGAATAAGGCCCCGTTAACCCCCAATTTTTATTACTTTACGTTAAACTGTATCATATCAGCTTTCATAAAATAAAAATACCACGTTTGTATCCCGGACGGAACAATTTCTATGAGCGGTTAAACAGAGGCACTTTGGGCGTTTTCATATAAAAGGAAAATGCCGCGTAACATATGACGCCTCGTATCAATCCCAAAGTCGTTGCGTCAAAGCCAAACCAAGTTAATTTTAGGGAGTATAAAATGTACTTACCAAATCACTAAGTCTCATTCAAATTAGTATACGCAATTCAAATTTATTGTACACTGACAAGGACAATTGCAAAGACTTTATCACCTTTTGCTAGAGGCCATTATTGGTTGGCATCCTGATCACAGTAAAGGGGCGACGGAAATGAAAATACTGAAGTTTTATTATGATGTTAGAATTCCGGATTTAAGTAAATTCTTTTGATAAAAAAGATGTTGATCGGATTTTAAAATATCTAAGTAATTTTATAACTTTTATTTGGTTGTGACGCCATTTGGTACGATCCCGTGGCATTCTCCTTTGTATAGAAAATAGATTTTATTATTTGTATAAAGAAAAAAAAAAACCGTTTTTTTCTGCCGATAAAATTGGGTCTAGTTTTACCCAAATTCATATGTATGTGCCTTAGACCATTTAACACGGGACCTGGCAAAGCGCGACTCTTAGTACTGAAATAATTCTGCCGTTTTCCACGGGAGGGGAGGTAAACACGCACACCACACATTTACTCATTCACGCACACTACTGCGAAAAGTTGATATGTCACACTATATCAAAAGCTGCAACACAGACACAAAACGCGCACACAAGCAAACTTACATAAACAAATTGTTCATGTACTTCGGCAGAAGGGGATGCGTGCGCTTGCCTAGTCCCGTGTTAAATGGTCTAAGCTATGTCCACTTAAGCGAGACTCACACTGTATACTGTGACAATACGCTCTATTGCGCGTGGATTGGTCGTGGTTAAAATCGGAACAAAGGCCGATATCATATCATAATAAAACGTACAGTGCGCCCAAAGTTATAATGCGCATAAAAATCTATAGCCAAGCGACCAGACGTACCACGTGACCTTACTGCTTGCATAGAAAGTGTAGGGAAATACGAACTTTGCCGAGCAGTGGCGAAGATTCGAATGCGCATTATAAGTTTGGGAGTACGTAACCCTTGTTTCACAGCTGCGCTAAGGAAAACTTGCCAAGTTCTAAATACTCAGTAGAGGACCCTAACAAGCAAGTGAAAAACGTTACAATACAATACTATACAATATTCTTTATTGCACACCAAAAGACAAATAAAAAACAATAAATTTTAAAATATAAGTTAGCAGGTACAATTGGCGGTCTTATCACTAAAAGCGATCTCTTCCAGACAACCTTTGGATGGAAGAACTCTTAAAAAAATGAAAAGGTGTATAGGCGGTGCACAGAATAACAGTTTTTAAAATAAAATAAAGCATTTTGATTTAAATCTAAATATATAATACACATAAACAATAAATATTTTTTTATATATTAATTAATAAATTCTATATTTTATACAAATAAATATGTATTAATATAGGGACAAATAGAAAGAATAAACTTTATGATCAAAGCGAAAGATAATGCTGTTTGACTAGGGTTTTGAATGACTGTAATGATGGAGCTTGTTGTATTGTGAGAGGAAGAGCATTCCACAGATGTACAGCTTCAACAGTAAATGAGTTACTGTAAAAGCGCGTAGTATGAGTTGGCACTGATAGGCGAAGATTTCCAGATGACCTCAGATTTAGGTCGATCTTTGTAAGACGAAACACAAAGCGATCTTTTAAATAAGAAGGATATACAGGATTAAATAAAACAGAATAGAGAAGGAAAAGAATATGAGAATTGCGACGAAGACGGATTGGGAGCCACTCAAGCTGAGAACGAAATTGGGAGATATGGTCATATTTGCGTAATCCAAATATGAACCTAATAGAAAAATTTTGAAGACGCTCGAGTTTATTAAGTTGCTCCTCGGTAAGATTTAGGTAACAACAGTCTGCATAATCTAGAATAGGAAGTGGGAGGGATTGTGCAAGCGCAACTTTGGTAGCAGTTGGCAGGAAGTTTCGGAGTCTTTTTAAAGAGAAGGCAGAGGTAAACATTTTACGGCTAACCTCATCAAGTTGTGGACCCCAGGAAAGATTATTATCCATAAATATTGTAAGATTTTTCACTTTACTGCTATAGGGAACATGGGTACCATCAAAACTTATCTGCGGTAGTAAATGCCAATCAATCCTAGAAATTAAGTAAGGGCTACCAGCTACGATAGCTTGTGTCTTACTTGGATTAACTTGAAGTCCATGTTGGGTAGATATTTGTGTTAAATCTTTATTTGTCATTGCGATAGCATACTGAAGTTCATCAAGTTTGGCCTGACTATAGATTTGAAGATCATCAGCGTAAAGGTGGTAGGAAGAATGCTGAGAAATATTATTGATAAATAATGCGAAAAGGAGGAACGTTGTACATTATTGCAGTATGTGTGACTGAAGGCTCCATAAGCCTCGGCATCCAATTTGATATCAATTCTTTTTATGGCGAAGCATGTGCACTGAACCGGCCCCTTGTTCCCATTTATGTTTTTGGTGGGTTTTATTTACATTAAATAAGTAAATTATCTGACGCAGTTTGTTTGAATCAAACTTACCCATAAATGTTAGACAGAACAGGTATATTTTTTTTGACTGCGAGAATCCTGATTCCTGCAACCAATTTTGGGGAAATTCTACCGATATTGCAAGAGCTTTTGTAGCACAAAAAAAATGCATTAGAGCAATATGTGGTGCAAAACCACTTGACTCATGTAAGCCCCTATTTAAAAAACTTAAGGTCCTTACCCTGCCATGCCTGTATATATTTGAAATGTGTAATTTTGTCAAACAGCATCCAAACTTATTTACAAAAAAAAGTGACGCGGATGGTTATAGATTGAGACAACCAGAAAATCTAGTGATTCTTAGACAGCGAAGCGCTCTTTTCTCTAAAAATTGTTATTCAATGGCTGTAAAAATGTATAATTTATTGCCAGAATATATGAAGACATTGCCGGAACCATTGTTTAGGAGAAAACTGTTTAGCTGGCTCATTGACAGAGGTTTTTACACTGTCAAAGAATTTATGAATTATAATAATTATAAGCATTAGGATAAAACTTAAATTGAAAAATGTATATAATAATACTATCCTGAAATTAGTTCAATGAAATTGTTATGACATGCATGCCGAGATTATTAATAATTGTAAAGACATTGTAATTTAATTGTATTAAAGTATTTGTATACCTCCTGCAGGTGAAACATGCTGAACTGTTATTATATTTAACATCTTTTGTAAACCATGTTTGGAACAAATAAATATTTCTATTTCTATTTCTATTTAAAAATCTATCGAAGATGTCTATAAATACAACTGACGCAGTTTCTTCAAACTTACCTCATAAACGTTAGAATAACATAGATATATTGTTATAGAAGATAACAAAATATTATTATACTCGTACACATTAAATAAATAAATCAATTGACACAGTTTCTTCAACAAGCTTACTTCATAAACGTTAGAAGAAGATAGGTATATTTATTTACAACTGTAGGTATCCTGAATATTGCAACAAAATCATAAAAAGTCTGTCATTTTATTTTTATCTGAGTCATCTATTTTTTGTTTGCAACTCCATGACATACGTATGAATTCTTGGGTATAAAATTAATAGCAAAATCTCTGGACTAGAGAATATTCTGACACAAACACAATGCCTATCTTAATATTGACAAACATTTTATTTTTGAAAAATTTGTTTAGTTTAAAATACATTCATGACGAAATATTTACAATATTTTTTTTATTTATTATCGAGTTGCGATAAGTGTAATTCCTATGGGAAATTAAAGTTGGTATTCGCTTCATTTCAAAAGGCAAAAGTCAAAGGTTATTCAGTATAATCAGTAGAACATATTATAATTCGTATGTAACATAGGGATTGTAGTGTAGTACAAAGTCTGTCAACTCTCAAACACAAAAGAAACGGTTATAATGTTGTCAGCAAAATTCGTTTTAACAGTTCGTGCGCTCACTTAAGTAGGTAATGATAATAAATGATTGCTCAACAATAAACCTATTACCATTAGAATTAAACAACCTCATTGGCCTCTAGAGAAAGCATATCAAAATCATGTGCTCTTGCGCAATCAACTTTCCCATGCCAAGATTAGATTTGCCTAATGATAATGACAGGTAATGAACGTTAAAAATGGAGCTTTGGATTTTTGTACAGCTAAACTATTTATTACTATTACTGTTGTCATGATATGGTATCACGCTCTGAATTCTTGCACGATCTTATTTTTCTTCTGGAACCTCATTTCTAATGATCATACGAACTTTACTCGCACAAATACATTCTGATAAAAAAAAACTTCTTTACTAATTTTAAATACCTTAATATCGAATAACGTAAGAATATATTATAATTGCTAGGATGATTGTATCATTTATAGCGGAACTCTAAATAATAGAGAACATTTTATTATAAAAAATCAAATAAATAATAATGTCGATTCGGTGTAACACGATTTAACTTATTTGACATGACTAACCTTATTTTAAGCATCCTGTCCTTGTCTTTTCGATACAGAAAGAAGATGAGAGAATGCTTAAATTAAGTTTAGTCCAGTCAAATAAGTTAAGTCGTGCTTCACCGAATCGACACCTCAATGGAGTTTTTTTTTTAGTTTGTGTTCTTTCCCCGATTTTGATTTTTAAGAAAGCTTGATTTTTGAAATTATTTAGTCAACATAATCACTAAACATTATTTATTATTTATTTGTTTTAATTGCATTATATATTTATGAGTGTAATAGAGAGTAAAATGTTTATATTCTCTGCCATAGATGAGTTCAATATTATTGTGGTAGTCCATTTAGTACAATTTACCTATGATTTTAAGTAGGTATCGTATAGGCCCGGATCATGTCGGTAATTTTTACACCATAAATTCCATACTGATTGGTTGCGGAATTAACACTTTCCCTACTGATATTACTAGTATAAAATCGGTTTGTTTGTTTACTATCATAAAACTAGGAAGTTTCTCAACAAATCACAGCGAAACTTTTCCAACAGGATAGATTCTGATAAAGAGCCAGGTACGAGTATGTACAGTCTTCAGCGTTATATTTCGACCCCTCAGCGGAATGGTCACAACACGAATAAAAAAAATACTTTTATGATATTAAAGTTTAAATGTTTTCTTTTAACATTTAATCGAAAAGCGCTAAAAACTGTTTATTTATTTGTTTGTATTTATTCCAAAACACAATTCACTAAAAATAGTAGAGTAATAAAGTAAAGAAACTAACCAAGTACCAAGATCACAATTAATTCCTTCGCAAGATAAACTAATCACCACATTTAGTATAATGTTTATTTCCTCAATATATTACTTAGCATTACCGCCATGTGCAAATCGTTACCACTTTGACCCTGACGATGCAGTATCCTTCTTCAACAGGGAAATTTATACATTACCTACTTAATCTATGTATACGCAGAGTAATTGTAGCCATCTTTAAAAAAAACCGCTTCGTTACTGATCACACAAAACAACATTTCCAAGGCAACATTACTGCGGTAATTCAAAATTGATTTGACGTTAGCTACTGTGAATATTTTATTGGCCAGGTCCATTTTTTTTTTCATTTCCGCCTTTGTGTTCTTTGGAAAAATTGTTCTGTATATGGTTGTGTTAATTATGCGGTTTCATTTAGAGATACCTGTCCATTTACACTCGGTGTCTATGTATGTACCTATATAAGACCGGTAGGGTGGCTTAAACTGAATTTCCGCAAAAAAGCGCGCTTTTATACAAAGTTATCATACCATACAACATGATACTATTGTTTTCTAATAAAACTAGGGGGGTTACCCTGCTTCGCTCGGCTTCCTAATTTTATTTACATGTAAAACTCCTCCTCGCTCCGCTCCGCTTCGCTCGTTACCGCATCTGTTTTTTACTATTTGTTGACAGACTTTCGGAATTGTTTTAATTTCGCTTTTTCGTAAAAAAAAATTTTAATTTTAATATCGCTTTTTCACGTTATAATTTCGTATGATCGCGTAATGGGTCGGCCTTTTGCACGATAATTCGGTTTTTCACGAAAAAACTGATTCAAAAAGGGGCAACAACTTTAGCGACAAGCTCCGTCCGAAACAGAATTCTGGCTACGTGCCTGTCCATGACCAAAGTCAACCAAACTAACTTGACATTAACGATCTATTAAGCTCCATGGATCCAAAGGATCCAATTAAGTTTTATCCCTAAAAATGGCTTTGTCTCATAAAAAGCTGTTAACGCTATCACACGGATATAAGTAGCTAAAACCGAAATATGTAATTCTACTCAATAGTACCCACTCTTAAAGTCACACTCACTTGAAATTTTGCTAATGGGCTTACTATAGTATACTTTATTTATACTAATACTTCCTTAAATTACGACGCAGGCAACGAGAGGATTTTTCAAAATTCCAATTTATAAACTGCATCAGCTATGAAGAAATAACTTAGCTTGAAGTCCGAAATAGCTGTAAAGCTTTACTTCCCCACACTGAGTTTAATTGTCTCAAAAATATTTTGTATTTCTTTTTCTCTTTTTAATTTTAGTCCAAGCAAAAAAAATAAGTGAGGAGACAGGCTTTGTTTAAAAATATTCAAAAGTTTTTTTTTTGTTTCGTATTTTTCGAGTAATTTGAGAAAATGTTTTCTGTAATTACGGGTAATACAATTATAAGTTGCCAAATTTCGTTAGATGCTTTTAGAACAATCAAAAGTAACATACCAAATTGCATTTAAATCACCGAATTCGATTAAAACTTAAAATTATTCAGTTTAGAGATCGTGCCTTGGATCTACAAAAAGATTAAAACGATACAAAAGTCTGTCACATAAGTTTATACGACGAACAATGAGGCTCACCATAAAAGTTCCTTTTTTAGTTCTTGGGTATGGAACCCTAAAAAGTTCTCATACTAAAAAGCTTATAATCAGTTTTATGTTCTTTCTTATATTAGTTTATTTAATTTATGCATTTAGCACAATGTAAAGTTCTAATAAGGCTAAAAAGCATAAACCTCCGTCCAATTTCAACACGTTAGTATTTTATGACCCATATAAACCATAAACTTAATTAAAATAAATACAATAAATATGTGTGGTCCAGGTGACATAATTGGTATTCATCTTCTGTACTAAAAATAAAGTAATAAAAAACTTGTGTCTGAACATTGAATATTTTTTTCAACTTTGTAAATAAAATTAGTTATTTTATTAGATAATACTGAAGCCAAAAATAGAGTTTTTAGAACTTTTGTCTTTCGTTCCGTCTTCACTCGTAAAACACTCAACACATTTCGATGTAGTTTTCTTTATTATCATCGCAGTCACCCTGAAACAATATATAGGCTATAAGAAATGTTCATAAAATTACGCTCAAGCCAAAGGCTGAGCTAGTTCATCATAATTTCCTTACTCTACTGGCGCAAGAAAGCTTGACAAAGGTAAAACCAACAACACAACGTTTAGTGTGGGCTGACATGGAAGTTAAAAATAAAAATGATAATGTTGACGATTATCTGTAGATATACGTGACTTTAACATTAATGTCTCAATCAACAATTCATTGTGTGTGTTAAATTGTTAAACCTGTCTTTAAATTCAGTACGCGGGTTCGGAATTAACAAAAAATCACAATGCGACGGAGGAAATGAAAATAAAATATCAGTTGTGCTCAACGAACGAGAACCACTAAACGGATTTGGATGCGGTTTTCTTTATTATCATCCTAGTAGCCCTGCCCCTCGATTCTGTATCGTAAAATCAGTTGCCAACCGAGTGCCTATCGTCTAAAACATACACACGAGTATACTGTCGAATTCCGCTTATCTATGGATCCGTTCCACTTGAAATGACGTCACAAATCGTATATAGTTCAATACACATTCACGGTTATTTTGGAATCTATTTTTTTTTAATCTGTTTTTGTTGAACAGCAACCATAGTTGGCAACCGATTCAAAGATACGTAATAGGCCCGCTAATCAATATACATGCCTGTAAGAGGTTTTGATAAAATTACACCTAAGCCGGAAACGGGGTAGTGGTTGAATAAACGCGGGCAGAACCGCGAGCGAAAGGCTAGTAATATTATAAAAGCGAAAGTTTTGATGGATAATATGGGGTCTGTTAGTCCTTCACACAGCACCGTAACTACTGAACCGATCGGGCTAAAACTTTCCATAAATTCAGTTATCCATCCATCCATCAGCCTGTTTCGTCCACTGCTAGACATAGGCCTTTCAAAGATTTCGCCAGTTGGCGGTCCTCCTAGAAGAAACGCCCATACTCACACACGCTGGGCAGGCGGGTTGGTGAGCGCGGTGCCGGAACCCTCGCACCAGTGACGCCGCTACCCGTCACCGGTCTGTTTTAAGGCCCGGTAATTGGGGATGGATATACCGCCATCCATCGGTCCCAGGCAATGGTGGGCCGCCTGGTTTTGCCTGAGAGCTGTTCTCTTACTCTCCCCCGAATAACTTCGGGAGGATTTGCGAGTAAGATGGTGGTACCTCCACAGTCGAGCCCGGCATTAGCTCTACCACCTATCATAATATAATTAATATAATTCAGTTATACATGTGAAATTTAAATATTAAAAATAGTTATTATAAATGTAACAGTTTAGATATGAAAAGGCCGCCTTTTCGTGAAAAACCGAATTATAGCGTAAAGGCTGACCCATTACGCGATCATACGAAATTATTCCACTTTGTCGCTAAAAAACTGATAATTTACGAAAAAGTGAGATTAAACCAAATAGAAAAGTCTTTAGCAAAATGTCAAAAATAGGTGCGACGGCGAGCGAGGATCGTGTTAGGTCATGTAAATTGGGGAGCTGAGCTAAGCGGAGCAGAGCGAGGCCACCCTCCTAACTTTAACAGAAAATGATTGCCTGTGTTTACGGCAGAAATAGTTTTTTCACGAAAAAGCGTCCGCCATCATATGACGACAGATGTTTTTTACTTTCTCTGAATGGATTGAGCTAAAATTTTGCATTAAAGTTGCAGAATCTCCAAGTTACTTTTCATCCCATAAATCAGTTGCTATGAGATGGCAGTGCGGTGTCAAAGTTTCTGCAGAAAAGTGATTGACTCCTCACTTCATACTAAAATTATGTTTTTCAACCATGTTAGTAAAAGGTACCTAATTAATGATAAGAACTAGTTGATAACAAGAAATAGGTACTAACTGATTTACAGAATACCAAATAGAATACAAGCCAAGTGTAACTAAAAAGTTTAGAAGTGCATTACATCCACATTACGACAACTATGGTAACTATTCTAAATTAAATAACAATATCATGACAAAGGTGGTGGTGAATTAGGTGGTAGAGCTGATGCCACGCTCGACTGTGGGTGTACCACCATCTTACTCGCAAACCCTCCCGAAGTTATTCGGGGGAGAGTAAGAGAACAGCTCTCAGGCAAAACCAGGCGGCCCACCATTGCCTGGGACCGATGGATGGCGGTATATCCATCCCCAATTGCCGGGCCTTATATAAAATGGACTGGTGACGGGCAGCGGCGTCATTGGTGCAAGGGTTTCGGCACCGCGCTCACCAACCCGCCTGCCCAGCGTGTGTGAGTATGGGCATTTCTTCCAGGAGGACCGCCAAGAGTGGCGAAATCCTGGAAAGGCCTATATCCAGCAGTGGACGAAGCAGGCTGATGGATGGATGGATGATGATGATAAAAGTATTTTTATGTTTAGGTTTATAAATTGAGTTGAGTAATATTTTGAGAGTATATTTAAATGTAACTAAAAAGTATTAACTACGTGCTTTTTAGTTCTTAAATTATGAGACAGTAGATATTTTTATTCAAAGCTTTCAAAGAAGGTATCAATTACAACTTCCAACTTCAAAGTTATTACTAGTTATCAGTCGGCTACTTCAAAACCAGCTCAAACCATTACGGGAGCACCAAGTTATGCTGCACATCCTGTTGTGCCAACTCGGTCCTATTTCTTCAATCAACATTTCCTAGCCCATACTGGTTCTACCATAACTCTTCAGTATCACTAACGAAGCCTTCCCATCCCAGTTCAACGTACTGAAAACGAGAGAGACAGAAACTATAGTCAATAGTTCTATTTCATCCGAGCGCTCCAGAATAATGCATCGATTACTGCAGAAATTGACTGACAATCTTGAATCTGCAACTGCGGCAATGAAAAAGAAGCTCTAATTTAATAGCAGCAAAGGTCAGAAGATCAGCACATTTGAGATGGGAGTTGTGGCAAGGCATGGAGCACGCGCGGCTGTCATTCATGTGACGTGACGGGGTGAGGTTTTGCTGCGTGCGCGCACGATTGGATGTGGTCGATTCAGGTTAATTCAGGGAACTCCTTTTTATGTTCGACTAGGATGGACATATTTCTTAGGGCATTGTAACGCGGTTTGTGCTGGTTAGTGAACTTCAAGATACTGATTTAGAAACACTATTTCATAAAATAAATAAATAGACGAGCAATTGATGAATGTGAAAGAAGCGAAATATGTGTATCAGGATCATGGCAGTTACAACTTTTGTTGTCTCTGCCTAGGTGTGAAAATATGTGCATTAAAATACACTATTAAAATTAAAAGTTCTGTAGCACTTGTAGCAGACTCAAGGTGTAAAGATAAGACGAAAGGGGTTAAAAACCTTACTTACAAGAATGGAAACGATCTCAACTTCGCCTGGTGCCTGATCTCGTTGGGCAGTGGAATAAACACAGATTTACCAATACGTTCAAATAAAATATGTTCAAATATTTAAATATCTATCCATAGTTATTGAAGGGGTGGCAAAAAAACGAGAGGTGTCGTGGGACACTTGGTTGGAACTCTTGGAATGAAGTTCCTTCGCGCACGCCGCACGCTTATTGTACTGCAGCAACAGCTACCTACATACCTACTACATAGACATACCGTTTTAAAGACACATAGTACAGCAAAGTGTCGTGACGGTTAAAGTCTTACCTGCACTTTTTTCGCCCTAGTTCTCATTCGCCAAGAATCTGGAGCTCAGTGTGATAAGGAACTTCGTTCCAAAAGTTAATTGCTCAGTGCCACAAAAATAAACTTTTTCTATACGAAAATACTATCTGCGATCACCATCATCATATAGGTGGTAGAGCTGGTGCCGGGCTCGACTGTGGAGGTACCACCATCTTACTCGCAAATCCTCCCGAAGTTATTCGGGGGAGAGTAAGAGGACAGCTCTCAGGCAAAACCAGGCGGCCCACCATTGCCTGGGCCTTATCTAAAACAGACTGCGGTGACGGGCAGCGGCGTCACTGGTGCAAGGGTTTCGGCACCGCGCTCACCAACCCGGCTGCCCAGCGTGTGTGAGTATGGGCATTTCTTTCAGGAGGACCGCCAAGAGTGGCGAAATCCTGGAAAGGCCTATGTCCAGCAGTGGACGAAACAGGCAATTGGATGGATTGGATGGATCAGCAGACGATTGATACAGAGTATTCATGTTCAGACTAACTTATCTCTCGCGACGTCGTTCCCATTAAAATAAACTAGACAAGCGCAGGAAATAGTATCTCAGCGTTTCCAAACAAGATGATAAACAAAGTAAGTAGAGTAGGCAGCTCAACAATGAAGCAACAGAATCCGCGGCCCACAGATAAATCCTTTCAAAACGTAGCTCTACCGGGCGCGAACAGAAAACGGGTTGGCAACTCGCACAATATTGATGCATTCTGCACCGTTCAGACAACTCTCCATCTAAGGAAGACGGCCTGGAAACCCTAACTGTAAACCGGCTTCGTGCAAAAACCCTCTTTAATTGCCCCTCTCGTGGCAGCAAACCATCGAGGTCTGATATGTCGTTACGCAACTCTTTTTTGATGCTACGTGATGAGCAGATCCAATGCCGTTTGGATTCTGATTGTGTCTTTGGTGTATTATGTGTCTGTTTTTTAGGATTCTGTTAACGACCGGAAACCCTGACGAAATTTTTCTGAGAGGTTATAATAACAAAAGTTTATTAAAGTCGATCAGGCGTAGTACGTCGTACGCAGGGATACCGACAGTAAAATATAAGGTCCTACAATAATAAGTGAAAATAATTCTAGGGTAGATCATGTATCGGTAAATGACCAAATTCCAAAAGAAAAAAAAAATTAGGTCAAATATTTTTTCACTTCCCAGTACAAAGTGTTTCAATCAGCTGACTAAATTTCTATGAAAAGGTGAAAAAAAAGTTCACGCAATTTTTTTTTCTGATATGTATAGACTATAGTCTATTATGGATACTCTATCATCTCTTGAATTTTTTTCACTTTGAATTGTAGGACCTTATAGCTAATAGATAGATGCAGGCTGGGAAACAAGGTAGGGAGGGGGGCAATTTCCCTCCCTGACTCACGACCGAAGCACTTTATTTTGACCAATTTCAATCGATCGAATTTTCTGGGAGATCACACAAATTACGCAAAAATCACCTCCCCCATGAGCGAAATCCTGGATACGCGCCTGTATTGAGGTTTTCTATTAGATAAGACACCTTATTTGAGACTTCCCATGTTTTCCTCAAGCCATGCTTTTTAAACGGTTCAGTTGTCTTATGTTATAAGCAGCAAAGGTAAATAATTTGGCAAAGTGCGATTCGGACTCGCACAAAAAGGGTTCCGTATAATCACACAATACTGGTACGGAACCCTAAAAACATTAATGTAAACAAAAAAGATGCTATAGAAACACTTATGACGACAAAAAATAAGGCGCTAATATGGTAGCGCCTGTCAAACATTTCAGAACCCTCTGAGTGCGGAACCCTAATTTTATTATTTTTTGTTTTACTTTAGACTATGTACAACAATCTGACCAAATTTGAAACTTGTGTTTATTACCGTCTTCAAGATAGAGCTAAAACAAATTACGTTAAAAAATGCCATTTGAGGTTTTATTATTTGTTGTGGTAGTGGCAGTTATACGCATCCTTTGAAAATTTCAACTGCCTACCTATTACGGCTGAGGCTGTAGACCCCTGTGATAGACGGACGGACAGACTGACAAACAGTCCCGTTTGTCACCCCTCACCGGGACCCCGACACGTTGGTGCGAACAACCGTCATAGAACGTTACAAAAATACATCCGTCTATACACGGTGGAATATGAACTATTAAAAAAATCAAAACGTCTCCCAACGGGCTCTTTTGCACCAGATCACCTACATGTAAGCTAACTCGCTGTGCGTTATTTAGGAGAAATTATGTATACATTTGTAGTGCTTTTTTACAATACAATACAATTACTTTTTTGTGAGTAATATGAGTAAAGTGAGACGTCAGATATTTTGTATGGAAAAATGCTGTGCGTTTTTTTAAATCGCTTTAGTTTTCCTGTAATTGGCCATATAATCGTTATTTTTTTCGGTTCACCAGTTTCGGAAATAAGGGGGGGGGACATGCATTTAATGTGGTTATTCAAAGATTTCTCGAAATCGGTGCCAGTAAATATAATAAAAGTATATATTTTTATAATCAGCTTCTTATTATCTACAATTTAATACTCATATTGTATTTTTAGAAATTTATTTTTTATTTTTCTCTCTTTTGTATTGGAAATATTTTGAACAATTTCAAATTTTTCAATTTTTTTTCCCTGTGTTATGTATGCAAGTGAATTCTATTTTTGTGGTTAATTTCAAGTCTTTATCTTTATCGGTGCTAAAGTTATGAGGCTGTGACTGACATACGGACGGACGGACAACGGAGTCTCACCATAAAGGTTCCTTTTCTACCTTTTAGGTACTACAGAACCCTAAAAACCCCCTGTTCATAACCGGGGGGCGATTCCGGAAAACATTCGAAGGGAGATTTCTAAAGCTCGAGCTAAAATTGTATGGAGATCGACAGATAAAACAGGTTTTTACGGTCGAGAAGGCTAATTCGATAGACTGAGAATAACCCTCTTGTTCTGGGTTTCTTAATATACCCAATGTTCACAAATATTTTTCAACGCCCGGGAGAAATTAATGACATAATAATTTATTAAAATTGATTGTTTTATCTGTTCAATGGAATTCATGCCAGCAAATATGGTAACCCTATGTCCAGCGGTGGACAAACACAAGCTAATGGGTGGATGTGATAAAAATTACAATTAAAAGATTGAAAATAAATTTAAATGAGAAAGAGGTTGAAAACAAGACAAACACGTCATCAAGCCCTATCGCGTCACGTCACGCGTCGTCGCCTTATGCAACCATTTCACCGTACTCGGCAAACGACCAAAGTGGGACGTAAATATTACAAATTGTTAATAAAAAAAACATTTTCTTGATAACTGGGGATTGATAGGTTTCTTCAATGAAGTAAAAAACTACTTTTACCACAGAGGTTGCGAAAATCGTTTAATTCACGCGACGCGACAAGCTATTTAAAAACAAATAGGTAATTCAACAAGAAATATTAAATCAGTTTTAGCGATCTTAACTTATTTTATTCGTTTTAGTCCATGAAGACCGTAAAAGCTTGTTTTTTAAATGGTTATTTATTATTTTACTAACTCCGCCCGCGTGTTATTCGGTTTAACAACATGCTTTTTTCCGGGATAAAATTAGGGATTCCGGGCCTTTGTGTTAAGTTAGGGTATAAGCTATATCCTTTTTAAATTTCATCCAAATCCGTTCAGCCCTTTCAGCGTGAAAGAATAACAAACATATACACACACACGAACTTTCGCGTTTATAATATTAGTGTGATTTTGTGCTATTTAGTGAACATTTGATTGATAACCATATCAAGCAGATCGTAAAAGAAATTAAGTCCGGTCTCTTGGGGCTTCCGCATTGAATTTAGAATGACGTCACGTATTCCGCTTGGTAAACCTTTTTATTTGATACCCATACGGAGTTGGTAAAAGAAATATAGTCCGCTATCTTTTGGCTATTTGAGTTAGACTGACGTCACTTATCTTATCGTATTCTTCTTGTCAAATTCTGTTTTTAATAAGTAACTTGGTATGGAAATAATAAATTGCCATCTGGGGCATCCGCCATATTGGGTGAAGAGTAACGTAACTTAACGTATCGTCCCTATACACCAAAACCAATCGGTTTAAGAAATTGGTTTAAAAGTTGCAAGATTTGGCACAGAGATAGTGAAATAACAGATTAAGATAAACTTGTAATCATAATAATAAAAGGGAACGCTAAAATCTGTGATGACTGCCCAGATTAATTTTAATGAACTAGATAACGGGAATACGGTTATCAAATTGACACCCAATGTACCGTATGTACTTTGCGTAGTGAGTAAACATGTTGAGATAATTACGACAATGCAGATGGATGTTTTAAGCAAACTGGGGCTTATTTGTATGCCACTAATGGAATGGTTTGACTATTTGATAATAACACGTGTGTGGAGTCCTACATGTCTCGTGAAGATTGATAGCCGGTTGTATAAGAAATCGTAATTAAATATTGCTAAACGCTGGCGCCGAATGCTTGACCGGTTTGTCTAGACGGAAAACTGACTCAGCATAATTTTAGAAAACATTCTTACATACCTTTTACTTTGTAATTGTCTTTTACAACATTTTTAGTACGTTTAGTTTTATTTCACTGTCGAGAGATGATTTTTTTTAACTTTGTAAATGACTTTTCCAAATTAAGTGTATATAATATTTTTATTACTAGTAATATATATTTATATTTCTACTTAATATCATTGGATACGACCTTTTCACCAAATGCTCTGAAAGGAAGTCGTATTTGACTCAAAATGCGGGATGTAAATTCGATTTACTTAAAGCCCCAGGGAGGTTACGTAAATTTTAAAATCGAACGAGGATCCTTTACATTTACTAATTGGTAAGGCACTCGTCTAGCTAAATGTCAATGGAAAATATGTGTTTTACCTAGTTTCTTTTTATTTTGATAAACTGTATTTTATTTATATTAACGACTAGCCTTTGCCCGCGGCTACTCACGCGTTTATTCCATATTTGCCCCGTTTTCGGCTTGGGCGTTATTTTATGAACACCCATTATAGCCTTTGTGTTGACCACTGCGATGAAAATGAGAAAAACGCATCCGAATTTTCGCTGGTTATTCTTGTCCTGCAAATGTTAAAAAAATATATATCGCGTAACTTTTAAGCATATAAAAACATTTTATATGAAAGTCTCATTTTTTCATATATCTACTATTCTATAATTATATTATAATATTTCGTGAAATTTTAAATGAAATGGCTTATTAGTATTATACTGAGGCCAGTCACAATTTTTTGAATTTTTGTCTGTCTGTATGTATGTACCGTTTAACTCGAGAACCGCTAAACGAATTTGGATGCGGTTTTATTTATTATCATCGTACTGATCCAGGGCCTTATCGTGTAACTTTAAATCAATCGCAATACCTTTGATTTTGACATTTAAAGTATGGTACAAATGTCAAATTAAAAGGTATCGCGATAGATTTAAAGTTAGACAATAAGGCCCCTGGTCAACACCTAATATTTTTTTGTCTGGCTTCCCTTTTTAAAATGTTAACCCTTCGCCACTGACACCTATAGACTATGACGAAGGGGTGTTCATAAAATAACGCCCAAGCCGAAAACGGTGCAAAGATTGAACAAACGCGGGCAGAGCCGCAAGCAAAGGCTAGTAACTCATAATTAACTTCTTCTAACTAAAACGTTTTAATTCCCTGCTGATAATGTTGCGTAAGGCCGACCGTTACGATCAATGTATAGTTCAGTAATTTCTAGCTCTATGGAGCTTTCTGAGAAAGAAGGGCATACGAAGCAGTATTAGAGAAAAACCGTGCTCAAGGGTATATCAGTCTCATTAGCACTGCAATTATCCTGTCTTTATGTCGCCGGGATCAGCAAAAAGTTGATGGAGTAAAGATATCCGATCCTTGAAATTAAAACCAGATCCTAAAAACGTAGTCAGAATAACATGCACGGCGAGATTAGCGGGCCTAGGCCAAGCGTGAGTATAAAGGGTGTCGTTTTCTCTGAGGGAATTTTTTCTCTATTTCAATCTTTCATAATCTTTACTCTATTATACATCTCTATTTTAAAAGTATCCGGTCATACAGATAGCACAATTGATTCAATTCTCATATACGCAAATTAATCGGATTAACGTGTTAATTAACGTCACCTATCTGATTGAATTTAAGGTGGTAGAGCTGATGCCGGGCTCGACTGTGGAGGTACCACCATCTTACTCGCAAATCCTCCCGAAGTTATTCGGGGGAGAGTAAGAGAACAGCTCTCAGGCAAAACCAGGCGGCACACCATTGCCTGGGACCGATGGATGGCGGTTTATCCATCCCCAATTGCCAAGCCTTATAAAAAACAGACTAGTGACGGGCAGCGGCAGGGTTTCGGCACCGCGCTCACCAACCCGCCTGCCCAGCGTGTGTGAGTATGGGCATTTCTACCAGGAGGACCGCCAAGAGTGGCGAAATCCTGAAAAGGCCTATGTCCAGCAGTGGACGAAACAGGCTGATGGATGGATGGATGGATCTGATTGAATTAGTTTCGAACCTAGCCATCCACGCCCTCACCGACTCAGCCTGTATTTTAGTATCTTAAAAAAGAAAAAAAAATGCTTTAAAAGGTCTTTTTTTTGTTGTTTTTATAGATGAAAAATACGCACACAAAAAAATCTTTTCAACATTTATTTCGGGCCCTACATGAGCCTGGAATCAGTTTTCAAGATATTTTTTCATACTCAAATATATATTGAGAATATTTTTTGTGGGCATATTTATAATTTCACTATATATTTATCTTTAAAACCAAACAAATTAAAAAGACTTAAAATTGTAAAGGATCGTTGTACTCCTGGCTACCCCAATGCATTCATCGTCCTTCTATGACAATTCCTTTTCAGTACAAGCCGTCCGTTTGTGGAATGATCTTCCTCTATCTATAAGAAGAGCACCTTCCCTACCAGTCTTTAAGAGACTGGTAAAAGAACACTACCTCTCACTCTGACCACCGAACTATCTACATTCCTCTTAAAGTTTATTTATTATTTATGTAATATATGTATGTATGTATATATTTATTCATTCATGTTATTTATCTATAATACATTATTATTTTTCTTTTAATTTATTAATGTAGATTTTGTATAGTATATTAAATATTATTTTAAAATTAGTGCACCGCCTATTCATCAATCTCCTTTTAAACCAGATTCTACCCAAAGGTTGTCTGGAAGAGATCGCTATAAGCGATAAGGCCGCCTGATTGTACCTACGTTATTTGGCTATTGTAATTTATATTATTTTTGTTTCCTTCTGTGTGGTGTGCAAATAAAGTTATATTGTATTGTATTGTATTGTATTGTTGTAAGTAAAATCAAATACTAAGCCATAATTATACAATGTTGAATTAATTCCAACAACAATCTGAAAAAGATATTATAAATAAATTAATTAATTATTATGAGGATAAAATGTATCTAATTATTATGATGCCGAAACGCGTCTCTTCTACGAACAGCAAAGTTAGATAGAGGCCGATCATGCAGTTGGTTGGCCTGCCATTAAACCAGAAATGTAACCCTGACCTAAATATTGTAAACTATACTATTGTTATCTATCTATCTATCACCGACGGCAAAATAAATCAATTTCATATTTATAAGGCTCCGTCGAAATTTTGGTCTCCATTTGTCTGTTCACGGCACAGCTCGTAAACAGCCTTGCCAATTAATCTGAAAAGCATATTGTAGTTCATGAATTACCATCTTAAATAACCATCTCACCTATACGCATGAAAACCGAAGATTTGAAACGATGCCTCCAAAGGAATGCAATCTTGACAACGTGAGAATGAGTCTTTTCTGCGCGCTAACTATTCGGGTGGTAGAAGAAGTGGAATGGAGGATTTACATAAACGTGTATCTAAAATGTCTCATGTAAAAAAACGAGAAGCAAGGAATTTTTCTGCGGCCTTTACCACTTGCTGATAAGGACTATTCTTGTACATAAGTTTAAAAATGGAACTTATTTTGTGTAAAGTTACGTGAGTGACACAAACCGTCAGGTGGTGAAATAGGCGCTAAAAACTAAGAATTATAGAGTTATAAATAGCTTTAACAACATCAACATTATGTAAGTATATAATGTAAAATACATTGTTGCTCTTCTTTTCCAATGCCGCATTATCAGGGCATCCTGTGGATTATTCAGAATTTATCAGATGACTTCCGTTGCCCTAAATGCTGTTGCAAAGTGGAATCAGTTCAGACCCTGGAGTGACTCTGATCACAATGGTGCCAATTTTATTAGTATTTCTTTTAACTCTGATTAGTGTCAATGGGGGTGCTTTGAATTGTACGTTTTATGTAACGGTATAGATCCTAAAGCTACCAATATTATCCTTTTTTTTCTACCTTTCCTTTTGCGGACTTTAGGTACCTACACAATGGAAAGGCAATGTGAAAATAATTGATTTTACATTTCAGCAAATCAAGACGGCGCTCGACAATCAAAACGTGCAGTTCAGACGTCAGAAAATGAGGTAAGTAGGTTTTTCCCGCGTCGTCATTAAGTACCTAAGTGTGTCTACTCTTTCACCGAAAATGTTGATACTTAAAAATTCAATTCCACTTCCTAGGAATTCTTTATGAAACTAAGTGAAAAAAGAATCAAAATCCTCAACATTCTCTCAAATTTTAACTATTTTTTGGAGAGTCCTAATATATTATTATAGTCGATGTACATTTAGGAAAACGCTCTTGTCGCTGTAGCTTACGCCATTGAATTTTGCTTGATGCCGATTCTTTCACTTCAGTTTCTTGTTTTGTTATCTTTCTTCTTGTTCGTTTTATTATATTAATGATAAAGTCGTCATTATTTTATCTTTCTTCTTTCCTAAGATGTTTTATTCAGTAGTACACCATATTATAAAACTCATCAAATATATTATTAGAGTGCATCATAAGATAGAAAATATACGAGTATAACAAACAAGACCCAAGAAAGACCCAATGCATTGAAAAAAGTCTTCGGGCCAGAATTCGAACCTGCGACCTCTTGCTTAGATGGCAAGGGCTCTACGGGGGTTCCCAAGTAGGCTGTTGAATTTTTGCACCTGTACACCTAATTCAGTAACGACTTCATACATCATCTAATACTGCACACCTGAGGTTTGTTTCTAATTGATATTTTCTATCTTGTAAAGCACTCCAATAATTATATATAGGGTGTAAAAGCAAAATCAAGAATCCCTTTAGGGTATGAAAGTATACACGATTCTGATGTCATTACGATAAAAAAAATATACCTTGAATTTTCACCAATAATTCCATCATTTTTCTAAGCTATGGCTACGCAGCTCACCGGCCTCCCCACACACCTAATTGCATCCCGCAACCCGCACCCCTCATCCGAGTGGCCAGCGACCAGTGAGGGTGTCCACGCGATTACTGTATTTTGAGTAAAGAAAATCTTAAAGTGAGGTACTGGTACTTTATTTAGAGATCCCAGTAATTAAAATAATATCTTTACCGATCATACTAACACATCCTCAAAGGATTCTTGCCTTTGCTTTTACACCCGGTATAGTATCCAAAGCGATGGATTTTGCTATAAAACATATAATCACTCGTAAAATAATTCCATCCACGCAGATAGTAGGACCTCCACCTCCGTGCAGCCGGCCCGATGGAAGACCAGGCCATTGCAAGCTACTGCGCTACTGCCCTCAAGATGAGTTCAAGGATAACGCGCTTGTCATCATGGATTATCTCTGTGTGATCCCACCTACGTAAGTTACTTCATGTTCTGTAAAGATTGCGATTTCAATAATCATAATGTAGAAGGAGAGTGGATGCATTGGAAATACGTTCTTTACGGAGTATATGTACGAGTATGTATGGTTTTGCATTCTAGAGAAAAAAATAAGGGATCGTTGAATAGACAAAGGAATACTTCGGTGGCTTGGGCATCTAGAGAGAATAAATCAAATAAGAGTGACGAAAGAAATGTATGGTGCGCAACTGCGCAAGTGGAAGGTAAAGATCGACCGGGCCGCCCTCGAAGAACGTAATCAAATTGGCGACATACTGTAAAAGGGCCAACTCAAAATCATTCGAAATAGAAGAGCCTATATGTCTAGTCTAGATTGATGAATGTGGACAATGCGAAATAGGTGTGTCAGGATCGTAGCAGATGGATATCTGTAGTGTCTATTTACTCCTCTGAGAGACATGTGAGTAGACTGGGTGTTAAGATGATAACCTTTTTCCTTAAAACGGGTGTTCTACCCATCAATATGAACAACCTTTACTATGGAGCTAAACCTGAAATCGCGAAAAAAAATCTGCTATTTCATAGAAAAGTTAAATACCTACTCGAACTAAATGTATTAATGCTTTCTCTTGTATTTTTTTAAATGTTAATATTTATTATTATTATATTTTTTGTATCTTTGTTTTCCATCGTTTTAGGTAGATTGCTGTGTGCTTTTTTAACTGGTTACTAGTTTTGAATGTCCGTGCATTAATTAATTTTGCTGCTAAGATTTATGTGGAAATGTTTTCGGTTTTAATATTTTAGGTATTTTTGATTGTGTAATAATAAAACTGTTTGTTTCCCAATAAATAATACATACTGTTCTAAGTGATTGTAGTGCTTGACCTGTTCGAACCGAAGACATATTGCTATTGACTTTGTGGCTGTATTAGTAGCTATACCATACCGCCAACAGTCAGTCGTAAAAACCTCATCTGCTAGTCAGCAAGGTTCACTAAGAGTAAGAGAAGGTTTATTTAGCATTAGGGATGCAAGGTATCAGCACCTTCGTAATTAGTAAATGTCAACCCTCTATTTACAAGTATACATGTATACTAATGTTTTGGTATTTAGGAAGAGAAACGGGTTTCGCCCACAATCAGCCTATACACGATGATTATAAAACTAGTACAATGTGCCATCAATCAACCAGCCGCTTGGAACTGAATTAAGGTCAGGTTTTGTCGGTCATTGTCATTTGGAAACAAAGTTACATGGTGTTACTTGTGGAAGGAAGTAAAACCTAGTAGAGCCGCTCCGACGAAGCGATGCCTATTTATAAATTTGCGGTTAACCTCAGCTAAATTATTTAATTTGTAGGAATCGGCAGAGGGATTAATTCCTTTACCTTTACTAAACCTCTCTACTAAACAGTTTAACCTTATAACACGATCTGAAAATACTTACGTACCTTGGACTCGGGTGGTCATTCATCCTCTTAGTAAGTAGTTTAGACTCGGGTGAACTGGACAGTCATCATCTGCGGTGCTACTGTCTAAAATAGCAGACTCTTAGTTAGTAGTTTAGACTCAAATTGACATTCATCATCTGCGGTACTATTGCCTAAAATATCAGAACTTTAGTGTGTAGTAAAAACTCGGGTTTAAACTTCATCAACTGTGGTGCAGTTGTCTACAACATCAGGATCTGAGTAAAGTAGTTTAGTCTTAGGTGGACATTCATTATCTGCGGTGCTATTGTCTAAAATATCAGACTCTTAGTAAGTAGTTTAGACTCAAATTGACATTCATCATCTGCGGTTTATTTCCTAAAATATCAGAACTTTAGTGAGTAGTTTAAACTCGGGTTTAAACTTCATCAACTGTGGTGCAGTTGTCTACAACATCAGGGTCTGAGTAAAGTAGGTTAGTCTTAGGTGGACATTATCTGCGGTGCTATTGTCTAAAATATCAGTCTCATATATGAGTAGTTTAGACTCAGGTTGACATTCATCATTTGCGATGCTATTGTCTAAGTAATCAGTATTTAATAAGTAGTTTAGACTGGGCTGAACTCGACATTCATTATCTGCAGTGTCTAAAATATGAACCCCTTAGTAAGTAATTTAGACTCGGATAGACATTAATCGTCTGCGGTGATATTGTCTAAATATATTACATACTTCAAAGCGATAAGTAGCAAACCGACTTTTTCTGGAAATCACGATAAAATTGAGGTTTCTATACGTAGGTATAGCTACGTACATTATGCAATGGGTTGTGTGTTTGTTGTGCTATATACATATACTAGAAAACCATTACAACGAGTGCGTCGCGGCAAGCCATTTTTAAAGATAACTGCGCGTTATGGAACGATTCTGGATATGGATAAAATATGGAACGAAATCACATAATAATAACTAAAACTATCAAATACTCTATTAACTAAAAACAATGTACATACACAAATAATGTACTATATGTACTAATATACTTATATAGTTACAATAATAAGTGAAAAAAGCTGACTACATTCCTATGGAAAAGTAAAATAAAGTTCGCTCAAAAAAAATATTTTCCCTGGGATGTGGTCTATTAGTGATCATCTCTTGAATTTTTATTCACTTTGAATTTTAGGACCTTTAATACAAAATCAGATTATTATAACTAGTAGCTTTAATATAGGTCCTTATTTTTCAAATTGCTGTTTTGTATGGATAATTTGAAGAAAACTCAGTTTTCAGTACAAACATTTTTCCATGTATTTTGTGAATGACAAAGCCTTTTATAAAACAAATTTTATATGCAAAACATCATTAAGCTAACAGATACTACAAGTT
The DNA here is from genome assembly GCA_910592155.1 of Ypsolopha scabrella. Lineage (NCBI taxonomy): Eukaryota > Metazoa > Arthropoda > Insecta > Lepidoptera > Ypsolophidae > Ypsolopha > Ypsolopha scabrella. Next base: position 13,551,907 of record OU342982.1, read on the forward strand.
AATTTTTGAAAAGTGTCACCTTTTTAAAGTCTTTACGAATCTTATCATGAAAACGGATAAAACTAAGACAAACTGTCTTTGAAGACTTAATTTTTGTAATCAAACTGAAAATAAGAACAAAATTTAATACGGAGATATGAAACCTCGAAATGAACTTTCAAACAGAAAACAAATAATGGAAATAGCTATTGATTTACAGGAATGAAGAAATCATGAACCTGTTAAAAAATTTCTACAACTTTCATAGGTACCCTATTTATTGTAATTGGATTTTTAATAGTTTGGTTTAAAATCACTAAAAAGTCTATAATTTATAACTATGGAACGAGGAATTGGATAGTGCGTAGGTTACAGCTAACTTCACCCGCGCCTTTTGTACTTGCCTGAAAAATTATATTTATTTATTTATTATATTTTATTTTATTTAAATTGATATTTTAATTTTTTTATCCATTTATTTTTTAATCCTATATTTTTTATCAAACTTAAGTAAGCGCAACTTTTTTTTCTGAGTTGCTATTCCTACAATTCAAAGTGAAAAAAAAATAAGAGATGATAGAGTATCCCTAATAGACAACTTTCCAACGAATTTCTTTTTCTCTTTTCCATAGAAATTTAGTCAGCTGATTGTACCATTTTGTACTGGGAGGTAAAAACATGTTAACAAAAATCTTTTTTTTATTCTTGTATGTCACATACAGTATGTGTTCAGTTAACGATTCACACTCTATCCTAGAATTATTTTCACTTATTTATTATTGTAGGACTTTATACATATAAGGTGCTATAAAAATATCTGCAATGGGAGACAGTATTGTGTATACAGATTACAATAGTGAATAAATTTCATACCCAAGAATCCCTTTAGGGTATGAAAGTATACACGTTTCTGATGTCATTACGAGAAAAAAAAATATACCTTGAATTTTCACACAAAATTCCATCATTTTTCTAAGCTATGGCTACGCAGCTCACCGGCCTGCCCACACACCTAATTGCACCCCGCAACCCGCACCCCTCATCCGAGTGGCCAGCGACCAGTGAGGGTGTCCACGCGATTAGTGTATTATAAGTAAAGAAAATCGTCTTATTATGAGGTACTGTTACTTTATTTAGAGATCCCAGTATTTAAAATAATATCTTTACCGATCATACTAACACACCCTTAAAGGATTCTTGACTTTGCTTTTACACCCGGTAGAGATTTGAGAAAATAAAGTAAATAAGTAAATAAACATTTACTTTATTCTGCATAACGTGGTTCACAAACTACGCACGATATGTCATTTCGTTAAAAAAACAATTGCTATCTCTTTCTAACTGTTTTGTGTTAATAGGGGACGGTTTCATACAAATATACGCACATTTTTGTATGAAAAAATGTATGACGGTAGATCAATAAATTATCGTTACTACCTATATTGTAATCTATATACGAGTACACGATACTCCCTCCCATTGCAGCCATGGCAGATATTTTGGTGGCACCTTAATAATGTACCTACCTATATTATATAAATAAATATATTTAATGTCATTATGTAAGCATGAATTTCCACCTGAAACTTTTTACAGGATACTGTACTTTGTAGTTAACCGACTCTCATAACTCCAGGTCAGTCGGAGTGTGCTGTCCAGACACACAGACCCTGGCGGGTGACCTCCCCGCTACAGCACCACGAGAAGAGGAGGGGGAGGCTCTCACTAGGATCTCTACTGCTGAAAATAGAGGTTTGCTTTATATGGTGCCATCTTATAACTCTCATAACCCCAGGTCAGTTGGAGTGTGCTGCCCTGACACACAGACCCTGGCGGGTGACCTCCCCGCTACAGCACCACGAGAAGAGGAGGGGGAGGCTCTCACTAGGATCTCTACTGCTGAAAATAGAGGTTCGCTTTATATGGTGCCATCTTATAACTCTCATAACCCCAGGTCAGTTGGAGTGTGCTGCCCTGACACACAGACCCTGGCGGGTGACCTCCCCGCTACAGCACCACGAGAAGAGGAGGGAGGGGCTCTCACTAGGATCTCTACTGCTGAAAATAGAGGTTCGCTTTATATGGTGCCATCTTATAACTCTCATAACCCCAGGTCAGTTGGAGTGTGCTGCCCTGACACACAGACCCTGGCGGGTCACCTCCCCGCTACAGCACCACGAGAAGAGGAGCGGGAGGCTCTCACTAGGATCTCTACTGCTGAAAATAGAGGTTCGCTTTATATGGTGCCATCTTATAACTCTCATAACCCCAGGTCAGTTGGAGTGTGCTGCCCTAACACACAGACCCTGGCGGGTGACCTCCCCGCTACAGCACCATGAGAAGAGGAGGGGGAGGCTCTCACTAGGATCTCTACTGCTGAAAATAGAGGTTCGCTTTATATGGTGCCATCTTATAACTCTCATAACCCCAGGTCAGTTGGAGTATGCTGCCCTGACACACAGACCCTGGCGGGTGACCTCCCCGCTACAGCACCACGAGAAGAGGAGCGGGAGGCTCTCACTAGGATCTCTACTGCTGAAAATAGAGGTTCGCTTTATATGGTGCCATCTTATAACTCTCATAACCCCAGGTCAGTTGGAGTGTGCTGCCCTGACACACAGACCCTGGCGGGTGACCTCCCCGCTTCAGCACCACGACAAGAGGAGGGGGAGGTTCTCACTAGGATCTCTACTGCTGAAAATAGAGGTTCGCTTTATATGTTGCCATCTTATAACTCTCATAATCCCAGGTCAGATTGAGTGTGGGACCCTGACATACGGCTGCTGACCGCTAACCTTCCGGGTACAGCACCACGAGAATAGGAGGGAAAGGCTCTGAAACGGATCTCTACTAAAGTCCTTTTCAAGTCCACTGTCAAATTCAAATTACTTATTGTCAATAATTAATTTTAGTGAAAAGAACTTACCGAAAATAGAGGTTCGCTGTATATGGTGCCATCTTATTATAACTCTCATAACCCCGGGAAGTCAGGGAGTGCGCTGCCCTGACACAGCATACAATTTGGATGGCCGAATTTTAAAATCATTACATGGTCTGATTTTTGCTCCAAATTCCCAATCTTCAATTAGACATGCATGTTTCTTGATGAGATGATTGCTTTATTTGCAAATACTCGGAACGTAAGCCGTAACTATATACTCTGCAAAAAGTGACATTAAAAAGTCTGTCGAGTATATATTTTACACAATATTCGGGTTCCGACGATGTAGAATTCTGCGTACGTAGTAAAAGTACGTTTCAACTGATAAAATATGTGTTTTTACTTTTTAATGGCATATACCTATTTTAATTTGGATCCCATTTTCGAATAACGCCACAGACAGACAGGAGTGGGATTATTTCAGGGTTTTTGTTTTATAACGGAACCCTAAAAACTATAATGAGTAGGTAGGAAGCCAAATTGATGTTCAATGGGTGGTCTTATTGCTAAGATCAACTTCTTCAGTAATTGATAAATAACTATTAGAGCTTGTAATTGCGTTTTAATTTCACGTTTCTGCGAAATGTCATGAGGGTAACCTACCGTAATTGCCATGTTATTGATGACTTCATCAAGGATCCAAGATATTGTGAAGGCATTGAATTAACATAACGATTGTACGGATCGAATCGCATCACGATTTCGTGTAATTTTTAGGATTCCGTATGCAAAGGGTAAAAATAAATAATTATGGTAAAATTTCATCGTCCATCTGTATGTAATGTCACAGTCTCATAACTTTAGAACCGCTTTAGCTGAAGACCTTAAATTTTGAAAAAAGGCACACTGTGGTTTCAATCACACTAATATTATAAACGCGAAAATTTGTGTGTTGTATGTTTGTTACTCTTTCACGCTGAAACGGCAGAACGGATTTGTATAAAATTTAGAATGGATATAGCTTATACCCTAACTTAACACATAGGCTATTTTGTATCCCGAAAAAAAGCATGTGGTTAAACCGAATAACACGCGGGTGGAGCCGCGGGCAAAAGCTAGTTGGATATAAATGGCAGTATCACAATATTTTGCACTTGGTTTGTGACTTCCTAATAGAGCTTTAGGTCATCAGCAATACAGTAATGCATTGGAGTAGGAGATTTCTGCCAAAATGTCATTTATGAATACGACAAAGAATAGAGGACCGAGATGTGAGCCTTGTGGTCCTTCTGATGAGATTGTCATGATATCAGATTTATTTATTCATATTTATTTATTATTTTAGATAAAATCAAAAATTGTGTACTAATTAAGCGTTGAAAATGTAATCTTAGAAAATTTTTAAACAATTTATGTTTTCTACTGTCACTCGTTTTCAATTATATCTGCCCGCGACGAAATCGGTCCGATTGTATTGCCTTCGCAAGTTCCATGGAGCGTGCATGTCGTAGCGAAATAAAATAGCATTACACTTGGTCAAATACAACTGAGTTGCTGCGCTCATTACGATCGCCCCTCTGGGACTGACGTGGTAGACTAACAGTCACCACGAAAACGAAAATTTCAATTTATTTTTTTATTCTTTGCCGTATACCCCGCGCGCTATCAGTACCTTTCTAACTTGGGCTGACACGTGTGCCTCGAGTGGTAGCGGCGTGCGTACGTGTCCCTGCAGGAGGATAGGGTGACTACGAGACAACCACGTCAACAACAAGGTATGAGACTGAGAGTCTACCACCTTATTGTTTACGTTATATTCCTATAGTGACTCCTAAACAACACGTCAGTGAAATTGTTACAATTTTAATATATTAGCTATATTTTTGTTTTAAGATGGCACATTCAAGCAAAAACCAGGTATTACGTAAAAGAACATCTACCGACATATGTAAGAATACAGATCAGGAAATAGAAGAATGGTTAAATGAGGAAAGCGAACATGAGTTTAGTGATGTGGATGATGACGAAGAAGATCCGAATTTTCTGCCAGAAATTCAAGAACTGGAATCCAATGAGGATTCAGATGAAGAGGAAAATCAGGAACCACGTGATCTGCGCCCTCGTTGGATGCACCATCTGGATCACCTGAGGTTAGTGCCCCGTCGAGCGAACCAGCTCCCCCGTCTGTACCAATCCCTTCGAGCGACCCGTCTCATTGCTATATAGGTAAAAACGGATTCACCTGGAAAAAACAAGAATGCCCCGGAACATCTCGCACTCCAGCTCATAACATTGTTATATTACCTCGCCGCCAGGGTACTACTGAGTTTGAAAATTATTTCGTCGTTGGCCTATGTCAATCTTTCAACGATTGTTGGACATGGCAGGCATAAACAGCTTTGTATTGTACCAAATGTCTGAAAACAGTACCAATAATATGAGGTGAGGTACTTTCTTATTGAATACAGCAAGAGAATTAGTGCCGGATCATATGAAATTACGCGAATACAACGAGAGATTGCCAAGAGAACTGCGAATGACCATTACCAGAGCTCTGGGTAAAGACCTACCTATACCTCCGGAAAAAAATCTTGTTATGCCTCCAATTGGTAGAAAACTGTGTTCCATTTGCCCTTCAAAGATTAAAAGAGGTACTAAGTATCGCTGCTGTGATTGTTTGAAGTCTATTTGCTTTTAATGCTCTAAGCCACTTTGTGAACATTTTCAAAACAAACTGTGATTATGAGAGTCTTTAACATTAAAATTAACCTATAAATGTATATAATTTTTTTAAGTCTGATTACTATAAGTTTTAACGTTTATTAAGTTTTCATTCAGAAATGTATGTTTCTAAAGAAGTATAATTGTTGAGTTTTTTAGTCTTTATTGTGCCTATAAGGTTTCGAATACTGATTTCGTGAACTTTAAATAAATAACTATTTCAATTAATATTTGATTTAATTCATTAAAATTTAATTTTGTTTAAAAAAATTCATAAATAATAGTTTTCAACTGCATTAATAACATAGGTGTATTTAAATAAAACATATAATATCTGACTTGTACAAAAGGTGACTGTGAGTCTACCACGTCAGCAAAATTATAAAAAACCGGGCACATCAGTCTCAGAGGGTTAAGTAAAGATTACAGTAAAAATAAAGCAATTCAATTTTTATTTTTATTTTGGAAGACGTACATAATGTATAGTAAAAAAATAAAAAGCTGTAAAATACGTCGATTTATATTTTCTAAGAAAGCACTGAGTCCTGGTGGCCGTGTGAGTTCCACTCGTACTTGACCGGTTTTTTAATTACTCTAACGAACAAAGGAGAATTTTAAAGCCACCGTATCTACCAATCTATCGTACCACAGGTAACTTTAATGAAGACACAAAAAGATAGACTTTTGGTCTTGGATATGGACTAGGTAATTTAAGAAGGGCAAGACAACGAGAATAATACGTAGTAGCGCTTGTCAAAACGATATGCGTATAACACGTCGAGAATATCTCGGCACTTCGAAAGAATACGCTTCATCCACCTCCGCGTCGCATTTCACCCCGGTCTCCCCCGTTAGTACCGAGACCGGGGTAAAATGAGACGCGTCTTTCGAAGTACCGAGATATCTCCGACGTTTCCCTTTGTACGCAGTTATACTCTTGCAACTAGTTGCAACGTACATTCAAGACTATAATCACGGTGCAGGTTGCGGTCTCAGCACGCGTGCCACGGGTCGAGTGGTGGGCGCCAGGCCGGCCAACCTGCGCGACTGGCCTTGGATGGCCTCCGTCACCCCTGAGGGCTTCGAGCAGTACTGCGGGGGTGTGCTCATCACAGACCGACATGTGCTCACTGCAGCACATTGTACCAGGAGGTAGGTGCTGCGGTCATTTTTGTATCTCAGAACTTCAGAGTATGGGGATCTTGTGTATTTGTTTTATTTATTGCAGTTTGTTTGCTTAAATAATTCGCCCGCTTTGATACGCCAACGCTAAAGTGGCCGTTGACTCGTGCCGAAAGGCGGCGTCGGATATTTCAATGAACTGTGTGTGAACCCGCATACCCACTGTATATCTGATAGATTTAGTTTTTAATTAACAAAATTGATACTCTAAACATTATTTTAGAGTGCATAACAAACTAGAAAAAAACTATTGAAAAAAATTCCAAGTGGGTCAAATATTTTGAGAAAATACCTCGGACTGGGATTCTAACCTACTTGTTGCTTTCACGGCAAGTAGTTACACAACCGCTGCACTGCTTTATTAATTAAATTAAATGCGTTTCAATTGATCTTTTCTAGTGTGTAACGCACTCTTACCAATATTTAGAGTTATTAGAGTATCTAAAGCGATGGATTTCGCAATAAAAAATGATCTTAATATTTAGAGTATCTAAAGCGATGGATTTCGTAATAAAAAAATAATATTAATATTTAGAGTATCTAAAGCGATGGATTTCGCAATAAAAAAATGATCTTAATATTTAGAGTATCTAAAGCGATGGATTTCGCAATAAAAAAATGATCTTAATATTTAGAGTATCTAAAGCGATGGATTTCGCAATAAAAAAATGATCTTAATATTTAGAGTATCTAAAGCGATGGATTTCGTAATAAAAAAATAATATTAATATTTAGAGTATTCAAAAGCGATGGATTTCGCAATAAAAAAATAATCTTAATATTTAGAGTATCTAAAGCGATGGATTTCGCAATAAAAAAATAATATTAATATTTAGAGTATCTAAAGCGATGGATTTCGCAATAAAAAAATGATCTTAATATTTAGAGTATCTAAAGCGATGGATTTCGCAATAAAAAAATGATCTTAATATTTAGAGTATCTAAAGCGATGGATTTCGTAATAAAAAAATAATATTAATATTTAGAGTATCTAAAGCGATGGATTTCGCGATAAAAAAATAATCTTAATATTTAGAGTATCTAAAGCGATGGATTTCGCAATAAAAAAATGATCTTAATATTTAGAGTATCTAAAGCGATGGATTTCGCAATAAAAAAATGATCTTAATATTTAGAGTATCTAAAGCGATGGATTTCGTAATAAAAAAATAATATTAATATTTAGAGTATTCAAAAGCGATGGATTTCGCAATAAAAAAATAATCTTAATATTTAGAGTATCTAAAGCGATGGATTTCGCAATAAAAAATGATCTTAATATTTAGAGTATCTAAAGCGATGGATTTCGTAATAAAAAAATAATATTAATATTTAGAGTATTCAAAAGCGATGGATTTCGCAATAAAAAAATGATCTTAATATTTAGACTATCTAAAGCGATGGATTTCGTAATAAAACAATAATATTAATATTTAGAGTATTCAAAAGCGATGGATTTCGCAATAAAAAAATAATCTTAATATTTAGAGTATCTAAAGCGATGGATTTCGCAATAAAAAAATTATCTTAATATTTAGAGTATCTAAAGCGATGGATTTCGTAATAAAAAATAATATTAATATTTAGAGTATTCAAAAGCGATGGATTTCGCAATAAAAAAATAATCTTAATATTTAGAGTATCTAAAGCGATGGATTTCGCAATAAAAAATGATCTTAATATTTAGAGTATCTAAAGCGATGGATTTCGCAATAAAAAAATGATCTTAATATTTAGAGTATCTAAAGCGATGGATTTCGCAATAAAAAAATGATCTTAATATTTAGAGTATCTAAAGCGATGGATTTCGCAATAAAAAAATGATCTTAATATTTAGAGTATCTAAAGCGATGGATTTCGTAATAAAAAAATAATATTAATATTTAGAGTATCTAAAGCGATGGATTTCGCAATAAAAAAATAATCTTAATATTTAGAGTATCTAAAGCGATGGATTTCGCAATAAAAAAATAATCTTAATATTTAGAGTATCTAAAGCGATGGATTTCGCAATAAAAAATGATCTTAATATTTAGAGTATCTAAAGCGATGGATTTCGCAATAAAAAAATGATCTTAATATTTAGAGTATCTAAAGCGATGGATTTCGCAATAAAAAAATTATCTTAATATTTAGAGTATCTAAAGCGATGGATTTCGCAATAAAAAAATGATCTTAATATTTAGAGTATCTAAAGCGATGGATTTCGCAATAAAAAAATGATCTTAATATTTAGAGTATCTAAAGCGATGGATTTCGTAATAAAAAAATAATATTAATATTTAGAGTATCTAAAGCGATGGATTTCGCAATAAAAAAATAATCTTAATATTTAGAGTATCTAAAGCGATGGATTTCGCAATAAAAAAATAATCTTAATATTTAGAGTATCTAAAGCGATGGATTTCGCAATAAAAAATGATCTTAATATTTAGAGTATCTAAAGCGATGGATTTCGCAATAAAAAAATGATCTTAATATTTAGAGTATCTAAAGCGATGGATTTCGTAATAAAAAAATAATCTTAATATTTAGAGTATTCAAAAGCGATGGATTTCGCAATAAAAAAATAATCTTAATATTTAGAGTATCTAAAGCGATGGATTTCGCAATAAAAAATGATCTTAATATTTAGAGTATCTAAAGCGATGGATTTCGTAATAAAAAAATAATATTAATATTTAGAGTATTCAAAAGCGATGGATTTCGCAATAAAAAAATAATCTTAATATTTAGAGTATTCAAAAGCGATGGATTCCGCAATAAAAAAATAATCTTAATATTTAGAGTATCTAAAGCGATGGATTTCCATCGGTGTAATCATACAATATAATTAAATGATACATAATTATATAACCTACTTGCGATTATCGACACTTGATGAAAAAAGAAAGATCTCTTGAATTAAATTGACTACTACAGTCTCTACAGGGAAAAAAATACAAACAAATAGTGAGACTATTACAACTGAATTTAATTCAAGGTTGGGCAGATCGTAAAGTATAAACGTGAAAATCTTTCACCAAAAGCATAGTATAAATTACAAATAGAATTGTATCTCCATACAAACGGGCCGAAACGAACCCCTTCCCTCAAAACTCGGTACAACTCGGTTTACGACAGTCGCGGTCGGACCACAGTTACGTACGCACGTTGTCACTGTGACGCTCCCACGCATTTCGTAAATTATGGCACGAAATTACAGTGTATGTTGTGCATTCTAGGGTTGCTTAAATACAACTTTTCTAATAATAATATAACATTATCAAAAACGTAAACAGTCAGTTGGCAGCCCTAGGGCGTGTTTAGGCGCCGAGCGGCCGTAGGTATTGATTTCAAGGACACAGCCTAGTTAAACTACAAAATTGTATACCTTTGTACAACATTGTTACCTATACTGTGCCAAAAGTCAAAAATAGGTGCGATAACGAACGGAGCAATGGGTTTAAATGTAAATTTTGGGGAGTCAAGCTAAGCGGAGCGGAGCGAGGCGACCCCCCAGTTTTAACAGAAATATCATACGCCTAGGCATATATGCCTATATTTTTTAGTATTTATTTATAAATTTCATCATGACTATCTTTTTCGTAACCTAGATTTTAACCTTTTGGATAATGGTCATGGAAGGACTAACTCCTAACCTCGAAATAAGAGTCCAACAATCTTTTTCCCCACGCAATATCTCAATTTCAAATGAGAAACTTAGTCATGAATATTTTGCGTTATAAATCAAATTAATCTGCGCGTAAGGTGCATTTAAATTTTAATCTAAACGAAGTTTATTGTAATAGCGAATAGTATTTAGATGGCTATAAATGGTATGATGGCTAGCAACAATCAACCCACCATTATTTTAATCCACGTTTGTTTGTGAAATTGATACAACTCACTGCCAGCATCCATCTATGTACTATCGCAGAAAATGACGCCCTACCACTTTAAAATGTATCACGTGGTAATAAAATTGAAAAGAGTATACGCGGGGCTTTCCTCGATATTGCGTAGACCCTTCACTTGGCTTGAACTTCTCGAATCACTGAATGACCGATATTTGTCACTCTACCCTATGCCAATAATGGCCACTATTTTGAACGAATAAGGTTCAAATTCCAATCCAAGTTTGTGGTAATGGTCGTGATTGAAGGACAAACGTATCATTGGACAAGGAAACGGTTTTAGAACTGCATAAATATTAATTTCTGACAGTGATATGAGATTATTAGAATCGATTAGTTTGGCAATCGATAAATTCAGCTGAAATCGTGGCTCATTTCAGTGACGACCACAGATTACAGATACGTAGAAGCCGTCAGGGAATGTTAATACCTGCTCTTTATCTAATTTTATATTATTCTAGCAAACTATAGCCTATGTTCAAGTCAAGAGTCCCACCATTGGAACAGCCAAAGAACTTTAAAATTTTGTTCCTTAGTTTAAGAATTACCCGCGCGAAAGTAATTAATGGCTAGTACACCCAGGGAATTGCCCATCCCCAGATAACAAACTATAGTCTATGACAAAGTCACGACACTAAAGGAATTTTCAAAATCGGTTCAGCAGTTTTTGAGATTACCCCCTAGATACAAACAAACAAAAGCTGTTTATGACATTCCTAGAACATATCGTGGCGAACAAAAGACTTCAACGCGTGCTACCGTAAAGTTTTTTTTTCTAATGTGACTAATCGATTTTTTGAGAGATTCTATTTACTTTTACATTTTATTGTCAATTTAACAAACTTGTCAGATAGGCCGTCTAAATAATAAAATAATAATAATAAAAATCGTTTATTAAGCTAAAGAAAAGTTAGGTAGAAACCAATTTTATGACCATATTATACATTGTTACAGTCAAAAATATATTATGTAATAAAAAAAAGTTTTTTTTTTCTTATATGAAGGTTTCGGGGGGATAAATAAAACGGGCCCGTTTGGTCGCCTTGCAGGCGCCATTAGTAAGGTGTAGGATGAAGCCAGTATTATAATGCGACCTAATATCAGACATTTTGCATTTTGTATTATGCAGAAAGCCCAGCGCTTGGACAGGTACTTTGCATTTTGACCAAGTGTATTTTATAGGGTGGGTGCGAGTACTTCTAGTCCTCGGGTGGGGGCCAACAGATTCCTGACATTATTTAAACAACATTGTCTACTGATTATACTGAACAATTTTCCCAAAAAAACATGTTCAACAAAAGCACAGTTCCATATTCTATAGGTATAACCTGAATGTTTTTTGGACGAGGTCTATTTTATTGTTCGCGTGTATATTATATTTATTTAGAAAAGTTATTCAGTATGATCAATAAAGTATGTTGTTACACAAAACCTTAGCATTATAGCTACACTTTAAACTTTTTTTATTCAATATCAGTAAAACTTTATTTGTTTGATTACATTTGACTATTATGTTGCTATTAGTGAAAACTTGTAATTGGCCATATTATAGTTACTCTGTTGTTATTTTTTAGTCACCTTGTGCTGTAAGTTTTCCTTGATGTATAAATAAATAAATAATTATCTTTAGGTCGGTGCTCCTACGGAAAAGTCCTGCTCTAACGCTTTTGTCTTCTAACGGTCTATCTGAAAGAAAGAAAATAGTACATTATGATACAAGTGAGCCATTCGGCTCGGGCTGCAATCCCGCCTCGACTGTAATGTCTAATGCTCACGCGTTTCATACGACGTTTTTCAACACACTTGCGAGGAAAAATAATAAAATTTCACTGTCTTATTTTTCCACATAATCGAAAATGAATATGAAAAAAAAAATGAATTGACCATTTTCTTTGAAAAATGGCGGCGGAGATTGTGTTTATTTTTTTTCCTTTCATCCCTTGAGATTTTGTTCATGTTGGAATGCAGACAGACGCAGATGGAAATAGAGGCACTGACGCATCCGCCAAACAGCCCAATCGCCTTCTTCTCTATACATATAAAATACAACGTCTGTCTGTCTGTCTGTTCGTTCGCTTATAACTTGCGAACCACCCAATGGATTTTGATGCAGCTTTTATTGAAAGATAAAGCATTTCTTCGGGAAGGTTTAAAGCTATGTATCATCACGCTATGACAAAAGGGAACAGCGCAATAAGAATTTTAGTGAGACATATGGAAGGTTCACCGCCGTAGCGTGGTCGATCGTCGCGGGTTCAAACCCCGACTGGTAAAATTTGTTTTCACTTTTTATTTTTTATTCTTTTATTTTATTTTCACAAAAAAAAAATTCTTTTGTAAAATAAATACAGGATGTAAATGCAAAGTCAAGAATCCCTTTAGGGTATGAAAGTATACACGATTCTGATGTCGTTACGAGAAAAAGAAATATACCTTGAATTTACACCAAAAATTCCATCATTTTTCTAAGCTATGGCTACGCAGCTCACCGGCCTCCCCACACACCTAATCATCATCCGTGCGGCCGCGACCAGTGAGGGTGTCCACGCGATTAGTGTATTTTGAGTAAATAAAATCGTCTTATTATGAGGTACTGGTACTTTATTTAGAGATTCCAGTATTTAAAATAATATTTTTACCGATCATACTAACACACCCTTAAAGGATTCTTGCCTTTGTTTTTACACCCGGTATGTAAGTACATACAAATATTGCTCGTTGAATTATCTTGTGTTTAACTTGGAGTTATGCAACTGAAAGAATATTATATTGTTAGATAATATCAATAATAAAAGTAATTAATCCTCAGAAATAATTACAGTTAAGAATTTCAACGATCTAACTTTCTTCGAATTACATATTTAAATTGGCTGCATAATGAACACGTTTCACACATGATGTATTACATTATTGGGGTTAGGTTAAAAGTCTGCCTGTATAGTATATATACGTGGGACGCACTATAAGTTTCCGGAATGAATATGAAAAAATACTATTAAAGGTACAAAATTAATTTATTGTTTTTCAAAATAATCTCCCTTGGCGTCTATGCACTTTTTCATTCAGTTTTGAAAACTTTTGTGCCACTCCCCTGTGGTGACCTCTGAAACGTGTTTTTCATACTCCTCGACAGCCTCTTCTGGTGATGAAAATCGTTGACCGCGTAATTGGTTCTTAATTTTTGGGAACAGAAAAAAGTCACAAGGTGCCAGGTCGGGACTGTATGCAGGATGACTCATGAGTTCTACATTTTTCGTCTTCAAAAAGTCGTTTGTCTGTCTGGCCGTGTGAGAACTAGCATTGTCGTGGTGAAGGATGATACGGCGTTTACGGTTATTTTTACGGAGTTCGTCAATAACTTCCGGCAAACAAATGGTCGTGTACCAGTCACTATTCACGGTACGACGATTCTCTAAAGCAACAGTAGCCACGTGTCCAGTTTTATTAAAAAAAGAAGCAATCATCCGCTTAGATGCACTTATCACGCGCGCCACTTTGGTTGGTTTCGGCTCATCTTGAAAGACCCATACGCTCGATTGCTGCTTTGTTTTGGGATCGTAGTAATAAATCCATGTTTCGTCAACTGTTACTATGTCCCACACCAAATTTGACGCACCTTCGTTGAATCTGGTAAGCATGGCACTGCACCAAGTGACGCGGTCCGTTTTTTGAGCCTCGGTCAAGTTGTGTGGGATCCACCGCGAGCACAGCTTTCTCACACCCAAATGTTTGTGTAGGATTGATTGTATTTGACTCATGCCTATTTCTAAGGATGCGCGAATTTCATGGTAGGTCACATGCCTGTCTGTTTCAATCATACGGCGCACAGCATCGATGTTTTTGTTGGTCACAGCGGTGGACGGCCGACCATCGCGAGATTCGTCACTGAGATTGATACGACCACGCTTGAATTCTGCAAACCAGCTATAAACAGTCGTCTTGCATGGTGTTTCATTGCCAAAAGCTGTTTCAAGCCGAGCGATGCTCTGTTGAGCTGTCAAATTACACTCAAAATCGTAGAAAATCATACTACGAAAATTTTCCCGAGTTAAATCCATGTTGATGCAGACACACAATTTTTTAAATGGCGCCACAAGGTTAAAACAAAAGACAGTCAGATGAAACAAACTGCATTCTACAGCCAAAGAGTTCTATTTTCAAATGTTGCAATAAATTTTTAAATATTGTTTATGTAAGTGGCCAGTTCCGGAAACTTTTAGTGTTACCTATGTATTAGTTTTTTCTCTAACAATATACTCCTAACAACAATATTCAAATTTTCAGTGATTGAGCGTACTATCGAGGAAAATTAAGTTCACCCACTTAAAGAATAAGAAATATTTATTTCTCATTCATCTTTACTTAAATATTTATATTGATAGCTAAAGCGGAACTTTTTAATGGTACGGAAGACCCCATAAACAAAATTAGTTTAAAAAATTTAATTGATTTACCGATCATTTATATTATATACTTTTTAAGCCCCTCTTAATTCTCATCTATACTTATAATACAATTTTATTATAGAAGAAACTTAAATAAGTAACATAAATAATACTTAATTCAATAATATAAATCACTAAAAACTTATAATTAAATAGTAAAAAGTTCGTATCTGTATTGTACATCGAACAAATATTTTTATTAATTTTAAATGTATTGTGTTATTTTATATTAGTATTGTACTGAAGCCAATACCTACAACCAGTTCCATTTTAACTTGAGAACTACTCAACGGATTTGGATGCAGTTTTCCTTATTATCATCGTAATGAACCTTATCAACATATAAGCTATAAGGGTTGTTCATAAAATAACACCCAAGCCGAAAACGGGGCAGAGATGGAGCGGTGGGCAAAAGCTAGTTATCGATAAAACAATAGATCATGGCTGGCATGGCACGATCGTGGCTCGAATACAACTTCCTCTTATTAATTAAGTACCTCTTTGGTTGGCTAAGCAATTTAAATTAAAGCCTTGGGGCTCGAAGAAGACCATTGTTCCTTAAAATACATACATTAACTTAGAATTTGACATGTAATGTAATTTTAATGAATTATGGGCGTTACTCGATTATATTCACCCATTACCATATAACAAGCATACAAAATTTCTTTCAAAAGTAAACAAATATGCTAAAACATTTTGGACTCTATTCTTTATTGAGTTAAGACTATTGCGCCAAATATGCTTATTATGGTTTGATTCAAAACAATGCCCGAAGGTATGCGATGTTTGGCTAAGTTATTACAAAGTTGATTCAAAACGCCTTTGCAGTGTGATGTCAAGTATTCTGATTGCTACCTACAGGCATTGTTATGCATAATTTAACAATAATTACGCAACGCTCAATTTACGTTCCGTACAAATTCTTCGTAACCTCTTTTGGTTTGACCTTACGGTTTTTGCATCTAGGCAAGCAGGCTCCTCTCTAAGTTACATAAAGGCCTTCGAAGTATGAAGACAAGTATGATGAATGGCTTCAGTTCTATGAATGCATATCATTAACTTTAAGTTACAATATGGCAACCATTTACCAACTCATTTTAGTTCCTATAGCCTACTCGGGCCGGCCTTAGCCATTGCTAGGCTCTGGGCGGTAGATCTTTTCGAGGCCCTGCGGGCCTATTACCTACCTATCTTTGAATCGGTTGCCAACTGTGGTTGCTATTCACCAAAAACAGATAAAAAATAAACTTCAAAAATTACCTTCAATGGGTATTGAGCTATTTACGAATTGTGACGTCATTTCAGTCCTTAGATAAGCGGAATTCGATAGTATATGTATTTTAAAAAATACAGTCGAATAAGAACCTCCTCCTTTTTTGAAGTCGGTTAAAAACATAAGTAATACTGAATGTTTGATATAAATATTATATAAGGTGACTTTAATTTATGCAGCCAAACTCATACTGGAGGCTTGGTTAATAATAACACGGATCGATAACACTTTTTGCTAATTTCGCAAAATAAAATCTTGACGTCCCATAGTAATTGACTTGGGGCTGGGCTTGCGTTTGTAAGGAACACGAAAAGAATAATTTACGAATTTCACAAAAAGCACTAGAGCACTTACCGAGTCTTCAGTAAGAGTTTGGCTGAATAAATTAAAGTCAGTTTATTTATAGGTATATAGAGGGTCGCGATAAACAGTTAATTTAAAAGCCTTCGAAATCAGCTTTGATGTTTGTTTGAAAATAGGTATATTACCAGTATTTTGATATTGTCAATATAATTTTCTTTAATACGAATCTGCAGGTGTAATATTTGTTCGTAGAATCACAAGATTATATACCAAGTCTAGGTATTTAAGAGTTTGTACTTTTAGACAAAAAATGGACTTAATTTTCAAAAGTTTATAGTAATGTAGGTTTACAAAAAATATGTACCTACTAAACTTTTTAAACGCGGAGTCTAAAATTTATTTTATTGTTATTTGTAGTTTTTGATATCTCCTAGATGGAAAGCCGACGAGCTCTACGTTCGGCTAGGCGAGTACGACTTCGACAGAAGCGACGACACACGCTCCTACAACTTCCGTGTGGTGGAGATCAGGCAGCACGAAGACTTCGACAGCACCAACTACCACCACGATGTGGCGATCCTGAAGCTTCACAGACCGGCTACCTTCAACTCCTATGTATGGCCGATCTGCCTTCCTCCACCGGGAATGAATTTGGTCAACGAGACTGCTTTTATTATTGGTAAGATTTGGTTTTGTCGTCCGACTTTATATTATTTTTCTGGTGAAAACACAGAAGAATCATGTCCGTGCTGAAAATACATACAACGCCATCTATAGCAGAGAAGGATGAACTGCCTCACAGGCATTCGAAGTTTAGTCTTCTTTTAAACAATTTTTTTCTATTATTATATTTTTCTTTTGAAGTTATATAGGTATTATTGTTCCACGTTTGGATTGGGAATGGGGTGCGATCGTCAACTTTACGCGAAAGTATGAAATGACAGTTACCAAAGGCAGGATGTGCAAAAATACGTAAAAACTTTTTCGGTACTGCGAAATTATAATGTGATTTTACCGAAATAATATTTCGTGGAATTAAAATAAAATTATATTCTTTAAAAAATTGTCAGCTCGCCATTTGTTTTGATGATCAATCACTCATGGGTTCATCAACTTCATCATTAATGCCAAATAGTGGCAGACTTGTCAAATAAAATTTAAAGATTTCATTTATAAAACAGTCGAAAATAGATTCACAAACAGTTCAGACAACAAAATCATTTTTTTGGAGAAGCAATATTATTGATCAATAAACGTTTATAAACATCAATAAGTACAGAAAACGCAAAAATTTGATAATTATTTTACTTGGTGATCTTAAGTACCTAAGTAATCAATTTATTTGTACTATTATGCAAACGGTACTTTTGAATCCCAATCCAATCGTAGAACAATAATACTAAGAAATGTAAATAAAAGTTAATTTATTTTTCAAACTTGGCTATTTATCCATCGTAAGGGAAAGATTTTTAGGGTTCCGTATTTCTATACCACAATGATATAATATTCAGTTCAGTTCAGCTACCTACATGAACATTTTCATACAGCTGAACATCTCCAGTCTTGTTGATCTTATTTCCCGAAGTAACGCGATAAGGCTTTTGCCCCAGGTACGGCGATACGGCTCACCACCCATCACGTTTGGGACATAAATTATCGGTGAAAAGCGGGTGTACCAAGTGCGGACTGTGACTTGGATTCATATCGTACAATATACATATCAACACATCGCGCAGCAACACTTTGACTTTGATAAAGGGTTATTGAACCTCTTCGTCTTGACCATTTACCGAGTCTCCAGTACGAATTTGGCTATATCAATCAAGTTTGAGCAGCCAAACTAAGAAAGATTGTTTTTCAGGGTGGGGCACTGAATCGTTTGGCGGCCCCCACAGCAACATTCTCATGGAGGTAGCAGTTCCCATCTGGGATCATGAGCACTGCGTCAACAACTTCGCTGACTCCGTGTTTGAGGAGTCTGTATGTGCTGGAGGTTATGAAGGCGGGAAGGACGCTTGCCAAGTAAGTTCTGATGTGTCGACTTGCTGGATTTTTAGTTGCTTATGTTGCAAACTAGAAATAGTTCTTAACTTACTATGAAGCCAAATCTACAACCGCGAAAAAATTTTTGTTGTTCCATACATTTTGGTCAAGTAGGGTACAACACCTTTTAGGGGTTCCGTACCCGAACGGGACCCTATTACTAAGCCTCCGCTGTCTGTCTGTCTGTCTGTTCATCCGTCCGTCTGTCACAGGGGTCTACAGCTTCAGCCGTAATAGGTAGAAAGTTGAAATTTTCACAAAAGACGTGTTACTATAGCTTCTACCACGACAAATAATAAAACTGAAAAAATAATTAAACCCAAGGGCGGTCCCCATACAATAAACGTTTTTTTCGTTTTAGCTGTATGTTAGAGACGGTAATACATACAATCAGAGTGCTTGATGCATACAAGTTTCAAATTTGTACACATTATTGTATGTACATACTCTAACTAAACTAAAATAACAATAAAATTAGGGTTCCGTACTCGGAGGGTGCTAAATTGTTTGTCAATTTTGTAGCTGTAATATTATGTATATAAAGCCTTTTTCCGTTCACTGTGTACAGCAAATATATTATTGGTATGTATTTTCTTAGGGTTCCGTACCCGTATTGTGTGTGTGGTAGTAAAATTATTATGAAACGGATGAGTACTATCCCTAGTTTCATCTTTTCAGCGATCCAGCCAGTATACAATAAAGACTGAAACTAACACTGCTCAGCTCCTGTCTGTCAAAACGTAATGGTACATACTTTAAAGAAGCCCCCTAATAGTGAAGACCGCAATAAGGGTTTTGAATCTTTGTTCTGATCACTTACCGAGTCTTTAAGTTTGGCTGTATAAAATAAATCATACAGTTCGGACCAGAACAAAAGGCGGACTTGAAGCAAAGACATTGTATAGAGAACTAGACTGTGCACTACGATACGAAAAGCGAGCAGAGTGAGAAGGTCGTAAGCACTCGTTGGTCCCTTTCTGGCACGTTTGAAACTCAACAACACTATATAGATATATTGTATATATTATATACACTGGCAACATGCTAGACAACACAGACATATATGTAATTATTATTAAGTAGCAGACCAAACATAAGGATTAAATGGCGTGGCAAGTTTTCGTACAAAAAATAAGCTACATTTAGGCTTCATGGCACGAAGAAACGTATAAAAATGGGTTGTTTTGGCTGGCATATGCTATATTTATTTATATCTAGTATACCGGGTGTAAAAGCAAAGGCAAGAATCCTTTAAGGGTATGTTAGTGTGACCGGCAAAGATATTATTTTAAATACTGGGATCTCTAAATAAAGTACCAGTACCTCATAATAAGACGATTTTCTTTACTCAAAATACACTAATCGCGTGGACACCCTCACGGTCGCCGGCCACTCGGATGAGGGGTGCGGGTTGCGGGGTGCAATTAGGTGTGTGGGGAGGCCGGTAAGCTGCGTAGCCATAGCTTAGAAAAATTATGGCAATTTTGGTGAAAATTCAAGGTATATTTTTTTTTCTCGTAATGACACCAGAATCTTGTATACTTTCATACCCTAAAGAGATTCTTGACTTTGCATTTACACCCTGTATATTTTGTTTGGAAACAAGCAATATTTATATTCAAAAGAGCCCGAAGTTCACTGAGCTAAAATTGCCACGTGTCGGCTCTATGCGTTTATTATTAATGTTAGGTCTGCTACTATATTATACGTCTGTGGTAGACAAGGACACACAAGTGGCGAGAGCTCTCTTTGTCGGCTCGTTTTTCGCTTGAATATGGTATCATAATAATTAGAACCTTATTTTTAAGTAAATCAATTTTTTTTGTTGGACAATAATTAGACAGTCTAGTTTTGACTTGAAGTTAGTGGAGCTTCGAGGAGGGAGGCACGAGCTAACTTTACACACGCCTTCCACTTTGCCCAAGAACTGCAGTCACCTCATATTTGGTCACCTTCATAGCACTCGGTAACCTCATCCCCAGGGCGACAGCGGGGGTCCTCTGATGTACCAGCTGCCGAGCGGGCGCTGGACGGCGGTGGGCGTAGTCTCGTGGGGCATCCGCTGCGGCGAGCCCAACCATCCCGGGATATACGCCAGAGTTGACAAGTACTTGAACTGGATTGTGCAGAACGCGAGGTTTTAGGGAACGGTTAGCTGGGGCCATTTATTTACTGTTGTTTTGGTTACGGCTTCGTCAACATGGATTCTGATTAAGTGTTGAATGATATTTCGTAATAAAAATCTGCTCGTGGTTACGATTTATCGCGCTGCTGAAATTTGAGAAAATAATACACTACGAATAGGATTTATAGATAATATCAGGTGGGTTCGTAATAAAACGTCTGATATCACTATTAAACAGTTTATTAAGACTCACGACACCTTGAAATTCACATGAAATTGTTAGACGCTCTTTCCCGTCTTAAACGAAATCGCCATCTTGTCTCTCTCTCTATGTGGCCTGCGAGCTTTTACGGAAACAGTCGGAAATGCGCGCGAGTTTTGCGCTGCAAATTTATAAGGCAAGCGTGTACGCCACAGATTTATGTCCGCAGACTTACAGCTGATCACGTTCTTTTTAAACGCCCTGGGTACTCTATCAGAAGAATGAACGCAACAGCACCCTTTGTTAAAAACTACTATCTTACTATATTAGCCGGGAACAAACTGTGTCCGTGTGGAATTCAATCTTCAACGTCCGGATTAGTGAGCCTAAACTTGATGGTAGGCCAGAGGCGGTTATTTTAATAGTAGTTTATGCTACGAGTGCGTAAAGGAGGCAATAGCTTACACGAGTGATAAGCGAGTGTTTTAAACGTTACGAGTAAGTTATTGCCTCCTTTACGCACTTACGCATCTGCATCAGCTCCATCTTTATGTCTAATACCAAGCTGCAAACCGGTCGCAGTCTCGACAGGAACGAGAATAGGAAGAGCCGAAATTGGGTCGATAAAACTGTTGACATGTAGTCAACATCAATAATACTAGAGTAGTTCAATCCGTGTTTCAAAATATTTTAGTAAGTCAGCTCAGGCGAGATATAAAACTAAAACATAAATATATTTAGATAAACTCTGTTATTTTATTGTTTTTACATTGTTAAAATACATTCATATATATTTACAGCTACAATAAAACATTACAGAAAAATATACACTATTTTTAATTTCTTCCTATTTGGTAACCAGTCAGTATTATGATTTAATCATGAGATTTATTAGTAAAATATTCGTACAAAATATTTTTAAATCCTCTTTATCTTCTAAACCTCAACATTAAAGTTCATTAAATATATTTTTTATAACAAAGGTAACTTTAAAAAATGTGAATATCATAACGTATTGCAGTGATATACTCTCCCGTAGGGTGTCACGCGGTCACAAACAAAATTATGTGTTTTATCATGAAAAAATCGGAAACAAAACTGAAAATAGGGAAATCATTTAAATTGGTCTGGGCGAGACGGAAAAAATTATTATACTATCAAAAGCTTAAGAGTTAAGAGCTACGAAGAGCTTAGACTAGAGTTAATATCTTTATACTTAATTGTATTTTATTAAATGATTTTGACAGTGACTTAATTTGCCCAAGTTTTCATAGTATTCGGAATGTCTACAATTTGCTTCTCTTCTAGTACGTTCACGGCGAGTGGCAAGTACTTAAGTTGTCAAAGATTGATCAGCCGAAAGCTTAGAATTAAGAGCTACCATAAGCTTAGACTTGAGAGCTCTTAACCCTGTAGTATTTATAAAAGCATGTCGACAGTGATCATTTCACCACACTCTTCTATAGCATTCAACATGTCTACAATTTGCTTCTCCTCTAGCATAGGGTGGCAGGTCACGGCGAGACGGAAGAAGTTCTTGAGTTCCCGAAGCGGGGAATACGCGATCATCAGCTGAGAGCTTAGAGTTAAGAGCTCCTTAATTTTTGGCGTAATCTGTAAAGAGTAAATGAAGCTTTTGAGATTTATCTTGAGGGGTATCAAGTTAAAACTAATACCTCCTGCAAAAGTATACGGCCCTACGTTGTTAAAATATGAAGCTTCCCACTCAACAGGGAAAAAAATTCATTGCTCTCTTTGTAATCGATATCATACAAATTGGCTTACTACGAAAACCTACAGAGCATTTTGAATTAACTTAGTGACTTGAAATTTCGTTCACTCGTCAGACTTATACGTGGGACGCAC
Organism: Ypsolopha scabrella; assembly: GCA_910592155.1. Taxonomy (NCBI): domain Eukaryota; kingdom Metazoa; phylum Arthropoda; class Insecta; order Lepidoptera; family Ypsolophidae; genus Ypsolopha; species Ypsolopha scabrella. Next base: position 13,574,826 of record OU342982.1, read on the forward strand.
TATAAGTTTCCGGAATGAATATGAAAAAATACTATTAAAGGTACAAAATTAATTTATTGTTTTTCAAAATAATCTCCCTTGGCGTCTATGCACTTTTTCATTCGATCAAACCAGTTTTGAAAACTTTTGTGCCACTCCCCTGTGGTGACCTCTGAAACGTGTTTTTCATACTCCTCGACAGCCTCTTCTGGTGATGAAAATCGTTGACCGCGTAATTGGTTCTTAATATTTGGGAACAGAAAAAAGTCACAAGGTGCCAGGTCCGGACTGTATGCAGGATGACTCATGAGTTCTACAATTTTCGTCTTCAAAAAGTCGTTTGTCTGTCTGGCCGTGTGAGAACTAGCATTGTCGTGGTGCAGGATGATACGGCGTTTACGGTTATTTTTACGGAGTTCGTCAATAACTTCCGGCAAACAAATGGTCGTGTACCAGTCACTATTCACGGTACGACGATTCTCTAAAGCAACAGTAGCCACGTGTCCAGTTTTATTAAAAAAAGAAGCAATCATCCGCTTAGATGCACTTTTCACGGACGCCACTTTGGTTGGTTTCGGCTCATCTTGAAAGACCCATACGCTCGATTGCTGCTTTGTTTTGGGATCGTAGCAATAAATCCATGTTTCGTCACCTGTTACTATGTCCCACACCAAATTTGACGCACCTTCGTTGAATCTGGTAAGCATGGCACTGCACCAAGTGACGCGGTCCGTTTTTTGAGCCTCGGTCAAGTTGTGTGGGATCCACCGCGAGCACAGCTTTCTCACACCCAAATGTTTGTGTAGGATTGATTGTATTTGACTCATGCCTATTTCTAAGGATGCGCGAATTTCATGGTAGGTCACATGCCTGTCTGTTTCAATCATACGGCGCACAGCATCGATGTTTTTGTTGGTCACAGCGGTGGACGGCCGACCATCGCGAGATTCGTCACTGAGATTGATACGACCACGCTTGAATTCTGCAAACCAGCTATAAACAGTCGTCTTGCATGGTGCTTCATTGCCAAAAGCTGTTTCAAGTTGAGCGATGCTCTGTTGAGCTGTCAAATTACACTTAAAATCGTAGAAAATCATACTACGAAAATTTTCCCGAGTTAAATCCATGTTGATGCAGACACACAATTTTTTAAATGGCGCCACAAGGTAAAAACAAAAGACAGTCAGATGAAACAAACTGCATTCTACAGCCAAAGAGTTCTATTTTCAAATGTTGCAATAAATTTTTAAATATTGTTTATTTAAGTGGCCAGTTCCGGAAACTTTTAGTGTTACCTATGTAGCACAAGTATAGTAAAAAATCTGAAAGTACTCAAGACCTTATAAGAGAAAAACTCATTTCGGATACACAGACTTTAATGTATCGTAAGGTTGGTTTCCATAACTGCACGTGCAATAAGTTTGTCTTTTAAACGTTATGTTATGTACCCTCCAGCAACTAGTCTTATTAGCTTTTCCCGATTTTAAGGTATACACTTCTTTTACTCTGTTTAGGATGTGAAAAGTAAACTTTGCAAGGAAATTCCGAAAATATTGAATACTATTTTTTGCTCAATTTTTACGGATCAATTATGAAATCCAGAAAAAACGCCCAACTCACCTTATGCATCAGCTCCCACCAATCCCCATCCTCCTCCTTATCCCTCATGAAGCGCGGGATGTACCAGAAGCAGACATTAGGGCACTGTATCGGCGCGGACACCAGACGGAACCCGTCGCGATAAGCGACCGTCTCCACACAGAACTGTGCCACCTCCATCGCGTGGTCTACCAGGTGGGACAAGCCGGCGTCGCCGCGCGCCTTCCACATCACCCACAGCTTGAATGCGTCTATCTGGAAGGTAAGAAGGTTTTAGATGATACCACACTGATTCTTTAGTTCATAAACGGTCATCGGGGTCAGGAACAGAATATTTTAGTAACAAAATTAGTATAAATACTCAAAGCAAAATTAGCAAGAATCTTTACCGTGTTCCGAATGGCGGCAATAGTACTAAAACTACCACCAAACTACTCACGGCCATTAAATCGTTTCGAATGGAAAATGGCGTCCATCACTTATAATCGATTCGATTATGTTGTATCTCAGAACACAGAACTTATATGCCTTAAAAAGCATGCTAAGCTGTCGCGTTGGTCTCGGCTATCATTGCATTATTATATGATAGCGAAGAGGAAACAGCTGTGCTAGAATCCCCTAGACTAGTTGAACCTGTTTTTTCGTAGTCGAAATTGGTATTGTAGTGCAGCGCCGGCCATCTTGTGTGTGTGTGACACAAACAAAACATTACCTTCCGGCCGCACTGCACGCTCTTGTCCCCAGTATCGTAGCTGACGTCATAGAACTTGTCTTGTTGGAACAGATAATGCGCGGCCGCCGAATTTGCCTCATGCAGCAAGCCTTTCTCTCGAACTAGGAACAGGGAACATTGTAGCGGAGCGCCGGCCATCTTGTGTGTGTGACACAAACAAAACATTACCTTCCGGCCGCATTGCACGCTCTTGTCCCCAGTATCGTAGCTGACGTCATAGAACTTGTCTTGTTGGAACAGATACTGCGCGGCCGCCGAATTCGCCTCATGCAGCAAGCCTTTCTCTCGAACTAGGAACAGGGAACATTGTAGCGGAGCGCCGGCCATCTTGTGTGGGTTCCACGCTATTGATTGTGCTCTGTGTTGGAAGGAAAAGGAAGTATTATGGTTAGCCATACAGCTACCTATTATGTTCTTTAGGAGGCGATACCGTGCGGTATGAGCGGGGTAATTTTTAATGTAAAATGGCGCCACGTAGCAAAATTTTACCTTTTCCGGCTCAGCTCTACGTATTCCAAAGGTATCTTTTACAAAATATTTTAATTAAATGTTTTCCAAATTAAATTTATCTAACTGCGGCATAGAAAATCAGAAAAGTAAATCTGGACGCGAGGAGCTCTGAACCGGGATTCGAACCCGGGACCTCTCGCTTACCGGGCGGTTGCTCTACCAACTGAGCTATCTAGTTCTCAAAATGTTTTCCATTTCGAATAAACATATCTGCTTTATATATATTTTGTATTCACATTTTTTTCAGAGATATTTAAGCAATAAAAAACATTAGTAATGTACGCCAAAGTGTACAACAGTTTGTTGGCAGACCAGAGGTGCAATTGTGTAAGCCAATGTATTCAAATTCGATTGTCATATGGCTATTCGGCTGAGCAAATAAGCACGTTTGGCAAATGAAATCGTACGTTTTTGATTGTCAACAACAAAATAAGGCAATTATATTCATTTGACAGCCAAAAATGTACGATTTCAAGCACAGAGCACAAATACAGATTTCAACTGTCAAACGGGCTAAGGACCATGGGCAAATTTGTATAGAGACTGGACCCAATCCTCAACATTAATGAAACCTACTCAAAATGAAAGATTTTGGGGTATTATTCAATTGCTACTATGGGAGCCAAGTCGAAATCGAGCGCCAACAAAATGTCAAAATGAAAGGAAAAAATATTTTGTTTACAGTTTTGATACTATGATTTTGATGATTTCTCAGTATTGAAATCGTTCTGGAACACCATGTTCGCGCTCGAATTCTATGTAGCTGCCATAATAAGAAATTAATAATACCCTAAAAGCTTTCATATGGTATAGGATTTATCACTGTTGTGTAATTGGTCCAAAATTACTCATGGTCCTTTGCTTAACTGAATAGCCATATGACAATCAATTTGAAAACCGTTGGCTTACACAATTACACCTCCGAGCTCTCAACATTAGGTATATCCCATCAAAAACATTTCATGTAAAGGTCGCCAAGACACAGAAGCTCATAACGCTTGTACGGTTAAAAAGTTATCAGATCTCATGTAGAGCCAAGCCCTTAACTCTACAAGGCCTAACTCTACAAGCCCTAACTCTACAAACCTGCATTTTCGTCAAAAAGTATGGCTTGGCCGTTCCGCGGTCATCAGACAGACACTCCCATGGACTTATAATATTATGTCGTGCAATAGTTCCATGAAACATTGAAAAATTGATACATTCATACGCCGAAAGGCAAAACATAGAGATCCTTTATAATTTATTAAGATCTAATGTACATTATCTAACCTATGTTTATGAATAAATATATTCTTATTCTTATTCTAGTATTACCCAGACCGACGCTTCGAGAAAAGGTACGGTTTTGGCTCGTCTTGGCGCGGGGCACTGCCGTGCCCCCAGATAAAATGATTTTTTTATTTATTTTTTTATTTATTTATTGTGTCAACCAATATACATTGTACAAAAAAACAGGGAAAATATTTGAGTACATAGATCTTAAACAAATTATTTGTATATTGGGATAAATATTAACATGAAAAATGTGCCGTTGGTAACTGTGGTAATATAAATTGTTATACAGTCACCAACGCCTTCCTATAGGAGAGCGATAACTATAAAATTTACGTGTTACATGGAAGAATAACAGAAAAAGAAAAATAATTAAAAATGAAAAATTTGCATGCAATATACTCTAAAGGTGTGTGGGGGGTGTGTGCGTGTGTGTGAGGGAGAAGGTGTGTGTGTGTGTGAGGGAGAAGGTGTGTGTGTGTGTGAGGGTGTGTTTGCATGTGTGTAGCTGAGTCCGAATAAATATAATAAATACAATAAATGAAATTATGGATGCTGGAGAATTGGTTTTATCACCTACATTTATATACACAATATATAGTTAATATATATATATGGAAATTACTATTACTGTTAATACCTCTTACGCAATCACTTTCAGAAGTGCCTCTGAATCCTTGTAATTAAGTGAGAGCAGCCAGTACAAGACCACAACCTTGCATTTGCCTAAGAGAAGAGGATAAATATTGACCGTTCTATTTACCTTATTATACAGACGAGAACTCAGAACTTTGTAGTGTCGAGCGGCTAACTGAGTCCTGTGCTTCACAACCCTGCAGACTAGGTCCGATCGTCTTATCGAACTAATGGTAGACTGGTCATAAGGAAGTGTAGGGTGCTTACGCAGGATAACGTTAAAAATAAAAAGCCTTCTAACGGAAAGCACCTGACATTCTTTGTACAGCTGGTCTGTGTTATGAAGGATTGGCCTTTTAGTCATGACCTTAAGGACGGCCCTTTGGGCTCGCTCTAGGCGGATGAAGTGCGATGAACATGCACCACCCCAGGATGTAATACAGTATGTAAGTACTGATTGCGCCAGCGCATAATACACAGTTTTTAGGGTATGATTATCAGCTGAATATCTAAGTTTACGAAATATGTACATTATTTTTCTAACCCGGGATATTAAGGATTCAAGATGATCTTTCCATGAAAGGGCACTATCTATTATAACGCCCAAGTATTTAATATTAGAGGCTCGAACAATAGGAGTGCAGCCGCATTTGCGGACTTGGGCCCCACAAGTATGAGCTAAAATATTGTAGGAGTCATGGTCAGGCTGATGGCTAGCATAGTGAGAAAATGTTATGTATTTCGTCTTATTAATATTTAAAGTTAAGAGGTTTGACGAAAGCCAACTCATCACAGTTCTAAGAGAGTTTTCAGCGTGGCGACAACACTCTTCCCAATTTTTGCCCCGTATAAGTAAAACAGTATCATCTGCGTAAGTAATTATTTTGCAGTTAGGAATATGCATCGAGCAAAGATTGTTAATATACATAAGGAAGAGAGTTGGACCTAACACGCTACCTTGAGGAACGCCATATGTCAGAGATTGATTACTGCTAGTGAAACTATCAATTCTCACACTCTGGGTTCTTTCCAATAGGTAGCTGCGAAAGATGTCCAAAGGGACGCCTCTTATACCTAAGCTTTCCATTTTGTTTAGTAGAATGGGAACAGAAACAGTGTCGAAAGCCTTTGAAAGATCAAGAAAAATACCTATTGTCTTAAGTTTCCCATCCAACTGTTCAACAATGGTATTTATGAGTTCTAGTACTGCATCTTCGGTAGATTTGCCTTTTCTAAATCCAAATTGGTTCTCTGAAATTATCTTTTGTTGTTCGAGATAATTTATTAGCCTATAATTCAAGACTTTCTCCAGTATTTTCGAAAGGGTGGTTAGCACAGAGATAGGCCGGTAGTTCGTGACACTGCTTCTGTCCCCACTCTTATAAATAGGGTGAACAATGGCTTTTTTTAAAACTTGGGGGAAGATACCCTGCGTCAGGCAAAGGTTGCACACATGTGTAATAGGAGTAGTAAGTGAGGACCGCGCGGCTTTTAGAACTTTAGTTGAAATGTGATCCCAGCCTACGGCGCAGTCACTTCGCAAACCTAAAATCAGTTTGTCAATTTCGGCTTCGTCAGTCGGTAATACGGCCATAGAGTTCCCCTTTTTGTTTCCAGTAAGAGTATTTGAGAAAGCATTATCATCGTTGAGGTTACCATGTTGAGCAAGGATTTGTGAGGCAAGGGTTTCCCCTATACTTGAGAAGTATTGGTTTATAACATTTACTGAGGCTTTTGGATCTTGGGATAAATTCAATAACTCAGTTGGTGGAGTAGGTGGTTGTTTCAAATAAGTTATATTTTTTATTACATTCCACATTGCTTTAGGATTTTTATTCGCCATTTGCAGTTCGTTAGATTCATAGGTTCTCTTAATCTTTTTGAGTAAATTATTACAGTAATTTCGATATCTTGTGAAAGTTACTTGTAGAATTCGATTATCAGGGGAAAGTTTTGCCTTTTTGTGGAGTTTATCGCGATGGCGAATGCACCTAAGAAGACCGGGTGTTATCCAAGGCTTTATATTTCTTCTGCTTCGTGGTATTTTGCCAACTTGGCTTTGAGTTTTTATAGATTGAGCTATTATATTTACCAAGGATTCTGCAGCTTTATTGGCGTCTGTGGTGTTCAAAATTTCGGAGAAGTCAGTTTCTGACAGATCTTTGGCAACTGCAGTAAAGTCTACTCAGACTGCACTTGTTTTGGCTCTATATAGTTTAGGTGCAAAATCAGAACAGAAAAGGATGGGGTTATGATCCGTTATGAGGGAATCTAGAACAAAGGTTGTAGAATTATTATTAGATTTAAACATAACGTGATCAAGACATGTCTTAAGGTGCGTCGGAAAAATATGAGTGGGAAGCAGGCCATGGGATCCTGTTACTTCCAGGTAAGTATCAGCATGGGCGTCGACACTACTTGGAGAAATATCAATGTTCATATCTCCAATCACGGCAACATGTTTAAAAGAAGCCAATGATTTTAAAACGTTGTCAAGGCTTGAAATAAACATATTGGCATCCTTAGTAGAAGGCGATCGATAAATACATGCGATAGCCATATCTTTGTCACATTTTAATATAAGACAGTTTCCTTCGCGGAAAGACGGTTCCATTACATCGTGTTTAAGATCAGATCGAACGTAGACAATGACTCCAGCGTTTTGGTTTTCATATTTAGAATTATATGAAAGGTAGCCATCAATAACTGGGTTAAATTTTTTTTTTTTTGCAAAATGCAAGTACTAACCTTTTACTTAAACTTACAATTAGGTAAAAATAGGAGGCATAATATTTGTATAGGTAATACCTTATATATTGCTGAGTTAGGAGTTCGATTCCTGCTACGGTAATGAGTCAAGGTAGTTTTGCTTCGCATATTCTTTAATAGGTGACCTTCTATCAGGGTGTTCGGCACTTGATTATGCAGTGTTGGTATAAGCCATATTCTTGTTCGTTCACCGTAATGATTACACTTTTGAAAAATAGCAATAGCAATAATAGCCACGAAATATGTTTACCTTTCAATTCCCGCTAGTTTTCTTCTGTGATTTTCTGACAGAATTAAACTTCCTCCCCAGCAGGCCTGAAAATTAGAAAAAGACAAAAATATTGCACTTCATTCTACACATGTAGTTTATGGAATAAATATACAAAAAAAACATATAATGCCCTTCGAGTGCTCTATAACAACGCTTTCAGAGCATTGTTTGGGCTGCCGCGCGCATGCAGCGCCTCAGGAATGTTCGCCGACGCACACACAGATTGTTTTTTCACCATCATCCGCAAGAGATGCGCCTCGATGCTCTGTAGAGTGCGCGGTAGCTCCAACTCTATTTTACAGATGATAGCCAATAGACTAGACAACCATGCAATACAACATTGGGTTCATGTTCATGTAAATAGGAATAGCACATACTGATATTGCTGACACATATAATGCCCTTCGCGTGCTCTATAACAACGCTTTCAGAGCATTGTTTGGGCTGCCGCGCGCATGCAGCGCCTCAGGAATGTTCGCCGACGCACACACAGATTGTTTTTTCACCATCATCCGCAAGAGATGCGCCTCGATGCTCTGTAGAGTGCGCGGTAGCTCCAACTCTATTTTACAGATGATAGCCAATAGACTAGACAACCATGCAATACAACATTGGGTTCATGTTCATGTAAATAGAAATAGCACATACTGATATTGCTGACACATATAATGCCCTTCGCGTGCTCTATAACAACGCTTTCAGAGCATTGTTTGGGCTGCCGCGCGCATGCAGCGCCTCAGGAATGTTCGCCGACGCACACACAGATTGTTTTTTCACCATCATCCGCAAGAGATGCGCCTCGATGCTCTGTAGAGTGCGCGGTAGCTCCAACTCTATTTTACAGATGATAGCCAATAGACTAGACAACCATGCAATACAACATTGGGTTCATGTTCATGTAAATAGGAATAGCACATACTGATATTGCTGACACATATTTTCCTTTTCGTTAGTTAAATTGTCTTTAGTTTTAATTTGTAACGTTTATTTTATTATTATTATTACTTTATGTGTTTTGTTAATTTTTATTTTGATATGAGCTTAAAATGCTTGAAATAAACGTTTTATTATTATATTATTTCAAAGTTAATTCTTAATATACCGGGTGTAAATAGAGTGCGATCATTATATGAAACCACATATTATACCAACCCTACTGAACCACTTTTTCCAAGAGTCATACCCGCGGACACCCTTAGTTTAGGAAATAATTGAGTTCCAAACAAAAACGCGTGAACCTTGACGCACCGACATACGGGCGAGTTTATAGAGAGCGTTGACCTCGAACAGCTGCAGGTTTCACGGACGACGCTCTCTCTAAACTCGCCCGTATGTCGGTGCGTTAGGGCTCACGCATTTTTGTTTGGAACTCAATTATTTCCTAAACTAAGGGTGCTCAGCGTGTGTGCCCAGCGTGTGTGAGTATGGGCATTTCTTCCAGGAGGACCGCCAAGAGTGGCGAAATCCTGGAAAGGCCTATGTCCAGCAGTGGACGAAACAGGCTGACGGATGGATGGATGGTAGTATGATAGTCTGGAGTATCAAGAAGTCTAATTATCGCTCTCGCTCTCTTTCTCTCTCTCTCTCTTTAGTTACCTGCTGCACACACCTGACCAACACTTGCACCAGCGCCACCGCCACCGCTAGAGCCACCCAACATGCCGACGTTGGAACCACATCTCGTCAGCTCTCTGTCTCTCTCTCCCTCTCCACACACCTGACCAGAACTTACGCCAGCGGTAGCGCCCCCACCACCACCAACACCACCCTTCATCTGCATCATCTCATCATCATCAAACAACTACAACACCCGAGGGCTGTCGGCGTGGAAGTCACACTACACCGAGTTACACGAGAAATAATACGAACTCGGTGACTTTTCATTCACCACGATAATCAGACTTCTTGATATTCCACACTATCATACTACGCATGGTCTAATTATAATGGCGATGGAAGGGAGGCAGAACCCGCTATTATCTCCTACTCATCCTTTTCATTTCCACGATAATTAGACTTCTTGATACTTCACACTGTCATACTACGCATGGTCTAATTATAATGGCGAAATAGGGAGGCAGAACTTGCTATTATCTCCCTACTCATACTTTTCAATTACCACGATAATTAGACTTTGATACTACGCATGGACTAATTATAATGGCGCTTAAGGGAGGCAGATCCCGCTATTATCTCCTACTCATCCTTTTCATTTCCACGATAATTAGACTTCTTGATACTTCACACTGTCATACTACGCATGGTCTAATTATAATGGCGAAATAGGGAGGAAGAACTTGCTATTATCTCCCTACTCATACTTTTCAATTACCACGATAATTAGACTTTGATACTACGCATGGTCTAATTATAATGGCGCTTAAGGGAGGCAGATCCCGCTATTATCTCCTACTCATACGGTCAATAAAATTTTAAACATAATATTGTATGAAATTGCTGCTCTATAGTTTTAATATAACATCTTATTGTTCGGTCAGCGTAACTATCGTTCCTGATTCTCGAAGGACAGACTCCGAGGCTTCGCTATAAGGATTTCCACTTTTGACGGCATAGTTGTACTTACATCAACATGCATCCACACCCCGTTCTTGTGGCAGACATCGGCGACGTCATTCAGATCATCGATGGCGCCTAGCACGGTGGAACCTGCCGTTGCGTTCACTATCAGTGGATACCTTCCTTGTGCTTTCTCCTTCTGAAATTACAAAAAATAACTCCAATTATGTTTATTTCAAGATGTGATTCTTTAACGCGGCTCTTACACGCGACTGAACTTGGTGCTGTTTAGAAAAAGTGCTGCAGGCTAATCTCTATGTTTTATTTAATATAGTATAGTGCCTTAGCACAATTTATAGAATTTTTGTCTGTTTGTATGTTCCGTTTTAACTCCAGAACCACTAAACGGATTTGGGTGTGTTTTTAGGATTCTGTAGTACCTAAAAGGTACAAAAGGAACCTTTATGGTGAGACTCCGTTGTCCGTCCGTCCGTCCGTATGTCACAGCCTCATAACTTTAGCACCGTTAAAGATAAAGACTTAAAAATTTCCACAAAAATAGCATTCACTTGCCTACATAATACGGTACAAAAAAAATGAAAAATTTGAAATTGATCAAAATATTTCCAATACAAAAGTGAGAAAAATAAAAAAATTATTCGTAAAAATATAATATGGGTATCAAATTGTAGGTATTAAAGAGCTGATTGTAAAAATATATACTCTCACTATATTTACTGGCACCGATTTCGAGAAATCTTTGAAAAACCACAAAAAAATGCATGTCCACCCCCCTTATTTCCCGAAAAATATGAAAAAAATGAAAATCATAGGTCATAACTGGCCAATTACAGGAAAACTATAGTGATTAAAAAAAAGTTGATACAAATGAGAAATATAAGAAAACTGTAAAATAAATAAATTATTTTATTTATAAATTACAATATGGCTATCAAATTGTAGATATTAAAGAGCTGATTGTAAAAATATATACATTTATTTTATTTACTGGCACCAAAAATAACAGGAAAAATATAGCGGGTGAGAAATTCACGATAACAAAACGACAAAATATTTTTTTTATTCACGAGTTTTCTTTCCAGCACTTGAGCGGTTGTTTTATTTTTATTATTATCGTAGAGAAGAGACCCTTGTCAACATATAGGCTATAAGGACTGTTCATAAAATAATGTCTAAGCCGAAAACGGGGCAAAGATCGCAAAAACGCGGCAGCTATAATAAAATTATGATAAAAAAACGCATCCAAATCTGTTGAGTGGTTCTGGAGTTAGTAACAAATAATTCATTTTAGTCATTTAAAGCAACCATAAAAAATATTTTCTTGTCTTGAATAGTATTGATGAACCCAATCAGAAGACATCTGCAAAGTTTAATCTAATTAACCCTCGCTCGCCAAGTCGTCTTTACCTTTTCCTTGATATCAAACCCATCTGAATGGATTGTTACGGAATGTACACTGACAGAGGAGGTGTTAATTATTCCCAGAGGCTTTACAATTCTTTTCGTCTATGTACCTTATATATGTATACAATTTTTTGCATGGTCTTTAACATCGACATAGAATCGCCAGTATATTCTGTGTCTATGGTCATTCATTTTATTCTTATTCTTATAAAGTGAGTTTTATTTATGCAGCCAAACTGGATCGACAACACTTTTTGCTAATTTCGCAAAATAAAATCTTGACGTCCCGTAGTAATTGACTCGGGGCTAGGCTTGCGTTTGTAAAGAACAGGAAAATAATAATTTACGAATTTCACAAAAAGGGTCATCGAACCTTGTTACTGAGTACTTACTGAGTCTTCAGTAAGAATTTGGCTTTATAAATGAAAGAAACGTTATATATTTAGGTAAGTTTTTTTTCTGAAGAGATATATTAGCACGCATTAAGTTACAAGTTAGTATGCTAGTGTAATTTTTTTGGCTCAGTAAATAATATTTGTATTTTAGTACAGTTGGTTCAGTAGCTTTTAATAACCTTCCTGAAAAGTATTTCCTGTCTTCCCTTAGACCATAGTCTAAGTTTCTTCCCATATCAGCCTGCACTGAAAAAAGTCTAGCGTCGACCTCTTCTTATCAGTCTGGTTTTACTTAAACCGCTACTGCCTGTTTGTCACAACAACGTAATCCTACTAATATTATAAATGCGAAAGTTTGTGTGTGTGTGTGTGTGTATATTTGTTACTCTTTCACGCTGAAATGGCTGAACGGATTTGGATGAAATTTAGAATGGATATAGCTTATCCCCTAACTTAACACATAGGCTACTTTTTATCCCGGAAAAATGCATGGTTCCTGTAGGATAGATCAATATCAGTATTTCATACATTAGGTGCCTAATTAGCGCGGTCTTTAATCGTTTGTGATGAAATAAGACAAGGCTATGTTATCTCATCACACTTCACACTAATATTATAAATGCGAAAGTTTGTGTGTGTGTATGTTTGTTACTCTTTCACGCTGAAATGGCTGGACGGATTTGGATGAAATTTAGAATGGATATAGCTTATACCCCAACTAAACACATGGGTTACTTTTTATCCCGGAAAAAAGCATGCGTTAAACCGAATACTAAAGCTAGTGATACATAGTCTAAAATACTCGTACTTCTCAAGAAACCCCCGAGGTTACGTTAAAAAGCGCATTAAAATCCGTTTAACTATTGGTTTTCTAGTTACAAGGTAACATACAGACAGACTTCGTTTTTATATGAAACGAAAAAAAAAGTTTTTTTTATGTGTGTCTATCTTCTCTTGTGTCTGCGTAAAACATACATATAAGAACCTATTCAATTTGGTTATAAGTATCGTCCTAATTCTGGACTAGGCATTCGAAAGGGTGGGAAATCAAAAAGGGAAATTAAAAAAAGGGAAATAAGTAAAGTCCACACCTGTATGGTGGCGTCAAGTTCAGCGACGACCATCTGGCCTCGCTCGTTGGTCCTGATGACGCGTATGCTATCCGTGCCGAAGCCGAGCCAGTGGGCCGCCTTCTTCACCGAGTAGTGGCTCTGGAAGTTGACCAAAGCTGCTCTCAATTCATACATTTTACCCGCCCCATTTGCGCGAGAACTAGCCAAGGGACAATACTTTGTTAAGGTATGGTCCCTTGGTTAGTTCTCGCGCAAAACGCAATTGGTAATTTTGGCGACATGGATCTAAATGTGATTACCAACTTAAATACTAGATTAGGCATTTTATTGACATCATTTTGCCCGAAGATTTAGTTGGTTGATAAATTTTTTAAAATTTTAATTCTAATTAATTTTCATAAATATTTAGAAAACCTCTTTTAAAACAGAGATTTATATTTTACTGACAAACGGGAGCGAATGAAGCCTCTAAGTTTTTTATTTAAATTAGTCTACAAGTACACTTCAATATGGCCGATTGGATTTATTAAATTACTTATAGTTGTCATTTTAAATAAAAAATACTGTTTTGCCGCATAAGACCTTACGGCATAAGCTAGTTCGTGAGCGCATATTTGTATGGAGTAAGTTTCCCTCACTCCACTCCCCTAAGGCGCCGATTTGAAATTAAAAGTTTATCGATTCCTCGCCTTAAGGCTAGATTGTTCTGTTAACAAAATCGCAAGTGATAAGTATTACGCTCAAAAACTAACATCTCTAAGCTAAAAACAATTAAATATATTATTATGTCGTAGCCTGATCGTAGAATTATCATATCCTGAATTCTGTTCAGAATAATTTCATAATTAAAAATTATTGTCCTTAATGACATCCCGCGATTGCAAGCTTTCGCCCGCAATGTGAAGCAACGTGTCGTCGCGTAAGCATCTTTACTCGCCCTGAGGAAGGCAGTCTGCTGAAACTGGTCGGCTATCCCGATCATGTTTGTTTACATTGTAATCTTGTATTCTTGAATGTACCTAAAGTCCATTAGACCACCTCTTTGAACATCTGATACAGCGCTCGCCTGCTAACGCAAAGGTCGCGGTGCAAAGAAAATTGTGTTCGATCTGCGTTTTTTCTGAAGGCACGTTAAGCTGTTGGTTCATTTATGCCCGAAATACGGCGTCATCGCGTTTAGGACGTAATAATCGTCGTTGAAAACCGGGTATACCGAGTGGAACATCTCTGACACCGCCTTGGGGATTCGTGTCGTAGCGCTATTTTTCTCAAGTCAGTTTCTTTAACTTTTTAAGTTACTAGATTTATACTTGGTCCACTAAACAAGATGTTTTTAGTTAATCCCTGAAAATCTCATTATTTCCAAAGCAACGCAGTCCAGTTTGTGGCTGGGATCCATCTTGCAGATTAACCCTCTATAAGTATCCACTCACATCTGCCGAAGTGAATATCAAGCAGTGCGGCAGTCCCCACATTCCCTGAGTCTTGACCTGCGGGAAGGCCTTGAACCTGGCCGCTACGATGCCGTACAGCATGGAGATGCTGCCTCCAGGGCTGAAGATGCCGTCTCCGTCCGGGATGCCGAAGAGCTGCAGCACGTGGCGCAGGACTTGCTGCTCGATCAGGGTGAAGGCGGGGGCCACTTCGAACGTGTACCTTGAAAAAGAAAATTTCTGATTGTTACATTTTTTATGTGAATAAAAGTTATATGTTGCTCTTATCAAAATTTTTAGCAATAATGTCCTATAATAAATAATGAATATAATTCTATGCTAGATTGTGTATCGTTAGCTGATCAGTCTGCATTAAGTGAGAAAAAAAAAATATTTTGGTCAAACAATTTTTTTACAAAGTGGTTTAATCGGCTGACTAAGTTTCTATGGAAAAGTGAAAAAAAGTACGCGGAAATAAACATTTTATTCGGTGGAAAGTGGTCTATCTATTGGCTATCAATCACCTCTTGATTTTTTTTCTATTTGAATTGTAGGACCTTATATAATTTATTTAATCTAAGTACCTAAATAAAAAAGGAAAAGAGAAAAAGAAAAATTTTATTCCACTGCTGCCCGAAATATATATCGGGGATTATTTCTTTTAATAATGTTCTAGATACCTTCATGTGCTACAATCCTGACATACTACCACTTTCATATTTTCACCAACATACCAAATGACAGTTGTGACGCCTATGGACAGAGGGACAGGGTGACTTTCGTTTATATAGCCAAATTCATACTTGAGACTCAAGATTCATTGGCCCTTTCTGAGAAATACACAAAATAAAATTTAGATTTCCTATACTAATTGAGTCAAGATTGTTCTTGAACAAGTATAAAGTCACAATTTTTTTTATGTTATACAAACACGGTCTTTGAATCACATACCGAGTCTCCAGTAAAAATTTGGCTTTATAAACGAAAGTTACCTTAAGGGCTTCCATTTTTTTTCACTGAATAGATAAATATACAAAAGAATCCGGGAAAATCATCATACTCTTCGTATAACAGTTAAATAAAACCATATTAAACTTAAATCAGTGGTTCTTTGACAAACTCTTAAAACAAATTACTTACTTTTTATGCTTAAACCCAAGAGATGACATATTATGGGGATATATCGGGAGTTCTATCCAATATGGGAATTTAGGTGTATGAAGATTCGAACGACACTCAATGATCTCTTTAACTAATATTCTTGTATTTAATAAAAAAACCGGCCAAGTGCGTGTCGGGCCACGCGCAATGTGGGGTTACGTAGTTTCCCGGTTCATTTTATGAGTTGGCCTACTAATACAGACCGCGCCAAACTTCTAGCCCCATACATTGGAGGGGACCAAAAGTTTGGCGCGACCTGTACTCGTAAACCTGTAAAGCCTACTTAACTGTGATAGTTTACTACTTCTGTGAATTTTTTCACATTTCTATAAGCAACCGTGTAGCCAGCAGAGGAGGGAGGGGGGGGGACGCTCCACTGCTCCACTCTAACAAAAATTTTTACTTTAAACCTTAATATTTTATCAACGGATCCCTAAATCGAAAAATGGTTTTCACACACCCACATTTTTTTTAAACGATACCTCACACTATGGGATAGACGAGAAAAAAAAATTCATCCCTAGTTTACGAGTATGAGAGGTACAGGTAAAAGAATTTTTTTTCAACATTTTATTTTACTATTTTGTTGGCGTATTTAATATTTATATCCGTGGCAAATTACAGATTTCTAGTACTGATAGTCTCTGAGCTAAGCCGCGGACAGAAGGACTGACGGACATGGTGAAACTATAAGGGTTCCTTGTCGGACTACGGAACCCTAAAAAGCTACGCGTTGAAGCAGTGTGGGTGAAAAAGTTGATTGACCCTTAACTCAGTGAATTATCATCATACCCCTCTATCTTGTCCTCCAAAGTAAACACAACAATTTCCTTCACATACAGCGTCCATAAAATTCAAATCTAATTTGTAATTTCTATGAGTAAACAGGCAAGTGAACGTCGTTTTACAAGTGCATTGAAGGTAAACCACTTGCAACTACCACGATCAACTCTACATTAATAAAGTACTGACACCCGTATTGCTTATGCTAGGTAAGCCCTCAAATCCTAGCTAATGTCACGTTTTCGTAATGATTTCAACACCGACATACTTTAGCACGCCATACGCAAACGCAAACTCAAAATTGTGAGGTGAATATGGAATATTTTTATTCTTTATTGCACAAGCACAGAAATATAGAAACAGATTAAGAATGAAACAGTCTGTACATAGCCGTGCTTATCTCTAAAAATAGATTTCTTCCAGCAAAACCAAAAGGAAACAGACCACAAAAAAGAAACAAAGTAGGTATATCATACATGTGTACAAAAAAAACACTATAAAATATTAAAGTTATTATACAAAAAAATAGAATACATTAATTTTAATGTATATATAATAATAATATATACAGACAGTGAGGTGTTATGTTCTTTCAGCTTTTTTTAAGGAACTTTTATTACTATAATAAAGCCGATTTTGAAGGCTTTAGTTTTAGTTTGACATACATAAAATTAAACTTAAGTATGGTTAAAACGAAGAGCCATTTTCAAGTCACCGTTTTATAAGCGTCAAACTCAAATTTTAGTTTGACAGCCATAATTTACTCAACTTAGTGATTTTAACTTGTTTTGGTAATTTCAAGGCACATTTTAGAGCTGTCATTTGATTGAATTTAAAAAATTTAGTTTGATTTAAGAATGTTTAAAAGACTTGCTAATTTTAGTTGGTGTGCCCTTCAGAAAAGCAAAATATAGTGGTGTCACTTAAAATTACGTTTTTTAGTAAGTTTCTTAGCTTACAATTAAAACCTTTAAAATCGGCTTTAATATGTTCTGGGTATTGACATTAAAGTAGATTCTGAAGGTTTTAATGTTAGTTTTAGTTCCCCGCAGGCCTTGCACAACTGTTGGAACGCCTTCGTTGGACATCTTTATGGATTTTTAAACTGTGCCTATATTTTAGTATTGAATAAAAGAAAATGAAATTTTGTACTGAGTTTTTCATAATTTTATTTAGACTTATTTTGTAAGTGAATGCTATCGAACAACATCTCACGATAATGGTTTCTTGTTATCTCTTGGGTACGGAACCCTAACTTCTCTTGTTATGGCGGTGAGATATCTGCTTCGACGAATATCTGCACCTAGAACGTGCATTTAAACTCAGTTTTTCAAACATTTGCATACTAATATTAATGTAAATATTAAGTTAAGTTATCATTTGAAGTTAATTGCAATTGAAGTTAAATATTTTAATTTACTATAGATATTAGATTCCAATCTCAGCCCCGTTTAGGGCTTGGCAGTTATTTTATGAACACTCCTTATTATAGCCTATAAGTTGACCAGGGTCACTACGATGATAATAAAGAAAACCGCATCCAAATCCGTTGAGTTGTTCTCGAGTTAAAACGGAACATACAGACTGTCGGACAGACAGGCAGACAAAATACTAAAAAATGTGGTTTTGGCCTCAGTAAAAGCAATAACCCATTTCATTTAAAATTTCGCATAAATATTCAATGTACAGAAACGACATTTTTAGTATTTACCTAATTAGATATGGATTATGTACCTAGATTCCATTCATCCATCCATCAGCCTGTTTCGTCCACTGCTGGACATAGGCCTTTCCAGGATATCGCCACTCTTGGCAGTCCTCCTGGAAGAAATGCCCATACTCATACACGCTGGGCAGGCGGGTTGGTGAGCGCGGTGCCGAAACCCTCGCACTAGTGACGCCGCTGCCCGTCACCAGTCTGATTTATATAAGGCCATCCATCGGTCCCAGGCAATGGTGGGCCGCCTGGTTTTGCCTGAGAGCTGTCCTCTTACTCTCCCCCGAATAACTTCGGGAGGATTTGCGAGTAAGATGGTGGTACCTCCACAGTCGAGCCCGGCATTAGCTCTACCACCTACCGTACCTAGATTACACAAATAAATTTCTATTCTATTCAATTGTTTACTTACTCCTACCTTACGGCCCCTTATAATGTTGTGACGGAATGATCGTCTGTGAAAAGGTATTTAATTTGTTTGACTATTTATTTAGCACTCAGAACATTTTTTTGTTCGTCTACGTGACTACGTGATAATTAAATTTTGTGGACAAACCTTGGAATAACATTTGTATAAGGTGACTTTGGTCACCTTGGTTGGAACGTTGCTCCTGACCACTTACCGAGTCTCCAGTATGAATTTGGATATCTCAACTAAAGGTCACCTTATAACTCTCAATGAATATCGATAGTAGGTAACAAAATTTCTCGTTTTGATACATCGTAACGCTATTACAAGTGTTAACAAAACGAATCAATCAAAATGCTATAAAACACTTCGGCTGCTCCAATGTAAAACCAAGCAAGCCGATGTGGGTCGTTTTTTATTTTTTTGGCCCATTAAATTCTCTCTGGCAAGACGAACAATACTGTATATTAAAAAAATATCGTCCTGACTAAATACGTAGCAGATCTTTAAAGTATGTTTCCAGAACTGCATGAAGGAACTCTAACTCTTCTTAGGATGAACATCGACAAGAGGAAGATTATGACTAGCAATTCTACCAGCCTGGCGGTGTATGTCAGGTATAGGAGATCGCAAGATGAATTTAACTGCCTTTAGAAAATTGGATGTCTTTAGAGCAAAAATACCGCTATATTTCAAGACCAAGACATTTAACCAGTGTATCCTGCCTGTACTTACTTATGTTGCCAAAACACGGACGCTGACCAAAGCTTAAATTCACAAAACAAAACTGACACAGGAGCATGCCATGTACCGATCGTCGAGATTCGACAACGAACTCAGATGAGTGGGACATCTTGTCAGGAGGAAAGACGGATGGCAGTAACGAAGTGGCAGCTGAGACCAGAAAAGCGTTCAGTAGACCAATGGCCCGATGGAGAGACGATATAGTGAAGGCTGTTGGTGGACAATAGATGAGGCTGGCCAGAGACCGATGAAAATGGCACAGAGAAAAAGAGGCACATGCCCAACAGTGGATTATGGATGCTCTCACCGCAGTGTTCTATGAATCCCTGGTGTATGCTCTTTGCGGATGATATTGATATTGTCGTCAAGAGTGGAGGGCATTTCCAGGAGATACTGAACATGAACAAGTGGCAACTGGCTTAAGAGAGTGTCTGCCTCAAAATCAGCTGGACTAAAATATAGTATATATGTTTTGTGAATTTGATGGTGATTCTGCTAATGTGCGATATGACCCTACCGTTTGCTCCGACCGAGTTTGGATACCTGGGATCTTGCAGAAGCAGAAGCAACAAAAGAATGTTCGTCTTCTGCTTTCATTGAAAACAGGTGACAGGTGACTGATATGACAGACAGATTCTTATTCTGATTAGATTAAAAACTATAAGCTGTTCTATATGTTTGATTGTTGGTAAATCAGGGTATGAATGTATATGAATTCAGAGGTATGCATAAAATAAGATATGAATACAATAGAGGATTCTTGGACAGAAATTAATGGCGGCTCATGACATCCTAAATAGGAAATAGTGTTAAGGATATTGACAATATTTCAAAAGTTGATGTGAAGTATAATGATCTATTTGAGAGATGCCAAAAGTGGCAGGCGTCAAAAGTAGCAAATTTCTAAAATTACAGTTGTCAAAAGCTACAGATCTCAAAAGGTGAGATATTTAAAAAATAATAGATATCAATTTCCTGATTTTTCGGGAAATTGGCATTTCGCCGGAATAAAAAAAACATGTTGTCTTCCACCCCTTACAAATTATTTTAGCTTATAAACTAATTAAGCAAAATCACAGAGTTAATTTAAAATACTATTGTTTCTTAAGTTTGAATAATTAACGTCACATGCATGACACACAATTTTTTTGCTTCAAAATAAGTCTGAATTAATTAGAGATGATAAAAATACTTTTGTATTGTCAAAGTTGCTTTGATCGATGTGTATTATTGTACCTTCAGCATAAAAATAAATAATGAAAGTCAAGCAAGAAAAATTTCTTACTTTATAAAACCAAATAATGTTTTATGATTTAATACCAATAAATTATAATGAAAAACGATCTTTTTTTTTCAAATACCCAAATTATATATATATATTTTTTTATAAATATTTTAAAATCAATATAGTCTTTCCAAGTATCTAGGTTTTTTAGCAAGCACTTTTATGAACAATTACAAATCTAAAGACAAGTATCTAAAGTTGCTTGTTCTTTAAGCTAAAACACATTTTGCGTTGCATGGCTCTCACGGCTTATGCCCTTGGAGGAAATAGAACTGGAGACGGCATTTGGCGAAAATCTCATACAACTTATTCTGCCAACTCAGGTGGGGGACGGGGTAAGATCCGCACAAAGCAAAATCACTTTTATTACACAGGTATAAATTTGATATT
This sequence comes from Ypsolopha scabrella, assembly GCA_910592155.1. Classification (NCBI taxonomy): domain Eukaryota; kingdom Metazoa; phylum Arthropoda; class Insecta; order Lepidoptera; family Ypsolophidae; genus Ypsolopha; species Ypsolopha scabrella. Next base: position 13,595,930 of record OU342982.1, read on the forward strand.
CCCATACCTACGACATAATTTGACGTAAATCGTATCGCTTTCTTATGTGTGCATTAGAGCGGCTGGACTTGGACATATGTCGATATCGATAAATTCGATTTTACTCTTGATTCAGCATCAAGGTAACACTAAACTTCTAGAAAATTTCGCAATCATGATTAATAGGTATTTAATACATTTACGGAAAATAATAAAATACTAGTTATGAATTTGTCAATAAGTCCTTTAACTCTTAATTAGGCGCATGGGGTCAGGGCCACTTGAAATTGGAAAAAAAATGTTTTACAGTGTTTAGAGCGCGCTCACGCTCTTTCTAGCGTCCAGATCATACTAATAAAAACGAAAATTTTATTAATAAATATCGCTGTTAGAAAATTATCGATAAATTCGGTGACTCCCGCGAGACTAATTTTTAACTGTGCATTAGCGAGACTATTGTTGCCAGCGTTTTCAATGTGGTTTTTAACCGTTTGTTGGTATTTATTTTATGTATCGCGATCAACTTTGGTCACGTATATTTTTAATGCTAGTTTAACCAGAATATTAAGTTTTTTTTTATATTAAGCTATATTATAATTTAAACAAAATTCTATTTATATCTCTTAGCACAATAGAATTTGCAGCAATATCCCGATAAAACAATGAAACGCTTTGGCATATGAGAAAATTTTCAACATATATTTAACAGGTACTTCGTGATTAAATAACATAAGCTCCATAGAATTTAAAGAGGTGGTATCTAATTTAAACATAAGTAAATTTTCGGGGAAAGTATTTTATAGCAGCTGTCAACATTATTTATGTAGTCTCGTGGGGAGCAGTGGGGAGTGCGCCTACGTCATAAATTACTTGGCTTGCCGGGCGTCGCGAGACTAAGGCGCCAAATTCAAATTTTATTTGTTTAAAAATGAGAATTTTCGTACTAAAAACAATAAAAATACTCAAAACAATACTTACATGTGAAAAGTAACGCCATCTTTTTGTAAGTTTGACGTATTTGATTTGTTTTTACACCAAAAAACAGCACAAAATGGCGGTGAAACTAGTTTTATATAATGCACTGAATTCTTTATCTTATACCCTTTGGCAGAGGGGAACGCCTGTGTATGCCGTCTCCAGGCCACACTAATTAAACATACGTAAATATAGATACACTACATTTGAATACACCGCAAAAAATCATCCCTAAATAATAACTAGTTTGGGAGATAATAGCTTTTACAGAAGAAAAAAAAGGTTTTTGGCTCACCTGTAAAATTTGTTAAAAAATTGTTGCTTGGATTTACATTTTAGCAGCCGACTTTATATTGTTATTGTTTTTAAACTTTATAAAGGTATGGTAGTGAGGATATAATTTACTTTATAAAGCTCTGGTAGTGAGGGCATATTTTACTTTATAAAGGTCTGGCACTGAGGACATAATTGACTTACTGGCTGGTATTGAACGCCTCAGCGATGACTGCGCCCGCCAAGCCGTAAGGGTCCGTGGCGCCATACAGCTGGTTCCTGAAGTTAGGTTTGCAAGTCTTCACGCTGTACTTCAGCACCTTCCGGACAATGGTCTCCATGTGGCTCTCATTTGTACAGTTTGTTATATCGAGGTCAAGGATTTTCTGAAATAGAGTTGCATAATTTTTTTTAAGTAAGGCTCATTTGTCTCTCTATACTACTAAACATCTAAAAACTACTGAACGGATTTCTATAGGGTTTTTATTTTACTGTTGTGCAGCTGAGTTTCCTCGGAGTGTATTATGATATACTACATATAAGTTCTTTCTTTCCTCCCTCAGCGGTATGAAATCTAAATGAGGAATATATAATAGAAATAAATTTCTATATTTTTATACACTTGGCGATTTATCCATCGCAAGGATGGATCAAATCAAACAAAATATCATCCTCCTTTAGCTCTGAACTGAGATCTGAACCAGCTCCTCAGTCCAGATTTACTTTTTTGATTTTCTATACCGCAATAATATAAATTTGATCAAAATGAGGTTTTACACTGGGTCACGTAGACATCATAATATCACGTAAATACTACTGAACGGTTTTAATTGGGACTTTTACTTTTCAATAGCCTGCAGTCTCGGAAGTAGGTAATTTAATACATAGATAAGTAACTGGTGCAGCGAGGTCGGAGAGTTCGCTATGCATTCCAAAATTATCACGATACGGTATCTTCTATACTAATAATAGAAGTAAAAAAGTCGTGTCTGTATACCATGAATATTTTTTCAAAATCTGAAATTAGATTGTTATTAGGTTTGTACTGCGGGGCATATTATGTACTTTAGTATCGGTTGCTATCTGGTTACTAAACACTAAAAACATAGATAATACAATAAAAACTGAACTTTTTAAATTGCCTTCAGTGTATATTGAACTGTTCACAAAGTGACGTCACTTTAAGCGCGACCCTATCAGGGTTTCTGAAACAGGGGTCCAGGGACCCCTTAGGGGTCTGTGACATGAATGCCAGGGGTCCACAACCACTCAGTCACTCTTAACATATTTATTATACTGAGTCCAAACAACGATATCCTTTTCATTAACTCAGTTTTGATACCATTTAATTAAGTATTAATGTAAACTAACCAATAAAAGTGATTTTTAATATTATTCTTTATTTTCATTTCCTAAAAATTTCTTCGACATGGGTTCGTGGAATCTTTGAAATTCTAAAAGAGATCCGTGGCTACAAAAAGTTTACGAACCACTGCCTTAGATAATCAGAATCCGATAGTATATCTATGTTTTTGACGTTTGGCAACCAGTTGGCAACCGACTGAACGATTTATATCTGGGGGCTGATGTCCACATCAAAACAACGATTTTTAGAATTTTGTCTCTCTGTCTGTATGTTCCGTTTTAACTCGAAAACCTATTTTTACATAGCATGCGTATTAACACAGCTTTTTCTTGCCTGCCACCCCTAAATAAAATCCCAGCTACGCCCTTGCTGGACGAAGTTCACTTCAGTTATCTTCTTGTGTTTTCTTTTTGTTACTTTATCTTCAGTTAGCGAGTAATGTGTTAATATAAAGGACGGTAACCTCAGCTTCAATATTTATTACGACAATAAAGATATGAGGAATAAATTCCAAGTCACTTATGTAATTTAATGAATCATAAATAATCATTATAGACGATGTAATATATATGTATGCTAAAAATAAAGTAGTAAAAAGTACGTGTCTAAGTATTATTAATACGTTAAGTTAAACTATGTGTTTTATATTGAATAAAAATCTTTATTTATTTTTATTTCTTATTTATGAATATTTTTGCGAAATTTTAAATGAATTGGGTTATTAGTATTGTACTGAGGCCAAAACTACAATTAGGAATTACAGGGATGTTTTTAATATGACGTAAATGTTACCACTTTAACTTTGGTATAAGTTTTAGTGTCCAAAACCTAACACAACTCAAATTAAATGATATTTATATCATAGTTTAGGCCTATCTTTGTGATTTTATTGGATGCAGGAAATGCAAAGTAATCATCAAACTGTCGAAAGAGTGAAATATGAAATGTGCGAAAAATACATTTGTTTATCTATTTAAGTACTTAAATATAAAAATATATGTTTTTCTAAATTAAAATAATTTTTACTTACAAATAAAACACAAAAGAATACGACGTTTATCAGGAAAACCTTACCTTAAGGGGGTAACTTTTTACCTCAGTACAAAATGCACATCATAATATTGTTTTCCTTACCTTCGAATAAAAAGACTGTAATAAATGCGTTTTATAGCAATTCGCGCAAACTGCTTGTTAATAGTTAGATGATCACATGAAAATTATTCAATTTTATGCGTTACATTTTGGCTGCATTACATTACAACTGTAAACACGCTTTTAAGTTTGTTAATGTATTACACCAGGTACGTAATTTTTTTGTAAAGAGTGTATTATTAATAAACTATTTCCGCAGGTTGCTTTAAAACACATTTATTGCATACTTTTTATTAAAAAGTAAGGAAAACAATATTATGATGTGCATTTTGTACCGAGGTAAAAAGTTACACCCTTAAGAACCCGCTCCGTATTTTTCGTCGGTTTGATGCGAAGCATTATTTTAATTATTTTTCTTGTCATTGCCGCGATGTTTTTGTAAAAATCAGGGACATACACCAGTCCATATTGGCCATCTAAATGAAGACCTAAAATTTATTTGATTCAATTGTTTCTCCTTTGCGCGTTATATTGATACTTAGATATTATTAATAACGATTCGGAGCGGGCTCGTAAGTAATAAAATAACTCGCAAAAGAGAAACAATTCAATCAAATAAATTCTAGGCTATTATTTAGACGGCCAATATGAAGTGGTGTATGTCCCTAGTTTTTCCAAAAACATAGCGATAAAAGCCAGAAAAATATTTAACATGTTGTTTTTCATCAAAGTTGTCGTCGTCGCGGACCGGGCTCTTAACGTGCCTTCCGAAGCACACAAAGCAAACAGAAATCTAGCTACCTTTATGGTATTTGAACCAATAATCTCTGTATTAGTGGAAGAGTCGTTGAACCCAACAGGGTGGGCCTATCCGGTTAATCGTAAAATATCGTAGTAAAATAAAACTCTGATAAACTCTGATGCTGGAAGACCATTAACGGTGCTTATCTCAATGAGACGTATAATACCTTATCTCTAGTCTCAATTATCAAACGTCACGATGTTTTGGTTCGTGTCAGGTTTTCGGCCAAACTTTTAAACTGTTACTGTATTGTTTTATTGTTGACTGAAGCATTTACTTTTTATTTCGAGAGATGGTAGAAGTTAAGAGGACAAAGATTAAATTATTTGAGTTTTTGAAGAAAATCAACTTTCTAGCGCATTTACCTAGTCAAAAAAATAAATAAAGGTCTGTTTGTCCGTCCACAGCTCTGTAGCCCGAGCTAGTAGATTGATTGCAATGGGTATTTAGAAGATATATAGTATATATTTTGGTTTCAATTCAGAGTTAGCTATCACATAGAGACCCACTCTTAATAAAAACGTATTGCCTATTTTGCAAATCGTGAGAAGGTTTACGATTTCTTTAACCAATCTTAGGCAACAAAAATTTAAATTCTAAGCTTACCAACAGTCGACAAGTACAATAAATGGAGCAATATTGTGTTCTGCATTCACAAGACATTATGTCCGCGTGACTATGAATTATTTAGAATATCAGCAGATTTTGTAATAGAAAGCTTTTTCCCATATAGTGGAGTTTATTATATACTAGCGATCGCCCACGACTACGTCCGCTGTAATTCGGAACAACGTTTTTAAGCAAATGTTTTTCTATACTACCAAAATGAATATCGGTATACGCGCCCCAAAATTCCTTACTCTCTACGACTCCATCCTAAATATCTTCTTCCACGACGTTATTTCTCCTCCGCGTTCACTTTTTATTATAACTGTATCTCCTGTTCCTTTATACTCCCATTACTAGCCCCTAAATATTACTTTCTCCTTTTTACTCCTATTACTAGCCCCTGGATATGACTGCCCATCTCTCCCTGTCACCTGTTTACGGTTCCATACCCGAAGGTACCAAACGGGTCCATATTACTGAGCCTCCGCTGTCTATATGTCCGTCCGTCTGTCACAGGGATCTACAGCTTCAACCGTAATAGGTAGACACTTGAAGTTTTTACAAAATACGTGTTTCTATAGCCTCTATCACTACAAATTCTAAAAAATTTAAAAAGGTAAAAAACAAAGGGAGATAACATACAAGTTTCATATTTGGCCGGATTGTTAAACATACTCTAAAGTAAAAGAAGATAAAATAAAAATTTGGGTTCCGTACTCAAAGGATGCCAAATAATTTGATAGGCGCTCTCTTTTTAGCGGCTTTTTTGACGTCTTGATGTTGTTATGGCATGTACTTATATTGTTGTTATTTATCATGTTTTACTCTGTGCGCGAGTTCGACTCACACTTGGCTAAATCATTTCCTTTGACAACCCCTTCTTTGCCCCTATTTCACACTTACCGCCGCGCAACCCTTCTCTTCCTCTTCTCTTTCAGTACTCAGTAAATATCTATTTTGAAGTGACTAACTGCAAAAGTAAACCAAATTCAGAGTTACAGACAGACACTTACGTTTTATCTGTATTATCATTTTACTTTTTATTCTCTTTACCTACCAATTTATCGTAATCAGTTCCGCTGTTTGAGCGTGATTATTGTTTATGTTTAGAGATTAATATTACATGTGTGTACTAGTATTTACTAGAAAGCAATTTGATAACATATACCTACGTTTCATTTAGTAATAACTCATATCATGAAATATTGTGTAAATTTTTCACTTTTATACATTTTGCTTAAAACTGAAATCACAGTACTTTGCGCCAATTTAGAAGAATTTGTAGGATTTAAAAAAAATCTACTCACTTCTAATTCCTTAGGGTGCTTGAACTGTATGAGTGGTGCATCTTCACAGCTCTCCTCACTTATGATACTGAACACTTTATCCAGAAATGTGTGGCCGTTATTCATATTCGCAGACTATTAACCCATAAATACAATATTTTTATACTCTAGTATTTACCGCGATAACTAACGATACGGTGGAAGGAAACCAAAGACAGTGTTGACCTGCCACTGGGTAAGCTACAACTGCGGGATGCTTAGCACGTACATGTTTATTGTTGGTAATGGACTCTAACATTGCATGGCGACTTTCTTGTCTAGATCCCGATTCTTGACCGCACGACATTACAATAACATCTTAGCAGGAAGACAGAGACGGCATTAATTGTTGCTGTATTCAGGTCACGCTTAATAGTAGAGGGCTGCAAAATAGGAAAGTTACAACAAATAAACAATTCCCGGGAAATACTGCTTGCTTGCCTACTTCAGAAGGATCGTTGAAATCTCGTAAAAGATTGTAATTGTAAAAGTTATAGTAAAATAAGCGTGACCTGAATGAGGGCTGCAAAATAGGAAAGTTACAACAAATAAACAATTCCCGGGAAATACTACTTGCTTGCCTACTTCAGAAGGATCGTTGAAATCTCGTAAGAGATTGTAATTGTAAAAGTTATTGTAAAAGACGTAAAGATTTCTATAATAATTTGATTAAGGCTGTACCTGAGTCTAGAACATGAACAAAGTCAGATTTTCGAGGATTCTTTTAAAGAAATTAGGACTTAATCTTAATATTGAAAAAATATATTTGTTTTATCGATCTTTTATCAAGGTGATCCACGTATAAACAATGTACTAAGATTTATACTTATGACAAAAAAAAATGTGTTCCACCGTCTTTTTTTGGTTTTCAAACGTTCGTTTCAAGAACGCAGCTTAGAGATCAACTTGTTTTTTTTTTCATAAAATAGGTAATACGTGGGACGCACTATAAGTTTCCGGAATGAATATGAAAAAATACTATTAAAGGTACAAAATTAATTTATTGTTTTTCAAAATAATCTCCCTTGGCGTCTATGCACTTTTTCATTCGATCAAACCAGTTTTGAAAACTTTTGTGCCACTCCCCTGTGGTGACCTCTGAAACGTGTTTTTCATACTCCTCGACAGCCTCTTCTGGTGATGAAAATCGTTGACCGCGTAATTGGTTCTTAATTTTTGGGAACAGAAAAAAGTCACAAGGTGCCAGGTCGGGACTGTATGCAGGATGACTCATGAGTTCTACATTTTTCGTCTTCAAAAATTCGTTTGTCTGTCTGGCCGTGTGAGAACTAGCATTGTCGTGGTGCAGGATGATACGGCGTTTACGGTTATTTTTACGGAGTTCGTCAATAACTTCCGGCAAACAAATGGTCGTGTACCAGTCACTATTCACGGTACGACGATTCTCTAAAGCAACAGTAGCCACGTGTCCAGCTTTATTAAAAAAAAAAGCAATCATCCGCTTAGATGCACTTTTCACGCGCGCCACTTTGGTTGGTTTCGACTCATCTTGAAAGACCCATACGCTCGATTGCTGCTTTGTTTTGGGATCGTAGCAATAAATCCATGTTTCGTCACCTGTTACTATGTCCCACACCAAATTTGACGCACCTTCGTTGAATCTGGTAAGCATGGCACTGCACCAAGTGACGCGGTCCGTTTTTTGAGCCTCGGTCAAGTTGTGTGGGATCCACCGCGAGCACAGCTTTCTCACACCCAAATGTTTGTGTAGGATTGATTGTATTTGACTCATGCCTATTTCTAAGGATGCGCGAATTTCATGGTAGGTCACATGCCTGTCTGTTTCAATCATACGGCGCACAGCATCGATGTTTTTGTTGGTCACAGCGGTGGACGGCCGACCATCGCGAGATTCGTCACTGAGATTGATACGACCACGCTTGAATTCTGCAAACCAGCTATAAACAGTCGTCTTGCATGGTGTTTCATTGCCAAAAGCTGTTTCAAGCCAAGCGATGCTCTGTTGAGCTGTCAAATTACACTTAAAATCGTAGAAAATCATACTACGAAAATTTTCCCGAGTTAAATCCATGTTGATGCAGACACACAATTTTTTAAATGGCGCCACAAGGTAAAAACAAAAGACAGTCAGATGAAACAAACTGCATTCTACAGCCAAAGAGTTCTATTTTCAAATGTTGCAATAAATTTTTAAATATTGTTTATGTAAGTGGCCAGTTCCGGAAACTTTTAGTGTTACCTATGTAGAAGTATAAAGGTTTTCTACCTAAATCCAATATTTTTTTCCCTACAAAATATTTCAGTATTAGCTAAAAACCCTCCGATATGCTGTTTCGCGCGTAATTATTAGTATTACGCGTCCTTAGGCAAAGCTAATAAAGTATTTGACATTGGCCTTTTTGTGTTGGACGGGTAATAACATTTTTTCCTATTATAGCCTATGCCATACTCTTAAGGGCCCATAATAATTCGCAGGCCTGCTCTAACGCTTCTGCTTTTTAACTGTCTATCCTACTCTAATCCGCGTGTAAAATGCCGCGCACGCAAAAACATCAGTTATTTTGTAATCGCGGCTACACTGATGGTTTTTTAATTTTTATGTTACAGTCTGCAGCTGCTTTATACTAATATCAGTTACATAATGCAAAGTTTCAGATCTAAGTTCAAGTATTCATTGAATGCTATCGGTTTATTGTACGATTTGGAGGTAACTTTGTAATTTTTTCTATCGAGAAAATTTAATGGAATCAAGTTTTCACAACAGCATTGATATAGCATTAGTCCTCAACTTTATCATTTATCAATTTCAGAGTGATTGTTGCAGTATTTGTTGGTATAAAACAGGATCATGCGAAGCGAAGTGAGGTATTATACACCCTCAGGGCCTTAAGTGCGAGTCAGACTCGCGCACAAAGGATTCCGTACCACCACACAAAATGGGTAAGGAACCCTAAAAACATGATAAAAACAACAATAAAGATACCATAGCACAATAAAGGCGTCAAAAAAAAGCGCTAAAAAGAAATCGTCTGTCAAATAATTCGGCATCAAATTTATTATTAATAATTCATTTGGGAAGGAACCCTAATTTTACCATTTATTCTTTTAATTTAGAATATCTACAAAAATCTGGCCAAATTTGACCGTCTTGAAGATAGAGCTGAAACAAATAAAAAAAAAATAGCTTTTGTTTTCATATTTTTCAAATTTTTATTATTTGTCGTAATAGAGGCCATATGTGAAAATTTCAACTATTATAACGGCCTATATACCTATAACGGCTGAAGCTGTAGACCCCTGTGACAGACGGACGTACATACAGACAGCGGAGGCTTAGTAATAGGGTACCGTTTGAGACCCTTCGGGTACGGAACCCTAAAAATGAATGGTTTTAACATTCCGTAATAGATTCTGTTCAGAATAAAATAATTTTAGTATAATTTCCTTTCCTGTTGCATTTTTTTGACGCACTAATACATGTAGCTAAGCTAAGTACTTTTATATTTCTAATTCAAAAATATTTAAATATCTACTACCTGATCGACGCACAGCCGCAATGATATCTGACGAGCATTGTAGGTAAATAAAATACATAGAATGTTGCTTATAACGACAGTTTACTTTTCCTCTATTTTGTTTAGCATCTGTTTACTTTGATAATGAAGAGGAAGATTCCATTTACTATAAGGAACTTTATTGTTTACACAATGTCTATTGCTTACACAATATGTCCCATTTAAAATAATATTTTTAGGGCACAGGAAAACAACGGGTTCATCGACAGCAAGTCTACTTCCATTGCTAGTTCACTGTTTTTTAGGGTTCCGTAGTCAACCAGGAACCCTTATAGTTTCGACATGTCCGTTCGTGTCTGTCCTTAGCGTAGAGATTAGTACTCGAAAGCTGTAATTTGAAAATGAACCCCTCTAGCTTTATTGAAATCTATGAATCAGAATCACAAATAGAACACAAAACCGTAAAAAAAGATTATTTTTTGGGTTACCTCACCTAACACGTAAAGCGAGGATGATTTATTTTCTCCTCTGTCCCATGGTGTGGGGCGTCGTTGGAGGTCGCTCAAAAATTTTTCAAGTGTGTGAAAACCATTTTTCGATCCAGCGTGTGTAATATAAAGTTTTAAAGTGCTAATTTCTGTTAGAGTCAAGTGTCTCCCCCCCTGCCAACTAAACGGTTGTTTTTAATATGTGAAAAATCTCGCGGCCGTAGTATACATTATATAAGGTGACGTTAATTTATACAGCCAAACTCATACTGGAGGCTTTGTAAGTAATTAGTAACACGGATCGATAACATCGCAAAATAAAATGTTGACGTCCCATGGTAATTGACTCGGAGCTGGGCTTGCGTTTGTAAGGAACACGAAAAAAATAATTTACGAATTTCACAAAAAGGGTCATCGAACCTTGTTAATGAGCACTTACTGAGTCTTCAGTAAGAATTTGGCTGCATAAATTAAAGTCACCTTATATGTATAAGGACACTTTTGTTTATATAGCAAAATGCATATTGGAGACTCGGTAAATGGTCAGGACAGGACCAAGGTTAAATTTAATTAAACGCAAAATAAAATGTTTACTTCCTGTACTAGTGAGTCGAACTTGGTCTCATTGTCGCACAAAAAATATTTTTCGTATTTCTTAAACAGGGTCAATGAACCTTGGTCCTAACTGCTTACCGAGTCTCTAGTATGAATTTAACTATATATATATACGGAAGTCATGTTATATATTGATTATGTATAAAGAGATAAATAATAAATAGGAAAAAAAGGAAATTAGCTCAAGATATATTTCGAGCCCTACTAGGCTTCAGTTGAAAATGACAATTATTTTACACAATATAATACTTATTTACAGAGGAAAAAATAAAAAGGAGGTTTATTTACAATTAACCTACTTTTTGTATTTTGTTAGACAGGTGTGTTTATACATTATTATTTATTTATTTATTTATTTGGTTTCAAGAACAACAACAGCGGACACGGTAAATATAACAATAAAAATATAAGCAGTAAATAGGGCCAGTAACAGCTGTTCCCAATTAAACAATATAAATTTTACTCTTACTAAATAATACATATCGTAAATATGTATAACTATATAGTAAATATATAGTTTAGTTTAGGAGGAGCTGTGATGTGACTGCTAGATGGTACCACTGTTTTCTTTGATCTTGGTTTTATATATTGATGGAATATTCGATTTAAAAATGAGATATTTTTCTATAACTTTTATTCTAAGCACTTTTTTGATACACCCACCCAACCGTCCATTTTAGTGAAGTAAATTTTGTAAACATTTTGTTTGTAAATTGTTTGTAGCACTAATTTATATCCGTAATAAATGAATGTATTATTATTATTAAATCGCAAAACATAAATTTCACAAAACCTAACTTTCTGTTTTTTTTTAGTTCATACATTTTGAAAAAGATATTAAACATTGGTATACTATAATCCATCCATCCATCCATCAGCCCGTGTTCGTCCACTGCTGGACATAGGCTTTTCCCAAATTTCGCCACTCATGTCGGTCCTCCGTCCTCCTCATCCAGCCGCCCCCCACAACGTCCTTCAGGTCGTCGGTCCAGCGGGCACGAGGTCGGCCTACACTACGCTTTGCTGTACGTGGTCTCCATTCTAGAGCCTTTCAGCCCCAACGGCCATCATGTCGGCGACAAATTTGGACTGCCCACTGCCACTTCAACTTACTGATTCTGCAGGCTATGTCGGTTACTCTCCGACGGATCTCCTCGTTTCTGATTCTATTCATCAGAGATACCCCAAGCATAGCCCGCTCCATAGCTCGCTGAGCGACCTTAAATCGGTGGATCAGGCCCTTTGTAAGAGACCACGTCTCAGCGCCATACGTCATCACAGGAAGGACGCACTGGTTGTACATCTTAGCCTTTAAGCACTGCGGTATTGACGACGTAAATAACTCGAGATAATTGTATCCGCCATTTTTGATTGGCCGCCATAATTTAAAAGGCTATGTAAAAATATACGGATGCTTTGTTTCTGTGTATTTCATTCATGCAGTGTTAAGATAATAATCGATAAGACTAAGGTTCTATCGAGATTTAAGTGTAAGAAGACAACTCTATATAAATTGTCTATAGTACTCTGTCTTGTCGTTGTTTTGTTCAAAAAAGAAAAAATGTCGGCTTATTTATGGAGAGAAATAAAACACTAATTAATAGTATAGAAAATGGTTTTATTTAATTAAAGAAGATTGCCTCCATAGTCTGGGTCCCCATATATCCATAAGAGGTTATGGGCGCAGCGAAGAAATAGTGAAAAAAAAAAGGTGAAAAAATAGTGCAATCACAATGGCGTCGTCACAACATGTACAATTTCCGCTTCTACAAACTCCATGTCATTACTACACTGCTTAATTTTGATTGCATCAGTTTATTAGCTTACGTAGCTTCGACTGGAAGAAGCCGCACTGTTCTTAGCTTACGCAGCTTCAAGTAAAGATTATGCGAACACAGAATGTATAGAGTAGCTTCTTACCACCCTTTTTGATCTTTACCCCTGAGAAAAAATATTCGTATAATCAATTTTAGCTTTTAATTTGATCTGATTTGTGTTGCATATTTGTTAAAAAAAAAACTAAAACTTAATAAAAAAAATTTTTTAATAAAGTCAACGCTCTTTTCAGAGAAATGTTTTTTTTCTTGAGCCGTTTATTAACTTTTTGTAAGTTATTTAGTTTTCTATTCTTTATTACTATTTGTCGCTTACATAATCGAAGTTCTGTTTTTAATGTAACTTTTCTCGGGGTATCCAATATAGATCCTATACTTAATGATGTAGCGGGAGATTTCGGGGTTGCTATACCTTGTTCTTGCACAAGGTTTTTCCGATTCTTGTTCTAAGTCTGGAGTGATCTAAAAATAAAATACAAAATTAAAATGAAATGTTTCTTAAAATTATAAATAAAAATTTGTTAAGTTAGTTCACAGTTATCTTACCATATCGTCGTATGCTGAAACATTTGTTATTGCATTTTCATTAGTTTCATATATTATCTCATTATTCATTACAATCTATTAAAAAAGGTGAATATTAAATAAACAAAATATTTCAATAATTGTATTACACATAAGCTGTGATCTTACCGTATTGTCAGTTGTTAAAACACTAAATGCTGTGGTTTCAGATGTATGTACGTCTTTATTTAACTGTGAAGAAATATATTTAAAGTTATTAGATCAATAACAAAAAAAAAACAATACAAAGGCACAAAAAACCGCTACTTACTAGCAATGTTGGTATAGCTTTTTTTTTAGCCTCCTTAATCCCTTGCTAGTAATGTACATATCTGTTTCTTGAAAATGATCCGAACACACAAGGTTGTATATTTTTGGATCAAAATATTCCTCTCGCCGCGATTCGGCTATAATGTTTCTCCATACTGAGCAACGTATAGGATCTCGAGGGAAACTGAAATAAATATAGGTAATTATGGTATTCCATAAAATAATAGAACAAAATAATTAATTACAAAAATACATCATAGCTACTCTATAGATTCTTTGTTCCAAATCTTTTCGATTGCTGTCACTATTAAAACTGACATGGTAATCCAAACAAATATAGTTGACGTGAGTGGTCTCTTTCTGTCTACTACCCCTAATGAGTAAGAAAAGGACAGATTGATACTTTTTGTTAAATTTCATTAATAATGTAATTTCTTTTTACAATTAAATAAAATTTTAATGAAACAGTACGTTTCTAGATAAAATAATACTTTTAAATGACAAAATAGTAATCTACTTACTGAAAATACGATACACCGTTCTCTTTTTTCACTTTAGCGAAGTAGTTTTTACACCATTTCACTACGCAGTGCGGCATAATGGACACGTTGTTACTTGCTCGACCAATTGAAGACTGACGCGCGATTGGAACTCTTTTTTAGTTTTGGAATTCTTTTGGTTCGGACGCTTTTGAGCGTCGACCCGATGTCCATGTGTAAAATGTCATTGCCTGGAAATAATAAAAGGCGGCAAAACGGCTGCAGGCATGTTCAAGTTACTTGAGGAACATTTCGAGAGAAAAAGTGTTTTAAACAAACTGCATTTACGAAGAAAATTGATAAACCTGAAATGTACAACCAGTCTGGAAGACCATTTCCTAATTTTTGAAAAGCTTGTGACAGAACTCGAAGCTTCTGGCTCAAAAATCGAGAGCCTTGATAAAATATGTTATTTGCTGTCATCATTACCTGAAGAATATGAACAAGTCATAACCTCAATAGAAACAATGAGTACAGAAAAAGAAATTTCTATAGACTTTGTCAAGGTGAGACTACTTGATGCTGAGATAAAGATAAAGGAAAAGCGAGGACGGAATGATAACATGGACAATGATGCATTCAGTGCAAATACCATTAAATGTTACCGCTGTGGAAAACTGGGTCATAAATCATTTGAATGCAGAACCGGACGTGGAAGAATAAGAAGAGGATTCAGAGGCCGTGGACGTGGCCATATTTCAGAGGACAGTGCTGCAGCAAGAGTGAGTGATGAAAATAATGATGGATTGGCATTCATAAGTTGTGTTGAGGTGCATGCATTAGTGAATAGTGAAATGCATTTAGTAGTAGATTCAGCGTGTACCGAACATTTAGTGAAAGAAGAATATGAAGGTTTTATGACAGATATCACAATCATGGACACACCTACTAGGATATATGTGGCAAATGGACAATGTATTCATACGAGTAAGAAAGGTAAGATTAAGCTCAATGTTAATGGTACAGCAATAAGCTTTGAAGCATTGATTGTGAAAAACTTGACTTATAATTTGCTTTCAGTAAAGAAAATAGTAGAGACAGGACATAAAGTAAACTTTGACAATTCTGAAGTCAAGATATTTAATAGGAAAGCTCAGGTAGTAGGAAAATTAAATGGTAAACTATATTACATTAAAGGTTCAGTATGTAATGACTCTGCTGATGATGAGCAATGCAATATTGTTAGTGAAGATTTGTGGCATAGAAGGTTAGGGCATCTCCATCGCAAGGGTTTACAGATCATGAAGTTACCAGCTGGCAGAAAAGTTTGTCCAGAGTGCATGGAAGCAAAGTCAACAAGACTACCATTCAAGTCGCTTGAAGGCCCAAGGTCAAGGGACGTAGCAGAACTTCTACATAGTGACATAGCAGGTCCAGTAAGACCAGCTACAGATGAAGGTGAGATATACTACCAAACAGTGATAGATGACTACTCCCACTTCTGTGAAGTCTACCTGTTGAAGAATAAAAGTGAAGCTACTGAGAATTTAATCTCTTACATAAAGAAGATAGAGACAGAAACAGGGAAGAAAGTTAAAAGGATAAGATCAGATAATGGTGGAGAATATACATGCAAGAAGATGAAAGATTTTTGTAAAGACAAAGGAATACAGTTAGAGACAACAATACCGCACACGCCTCAACAGAATGGAGTGAGCGAGAGGATGAATCGTACTTTATACAACAAGGCCAGGACTATCATGAATGAAAGCAATTTACCAAAGCAACTTTGGGGAGAAGCAATAAAGTGTGCAGCATATCAGTTGAATAGGTGTCCTTCAGCAGCTATAAATAACAAGATACCTACAGATATAAGATTTGGGAAGACAGACCTTACAAAATTGAAAATATTTGGATCAAGAGGATGGATGGTAAACATACCAAAACAAGACAAGCTTAGCAATAGAGCAAAAGAAGTTAGAATGGTTGGATATGCGAAGAATGGATACAGGCTTTGGGATCCTGCCAATAATATAATAATGGTATCAAGAGATGTTCGATTTGATGAAAGCAATATCCGCTTCAAAAACACAGAAAAAAAAATTGAGAGAAGATACTATGAAGAAGAAAGACTATATGAAGAAATGGAAGAGAATATAAGAGAATCAGAGGACATATTGACAGAAGAACAAAGACAAGAACAAGATACAGAAGAGATACCAGATAAAGAACCAGAAATGCAAGATAAACAAAAAACTACAAAATCAGGAAGAATAGTAAAGATACCAAATCATCTGCAAGACTATGAAACAGAAACTAACATTGTTTACTGTTTATGCATGGGTGATCCACAGGATTATGATGAGGCAATAAAGAGTGGAGAAGACTGGAAGATAGCAATAGGTAAAGAACTAGATGCACATGAAAAACAAGGTACATGGAAAGTCACAGACCTACCGCAAGGTAAAAAGGCGATAGACACTAAATGGGTATTTAGAACTAAGAGTGATGGATCAAAGAAGGCGAGGCTAGTAGCAAAAGGATACCAGGAAGAGTCATATACAAATGTTTATTCACCTGTAGCGAAAATGTCTACCATTAGGATGTTGCTAAGCCATAGCTTACAAGAAAACCTAACAGTGAGACAGCTGGACGTACCTACAGCATTTTTACATGGCAAGTTGAACATGGATGTATACATCAAACCACCACAAGGTGTAAGCATAAAAGAAGGAAAAGTAATGAAACTGGAAAGAGCATTGTATGGTCTCAAGGAAGCACCACGGTGCTGGAATGAAAGATTCCATAAATATATTGTGAGCATGGGATTTGTACAGTCACAATATGATTTTTGCTTATACAAGAAAGAAAATGTATGGTTATTGATCTTTGTCGATGACATATTGTTATCAGGAAATTCTTCAGACATCATACAAAAACTAAAAGCAGAATTTCAAGTTAAAGACATGGGTGAAATTAAGGAATACCTTGGTATGGAAATAGAAATAAAAGAGAACAGGCTGGAAATTCATCAAAGAAAAATCATTAAAAAGGTGCTACAAAGATTCAATATGGAAAACTGCAAAGGTTCAAAGACACCGATGGAAGTGAACTTTACTAAAAATGAAAATGAAGATATAATCCAAGTGCCTTATAGGGAACTTATAGGCTGCCTACTCTATATTTCTACAACAAGTAGACCAGACATTACTTTTGCCACTGTATTTCTTAGCAGATATTTAGACAAACCAACGCAGCAGTTGTGGACAGCGGCTAAACGGATTTTGAGATACTTGAGTGAAACCATCAAGAAAACTTTGATTTACACCAAAGTAGACGGGTCGAAGGACATACATGCTTACAGTGATGCTGATTGGGCTAGTGACAAACATGACAGGAAAAGTGTTAGTGGTAGTGCCATATTTTATTGCCAAAATTTAATTTCATGGACTTCTAAGAAGCAAAATATGGTTGCTTTATCAACAGCAGAGTCAGAGTATGTAGCATCGGCAGTAACTGTATCAGAATTACTTTATTTGAAAGGACTATTGTATGACTTTGGTTGTGTGAACTCTAAAATCTATTTGTTCCTAGATAATCAAAGTGCTATTTGTATGATTGAGTCATATGAGAACAGCAAGAGATCGAAGCACATAGACATCAAAGCACATTTTGTAAAAGATGTTGTGCATAAGAAATTAATAACTTTGTGTTATGTATCCACACATGAGAACATTGCTGATATCATGACGAAATCTTTAGTGCAAGTAAAGCACAACTACTTTGTTAACAAACTAAGTATTAAGTAACTAAGTTTTAATTTTACTAAGTTGATTATTTGACAAATATAAATGTTTGTGAGGCAATTTCAATAATTTGTTTGTTAAAATATTGTATTTACTAAAAGTTTTCTGCCAAGTTCAAATTATAAAAATTGAGACGGGGTGTTAAGATAATAATCGATAAGACTAAGGTTCTATCGAGATTTAAGTGTAAGAAGACAACTCTATATAAATTGTCTATAGTACTCTGTCTTGTCGTTGTTTTGTTCAAAAAAGAAAAAATGTCGGCTTATTTATGGAGAGAAATAAAACACTAATTAATAGTATAGAAAATGGTTTTATTTAATTAAAGAAGATTGCCTCCATAGTCTGGGTCCCCATATATCCATAAGATGCAGATGACACAACAATTTTAATAAAATGTAAGCATAAGTCAAAATTTGAAAATGATATTAATGAAACAGTAATTAAAATAATTGACTGGTTAAGCAAAAACAATTTACAAGTTAATATCAGTAAAACAAAATTAATGCAGTTTCATACAGATAGAGCTCGCCCAGTGGAACTAAATATTAACTACAATGGCACGCAAATAGAAGAAGTTAATTCGACTAAATTTCTTGGTCTCCATATTGATAAATACTGCAAATGGAAAATACATGTTGAGATGGTCTGCACTAAACTGAATAGGTTTATATTTGCTCTTCGACGTCTAAGGGAAGTTGTTTCATTACAGGTCTCAATTACGGCCTATCATGCATATGTTGCATCCATATTACAGTATGGTTTGATTCTGTGGGGCAATTCAAGTGAGGTGGACAGAGTATTTAAAATTCAAAAAAAATGCCTCCGAGCCATATGTGGGGTACATTTCAAAAAATCCTGCAAACCACTGTTTATGAAGTTGAAGCTATTACCATTACCTTGCCTATACATTAAACAGATAGTCATTTTTGTTCGTCAACACCCTGAATATTTCCCTCAAAAGAAGGAAGTATCACAAAGATCACAAAGAAGTAAGGTAGGTGACAGATTGTTTATCCCCACATGTAAACTAAGAATGACACAAAAAAATGTTTATTATATGGCTGTAAAAGTTTATAACGCCCTACCTGATGGTATTAAAAACTTACCGCATAACGAATTTAAGCGTAAAATAAATACATGGTTACTCGACCACTGTTTCTACTCTGTGAAGGAGTTTTTTGCTTCTAGGGAGAATTTGAAATGATGTCGATATTTGTATTCATATTCAATTTTAATACTATTGACATGACATTGTTTTATTATTATTTTGGACATTGTAAATATTATGGAATTTTATAATTGACATGTTTAATTTACCAATTTAAGAATGCATGCTAAACTAGGTAGGTACCTAAATATTTGTACGCCTTCATTGGCAGATTTTTGAGAACAAATAATCTACCCTTATGTAACATCTAAATGTACACACCAAAAATTGAACAAATAAACGCTGATTTGATTTGCTGATTTGATTTGAAGTACACAGAAAATTTCAATACATTTTTGACTACATAATCTAGGGTTTTGATTTTGGAAAATAAATAAATTTTAATAATAAATATATATAAATTTTATAAAAATAAATAAATATATACAGTCGTGGTCAACTAATTAGGGACTTTCAAGATAGTGAAGAGCAATAACCGGTTATGTACATATAAATATAAAACCCTAGTGATTTCTCAGCACCTATTATTTGCATACTTTCAGAGCCGTCTTTAGCCCATGTAGCGCCTGTGTGCAACCATAACCCTGGCGCCCTCTAGTAGGCGCGCGGTCAAAATGGAATACATTTTCACCAATGAACGGAAATTCAAGTGCAAATGTTGCAATTTTAAGTGCACAACTAAAAAGCATTTTTAGGAAGGAAGGGGTTACAAGAATATTAAGGCACAACTTTTTTGTTTCCACGTTGAAACAAAAGTTTTTGTGTAGTGCCACAGTGTAAAAATCATACAGTGATCTAACGCTTCGATGTCCGCGAAAATGCAGACAGCATCTAGCTAGACAGTAGCCTTAATGCTAGGATAATAGAGACTGGGCTATGGTTCGACTATAACACCGGCTTCGGCCATAACACGGGCCCGGGCGCAGGGTCTTTGAGAGCACTGGGTCGCCGCGAGTGACCATGCTCTTTCTTTGCAAGTATCGCGAGCGGCGTTCGGCGCCCCCTAAGACCCTGCGCCCGTGTGCGCTGCACACCCTGCACTATAGGTAAAGACGGCTCTGCATACTTTGGTCCGATTATTATGCTATAAATGGCTGTAAATAAAAGAATAAATAAATAGAAAAAAGTATTTAATATCAAAGGTTGAACATGTATTCAATTTTAACGTATAATTCTGTAGCTGGACATTTAATTAAGGACAGTAAACTATAATAAAAAATAGAGTTAAACAAAACTAATAATCTGCAGTATTATAATATCTTTAACAGCTCCATTTTATTACGTGTAAAATCAGTACCAAGTAGCAAAACCTTTGTTAGTATTTACCGCTTGACACCGATGTGGCATAGACATTATCAGTTTCTGGCATGTTTCGACAGGAATGTTTGTCCATGCCTCACAAAAAGCTTCATTAAGTTCATCTAAAGTTGTGGTACGATAAGTGGCAACTTTTTTCTTGATTTCGTGCCAAAGGTGCTCGATTGGGTTAAGGTCCGGGCAATTTGCTGGCCAATCTAGCACCGATACTGACTGACTGGTAAGAAACGACTTGACTGAACGGGCGGTATGTTTCGGGTCGTTATCATGCTGAAACGTCCATATAATAGGGAGATGCTCCTCAGCATAGGGAAGCATCGTTTCCTCCAATATTGCCTTGTATTGATGTTGGTCTAAGTTACCCTGAACTTTCCTCACAGGTCCCACTCCACGTCCAGAAAATGAACCCCACATTTTAATGTTTCCACCGCCATGTTTCACCTGCTTTTTTGTGAATCTTGGATTCATTTCCGCTTTTACTGGACGCCGTACGTATTGCCTTCCATCTGCAGAAATCAAATTAACCTTGGTCTCGTCAATACAAGTCAATATTGCCAATTCACAATTTGGCTTAACTAGAGATTGTCCCTAATTAGTTGACCACGACTGTATAAATTTTAAAATTTTAAATAAGTTTTCCTCGATAGAAATAATTATTGAAATGAGGTCTTCAAACGCACTTTTTCTCCTCGTTTGACGAATAAGTGGGGTCATGTACAGAACTCAAACATATTTTATTAGATTGGTTTTAACAATATCTAGATAACTATTTGATTTTTGAAATTTAAAACGTACCTTTTTCTCTTTTGCGCTGAATCCGCCCTTCTCGCACTGCGCGTTTTTTCCCTTGGAGTTACAAAAATATTTTTATACTACACCTGCTTGGAAAATTCCTTCTTACTTTTTCGAAAACGATGGAGAATATACGTCATTGCTGTCATACCAATATGCGGGCGGAAAAAATTTATGAAAATCCATTGTTAACGTGCTGAGCGGACAGAAAATGTATATGAAAATCCATTGTTAACGTGCTGAGCGGGCAGAAAAAAGTATATGAAAATCCATTGTTAACGTGCTGTTTTTTTTTATTTGTTGACAACATCCGTACGATAAGCATAAATGTTACATTGAAAAGGGTATAAACTTCTTGGTACATAACCTAGATGGAACAATGATGCCAAAAGACAAAAAGTTTTTATGTCTTAGTTTGCAAAATAATACTGGCCACTTGCTATTTATGATTATAAAAAAATGAAAAAAGTGAAAGTCAAAAATCAATTATCTCTTCTGCTTTGTCTCAAACGTTCCAAACCAAAATTAATCTCCCTGGGAAAAGTATAACACTGAGTTTCAATAACTGTAATAATTTTAATATAAACTTTAATTAAAGATTTTGTCTTTTATTTTCCTTGCAGGTGTAGTACGAGCATAAAGAACTATGTATCACTCGGGAGAAAGTGCGATTCCCAACTCGTGTGTATTAAGGCCCTCGGATGCGCCTCGGACCTCAAACTACACCCTCGTTGGTAATCGGCCTCTTTCTCCACTCGGTGAACAATGTACTATTTTCTACTACCTTTATGAAAAAGTTCCATTGAATACTCGAAATTAGTTTCGAAAATCGAACTTTCCCGTCCCCGTTGCGTAATGAATTTCATTTATTGCAAAATTTGGTTCTTTTTGACGTTTGTCTTCATTTCATGCTAAATTAGGTTGTTTTTGACGTCCTAAGTTTGTCTTTACAATTGTCGATTCACGACATAATCGATTATATCGCGTCTGCTGCTCTTTTTTCTCAAAATGATACTGGCCGCAAATAAAAGCCGCCGGCCGAAGCCTGAAAAAAGAGGGCATAAACCACGCCGCGCTTTGCAAAATCATAAAATACATTTGAAAGGAAAAATTGATAATTTATCAGAAATTAATTCTGATAATGAAATTATATCGGCTCCACCTGAAATAGTCAATAAAGCTGCAATAGCAACGCAAAATTTGCTGCCGAAAAAGTCGTCCAAGCTCTATGAAAAACATTACAGAGAATTTATGGAGTGGAGAAAACACAAAAACATTACGTCTTTTTCCGAGAACGTACTATTGGTATACTTTGAAGAATTGTCCAACAAATTGAAATCATCAACATTGTGGAGTCGATATTCAGTTTTAAAATCAGGAAGTAAACTTCAAGTTACGGAAAATTTAAAGCTTTGTTAAAACGAAAATCTGAGGGATATCGGAAGAAAAAATCGAAGACATTTACTACAACTGAAATAAAAACATTCATTGATGAAGCTCCTGATGATCATTATCTTTTGATAAAGGTAAATAATAATACTAATTTCCAGTGCCTTAGTATATAAGTAGTAGTATAAGTCTATAAAGTAGACACTTACCTATAAAAGTAAAATGGGTCTTACTTATGAATCATTTTATTACAGGTGGTACTTATTTTTGCAGTTATGGGAGCATGTCGGAAACACGAACTACATGAAATACAGTTTCATAATGTGGAGGATCAGGCATCAACCTTAATAGTGACTGTCCCTATCACAAAAACTAAACTTGTGCGAACATTCACAGTAACCGGGACCATAACCTGCAAATAAACTTAAAGAAAACTAAAATGATCCAATTTCATCCTTACCAAAAAAATCCTCTGCGTTTAGAATTAAAATTCGATAAGACATCGATAGAGGAAGTCCACACCTTCACACTGTTAGGGCTAACACTAGATTCACAATTAAATTGGAAACAACACATCCTAAATACAAAAACAAAACTTTCGCGATTTATATATGCACTTAGTGTTCTACGGAAAACAACCGATTTCAATACAGCTTTATCAGCTTATTACGCGTACGCGCACGCCTGGCTGACAGTTGCAAACCACACTTCATTGAAAAGAAAATTCTTACCCTACCCTCTATTTACATATTAGAAACTGCAAAATTTGTCCACAAAAACTTACACCTATTTACCAAAAATAAAGACGTACATAGCTTGAACACTAGATCAAAAAACAAACTCACATTACCAATTTCAAGATTACAAACGTTTCAAAGGAGCCCCTATTGCAATATGATAAAAGTATATAATAAAGTCCCTGAGGACATTAAAACTGAAATAAAAGATAATGTTTTTGCCAACCGACTACAAACGTACCTGAAAAATAAAAGTTACTATACAATTATGGAGTTTTTAACCGAAACATAATAACAATCTTAGCAATTAAGCAATCTGGTCTAAATAGGATTTATAAGGTGATAGATAAGTAACAGATATTAGAATTTTTTTTTATTTTTGTTTATTTTATTTTGTTAAATTATCGGACATGCATTTAAAGTTTCAAGTGAGAGTAACGTACTATTATCTATTATTTCAATTTAATTTCAATTTGAACGATTTTATATATTTTTTCTCAATCAATAATTAATTCTTATCAATAATAAACACGTTTCAAACTTATGTGAATTTTATGTAATGTCAAATTTTAAAACGCATGCAATACAACTATATTGATATACCCAAGAAAGGGTATCATGTTATAGAATCATATAATACTTTGTTATTATTAACCATGCCAACATATGTACTACATGAATGCAATAAATCAATTGTGAATTATGAATTATTATGAAATATGCAAAAAATACATAAACTTGCGTCCGAAAACATGTAAAACTTCATCCGTTCTTATTAATTACATCAAGGGACATTGTTTCTCTCAAAATGTCGGCAAGAATAAGTTTGGAATGATGGGGAAACAAATAGCTACTTATCTCAGTAGGTACTTATTCCAAATCCAGAAGCCTATACTGGTCACTGTTTTCGAAGAACGTCGGCGACTGTTCTAGTTGACGCGGGGGGCGATATTACTACATTAAAACGACATGGTGGCTGGAAGTCGACCACGGTTGCCGAAGGATACATCGATGATTCGATCCATAACAAGAACAACGTCGCTAGTAAAATTTTGAATTCCATTGAAAATGATAACACAACATCAAAATTAATGCAACATGTTGAAAAGGTTCAAAATGCAAAGTTGTAATTTTTAATATTTCCTGCCATAAATTTCTTCTTATATATTATGTACCTACTTGTTTTGTTATTTAAATACATAAATCAGGTAGTAGAAAAAGTATCGTTCGCAACGAGTAAAAATGGGTTTTCTTACCCTCGGAATGTAAGCTTTCGATCGGGTAAGAAAATCCGCCATTTTATACTCGTCACGAAATATACTAATAAATAGCCCAGGCTATAGTATCTTAGAACATTGTCAAAAGAACCAACAACAGCGTCATCTATTGAGCTGGCTCTCAAATAAGGAAAGAATTTCAATGTTTTACACAAAGGTACTATAGAGGGCGGTGTCGTCGCCTGTTATAAAGTCATTGTCATTGTGGGAGGTGGCAACACTGGTCACACACATCACAAAAACAAAATGTCTGCCGGCTGCGTGAGTGCTTGTATTCAAGGCTTGTTCCGTAGTTGTTTTAAGAAGATTTTTGTATATTTGTAGCATCTAGTGCAGTAATTTTAATAGAGTTGAGTTAGGACTGCAAATTATAGCCAACAAACTTTAGTGAAGTGATTAGTGTTGAGTGAGAATTTTTTCTTCTTCACGAATATCCACGATTTCCTTAGAAACTATAGTGCAGTGATTAGTGAGTAAGAAGCAACGAAAATTAAAATAATATATGAGAAAGGAACTTTGTTTTATTCTATTTTGAATCTGTTTCTGGTTATTGCAAATATACCTACAGCTAGCCCCACACAGAATTTTTATCTCAATGTGTCTACCAACCAGGCTATATTTTGCACGTTGAGAAAAAATTACTTCGGTTTACTTATCATCATATTTACGTCTTTAATAAAAATGTAAACCGAAGTATTTATTTTTTCGTGCAAAATATAGCGTGGTTTGTCGACACATTGAGATAAAAGTTCTGTCTGGGGCTAGATGCTAAAGATGCTATAGCAGTGTTATACTCATATATGTACGTACTTATGCGTATGTTGACACCAGACATTAGTTGAGAGCTTAGCCGCTTGGCGGCAGCACTAGCATTGCCTGTGAAGTTAGCCAAGTTTCGTATCTATTCCCGGTTTATACTCTTATCTATGACAGCCCCTTCAGCTACCTCATGTCATGACATGACCCTAGCAACACGTGGTATAAGTTTAAGTTTCAATCGGCTCCCGAAATTATAATGGCTGATGGATCTCGCTTATATATCTTTAGATCTCGCACATTGATATAAACAGCCCCCCCCCCGTTGAAATGTGGGCGTCATTGATGTAAAAAAATCAAAGACGTTACTTGTCTTGTTTTTCGGTTTATATGTGATCTCACTGTGTGTAGAGTTATCTCTATTTATCTTATTACGGTCACACATAATTGATCAGATACTTGTTGATAACCTCGAGTTAGAACCGGCCCCTCCCAATTACGCCAATGAATACTTTTTATAACTATTCGTGTTTTTAGGTTTGAATGGGTATACCTGAACACAATAAAATTATTTTAGAAGCTAAGTACCTAGCGGTTTCCGCGAATAAAAATTCACGAAACCGCAAGCACGCCGTGACCGCGATTATGTAATGTAAATAAACACCAACAGTGACGCTAATTAGACACTCGACATTTTTTGCTAATATGGTTACAATTCGGATTCCAGCGCCACAAAATATAGCCTGTAGGTATGTTAACCTAGGACCTTATGAAATTGAATATTTCATGTCGATTAAGTAATTTTTGAGATCTCATGTAACAGTCTAACAAACCGATAAACTTTCACTTTTATATATTAGTAGGGAAAGGATAGAGATTATATCAACATTCCCACCCAGTGGCCATAAAGTCACGGAGAAGATATCAAGGCCTGAATATGCGATAATGCGGCTAATAGAGGAAGTACGACATGCAGCCATACTACCAAAAGAAAAAATGCCTCAAAGAGGTCGTTTGATGATCTGTAAGAAGCAAACATGAAAGGAATTACTTTTATTATTGACATATCTCACAGGTGTGAGAAGGGAAGAAGTGACAAAGCATTATGACCGCAACATCCATGGTCGAAAACAACTAACTTACATAATAGAACTTTCGTGTTTTTTTGAACACAAATTCATCAATCATATTTAATTCGAAACAATAAACGAGACCCAATAGTTTTTGTATAATTTTAATTTAATATAGGTTAAGTTTGAAGTGTCAATAAAGCCCCATTTGGAAAAAAAAACAATATAAATTCTCGTAAACAAACAAACAAAATGAACTTCAGAAAAGCCCGCGCTCGTTCCCGAAGAAACAGCATTAACATTGTAGCTGGATCAGAGAAGTGGAGACATGTGGGCAGACATATCTCCCGGAGAGAAGCAGAATGCATAGACGAAGATACCGACGAGGAAGAAATGAGACCGAAAGACATCACAAACTGGGAGGAGGAGTTCTTTGGACCTAAGCGGATCAGCGATTCAAAGTCCGACCAAGACATGGAAGTGAAACTTACTAAGAAACAAACTATTATCCTCTCCACTTTACTCCCAGATGAGATCCTTTTGATGGAAAAGTGAGTGTTTTGCGAACTTACCACAATTTAGATAATCAACAGTTTCATATTATCCGTTTTATTTTAAGGTTCGGCAGCGCAGAATCAAAACGTTTTGTCGGAGTACTTTTAATGGCGGATGTCTCCGGATACACATCTCTCTCGGAACGGTATAACAATACGGGAAAAGGTGGCACATACCGGCTGACAGTGACTCTCAACACCTACCTCGGCTCCCTCATAGAAATCATTTACAGCCACGGAGGCGATGTTCTCAAGTTCGCTGGTGATGCCTTCCTAGCTCTCTGGAAGACTGACAAGCGCTCTTTTCTTTCCCATACGATTCATTCTGTTATAGAATGCGCCCTCACTATACAGCATTCTTACGGTACCTACGAAACTGACGTCAAAGTCAACCTCAATGTAAAGTTAGCTATATCTGCCGGGAATCTTATATTTGCCCCAATAGGTACAGGCATTGATATGAACTACGTGATATTTGGCCTCCCTGTATTGGAAGCAAAAGAAGCAGAAAGTCACTGCTCTTCGGGAGAAGTAAAACTGACAGGAACAGCTTGGGGTCATTGCTACTCAAGAAATTACGATCACGTCATCCATGACAACGGACTAGTAACAATTAAATCAATCCTATACGATCCTCGGAACAAAGATGTAATGAAACCTTTCCCAGGATTATCTCTTGTAAGAAAAAGTTTAAAACCATTTTCAGCAATCGAAAATCTTCCTGATTATTTTTGGGACACACCACAAAAATTGAGTGTTCCTGATGTACTCAAAAGAAACGAAGCTTTGAGCTTGCGACCAAGTATCTTACGTGCTGAAGAAAAGAACATCGGAGGTGATATTAGAAAATTCATGATACGCCCAGTATTAACTCAGATCGATGCACATCAGCCCTTGGAGTATTTAACAGAAATGAGACAGGTTTCTGTCGTATTCCTCACTCTGAAACCCAGGGAGTGTCCATTCGGTCAACTGATAACCATCGTAAATAACTCTTATCAAATAATCTGTGATATCGTATATAAATCGATGGGTTGTGTCAACAAGATAATTTTATTCGATAAGGATGTTATGATTCTGGTGATCTTTGGTTTAAGAGGATTCAAACATGAGTCAGAAGCACAAGCGGCACTAAAATGCGGTTACAGCATAAGAAAATCTGTGTCAGCTTTGGATGGAGTGCTGGAAGTTTCAGTAGGTGTGACAACAGGCCAAGTCTATTGTGGAGTGGTCGGTCATCCCCTTCGCCGAGAGTTCACAGTCATTGGAGCCACCGTTAACTTAGCGGCCAGGCTTATGTGCAACTACCGAAACAAAATTACTTGCGACGAGACCACTTTCGTCAAAAGTAAAATGTCATCAAACGGATTTACATTACAACCTAAAACAGAGCTTAAAGGAATCTGCCATCCTGGAAAGATATTTGAATACACAGAGGAAATACGCGTAAAAGAACTATTTAACATTCCCATGATACCTCCCATCCTCGACCGTGCCGATGAGATGGAATACTTCGAAGATTGGTTAAACGATTCCCATCATTCGTACAGAGACTTTGATGCCCTTCTGGTGGTAGGAGAGTCTCGAATCGGCAAAACTAGGTTTCTAGAGTGGATGGCTCGATATGCAAGGAACAATATGTATCGCGTCTGTTATGTCAGTTTGACCTCCATACATTCCGCTACACCGTTCCTGGCACTGAGTCAGATAGTCAATCAAATACTAGGCCTCAAAGAACCTCTCACTGGTTTCGAAAAAGAAGAAAAGATAGTTCAAATGCTCCAAATGTATGACGAGGACCTTTGCTATCTGAATAACATAGTTAAAGTTCGTTTCGCATATCAAGAAGGGATGCATTCTCTGGATGAGCACAGACGCAAAGAGAAGGCAAAACGTATGTTTCAAAAACTTATCGCAGCTATTTCCGAAACACATGTTGTATTTTTGGATGACTTACAAAATCTTGACCCTTCGTCATGGGAATTTATATCTATGATGTTCGATACGCAAAAAGTGTTCATAGTTTTCACGGTTACCAGAGGCAAGTTTAGCTCTGTTCACAGTTGGTTGTATAGTGTGTTTATTAACAGCAATGTTAGAAAAATAGTACTTGGACCTCTAGTGTCTTCATGGATTGCTCCACTTGCATGTCAGATATTAGACGTGGATGCTGTACCAAATGACCTGTGTAATGCTTTAAAAGCTAAATGCAAGGGCATGCCAGGACTGGTAGAAAGCTTCATCGTCCACTTATTCTCTAGCGGAGCGCTCGAATTGCAGAAAATTAATGACAGCGAACTTGAAGATTGGAAAACCGAAGATCTTCAGTTTCCTGATCCAAAACTATTACATCCACAAGCTTTGGATGCGCAAAACCAAGAAATCCTCGATCAACTCATACAAGAAGACTCTAAAGGAGAAATAACAATATGTTTGGTTACACAGAAAGAGGAACTAAAAACAAACATAAACGTGCAAAATGTTGATGCACTAGTAATGATTCAAATAGATTCCTTGACTCCATATCAGCAGCTACTTTTGAAAATTGCTTCAGTTATTGGTAACGTGATCGCAAGGGATCTCCTAGAGAACATTATGTACGAAAATGACACTATTACAACTGCAAAAGCCATAAAGAGATTATTCGCGATGCGACTGCTGGCATGTGCGAATGTCAAGTACAGACGAAGCCGTAAATCATTAGTTTTTGGGTCTAAAGCTTCTATAACACCATTATCATGCGAATGTGCCTTCGACTTCGACCCTGAAGAGTATGAGAACCTACCGAAGTACGCCTTTTGTAAAATAATGCAATTCAAAAATCAAAGTGTGAGAAAAACATGTTACGAGCTGTTGCCGTTAAATCAAAAGAAAGAATTCCACGCTCGCGTTGTATCCTATTTAGAGAGCTTCCAACCGAAATGTCCACAATGCGGAGGATCAATGATGGTGGTAGAATCGTTTATAAACCTACCGGATGAATTGGGTCTACCCTCACAAGCAGCTTCGTTTGATTCAAGTTTTCAATCACAACCTTCTAACGATGAAAGCTCATCTTCTGTAGAAACGATACTAAACAGTCGAGATATTACACAAAAATCTTCTATTCCAGACGGATTCAGTGTTTCAGATGATATAAGAATGGTCAAATCAGAATCTTTTAAAACATCAAAGAAGTCTTCCAGTGTCTCCTCCCTTCAGACTTCGGTGAAGAGTGGAGTAGTGGAAAGAAACTACAATCAAAGTTCAATTCTCGCTCATAAGAATGAAAGTTCACCGCAAAGAAGATCAACCAAAAGAGTGACAATGCAGGGCCCAATTTATGAACGACTTTTGTTGAATTCTGAAAGCATACGAAGTTGTGTCGATGATATGAAAGAATCAATATATGAAAAAATAAGAGAAGTTACGGAAGCTGATAAGCCAAGTGACTGGGAAACTCTTGGTGCGTACGACAGTGAAGATAACCAAACAGAAACAAAAGGTGCTAAGAATACCTACTTCAGTGTGAAAATAGAAAGCGGTGCATCACAAACGAATTTCAGCAAATGCACGTGCGGAGAGTTAAATGTTATTATTTGTGAACAACTTATTTTTCACGCTCAGCAAGCAGAGTTAAAACAGAAATCTATAACTTTTTTAATAAAATACAGTCATTTGAACATTTTGGGTAACAATTATGAGGATGCTCTTCCGAGACTAATCGAAGCAGAAAACCTGTGTTTGGAAAAAAAGCCTCTGAATAACATTCCAGCATTTGAGATCCGCAGATACTTGGGGAAGATATACACGTTAAAAGCTGTAGCAAATTTACTAGCGAGAAATTATACCGCTGCCAAAATCAACTTAGAACGTGCAATTAAAATTTACCGTATTAATGTTCGCAAAGTTTCTGAATTTTTCAAAATCAGGGCTTTAGTAAAAACGTTGGCAAGACGTAAATATCGAATACACGAAGCTATGCTAGCCTCTGACTCCGTTCTTTGTCTTAACGTTGGGACAATGTTATACTCAGCTATGGGAGATGAAACAACAGCTAGGATATTTGCTCTTCGTGCAATAGAATCAATACAGAAAGTAGAATGTGAAATCGTTGACATGTTCGACGCATTCAGTAATATGATACAGCTGGAATTGGATCGTGGAGCCATTGACACCACAGTAGAGTTAGAACGCCTAGCCTGTGATGTTCTGAGAGAACTATCGAGGCCTATCAAAGTAGAAGAATTATGTTCTTTAGGCAAACTTTTCGTGTCAACATTTCGCGCACGTATCGCGAGAGCAGAACTACCGGCAGCGATTAGGTCCGGGTTCAGGTCTATTGTCATCAGCCGTTTTCTACAAGCCGACACCGTCTCACTTGACATAATTCCCAATCTTTTCTACGTTTTGTTAGCACGACGTCGTATTGCAGAAGCGATAGATCTCCTACAAGAAGCTCTTCGCTTGGGGGAGAAACGTCCCGGTTTGGATTGCGAGACTTGGTACTACGCGCTTTGTATAGACTTGATTTTAGACGCTGGTTTCCAACTGGAGGCGCCTAGTGACATAAGTCGGTTTGCTGAATATGCTATTTCTAAAGACAGCAACGGACAGGGCCAGCGGCGTCTAATAACGAGCTTGTGGACGTACTGGCTCCGCGCTGATGTGGAAAGACGAGCGAAGAAATTCGAAAGCGAAGCCTTGAACTGGCTCAGTCAGGAAGACGATGACGGTACCTTGATAACGCTCATCAGTGCTATGCGACTTGCGGAGGGAATGCTCGAAAGTTTAGCCAGAAAAGTTGACGATTTACGGAAGGTAGAAACTGCATTTTTTTCCACTATTAATTATCTTTACTGAAATTTACGAAAATTTTATTAGTAATGGTTTGGTTTTAGGTCGTAGACTTAATGGAACTGCGTTCTCTTGCGGATCGGGAGCTGACCAGACTGGAAAAAGACGCTCGTGAATGTAGAACTATATATCCTCGGTGGCTTTTGTTAAGAGCAAACTCTTACCATCTTTCAGGACGCCAAACTTATGCTAATTTAGGATTCGCACAGGTATAGCAAACAAAAATATATGGATCAAGCTAAACAAGTTCAATTCATGAAAAAAAAGATGAATAATAATGAAATTTGTTGTTATTCACTTTTTTTTTTAATTTAATACATAGGTAATTTACTTATACTAGGTACATAAATTTCGCAACACTTTGCAGTTTGTCTGCGAAAACGTAGCAGCTTTAATAGTTTTTACTTAAATTAAATCAACCCTAACTACTTTTGTCTTTTATGAACACACCTTAATACTTAATATAAATAATACTTGGTAACTGATACATAAGTTTGAAGTTAATAGTTAATTATGACAGATAATACTTTTTTAGCAAATCTTTAGCTTTGGAAAGCCTTCTCTCATTTAGAGAATTCTGAACCAGTTGGACTTAATTGCGTTTATTACATGTATTTTTGAAATAAGGATAAAACAAAATGTATCCTCTTTGCAGGCCCTGGAAGAAGCACGTAAATGTCATAACCGTTTAGAAGAGGCAACAGTGCAGGCTGCCATTTTAAACTCCCCGGTATGGTTCCAAAGTGCACGTGCTGGATTTTTCATGAGATGGCAAGAGGGTGCTGTAAAAGCCGTTGATTCCTGGCAGACACTGCTTTATAAATGTACCACTACCCGATGAAAACTATGTCCGGTTATACAGCAAATGTAAGAAAATTAATTATTATTAGTTGCCAAAAAGCCATATTTAATGTTATACATATTAAGAGAGAGTACATTAATAATCCATAGCAACAACGAAACGCTTTTAACAACTGTCAAACTTATACTCAAGTCAAACTAAAACTCGGCTCTACCTTATCTTCAAGCAATAGAGTTCATAATCAAATGTGGAAGCGTAAGGAGTCGTGAGATATACATAAAATCGAAGCTAACTTTAACTTTTGTTATCAATATTAGTGCTGTTGGCAGTATGTATTACATATTCTAATCTCTCTCTTATCCACTTCGCCACCAAATAAATAGGTAGCTCATTTTGTGCCAATATACAAACTACCATGCCGGCGCATAAAACTATTTTTGTTGGACTTATAATATCATCAAAATGTTTGAAAAATTTAAGTATTCAGAATGGATTTATTGTTGTCGAAGATGGAAAGGTGATTACTTTTATATCTGTTTATTACATGGAAATACCTAAAACTATTTTAAAACCGACGGGTTAGTCTCCAACCAAATTACCCAGCGTGGTGTTTAGAACAAACCTTCACTGAACTTTATTAAAAACTATTTAATGTAAATTTAATGTTAATATTTATGTTACTTTACAGATCACAAAACTTGGAAGCAAATCAGAATTCTTAACCACGTACACCTCTGACAAACTAAAACAATTTACAGTTATAGAGTTGCCAGATACCCACTTCCTAGTTCCAGGGTTCATAGACTGCCACACTCATGCTCCTCAGTATCCCAACATTGGTCTGGGGTTGGACAGACCTTTACTGGAATGGCTAGACAAGTATACATTTCCCTTGGAAAAGAAATACGGAGACAAGGAATTTGCAGCTGAAGTTTATGAACAAGTTGTGGTAAATTTTCTTTTAGATAAACCAATTGATAAAGTTGGCTTCTGGTATTATATTTTTTTTATCGTATCACCATGGCCATAAAAAGTAAAGACCTATTTAAAAAAAAGATAACGATGTGCACATTATTGAAAAATAATAAGTTAGTTTTGCTGGCTTTATTGATTATTATTTTATTAATTGATAGATTGAAAAGTGTATGTTTTGATAACTACCTATTTCATTAATATGAATTGATAGGGTGAAAAAATAACCTTATTATACTGGCTGTACAGTAAAATAAAAATACTTAATCCTACTATTTAATCACACAAAAAATCTTCACTAAACAAAAATTAAAAGAAACCGGTCAAGTGCGAATTGGACTCGCACCCTGAGGGTTCCGTACCATTTAAGTAATCTTGATGAAAACCACTTGTACACTGTTTACACAAAATTTACTAAGCTATCGGTACTTTTAACCCAACCGGTTTCGAAATTCAATTCATTGAATTTAGGGGTTAAATATATATACCTATAGTTTAGTAAATTTTGTGTAAACAGTGTACAAGTGGTTTTCATCAAGATGCTTTCCATATTTCACCAAGTGCCGACAATCGCAATTATAAGCCATTTAAATAAGTTAATAAAACTTCAATGATTTAAATAAAAAACTACAAACTTATCGGTACATACAAAACGTATGAAACAAAACCAAAAAATTAAGTTGGTCGAGTATTCGGGTACGTAACCCTAAAGGTATATTAAAAATCGGCGTTTTCAGTATTTGTTGTTTAAATATAGTATATGACACATGTATACAGAAAATTCCAAATTCCTAACCAATTTAATTTTTGGGATAAACCCCGTAACAAAAATTGTCTAAGCCTGACAACTTTTATGGCCCTGATTTATTTAAGAATATATTTCTACATTTTCACGTATGTACATAAATAAATTGAAAATTTATTTTATTTTATTTTGTAAATAAATATTCGTTTTTGGGTGAACATTTTACACAATATATGCAAATTTCAGATCTGTAACTATTCCGTCTGCAAGGTAGAGACCCGTGACATACGGACAGACAGACAACACAGCGACATTAATGGGCGCGGATCCCTAAAAAGAATTGAGCTTACCTGTACGAAATATACAGTATGAAAAAAAAATACACAGATATATAAAAAACAAATTATGGTTACTTTGAATAGACAGCAAAATCGAAGTCTTCTATGTTCCTCACTTCGCATTTTTTACAGACAAGACTGCTAAAGAACGGGACAACAACAGCATGCTATTTCGGTTCCCTCAGCCTAGACGGAACCATGGAGCTAGTGCGTAGCGTTCAGAACCATAGACAACGCGCTTTGGTCGGGAAAGTCAGCATGAATATACAAAACGACGCCGGATACTTCAATGACACCGAGACTGAGGTCGCAGATGTGGAATCTTTTGTAAAGAAGGTTTTGGCAATTGACGTAAGTAACAATGGCATACATAAAGTAGATTTTAGAGAAGTGGTGCGTGAGAGTTCAGTTGTGGCGGCTGACCATAAAACTGATAGTCATCTCAGGAGCCTGTATGGTGGAGGCCTGGATGATTCTTGATTCCAGCCCCCTTTAACTTCAACATATATCACTATCGCTTTTAAAATGTATCGTTATTGGCTATAAATAACAACAAATCATTTTGAGCCAATCAGGAAACATTAGATTTGAAAGCGATAGATTTTAAAGTTAGACAATAAAGCCCCAGATTCGTTATTTAATTACCTATAGTAAATAATGTCTAAAAAACAAACTCCATTCAGAAACTGTAATGCTACTGGACAGCGCCACCTATTGACAAATATGTAAATGTAACAAACAAATAGTTGACCGCCTCTGATAGACGTTCATAAATTAACAATTTCGTCAGGTTCCAACACTGACAGCAAGATAGCGTAAACAATTTTCAAAGCATGCGACAGAGATGGCATTAGAACCAGTTTCGAGACCCCTAATTTATGAATGCGGCCCTGTGGTGTAGTGGTTCGAATTCTCAACAAGAAATCCCGAGTGCCTTCAAAAGGCACTTGCAGGTATGGATCTAATTTGTGCTCGAGGTACGACGATAGGGTTCACCACACCACGATCACGCTGGCTGGGACATAATAGTCGTGGGTGTATGAGTACAGTCCAAACTCAGAACATTATTTTTGAGTTCACTTTTTCTTTTCCAGAGTGACTTAATAAAACCAGTGGTCACACCGAGATTCGCTGTGAGTTGCGACAATGAGCTCATGTGCAAACTATCAACCGTCGCTAAGAAGTACGACTGCAATATTCAGAGCCACATATCTGAGAACATCGGTGAAATACAAATTGTACTAGACTCATTCCCTGGGTCCAAGAGTTATACTGACGTGTACGATAAAAGCATGATATTGAATAAGAAGGTACCTAATTAGCTTTGTGTATAGGATAAACAGTCTGACCAAGCCCTTCCAATGTGCTTACGCTCACATGCAAAGTAGGTGCAAATACGCAATACACACACATTGGTCTTCGTCATTGGTCATTCTGTCACCGGCAAAGGTACTTGTCAAATTCCCGAACGGCTGGATCTGTTGGCCAACTAGTGCATAAATTACGCGAACGTACGACAGAGCAGATTCTGATGTGTCGCTCCATATAATGCGAGCGCTCCCCGCCATACTTTGCCAGTACCTGGACTGATCGCATGATTTGCTGACCTTCCAGTGCACGGACGAGTCCAAGTACACAGTAAAATCACACTCACACAAGTAAAGGTTGCAATAAGTATTTCCTCTCGCACATTGAAACAGTCACAATAAAATTAATAGAGGGGCATGCACTTTAAGATTAGATTATCTCTACCACCACACAACACGAGTGCGGAAACCATAAAAACATTATATTTAAAACAACAATATCGAGGCCATAGCAATATCGACCCCAAAATCAATCAATACCAAAAACCAAGGCCCTAAAATGGCAGCGCAGGTTGTTTTACTTTAGAGTGTCTAGTACAATCTAACTAAATTTAAAACTTGTGTTCGGTCTGCGTACATCGGAAGGCACGTGCAGCTGTGTGTCTAATTTGTGCCCGAAGAACTTTGAAAGGGCTCACCACCCATCACGTTTCGGACGCAACAATCGTCGGTAAAAAGCCCGTGTGTATGTACTTGCATTTCACAGTTCACACTTCTGACACCCCCTCGGAGATTCATGTCATGACGATAGTAAGTTTAAAAATTATATAAGTATTTTTTTTTAAAGACAAATTTACAGGCGTTTGACCAGACCAGATGATCGATAAACCCACCCAAAGCCAACAAATAAAAGTTATATTGCATTTTCAGTGTATAATGGCGCATGCAGTTCACCTTAGCGATGAAGAAATGTCAGTTTTATCCCAAAGAGGTGTCTCCATAGCCCACTGTCCAGCATCCAACACGAGGTTGATGTCAGGATTGTGCCCGCTGAAGAAGATTCTGGATCATGGCATTACTGTTGGGCTGGGAACAGGTATTCTGGACTAAAAGTTTATACCTACTGTATGCGAGGGACAGCTAACTACAAACCTAACACCTATGTTCTTGATATTGCAAACATTATAATCAAGCCAGTTCCTGCGCTACAAAATGGTAAATTGGGGATGTTTACGCACGCGTTGAAACTATTGTGGTTTTGGAAACAAAATTTAGTTATCGTACATACATTGTTAATTACATGAAATAAGGGAGACTAGAACTGCTGAACATATATTTTTAATATTCATTCGCTTTCTTATTGCACACAAAAATAAGTAATTATCTCTATAGGAGATTTACTCCCGCAAAACGAAAGAAGATCATGAAATTAATTTCCAAATCCACAAGCATACGGTATATTTTACAGATGTATCGGGCGGGGACAGTGCCACGATTCTGGACGCGATGCGTCGAGCCTTGGACGTGTCCTCACACCTGCAGCTTCAGGGCCACACCGGTGCTGCCATCTCGTGGAGAGAGGCGTTCTACCTGGCGACGCTAGGTGGCGCTCAAGGTATTTAAAATATGATCTGCATTGATGACACGAATAGAGAAATTTTGTCTCTCGAAGAATCGTTTGACCAATGGACACGCAGTACGAGTCGTTTTGTTGAGGCGATGGTCACGTGATTAAGCTTACCTGCGTTTCCATTGGTTAAACGTTTTTTCGAGACAAAACTTTTCTATTATTTTCGTCAATGTTAGCTATGCTGATGTCCGTATGAGTGATTTATAATTTCACATATCAATAATCGTTGTCGATACGCATTACAATGAGAAAACCGTAACTGGGGACCGTTTCCGTAAACAGTAAGAATTACAAAAGCATATATTCACTCCCATTACCACTGTACCTCATCAAAACTCTTATTCCCATATAATAACCGATCAATACACATGGAAATTTTGTCAGTTTACATATTTGTTAGTTAAATTATAACATAAATGTTGTTGAAGCTTGTATTTGCTGGCACTTTGTGGAATATACCTAGTCGGTGCTTAAATTCTGTCACAAACAAAATTCGCTATAAAATGAAAACTAGTCATGATATTAAAAAAAAGTTTTTTTTAAAAAAAGGTAATTTAATTAGCTTGCATTAAACACAAAATTTATTCAAAATAATTGCCACCATTTTTCACACAAGCCTTCAATCTTCGCGGCCAATCATCAATAGCAGCACGGACCATATTCATGTCGATATCGGCCACTGCTTTAATCAATGATGACTTTAGGCTGCTCAAATTTTTGTGACGTTTAGAACAGACCTTCTCCTCCAATTCCTGCTAAATTTTGTAATCCAGTGGATTGAGGTCAGGGCTAGATGAGGGCCAATCTTGATGCCTTATTGGCTCGATATTCTGGCGCTCGAACCACTCCTGAGTTGTTTTGGCCTTATGAGCAGGTGCGGAGTCCTGTTGAAACACAAATGGCCGTCCTCCAAAGAGTGCCTGGGGCAGATCTTTTACTATGCGATCTAAAACCGTGTCTTGGTAAACTTTTGCACTGGTTTTGACACCTTTTTCACAAAAATGCACTTCAGTAGGGCCATAGTAGGACACTCCCAACCAAATCATGACTGATGATGGATGATGGCCGTGCTGCACTCTAGGAATGGCATTTCCAGCGGCCGCAGAGCTGGTAGCGTACACCCTGTCATTTTGTTTGTTGTACTTCTCTTCGATATTAAAAATGTTCTCGTCTGTAAAAAGGATATCGCGGTGTCTGTTTCTTGCGTACCGCTTTAGCAAAACTTTGCATTTTTTGGCTCTCATAGCTATCAGACGCGCGTTCAGAAGATGTCCACTCTTTTTTCGGTAAGCTCGTAGTCCCAGGTCTTCATTGAGTACTTTTTTTGCGGTACTTATGGTTCATCCCATCTCCAAAGCCATCAGTTTCTGCTTGCGGACGGGATTTCTTGCAATACGCGCCTTGATTCTTTTGATGACCCCTGGAGTCCTAACGGAACGAGGTCTGCCAGTTCTTTTCTCGTCATCGACACTAGAGGTTTCATTGTACCTCTTGATGGTACGGTACACGAACCTCTTCGTGATTTTTAATTTTTGAAGCAAGTTGAATATCGTCTTCGGTGGATGGCCGCAACGATGCAATGCAATTACTGCTACTCGGTCCTCTTTGCGAGTCCACTCCATCGTAAAAAATGAATGAATGTAATTGTGATTTGCCAGATTATTAATCAAAAAATATTTGAAAATCTAACACCATTTCATTTATTTTTCTAGGTGTTCTATTTTTAAAATAAATGGCCAGTGACAGTATTTAAGAACCGACTAGGTAGATATAGAGATAAAAAGTCAATCATACTGTTCACAAAAACACTTCAGATATCGCGCCTTTGTTAATAATGTTGCTATTTACGCAGGCCAGTAGCCATGACTCTTATTCTGACTTTCAGAAATGGTTGTAAACCTTAAAATACTTGTCGTGTTGGATCGATTATTTTTACAAGGTGTTAAGTTGTCGCCGTAGAATTATTTTTTACGGTGATGTCTTAAAGACCATAAAATAACTTTTTATCTTTTGAAGTTTCAACCATTATATCCCTTCCTGTCTATGGTACTGTATTTATTAATCGGATCGGATCGAACCATTAAGGCGCAAATATAGGTACATAAATACATAGTACATAGAATTCATTCTAATAAAAACTTTCCCAAGTAACGAGTTCATAAACATAAACAAGTTTCACTCAACCAATCACTAATATCCATTCTTCCAGCTTTGAACTTG
Source organism: Ypsolopha scabrella (assembly GCA_910592155.1). Classification (NCBI taxonomy): domain Eukaryota; kingdom Metazoa; phylum Arthropoda; class Insecta; order Lepidoptera; family Ypsolophidae; genus Ypsolopha; species Ypsolopha scabrella. Next base: position 13,635,818 of record OU342982.1, read on the forward strand.
GAAGATAAAGTCGGCAACTTCGAAATTGGCAAAGAATTCGACGCGCTTCTTGTGAACGTATACGCAAATGGCAGCGCCATAGACCAATACGACTACTCTGTGGATAAAACCGAGAATGAAGCGGCGGAGAGTTTGTTACAACGATTCATATACTTGGGAGACGATAGGAATATTGAGAAAGTATATGTTAAAGGAGTTGAAGTGAAATCCGAATTATAATTTTTAATAAACATTGTTTGTTATAAATAAAAGTGTCGTCATTTAATTGAAAAGACGAAGTTACTTTAATATTTTTTTAATTTCGTGAAATTATTTATAATTTGTGTAGGAGAAATGTGCAAATCATGTGACAATAATAAACCGAATTTAAGCAAATACATTCATTGAATACTTTAACTATGAACCTAAGAAATAACTCTGTTAAATACTTTAAAGAGCTATATAAACAATCAAATTTAATACAAAACGTATTTTATTATCAAAGCCATTGGTTTTATGTCAATAAAGATCAATTTATTAAAGCTCTGAGATCTGTTACTTTTCAATATATTTAATTTATAAAAAATAATCCAAGATTTGGAAGATTAATTGATGGAAATGTCTGCCGTGCCGACAATCACATGATTTTGTTGTATACGTTTCCTTGATAAACCAGGATTTTTATGGATTCTATTAAAACTAGAATATTAACCCCCCGGTCAGCTCGTTCCGCTCGGTTCCCCAATTTACATGTAAACCTAACACTTTCGTTTACTTTACAGCGATATAAAAAAACATCCAACGTGGGTTCGAACAAAAAACCATTATTACCAAAATCTAGTGCTCTACTACGGCACCAACGATTCAATATCAGAAGAAGCGAATCAAGCGAACTTATACGACTTAATGACGTAACTGTCGGCAAAATAGCAAATCGAACGTATAACGTTGCCGCTAGTGGCACGGCAGACACTTCCCCAATTGTACGTCATATTTGTTTCAAATGTGCGACGTCAGTACTAAATTTCCCAAATCTTAAACAAATACTAACAAGAGAACTGGAAGCATAATACTATAATCAAACTGGTACTGAATAATTTTAATACTTGTATCGGTGGAATGATTAAAACTTAATACTCTGAGACTTAGTGACTTTTAGTGAGCAAATTAATGTTATATCGTTCTCAGAATACAGTTAATTTTGTAAAAACTAGGTATATAGTTAAAATTATCTATAAATTATACAGTAATAAAACATAAAAAACAGTCTTATAAAAAAACTATGTTCTATCTAATCGTTAGATTAACCTATTTAATTGTACAAAAGGTAATTATATTCATTGTAATGTTACATTTGAAAACGTTGAGAAATTATATTTTATTCAAATTAAACAAAGGACTTGTACAAATGAAGATAACTACACTTTATATACAATTTCGTAGATAATATTTGCTGTTTTTGCTCCTGCGCATGTTATTATAGATAAACAACAATTATTTATAATTCCAAAACTATACTAAGATATTCGTTAATCTCCTATTATATATACTAAGAAATGAACACAATGACTTGGACGTTTGTATCCAAGAAATGCAAGCCACAATCTTTATACTAAGTATATCAATAATCTATGCATACTATGGCCATATTTAGCCTTCACAAACACTTTCGTTGAATGTGTTGCTACCATTTTCATATTATTTTCATCATACCATTGAACTGCCTAAATGCCCATTCTTGCGTTTCTTTGTAAACTAATATACGATTTTTACTTGACTTGCATTGAATTGGTTAAACAAAGTATATAACAGTCTTACATAACAAAGATAATATATATAAATAATATTTATATGACAAATAATGTGCGAAACCAATGTGCATAACAATAATTCGCAGTATGGAAAACGCTTTATATTAACTAGGTATTTACAAAGTTTTAACAAATTAATCCCTCTCAAATGAACTCACTAGTAATCGAAAGTTTTTAGTAATGTTCTAACATATTAAACCAACATATTTATTAATGTAAATAAATACAAAATTATATTACAGTGGCGCTGCTATCTATAGATCCACGAGGACAACATAATTTTGTAGCTATAGGATAAATTTCGTTAGTGACGGATGAAAGTATAGACAAACAAGATCGTGCGCGACGGTCCCGCGGGGCAACAGACCTAGATGTTAGCGGGGGGGTGGGTAGGGGTAGTGTACCGGGAAAGAGAAGCGCGTACAACTGCGCGTCCCTCACAGAAAGTCGCAGCAAAACGGCCCTTTCACGGTTCATTTGTGCCAACAGGTACAATAGCGAACTGTAGCAATATCTAGAAATCGGCCCATAAACTACTATACAAGGGGACTTTCGTTTATGCAACCAAATTCATACTGGAGACTCGGTAAGTGGTCAGGAACAAGGTTCGATGACCCTGTTTGCGATATATGGAAAATATTTTTGTGCCTCTATACTTGTTCAAGAATAACATCGACTCAGGTAGTACATTCCTTCCACTTGACACCACTGAGTTGACACCATTAGTGGTGTCATACGGAAACACTATTCCGTTTCACACCACCCTAGTGATGTCTTGTTTATTTTAACTTGTAACTGTTCATTAGGTAATAAATAAAACGCTCAATAATAATAATGAACTTGCTTTTATTACGGAGTATCCGCTTTTAACCTTTTGAACGCCATGTCACTTTCAAGTTACTGTGCTCTGTGCGCCACGGAACAAGCTGTCTAGTAGTAGGGACTGCAAGAGTTAATTTCAAAGTACTTAATAATGATTTAATTAATTATTCAAATAAATGGAAACAAAAACAACTAAAATACATTCCTTAGATGCTAGTTTGGGTTATCGAAACCTCGTATTTTTGTATGTCGAATTTTTATTGGCCGAAATAATATTTGGTTTTGAAAAAACGAAAAACAAACATACCTATGTAAAATAAGTACATATATCGGCCTGACACATAGTACAGAAAGGATATTAAGTGCCATTAATAATGACCAATCTAGGAGTATTAACATAATACACAATGATTGTAACATCACTAATAGCTGGTGGTGTAATACGGAATAGTGTTTCCGTATGACACCACTGATGGTGTCAACTCAGTGGTGTCAAGTGGAAGGAATGAAGTAGTATTGGATCGTTGAACCTTGATCCTGCCTGACCATTTACCCAGTCTGCAGCTACCAAAGGTTTATCTGATTCTAGCTGACTGTATTGTTTTTGGGTGCTTTTAGTAACACTGTAAACCATTTTATCTTGTTATCTTGATGATACCATTATTCTTGATGTTGTTATGAATATCGAGGCCACATCGTAAAATTAGATCATGAAATATAAAATGAAAAATTTGCGATAGTCCTTCACTAAAAAGTCCAAAATAGGTGCGTCGACGAGCGAAGTGAGAAGAAATGTGTTAGGTTCCTAGTGATCATAAATTCTTTAGTTTTAACAGATTTCATGATACTGCCCTACAGAGACAATCGTATTCAAATTCGATTGTCTTACACAAAACACTGATCATGAAATGGTCAGTTTCACGATATAGCCATAACATAAACACAGGTACAGTTGGACTAGACAGGTATATCGCGCACTGCAACGGACACTGCGTTACAATGATCCGTTAACTGATCCAGTCGACAGATGGAGCCACCTCACCGCCACTATGAGACTGTCCCCCTCTTCGTTACTGCGGAAGCTACCTCACCCCCGCCAACATCTGTCGCCCCGCGGGACGGACGAACTCGTGAATCTATAGTCTAAACTAAACAGTCACCGACTATGCATCGAGGTTAGTCGTTGACATACATCTACGTTCACAGACATAACCTCCATTTATAGATATTATAATTATAAATTTGATAAGGAAAAACAATGTAAGTATATTTCAATCAGTTAAAGCATCTTTTCTTTTACAAGAGCTAACTCTTAGAGATTTTATACGAGACTCGATAATAAAATCATCTAGCACCTATTTTATTTCGAAATCCAAATGTTTAGCTACCAACGTCAAATTTCTAGCAGTAAACGCACGATTTTAATAATTACATATTTTCCTCGAACTGTTTTAACGAAATCAATGAAATAATAAATAAAACTTGCAATTTTTTTCTATTTTACGAAGTTTCAGTCTTCTCAATCGAAATTATCGTTTGGTTACAGATTATACAACTAGCTTTACATGAAAATTTTGGCTTTTGTTCGAAATTAGTTCACTTTCGAAGTAAATTTAATGAATGTGTATGTAAAAAAGAGAATAGTGAGGTAGAATGAAATGCTAAGTGGTCAGTCGTCTTTATGATAAAACCTCAATCATGTGAGCTTTATTATCATCTCACTAAAATACTATGTAGTTCTAAATCTATCTTAAAATATATTAATTCGTGCTATGTTAAGCTAATAAGAACATTTACAGGAATGTATTATAACGCCACCGTATGAATACTAGCGATTATGTTTTAGAAGAATATATTTAGGTCACAAATATGTAGCCAGAATCGAATAAAAACGTTGAACTGGCAAGATGTCCGTTTTAAATGGCACATGAGACATATTCCAAAACAATAGTGAATAATCATACCATGTCTGGTTAATTTAAAAATAGTCAAAAGTTCAAAAATCTGTATTTCTTACTAGTGTCCACTGTTGATCATTTTATGTATCTAAATAATTCTAAGGTTAAACCAATCAAAGGCACCACTCATAATTTGTGCATTTGTATTGTTTACTCAATTGACGAAATTATACAAATTATTAGAACAAGTAGTAATCGAAATAACGTTCGACTTCGGATTTTAATATAGAGAGCAATCCCATATTATTTGACTAGCTACATTTTAGCTGTTTTGCATCGTTATTCAAACAAAATTATCATAAAACTGCTTTCTTGTAAGAAGTCTTTCCATATTTAATTAGCTGTTTAACGAATGTTACGACTAATTTCAGGTCCAAACTATTTGTTTTATTTTTTGCTTTTCAAGTTCACTTGAAATATTGCATATCATTGGCAGTGCCAAGCAATCTTATTAATCTGTAGACAATACGTCGATCAAATAAAGTTTACCTATAGCCATATTTATAAAAATCATCGCATAGCAAAAACAATTGCGTGTAATTTCGCACGCGCAAACATCAATGTCGAACGTAATCGGTTCGTATTTCTCTTCCAATAAAGTGTAATAACCGAACTACACATACAAATCGATAGCAATTCTCTACAAAATGCATAGGTACTAACACTAGCGTAATCCCAATATTTCTTCTAACTACAATATGAATCCACACTTCATAACAATGGCTGGATTATCGAGCATGCTTTTTAAAACGATCGGAATGCACCTTAAAAGTTATTTTTATTATTCTTGAACCATAAAATCAGGCGCGGACTTGGTTGTCCAGGGCGGCTATTCTGGCATTACTTTTCACTCGCAATATCAGTCATTAAATAAATGCCATGCGATGGAAGTTAGAGTGACTATTATATGTTCGAGCCATCATGATATGGGTGGCAGTTCAAAGTTGACAGTTATAGTTATGTGCCCTAACGAAATAGAATCGATTTTTTTTAGTATCGAGAACGTTAACGATTGCCATCAAATCGATTTTTTATTTGATTGATCTTTGATGAACTACTTTTTGTTAATTTCTAAATTAATTAAATTAAAAGAACAAATAACTCCCAAGCTTGAGAGTTCAAATATTTTTTATCATTTTTCTCGGCATTTCACCAAAAACAAACAACAATAACATAACTAAAATCAACAGAAACTGTAACAAACGTCAAAACAAATAGCACGTAAAGCAACCGCAATGAAAACACAAACCGCATACAAGATGAACTCATACTGACGCGATCCTATAAGATGACCGCACTGATTCATCGATATATTTTCGATTATGTAGTGTCAGATTATGTAGTTAACGTTCCGATCCACGCATCAAGTAGCAAAAAGACATTATTCTTAGATGATTAATTGAAATAGGCGTTACCTTGTTACATTATTCTTATCTGAATCTTTTTTGTAAAATTTAACGAATACACTGTGATTATTGTTTCGATTTATATTTATATATGTTTGTATAGGTGAAACGGAAAATTACGAACTGTCACCCATATCGTGCTATCTCGAACATACTATAAACCACATCAAAAAACCACATCAAATTAAAACTATAGGATATAAGGAATGCTCACTATAGGTTTTCAATTACAAAAATCAAAACATATCCGTACAACACCTTCCCAACTTTTAAAACCACCCGCAATCTGCCTCAGCAATTTTTGCACACGTGCCAGAATTGAGGGCTTGAGCCCCTCGGCAATTGACAGATGATGCGCACGAAGTATAAAATGAAATTGGAAGAAATGAAATGGTATTGGTAAGAAATTCACCAAAAGCATTGCGGCGATTTTTAGTCGCAGTTCATATCGCTACCGGTGCAGTGTTGTGTGTTGCCAGATTGGGCGATATGTCGCCAATCGGGCAGTCTTCGAAAAATTTTCGGCTTCTCTTTATGTAGTTTCTATGTCCACTCCGGCCGGGGCTTTCTTGGCGGCTGGATCCCTTGGCCTTGTTAGCCAAGGCGGAAATCCGGGCCAGGGGGGCTACTCCGAAGTGGAAAACCTCGATCGAGTATCGCCCGGTCGTATATCCATCTCTATCACACTCTCAATGCGTGCGTCAGAGATGGGCGTATGCTCGAACGATACACGATTGACGGAATCTTTTTGGGAGTGCGGGGCCTGCCTAAGATAGAAGTCAAGTGATGCACGATTATCAGTTTCAACAATTCATCTATGCGTAGTCCTGCATTTTGGTTGTAACGTGTCACTGGGGAGTCACCGTTATTTAACTCTTGATGCGTAGCAATAGAGATTTTTAAAAAACAACTTTAATTCGATTTTGAGGCCCCATTTTGAAATGCAATCGAGCCAATAAGTATTTATAAATTCCATATTTCTAAAAAGCAAGCTCAATATGCATGTTAGAATGTGTGGATTTTCCATAAACCAGATCTATTTGAAGGCATATAATCCAAACTACAAAAGTTCTAGCACATAACTCGTCGCGTTATCGTCTTATTCAATCATATTACTTAATTTATACTAGAACACTTCAAATACATAAAAACGCGGTCACGTAATGAGACTCTGATCCAACATTCAACCACTAGGTGGCGCTAGCCTTTCATAAAATCAAACTTATTTTATCTACTCGATTATATTGGCTGACTTTCGCAAACTAGTGAACTTGACAATAAAATTTCTGATCGTAATCCTCATTACGACATTGAATCCCAAATGACCGACGAACGGTTATACAACTTCAAATTTGGAATGCGTCCGTCAGACATCATCGTGATCATAGAGCACGGGCAGCGATAACGCGACGTGTCCAACCTCCTTACATACTGACTGCTAGCGGTCCGGTCAAGCGGTCACTTGACGAGACTGGAGAGAGATCGGGATTTCAGTGTCGGAGTGGGTAAGACCGCGGCAGGCGCCGTTGTGGCACAGCGGGCCCTTGACGCGCCGGGACCGACGACGCGAGCTCCGACGCTCACCACCTACGCATAAGGGTCAGTTTTGATTGCTGGCGGAAAGAGTCGGAAAGCAGAACGTTTTGAGTATTACAGGGTTTTTTACGAACTCATAGTTTTTACATCATGAGATTGTTCTCATTAGAGACTTGTCATGACTATGAACCGGACAAAGCTATGCGACTAAACGAGATATAACATAGGTTACAGATATTCTTTCTAACGAAGTCCGTTTGGCTATGGTTGTTATAAGATAAGCACGTTATGTAGCTCTCCTGGGGTTACGCACACTACAAAAAAGCCCGTGTGTACGCCTTACCTACCTACAATAATAGCTAAACGGACATCGTGAGATTGAATAACTGTATCTCGTTCACTCACACAGCGTTGTCGCTTTGATAAATTCCCCTGTTTACCTTAAATTTTCATCGATGTATAGTATCAAAAAGTTCTGCTTTTATTTGAGTTAAGGTAAAAGTAGCTTTGAATATTATTATAGACATCAGCTTTTAGTTCTATTCAATAAAGAAATAATTCGAAAAAGATTCTATCTATAACTTTATTGCATCGAGCTAAAAGCCAAACTAGTTTGATACACTATCACTCAAGATGGAAGTTTACTGTAACGTATTACTGTTTTTGGAGAAATAATACTTATAAAGTGACATGAAAGATAAGAAATATAACTCACCAAGTGGTCGGCTTTCTAAGTTTTAATAGGTATAAATTGTTAGCCTGAATACTTCGCTTCAATCTTGATTTTTACGATCAAACATATGTAAAGAATGACAGCAGTTTTCACGTTAAGAGAAACAACTGCTTGATTTTCGTCTTTGCCTACACTTTTCCGTTCTTACACATAATAAATCTAACAAAAAAGCTGCAATTATGAAATAAATATCTTAGTTCTTAAAAGCTGCTGCCTTTCTTTGTTCAAATAAAATAACAAGTGTAATTTTGTCAAAGTTTTCATTTATGAGTATTGTAAGTAAAGTGACGTCCTCTCGATGACATTTCGAGTTCTAGTAAAAGAAAACTCAGACTTAAGCCAATGTTCAAATATGCTAGTTCTAAAAATAGTGTAAGGCTGAGATTCAGAGTGCATTTTGAGTCCGAACTCAATCTTACAAACGTCGAAAAGCGACGTGATCTCATACTAGAGTAACGTTTGTAAGATTGAGTTCGGACTCAAAATGCACTCTGAATCTCAGCCTAACAGTTCCACAGGCACACTATTACAACGACTGGTCAAGCTTTTCGTTGCAAATAATATATCAAAGCGTGGTGGCATTTTGGTAACTGTTCTGGACACTTAAACTTCACATTTCATGCTTTCGTACATCAAAAGCGACATAGCACGTGATTTTTGGATTTTGTGTCACACATTAATGGCGCTATTAGTGTTGATGAATTTCTTAATCCTTTGTATGGCTTTTGTTCCATTAAAAATGTGTGTTATGCTGAAGTTGTGTATCTTACGAGCCTAATGCAATGGTTTTTGTACATGGGATAATTTTTAAAGAATGACATGAAAACATTAACAATAATCAGTAAACAACATGCTCCAGAATGTATTAAATTGAAAATCCATTGATTCTTGTGCATAGTACCTTTATAAGCTGGTTTTGTACGAAATACCGTCGAAAGTATAAATCTTCTTTATTATAGGTTTTCACAAACTACAGGTACTTAGTTTCAACTGATTGTACACGGGTTTTCAACGCTTGATTACACAGATCCTTTGTTATTGCAATAAGGAAATCTTTAGATTTAGATAAATCTCTAACGGGAGTTTTCTTATAATAAACAATTATGCAATCAGTTAGAACCAAAGAACTATCTGTATAATAAATAATAAAAAATACAAATGTATAAAAATCTAAAACAAAATATTATAAATTAATGTATATTCTTCAGTCCTTAGAGCTGTAACAAGTGACGGTAGCATACTGGTTTTTGACTAGCTTTCAGTGGCGAAGGGTCCATATAACACGATTCTCATCCCATTCCCATTTAGGAAATGGCATCCACACTACATTTCTTTATTCCGTGGTCTTCGCTTTGTCAAACATTTCCATAAATCTCAATACAACAAATACACTTGGCCGACAGGAAGTTGCAAAGTACAAATTTTTTCATGTTTTCTTTGGTTGCTTTTCTGAATGAGGCGACTTTTTTGTCCGGCTTCCCTTTTTAAAATGTTCACCCTTAGCCACTGCTAGCTTTGAATATACTAGCGTCCTCTAGACGCCAAGTTGCTCACTCTATTCTGAGTATCTAACATATATCACACAACCGCGAAAGCACATACGGGTAAATTCCCGAAATCTGGGGTCGGTTCGTGCGTCGTCATTTTTCGTAAACAAGCAAGTTGGGTGCGTTTCGTGCGCTTTCAATCATGTAGAAAAAAAGCCATCACCGTTGAGTGAGGTTCGGGCGTCCAGATATTATTACTGATTTCAATGTGCCCGTCTCGTGCGCTTTTGTATAAACAATGCCGTAGGAACCATAGAGTTAGATACTATTGAATAATCTATTGGGAAATAAAAACAGTTAATATGTGCACTTAAAATAATTGTAAAAAACTACAAGATTCGATTGCAATTGCAATCGAAAATTAATATTAACTAAACTTTCTTTTGTTAAATTCATAATAAAACTATTGATTTACGTAATTCTTGTGTTTTCTTAAGTCTACAGAAATAACTACGACGCACGAGACGGGCCCATTGAAATCAGTAATAATAACTGGACGCCCGAACCGCACTCAACGGTGAAAGCTTTTTTTTCTACATTAGTGAAAACGCACGAAACGCACCCAACTAGCTTGTTTACGAAAAATGACGACGCACGAATCGACCCCATACCATTCCCGAGTTGTGATGAGTGAGACAACACAATCGCCCGGCAAGAGAGAAGTCCCGGGTCCGAATACCAGTTCAGAACTCCTCACATACAGATTTACTTTTCTTCTGCGTGATGATTAAATGTTAATTATGAAGTACACTTTGTATTAACAAATTGAAGTGTCATGTCCTAAATTAACCGCTTGTATCAATATAAATAAAGACATAATTGGTATATTTAGCCCTTTCCTTCCTTTGAATATTGGTAATAAAATATTAATAAAATAAAAACAGATTTCTGTTATTGTAGTTTATTAATATTTTAATGCCTCTTATATCAATAAACACATACAGAAATTCATGCTTCCGAGAGGAATATAATATAAATAATATAAGTACTATGATCCTAAAACAACTATTATAAATATATACCTGAATTGAAAAAATCTATAAAATTTCAATTTAAAAGATAATTTATATTAAGTATTTATTTACACAACGACAAGTTCACAGCATCATAACACGTACGAATACATGCAGGAAGAGAACATAAAATGCGTGATGTAATAATGACGTCATGAGTCATGCACACAGGCTCAAGCAGAAAGCAAGCCACCATATCATGATGTTAGGATCGAAGCTCTTGAGGTTCTATTCTCACATTTATTGCGAAAATCGAGTCAGTCGACGATAAAATAAACATCACGTGTTTTAGGAAGCTTGTAGCTCAAATTGGCCACTCCGAAGCGGACCAAATCGTGATCAGAACCAAACACATCTGATCAAGTTATGAATATTGCAATGACCCAGGTCTACAGAGCTCGGCTCATTTAGGGACCGACACAGAATAGAACCCCAAACAGCGCATTAGTCCTCCGCACCCAAGCGACACGAACACAGCAACACAAATACCGGTGCGTGAGGGCGCTTCAAAACAAAAACTCTAGGCAGGCGACAAGGACGTAGAGAGCGGTGCTTTCTCGCTCCGCAGGGCGGGGGGGGCGGGGTGCGCAGGCGCGGGGGGGCGGCGGCGTACCGGCGCGGGCGCGGGGCTGCTCCAGCGACGCTGTCGGCTGCAGGAACCATTCGGAGCGCGTCCGCATCCGCGCTCGTTGACGCTCGTGTACCTGAGCACGCCAGAGGTCATCGCCCAAGGTTTGAGGCGCGGTCTAGCCTAGCGGGGGGAGGGGGCAAACTTGTCTGTGAACTGTGAGGGTTTTCAACCCCTTTTATTTCCTCAAAATTAGATAGTCTTGTAGCTTTATTCCTATCAGTCTTAAGTTAACCGCAAATTGGGTATAATCTTATAGATTATGTTTCTAAAAACCTTTAAATACGTCTGGATTTCAAGTTATAAGATAATATTAGGAACGGCGGACATTAAATCGTGAAATGTGTGACTATTTCAGAGACAAGTTTGCGACTACGTCATTCGCACTGGGCGTGACTGAAATGGAACCTTTAGGGATATATTATATCACGCATTAGGGATCAATTGAGGATTTGTAATTACATCGTTTGCGAAATAACAATTGGGGATACAATACATTTAATTAACATGTTTGTTGACTACTGTTAGTATTTGAGACAATTATGCTTCACAAATCGTAAACAAATAATCAGAAGAAAACAACTACCCCATAAGAATATTAGAAATCAAATATCCGTTAATAAAAATGAACGCATGAATGTTAGTTGACATTAGTATGTACTTTTCTACAAGATAATAATGTATTTAATATAAAGAAACGTGATTTTTTCATACACCTCGACTGATTTCATCATAGTAAACACTACTTAACTTAACAATATAATATAAATCGGAGTAAACCTTCCATAATATATAATTTCAAGGTAAGCCTTAGTAGTCCATAAATATTACTTATCAAGGACCCAAATAGTGCAGTTGAAAGCTTGTGTTTTACAAGCACATTGTAATAATGGTGAGCATTATACTGCTCAAATTATATGGCTTTTTAGCATTTCAGCTAGAAATTTACCCGAAGTTCAATATTAGTTCGTCCTCAAACTTTAAGTATGAATTTATTTATGATTTGTTGTGCGAGTGCCTATTGAATAATAATAAAGACAAACAAGTTTGAGTAGCACTTTTGCTCTGAAGGTTCTGCACCATTTTATCAAATAAGGGAAAAAAGTGATACAAAGAAACTGTGTGAAAGGTCACCGTAAGTCAAAATAAGTTGAAGCATAATTCCATTTAGAAATAAGTCGAAATTTGTAATTTTTCTTAATGTGTGCTTTATTGTTTTCCTAGGTCCCAAATTCTAAGATTGAAGTAATTTAACTCTGATTAGCTATTTGGGTATCTTTTATTTGTCTTTATAAATAGGAATGTAAAAATAAAATTAGTGCGCCCCAACATTTCAAAGCTAATACTGATTTTGTTGAGGTATTTACAATTTACAAGTCTTAATATGTATTACTAGCATCAATTATATTATTGCAGAAGGAAATTATTCCCATCCCGGCAACTCTACTACATTTTAGTGCTACTTTTTCGATGGCTGCTGTAATATTCGATGTTGGCATTTTTGTTCACCTGTAATTTTAATTTACGAATTAAACTTTCGATATTTTTAGAATAGGTAGTCCAGAAATGTTTATTCAGGCCAAGTTCAAGAGAGATTTTCTATCCCTAGGTCCTCCATTCTCCAGTAAAATTTGATATGATAAGGTTGACTAAAGATTACTGTGCCCAACACTAACATCCAGAGTGTTTCTCATTTTCGGGCAAAGAGTAAAATTTCTTAATTTTTTAAAAGTGTAAATTATTTCTAAATTTTGTGTAATTTAATAAATTACTTGGACTTAATTGTTACTCATAATGAGTCATATCTGTAAGCATTTTCAACTAAAGTGCATCAAGTCGTTGAGGATACAGCAATTACCTAGTCGTTATAAAGAGGCAAAAATTTCATTTTACATCCAAAATTTACGCACAAATACCAAGCTCAAAATTATAGCTAATAATAGCTTACTAAATAGGACTGAAATACTTCTAAAAAAAAATCTGTGGTATAATAGCTTTAAACCAATGTACGAACTTAATTTGAATTTCGGCCAAATTTGCTCGAGATAACACTCTACTATCAGTAAGTCTAAAATGCTGAAAAGCCACAACATTCAGGCAGAATAACGCACTCGTCATAATGTGCACATAACGCCACACCAGAAGAGACATTTTAAGCGTTGTGTATATCCTAGCACTCCTAAAATTGTACAAAGTTAGACAATAGCTTTTTAGGGAAACAAAAAACAGCCACAAACCTACCTAAGAAATCTTTCACAAGAAAACAGAAATCCTTCATGCAGTTTTAGTACGGAAATTGGGCCAGTAGTAAATTTATGCAACATTTTTTGATGTTTGCTTTATATAAACCAATATTCTTAGTGATCGACCTGAAATGGCACATTTAGTACTGGCCTAGGATATCCACAGAAAGACAAGTGACAGTTATTGAGGGCACAAAAGGAACTACGGTGGGAGTAAAGATTCGATCACCAACGCTTATAGCAATGCATCTCCTTTACGTGAGCGCTAGAATTCAAACAAGTTGCATTTTATTCAACACACACTGTAAATCTTTGGTTCTAAATAAATTTAGCGATTTCTAAGTTATTTCCTTTCCGTTTTAATTAATTTTGGACTAATGGTTTCGCCACACTTTAAAGTACGAAGCTATAGGAGAAACTTTTCTTGCTTTGAACAAAAATGTGAAAAAGTTCGTGTAAATGTTACCTTCAAAACGAAATCACTCATCAGAAAGAACGTCAAAAAGTCACCACAAAATTGCGTATAAATATTTGATTCGTAGCTTCGGAGATCTTTGCCTTTTAATCACTAACAACTAAACTAAACTCAGAGCCAAACATGGCGAAACCAAAAACCAACAACAAATCATCTTCGTTTACGTACGCCCAAAGTTTGCTCTGACGGGAGAGCGGGGACAGGCGCGCGGGAGACGCGACAGTCCCGCCCCCCGCCGCTCGCAGACCGCAGGCGTCAAACGAAAACGTCAAGCGTCTACGCAGTACGCGTCAAATCGGACCGCTACTCACCTGCGGCAGATACGACAAACTCTTTGTGCTCTCGGCGTATTTGTTGACCGCACGGAGCTCCTCCAATGTCATGTGAGGGCTGGAGTTACTGCGGGAGGACTGCGATGATGAGCTCACTGACACCTGAAAATGTAGGAAAAATAATAATAACTAAGCAATAAAAAGGTCGTGACTGTAAACTGAATATATTCGCGAAATTTTAAATGAAAATAGTTATTATTAGTATAGTACTGAGGCCAATACTAAAATTTTTAGAATTTTTTACATTTGTTCTTTCTGTCTGATGTACGGTGTAGGTCTGTATATGTTCCGTTTTAACGCAAGAACCACGCAACGAATTTGGATGCGGTTTTTTTATTATCATCGTAGTGACCCTGGTCAACATATTATAGGTATTATAAATAATTTAATTCATAGGCTATAAGGGGTGTTCATAAAATAACGCCCAAGCCGAAGATGGGGCAGAGATTGAATAAACGTGGGCGGAGCCGCGGGCAAGGCTAGTAAATCAATAATTATATAAGTTTTGACCTTTAACGTTGACATCAAAACAATAGATCACAGTAGAGATTT
Source organism: Ypsolopha scabrella (assembly GCA_910592155.1). Classification (NCBI taxonomy): domain Eukaryota; kingdom Metazoa; phylum Arthropoda; class Insecta; order Lepidoptera; family Ypsolophidae; genus Ypsolopha; species Ypsolopha scabrella. Next base: position 13,650,853 of record OU342982.1, read on the forward strand.
GAATAGTAAACAGTTGATTTCGAAATAACTTACCAAGTGAGTGTTTAACACGCTTGAATTTAGGGTATAGTAACATTTGTATAAATAAATGACCTATATGTTTTATTTTAAAAATATCATCTTACTTATTATCAGTAGTTATAAAACATACAATTATGTTCACACTTAAAACTGTTCAATATTATCATGCGCACAATTGTAAGAAAATTATAATATAATGTTATTGTCACAGGTTATTGAGATACTTTTCGAAGAACTATCATCATTAAACTAATTACGACAACTCGACACTATACTAAGACTTAAATAATACCTTTATAAAAATAATGGTTTAAGGACGTTTTGAAAGTTACTTTTGCTACTGAATCAAATATCAAATAACTGAAAAAGAAATAACCGATTTTTACCAAAGTAGTTTTGATTTATATGGCTGTGACATACAAAGACGAAGAAAGGACAAACGGACAACGAAATCTCACCATAATAATAATAATAATCGTTCCTTTTTTAACCTAAAAACTGTTATGAAATAAACGCATGTAAAAACGTCAGTGCTTCAACATAAAATAGAGTTGCGTAACTCTTCGATTGTCAAGTTTGTAAGTTTAATGGTAAAATAATATGAAATGTACTTACAGAAAGAAAATTGCATTCAGTTATAGTACAGACCAATTTTTTTTAAGGTAGTTTGACCTATTGCCAAAATATTTGCATATTACTTTCACTTTGACCGCAACTAGAACAGGTCTTACCTGCTAGCCGTTATAACCACATACATAACGATGTAAAACGCCAGAGATCGCTGAAATAGTATTTCTTTATATGCATTTAGAATTTGGTAGGCGGGCTCCTTACATGACGCAGGCGCGCCCTAAAAAAGAATCCGTGGAAATAAAAAAATTACCGCCTCTGGCCCTCAATTCTGGCATGTGCGCAAAAGCAAAAATTGCGAAGGCAGATTGCGGGTGACTTTAAAAGGGATTTTGTACAGATATGTGTTGATTTTTTTGATTGAAATCTTATAGTAAGCATTCCTTATATCCTATAGCTTCTATTTGATGTAGTTTAGTCACTCTAATTTTCATAGCATGGCATTTATCAAACTTTATATAAATATCCAATGACTGATATTGCGCATGCAAAATGATGTCGGAATAGCCTTCCTGTGGTTCGAGTACTCGATTATTTATCCGAAGGTCGTGGGTTTAAATCCGGTAGGGGCATATTTTTGTTTGGTCTGCATGCTTCGGAAGGAAGTACCGCGATATAGGACTCACCACCTGTCACGCTGGGACGTAATAATCGTCGGTGAAACGTGGGTGTACGGGTGTGGACTGTGACTTGCTTTTCACAGTGCATACTCGGAAAACCTCTAACACCTGAGCAAAATACGATTTTGGTTATTTGGGATCTATTCACACAAGCTTCATGGATTGTGTACATGTAACATGGGGAAAAGTTCTACAAACCAACTTTTGTACCTTATTATAATCGTTTTGATAGAGAAAAGCGAATCTGCGCAATTTTTCACCGTAGTAAATACAACAACTGGCTAGATTCATTGAGAGGATTCACATAAAACAAAGCTATTGTTCGTATTTTGTTTGCCACAAATTTTTAGTTTATTCTACAAAAATGAAAACAACCTTTGACATGTTCTATAGTTGTTTTGATACGCGATCTAAAAATAAATAACTTCAGAAAAAAATGAGAATAGGTTATTTTCATTTAGTTATATCCATACAATGGGTTTATAAATGCATGTCTTAGACGTTCCGCGACTTTAGTAGGATACGGTACTTTCTATAAAAAATTAAAATTGTTAATTCTCATTTTTTTTGGACAAACGATAAGGTACTATGAAACGAGTGACAGCATTACGCCTAAACATTGCCTGCTATTTATTTTTTATTCAAGTCAACATTATTGCATCGAAATACGACAACTTCTTTCGTAAGGAAATCTTCATAGCTGTAAAGGCATGTAAACCGTACCAATACACGAGATTACCAATAATTATGACTACTTGGTATCGTTTGGCGAAAGACCAGGTATGGTTTTTCCCCGATAAAGAAGACCTTTCGCATCTGAAACAACTGAATGTCTCGCTAGAACGAATCGTGGATACCGATTGCATTAGTGACGACTTATCACGGCAAGAGACCCGCTGTTGTAAAATAGAATCGGAATTCCTGCTCTACTACAAGAACCACGAAATAAAATGGTTTTGCCACTTCGAAGACAACAACTACGTAAACGTGCCACGGCTGGCACATCAACTGAAGAAATACGATTACGACGAGGATTGGTACATCGGGCACAGATTCATAACCGATTCGGAACTAGTGGTCAAGAATTTGTGGTACGCTGACATCGAGGCAGGCTGCTGTCTAAGCAGGTCTATCATGGCGAAGGCAAAACTGGAAATCACCAGCAAAAAGTTTCGCAGCGATTGCATGAAACTGGATACTTTAGACGAAGCTGTGGGTAAGATGGTGAATCAATTGGGGATAAAACTGACGCATTTGAACACGATGCACAGCTCCAAACACGATATGGCAGACATACCGACTGCGGAGCTAAGGAAACAAATAACGTTGAGCCATTATGGCGGCAACGTCGTGAAAGTTCCTGGTTTCAGTAAAGTACAAGACCCGACGAGATTTCTTTCACTGCATTGCTTTTTGTTTCCCAACATCGCGTTTTGTAGAGAGAATCACTACAAAATCACTGATATTCAAGAGGCGAAGGCGACACGTCGATACAAGTTGCCGAGTGAGTCCGAACCTGACCCAACATTCTTAGATAAAGTACTTTCATATTTACCGGACTTTGTGAGAAATTTAATACGTAAGCGAGATAACAGAAACTCATAGAAGACGTCCCAAATGTGATTTTTGGTACTTTCAAGTGTGTAGTGCTCTCTAAAGTGATGGACTTAACTTCAGGCGCAGCGAAGCCAAAAGGTGCAATTTAGGTTTAAGTGTTTTGTGTTACAACTGCAAATGTGACGTCATCGGCGAAAAGAGTTTATTACATTTTGCACAAACGCTTTTTACGCTGATAATGTCACAAAAATTACTGGAATAAATATAATTTTAACAAAATTTCCGTTTTATTTCACAAAATGATCGTAAGACAACTTTTTTTTTACAAAACTAAATGTTTTCTGTGGCTGAGAACAAAACAGGCGAATTTATTTTTCTGTGGCAAAAACGACTGGGCCAAGAACAACAAAAGTCAACAATTTATGAGCATTTTTACATGTATTTTATGTAAGTATATTTGAAATATCTATACTTCTACACTAATATTATCCCTGAGTGTTTTAGGCTATAGTTTGTTCCCTGGGGACGGGCAGTTCCCCAGGAACGAAAAATTCGAGCAAATAATATCCTGAAATACCGAACCGATTTTAAAATTCTTTCACTTTTCACTTGGACAAAGGGACATAACCATTAATTAAATTCCAGCGGGTAATCTCTGGAACTACTGAACTAATTTTGAAAATTCTTTACTGTTGTAATGGTTAAACTCACTTAGACATATGCTTTAGATTTTCCCTGGGGAAGGGCAGTTCTTTAGGGACATAGTCATTATTAACAATGAAACCGATTTTAAAAAGTTCTTTCTCTATTCTTGGTTATACTCTTTACTTGTACAAAGACTATAGTTTGTTTCCTTGGAACGGGCAGTTCGCTAGGGACATAGCTATTTATTAAATTCTTGCACGTAATCGCAGGAACTACGAAACCGATTTTGAAAATTCTTTCACTGTTGTAATGATTATACCGATATAACGGATAGTTCTCTAGGGACATAAAAATAGGGTCAGACATATAAAATATAACATATTGCCACGAATCCCCGACAGTCAGAGGTCTTTCCATGCGTGAATTTAACTGCGAGTCACAATCCACACTCGCCGACGGCACACGAGTCTAAATGATTAAAATATGAGCGAGAGCCGCCGGAACACGGAGTCTTAAAGGTAAAAATATGAACAAGATCCGACAGCACACGAGTCTAAAAGATACAAATATGAGCGAGAGCCGCCGGAACACGGAGTCTTAAAGGTAAAAATATGAACAAGATCCGACGGCACACGAGTCTAGATAAAAGTATGAGCGAGAGCCGCCGGAACACGGAGTCTTAAAGGTAAAAATATGAACAAGATCCGACGGCACACGAGTCTAGATAAAAGTATGAGCGAGAGCCGCCGGAACACGGAGTCTTAAAGGTAAAAATATGAACAAGATCCGACGCCACACGAGTCTAGATAAAAATATGAGCGAGAGCCGCCGGAACACGGAGTCTTAAAGGTAAAAATATGAACAAGATCCGACAGCACACGAGTCTAAAAGATAAAAATATGAGCGAGAGCCGCCGGAACACGGAGTCTTAAAGGTAAAAATATGAACAAGATCCGACGGCACACGAGTCTAAAAGATAAAAATATGAGCGTGACCCGCATGGAGTCTAAACGATAAAAAGTCCTTTTCCCTTGCAGACTCCAGGAGCGTTCGATGCATACTCCCAATCTCGTCCATGCGACCCGTGCATAGTTTCTTAATGTGACGCACTATATTACCTATCTGAAATCATATTTTTGTGCAGCCGGGACAGGTATATCGTGGCTACATACTGGCTTTGGAGCTTTCAGCTCAGCTGAATCTGCAGCAGCGATGCCGCATTTGTTGCGATTACAACGACTCTTTTTGTTTTTTACAAGAGTAAAATCATAATTGTCAATGATCGCATTTGGTGGGTATCGAACAGGATCCACGGCAGCGGTGCAAGGCGGAGCCGGCCTTATCTGATTAGAATAGGTAGGCACCGGCGGCGGCTGTTGTTTGCGATGAGGATTAGTTGAGTGACTTCCCAAGCTAAACTCCGTTTATAGACGGTTTTTCAATCGCTTCTAACTTTCTATATGATTTCACAAAAATTCCATAAAATAGAAATTGACATTAATTAACTTATGTGATGTTATAAAACATTAAAAGGTTTAATATGTAACAAGTAAATAAATACCTTTCAAATGATATAAAGTAGTTTAAAATCTGATAAAATGCTTTACCTTTTGCAATTCAAAGAGACTAGGTTAAAACTTATACTACACACACGAGCAATACAAAAATCTAACATAATGATGTTTAAAACTTATAAATATCTAATTTATCATTGAAGAAAAGTATTATTTTCACTATTTTGCGCTATACGGCGACGCAGCGATCATCGTAACAGCCACTGTGCAATGCACGCTAATATGAACGTTATTTCAATGTCATTTCAGTCGATATTTGTACCGACACATATCGAGCTGCTAATTTAGCTTACTTCTAAGGCTTCAGCCTCTTGAACACTTTTTGGCAAAAAGCAGTTTTCACCATCATACGACGACATACATCGCGATTCACGCCGCATCTTACGAAATCTACGTTTTTTTGTCAATAGATTTTCATCGGTTTCCTACCGTAATAATTATTTGTTTATTTAAAACAAGTTAAGTAAAGTAAGCAAAAGTAGACAGTGCCTAAGGGGCTTTTATCTTCTTGCTTTTGGCATTGCCTCTGTTTTTACTGGACACAATTTTTTAATCTTCTGATTACGTAAACAAAGGAAATTGGAAAATCGTCGTTCATATTACAAAAGGTCCAATGTTATATATAACACTTTTATCAAAATAAATTAAGCATGTATTCTATTTTTTTTTCTTTGCTTGTTTACTTTTGATTCTTTTTTTTTATATATATAATTAATTTTTAAAGCCATTTGGCTGTACTGTTTGTGCTGATGTTTTTAGTTTTGCATGTTGTGTATTTGTCGTGCATTAATTTTATTTGTTTTTAAAATTGTTAAGTGGAAACTGTTTTTGGTTAAATTGTAAGCTATAATATTATCACCACGTATGTAAGAAATGATAACTGTTTGTTTCCCAATAAAGAAAATGAAATGAAATGAAATGTCAAAAAAGGATATTTTAAGATTCGATTTGTTCTATGTCATTAAAAAACAATGAAAAAGGCATAATACATATTTTACAACTCTAACAATGAACACTGGACAGTAAACCTAAATATTGGTAAATTAAAGGTAAACTTAAATCTCGCCGCTTTAATAAATTAATCAGTTTCTTTGCTCTCCTGTAAAGTTGACCTCGACCTTTTGCAATATGAACGACGAAATGCCAACTAGATATTTTTTACAACTCCGTTTAATTCGAAAACAAAATTGTACTTTTATTGCCCGCTTTGTGCGGACGTGACCTAATTTTTTTTTTATTAATTGTTCTGAAGCGAATTTGTTTTGGAAAATAATATGACAATTCTAATTGAGTGTTGCTGGCAAAGCAGTAAAAAAGTACAATTAAATCGAATAAAACAAGGATTTCTCTGAATATGTGCAGAGTTTGCCCAAGTCTATAGAATATACAAAATATACTACCTAGTGAAAATATCTGATCTATGAATAATTAACATTGATTTATTCACCTTATTAAAATAATATAGAGCTCAATTTACCATGAAGATGCTTTCCTAAAGAGGTTAACATTAGTTATGTGCACCTTAGTGAAAAAATATACACACACACATACAAATAGTCACGCCTGTGTCCCAGAGGGGTGGGTAGTAGGTAGAGACCGCAGATTTCCATCTGCTACGATCCTGGCACACTTCTTTCGCCTCTTCCACATCCATCAATCACAGAAGCTCTTCTAGTCCGCGTGATTTTGACAATGAATATAGAGCTCAATTTACCTTAAAGACGCTTTCCTCGAGGGATATAGACAGCCTGGTGCAAGAGTCCAGAAGGCTATGTTCTGGTATAATTCCAAGCCCGATCCCCCCCGCCGCACAGACTCCCCCGCTGCCTAGAGCCGGCATAGATTGACATTCTTCTGATTTTGATAAACCTGCAAGTTTTGATTTATGTTAGGGGATTGTCTACGTTTTGTGGGTACTACTACAATATTACACTGATTTGATTGCTATAATACGATACGATGACTTCGAAATAGTAAACAATCATTTGATTTATGTTAAAAATGTACAATCGATGACATTGTAATTGCGCCACATGTGACAATAAATTTATCATATGTGGTGCAAACATTTTTGCGTTTCTAATAATTGTATTCTAAATTATTATTAAATACCGGGTTTAATCACGTATTATTATTTTTGTTGTTGACTATATGCCAATTGGGTATGTAAAGTACACTGGTTTTATATTTTTTTTATGAAAAAATGTATATTTATATATATCTTTATTTTAAACAGTAGGTAACTTTTTATAATTTTCCAAAATTTTGTTATGGTGACGTCATGAAGTAAGCTAAATCGACTTCTTTATTCATAGAGAATGAAGAGATTGATACCTTTGCCTTATATCTGACTATTAAAAACATTAAAAAAAGAACAAAGTCTTTGTCTACTGGTTCTGGTTTGACGTTTGAAGTTTGACTGCATCAACAACAACAGCCAAAATTTACATTATTTTGACTCGATATTTATGTATTAACTAAATCTGAACAAGAAGAATATGATAACGATTTTAGGAAGATTAAGATTAAAACTATTTATAAATCGACCCAGTAAATATCGTATAGATCCTTCTTACCATTTAGTAAAAATGACACTAAATTTGCCGACAAAAATTGTTTGTATTTTGTTTTGTTCATGAGAACTCTTAAAACGGAATGGTGCAAGGAAGTAATGTGGAGTCTGGCTGGAGTGCAAGCCTGAGCAGCGTTTGTTAAGTTGTGAAGATCATTTGAACGTAATGGTTTTACGAATATGATTAGCATTAGACATCATCATCTTCATTGTACTAGGTCTATGATTGTAACAGATTTAATGTTACCAGCGTTAAACGCGTTAAGGCCCGAAACGAAATCAGAAATAATCCGATTTGTATATTTCTTTTTAAAAAGAAACTATTAAAATGTTACAAACAATTTCTTTACTGCATATCTTTAAATAAATGTATTAACAGGAATTCCTAATTCGTTAGTTTATAATGACTTCAATAAGGTACTCGACCACTAATCCAGAGGGCACGGGTTCAGATTCCGTACGGTAATGTAATGTTGTATCTGGTCTGCGTCTTTGTTACCCATCATGCAGGCAGGAATACTCATCGATGAAACGTGGGTTAACGAGTTTAGATTGTGAATTGCATTTCACAATCCATACTGAGACACACCACCTCGAGGATTCATGTAATGACGATGTATGCATACCTATTATAATGGTGCTTTTTAAATCGGATATTCTAGATAAAAAAAGAAAATAATTTAAATGTATTCCAATTTTATTTATTTATTCCCGTTTTTATTCAACGCTCACGCAAGTTAAATTTTGAGAAAAAATACAAGACCCAGAATTTATTCACAAAAAATTTGTCATTCTACTTATGTACAATATATTGAGAGTTTTTTGCTGATAATAATATTTTTTGATACATCAAAATGCTTGACTACAAATAATTATTAAGTTGATGAGCAATCGCAATCTATTTGTTGTTTATATTACAATTTTCCATTTAGTTTCGGAAAACATCGGAAAAAATTAAATGCATTTTTCGTACACGGTTTTCACAAAAAAAAAACGAAATTACGTGAAATTCGGTAAATGTACCCGTACCGGCAACCCCGAATAGATTGTCAACTGTCTAATTTGTTGTCATCATGTTGTCGTTGATAAGGCAAAGACAATATGTTTTATATATTTTTTTGCAATGGACCTATTCCTAATCAGTCTAGCCTGTGACGTCATTTAGTGGTCAAATGAAAGTAGTTATTGTATTTTTGTTAAAATATACACGATCTCATAGTTTTTAAAGCTACAAATAGAAAAAAACGGTCTAAAAACCTAATAGCTCGAAATAGTTTCGGAATAAGCACAGTTTACGTATCACTTTACAAACCCAACTGTTTCACCGAGACAATCTCGGCATTTTCAAGGCGAGTGTCGTTGTTTGGACGACGACGGTAAACGCCGCGTCATCGTCGTCCTAAGAACAGTTGGCATGTAGTCAACAATAATAATACGTTATTGTTAAAGCCCGTATTTAATCATAATTTAGTATGTCAGCCCAAGTGAGTTTGAATAATTGTATTCTAATCCTTACATTACAACTATGTGATTTGATTTCCTTTTTTGTTTTAGATATATCAACCTAGATTGTATTACATACTTATGATGATTACTAATTTAGGTGAAAATTGTTACGAATGGATGAATTTCGGAACAATTTACGACGTTTTGTTAAAATTGTACAGACACAAGACACGGTATTAGTAAAAACAACACTACGAAATAAAAATGAAGTGATATATTATAACAAATAGTGCTACCAAATACCGTCATACCCGACAAAACAAAGGTGATTTCGAAATAGTTTTACGATGAGTTCGGCCATTTCTTTCACCAATATTAAACCCAGTGATATTAATATTAATTCACCTAAATATTTATCAGACTCACCAAATACTAATATAACGACTAGAGAATTTTGAGTTTTGACTCGAGTATTTTAGCAACTAAATCGATTTTCATTGATAGGACCTGTAAACACCAATGTTAACATTACAATCTAAAGTGGAACAGCACATCTAAACATTTATCACTATATAACAGATTCTATACTATACATACACGATATTACCACACTGAAATAGTAAATAGAACAAGTATACGAAAATAAATTTGGCTTCCAAGTCGCTGTGAATGATTGACATAAAACTTTTAAAATATAGTCCAATGTATTTTCCCTATGTAATATATGTATATACTATACAGGCAGACTTTTAACCTAACCCCAATAATGTTGCTGGTTGCTGAAAAAAGTATTGCGATCCTTTCAACCACGTATAGTATTAAGAGTAACATAATACAAAAAAAAAACTCAATACCGACTCAAAAAAAAAAGTTGAATACAGGTGGCTCAACGAGAGTTGAGGCAAAAACATATTCATAATTCATTGAAGAATTTAAAATAGAAGAAGGTTCTGATTTCTGCGCTAAAAGTGTTCGGTTCATCTAAGAATACTATTAATTTAATTCAATAGTGACCCAATAAGCCTGTGGTTTTCGCTTCAACTCTTGTTGATTCACCTATCCATCCATCCATCAGCCTGTTCCGTCCACTGCTGGACATAGGCCTTTCCAGGATTTCGCCACTCTTGGCGGTCCTCCTGGAAGAAATGCCCATACTCACACACGCTGGGCAGGCGGGTTGGTGAGCGCGGTGCCGAAACCTTTGCACTAGTGACGCCGCTGCCCGTCACTAGTCTGTTTTATATAAGGCCCGGCAATTGGGGATGGATATACCGCCATCCGTCGGGCCCAGGCAATGGTGGGCCGCCTGGTTTTGCCCGAGAGCTGTTCTCTTACTCTCCCCCGAATAACTTCGGGAGGATTTGCGAGTAAGATGGTGGTACCTCCACAGTCGAGCCCGGCATCAGCTCTACCACCTATTATTCACCTATATCCGTCTATATATCCTACGCACACATTTTTTTACAATTGTAGTTTATTTGTTAACTAAATTTTTCCTCCGTACAAAAAAACTAAAAGTCATCTGTTCCTCCGTACAGAGGTGGTAGAGCTGATGCCGGACTCGACTGTGCTCGACCATCTTTCTCGCAAACCCACCGAAGTTATTCGGGGGAGAGTAAGTGGACAGCCCTAAAACAGGCAAAACAAGGTGGCACACCATTACCTGAGACCGACTGATGGCGGTATATCCATCCCCAATGCCCGGGCCTTATATAAAACAGACTGGTGACGGGCAGCGGCGTCAATGGTGCAAGGATTTCGGCACCGCCCTCACCAACCTGCCTGCCCAGCGTGTGTGGGTATGGGCATTTCTTCCAAGAGGACCGCCAAGAGTGGTGAAATCTTGGAACGGCCTATGTCCAGCAGTGGACGAAACAGGCTGATGAATGGATGGATGGAAAAAAAAGGAAAATGATTCCTAACATAAACCATTCTGGCAGCTCTTATTTACCCAATTAATGCACAATCAACTGGTTACAGTTTTTTCAAGTTTGTACGTAGTGGGTACCTTAATCAATCACATTTTTCTAACAAGCCTGCGTTATTCACGTCTACAACAAACGTCGAACTAACAACCACACACAAAATATTTACAAGCATTACTCACATTTGGTAGACTTGGTGTCTATTTTAATGCAGGCTAATAAAGCAATAAATAAACAGTTTTATCAACGACAAATACACATAAATTTCAAACATATAAGGATGTATCATTAATAATATAATTGTGTAGATAAAAATAGAACTGTAAATTAACACAAACTATAATGATGACCTAGCTGAACTTGATTCATTCATTTCCATGAAGAATTTTTGAAGAACTTCATTCGCAAAGAATCGCGTGCAAAACTAACGTAATCTTCATGTTACATTACTCATATAAAGTAATGAAGTAGATAATGCCTAGTTTACACAGAGTTACATTACTAGCTTAATGTAAACAGTTACAAAATAGTAGTAAAGATAGTCGCTGGGAGAGTAGAGTGGATAACGCTTAGTGTCGGCTAAACAGTACGCAAGTTACTCTACTTGTAACTACCCAAAATGTAAACCCTGCTCAAGACTCAAGACACTCTGGAGCAATACCATGTCGAACCAATTAGTCTGTCTTCAAGAGAACCGGATAAAAAAGTAAAAAAATAATTATTAAGTTTATTGTTCATACCTTCTAAGTTAAATTTATTTCCCCACCGGTCGCATTCGCACTGGAGCCACGTTTTTTCCGCCTCTAAAGACAGCTGCCCTGCAACCAAAACAAGCGAAATGACAAATTGTTCGACAATATATGGAAGTGGAGATCCCTGACAATGGGAAACAAACACTAAATAAGATGTTATCTAGCACGTTAAGTTTCTGTTTGTCTTGGTACTGCATCACATATTATGATTACATTTTACTTATGGTACCCATTTTTACAGATATTCTACCTCACGTAGTCGGTTTGCATTGGGGTAACTGAGATTTGTAGCTAGGAGGGGCCCCGCCCCCGGCTCTTACTCATGAAGCTATTAAGTATCTGTTCTCTATTATGTGATAGGTAATAAGATAAATAGAGGTAAACAATCCTTCATACAATGAAATCACCTAAAAACCCAAAAAAAAAACAAGTAACGTTTTAAATTGGATAAAGTATTTTTTTTACATCGAAGACACTCGAAGTTCTGGGGGAACAAACGGCACAGGAAGGGCCGCGCCCCCCTGGCTCCTACCCAGTTACGCCTATGTCCGTTTGACTATGGTTGCAGTAATGCGTGCACACGCACTTTTTCTAGTGTGCGTGACCTCAGGAGCGCTAAACAACGCGCCACACACACAAAACGTGCTAATCTTTACACGTAACTACCACAAACAGCCAAACGGACTTTGTGAGAAAGAATATCTATATCTGTATGTTAGGTCTTTATATGGCAACAAAAAGAAAAATATCATGTACAAAAGTCATCATCCGACCAAATCATTGTTAAGTGGCAAAGTTAGTTCACGCGTGAGGAACAATGGGGTCTCAAATAAATAGCGAAACATCCTTCTGAGTACATTGGTATAGTAGATTGTTTGGATGGTTAGCAAATAAAATTACACGAGTCGTTTAGGCGAGCGTGAAATTTGCGGTTTGATCCGAGTTGAACACTATGCTTATCATCTCTTTGCGTAATAAGATTACATAAATCAGATGTTCTAAAAAATATTCAAATATACATGATTAAATAATTCAAATGATATGTGAACAATTTGTAGACGACGTATACTATGCCTTGTTGATTTTTTTATTCATCTCGTCCTAAGATTCGCGATCATAAAAGAAGGATATCTTACAGTGCTGTTAATAGTTTCAGAGCGAATTTTGTCTTCTTATATAGTGAAGCAGTGCCGATCACGATCAGCTCGATTTTTACCTGAATTCGATGAACGTCTTCCTCGTACTTCGACACAAAATTCATGTACTTTTGAAAGTTTCATACTCCTAGAGATATCGTTGTAAAGATCCATTAGGCGACAACACAAAAATATAATATATCATGATGACGTCATAAACCGTGGGAGTGAGTACTAAAAAAAATGCAATCCTGCAATTCGTGACTGTTTATGACGTTAAATTTTCAGGTAACTATAGTTAAAATCAACTTTTGACATGGCGTCCAAAGAGATCCTCTATTAAAACTCCTTCGAAATCATCGAATTTACAAAAAAAGCCAACGTTAGTAGCACGACTTCTACACATCTCAATTTTTTTAATTAGTAGCACGATGCTGCGCTGTATGTTTTTGTTACACTTCTATGCAGCTACCTGAGTGAGGATCCTCAGATACTTTGTTAGAATTTTAAACAACTTTTAAAATTTATTTTAAATTCGAACAAAGCTTTCGGTATACTAACTAGCCCTAGGGCTGAATAGATTAGTCCTGTCCTGTCGAAAACGAGGACAGACAACTTACTCGCATAAGCCTCCTGATCGCGGCGATGCCTCGGCGGCGGGGGATCCCTGAAGGAGCATATCCACTCGTCCTTCACTCGCAGTATCCGACCCGTCACGCGCGCGTAGTACTCATAGTTATCTCGACCGAACAGATCGCCGGCGCTGAATTGCTCGATCAGCTGGCGCATTATCCGCGTCGCCACCTGTGGAGTGGGGGCTTTACACTTGTTGAAAGGTTAGGGAGTTTGGGGAAGGTTTAGCGCTCGCCCACGAGTTTGACGCTCAGACTGCTTGATAAACACGAGACGTCAGTCAACTGTTATCGCTTGGCCACAAGTTTCCCGCTCCGAATTCACTCCGGGCGGTAACTACAAATGAGATTCTTTCGCTCGGTGCGGGAATCTCTTGGCCCGCCAGTGATTTGATGTTTGAAATTACTTGTTTTTAAGTTTTTACATTAATATTAGTCTGTGATACTAATAAATTATTATTTATTTGTTACACGTACACTTACGTATGTCTACTTTTATTATAATTCATTCTCTTTTATCCCCAAAGGTAGAGATAAGTTTACCCTTGTACATGTTAATTTGTTTATATGTTTTGTAAATGTTTATTTCCTGTGTGTAAAATAAAGAATAAGAGATTAAAAAATGTGTGCGCGATGTGTCCTTGGCATTCGCGGCGCGGGGTGGGTAAGAATGTATAGGCCACGGGACCCTGTGCGCATCTCAAATCAAAGCCAGAACGATAGAAGACAGTTGATCAAATGATACATGTGTGCGTTATTGAGCATACGGGTTATTATATCGTTTTCGATCTGTGCGTCAAACTTGGGCTGAACAGTAAAGCCGAGACGATAAGCGCGTATTGAAGCTCAACGTCTATACCAGACTACACCTTTACGTCTCTGTGTGGTTTTAATTTGTAGTTTGTCGCTGCGATTGTCGCCACGTTTGTCGTTGCGCTTGTCGCCACGTTTGTCGCTGCACACGTGGCCACATTTGTCGCTAAGCCTCTATTTATAAGGACATGGCTATAAGCTAGTAGGAAAGGTGCTTAATTTGAACATTTTAAAGATTCTTTTATAATGAAATTTTTGTTAGGGTTTGTATCTATAGCGTAAAAAAGGTTACTACAAGCAAAGCAGGGATGAAACGTTTTTACATTATTTTTACTGTAAGAAAATAAGATTTCATCTATGTTTCTAAAAACTACTAGAACATATTTATCTCAATATACGATTAATCTACGGAAATTACTATTCTTATAAGACGATTACAGTGCATGCTATTAAATATTTAAATACTTATTTTTTCGGGTTTCATTAGAATTTTGTTAAATAACAAATAAATATAAAACTAATATAATGGGTAGTCTTCTAATTTCGTATGCATGGTAAATACTGCGAATATTTTTAAGACAATATCATCGCCATTTTGGGATGTTTTGTATTTATTTCACTTTGTGTATAAAAGTTGAGTCAAGCAAGGTGAGTAATGAAATAAACGCATGAGTCATGCAGCTACCAGGGGCCGCTAATAAAATATGCTAGTTAAAAGATAACACAATGTTTGCTTAAAACCATTCATTTGTGATCTTGGGCTAAATAATTAAGCAAACGTGGATTTAAGGAAGGAAACCGTCGAATATTTGATCTTTTATATCTACAGAACTTCTAGACTTGCATTGCATTTCAAGCTACATAGCTATAAATACATGTGCGAAAAGGTGGTTATTTCTATTGCAGAATATACAAGATGTATCAGTGACGTGCTACAAAACTTCACCACACTTTCTACTGATTATACTGAACAATTTAATGTTGAGCTGTTCCAAGGGATTAACACCGAAGAAGCTGCCAGTCAATGGTCCATGGCATTTAGGCTAGCCACCACACAATACGGCCATCCCCTAGATTAGTTGCCAACTGGTTGCCAAACATCAAAAACATAGATATACTATCGAATTCCGATTATCTATCTATCGTTCCTGTTTAAAGTGACGTCACAGTTCATGGACAGTTCAATATACACTTAAGGCAATTTTAAAAGTTCAGTTTTTAACTATATTTTTAGTGTTTAGCAACCAGATGGCAACCGATACTAAGTGACATAATAGGCTCGCAGAACTCGTCCGTAAGTCGGTTAGGTGCACAACCAGCTGGTGAAGTTTAACGAAGACAAAGTGTTCACAGCGCATTTGCTTTTAAATTCCAATTTTCAAAATGACATTGTTTCTTGTCATTTCAAAAGTAATTGAACAAAATTTGTTCATTATGATCAGTATAACTTGCGGTACCAGTAAATGTTAGCTGTCTAGATAGTTACACCCGGCACGAAGACTAGTTTCTATATAGTGGAAGGTACATAAGCATTATTCTAAAGGCCTAAACGGGTGCTAATGGTTGCGTAGGCATTAATTTATTACATAATACTTACACATACTTCAGCCTTTGGCCGCATGTTTTTGACAATTTTAATATATTAAGTTAAGCTATTTACAGTCATTTTATACATCTCTATTTATATTTACATTTGAATATCCATCACAACATAATCACTTTTTTAACACGCAAAATATCCCGAAAGGTATCCAACACATTTTTTTTTTCTTGCCGTTAGGTAAACTCTATGGGGTGTGTTTATGGCATATAGCCGTTTACTTACGTATTTATTTATGAAGTAAAATTTATACTGAAGACTCGGTAAGTGCTCAATACTTCAGTTCGATTAACCTTTTTGTAAAATTCGTAAATATTAAATCAAAATTGAACGTCAAAATTTGCATAAAGTGTTATCGATCCGTGATACTGATCGCTTACCGATCCACCAGTATGAATTTGGCTGCATAAATAAATTTTACCTTATGTGTCTGCAGATTCTGGTACATATATTGCTATTTTTCCCGGAATCGACATGCAATTCTGTAGCCGCATAAAAAATTTCCTCTTAATTTGTTTAGCAGTTTCGAGTGTTGAAACGGAAGAACTAATGTATTTTTACGAAGCTCTAAAAAGTAAATAAAATACAGGAGAGGTCGGATAATCATGTAAATAGATTGTATTAATATCAAAAACGAATTAAACTTCAAATATCAAGTTTATCTAAACATCTTATAGATAGATACCACACTTTACAACTACATATCATAACATTACAAATAGCTTATATCTTTACACAATCTGAAATTGAATTGAATGTCTGATAAGTGTGCGTACATTAGAGTCGATTACCGATAGCGATTATTGACTTTTGATATGGAAACTTGCCAACTATACACGATGTAAATAGACAGGAATCGGTTAAGGCGACATAGGTAGTAAAAAATAAGATTTTAAAACAGTAAAACTCCCGTACCACAACAGATACGGTTCTGGAAAAAGAAATGTTATAAATAAGGCCTTCTCCAAGACGATAACAGACCCCAAAACTTAGAACAGAAAAATTCTTTCTTAAACTTAACTTAACTAAAACTTTCTTAAAAGTAGGTAGATATCTTTTTTATCTCTTTTTAATACTCAATAAAGCTGATTTTGAAGGCTTTAGTTTTAGTTTGACATACATAAAATTAGTATGGTTAAAACGAAGAGCTATTTTCAAGTCACCATTTTGAAAATTGTCATGGAGTTTTGTAAGAAAACGATGTAAAGATCGAGGTTTTGATAATAAAAATCCATAAAATAAACAAAAACCTATAAAAATTGCACAATAAAAACTTGTTCTAATGAACCGAAATTAGAATAAGGAAAAAATATCTGCTTTTAAACAACTCATCACATCACATCACGTTTGACAAACATGGCTGCGATAATACGAGGCTCTGAATCCTGTTGTAATCCTCCCAGGCCAAGATATGGCTACGTATGTGGGGACTGCAGCATCTACCACCAGCGGCCTTCGTGTGGCAACCCAAGACCCCAGCCTAAAACCAGGCCGACTTCGAGATGCTGTATTGGTCGGTCAAGGGCTCTTAGACCAAAGCCTTGCTGCTACGACTTGCCCTGCAAAGCCGAATGCTTCGACTACCCCTACATAAGACCGAGCGGCAGATACGCACGGACCGTGGTCTACCCCGGGAAATGCCCGCCTTCAGTGCACTGTTGCCATGCCTTCACCTGTCCCAACCCGCCGTACCATCCGCACGCCTATTACCATGTCAATAAACACGTCTAGATGTAATAGTAATGCTGAGGAATCTTGCTACGATGATAACTTCGAATTTCATTGCTACATTTTATAAACACATTTTTTTGACAGCCATAATTTACTCAACTTAGTGATTTTAATTTGTTTTGGTAATTTCAAGGCACATTCTATCAATAGTTTGATTCAAAGCGTTTAAAAGACTTGCTAATTTTAGTTGGTGTGCCCTTCAGAATAGCAAAATATAGAGCTGTCAATTACACTTTTTAATAAGTTTCATAACTTAAAATTAAAAACTTCAAAATCGGATTTATTGTCACGTTGTCATTATTATTTTTCATCATTTCATTGTAAAGATATAATTATTATATTAACTGATGCCGGGCCCAGTAGGGCCCGAAATATATTATTATCTTGAAATTTTTTTTTTGTGTATATTATAATAAAATTGTAAAAAACGTATATACATATGAAGCATCGGTAGTTCAGTTAGTTGGACGCCAGACTTGCCCGGGTTCGATTCCTGCCCCCATGGCATGCACCAATTAGTGTATTTGAGACTTTTTTGCAGTATATTTGTATAAACTACTCCCTGTCAGAAGCATAAGGATGGGTGGTATAATTGATAGTAAAACCTGACGGTGGATACACGTAAAAGTAATGACGCCCGCCAATGGCGGACGGAGAAGTAATGACGCCCGCCAATAGCGGGCGGAGAAATAATGACGCCCGCCAATGGCGGACGGAGAAGTAAAGACCAATGGCAGGAAAGTTTATATTACAGTGCTGCCCTCACCAAAATGCCGGGATCAGATTGTAGGTCTGTACGCGAGATGTTTATAACTAGACTGGAGTGCTAACCTCTATAGAAAGCAGCACGCTAAAATAAGTGACCCTCATTCTCTTGGTTTCTCTTTAACTCATGAAACTTTCTTCTCTTCATCGAGTGTCATTCTATCTCTATTACTCATAAAGGGTAAAGAATTTGAAGGATTTTTTTTTCGGCGTGGCCTTGTTATAAGTAATTAGCGCTATAAGCTTCTTGTCTGTACGTCGTGTGTTTAACCGTTCAGTTGACAGCTTTGATACCTTTCGGGGATATAATAATGTCGTAGCGTTTATCTTTTTCATTATTTGCACCGTTTAGTTAATGCAGATAACGTAAATAAAGTAAACATTGTGAAACACGTAAAAACACATTGGAGTGATTATGTCGTAATTTGATATGGCGGTTACGATAACATATTATAGTTTTGTTATTTTCGTCGCTACAGCTTACATTTACTTACATCCTGTGTGACTACTTCCTTATAACACGGAAACCATTATAAGGTGTTACCACACTTTCGTCGAATACGGAAAATAAAGCCAAGCAAACTTTCTGCCTGAAATGGAAGTACTATTGCGAAATTGGCGCTTATTAACTTTGAACTTTACTGCGTTGTCATAAATGCCACAATTGGGTTAAATGGTAATGATTATACTTTTATTAATATTACATTAGGTACGACACAGATTCTCAGTTTACTTTTTGGGTGTCTGAAGCAGTATTTTTTCTGTATATTTGTCTGTTTGTGTTTAGCACAACTCAGGTACTTGGATGCTTATACTAGATACAGTATTGGATGGAGATCCTACTAAAAAGAGAAGTTTAGACTTGAATCGTACTGCTCAAGCTTAAGGTTTAATATCGGAAAGCCACAAACTGACCTTGAATCTCTGCACATCTTCCATAGTGGCAGTCTTTCCGTCGGAGACGCAAGAGTGGAAGAAAGATGGCGCCACCGAGACGCCGAGCGCTTCTGACGTCATGCCCGTACCTGAAAGGAAGATAGCCATACATATCTTGATATATTATTATAAGTTAATAAATATATTTAAAAAAACAGGTATTGGCTTTTAATTTATAGTAAATTGTGTTTTTTATGGATAATAATAAAACCTCCGAAACACAAATTAAATCCCAGCGAACTGCTGCACACTGTAATACTATCTAAGCAGCGGTAAAATTATACTAATATACTAAAAATATACTAATTTAACTGTGTAACATCTACCGACAAAATAAATAAAAAATAGCAAACTAAAATTCCTAACGACCACCTGGTTTAAATAATGAACCTCCGAATAAATTACTGAAATTCCGAAAGAAATACTAAGTTCACGAAAAAAATGTTCTGCTGAGTCAAAAAATAGTTGCGACAACGAGCGTAGCGAGGAGGAGCGTGTTAGGTAGACATGTAAATACATATTAGGAGCCGAGCGAAGCGGAGCGGAGCGAGGCGACCCCTTATGTTTTAACAGAATTCATGATATGGTCAGGCAGCTTTGAATTTTTATTCGGAGATCTACGACAAAAAAAGCTGACAATAGTTTTGTATTTAACAAACTGTACAAACTGTAACTCTAGAAATGTATAGCAGGATTTTTTTTTATGTCGGGATCGGCTTAAGAGCTTATCTTCCAATGAATGGCATTGTTAACTTCCACCACTAATTAGCAGTGCACAACGAAACGCATAAACAACAAAATATTTTATGTTAATAGCAACTTTAACGCCTGAACAAAAAGGCTCAAATTTGAACGGCAACGCATTCCAGATAGTACTTTTTGAAATTGAAAGCGGCAGCAAGGTACAGGTATGAATACAGCTGAAACGATTTAAGATTTTTACATAATTTTATATGCATGTTATTAATAAAAACGGTATTAAAGTTTTAAAAAGTTCATTTGTCTCTTTGAAACTTTAATTTAACACACATTTGTTGTTTATTAAATAACTATGTTTACTTATACTTATATAATTCCAATAAAACCAGTACACCTACAAATAAAAAAAAATTGTATGGCTGCAATCTACGGTAATTATTGAAGTTACATTTAAAATTACATACGTTACATTTTTGTACCTTTTATATCTATTCGCAAATTAGCGATATATCTAGCTAAATCAAAGTCCATTTACACAGCCGGGGTCGTTATCGAACACATTTTTCACAAAAATCCAAATAGCAGGTAAGCAATCAAAATCCTATAAATATCCAGAATAAAACACAGAGAAGTATACGATATTAAGATCTGAAAGCCATTACTTAATCATCCTGTAACTGACACACAAAATGGCTGCCGCTTCCAATTTCAAAAATTAAATCTGAAATTCGTTGGCGACTTGGCGTTCAAATTTGAGCCTTTTTGTTTAGGTGGTAAAGTTGGTATTAACATAAAATATTTTCTTGTCTATGCGTTTCGTTATGCACTGCTCATTTGGCGGTCGAACTTAACAATAGATGACAATGCCATTCATTGGAAGATAAGATATTAAGTGGATACCGACATTTTTAAAAATTCCTACTATATTTTCAGCTGGTGAAATAGTATCATCAGCTTTTTGATGTATTAAGTTTTCGGAATTTTCAGTATTTTATTCGGTAGTTTTCGGTAGTTGGTAGTTTATTTATTAGCAAAGAAGTTTTCGGTAACTTGGTATTTAAAGCAGTATCATTAATAAATTGAACATCCTCATTTTTAATTTAGTTTTCGGAACTTTTATTTCTAGCCGTTTTTTATTAGTAAAAGCAAAGTAATTTTCAGTAAAATGCTCTACATTTCGACCCCTCAGTGGGGTCGTGATCAGGCGAATGGAAAATATTTTATTATTTACTATAAATTAATATATTATTACTATAGATCAGTGGAGAGACATAGATATCTTAATATATTATTCTAGTACACTATAGATCAGTGGAGATAGGACAATTTTGCAGTCTTTTGACCTTAGGTAGTTTTCAGGGTAAAAAGGTTTTTGGTCAAACAATAAGCCCACATATAACGTAGAACCAGACCCGACACTCCCAAAAAGATTCAAGACCGTGTTTCCGGGTGGGGCCTATCACTAGAACACTCAAAATCATACGTAGCACCCTCTTTTCATCTAAGATTTTTACATCCCAACAAGATAGGAGAGTCTTATCGCCACACTTCGGGCAAAAATTTGTTTTATTGTCCAACTTCAATATAAGTCGCTATAGCCTTCAAAAGCGTTGTTGGCCAAAAATTATGTGTAATGTCATTACTAGCCAATAGGCATGATAACTAAAAAAAATGTATTAGTCCGTCAGTTAGATTATCAGAAAATATTGGACACGTATTTTTTCTTTTTTCAATTTAACAAAAAATGATGAAGATTTAGCCCGCTGAAGTTCCGCGTAACGTATCTATGTACAATTTTACTTAGAAGTGACGTCATTTTCCCCCACTCCCAAACTTTGACGCGCTTTATCTCTATCATTTTTTGTTTGATTGACAAATGAAAAAATACATGTCCAATATTTTTTGATAATCTACATAAATGACGGACTAAATAGAATAATACGGCGCGTTTGAAGGCGATTGCGATGAATGTCAATGTTAGGCAACAAGGCCCCTGGTTTAAGAGGATAGGTTCCGAAAAACCATAATTTATTCTTCCTTGTTTGAAGAATCTAGCAATACTAGATATTTGAAAAAAATTTGGACTTTTGTCAAGAATATAATGTACACTCTTATCGAAACAGAATCTTCAGAAGTCATTCCAACATTGAGCCATAAAAAATCAAAGATGACTCCAAAAATAGGTTTCATTTCGAGTTTTAACATTATTTGAGCAAAATCATATTATATTATTTATTAATTAAAATCTGTATAAACTTTATTATACTGTTATCCGAACAGATATTTGATACAAACTTTAGTTTTTTTTTAAATAATAAAATTCGTGATAAAAGTCGTCATTTTGATAATTTTCCAGAATTCGTCCCTCTCGCACTGCAGGTTTTTCCGCATGGAGTAACAGCGATCAATGCAATCGGAACCTATTCTCTTAAATGGATCTGATCGAAGTGGTGAACCGTAAACCTGACAGTTCAGAGTCTAATTCAAATTATCAGTTGTTGTTACCTCGATCAAACAAACAAACTTTACCTGTATATCGTATTAGGTCAAAATAGAATAAAGGGAGTAGATAAAAAAGGATAAACAGACAACGATAGATAACAGAATCAAACAGATTACGGCATATTTTGTTGTCGATTCTAAAAATGATAAAGTTGTACATACTAGACATGTGCGGCGGTTCTAAGCCCGGAGGATTTAAACAGGTATAAACGGGATAAAACGTGGGTTTTTTCTTTTAGCACAGAAGAAATAGTTGCCTTTAGGAATAGACTAAGCTGATATATCGACTTATAGTGCACCTTACATTGCGAAATGCGTCATGAACTTGTTGTTCCGACAAAGGTTTTTCATGCACACACGATAAGACGTACAAGATTAAATAATATTGGTAAGCGAAACTAAAAACCTAGGTAGTACTCGTTCTAGGTAGTACTTGAACTTGGGTCCTGACCACTTACCGAGTCTCCAGTATGAATTTGGCTATATAAACGAAAGTCACCTTATATAGATGAGTACCATCACGTCATTTAAGGTAATTGCCAAAATGTATCCGTATTAACTGTGTAACATTAACTCGAAAAGAAATAAATTGAATGATTTTATTTAATGAAAATTAAATACCCGGGTGTAAGCGATTAGCAAATACGGTTATTTATTGCGTTTAAACCCGGGTATAGTCCCATATCTATGAGTAACAGATTCTGACAAAACAAGTTAAAAGAGATTAATGAAAACATTATTATCACTTTCTTAACCGTTTAAAAACTGCATTCTTACTTTCGAAACAATACTTGGGTAATTGAAATTGAAAACCAACTATTTAATTGACAGAAATCACGCAAAATGTGTAAACTTGGATATCTTCTGGTTGTAGCTGTGGGTATTAATTAAATCACATTAAAGAAAAATCATTTAGGTTTTTTGTTACCGAGTCTCCAGGATGAATTTGGCTATATAAACGAAAGTTATATATTTTCTTTACTTCCTCACAAATCACATGTACAATATTTGCTTTGATAGAACTGGCATTTGCTCATAGAAAGCTTCGCTTACGGTTGAGATTTCTAAGTAAACCCTATTTGAGATTGTCCAAAACAATAATGATATTTGTCCAGCAAATGCTCACTTCTTGCCCTCAGGAATGTGCTAATTTGCATGAAGTGTTTTATTTTATACTCATACCAAGAAATATCAAAAGGAAAATATCAAAACATTTGAAACAGGGCCATTCCATGATCTGAATGGTAGTTCCATGAAATATGTTTCATCACGCGAGATTCGCAGCCATGTAACACAACAAAACACGAATGATTACAGACAATGACATGTTTCACGAGTGAAATGTGGGATTGTTAGTTCAAATACCAGAAAATGTTACGATACGTTTTTATTATCAATCTGAATTCTTTGATGCATTGGATTCTCTTAATTAAACTCCAAGTAAGGGAGGGTCATTTTCCAACGTTCACGCAATTGAATAATTATATCAATCTATCATTAGTTGGCGAAAGAACAACGATGTCTATTTTTCTAACAATGGGGTTAATTTACCTATATATTAAACTGCTCCGATATAGATGGACAGGTACCAGTGGCGAAGGGTCCATATAACACGATTCCCATCGGCTTGTTTAGGAAATGGCATCCATACTACATTTCTTTATTCCGTGCTTTTCGCTTTGTCAAACATTTCCATAAATCTCAATACGACAAATACTCTTGGCTGACAGGGAGTTGCAAAGTACAAAAAAAATCTTTTCCTTGGTTGCTTTTCTGAGTAAGGCGTTTTTTTTTTGTCCGGCTTCCCTTTTTAAAATGTCCACCCTTTACTAAAAAATAGCTTGAGCCCTAGGACAGCAGAACAGCGGTATACAATTTGTATTTGTATTTCTTACTCTCTTTCTCATGCTGAAATATGTATAGTGCTGACACTTTCTCATGCTGAAATATGTATAGGACTGTAGTAATTATTTTTGACGTATGGAATATTCTGTCGTCCGTCGTTTTTTAAACAAATTATCGTTTACATAATTATATATGTTTTCGTGCAAGTGTAAATGAGGTAGCTGAAAACCAGCGCAAAACATGTTTTGGATGGCACATAACTGAGCTACATCGTATTGTCGTGTTGCTGTTTTTTATTTATAGTCTATATAGTTTATCTTTTACTTTGTTAGTTTTTTTTGTATATCTAACAATAAGTACATTTTCTTTCTTTATTTAATAGGATTGAAAAATATCTAGCACTAATTGGTTCCCTAAATGTAACAGATTAAGCTAACAATTGGAAATTCGGACCTGCCGTAAGCACAAATTTAACTCGTCTATACCTAGACAAAGTTACTAAACTCGTCTTTCAACGCGGTTACCCCATTCTACAAAAAGAGCAAATACTTTTTTCGTCTCTCAGTTAAATAACCCAGCCGCTTGCATCATTAATTGAACCGTAATCACCCACGCAACGCGCGCGCGCATGTAATTGGCGAGATTAGACTAATTATTTCTATTTGTAGAGGCGATGGCAGCCGCCGGACAATGTCACTTTGTATCTAAGCTCATGTTTCTTATAATTCCTCGAATTAGTATTCGAAAAATTGCCTGTAAAGTTTATATATTTGTGTGATAACCACAGACGTATAATATAGTAGCAGACCTAACATTAATAATAAACACATATAACAAACATAGAATCGATGCGTGGCAATTTTAGCTCAGTGAACTACGGGCTCTTTTAAATATAAATATTGCTTGTTTCCAAACAAAATATATACTAGAGATTAGTTTAGGAATGAACAAATATGTTCCAAGCATAAGCCAGTCAAAACGACCCATTTTTATACAAATTAAATTTATATCACTGCGGTATAGAGCAACCGCCTCCGGTAAGCGAGAGGTCCTGGGTTCGAATCCCGGTTAAGAGCTCCTCACGTCCAGATTTACTTTTTTGATTTTCTATACCGCAGTGATATAAATTTACGTACCATCAAAGAGTGGACTGGACTAAAAAGCTTCAGAGACTTGAAAGATAAAACAACGGATCGCAAGCAATTTAGCCTACTGACCGCCAAACTTCATTATGAAGACGGCACACAATGATGATGATGATGAAGCCTAAATGTAGCTTATTTTTTGTATTGAAACTTGCCACGCTATTTAATCCTTATGTTTGTTCTGTTACTTATATGTCTGTGGTGATAACATGTTCTGTTTTCATAGTTTTCAGTCCTTTAGTTTTGGAGGTGCTTATCTTATCTGTGCAGTATTTTTACAGATTTCTCGCTTTTGCCAAAGGCCAAGCTCCACACCCGCGAGGCATCCGTCGGCATTCGGCCTCACGAGGCTGAAAGTTTCTTTTGGCCTTATCTCCTGGTCCTACACAATACCCACCTTGCTTGGACTGTAATGAATAAGTTTTTTTTTGGCCTCGCGTGGCCGAAATTTTCTTTTGGCTTATCTTGGGAACAGCTGGTGCTAGACTCATCATGTTTTGAACTTTAAGGTGCTAAAATCATTAAAACTATTTTAATGACAACTTTAACCGCCCACATTCCCGGAACGGCTGGTGCAAGACCCAGTTTCATTCTAAGAAAAGGGTTTGACGAGAACAACGCGATGAAAAAAAAAGTGCATTTTTTACTGGCCTTATTTAGCAACCAGGTGATGGATAGGGTGTGTCAATAATCCACTATTTTCAAATTTTATATTGTAATAGTGAAATTATTTTGCAAGAATCTATAAAAAGCCCAAAAAAAAATTTAAAAAAATATTGGATGTCATCTTCTGCTCGCTTATTCGAAACGAAAAAAATTTTTTCGTCAGTTATATTTTTCGTATTTTTTTCTTGTTAAAGCCTTATATAAGTAAACCATAAAAAAAATTATAAAAATATTCGTCTCTTAACATGCCTCAGATAAAATAAAACTGCATAAATTCACAGAATTTCCAATTTGGGGCATTTATAACAGTTTTTTTTTCGCAGGACCTCAGAAGACAACCTATTTTTCATGGCCTCTTTTTAATGATTTACAGACATAAGGACAAAACAAAAAAAATACAAAAATTATTAAATCAAAAATTTATTTTTTCCTTCCATACATTTTTAAGAACTTTGAATCAAATGAGCGAGCAGAAGATGTACACCAATATTTTATATCTTTTTATATGAGCTTTTTATAGATCCTTTCAAAATAATTTCCATTATATTCATTAATAAATTCGAAAAAGGTCGAAAACTGACACACCCTATTGGAGCCCCTAATGAATGGCTTGGACTTTAATGAAAGGCTTGACGAGATCAACACGATGAAAAAAATTGACATTTGACAATTTGATTCGTATGAAACTCGGTATCGGGGGGGTTTTTGGGGCGCTAATTGATCACGGTAATGATTTAAGATTTGAAATTTGACAACAAGTTTTTTTCAAAAATGGTCAGATTCGCATGAAACTCAGTTTTCTCGAGTTTTAAAGGTCGTTAAATATTCATCACGGAAGAGGTGACAGCATGCGGGCACCACGCAAACTCTAGTTTTCTTTAAAATATACAAATTATTTTAACAAAACAATCTTTGAGATCGTGGAATTTCATTGCTGTGATATAAAACAACAAGGAAAAGTAATCATGATGTTTTTTACAAAGACACAAAAACTAAACACCGATTAAACTGCTATCTATGTGTACAGGAAACAAGTCATAATACTTTTTTACAGCATGAACAATTTTATTTAGCTTTTCAGCCTTGTTCTGAATATTTAAGGAATTTATTTAACATTGACAATGTTACATTGTGTTTAGTTTTATTTGCTTGTATGTTTCGTCGGCCGTATTAATGAAAATGCCTGTTTGGATGATGATTATTAGTTTTTGTCCGCATTTTCATAAGCATGGATTTGGTTTGGAAATGCCGAATTTAGCGGGATAAAAACTATTCCATGGGTTGACCACATCATCCTACCAAGTTAACAAAAAGATACGATTTCTAAATTGATATATATTAATGGATAGATATAGATTTATTTACCTGCTTTTTCAGCATTAGACGCCATTACTCGAAAGGTTCCAAAGAGCAGTACCAGCAGTCTTTGTGTGCAGACTGGTAGCGACAGCAGCAATCTGCAAGAACAATCACCAAGAACATCAAAAAGTTGTGATTTGGAGAAAGAAATGTTTTTACATTCCTAACTATAAGAGATTAACAACAAGTAGGTAGCCATTAGGTGGTAGAGCTGATGCCGAGGTCGACTGTGGAGGTACCACCATCTTACTCGCAAATCCTCCCGAAGTTACTCGGGGGAGAGTCAGAGAACAGCTCTCAGGCAAAACCAGGCGGCCCACCATTGCCTGGGACCGATGGATGGCGGTATATCCATCCCTAATTGTCAGGCCTTAAAACAGACTGGTGACGAGCAGCGGCATCAGTGGTGCAAGGGTTTCGGCACCGCGCTCACCAACCCGCCTGCCCAGCGTGTGTGAGTATAGGCATTTCTTCCAGGGGGACCGCCAAGAGTGGTGAAATCTTGGAAAGGCCTATGTCCAGCAGTGGCCGAAACCAGTGGATGGATGGATGGAGGTAGCCAGAAAGACCCCCAACCGGCCCGAACCAAGGCCGCGCCGCCGCTTCCAAAATCATTCAAATATTTTTTAGTCGCGCTGTTATTCGTCGCGCATGTTATCTCAGCCTAAATTGTGACCCTAAGTTTGTTCCATTCTACTTATTTCTATTTTTTTTTTCATCCGCTTAACTTTTGTTGCGCCATTTTTGGTATCAGTGGTAGTTATACTAACTATTACCACTCCCGATAAGGACTTTCACTTTAGCAGCAAAAATGTTACGAAATACCACGCGATCATAGGCGCGAAGAAGCTAACTTATAACAATTACAGAGAAACAATAAATAAAACATAATCGATGATAATTACCTGTAAAATATACTGTAGTGGGATTAATGTTAATAAACTGAATAAAGATAAGCCCGCAGTTCGATAACTCCGGTTTAAAATTTTAAAATGCTTTGCGTGATCCCGATTCTATTCCAGGTGAAGGGGACAAACATACGCAACATACATACATATACTCACGCCTGTCTTCCAGAGCGGTAGCCAGAAACTACATATTTCCATCTGCTACGATCCTGAAACTTATTGCTTAGGTTTGTCACTTCATACAATATGATCATGATGACAATCAAAACATTTAAGGAAACCTAGGCTTTGTATTTGCAACACCGTGTCTCCAAAACGTAAACTTATCGAGTAGAACTACCCGCGCTGATGCAGAAACTCTGGCCGCAGCCCATTTCACCCGGCATGTTTCATTAAAATGATTACTGCCCAGCCTTTTAAAGTCACAGCTCAACAATTCATACCCTAAAACCGATTTCTCGAGGATCCTTCCTTCCTAAACAAAAAATCATTTTTAAGAAAGTCTTATAGAAATGTGACGCCAGGCGCTTTGGAGATAACAAACAATAAGTTTGAGATACCTAAACAGGCTTTATGACGTCCGACGGCGAATCGTTGGCATGCCTATCAAAATCCAATCAGTTTAGTCCGCCATTGCTTGCCTCGACACAAACAATACGGATTCACTTCCCGTATCAAAATTCAACGCATTTATAAACTACCATTGTTCCCTGCAATAATATTGTACTTCACCGCCATTTTTGCATTCCTATCAAACGTTGAATACTCTGTGTACTCAGCTTAGCGTATTAGAATAGATATAGAAGAAATCTCTGTCTATTTGTATAAAATACAACGTCTATCTGTATTTATTAAATTTAAATTATACGAGTATAATCACGGTATAGATAATAATAATAATATTAATTAGATAATAATCATATTTTTATATATTGTTAATTTGTAATTCGTTTCTATCATACATAGTTTGTATGTATCAGTGTTAGTCTTATTTATAAAAACGTACGATTTCATTTGTCAAACAGACTTATTTGCTTAACCGAATAGCCATGACAATCAATTTGAATACCATTGGCTTACACAATGGTACCTCTGAACAGTGGATCATTATTTTATTTGAACAATTCTGAGAAAAATTGGCCAGAGCAAAATCTATTGGCAACATTGGCAAGGACAAAGAAAACGGTGAAGAAAAATAGTACACATAATGCCATTTGCAAAAAATACAGCTTCCAAATTAAAGGGCTTTTTGGATAAAATCGACACATTTTGAGGTTGTTTACTTGCTCATCAGAAGAAGCCACCAGTTTATAGCATATAAATTTTGGAACCTTTTTGTAGTTTCTTGTAGAAGAGAAATGACATTGCAGAAATTTCACATGATAGAAATAATGTTGAAATGGGATCGACAGTTTTTCTCATAGTTTGATGAATATATAGGAATGGCATACAGACTTCTAAAGTATTTTATTAGATGAATTTTAACAATATCTAAATTCTAGTAGTTTGAAACTTTGAAAATTTTTATTTACCCTCCTTTACCAGCCTAAGAACAACCCTGACTCAATTAGTATAGGAAGCCTAAATTATACAGGGTGAATTTTTGAGACGGAACAGTAAGGGCAGGTACCTTAACCGTTGTAGTTACAGGAAAACACTTTTAGGAGACTATCCATAAATTTTTAAGATATTCTGAACTGCATTTAGGCGACGAACAAGGAGACGCGGGGCGTCAAGCGGCGCGGTGCGCGTAGCAGGCCGCCGGAAACACAAACATACACCGATGTATGGAGCGCGCACCGTGCCGCCTGACGCGCCGCGTCTCTTTGAACGTACCCTACAGATTTTGGAAAATATGTACAGTCAGCAAGAAAATGGTCATTTTAAATAAAAACTTTTTTTGATGCCAATCGATCCCTGTTTCTTATAAGGATCAAAAGTCTCTACTGGACCGACTGAGGTTTGAGTACTAGAAATGTCAGAAATCGCAAAAAACTTTTCCCATACATTTCGGAAAAAGAGTCAAACCTCTAAATTAGCCAAACTTTTTGTTATGGGTAGAATCGCCATAATCCGCTATAAAGAATACTGGCTGAAAAAGTAGGTAAGTAAAAAAAGTTATAATTTCAAAATTCGAATTCGATTCGAATTCTTGGATTATTTCAGGTCATTCTTTTTCTTCTGTTTATCCTGAGTAAATTCTAGATTGTTAGTTGTAATTTATGTACTTCTTGTTAAAAAATGACTTTAAATCGCAAACGTTTGGACTTAATTGAAGCGTATTTTGTAAATAAAAGGAACACGGAATCTGCATTGTTGTGGTTCGCGAATAAGTATCCATTGCGACAAGTACCATCAAGAAAGGTAATTACAAACCTTTTGAAGAATCTCAAAGAATATGGTTCATTCAAAAAGAAGTTAATGCGGTAGCCTCGTGTACTGGACATAGACACGGAGATTGCTATTTTAACCTACATATGAGGAATCTGATCCAGAGATATCATCCAGATATGTCGCTCTTGAAGTGGGTGTTTCCCAGTCACTTGTATTAAAGACATTGAAAAAACACAGTCATAAACTTGCGACAATCGCAAGTATTAACTTCTATCTATCTATCTATCAGCCTGTTTCGTCCACTGCTGGACATAGGCCTTTCCAGGATTTCGCCACTCTTGGCGGTCCTCCTGGAAGAAATGCCCATACTCACACACGCTGGGCAGGCGGGTTGGTGAGCGCGGTGCCGAAACCCTTGCACCAGTGACGCCGCTGCCCGTCACCAGTCTGATTTAGATAAGGCCCGGCAATTGGGGATGGATGTACCGCCATCCATCGGTCCCAGGAAATGGTGGGCCGCCTAGTTTTTTTGCCTGAGAGCTGTCCTCTTACTCTCCCCTGTATAACTTCGGGAGGATTTGCGAGTAAGATGGTGGTACCTCCACAGTCGAGCTCGGCATTAGCTCTACAACCTCTAAATTAAATTAGTATTAACTTAAATGTAAGTTATGTTTATCTGTGTCTAAAATACAGATTAAAATGATTTATTTTATTATTATTTGTTTTAGTTCTAATGTTGTAGAAGATTATCGATGCAACTATGATGATTGTCTACTTAGGTAGGCGGTTTTGCTTCTAGGTACAGTAAGCCACGAGGCCAACTTGACAAAAACTTATAATTATCTTATGCCCCCTGTATTTCCGTACAAATGTATGGGAAAAGTTTTTTGCGATTTCTGACATTTCTAGTACTCAAACCTCAGTCGGTCCAGTAGAGACTTTTGATCCTTATAAGAAACAGGATCGATTGGCATCAAAAAAAGATTTTTTTTTAATGTCAATTTTCTTGCTTACAGTACATTTTTTCCAAAGTCTGTAAATGCAGTTCAGAATATCCTAAACATTTATGGATAGTCTCGTAAAGGCGTTTTTCTGTAACTATAACGGTTAAGGTACCTGCCCTCACTGTCCCGTCTCAAAATTTACCCTGTATTTTGCGGTTTCCACAGAAAGGGTCACTCAACCTTGGTCCTTACCCAATCCCCAGAATACATTTGGTTACATCATGCAATAACACCTTATATACCTATAAGGTGACCTTCGTTTCTATAGCCAAATTCATACAGGAGACTCGGTAAGTAGTCAGGACCAAGGTCCAATGACCCTGTTTACGAAATACGAAAAAAAATTGCGTTTTCACAGAAAAGATCATTGAACCTTGGTCCTGACCACTTACCGAGTCTCCAGTATGAATTTGACTACATAAACGAAAGTCCCTTTATATGTTAAGCCCATATTAGTACGAAAATGACAACAGTTATACTATCTCCTTTGAGCGGATAAAGAAAAATACACCGTCCATTAACTATGCCTAATACGTAATGCTTTTGAACCATACTATTTAGGAAGACTGAAGACACTTAACATGTTAATGTATGTTAATATATCCGCATGCAGAATTCATTATCGCGGCCGTGCGGCGTTTCAACGCATGTTTAGTAACAATTAAACAATTGCTGTGTTTATGATAATGGATTATTGAAATAGATCTCAGTTGGAATTGTCTCACATATCGGTGTGTGGGCTCGCTGGAATATGAACGAGAAAAAGTGTTCCATTATTGGAGGATATATTTTAATGATTTAAGATGAATAGATTTATGTGGGTTGTATTTTTTGAGCCTTAGGGGCCAGTTTTACTACCACTTACAGATAGGCGCTATCCAGATAGACCATTAGTTTAAAAATTGAACATATTTAGTATGAGTTGTGTTTATTTTAATTTTTGCAACTTAAAAGTTGCAATATTTCTCCTTTTACCCTTTGAGTATAAACACTAAAATTGAAAAAAATACTGTAATCACGTCTCAATGTCACAAAATGGGATCCATTCGAGAGACATTGAAAGAAACATGATGGCTCATTTCCTGTTGATTTGTCATCTGAACCATTATAGTCCAATTTTACACAAAAGACTACAACTCAAAGCTGAACTGAGCATAGTATTATCATTTGAAACCAAATATTTTGAAAACTTCTCTAAATAAAAATATGTCTTCCTTTATTTTGAACACAACTGTTGATTGTTTTAACAAACACATGAGGGATTTTATTGCACTTAATCTGTGTATTTAATTTTTGTTTTTTTTTTATAATTTGTAAATGTTTTACAATTATTATGGTACCGAAGATTGTTTGAAGTTAAAAATACCAAACTTTTTGAGAAACAATGTTTTAATCAATATGATTGCTTTCATACATATTGCATTATTATATTCCTTCTATCAAAATCACAAGTACATTTTCATCTTATTGTAAAATTACAATTTACTTTATTTTATTTTTATTAGAATACCTTAACTACATCAATACTACACTATTATATAAAAAAGTAAAATTTGCGTTTGTTTGTATGTAAGGAGTAATCTCTGGAAATACAGAACCAATTGTAAAAATTCTTTCACTAATAGAAAGCTACACTATCGCTGAGTAAGAAAGGCTATATTTAGTTCCCTAAGGACGGGCAGTTCCCTATTCAGCTTTTAATTACATTTGTGTAGGTAATCTCTGGAACTACAGAACCAATTTTATTATTTATTTACTCTTCACTTGGACATAGGTTATAGTTTGTTCCCTGGAGATGGGCAGTTCCCTAGGGACCCTAGGGACAAAGTCATCTATAGCTATTTACACAAGGTATATTTAAAATCATTTTACTGTTGTAATGGTTAGACTCTTTGTTTGGACAAATTAGTTGGGGAAAAAGTTTCTTCGCATTTTATATGAAAATTTAAAACATTTTTTAATAAAGTTTATTTACATTTAACTAAAGTATGTAGGTGCCATTTTGTTCGATAACTTTCTGCCATCTTGTAGGTAGGGACATGATCCCATTGCTATAGAAATTCTGGGGCTTCTGATCAAAAAACCGCGACAAGTGGTTTTGGCAGTCCTCTAGTGATGTTCACCTGACACTGCCTAAAGAATTCTGAAGAGACCGAAACAATTGGAAATCTGAAGGTGCAAAGTCAGGACTATACGGCGGATGCATTAATACGTCCCAGCCAAACTCTCTTAATTTTTGCTGAGTGGCTAAAGATGTGTGAGGTTCAACGTTATCATGTTGAAAAACCACACCCCTTCTGTTGACTAATTCCGGCCGCTTTTTCTCAACTTCTTGCTTTAATCTCATCAGTTGTTCGCAGTAGAGTTCAGAATCGATGGTCCTGCCTGGCGGTAACAGCTCATAATGAATAATGCCCTTCTAATCCCACTATACACACAGCATTACCTTGTTGCGAGATAAACCGGGTTTCGCCAGTCTGTGAAGCCTGACCAGCCTTTGACCATGACCTTTTTCGCACGTTCTTGTCGTACGTGATCCACTTTTCATCACCAGTTATCAGGTTTTTCAAAAATGGTTCGGTTTCATTACGTCGTAATAAAGAATCACAAATGAGTACACGGTTCATTAAGTTTCTTTCAGTGAGCTCACGAGGCACCCAAATATCGAGATTTTTTGTGTACCCAGCTTTTTTCAAATGCGCCAAAACTGTTTTGTGGTCAATCCCCAGTTCTTCTCCTACATCGTAACTACTGAAATGCCGATCTTGCTCCACTTTTTCAAAAATGGCATCCATTTTATCTGTAACAGGGCGCCCAGAGCGAGGTGCATCTTTGACATCAAAATTTCCGGATTGAAAACGCTTAAACCAAATTTGTGCTACTCTCACAGACACTGCACTAGGTCCATAAACATCACAAATTTTTTTCGCGGCTTGCGTTGCATTTTTGCCTTTTTTGTAGTAAAATTTTAAAATGTATCGAATTTCTTCATTAGATTCACTCACCTTAACAGTAAGAAAAACAAATGAAAATCACACATTTTACCTAATTTGAATTTGGAATTATCTTTTTAAAATTTAAACTTTTTAATAATACCAAAACCAGCGAGATACAAATGGTATAGTCAAAGAGATTTTATTATAAGTTCATACATACTATTTGCGAAGAGTTTTTCCCCAACCTATTAAGATAGTTTTTTTCCCTGGAAAGGAATAGTTCCCTAGGGACATGACAGAGGGGTGAGACATACATACAGGATGTAAATAGAGTGCGACCATTAAATAAAACCACATACTCCACTGATCATACCATATTTAAAAAAAAAACGAAAATCTTTAGAGGAAAAGATATTCAACTGTAACTCAAAGACTTTATCTCGTAGGAGGAAGGTCTATTTTAGAACGCTGCACCGGAATAGCTGCTTCACGGACGACGCTCTCTCGATACTCGCCCGTATGTCGGTGCGTTAGGGTTCATACATTGTTGTTTGGAACTCAATTATTTCCCAAACTAAGGGTGGCCGCGGGTATGATTCTTGGGAAAAGTGGTTCAGTAGGGTCAGTAGAATATGTGGTTTCATTTAATGGTAGCAGTCTATTTACACCCGGTATATGTACAATTATTTTCATAAGAACAAAAACTCAAAGTCAAATACATACTATAAAATTATTGGTCGAAATGACATTTGTCATTTTCGATTGAAAATATTAACAGATTTGATAGGACTACCCAAAACCTAACCAATGCGGGCAAAGCTATGATCATGACAAATCGGATCTGGATGAATTTGGCCCAACCCTACCTACATATATGAAGGAAATATTGTAACCGGCACTGAGGCAGCAAACACATTCGCCTCGTACTTTGAATCAGTTTTTCTTCCCGAAAAACCAACATTAGATGCCGAGGCCGCCGAGCGTAGTGCCATCTCAGATGTGGGTTCTTCGCGCGTCTCTATTGACGGCTTCACTTCCTCTGACCTTCTGTTAACTGTACGACGACTGAAGGCTCGTTCCTCATCGGGTCCTGACGGAGGGCCGCCGTACGTCGTCAAGGATTGTATAGCAGTGCTCGAAGACCCACTTCTCTACATATACAATCTGTCTATTAAACTCTCAGTATATCCGCGCATATGGAAAACCTGTACCCAAGGATGGTGCCAGATCGAAAGTAGAAAATTACAGGCCTATAGCCGTTCTCTCCGACTTAGAGAAGATATTTGAATTCATGATTAATCGCAGAGTTACCCAACAAGTACGAGTACATTTATCTGACTGCCAACATGGCTTCCGATCAGGCAGATCGACTACAACCAATCTGATCAACTTTGTCGATTATGCCACAACTTCAATGGACAATTGCAGACCAACTGATGTAGCCTACTAGCCTACTTCGATTTCAGTATGGCATTTGACCGTGTCCACAATGACGTACTTCTGCGAAAATTCGCTGTAATGGGTTTCACGCCCAAACTCCTCAAACTGTTGGCAAATTACTTTGCTGACAGGGAACAATACGTGCAATTGGCCGGCATGCGATCATAT
This sequence comes from Ypsolopha scabrella, assembly GCA_910592155.1. Lineage (NCBI taxonomy): Eukaryota > Metazoa > Arthropoda > Insecta > Lepidoptera > Ypsolophidae > Ypsolopha > Ypsolopha scabrella. The sequence continues at coordinate 13,687,214 of OU342982.1, forward strand.
TCATATGAGACCAATTCTGATGTCAAACAGGGAAGTACTTTGGGTCCAACTCAATTTCTCATCATGATAAATGATCTCCCGGAGGTTGTGAGGACGGCTCGGTGCTTGATGTTCGCGGACGATCTGAAACTCTACTTGAGTATAGATAATCTAGGTGATTCCGAGGCACTACAGGAGGATATAGATAGTGTTGTAGTGTAGCTTGGAGTGAGCGCAATCAGTTAGAGTTTAATAGCTTTAACTGCAAGGTGATGACGTTCACCAGGTCACGTGCTTCCCCTGACCGGGATTATAACATAGTCGGGGTTCCACTAGTGCGCGTATCACAAATACGAGACTTGGGACTTACGTTAGACAATGAGCTCACTTTCAATGAGCACATCCACCTTATTTGTAAAAAAGCCTACAAGGCTTTGGGTTTTTTAATAAGACAAACATTTAGGTTTGGTGATACGAGAACTATTATGACACTGTACAATTCCTATGTTAATAGTAGGCTAGAATTCAATGCAATCGTCTTGGCCCCACATGAGGATGAATACAAGCTCATGCTGGAAAAAGTCCAGCGTAAATTCGCTAGGTATTTGTATAAAAAAATATACGGGTATTATCCTTACTTATTCCCATCTATGTTCGTGGCGGGAATGGTAGGGGTGGACACCCTTACACAACCGAGTGGATGACCCCACTACGCTCGCGAGCTGTGCGCTGGCGACGCCGGACCGGTACACGATGCTGCGGTCGCACCACCTATTCGCAACGGGTGTTACGCTCCCACTTTCCATGCGTGTACGCTTTTGAATCTTTTGATCGCTCAGTATCAAGAAGTAGATATTTTTAACACAATACTTGCTAAATTTGCTGTCAGTGTACGTAACTTTTTAATTAGTAAATAAGTTATTATTAAATAAATAAATACAATATGTTACCGATTTGGTTAGCATTTAACCTTCATTCCAGTGGGTCAAACCTAAAAAGGTAGCTACAGGCTAAATGCATGTAAGATGTTAAATTAAACTGACCTGCGAATCTCGTCCACCTGCTGTTCTTCTGGGAGCTCAACAGCAGCAAACAGCTGCATCTCTCCTTCTCTGCCAAACACACCTCCCGGGATTTTTCTGTCAGCAAAAGTTCAAACTTAGCTCCTTCCAATTAGATAAAACCAATAGTATACATGTATTTAGAGGATTTAAAAAAGTGCGAGTAGGACTCGTGCCCTGAGAGTTACATACATATTGTTTAAAACGCAACCTTATTCCCGGTGCAGTTCTGGAAAACAAACTTACCACTAACAATCCATTAAACTCTATGTACCCAATGGGTCTAGTAAGTCTCTAATCTCCTTGAATAATTAAAATTCAGTAATTTTTAAGGTTCCGTACCTGAAGCTATTGCTAAGCCTCTGCTGTCTATCCGTCTGCCACAGGGGTCTGCAGCTTCAATCGTAATAGGTAGAAAATTTAAATTTTTACACAATACGTCTTACTATGGCCTCTATGACAAGAAATAAGAAAAGATTTTTTTTAAAACGTTTTTGCTCCCTTCGAAAAAGTTGCATGTTTTAAAAATTATTATTTTAGTAAGGATGGTAATACATACAAGTTTAAAATTTAACCAGATTGTAGGACATAATCTAAAGTAAAATAAAAAAATTGTACGAAAGTAACTTTTTTTCACTTTAAGTTACAAGCTTGATTTTCTTGACAGCACTATCGTGCCGCAGACTTCTGCAGGAGGTATTACTTTCAACTTAATATCTTTAGCAAGGCCCAAGAAAAAGGATCTTGACAGACAGACAACAAAGTGATCTTATAAGGGTTTCGTTTTTTTTAATTTTGAGGTATGGAACTATAAATAAGGTCTCCTTCTCATAAACAGATTCCCATGAATTCCTAGGTGTAAAAATTATTAATTTTCAGATCCTGGAAATTTTGGGTAATCATTCCTGGATAGAAATTTAAAGAACCAAGAAATCCTATTCCTTAATAGCCATATTATACAATATTTAGATTGAGGATTGTAGGAATGTTTTTACTTACAAACCCTATTCAAAATTTTTATTTAGAAACCAAGGAGATGTGTTTTTTGCCTATGGGTTTAAAAACATAAAATTTGTATTTAAATAGGGCAATAGATAGTAAGCCATATAACTTTCTTTCATAGTTTTTCAAAACTGTAATAATAAAAGATTTAAAAAAGTCTATTATGGTCTACATTATACTGTATTGATATGAAACCCTGATTGCGAGGGCAAATTTTAAAAGCAGATTCAGTGTTAATAACCTAAGGACTACTAAATAGGTACATATTTATAGTTCAGCAGAAAGTTTTCCCAAATCAACTGGTAAAACAAGACAATTTCAAACAAAAAGGTGAAGGTGTAATACCACCTGAAGTATATGTAATGATTTCTTCTATAAATTTTACATTAATAGGACAGCTAATCTGAAACAGAAGTTTTCCGTAAGGTAAACAAATACATCCCTACCTGAGAAACTTCTTGAGGACACTGGCAATGGTATAGACAGAGTAGTTGTCCACATTGACAAGGCGGCCAGTCTGCAGAAAATGTATTAGCTTCTTCATGGCACCCTGGTGACCCGGCGCTCTGAACACGTCACGGCGAAGAGGAGCCTCTTTATTGAGTTTCAAGATCAACACCTACACACAATAATCACATAAAAAACCTCGCTTTTGCTATAAGCTCCACAAATTTAGTTGCAGACAAGGTACTCACAAGCAATGGTCCAGGGATATCATCCTTACAAACTTCGTGCAAGGGAGCTCCGAATTTCACTTTTTCCAACCTCCTAGGATACGGTAGGGTGTTCGGGTGCCCACAGGATGTAACCACATTACTCAATGTAGCAGCCCGACGGTGCATCCTTCTGGCCCAGTTGCTCATTTTGTCAGCGAAAGCTGCACCCTCTTTCGATGAAACGAATTTACTGAAGCATAACCTACTAAACAGTAATTACAGCTTGGGAATAAAACTGTTTTTGCAGATGAAATAGTCGTTTTACACAAAAAATCTTCGTGTTTGGGAACTCGGCAAGACATGAAGACACTGAACTCTATATAACACAAGGCTCCATTGTTGTTCACATTACTTTTACTATTTATTAGATTTTTTTTATTCGAAACTCCAAACAAAATGGACACAAAACACAAGCGAACGCGTTTCTTTTCATTCCTTTTGACATTTGAAAGAAAGAACGAATGAAAATGAACGAATGAAACAAAAAAAAATTAAAAAATGTCGTGTTCTGTTTTGCGCATCTTAGCTCCTTAGAAACGATAAATCTTTTTCATATAATCTTGATCCTTGATATAACTCACAGACATACAGACCAAACATTAATAATAAACGCATAGAGTGGACTTGAAGCAATTTTAGCTCACTGAGTTACGGGCTCTTTTAGATATAAATATTGCTTGTTTCCAAACTAAATATATACGAGAGATTATTTAAGGTATTAACAAATATGTTTCAAGCATAAGCCAGCCGAAACAACCCATTTTTATACGTTTCTTCGTACCGTGTAGCTTAAATGTTACTTGGTTTTTGTATGGAAACTTGCCAACACTATTTAATCCTTAAGGTTTAGTCTGTATGTCTGTGATATAACTAAATTTCAATCGAGAAAACGGAACGTAATAAAACGAACATCCTTCACTCGACATAAGCAACGTTCACAGAGATTTTGCCATCAAATCAATTTCTACCGTGAGCTGGATTACGGTTTTTAAGCTTCGGTAGCACTTTTTCCTGTGCAATTTTTCAACCAAAAAAGTAGCATGTGATGAATTTTTGCTAACGATGTCAGAATCCCCTACCTATTCAGTGACCATATCTTCCTCCTTTTCAATAAATAAATTAAAATATATGTCGAATTGAGATGTGGAGCCACCAGCCGACAACGATTATTTTGGAACGAATTACGAATCGGATCTGTCATCGAATGAATTTGTGAACGAAAATGTTATTCTTTCTGTAACTTACACTTTGTAAACGTTGCAAACAGATAGCGCTATACGCCAATAGTTACTTTAAGGAATTCTTCAAGTTTTTCTTTGGTGATATTTTATTTTGTTCTGTAAAGTTGGTTGAAATAATGAAGTAGTGGTGATCTATTAATTTCTAATTGTTGGTTCAAGACGATGTCATTGCTTTTATTCATGAGTTAATTGATCTCCAGTGCTTCTAAGACGGTAATTTTTCTGCCCTTTTTGCATATGTGGAGTGGTTTAAAATTGTGATTTGTGTCAAATGAGTGATTTTCACTTATTAAATCGTCGGCAAAATTAGATTTTGATGTTTTTTTACGGCACCAACTACTTCCATGTTCTTTGATTCGAGAGTCAAACGACCTGCCTGTCTGTCCTTCATACTTTTTATCACAATCGTGACATGATAGCTCGTAAATGTCACTTTTAGTTATTGTTTTGGTGCGGTCTTTGTTATTACATAAGATATTTTTAGGAGACTTTGTGGTGTAATAAGCAGGTCTGTGATTTTTAGATATCTTTTAAATTCTCCAGAACTATGAAAAATCATAGACCTGCCTGCCTATTACACCACAAATTCTCTTAAAAATATCCTATATATTAACAAAGACCGCATCAAAACAATCGATCAATCAAAGTGGCATTTACGAGCTATCATGTCACGATTGTGATAAGAAGTACAAAAGACAGACAGGCAGGTCGTTTGATTCTCGAATCAAAGAACATGTTAGTAGTTGCCGCCGTAAAAAAACATCAAACTCTAATTTTGCCGACCATTTATAAGTGAAAATCACTCATTTGACATAAATCACAATTTCAAACCACTCCAAATGTGCAAAAAAGGCAGAATAATGACCGCCTTAGTGTTGGTATAGCGCAGCCTCTATGGTTGTAGCAGCTCTTTGATAATCTTTCTGCCAAGCCTATCCTGTCACGAGTTTTATTAAAGAAAAATATGTTGTTATAATTTCTGTAATGTTTTAAATAAAAGGCATTGTTTATCAAATGATATATTTATACTTCACACCCAACAAATGGTAGCAGAGCGTGGTTACCTATACAAATGCCAAAAGAAATAAAAATAACATGAAAATGGCGTCTTCGACATACCGCTCGATAGAAACATTAAATAGAAATAATTACGACACTTGGTGTTTACAAGCCCAGGCCGTATTAATAAAAACCGAACTATGGGATTACGTTAGCGGCGAAACGAAATTATCGCCAACATCGAGCGCCGAAGAAAAATGTAAGTTCGAAAAATTGGACATACAAGCTAGATCGGAACTTATTCTACTCATCTCACCGACGTAATTAAAACAAATAAAAGGTTATAAAACGTCAAAAGAGATATGGGATAAACTTAAATCCATTCATCAGAGCACTGGTCTGGCGAGGAAAGCTACGCTGTTGAAACAACTGAATCTGCTGATCAAGACCAAACTTCATTTAAAGAAGATGAAGGGGCTGAGAGTGATGGATACCAAACTCCGCACGAAATAAATGAGAGAACATCACAAAGACTCACAAGAAATAGAAAGAAACCTGCATGGTTAAAGGACTACCACTTACAAGATGATATGGAAGAGGAAAGCTTGCTCGCGTCAGATATGTTATACTTGTCTGAACAAAATTTAACAGAACATGACTGGCACGACGCAATCAAAGCTGAAATACGAGCACATATAAAGAACGAGACGTGGAAAATCACAAAGAAAACCACTGGCATGAAGCTCATCGACTACAAGCTTGTTCTTAAAACAAAAACTGGACCGGATAATACGGAAACAAAGAAGGCAAGACTTGTTGCTCGGGGATTCACCCAAAGACCTGGAATAGACTATAATGAGACTTTCGCGCCTGTGGCCAAGTTAAGCTCCATCAGAACCATCGTTGTAATGTTTGTCGAAGAAGGCATGAAATTAAAGCAGATGGATGTCACGACAGCATATCTGAACGGTGACATAGAGGAACACATCACTATGAAGGTACCTGAAAACCTGGAAAAGTATGTGACAGAAATAATTATAGATGAGAGCGAAAATAATGACCTTACTATATATAATAAAGCTAAAGACATGTTAAAAAGTATAAGAGACATTAAAAGAGAAAAAGTCTGCAAACTACAACGATCCTTATATGGTCTAAAACAATCCGGGAGGCAGTGGTACATTCGTTTGGACATGGAATTACGCAATATTGGTTTTGTCCCATCACAAGCAGATCCTTGTGTGAAAGGAGGAGCTAAAGTAGTCACAGCCATCTGGGTAGACGATTTACTAATAGCTTATAACTGTCCCAAGAAGATGCAAGAAATCCAAGCTATGCTCGCACAAAAACTTGAAATAAAAGATTCGGGAATATCACGGAGAATGCTCGGAATTGATTTTAAATACACTAAAGATACAGTGAAACTTTGCCAAGAAAAGTATATCAAGGATTCTTTTATTGAATTTAAAATGGAAGAATGTAAAGCAACGAATACGCCTATAGAACCAGGCCTATCACTTAAAGCTGACAAAAGTCCCAAAGATAAAGAATTGCCATATAAAAACCTTATTGGAACACTTATGTATCTAGCAGTAGCTACGAGACCCGATATTATGTTCGCAATCAGTTATCTCTCGCAATTCAATGATAGTTACAACGCTGAACACTTCAAGAGTGCCAGACGTGTGTTAAGATACCTCAAGGGCACATCTAATATCGGACTAACTTTTAAAAGAACCGAACAGGAATTGTACGGCATGGCAGACGCAGACCGGGGCGCCTGCAAATTAGACCGTAAGTCTTTCTCCGGGTACTGTTTCATGTATGCAGGAGGATGTATCAGCTGGTCATCGAGAAAACAAAAGAGTGTAGCTCTTTCAACAGCCGAGGCTGAGTATTGTGCGTCTACTGAGGCAGCAAAAGAAGCCATACACCTGAAATCGCTATATAAAGATTTGGGGATTCATCTAGATTGCGTTCAGATCTTAAATGACAATCAAGCCGCATTGAAGCTCAGCCAAAACCCTATAGTTTCATCAAAATCCAAGCACATTGATTTGAAGATGCACTATATAAGGAAGTGCGTTCAGAATAAACAAATATGCTTGGAATATTTGGAGACAAAGAAGATGGCGGCTGATTTATTGACGAAGGGCCTACCAGGGCCAAGGCTCAAGGAGCTGATGATTCACTTCGGGCTAGCATAGAGTCGCGAGGAGGAGTGATGGTATAGCGCAGCCTCTATGGTTGTAGCAGCTCTATGACAATCTTTCTGTCAAGCCTATCCTGTCACGAGTTTTATTAAAGAAAAATATGTTGTTATAATTTCTGTAATGTTTTAAATAAAAGGCATTGTTTATCAAATGATATATTTATACTTCACAACCAACACTTAGAAGCATTGGAGATCAATAAACTCGTGAATAAAAGCCATGACATCATCTTGAACCAACAATTGGTAATTAATAGATCACCACTACTTCATTATTTCAATTAATTTTTTCGTGACAATCTTTAAATTTTTATTTCTAATATACTTGATATTTGATATTATTTTACTTGTCTGACATTTAAACAACATTGACATAACACAGTACCAGTATTTTAATAAAATTTAAGCAAATTCTCCACTTTTTGGGAAATTTTATACTAGACATCCCCGACAACATTCAACTTACCTACTTTATCATCGTCTGTCGTTAATGGCTGTACGTAATATTTAAATCTAATTGTTTGAACATCTAAACATCTCTTGAAAATGGTATAATATCCGAAACCGATTGGGAGAGGTATATGTATATGTAGAATGAAGAAAGTTACTAGGTATGCCAAATCACTTGAAATGTTGTCTCAGTAAAGCCTGTATGTATACAAATACACTAGTTTTTGTTGTAGTCAAAAATACCTAGTAGTTTTGATTTTATAGGCACTCAAAGTTTCGAAAAATATCAAGTCCCGCTAACAGTCACGTGACCGCTTGTGACGTCACGTCACAACGCGCCGCGTGGGCCGTGGCCCGCTTAGTACCTATTAAGTCGCCAGCGGTTATAGTAGTAGGTATAAAAGCTTGCGCAGTATTTTGTTGTTTTCGTCCTAATAATAGTAAATAATTATTCGATTAATAAAATGGATGAAGGATTCGAAAAAGGGCAATCGGATAATTTACCTAAAATAGATGGATTAATGGTGCGCATTATTTATCAACAAATTGTGATTTCGTTGCCGCCGAAATGCGAGGAATAAAAATGCAAAGGTGAGTGAACTTTCCGTGCTACTACTTATGCTTAATAGTTTATCTATTCTAAATTGTTTTATCAAAACAAAATACCTACCCAACTAATGTCATAATGGATGAATGTAACTCAAATAGTAGAAGTACCTACCTACCATTAAATTTTTACGTTAAAGACAACAAATATGTATTATAGTTTTGTAGCTATTGGTAGAATAGAATAGAATAGAATAGAATATCCATTTATTTATCTACCACAACACAATAAATTATAAAAACAAATTATAAAGTCAAACACAAGGAAATAACATAAAAGAATAAAACAATGTGACTAAAGCTAAATGAAATCATGTGTCGAAGCAGACAAAAAGGCTAGAACTCAGCATATGCTGTAGTCTTACAGAGTAAGACCGACAGCGCTGATTTTCAGTCCGAGCCCGCGTAGGTAACGCACGAACAAACAAAACAGCGCGAGTATTCTTGCACATTTTGAAAATAATAATTACGAATGGCAGAATAAATATGATATACATATACGAGTACATAATGTAGGTGCTAATATTTGTAAATAAATAAATTCAATTAATAGGTAAGCTCTAAATAAATGTCAGAAACTCGTTGGTCAAAAATTATTAAAATGGCGATGAAGCGTCTAGTTTTAGGCAGGCGAAGACATTTGTAAGTCAAGGAGATACTTTTTTAGTTTAATTTTAAAAGTATACTTACACTTAAGGTCACGTAGCGGTGGTGGAATGTTATTCCAACATTTTGACGCCATGTACCTAAAACTACCCCTAAATGCAGTGGTTTTGTGCTTTGGAAACAATATACGATTCATCCTGGTGCTGTATCTGCTAACAGTAGATGACCACGTAAATTTGTCATGTAAATATTTGGGAGAACCAGTTTTTACTACACCAAACAGTAAAGCAGCGAGATGCAGCTCACGACGACCCTCTACCCTTAAAATATTCGCGGCATTGATATAAGGTGTGACGTGTGATCGCCAGGGGATACGGAAGCAATAGCGAGCACACGCATTTTGCACGCGCTGAATGAGTCGCATGGTCTTCGCGTAGAGGCAAGGGCCGTAAACAGCTATACAATAATTTAGTTTAGAGAGAACAAGAGACTCACAGAGCTTAATGCGTAGTTCTTCACTAAGAAAGTCACGAATGCGGTATAAGACTTTTAGTCGATAAAAGCAGTTACGTGTTAACTCTGCCACATGACTTTCAAAGCGTAGCTCACCATCAATTAAAATCCCCAGATTCCTAGCCTCACGTACACACTCCATCGGTTGGTTCATAGTACAAACCGGAGGATTAGCAGAAGTTATTCTCGCGATCTGGTGTTTAGATCCTAGAACCATATACTTGGACTTGGATGGATTAAGAACTAAAGAATTCCTTGAACACCATAAAGAGATACGGTTAAGATCGTCATTAAGCTTCATCGCAGCAAGATTAGCTTCTGTGGGATTACAGGAGATGTACAACTGCAGGTCGTCTGCGTATAAGTGGTACTTGCAATTTTGAATGTTTTCTATTATATCTCTACTATACAAAATAAAAAGCAGAGGCCCAAGTATAGAACCTTGTGGTACACCACGATCTACAGTACTCATTTGAGACCTTAAACTGCTACCATCCTCATTACCATGGTAGGTACGTATGTATATATAGGTAGGTACCGCTCTTCTTAGTAAATTTAAATGAATACATAGGTACATACATAGATTTATTGCAAGCTAGCTTCCACCAGCAGGCCAGCAGCTTCGCCCCCGTTTCTCTCGGGAACTGTACATATTAGGTATGTGTTATTCCAAACTTCATTGAGATCTGTTCAGCAGTTTTTTCGTGAAAGATAACAAACACACACACTCACAAGCTTTCGCATTTATAATATTAGTAGGAAGTAGGATAGGTACTTAGGATGTAGATGTAGTGGGTTGAACGTTACAGATGTAATAAACCTTTTTTTATTTGTATTTTTTTACTTACAAAATACGTAAGGCCATTTATTTTTATTTGAAACTTATTTCAGATCGGCAAGAGACAGCTATGGCGATGATGCTATTGGTTATGTTCAAGTTAAAAGAGTAGGTGATGTATGTACGGTTAAATGTAGAATCACGCCAGAACACCGCGTACGTACCACACCTTATCATTGCAGCTTAGAATGCAATGAAAAGGATCAAAAAGTTTTAAATGTAACCTGCGAAGATTGTGCCGCCAGCAGAGGTGGCTGTAAACATACTATAGCATTTTTAATGTGGCTACATCGTCGAAGCGAGGAGCCTTCAACGACTGCTACCAAGTGTTATTGGAAAAAATCTAAGCTTTCAGGTATTGGTACCAATCTGAAAATGATTAAAGCTAAAGATTTTGGTACAAGTGGTATAACACTTCATTCAGCCGGTCAGAATGGAAATATTTTTTTTGACAAAGTAGCATTAAAACTTAGAGAGCTTCAAATACAGTGTTCTCTTTCACATTTTATATGTGAAAAAAAAGAAGTTGAAAAAATGTCTATTCATTATTTGATTAATTGTTTCAAAAAATCCTGTGTTGATTTTGACGTCGAAAGTTTTATAACATTTTGTAAGAACGAAATGACGGAATCAAGATGTCTTCAAGTAAAAGAGGGTACAATAGCTCAATCAGATTCAAATTTGTGGTTTGAGATGCGCTACGGACGTAAGATCAAAAATCAAAAATGCATGAAGCTGCTCAGTGTACAACAAAAGATGGCTCTTTAGTTGAAGAAATATTTGGTGCTGTAACTTTTAATGAAACGAATGCTATCAAAAGAGGAATATACACTGTATGTATTTATGTTTATATTTGGTATATACTAAATTCTTGTTTTAAACATATATTTATGAATACTTTTGTTATGTAGGTTTATGCCCATGTTTATATTACAGTATTTAAGTACGTTTGTTCTTTTTATATTTAAGTAATTATTAATTTATTTATTATGTAAGTATTTATTTAAAAGTTAGGTATATTTATGGTAGTTGTTACGAACAGAATGTTTGTTGGATTACCGTGGAAATATGATGACTTTGTTATGCCAGACTCTTATCAGAATGCTTATAGTCGTTTAAAATCTGTCGAACGAAAGATGGCCGCTAGCGAAACTTACGCGTCACGTTACCAGGACCGCATTCAGCACTTGTTCACAAATAATTACGCTAGAAAGCTAAACGAGGGGGAGTCTAGTGACCATGTTTGGTACCTACCGCATTTCGGGGTCGATAACCCCAAAAAAAAAAAATTGCGTTTAGTTTTCGATGCGAAATCGAAAGTACAGGGTTATTCTCTAAATGATTTTTTATTGCAAGGACCAGACTTGTTGCAATCTAGGTCGCTGGTTCAAATCCGGCTCGAAGGACCAATGTTGGCGATGCACTTTGCGGAAAATAAAAGACCTTTTAGTGTTTTTGGCGTCGAGGACGTGGCAGGGTGCTAGGTCAACGCGCGAGCGCACCCAAAGCCTTCAAGCACAACACTGCATAAACAAGATGGCCGACCGACGCGGGTCGGTCGCCGGTCGGTGCATCGGCCCGCGGGGAAACGCGAGGGGGGTGCGGTAGAGGTGGCGTGCCTTCCCCGCGCGCTGTCCTGCCTCTGTACGCTCGATACCGTTTAATACACAAATAAATCAATAAATTGCTTACATCTACATTCTGTTCGTAACATCAGAGCCCCACACGAGGAAACTTTGGCAACACTCTTGGCTGAGGTTGAAAACTTGGTAAACAGTAGACCACTGACTCACGTGTCTGTAGACCATCGAGACAATGAGACGCTGACCCCTAACCATTTTCTTATAGGGTCTTCTTCCAACTTGCCCACACCTGGAGTTTTCGATGACAAGGATCTGGTGTTAAACAAGCGGTGGAGAATTGCCCAACGATTGACTGACCTCTTTTGGGCAAGGTGGATGAAGGAGGTACTCCCCGAACTAATTCCGCGCCAGCGGTGGCAGCAAGAAGGTGACGAACTAAAAATTGGGGACGTAGTATTGGTAGTGGATCCCTCCTCTCCTAGAAATACATGGCCAAAAGGCATAATCGAAGCGGTATATCCTGGGGCGGACGGTCGCGTAAGAGTCGTAAAGGTTAAGACGCAGACAGGGGTGCTGAAACGCCCTGCTGCTAGAATAGCGCTAGTTTTAAGAAAAAATGATGAGTGTCGAGCCGACACTGAGGGGGAGGATGTTACGAACAGAATGTAGATGTAAGCAATTTATTGATTTATTTGTGTATTAAACGGTATCGAGCGTACAGAGGCAGGACAGCGCGCGGGGAAGGCACGCCACCTCTACCGCACCCCCCTCGCGTTTTCCCGCGGGCCGATGCACCGACCGGCGACCGACCCGCGTCGGTCGGCCATCTTGTTTATGCAGTGTTGTGCTTGAAGTCTTTGGGTGCGCTCGCGCGCGTTGACCTAGCACCCTGCCACGTGCTCGACGCCAAAAACACTAAAAGGTCTTTTATTTTCCGCAAAGTGCATCGCCAACAGTAGTTTTAAGTTCATATTATCTCCACATTTTTATTTTTTATATCACTTGTTTCTTTATGTGTGCACATTTGATCACACACTTTTAGTTAATATTTCCTTAGCACCTAGGTTTTGCTGGCAGAAATCTCTCTCAGAGATAAGCTCGCCTATAGCACGTTTAATTTATGACTGCTTGTACGTATAACTTTTCTGTGCAATAAAGAATATGAATATGAATATGAATATGAAAAATATTAGAAAAGGATGTCATAAAGGAAGTCACGAAGATACACAATATTAAGATAGTCGAATCTGGTCTTTTTTTAAAGAATGAGTGGCCTATGATTGGTGCCTCACCTGACGGGCTTACTGATGACTGCGTTATAGAAGTAAAGTGTCCAACCAAGGCAAAAACTTTTATTACGTATTATAGTAAAGGTAATCTAGGCAAAAAATATTATTCTCACATACAAACACAAATGGAAATGACCGGAAAAAGAAAAGCCCTATTTTGTATAGCACACGTTGATTTTGAAACCTCAAGGAATGTTGATGTGCATGAAGTAGTTTATAATATAAAATATTGTGAAAATCTTTTTGAAAAATGTGTGAAGTTTCGGAAGGAAAATATTTTTGACAAATTAATAGAATAACATTATCCCAATGTAATATAGTTTTATTAAAACTCTATAAATGACACAAACATTGGTGGAAAACGGAACGTACGTAACTTCAAAATCTTATATTTTTAATACAATAAAATAAACTTAAATGTATTTTGCTTAAAGCACTAGGAAGTTACTTTAAATGAAACAGACTGCTTTGAAGATTAACTATTGCACATGCAGAAATCACTACTGAATCTAGCAGATCGACTTGCTTTAGATCTACACAAGCGTGTGGCAACATGAACTCAAAGAACCTAAGTCTGCCGATAGCTCTTTCTACGTGTATTCGTAACGCTGCAATTTTTTTTGTCTCCAAATCTTCTTTTTTGGTCGGTTTTACTTTAGTGCTCACGCTAGGAGGTCTGATCAGAGTATGTCCATTTTGTTGTAGCAAATGCGCAATATTTTTAAAACCTCTGTCTGCTAATACTGCTGATCCTTCAGGTAAAGTTTGCAAAATACCACAATCTTCAAAAATTAATGAATCTGTTGCTCTGCCGCCATACCCTGGGGAAATAAAATTTATTAACCCGTTGGGTGTTATTGATATTCAATATTTTATTGTGTTACAGTTTTTGTAATCCGACCACGTAAGGGCTTGTTTTACGGCATCAACAGGCTTTTCAATTTGAATCTCAAAACAGTCGATAATGCTTTGAACTTGATTGTAATTTTTTCCAAATGGAATAGGTAGATTCATCTGGACATCGGATAAAGGTGGAAAGTATACAAGTGATTTAAGTACAACCCGGTCCCAGTATCTGTGCACCTCGCTGGAATGTGGCGCCTCTCCCGCTTCCCCTGTCACCTCTCCGCGCACTCCCCGGTGCGACAGTACGGTTAGCATCTTCGTTGCCGCTACACGTCCCGATAATTTTGATATTTTTGCTTTATTGTTGTTTTGTTTTTTAATGTTTATTGTTAAGTTTAGACTGTTTACTGTTAAGTTTGGACTGGTTTGGTTGTTATTAAAATTGTTGTAGCTGTTAAACTGAAGTCATGGGAAAAACAATACACAGCGAATCAAGAAATTTAATCTTGAAAGTGCTCAAGTTTTTTGAATCGGAGAAAGCAAACAAACAGTACACCATACCTGTAGACCAAGTGGTGAAACGAACCTGTGCTGCAACTGGGATATCAAAGAGGACTCTAATGAAAATTAAAAATGAAGCCAAAGTACAACCACCTACTTCGCCGGGCGCTAGTCCGACTCCAAGTACTAGTAATAATTTAGAAACCCACCCAGAACCAAAATTATCGACACCGGGTAAGAAGCGTAAACAGTACAAAAAAACGTATCGAAATAGATGATTTTGAAATTTGCGCAGTACGAAATATCATCAACAGTTTTTATGCTGTAAAAAAAGAAATCCCAACTTTGAAGAAAATTCTGGCAGCAGTTAAGAGAGACCTAAATTTTCAAGGTGGGAGAACATATTTAAGAAATATTTTAATTAACAAATTGGGCTACAAGTTCAAAAAGTGTAAAAATATCCGTTGTGTATTGACACAAAAGCCGGACATCGCCGCATGGAGGGCTCGCTACCTACGCCGTATGAAAGAGAATAATGACCTTGGCGCTGATAAAAAACCGGTTACCTACCTGGACGAGACGTGGATCCATTCCCACTATACGGTCAGTAAATGCTGGCAAAATAATACCGACAGCAGTGTGAAGAAAAATTTAAATCCGGGTCAACGTTGGATTCTTGTACACGCTGGAGGAGAAAATGGATTTATTGAAGGTGCAGAATTACTTTACAAATGTAAAAGTAAAATCGGCGATTATCATAACGAGATGGACACAAACAATTTTTTAAAATGGCTCCGTGAAAAGCTTATACCAAATTTACCGCCGAACGGTATAGTTGTCATAGACAATGCACCCTACCATTCGACGCAGTCGGTGAAAGCGCCCACTAGTGCTGCTCTTAAAGCAGACATGCAAAATTGGCTACGTGAACACAATATTCCATTTAATGACAAAATGACAAAGAGGGAATTGTATCCCACGTATCCCATTATACTGAGAACAAAGCCGCCGAAAAAATATGGCGTCGACGATTTGATGCGAGAGCATGGCCAAGAAGTTGTACGTCTGCCACCTTGCCATTGTGACCTAAACCCTATCGAATATATATTGAACTTGGTAAAGCAAAGGGTGGCAGATAAAAACATTGACCAATCGGAAAAGAACATAGAACAACTTACAAAAGATGCGATTAAGTCAATTACGCCAGCTGACTGGAAAAAAGAAGTGAATCACGTGGAGAGACTACAGCGAGAATACTGGGAAAAGGATCATCTAGCAGATGACAACATCACACAACTTTTAATATCACTAGGGGAAGACAGTTCGGCGAGTTCAAAAAGTGAGAGTGAGGAAGATACAATGTCAGGCATAGAGTCAATAATTTATAGTGACTGAGTTTAATAATAAATGTTTTTGTAATCAAAATTATTGTTTTTTAATAACAAACCCTTCATCAATAATAAATTGATTTGAAAAGGTTAGTAAATTTTTTTTACCTCCACATTTCTCGAAAAAACTTTTTTTCACACCGTACCCAGACCGCCGATATGACGTCACGAGGTCAGGTGCACAGATATTGTGACCGGGTTGTACAGATGCTATAGCCGGAACAGTAACCCTTATGATTTTAGTAACAGAACTAGTCGACAAACCAAAATCCAAGGACAGAATAGTATTAGGTTGATATAAGCGTATTTTTTAAAGTTATCATTATATTTCGCGGAGTACATTTTGTTGTTTCAGATAACATATTATACAAAAATAGCATTCTTTAGGTAAACCTAACAACAGTTGTGGTTCTCTATATATGGATAAAGGAGCAGCCTTTTGCATATAGTTTCTAAAAAAAAGTGTTTTGCATTCTGGTTCCGAATCTGAATCTTCATTAGGGTTCTTTGATTCTTGATCAAGGTTAAACATTTCATGTGAAGAGGCGTTTGAAGATGTGTCGTTCATACTACCAAAAGGTACTGCATTTGGTGAAAATATCATATTCCTCTTTTTTTTAACATTTGTCAACAGTCGTGGTTGAAATATGGACACCTTTAGCTTTCAGATTTACTTGCACTCCCTTACTTTTTTTTGATATTTCTAAACACTGATCATTATTTCCAAAACTTAAATCTTAAATCTTCTATTACTATTTCGTTTTCACAGCTAACAACAAATATCTCTTCAGGTTTTTCTAACGTCGAAGTTTCATCTTTATTTAATAGTTTCTCAATATATTCTATACGATTACGTTTTTGTACTGCAGATCTCTGAGGTTTATCTTCCTTTTCCTGTTGACATTTGAATTTGTGTGGAACTATACCCTGTTTTAGTTTAATTCTTCCCCCGACCAACTTATATTTAGTATAGTTCTCCATATCATTTTCAATCTAAAACAAGAAAAAGTCTTATTAGCCATCTACACCTAGCCGACGCGAGCAGAGCAGTAGGCACAGTCTAGTATAGATTAAAACTTGTATAGAAAACAAAGGATAACGCCAAATAGCTGCATTGTTCTCAAGATATTATAATATGTAATACCTACTCTGTAAAAACATAACGGAAAGTTCTGACACCAAAGGTTTTGCACCTCTGATCAGATTTTATGTTTATAGATATTAAATAAATGTAAACTACAAAAGATTATAATAGTAATGTCTTAGATATTCACGATCACTTTTATAATGAAACTATTTTTAACCGGATTAATCACGTACTTATTGATTTACATTTTTCCTGCCAATGTAAAGTCAATAAACACGCAATTAATCCGATTAGAAATGGTTTCATTGTAAGATGAAAATAATTACTTATTACGTGGGACGCACTATAAGTTTCCGGAATGAATATGAAAAAATACTATTAAAGGTACAAAATTAATTTATTGTTTTTCAAAATAATCTCCCTTGGCGTATATGCACTTTTTCATTCGATCAAACCAGTTTTGAAAACTTTTGTGCCACTCCCCTGTGGTGACCTCTGAAACGTGTTTTTCATACTCCTCGACAGCCTCTTCTGGTGATGAAAATCGTTGACCGCGTAATTGGTTCTTAATTTTTGGGAACAGAAAAAAGTCACAAGGTGCCAGGTCGGGACTGTATGCAGGATGACTCATGAGTTCTACATTTTTCGTCTTCAAAAAGTCGTTTGTCTGTCTGGCCGTGTGAGAACTAGCATTGTCGTGGTGCAGGATGATACGGCGTTTACGGTTATTTTTACGGAGTTCGTCAATAACTTCCGGCAAACAAATGGTCGTGTACCAGTCACTATTCACGGTACGACGATTTTCTAAAGCAACAGTAGCCACGTGTCCAGTTTTATTAAAAAAAGAAGCAATCATCCGCTTAGATGCACTTTTCACGCGCGCCACTTTGGTTGGTTTCGGCTCATCTTGAAAGACCCATACGCTCGATTGCTGCTTTGTTTTGGGATCGTAGCAATAAATCCATGTTTCGTCACCTGTTACTATGTCCCACACCAAATTTGACGCACCTTCGTTGAATCTGGTAAGCATGGCACTGCACCAAGTGACGCGGTCCGTTTTTTGAGCCTCGGTCAAGTTGTGTGGGATCCACCGCGAGCACAGCTTTCTCACACCCAAATGTTTGTGTAGGATTGAATGTATTTGACTCATGCCTATTTCTAAGGATGCGCGAATTTCATGGTAGGTCACATGCCTGTCTGTTTCAATCATACGGCGCACAGCATCGATGTTTTTGTTGGTCACAGCGGTGGACGGCCGACCATCGCGAGATTCGTCACTGAGATTGATACGACCACGCTTGAATTCTGCAAACCAGCTATAAACAGTCGTATTGCATGGTGCTTCATTGCCAAAAGCTGTTTCAAGCCGAGCGATGCTCTGCTGAGCTGTCAAATTACACTTAAAATCGTAGAAAATCATACTACGAAAATTTTCCCGAGTTAAATCCATGTTGATGCAGACACACAATTTTTTAAATGGCGCCACAAGGTAAAAATAAAAGACAGTCAGATGAAACAAACTGCATTCTACAGCCAAAGAGTTCTATTTTCAAATGTTGCAATAAATTTTTAAATATTGTTTATGTAAGTGGCCAGTTCCGGAAACTTTTAGTGTTACCTATGTATTACTTATGTACCTACATAAAATATGATCACTATACTTAAGTCAAAATGATCTTCACAACAATAAACTGTACTTTTATCTCCAAATGGATCTAACCTCTTCATAGCTTTAATCCATTTTTTTCGCATTTTAACGTCTTGGAACTATAAAAAACAACTTTTTCGGCGAATTGGTAATTGTATTTTTACATTTAGGCACAACACATGATTTCCTAGTATTTGGATTGGACATTTTAAAAAGTATTTTGGTAAAATTTCAACGGTACGGGTGCGCGACTGCGAGCGGACTGAGTGAGTCAGACTGAGCGTGTTGTGCGATGACGTCACACCATAACCGGCGGCCCGCGTCGTACGGTTACAACTTGTTTTACTTATAAATCGGAAACTAATTGACGTATCGACGTAACTCTTTCACTAGTATTTTTTATTTTTGACAGAGAATATGGAGTGCTAATCAAAAATAGGTTAACATTCTTCATTATCTTCCGCCATAATTAAAACGTGCACGTGCTACTTACGCTTAACGCGTGGTTTTCTTTATGTATTTCTAGCTTCGCACAACGACGCCGACATATACATAAATATATTCAGTGAAACTAGTACAAGTGCTTTTAATCAAGACCTGCAAAGGACGGCATTTTGGCGCCCCTGGACACGGGGCGCCTAGAGCGCCCGTACCACCTGCCCTAGATCCGGCCCTGCTAGAGTCCCAGTCCCATTAAATATCGATGTATAAATGTATTTTTTAATTTGGTTACCCTACTTAGAAAGAAATGGAATACACTGATTTAACTTATCTTTCTTCACGTTTTTTGTAACAAGTATCAGTCCTGTTTTTTTTTTTTTTTTTTTTTTTTTTTTTGTATTTTATGGCCTGGTTACATCGACCTTTAGGCCACATCTTCATTTAGTACACTTCACTTTATTTATTACACTTGTTTAGTTGTAATTAAATATTTTGTATTGTATTTTTAATGTATTTATATATTGGTTTAAAACATTTAAATACTTTCAGCAATTGTTCAAGTGGCGGCGGCGGGCTGGATGATAATAAACCATCATTTTGCAACACTTCACTTAATTCACTTGCAAGCACTAATCTGTCAATGAGAAAGTTTTGGCAGTTAAATATTAAATGTTGAGCATTGGCTTCATGAGCTCCACAAAATGTGCAGACGTTACTTTGTATTATTCGAAGTCTTGCTAGGTGTGATGGTGTCGTGTTATGGCCAAAACGAAGTCTATTTATGGTAGTAATAAAGTCACGGCTGGCTTCTTTTACATCGTCATACCATGGTCTTATTGGTAAGTTGTTTTGTATGGTCCCATACCATCTTCCTGTAGTCTCTTGGTCCTTCTTCCATAAGTCGTCCCATAGCGTACTTATAGCTAGTTTGAAAGAATAAAGATAATCAGTAAAAGGAACATGCATAACATTAGAAATATCTAGTGCATTTATTCCTTCGTATGCAGCTTTATCTGCCATTTCGTTTCCAGTAATACCCCTATGAGAAGGTACCCACATAAAGGAAACGTTTATTTCTTTTTTATAATAATTAAATATCAATTCTTTTATAATATATAAGATAAAATTAGTTTTGTAGTGAATTTTCAAATTTGTTATGCCCTGAATTAAACTTAAAGAATCAGTTACAATTAAAAAGTATTTACAATTATTTACATTTCTGATTCGCATGAGAGCTTGATAGACCGCATAAGCTTCTGCAGTGAATATTGTACTAACATCTTGTAGAATAAAGCTTTGAGAAAACTTTATTTGAGGATCATACACAGCACAGCGCACATAACCCTCACCTTTACTCCCATCTGTGTATAATGTATAATAGTCATTTTCTGAAAGAAATTGCAACATATCGGAATTGTTAGTGATTGAATCAACTATTTTAATTGGATGTGTTATACTTTGGTACGAAGAGGAATAGCAAGGCCATGGGTGCTGTTTTATAATTGTATGACATTTTTTTTCAGTTTCCAGGTAAATGTGGAACAACATTGGAGAGTTACCTATGAGAAGAGACTCACCAGTTGCTAATGGACCGGACATATTAATTCGGTAAGGTAAAATTTTTTTAATGATCTGTTTATTATCAGAGTACAGTAATCTTAGGCAATATCTTTTAGCTAGTAGGATACGTCTCAATATTAATGGCATTATTTTAGTCTCAACTTCCATGGCCCTGATGGGAGTCGAGCACATAGCACCAGAAATAATTCTCAAAGCCTTATTCTGCAAAACATCTAATTTTTTCCCATGTGGACTATTAATATATGCTAAGGCACTGTAATCGAAATGGCTTCTCACTATAGATTTATATAAAATGGATAGTATTTTGGGATCTGCTCCCCAGGATACACCAGCAAGACATCTGAGTATGTTGATTGCTTTCAAAGCATTCTCTGAAATATATTTGATATGCTTCTCAAAAGTCAGTCTGTCATCAATAATGATTCCTAAGAACTTTTTTGTTTATGGATACTCTCTTTATGGATTCTCCGCAATATACAATATCTCTGGTTAAGTCATCTTCCCCAAAAATCATAGCACTGCTTTTGGAAGCATTAATCTTTAAATTTAACCTACCATCATAGTAAAGACTTAACTGATTAAGGGCTTTATTTATGTTGACTATGGCAGATTGAAAATTTTTGTTACTAGTATATAATACAATATCTGCAAATTGTAAAAAATTAACATCCTTTATATTTACATATTTACATATTCCACAAGTATATAGATTATATAGCAATGATGAAAGTGATGCACCTTGCATTGTTCCTTTTGATGCAGTTTTTGGTCCGTGTAAAGTGTTATTATGTTTGACATAGAGGGTTCTACTATTTAAAAAATTATAAATCCACTTACACAGTTGTCCAGGTATACCCACGTCAGACATAACTTTGACTAGTATACCAGGATCGACACTATCAAAAGCTCCCTGAACATCCAAGAATACACATACGGTGTTTGACTTTGAATTATTTGCATTTTTCAGGTCTGAGATCAGAGATATGAAACTGTCAGTGCAACTACGCCCTCTACGAAACCCATACTGAACATGCGGAATGATGTTATTAGCTTCTACATACCAGTCCAATCTTATTTTAATCATGCTTTCAAATAATTTTCCTAAGCATGAAGATAATGATATAGGGCGGTAGGAACTCGCTTCCTCTGGTGATTTATCTGGTTTAAGTATTGGGATAACACATTGTGTTTTCCAAGATTCAGGAATGGGCTTAAAAACTGCCAAATGCTCACTACAGATGTCACCACTGTTGAGTGTACCATTGATTTGACAGTTGCCCATAGTATTTTTGTAAACAAATTATTTGTTTTGTGAACAATATCATACAATGACTCTTTGTGCAGCCGTTGATTGCAAAAATACGGGAATTCATGTATTTCCCAAGGAACCTAAAAGAAGAAAACTGTGGGAGAAAGCTCTTCGTAGAAAAAATTGGAAGGCTAGTACTTCGTCAAGACTATGTGCTGCCCATTTTCAACCTGAAGATTACTATGGACGCAATTCGTATACAGGTGATGAACCTCTACACAAAGTATTGAAAAAAACTGCTGTACCATCTATATTTTCATTTTCTAAAGTCAAAACAGTCAAACAAACAGCCCAACAACGATCGGAAAGACTGCAACAGAGAAGTATCAAGAAACTTTGTTTTAATACGTCTTGTGATCAAATACCTGGACCTAGTGGCATTCAGAACCAAAATAAGTGTGAAGTTCAATTTAGAGATGAGCAATTTATAGTACAAAGTGAAATAGAAATACCCATTAACCCACCGGCTGAACTGCCAGTGAGTAACGAAACTAGTGCATCAGCTGCATCAAAGAGTACTCAAGTGAATTTCGAATACATTTATGGATCTATAATGAGATATAAAGACAAAGATAGTGTTATCGCTTTCTATACAGGCTTTGAAACATATGCAAAGTTCTATTTTGTATTCTCAACATTAAGTCCCATGGCTCACTTAATTAAATACTATGGAAGTCATATCCAAAATATTACTATTGAAGATCAGTTTTTCATGACAATGATGAAATTAAGACACAATAAATGCAATTTTGAACTAGCACAATTTTTTCAAACAAGTCCAACAACAGTTTACAACATATTTATAACATGGATTAATTACATGGACCAACTTTGGAAAAAACTAGATATCTGCAATACTATATGCCAGAAAGTTTCAAACAATATGATAAGAACACGCGAGTTATCATTGATGGCACAGAAATAAAAATGCAAAAACCTGGGAATCCTGTGTCTCAACAAGCATCATGGAGCAGTTACAAACATAGTAATACACTAAAGGTGCTGGTCGGAGCTACTCCTGGAGGTTTGCTGTCATACTGCTCACCTGCGTATGCTGGCTCTATTAGTGATAGGCAAACTGTAGAAAGAAGCGACTTGGTAAAAAAGTGTGAGCCAGGGGACAGCATTCTTGCAGACAGGGGATACAATATTCAGGATATCTTTATTGGAAAAGATGTTACATTAAACATCCCTACGTTTTTAAAAGGACAAGGTCAAATACCTGGTCTGAAATTACTGAAAGACAGAAAGTTGGCAAGTCAGCGTGTTCACATTGAACGTTTGATAGGGTTAACTAAAACTTACAAAATTCTAAAAGAAGAACTACACCACAATTTTGTACCCCTTGCATCCAAGATATTTTTTGTGTGCCTTATGTGTTGCAATTTTAGAGAATCTATTATGTAATAATTAGGAGTAAGAAAATAAAACGATGTTTATATTTTTTAATTTGGTTTTATTACAGAATCATAATATTTATACATATATTTATTGAAAATCGCTGGTTGCAAATGTTCTTCATAGAGAGATGTCAATTTTAGGACCATTTCCTTTATGAATTCTTCATCTCTCTCAATATATATAACAACCATATCCGCAAATGTATATAAAACTAAATTACAGTATTTGCGATTTGTGCAAAATAGTTGCCCCTGAATCTGGGTATAGTAATTGTGTTTTTTTTTTAGTTTTAATTCACCATTGCACTCGTATAAATATGGCACTGTATTCACTGTTATAGTCTGGTGCCTAGCAACATAAGGACACTTCACCTCTATTACCGTTTCATTTTGTAGCAATCCGTCGGGTGAGGCTGCAATGAAAGGGTGGGTGAGCGAAATGAACAAACCACATCTATCTATTTTTGCACTTAGGAAGGTCTCATACTTTTGTATGGCATCAGACTCATGTACTTTCCCATGAGTAGTGGCTCGAGTTGTAAATTTTTTTGGATACAATATATTGTTTGCCAATGCTTGCCTAGTACTTCCTCTACTATGGCATATAGCATGAAAATTGCTAGCTGTGACTCGGACACTTCTGAACAAGTGCCAGTCTTTGGATGCGTCTTGAAGAGTGGTCTTCACTTGTATGTCTTCCACTTGCTGTTGGTTAATATTTTTCAGCATCAGATTTTCCAATAGCGAGTCCTTTGCACTCATTTCCAGATATTCATGGTCCATTTCAACTGCATATGGATTGGCAGGTTTGGTAAGTTGAAGATATGGCATTTTACTTCCGGTTGTAGCAGCAAATCCTACTGCTAGATTGGTAACATAATCTTTGTAATTTTGCATTATATCTTCCTCTTTGATTGGACAGTATAATAACACGCTTGAAGGTTTCTTCCGCTTGCTGGGCAAATGGTGAGATTCTATCGGGGAATGATAGAACACTTTTTTTGGTTTTTTAAACATCATAAGCTCTTCCGTGCACACTTTGTGTATAATTATAGTCTTTGTCCTCACCATGTCTTCTATGCCATGAAGAACTGCAAAAACATGCTTGCAGTGTGCTTCTAGCCCACTTCCAGCCGCACATTCACAGTGGCTTTCCAATATCATGCCACTCTCATCCATTTTTAGCAAAACTATGTACAGTAGTTTCTTCATTTGCGCTTTGCATTGCGCATGAAAGTAGTAATTTTGTTGTTTTAACACAACACGAAGAGTAACCAAGCTTCTACTTTCATATAGAAGTCTCCCTTTGGCCGGTACTTGAAACCTGAAACAATATAGCTACATGTTATTTAATCTTAATATTATTATAAAGTGCATTATCAACCAGAAATCAGTTGGGTACAAATACAAATGCACAAATGTTATGATAAACTTCCTCGGGTCAGGATAAGAACCGAATCTAAGTAATAGTAAAATCACAACAGACGAAAAATCATGATTTAA
This sequence comes from Ypsolopha scabrella, assembly GCA_910592155.1. Lineage (NCBI taxonomy): Eukaryota > Metazoa > Arthropoda > Insecta > Lepidoptera > Ypsolophidae > Ypsolopha > Ypsolopha scabrella. Next base: position 13,712,013 of record OU342982.1, read on the forward strand.
TGCTTTTTTACCTTTCTGCAAACTCTTGAATGTGGCGTCTCGACAGAGCTGGAAGATTGGTGCTGGCATTGACATCCCTGAACTCATCCAAGGCAGGAATAACAGGAATCTCATCTATAAGTTCGTCTTCAACTCCGACAAGGTTATTCCTGTCGTACGCCTCTAGTCTAACAAAAAAAAACCGGGCTTTACAAAAACAAACGTAACATAACCTTTAAATTATAGCAGTGCTTGATTTATGTTACCTTTCAATTAAGGCTGCTTTTTTACCAGTGGTAGACGCTTTCCTTTTTCTAAGCTCGTCTTTTAATTGAGCTACACTACAAGTCGAATACATTTTTTTCGTTGAATCTGATAATAAACACGAGACCAAACAACAACATATAAACAATATGGCGGTTCTTAGGAACACTCAACAGTGCTGCCAACTACAAGGAGCTTTTAGTTTTTAACCTCAGCATGCCATAGAGCATTAAGAATATCAAGAAACAGTCTTTGAACAGATTCATGGAGTTTTTTGATTACAATGTAAGGAAAATCATCTAAACCTGGGCTTGTGTTACGTCTAGAATTTAAACTTATTTGGAATTCATTCCATGTAAATGGATCTAACAAAAACTTGGAATTTTGATTATTATTATTAGTATCAAAATAATTATTCAAATTACTTGTGTCTGCTAAGTTACTATTATTTGAAAGCTTGTCTAAAAGAGGTTCAACAAACTCATCTCTGTAAGATCTGTTAACTGTTTTAACACCCTTAAACCTTTTAATCATATTCCAGATCTTACTTATGGGAGTTGTTCTATTAAAGCTATCGCATAACTTATTCCATCCAGTTTTCTTTTGCTCTGAAATTGTTCTCTTTTTTAAAGCATCTAATCTCTTATAGTTTATGTAGTTGTCCATTGTCGGATCATTTCTGTACAATTTTAGTGCATTGTAGGATGCTATTACACTTTGTTCACAGACCTCATTCCACCAAGGTGCTGGAGGTCTGCTCGCAAAGTGACTAGATTTAGAAAATCTAGGAATAGCCATCTGCTTAAGGGTATCAAGACGGTTACAGAATTCCGTATAAGAAGCGAGAGGGTCATCCACATTTACTGTGATGTCATTGAATATGGCTTCAGATAGTTCATGATATTTTTCCCAGTTGGCTCTATTATATAAAAATTTGTCAATAGGAGGGTTTATTTGGTATTTATCAATGCAAAGGGATATTTTTGTTATTGTGGGATAATGATAACTACCCATAGGGTCGTCATGTACAGACCATTCACATAATGGGGCCAAGCATGCACTGACAAAACTTACATCAATAGCGGAAGGGTTACGTGTGGGATAGTTTACAGTCGTGAAACTGCCATCATTTAAAATGCATAAATCACAGTCATCTATTACGTCATATAAATCCTGACCTCGACCTTTCGTTGACAGGCAACCAAATGCAATATGATGAGCATTAAAGTCACCACTCACAAAAATAGGCTTAGGGAGATCTTGAATGATGTTGCGCAGCCTATTCATTCTTATGTGTCCTCCGGAAGGAGGACAGTACACACATAGTATAGTTAATTTCCCATTATTGGTAGATAATGATATCGCTACAGTTTGAATGTCCTCATAAAAGGATGTGTTTAGAATGCTGTATTTTAATTCTGGTTTAACTAATATAGCTACACCATTATGATCATTTTTGGAATTTTTATTATAGATATTATAACCTGGTATTTTAAAAGTGTGATGTTTCTTAAACCAAGTTTCATTTAGTAAACAAATATCAATATTCTGTTTTTGCAAAAAATTTATTAATAATGGCTTTTTACTATTGGCACTCTGAATATTAAATTGTGCAATGCGTAGCTGGGATGTTCTGAGGGGACTTAAATCCATTATGGGGATAGATTTTTGATCAATATATCTTTAATAGTTGCTGTAGTTAGTGGAGCTGCATCTTTTTTATTACCCAAATCTACTAATGTTCGTACTAGGGCCATTAGTACATCATCATTACAGATGATCGGGGCTTTGATGTCCGCAGCTGCAGGGCGGACATCCTTGTTCGGAGCCTGTGAATCAGGCTTGCTATTTACAGGCTTATTTACAGATTTATTTACATATTTATTTACAGATTGTAGAGGGTGTTGTCTTGGCAATGACAGAGGAGGGAAGTCAGTATCAGGTTTTTTTGATTGTGCTACACTTGCATATGTAATTTTACTTTTCTTTTCCGTTAATTTCTTTATCTTAATTGGACATAGTTTGGATATGGCCAGATGAGGTCCACTGCAATTAACGCAGCAGATTTCATTAGGCTTGTCACATTCCTTAAATAAGTGTTCGCCTGAACAGATTGAACACCTTTGCTTGCCATTGCATATCTTAGCTGAGTGATTGAATTTAAAACATTTAAAACACTGCTGTAGGGGTGGGATGTATTCAAATACTCTATAAGAGAATAAGTCATATTGCACATCGTCTGGTAATACATTAGACAAAAAAGTAATGCTAACAGTTTGCAAGGGAACACGTTCCTGTCCTACTTTCTTCGTGAATCTTCTTATTGCAATTATTTCATAAATGGAGGTCAATTTTGTGTATAGGTCCTTGTTTGATATATTTGCTGGGACAAACCGAATAATTCCTGTTTTTTCAATCTGTGCAGCTGGTATATATGCTTTTAAATTATACTTCTGTAGAAAAGCCGTGTTATTTAGGAAGTTATTTGCCGTGTTATACTGTTTAAATAATACAGCAATTTTATTTGAGTTCAGTCTTTGAATTGCCATCACACCCTTTACTTCATTAGAAAATATATGGTTTAGGTATATGGGACTTTTATTTCCCAACCTGTCCTTGTGGTCTACATGCTCAACAAACACTTTAAAGTCTGTTTTGGAGGAGTTCTCCGGGTAAAGTCTTTTATAATTAGGTTTAAAATATGGTAAGTACGAGTTAGAGTCAATACGCTCACCACCGCCGCCAATGCCGCAGTTTAAATCAGTTCCACCACCCTCAATGCGAGAACGCTTGTTGGAGGTAGGCGGGTTATCCCCGCCTCCCTCGTTTCCATCCATTTTTGTTCCTCTCTAGCAAGTTTTTAGCTCGAAAATAACTTTTGAAAAAATTTAATCAAAAATCGCGTCCTAACTTTTCAAAAGCCCGCCAAAAAGTCTCAGTCCTGCGGGTCTACCACGTAATTCGATGATCATGGTAATGGGCTTCGTTTTGACAGTTGAAGCCCATTATTGAGCTTCGTCGTACCGCGTAAAATAATTGTGATGGTCTTCAAGCCCATGTCAATTGAGTGAATGATTTTCATACATATTTGACGTTTGAACACAATTATTGGTATCGCGTAACAAAAAAAAAAAAACAAAACCAAGTTCATGACCATTTTGAAATGTCAAATGAAAGCCGGACCACCAGAGCTCCGGTGTTCATAATAAATTTGCACAATTTTGGTATTTTCCAGCAATATTGTGGGGTACCTAAATCTACTATGCTTGGTTTTTCCTAGATATAACTTTTCGTACCTTGTTTACGTGTTTTTTGTTCTAATAATCGAATGGCGAGAGCGTACTTGCTGTCTGCGGCGGGCGGAGGAGGAACACCTAAAAACCAGGGAAAGAATCCAGCGAAGGATGCAGAAAGATATTTGCAGGCCGATTCTTCTACCCAGCGACCTAATCTTCTACCAGAGATATCGTTCACGGAAAACTTTCGCCTTTCAAAGGTATGGCCTGTTGTTACCTACTAAATTATGCGAAATTTTTTTCCCATAGTGCCCCCTTATCTACACCCCAACCCAAACTTATTGTCACATGCCAATTTCACGAAACTTTCCGACGAAAAAAACACTGCAGTGCGTCCAGAAATCAAGGTAGTTTATTGTAGTTTCAACCAAACCAAACAAGAAAATGTAGTGTTACTCATCTACTTACTTCAGTGTACTTCTGTAATCAAATAACCAAGCCTAACATTGAAGTTTACAGCTTACTGTGTAAACGAGTAATTAAATTATCAAACATAACAGTGAAGTTTCTGACATCTTTTTTACAGATTCTGGTAGCATTACAGATGTATGCCAGTGTTACCAAGGCGACACACGTAGGGAAAAACAACTCCCTAAACCTTTCACAATCAAAATGTCTGATTGTCTGATGGAAGTTATGGAAGAGCTGAATCCACCACATATCTTGCAAAAATATATTCATTTTCCAAGATCTCAGTCAGAAGGGAATGAAACTTCAGAGAGGTAATGTTGATTTATAATAATACCTTCAATTTGTAGTTGTTAAAATCAAGTACAAATACTGTAATATTTCAAATATTCACACACAACATTAATATTATTTGCATTTTCTTTAAGATTTATGGAGAAGTTTGGATTTCTTGTGCATTTGCCCCAAGGACAATGAAGAATCATCCTTCAACATGAAGAGACCACTCACTCAATGTCATAGTGGTATTTAATACTTTCCAAAACATGAGATGAATTAATTTGGATGCACTGAGCATGGATCTTCAGCGTCCACCTCCACAAATTCCATTCCATGGAGACCATAAACGAATTGATGAGGGAAGAGTTGCTTTGGTCGATAGGCTGTGGAGGAGTTGACATCGAAATTAGTTATAGAATATGTTCATTATTTGTATACCATATTTTTTATGTTTTAACAAATTTTAGTGTAATTTATAAGAAATGTATAATTTGCAGCAGTAGCTGTTTGTACCTTAATTTTAAAAAAGGGTATATAATACAATAATACTATAGCTTATAGTCTTTCACAGGTGATGGGACTAATGCATGGTACATGTATTTACTAAATTTTGTAATTAAATTATTTATATTGATAAGTTTATTGTAAACATGACATGTAATTTTTTTTGGTTGTTTTTTTTTGTATTTAGACTTAATTTAAGTGTTGATTCTGCAAATTCTGCTCAATTAAATATATTATGTGGTCTATTTTAATATCTGAAGTATGAATAAATAGTATTATTGTATTATGTACCCTTTTCTGAAATTAATATTTGATGACTAGAGATAATTATGTACATAAAGCAGGTATTGATCAATTAACATTGTCAGTTTTAGATCACATTTAATGTTATTAAGTTAGGATGCCCACAGAATTTCTGCACACCTCTTTACTCTGCTTAGGATATAAGGCCTTTGGTAAATAAAGTGTATGTTAGGTTTTATCACTGTCAGAACAATAAATGGCTTCTGTTTTGGCTATGACTTGTTCTTTTTTCGTCCCATCATCTTCCTGAATGGATTGATTGAATACATAAGGCTTATGTCCAGCAGTGGATGAAACAGGCTGATGGATTGATACATACATAATACTTATGCCTGTCTCCCGAAGGTATAGGCGGAGACTGCAGATTTCCATCTGATATGACTCAGACCTCCGTTCACTGATTAAAACTTTCGTCAGGCTCCGACACTGACAGCAGGATAGAGTATACCATTTTCAAAGCATGCGACAGATGGCATTAGAACCTGTGTTGTGTTAATTTATGAACGGGGCCCTGGCATACCTCTCACATAATGTCCTTCTAGGATAACCAAGTAGAGTTATATCTTCCACTTTCCTTACCATTCTTTTCATTTGTCATTCTACTTTCATTCATACCCTTTATATTTAGACCAAACAACTAAATGTTTTTTTCCATACTATTAGATTTCAATTCTTTTATAATCTTGTCAAACTTAGATACTTTTCTCAGAATAACATCATTTTGAACCTACATGGAATTTCAGAAATAAAACACTACTTTTGCACTGGTTATTATTTATGTACTAACACACTTATTTTTAGTAAGTACCAACTGAAACCTCAAGTCTTACATATTAGATTTTTATCATCTATTTTAACAATTAACTTAAGTAATTGCTAAATTACCTCGTTAACAACACTGCATTCAAAATCACGATACATTTTCACTGTGACTTAACACATTGCCCGGTTAACATTGTACCAATATTGTTGACCATCTTTTCGACAGCCAAGTCCAACTTCATTCACAATCACAATACATTTCCACTGAGACTTTACATGTTGCTTCGCTAATAGTGCTGCAATGTTGTTCACCACCTTCTCTACAGCCAAGTCTAAGTTCTCCATGAAAATGTCTTGTCTCTGTCTGTGTGCTGGCATTCTGAAACATAATATTTGATTGTTTTAAGTAAAACAAAAAGAGAAACAGGCACTGTATTGATGATGTTGAGTTGGGACGTCTGCTGGGCTCAGTCAGGCGGATGGTTGGCTCTCCACTTGGAGCTATTCCATCCAATTCCTATTGCATGAAGCTTTGGTATTCTAATGTCCCAGGGGTATTTCCTCCTCAAATCTTCCGCAGGCACTGTATTATGTTACACTGTTGATTTTCCAAAACTTCTACAGATTTTGGTAAAAAGTAAAGAAAAATTGGCATTGCCTTATGTTATGATATTGATTTTCCCAGAAATTTGAAATTAAATAGAAGAAAAACACAACAGTAGGTAGGTATACTTACTTACTTTTATTTACAAACTTGAAATAGAAATGAAACCGAAACTTTTCGAGGGAGGTTATTTTTGTCATGTGCGTTTGGTTATTCATTTCTCATTTGCATTTATTACGTTAAGTGATAAATTTGAAAATAAAACAATAAGAAACATTGCAAAACTTCTTTTGAATACGAAAAGAGGATCAGACTAATTAAATAGGTGCTCATATCTATGAATAACTTGGTTTATAATAACTTCGAAAACGCGTCAACCCATAACTAAATTGAATAAACAAAACGCAGATTTTCATTCGTTCATGATGTTCATTGTCATTGCAATTTTTACAAAATAGGTCCGATTCAGACTCTGGTAATGGTAATGAAGTTCAAAATGATGTTCAAACCCATGACAATCAGAATTACGTGGTAGACCTGCTGTTTGTGTTATACACAGTGTTACCAGTATGCACTTCAAATTTAGGACGACAGGTCATCAGAAAAGGGACGATTTTTTAAGAAATGGGACGCTTTTTCAGTGTTGCATGAAAAAAAGTTAAATATTAAAAGAGTAGCTAATTTTATAAATAAAAACATATAATACAGGAAAATTCTGGCTTATCCGAAAAGGGACAATGGATGATGAGGGACAAAAAAAGGACGGTTCATCGCCAGAAAGGACGAATTCGTCCTTTTTAGGACAATCTGGCAACGCTGGTAATACATCCATGGGTAGGTGATACTCACCTGACGGTCAAACTGAACGAACGTAACCATGATGGTGACACTGCACTGACCCGTTAATTAATTATCACTTTCGTAAGGTTTCAACACTGACAACAGGATAGCGTATATAATTATTAACGCATGCGACAGAGATGGCATTAGAACCCGTGTCGAGACCCCTAATTTATGAACGTACCTCTGAACATGGCAGCAGCCGGAAATGTGTCACAACACTAGCGTCAAGCAAGAGACAAAACGCAAGCTGATCTATCTGATTTTTGGATTCTTGTCTTGTATTTTGTTTTATTTGTGAAATATTTCTATTCCGGTATTGTCAATAATCTCTATCAAAGCACACGAGAGAAACTTGTAGTGTTTACTTTACATAAACGTCTGTGCATTGTGTGTAGCAATGGCTGACTGGGACGACGAATGGAAAGAAAGTGAGCCGGTTGTGGTTGCCCCGGCGGCGTACCATGGACCTCGTGTGTATCGACCGTCAGGAAGAGGTCGCGGACAGCAAGGTCAGCAGGGCCGCAGTAACGAGTCCAACTGGAGGTCCCGGGACAACGCCAGCGGCAGCGGCGGTGACAACAGAAGAAACTTCCCACCAAGAGAAGATGCCGGCAACAAAAAAGTAATATCTGTGCCTTCCACAAAAGTAGGACGCATTATTGGCAAAGGAGGATCCAAGATCCGTGACCTCGAATATGAGTCAGAGGCCAAAATCAAAATCGGTGATTCAAGTGGAAATGAAACAGATATAACCCTGCTTGGCTCTGATGATGCTATTGCGAAGGTCGAAGACATGATAAACAATCTCCTGGAAGACTATAAACCTCGGGAACCGAAGCAAAGTCAACAAAACCTGAATGACACCACTGGCAGTGCTGGCTCTGGTGGGTTTTTCAAAGAAACGGAAGATGGTATCAAAGTCATTGACTGGGATCGTCTCAATGCATTTTATGATGAACAGCAAAGCGACAGATGGAGCAAGTTACCTCCTATCATTAAAGATTTCTACAAGGAAGACCCTGAGGTAGGAAGAATGCCTCCTGCTGAAGTGGCTCGTTGGCGTAAAGCTAACCATGACATTCAAGTAAAGCGAACCTTTGATGAAAAACCTGGACTGAGACCTATACCTAACCCAGTATTAACTTTTGAACAAGCATTCCAACACTACCCTGATATTCTAACAGAAATCTATAAACAAGACTTCAAGACTCCATCCCCTATTCAGAGTCAAGCTTGGCCAATTCTTCTGAGAGGTGATGATATGATTGGTATTGCCCAAACTGGAACAGGAAAAACCTTGGCATTTCTACTACCTGCTCTCATTCATATTGATGGTCAGACAATTCCTCGTGAACAGCGGGATGGCCCTACAGTTTTAATCATGGCACCGACCCGGGAACTTGCTCTACAAATTGACAAGGAAGTTGCCAAGTATCAGTACAGAGGAATCAAGTCTGTTTGCCTTTATGGAGGTGGAGACAGGAAAGAACAAATCAAAGTTGTTGCTAAGGGTGTAGATATAGTAATAGCAACACCTGGACGACTGAATGATTTAGTAATGGCTAGACATTTGAATGTCATTAACTTCTCCTACATTGTATTGGATGAAGCTGACAGAATGTTGGATATGGGTTTTGAACCACAGATCAGAAAATCATTGTTTGATGTGAGGCCTGATCGTCAGACAGTTATGACATCTGCCACATGGCCATCAGGAGTGCGACGTCTTGCTGAGTCTTATATGAAAGACCCCATCCAAGTGAATGTTGGCTCCTTGGATCTTGCTGCAGTTCACACAGTCACCCAGAGGATCATGTTTGTTGAAGAAGATGACAAGGAGGCTGCTCTTATGGAATTTCTTTTTAACATGGATCCAGATGATAAAGTCATTGTATTCTGTGGCAAAAAGGCTACAGCTACGCACATTTATACTGAGCTCTGTATAAAAGATATAAGTTGTCAAGCTTTACATGGAGACAGAGACCAAAGTGATCGTGAAGAGGCTTTGGCTGATATGGTTGATGGGAATGTCAACATTTTGATTGCTACTGATGTGGCATCCAGGGGTATAGACATCAAGGATCTGACTCATGTTGTAAACATGGATTTCCCTCGGCACATTGAGGAGTATGTCCACAGAATAGGCAGGACAGGTCGCGCGGGTAGAACAGGCGTCGCTCTATCGTTTGTGGCTAGAAATGATTGGGCTCATGCTCGGGATCTTATAAAAATTATGGAAGAAGCAAACCAAGAGGTACCAGAAGAGTTGGAGCAAATGGCAGAGAGGTTCGAGGCAATGAAGCTGAGACGTGATAGGGACGGCGGTGGGGGTCGAGGCGGCAGAGGGGGGCGCGGGGGCCGCGGCGGCGGTCGTGGTAGGGACAGATGGTAAATTGGATGCTCCGAGTCCTTACTCGAGTATTACAACCCACCTCATAATATTTTTTTAAATACTTTTTTAGCCTTGTGATTTTCTAATTCCATTTTTGCATGATTTTAAGTCTTAGTGGTATAAAAACAAATTGTTATCTGTGATTACCATGCAAAACTTAGTAATCTCATCAAAACTTGATTGAGTGTATTGAAAACTATAACTATTATAGTTCTAGTTTGTTTACTATAACCAATACTTTAAATAAGTAGATTGATTGATTTACACTTTAAGGATATTTATAATTTTTGTTTTGTTAAATTTCTTGTTTTATTAGTCTCCTGATATTATAAGTAAAACAACTCTTTGAATATTACTTTTTTAATAGCTATAAATACATTTTGTTCATATTAATAAATTTTTACAACCATACAGCAAGCAACAAATTTCCAAAAATTGCTTAGCAAATAGGAATCAATTGTTTTATGGTAACACTCATTTATAACATTCAACATGAAAATACTTATTACTAGAAAGTTCTCTACAACAGTTTGGTGCAAGATGACACTTTAGTGGGAATAATGGACTTATTCAATGAGTAAATCAAGGCATGGTTGTGAAAATTAAATTAATAAACCATGGTTTAAAAAATAACCACTTCCACTGTCAACTTTGTATTCCTTACATGAACAAAAATCACAATTAACATCAAAATAAATAATACGAATATATTTTCTAAAAGTATTGTATATACAACAGAATTCTTGTAAATGAGTTCGAGCTACAACTTTATTCTTCAAATAGGGGATCCTTAGACAATTTCTAGTCGCTTCATTTCTTTGAGTAGTTCCTGTCCCATTTTGGCGGGAGAGCGAGTGACGATGACGTTAGCTTTTTCTAGAGCTTTGATCTTGTCCATGGCTCCTCCCTTTCCTCCAGAGATGATGGCACCGGCGTGACCCATCCGCCTGCCAGGGGGAGCGGTAAGACCGGCAATGAATGACACCACTGGTTTTGCTTTTTGACCCTGAAAATAACAAAGTTTCAAGTTAAGTGTAATGTTCCACTTTTGAGAGCTCACATCAACAAACTAGTAATTAAATCATTTGCTCACATAAATCAAACTAAAACTATGACTTTCTTTACATATGGATAACATTCCTGTATGAATAGTGTGAGGACGATTGATGTTTTAATGCACTTTTTGTAAACGTATTTCAATTTCCAACTCATTTAACTAAATACATGAGAAGTTATTTACAGAATACTAATAACTTTAGACTTTCAATCACAGAGCCATTCCATTTTCTGCTTTCAAAGCATTGCAAAGCAAAAGTAAACCTCTTTGATATTGTTCTTCGTCCTTTACCTGCTTGCTCTGTAGGAAAATAGAAAATCAATTTGTTGTTGTCAGGATGGTTGGAACAAATATTTCTTAAATTAAAACAGCGTCAGTAGCTGTGAAAGAGATGGAATAGAAAGATAGTGAGACTTAAAATATAAAGGGATAAAAATATAGCCAAAAATGTTTGTTGAACGAGCGAGCGAAGTTTTCAGAGTCTACTTGAACAATCCGGCGTTTGTATGTATGTACATAATGTATGAATGATTCGGAACGTCTTGAAATTTGGGGGCGAGTAAATAAGGCAAATAGAATTTTTAAGTTCAAACATGAGCCAAATCGGTCAAGCGCGAATCGGGCGGGCGCAAGTTCACAGTTCGAGGCGAACTACTAGTTATCTTTACGTTGACAGTAAAGTCGATTTTGAAGATTTTAAGTTAAGAAACATACTAAAAAACGTAATTTTAAGTGACAGCACTATATTTTGCTAATCTGAAGGGCACACCAACTAAAATTAGCAAGTATTTTAAATGTTCTTAAATCAAACGATTTTTTTTTAATTCAATAAAATTACAGCTCTTGTGCCTTGAAATTACCAAAACAAGTTAAAATCACTAAGTTGGGTAAAATGGCGACTTGAAAATGGCTCTTCGTTTTAACCATACCTGAGTTTAATTTTATGTATGTCAAACTAAAACTAAAGCCTTCAAAATCTTTCAAACGTAAAGAACTATTAAACTAGTAGTTCGCCCGAACTGTGAACTCGCGTTCGCCCGATTCGCGCTTGACCGATTTGGCTCATGTTTGAACTTAAAAAGTCTTATTTGCCTTATTTACTCGCCTGCCAAATTTCAAGACATTCCGATCAACGATACTCGAGTTATCGTCGAACAAACATTCCTACATACAAATACCGGATTGTTCTAGTAGACTCTGAGAACTCGCTCGCTCGTTCAATAAATCAATCATACCCGTATTTCTGAGGTAGTTACGGGATCCAAAACACGAGTATTTATGTTATAACTCACAGTGTTGTTCTGAATGAGGTAGTCCGAGGCGAGCTCCTCAGCGTTCCCGCCGATCTCCCCGATGAGGATGATGCCCTTCGTGTCCGGGTCCTTGAGGAACACCTCGAGGCAGTCGATGAAGTCGGTGCCGTTGAACGGGTCGCCGCCGATGCCCACACACAGCGTCTGCCCGAGACCGGTCTGGAAGGAGGGGTAGGGTTAGCACAGCGCCGTTGTGATAGAGTCTTATAGTGGCTGGAACGCATATCCCAGCATGCCTACTTGTTATCAGGATTAGTTTTCCAAATGGGCGTCGATGACCGAATCTGAAACTATAGAGAATAGCGAAAAATACTCAAAGGAGTCTCGGAACCGATTTTGATGAAAACCAATTATTTCCCTTATTTTTTAGATCAATGTCACCAGTATTTCTGGGGGGGGGGGGGGGAGGGGGGGCGGCGGATTCGCTCGCTCGTTCAAATATTTAAAAAAAACCGGACACGTGCGAGTCAGACTCGCCCACCGAGGGTTCCGTTAAAGACTATATTTCTTATGATTTAATTACCAATGTATAGTTTTCATATGTTTCTCTATACTTGTTGTATAAGACGGTATTACTTGCCAAATTTCATAGTTCTGGGTCAATGGAAAATACCCTATAAATTTTGATACTCTTAGGTTTTTTGCGGCATAAACGGCCGTCTCTTTTTTTTACGTTAACTTAGAAGTTTTTTTTTTCACAGCTTCTAGGAACTGTAGTGTAGACCTGTTTAATATGGTTTTAATTTCAACAACTTGATACCTCTACGCGTTCCCGAGATAAATGGTCTTGACAGACAGACGCACAACAAAGTGATCCTATAAGGGCTCCGTTTTTTCCTCTTGAGGTACGGAACCCTAAAAACGTTCAAGAGCAATTAGAACTCGTGCCCAGAGGGTTCCATACATACCTTTTAAAACACAAACTTATTTCACGCGCAGTTTATGCCGACCAACTTGACACCTACGATCCCTTAAACTCTGTTTTCATGAGGGTGTATAATACCTCACTTCGTTTCGCATGATCCTGTTATATACCAAAAAATACTGCAACAATCACTCTGAAATTGATATGTGATAAAATTGAGGACTAATGCTATGTCCATATTGTTGTGAAAACTTGACATTAAATTCTCTCGATAGAAAAAAAATACAAAGTTACCTCCAAACCGTACAATAAACCGATAGCATTAAATTAATACTTGAAATTAGATCCGAAACTTTGCATAATATAACTGATATTAGTATAAATTGCAACTGCAGACTGTTCCATAAAATTAAAAAACCATCAGTGTAGCTGCGATTACAAAATAACCGATGTTTTTGCGTGCGCGGCATCTGATTACGTCTTAATTTAGTTGAAGAATTTTGCTATTATGCACGTCGCACGTTCGGACGTTTTTTGACGAACTTTCGAAGGAACACCTACCTGACACTCATTGGACGCTTGAATTCGTGTTAAAATCTTTGAAATCACCTCGGTGGTCTGATGGCAAGCCTCATAGGTGAGCGTCCCGGAGCGGGACACGACTCCTATGCAGCCTCGCTTGTGCACCGCGGCCGGCATGATGCCGATCTTGCACTTCTCAGGCGCGATGATGCCGGGACAGTTAGGGCCGACGAGCCGGGACTTGTTCTGTCGCAACAAGGCATGCTTCACGCGCACCATGTCCTGCAATTTTAGAAGGTGAGCGATTAGACTCATGTTACCGCGCCACGTAGCGCATTAGCGACTCATGGTAAGGTCACAAAATAAATGTATACAGAAGGCCAGCTATGTGTCTATGTGTGCGTGCGTCCGGAATCGCTGCTTGTATGGAGCTGGCCTTCTGTGTGTATTTATTTTGTGGTATGGTATCACTTACTGAACATTAGGGCAGGGCGGTTGAATATTTTTTTTGGAAAAAAAAATTTGATCTCTCTTGCTTTTAACCTCCTTATGACAAGACATTATTTAAAAAAAAAATGAGTTATCGACTAATCCTTTTGAAAGAACATCCGAGTCAATAGCATACTTAGTACCTTTAAAAGATATCTATCTGGGTCGTAGGCTATGTATAATAAGAATGATAATTATTATTATAATAAATAATTATATTCATAGGTTGGTCGTAGGAAACAAAAATACAGTAGGTACAGAAAGTCTGGCCTGATACATACTGAAAATTAGTTTTTTTTGAAAGGCTGTTGGGCGTTACGAGGGAGCTCACCAGGTAACATTGTATTGCATATATTCGGAGCATCTGACAGCTGAATTCATACCCTTGAAGAGAATTATTTATGCACTTTAAAAAATCATGACATTTTTTGGTAGTCCATAGTTCGAATTAATGTCTTCAGTGTTATATGTAGAATACGAATAGGATTATAGCCCATGGATATCTATAGTTTACCTATCCTATCACTCTAGGTCATAGAGTCTAGGAAATAGGTGTGAAGTATAGGGATATAAATATAAGAATATCTCAATGTATACAAAGCAGAAAAACTTTTGCAAGGAATGTATATAAAAATCTTATGCCTTACATGTTGAGGCACACCCTCTGTGATGCAAACAATCAGAGGAACTTCAGCCTCAATTGCTTCCAATATTGCTGCTGCAGCACCGGGAGGAGGGACGTATATAACTGACGCTTCAGCCCCCGTCTTCTCCTTGGCTTCCTTAACTGTAGCAAATACTGGGTGGTCAAGATGTGTGGTCCCCGCCTTCTTAGGTGACACTCCACCGACGATCTTGGTGCCATATTCAATGGCTTGCTGACTGTGGAATGTGCCCTGCTTGCCAGTGAAGCCTTGTACAATAACCTTGGTATCTGGTCTCAAGACCAGGTTTTTTCTGGTCTCGGCATATTGGCTTTGATATCTAACATTGGCCAGTTTTAAGCCATCTGTAAAGAAGAAAAGCAATGTCAGTAACATAGGATTCATCAATTTGCATTGATATATTATAATTATAAATAAAATTTAACCACTCCATTCAACTACAATTACCAGTTTCAAAATTGTCAAGAAGTTGTACCATTGGTTTTTGTTTGATTTAAACCATGGAATTAGTATGTTTTACGTACATACGTAGTACATACTAATTCCATTATTTAAACATAGTAAAAATAACCTACACTTTCAATTAATCTAAAACTAGGCTAGGCTGCAGGATGAGGTGTGTGTTATCTATATATGAAGTTATGTAGTAGTTATGGTATATAACAAGTTCAATAGTTTAATAAAGTTATAATTTACCTATTAAGGTGCTTCAGTGAAAATATTACCACTTTTTGAAGTCCTGTAAAAAGGTTTAAAGAAGAAAGTTGTTTACTGTGTAGAGTATCAAGTTTGATGAATTAGTACATTTTTAGTACCTTTTTTTTAGATTCCTGCTGAATAAAATGTGATTGAAAAACTTTATAATAATTATTGGAATGAAGTCTATTTCACACTATTTTGATGATAGGAATCATTTTAGAGACAACAAAAATTACATCAGTTTTATGAGAGGCTGGGGTCATTGGGTAATGACGATAGGATGATTGTAGAGGGGGGGGGGGGGTCGAAAACTGGAAAAAATCAATGAATATTGTATGTTTAAGTATTTGATTTTTATACAAGTGCTATGTTGGTAATTTTATTTGACACTCAAATGAGAAAACCAAGGTACAACTTAAACATTACTTACCTTAATTAGTAAAGGTGTAACAAATAAGTACAAATAATGTATTTTAGCGTAAGTTTAGTTCAACGCATTTATTTTCATTTTGATCTTTTCCTAAAAATAATTTTTATATTAGCAAAATTTTTTAAGGTTTTGGTCATTGTTTACAAACAAAGATAGCAAAGAAAGTGCAAGTGAAAAGAAGAGATTCAATTAAATTCATGAAATAGGCTCATATTATTTTACATGTCAAAACAAAACTGGAGAGTACACAAACATAAACAAAAACTTATATGAGATAACAAGGTAGGTACAATAACAAGTGATCAAAGGTCATAACATAAATAATCAAAATCTATTGAGGACTGACATGACAACACAGAGTAATTACATCTACAACATACCATACTACCATAGGACTTAAATGGATATACGTAAATCGCAAAGGTGATTTATATTTGTAATAAAAATGAGAATTGAAACCTAATAGAGCCAAGTTATGCGATTCAAGGGCAAATAAAATACGTACCTATTTCAATCAATTTATTTATATTTAGTAGATACAAGAAAAAACCAAATGGAGGGATAAAAACTTTTAATATGAAATCTAAGAATAGAACTATGTCTATTCGGTATATTTTTAGATGAAGGTCTCCGTGATATGGATCATTAACATACCAAATTAATGCGACATTGTAAGATTGAAGTACAGGCCAGCAAACTCGCTTAATATGGATTATCCTTGCAGTGACTAGATTCTACGGCATCATACTGAACTTATCTGCTTGACGAATTGATCAGATGACAGGGTTATAGCGCTATGTAGGTTATAAAGTGGAAAAACGTAACCAACGAGATGAAATATTGTCACAAGCGATTTTGCTTTGGTATAGACCAAGTACCCTCGATATTATTATCTAGATGCATAATTTTATATAGATAATTACATATTTTACCTTTGAAACGATTGAAAATCCTAACCGAGACAGCCATTGTACAATTTTAAGGAAGGCGGAGTGGAAAAAAGATCCAATCCAAGCAAAGATCTTCTTGTGACACTGACAGATCGTCAGCCATTACGTAATAGATACGTTCAGCTTAAAATCAATAAAATTCGTAATCGCAAAAAATATTTCCAGGGCTATATGTATACGGTTCTTTTATAGTCGATTAGGAAATGTATGGTAGAAGCAAGAGAGCAGTGTATATATTTAAATATTATACCTCTGCATTATCATTTCGGCAATAATTCATCGATACCAGATTGCATATAATTGAACGCATCTTTTTATCAAACAAAACAAAAACGGTGTATGCGTTCCCGCTAGCGATGCTCTAGTAAGATACTATCATTATCAGTAACGCAGATAGGGGGCAAGTACCGAAAAATCAAACAAAATGTTTTTAATTACTTTTGTTAGGTTTTACCAATTATTAATAACAAAAGGTCAAATATATTTAAACCACATTTAAAATCATTTATCTACTTCGGTTTCGTTATATTCGAATTACAAAATTGACAGCGGTTTCATTAAGATACCCATAACGACATCGGGTTGCATTATACGAATCGTCATAAATTCTAAAACACAAGCAAAGACATTCTGAACATACAGCCAGGTACCTATAATATTACTTCGAAATCGAGACAATGTATGATTGTAAATGTTGTTTTCAAAAATGGAACAAGTTTATAACAAAAGTATCGTATACTATTTGGCTGTTGCGGCTACAAGATCTTTGCGTTATACCTAATAAAGACTAAATAAAAAAAGTGGACGCGGAAAAAGTTTTCTGAGTAAAATTTTATTAAAAATGTCTTCAACATCAAGTGAAGAAGAAGAAGAAAAACGTTTATTAATATATACAGTACATGAAACGAGACAGTATAAATTTTTTTCTGCAAACAACAACGAAAACAAACAAAAATTTTAACAAATCAAAATAATATACAAATGTCGCATGCACTGTAAACTATTAAACTGGCCCTGGCTCAGTAAATGTTGGAGATAAGAGATAAAGTGATATTTTAGTCAATTCTGAAGGCTTTAATTTTAGATTTGGTGCTGTCAAAACTTAATTTTTCCGAAGTAATATAGCTTCTGTTGCAAACAGTAAGGAACTATTTTGGAATGAACAAAATTTAGCTTTGATAGCACTAAAACTAAAATTAAAGCCTTCAGAATCGGCTTTATTGAAAATACTCCACCAGATATAACAAATAGAGCAGTTGCGGCTACAATAATTTACTACCAGAAAAATCAAGACATGTTTACGAGAAATGTTATGAAGATTTCGTGATATGGCGGGAACGTAACAATATTCCAAGCTTATCATTTTCTGAAAACGTCTTGTTGGCATATTTTGAGGAAATCTCAAAAAACATTAAACGAAGTTAACATTACCATGTGCCGCAATGCATGTCTCCATCTACAAGTTCAGCCTGTAATTCTACAATTCCTGTTTATTTTAATAATGGTACAATACAATATCTACATATAAATAAACAATAGTCAGTGTGTAGTTAAGTTTCTATTAAAAATACTTATTTGTCTAGATCTGTGTTTTATTCCTTCTTTCGTAGATAAAATCTTGTATCAACTGTACCTTATTGGTCTTTTAATAACTCGTGCCCACCTATTTCGGTACGCGCTACGCTTGTACCGAAAAATGGCACTCTTATTAAAAGACAGTTCATAACGTAACAGTTGCATGCCGGACCCAGAGTGTGCCGAAATATATCTTGAAATAGGTATTTAATTTATGAACTTCTTATTGTGTACTTAACTCAATGAAAAGCTTACAAAAGAATGATATTATTACAATGGAAAACCTACTAAAATCATAATGTACCTACAATCAGTGTAAACTTTTCTTACTGCGCTGAGCCACTGTTTTCAGCGCCAGGGTATTGTATTGGGTATTGTATTGTGTAAAAGGATAAATATAATGTCAGCTTAATTGTTTTTTACAAAATAAATTATTTAGTCTGAACCTAAAATAAAAAAAATCTCTATACATATAAAATACAACGTCTGTATGTTCGTTCGCTTACAACTTGAGAACCACTCAATGGTTTTAAAAGCAGTTTTCACTGAAAGATAAAACATTTCTTCGGGAAGGTTTTAGGCTATGTATCATCACGCTGTGACAAAAGGGAGCAGCGCAGTGAGAATTTTAGTGAAACATGGAAAGTTCGTCGCCGAAGCGTAGCCGATCGTCGGGGGTTCGAACACCACTGGTAAAATTTCTTTTCACGTTTTATTTTTTTATGTTATTTTCAGAATAAAGATTTTATTTTGAAAAAAAGGTGACCAGGGTCTGATGATGGGACTAGAAGATGTATAAGGGATCTCTTTAACGGATAACAGCAGACCCTTCGAGTTTGGGCTAATTTTATTGGTATTTATTAACACTTTGGTAAAACATAGTGACCAGGGTCTGATGATGGGACTGGAAGATGGGTACGGGATCTCCTCGACGGACAACAGCAGACCCTTCGAGTTTGGGCTTATTTGATTGGTCTTTATTAACACTGGTAAAACATGGTGACCAGGGTCTGATGATGGGACTGGAAGATGGGTACGGGATCTCCTCAACAGCAGACCCTTCGAATTTGGACTTATTTGATTGGTATTTATTAGCACTTTGGTAAAACAAGCTGACCGTTGCAAATTATCGTTCAAAAAATCATATTCTTTCGTTTTCCTTATTTCCACGAAAATATCTTAGACGCGGGCGGAGCCGCGGGGCTTGTAAAAAATAAAAAGCGTTTTTTTTACCGGTGTGGGGGATTGAACCCAGGAAGATCGACACGCTACGGCGGCCAACCTTACGTATGTTTCACTAAAACTCTCATTGCGCTGCTCCCTTTTGTCATATCGTGATGATACATAGCCCAAAACCTTCTCAAAAAAATGCATGTGAAAACCACCAGTGAAAACGGCATCAAAATCCATTGAGTGGTTCCCAAGTTACAAGCGAACGAACAGACAGACAGACGTTGCATTTTATATGTATAGAGAAGAGAAGAAGAAGACAAGGCTATCTGCCTTGATTCTATAATACTAAAGACTTGGTTTTGACCTAATGACTACAAAATTGAAGAAAATACGAAAGACAAGGCTTTTAGCCTCGATTAATAACAGAAAACAAACGAAAATAATACCTGCGAGCTCGATAGCACTTGATACAATGCTCTGTCTCACTCTGTTGATCTACTTATAGAGGGGCAGACAGTGTATATCGAGCTGTCAAAGCTCGATATGGTCTACCATGCTAGATACCCAGACAGTTAGGGCTTAAGCCCATAGCCTTTTCCATGGGGGAAAGAATATGAAAGTGACTACAGGTAAACCACAAAAATAAGTTTTCGGCATCATTCGTGGACGCAGAAGGGTGGCAACAAATGCCGATTAAAACCGAAACACACCAATTCAACAAAGACCTTGTTTCACTACATATACGGATGAAAATCTAACAACAGGTGAACTCATGCTATCTCTGCTATGAAATCTGTACATTGCGTGGCAAAGAAAAAGATTCACCATGTTGACTACAAGGCATTAAATCATCAGAAATAAAATAAAATACAAGAAGGTCGTGTCTGAGCATTAAATATTTTCGCGAAATTTCGAATGAAATGGTTTATTAGATTTTAAGAATTTTTGACTGTCTGTCTGTATGTATGTTCCGTTTTAACTCGAGCGGATTTGGATGCGGTTTTCTTAAGTATCTTTGTATTTACCCTGTTCAACAGGGGTGTTCATAACATAACGCTCAAGCCGGAAACGGGGTAAAGATTATACGCGGGCGGAGCCACGGGCAAAGGCTATTTTCAATAAAAAATATACTATAACTATACTTAATTTAAGGAAATATGTTTGCTAAGCTGCCTGTGTTGTGTGAGAGGGTGTGTGTGGTATGAGTATATAAAAATACATAAATCAATATAACACCTTAGGGTGACTTATGACACTATTTAATCGATAGGAAATATTCCTTAATTTTGCATAAATTGACACACATTAGATTGACCTTTTAAAGGTCATCCTGTTTCAAGCGAAGACATTTAAAAAAATAGATCGACTAATGTGATGCACTTAATTTTGTCCTCGAGTGTAATGACACGTATATCTCAGCGTTTGTACGAATGATACCTGACACTTCGCTAAGCAATAGCGGACGTCAAACCAATGATCGATGAGGAATTTAGGTACCCGCGCAAACGCTGCCTTATAAATAAAATGCGCCTTGCAAAAATGTGCGAACTGCGCAGGTACCTACATTAACTTATTTTTGTGGTACTACTTACGACGAAGCCGTTAGCGGCTTCCTTAGTTTAAATTTTATCCGGCCGCTAGGGATAGGTCGCGACGACGGTTGATTAGGTTGACATGTAAGTACATCACAGACATAAAGTAGGTACATATACTTTTCGTAGTTTAGTTTAGGCAAAACATCTTTGTCCTAAGTTCTTTAACGCAAATAAATAAATATTATTATTTTATGGGCTCCGTTTTTTTTGCTATTGAGGTACGGAGCCCTAACATCTTTATGCAATTTGTAATTACTGTATTTTTATGAAATAGTTAGTGAATAATAATGTATACGGCGAGTTATTCGAAAAAACAACTAGGTAGGTACAACATTTAAAACTTGTAGAAGCCCCTCTTGTGTGGAGACCCCTGGACTTCGGGTTGCCCTCCAAATCCAATGTGACCGTGTTAGAGATGGATTGGTAGGAGCCCAAGGTTAAAACAACCTGATAACCATGGCGTAGATGGGGATTGATGAGAGATTACTGAAAAGTCGCAGCACCGTGTACAGGGAGGCGGTTTCAAATTCCTGAAAAGGACAAAAATTAAGTGATGTCCAGCGCATAGTCGTACAAAGAAGGCGGACGAGTACGGAGGTACGAAGTCGCCCCTAAGGTTACTGCAGCGCCTTCACATTTTGTTTCTACTGTTAAAACTGTTTAATTAATACATTTGGTCGTTATCAATATATTTTATGATGGTAAAAAAATATATAATAAACTAAGTAGCCACAGGGAGGAGGGGGGCTTCAGGAAAACGCTACGGTAGGCTACGTAGTTTATGGACGCTTCCTAAGCATTTATAGAAACATAGCAATGGCAGCGGCGGCGCCGGCGGTTTACAAGCAGATAGCCGTTCATAAATTAACAGTTTCGTCAGGTTCCGACACTGACAGCAGGATAGCGTATACAATTTTTAAAGCGTGCGACAGAGATGGCATTAGAACCCGTGTCGAGACCCCTAATTTATGAACACAGCCTAGGCGCGGTCACAGCTTAAGATTTGGGGGGGGGGGGGGGGTCATCTTGGCTCAAGTAAAGTTCAAGAGGCCAACTTTAAGAGGTCAAGAAGTACATTTAAAAAAACAATGACAAAACAAATGTAAACCTTCTTATAATTTTATGGAGCATGCGGCCGCTACCACTAACATCCTCGTTGGCATGAATATTTCGCGGGCTTTTCGAATTTAGTTTGCAGTGATTAAATCAATTTTATAACGTTATAAACGTTGAATATTTTTGACTCTAGGTACGATAATAATTTGTTTGAAATGTTCGTAACCCGTCAAGTTTTAGAGAGACTCACTACGAGTGCTTCAGTTTCTGTTTAGCGAAGCTCCATCCGTCTTTTTTTGTGCATCCATGATTCGGTAAGACGCACCTTGATAAAAAAAATCGTCGTTGTATGTCATGTCGTTTAAGAGATACAGCAATTGGCTAAACGCTCCCCAGCGGCATCTTGAATAACTCTGAAACCTCTCGACGCACTAATTTTGTTTTTGGGGCACAATTGGGCACTAATTATATCTACCTAAGTACCTAGTTTTTATTTCGCTACGACTACAGGAAAAAAAACATGCCGCTGGGGTAACGTTACTCCAGCGGAATCTGTTTTTCGTGAATATGTTTGGATCGGCTGGAAGCACTAATTTTTTATTTCGGGCACAATTACACGAGATGATGATTATGATTATCTTTCAAGCTGAAATCCTGAAAAGCGCCAACATGCCGCTGGCGTAATGCACTCAACTAATTATCTTAGCGATAAATAAAATAACTATGGACATTTTTGGCGTTTCTTTATATAAAATTTATTATTCCCAACTAATAAAATAATTTATTTAATCGAACAATCGATAGAATACTTATCCCTATTCTTCCAAATTCGAATGTTTTTGGCTCATAGTTCGTTTTCATATCTGATACTTAAAAAGAGTATCAAAAACTCAATGCAAGGTCCAATTAATTCAGGAGCAACAAGTCCGTACATAGCTCATTATTGCATAGCCCATATTGTCCTTTGGGCCCAAAACACAAACAACTATTTTAGTATTAATCACTTAACAACATAACTTCACGACATATTATATGGTAGGAAAAGGTGGTAGAACTGATGCCGGGCTCGACTGTGGAGGCACCACCATCTTACTCACAAACCTCCCGAAGTTATTCGGGGGAGAGTAAGAGGACAGCTCCCTAACAGGCACAACCAGGCGGCCCACCATTGCCTGAGACCGATTGATGGCGGTATATCCATCCCAAATTGCCGGGCCTTATATGTATAAAACAGACTGGTGACGGGCAGCGGCGTCACTGGTGCACTAACCTGCCTACCCAACATGTGTGAGTATGAGCATTTCTTCCAGGAGGACCACCAAGAGTGGCGAAATCTTGGAAAGGCCTATGTCCAGCAGTGGACGAAACAGGCTGATGGATGAATGGATTGATAATATATCCCGACGGGGTGTCAAAGGTGTTATCCAGTGTGGACTGTCAATAGAACATTCAACACCCGTAGCCCGTAATCCCTCTTTTTGCCAACGATTTTTACGTGAGCCTTATCACTGTACTTCGGGCATGTCCACGCTTTTTGGGCTTGCGGGTTTACCTTGGTTCCCTCACCCTTCCCCAAGTACTTCTTTCACTTTGGAAAAATATAAGTTTTGACAACACTAAAACTAAAATTAAAGCCTTCAGAATCGACTTTATGATCTAATCCATGATTTGAGACAGTTAACAGTTTGTGTGTCCGGTCCATAATATCTTGCTAAAGAGGCTGGCTGGACTCTTCAAATATTTCTGTATTCTTTGGTACTTACTTTCAACACATGTCACACGTACCATCATTTTAAATACATTTATGTAGGTATGTATATATTAATACAACCAATCAGTAATGCAAATCTTCTGGAAAGGATTGCCTTTTTAAAATACATCGCATATTTGTGACTTTTAGGATTTTTACAATCATAATTGCTTATTAGAGTTGTAACGGTATTACATCTTTGTATATTTAGTGGAACTTGTGACCATAAAACCCATAAGTTTTATCGTTCCAAAACATCTTTATCAAATTATTTTCATAAAGGGTTTATTTATTGTTCACAGAATCTAGAAAATGTAACTTTTAGTAAATAGTTACATTCTTTATACCGCTGTGTCAGTGGACACTTTTGTGCTTTCCTTTTCGTGCGAAATCTTTGTCCTTATGCTAGGTGGTTAGAGATAAAAGTCGTCGACGTCGGAGTCTTCGACCACATCTATTCCAAAGCGCAGAAACAGCATACACTAGCGTCAATAAGGCTAATAACATGAAGGCACGTGAGATTCGAGTCTCTGAATAATCAGTAGCGGGCTGCCCACGAGACGGAGCCGCGCCTGCCCCTCGCCACGCTCTAGGAGCTGGGTCTGTGCCCTCAATTTCTGGAGCTCCTATACTTTTAGGATCAGTCGGTTCATGCCGCGGGGCAAGAGTGCGCGCAGAGGGTGGTGCGTGGACGGGATGCGGCTGCAACAGCTCTGCCTTCAAACAAGAAGGCACAGGCCGTGGTCCGCTGCCATCGGGAGCAAGGACACGCGAGTAAGCGTGTAAGCGACCACCTTCTGCACGTCGTGGCAATTCTGAAGGTATAATATGCACGTCACGGTGTGGCGTTGCGCCTTCCCTTAGAGCAGCTGGCACATGGCCTGCGAGCGCGTACTGCAGCGCGGCCAGAAGCAACCAATGACAAGGTTTAACCGCACCTCCCTCTAAGCAAGACGAATCGCCATACACTACCAGGCGTCCAGCTTTGGAGGCAGACTCTGCTGTATCGTTGACATAGTCATTACTGCCTGCATCTGTCTGAAGTAATCCTAATATTGGCACTGCTAAGCTATCCCCTTCACCCTCTTTTGTTCCACCTGATAATTTTTCTCCTGAAATTATCGTTTGTCCTTGATCATCAAGGTGTGC
Organism: Ypsolopha scabrella; assembly: GCA_910592155.1. Classification (NCBI taxonomy): domain Eukaryota; kingdom Metazoa; phylum Arthropoda; class Insecta; order Lepidoptera; family Ypsolophidae; genus Ypsolopha; species Ypsolopha scabrella. Next base: position 13,736,935 of record OU342982.1, read on the forward strand.
TGTTAACAACATGCCATGTTCAGGAAACGTGTGTATATGAGTACCGCTAGCATAGTACATAGAGTGACCAGCTAACTTGAAGTTGCCTTCAAAAACGCGGTCACCTAGTGCCACTTGGAACATACCAAGAAGGTCATTTAAAGCGGGTACATTGGCTCCTCCAGTTTCTGGTATCCACCATTGTCTAGTATTCTCGTCATAGAACTTGACGTGTCTAAGAAGGGAGGCATTATACCAATCAGCGAAGACGACAAGCGATAACCCAGAGTCAACAGACTTTTTAAGCGCTGCGAGTTCTTCGGGAAAGTACTCGTCCTCTGGGTCTACTAACAGCAAAGCTCCGTAAAGCGAGGTGTCGATGCAAGTAAGAGGTGTTCCCATAACCTCTAAATAATATCCATGGTCTCTTAACCTCCTGTACATGTCTCTAAAGTTGGTATGTACATGGTCAGCATGCCAATCGAGGGGGTCGTGTTTAGTCAATAAGTCATCACGCGGAAAGTAGCCACCGGGATAGCGCAGCGAATGAAACTGATCCCAAAGGAGACGACGGGAACGTACGGGTACTGGGATAATTTTTACGCGAATAGGCAACATAAGCGTTGTATTTCTTATGCCCTCACCGTTTTCTGTGTGACTCTCTATAGTCAAATTAACATGACCCTCAACAAGTCCGTCCCAATCAGCTGCAGCCTCGGTAACTGTGAAGCTAAGAGCCAACCAGCCAGACCACGGCCACAATGTTTCGGAGTGCTCCTCTGACACAGATAATAATGTTCCATGCGGCAGGTGTGGGTGCCAGCTAACTTCCGTCACTTGCCCACTAACGCCTAGGCCGTTGGTAACCGTCACGTTAACTATAGTAGGGCGTGCACTGTAGTATAATGGTTGAGTACAGTAAGGCCACATATATTGGCATTCAGTAAGGTCTATATATGGTGGGCTGAGTGTCGCTCGGGGCGTGTATTCCAGTAAGAACTGATATGCGCTAATAAGGTCCAGTTTACCGTGACCCTGCTCGAACATATTGGCATTTGGTAATCTCCGTGCTGTAGAACAAAGCGCCTGTTTTACCGATGCTGGTGTCAAATGTTGTCGTGGCACTCCACTAGCGAGAAGAGCGATAGCTCCAGCTACAACTGGAGATGCTACTGAAGTACCACTAAGGTTTCGACAGCCTCCGTTCAATGCAGAGCCTCGCACGCCACTGCCGTATGTCACGATATCAGGCTTCATGCGGCCATAACCGTGAGGCAGTTCCCAAGTAGTCATACCCCGTGAAGAAAATCGGGCGAGTCTGTCATCGAAGCCGATTCCTCCCACTCCTATGACATCCATTTGATCAGCTGGATTGTTAAGAGTCCCGTATAAAGGCCCGTCGTTGCCAATGGCTGATACCATGATAACTTTATTAGCACTTAGCTCCCAAACTTTGTCAACGAAGGGATGATCCATGAAGTCTGGTCCTCCGATGCTGAGGTTGAGCACGTCGATCTTGCGCATGATAGCGTAGTTGAAAGCATCTAAGAACCATGATGTATACGACACCTGGTTATCTGTGAAGACTCTAAAGATGTGAAGGTCAGCGTCGGGCGCAAAACCGAGACAATGTGCTCTGGATGCAATCACTCCAGCCACAAATGTACCATGGCCCAAAGCATCATCCAAGGTGTTTTCTCCAGTCCAATCAGTGCGTTCTCGGACCCGTCCGAAATGTGGGTGGTCTCTAGCAAGACCTGTGTCGAATACTGCCACTCGAACGCCTTCGCCAGTGACTCCAAGTGCCCAAAGTACATCAGCTCTTAACACAGAGGTGATCTGTCTCGGTACTGTCCTCAAAAGCTTTCTTGAACTAAAGCCAGGGTTTTGTCTCGTTTGTCGGAGAGACCGTAATGCTCGCGCTTTGTGACTACGCCAACCTGAATAGAGGCACCCGCTGGGCCCACAATCTTCTTCTACATATTTGATGGTTCTCTGGACTAACCGCTGCTGGGTGACACGCCTAACGGCTGGGTGATTTCGAAGTGCCTCAAGTCCGACACGCTGCCACTGCTCGTCTATTACAACCACATCAAAGTCACTCGGGTAGTCTGCTGCCGGATTCGAGCGTTGGACTATAGTCCAATTAGTAACTCCTGCATTCTTTAGAGCAGCTCCAACATAATTCTCTCGCGTAGACTTAGGGAAATAACCACGAAATGTGACAATATGCTCACTAGGGATCACATCCGAACTGAACTCGTATTTAACCTGGTGGCCACTGGTTGCATTGCACATGTCATCTGTATCTAAACCATCAGCAAAGTTTTTCCAAAAAAGTACAAAGATACTCAATAAGAAGAGTTTTCCCATTTTCATGCTATTTTGATTTCGTTTCTATCATGTTTCCATGTTTTTATTGACTTTTTCTATTCTTGTCATACAGAGAATTTTGTTAAACACAACTATTTTCTGTCTTCTAGGAGTATTGGTTAAGTAGGTTTCCATATCTCCTTCATCTGAAACAGAAATTCAGTTATTAATATTATTGAAAAAGTACAAAGCAAAACACAAAAGGTTCCCTACCACACAATACGGGTACGGAACGCTAATAATATTATGGTAAAAAAAAAAACATAGATGCCATAGCAACCACATCAAGGCGACAAAACACTATGCTAAAATGATAGCACCTGACAAGCAATTGCCCGACAAACAACCATAATTTTTTCAACACACTTGTTTATAAAGTGGCCCTTATTGCAGCGTTCTTAGGGTCATAATGCAGCATATTAAACACGCGTGCTTTTTGCTTTACATTATCGCACTAGTGTTTTTTACAGTTTTTTTTTAATCTTAGCAAAGACTTTGAGAAATAGTAAAGTTTTTGCGAATAAATAGACTGTCTCAGTTAAAATATAATAAATAATAATTTAATTTCAACAATATATTTATTTTTATCAACAAATTAACTCAATTTTTTGTTGTAAATACAAAAATATTCAGTTTGTTAATATTTAATATTTGGCTTTTCGCGTCAGTGCCTCTATTTCCATCTGCGCAAAAAACAAAATCTCCGCCGCCATTTTTCAAAGAAAATTGTCAGTTCATAGCTGTGGTTTCGATTATGTGGAAAAAAGACAGTTAAATTTTATGATTTTTCCTCGCATGTGTGTTGAAAAACGTCGTATGAAACGCGTGAGCATTAAACATTACACTCTCAGCTCCATATATATTATTTAAACGGGGTATCAAAAAGTAGTGAGAACGACATTATACTCCTTGGTAAGAAAAAAAATACTGGCATAGCTCAGATATATGTAATATTAATAAAGAAAAAAATCTTCGATTCTCTTTTGTTTTTTTTTCTGAATGTAGTCATTTGTTTGCTTCGTATCGGAACGTGTTCTCGAAAATGGAGAAAAACGAAGTGAGAGCCGTTATTAAATACCCCTGTTTAAAAAAGTTAACGACGCAAAAGATTCACTGCGATTTGGAGGCAACATTAGGAGAGTCTGCTCCGCCGTATTCCACTGTCGCAAGGTGGGCTTCTCAATTTCGAGTAGGGAGAACGAGCACGGAAGACGAACATCGTTGCGGCCGTCCATCGACGTTAGTCACCCAAGAAAATGTTGTGAGAAAATTGTATTGAGCTATCGAAGAATTACCATCCGTTACTTAGTTCAAGAAACGGGCATTTAATATGGAAGTATTTAATCCATATTGAAACAATCTTTGAATGTGAGAAAAGTCTCCGCAAGATGGGTGCCGAGAATGTTAACCGAGAGCCAGAAACAAAATCGACTTGACATTTCGAAGACATTGTTGGACAAGTTTCAAGAAGATTCTGAAAACTTTTTGTCTCGTTTCGTAACAATGGACGAAACATGGGTCCATCATTTTGATCCCAAGACAAAACAGCAATCTTCGCAATGGAAACGGCCCTCATTACCGACCCCGAAGAAGTTTCGTGCCGTGGCATCGGCTGGCAGGGTTATGGCCTCAATATTTTGGGACTCAGAAGGGATATTGTTGATTGATTACCTGGAGCGTGGAACCACTATTACTGGCCAAAATTATGCAGCTTTAAGGAGAGGGGCGTGCTGTTTCATAACGACGACGCACCCGCGCACAGCACGGCGGTTGCGATGGCTACCATTCAGCAAGCTGGCTTCGAATTGGTTGACCACTCCCCTTATTCACAAGATCTGGCGCCTAGCGATTTTCATTCTGGTGAATGGCAGGTCTAGTACTGAACTTGACCTGGTGTTATTTCCATGAATCCGTGTTGTTCAATTAATTAAATCAAGTTAAATGTAAAGGATTTTGTCGATATAAAAGCAGTGTCAAAACCATGAATATCTAAAAGTATGGAGAAACGAGATATTTGCGTTTTTGTGACATGCTCTATACATGAATTTGTATAAAGTTACTCAGCTTGTACAAGTTACAGAGCTGAACTGCATGTAAAGTACGTAAACATTATAAACATGAATCGGAACGATAAAGTAAAAAAGAAATAATGAAAACTCATTGGTCAATCATAGAGTCCTCGCCATCACTGAAGTCCGTTGGATTACATATGGCATTTGGGTTCATATTCCAAAGCTAATAATGACTTCGTCGCAGGACTTCAGTGGTGGTGTGAACTCTAGCCAACGACAGTTCTCTAGGTGGGAGTCCTTCTTACGTTCAAAGCCATTTATTTGGATTAGTTTTCAGAAAAACCTACTTTGCCCTCCGGACTTTAAAAAATCATGCAATTTTTTCCAAGATACAACTTTTAGCGCTTTGTATAATGCACGTACTTTGATTTCTTGAACATGCCGTTAAAACGAGAAAATTCGGGGCCGCCAGCTGCCATGATCCAAAGAATACTTGAGTGGAAAGATCATGGATGTTATGGAGAGCTTTTTGCAGGACCAAGACAAAACTTATTAAAGCCTTGGAAAAGCGCTGGACTCGGTGTGTAGAGAGACTCAGAAACTATGTAGGAAAATTAATTATTAAGTTATCAATAGTAATTTTATTCTATCTCATTTTTACTACTTTCTGATCCCTCCTTGTATTACACCATGATTTTTTTCATTACCGTTTTTAACATGGTGCTGAAAAATGCTTCTTTTTTTGGGGGCCCCTTTTAGGTTTAAATTTCTTGAATTATTTACTGTGATAGAGGCCATAGTAACTTGTACTCCTTGAAAATTTTAACTGGCTGCATATTACGTCAGAAGGTGACAGACGGACGTATAGACAGCGGAGGCTTAGTAAAAAGAGTAGTATAGTGTAATAATTTTGTGTTTTTTATTTTCACGTATTATGTAAATCCGTGTAAATATTGTACAAGTAAAGTGTAATTTATTTTAGCAGGTACTTATAGCGTATTATATTTAAGTGTCTGTCAAGCTGTACTTTTAATTTTTCAATAAATAAATCACATGTTAGGATTTATTAAATAATAATAATGTATATAACTAAATTTAAAAGAGCAAAAATACAATATATTTATTACACGTACATTAACTAAATAAAGGTATATTTAATTTATATAATGATGTACATATATACAATATGATAATAATAGTTAATACTAAATACTAATAAGTTATATAAGTATAAATACATGGCTCACTCTGCCCATTCGATTAGCCTTGCTAAAAAAGGGCAAGAAACTTAGCAAGCAAGTCTTTTTTTCTCATCATCATTAAATAGTATAACAGTGTTTACAAAGAAAACTAAAGTAAAGAGATAGAAAGTACAGAAAAAGAGAAAGTCGGAAAATCAGGCCAAAAGTTGAGTAACATAATAATAAAAGAAAACAAAATAAATAGATTATCTCTTTATCCACCTGTTCTGTCCTTCCTATCATCTTTTTTACAGTTAGAATAAATTTTATACCATTCCCACTGTAAAAAGCTTATTTTATTCACTGAAAACAGTGAATAAAAAGGCTTTTTAATCACTATTTTGGTGTTTGAATTTAGAACACACCAATATATTCGACCTCCATCTCAATGCTTATACAACCTCCTTATGCAAAAAATACTCGGTACAAACTCCTTGCGCAAAGAATACTCGACATACAAACTCTTTGTGCAAATAACTCTTCGAGATTTGATTGGTCGATATTTGCGACAAGGAGATAAAGACTGTTTTGTGTTCTTGGCTGCCATTACAGAAAAAAATATATATTAGTAAAATGGCGCCATTTTGAATACTGTAAGTTGTACGAACACAAAGATTAGTGTTACTTTATAATAAATCGATTGAATATGCGTTCAAGTGATGAAGAAGATCTGTTAACACCAGAGTTTATGAAAGAGAGGGCGGCCGATATAGTAGAAAACATGCTACCCAATAAATCACGGCTCGTTTACATCAAAGCCTAGGATGAGTTTTGCAAATGGAAAAATGAAAATCAAGCTTTGGGCACAATGTTTCAATTTTAATGTGCATTTTAATTAATTTAACTTTCCTTTTTTCATGTTCCTTGTAGTCATGGTGTAAAGTATAGTATGCAACTCTTTAATAAAGTACGGATTTATATTGAGGGCCATGTATGACTCACGTCCCTCAGGATTCTAACACTTGAACCACTCGCTGCGCTCATGTTTCAATCATCATGAATCACTCCCTACGGTTGTGATTCAGTCGTTAGAATCCTTTACTTGCTTGTGATTCATCTATGGCCCTCGCTTTAAATCAATCCTTTATTCACTAGTTGCATAATATACTATTATATATCTATCTAGATATATGTATAAATATATCTTAATGAAAATAATGTATATGCAATTTTGTATTGCAACTGCCCTTAGCCCTTAAATCTATCTACAATAATTAAGTAAATACAATATAGGGTTGGAAATGAATTATCACCATGCATTTTTATCTTCCAAATATTCACTCATACTAATACTTAGTTAGCTTTCTTTTAAAGCCATTCCTTAGACTGTTTTTTAAATTTATTTTCTGAAAGTTCAAGTATTTCCTTTGGTATTTAGTTATAAAAAGGAATACTGTAACCAACAAAGGAACTACTTGTTCTGTGGAGTCTCAATTCTGGAGCAGCAAGTTTATGCTTATTTCTGGTACCTATAGTGTGGCTTGCACCGACCCGTGTTTGGTGTTTTTTCTAGCAAACAAGATTAAAACTGTGGTTTTGGCCTCAGTACAATACCAATAACCCATTTTATTTAAAATTTTGCAAAAATATTCAATGTACAGACATGACTTTTTTCTGCATAAAACTAATTAGAACAATATAAACTTTTGTCAGTACTTTCATTTCAATTCCAGAGACAGCGACTTGTAACTCAATAATAACAAAGTTCATAACACTTCCTACGAACACCCCAATCCCCTTCTTTCTCTTACAGTTCGACAGTAACAATTGGGGTACCAAAGCTCCAAGCAATGAGAATTGGATGGAATAGCTACAATTGGAGGGCCGACCATCCTCCTGAGCCCAGCAGGCGTCCTACCTCAACATCATCATACTTAAAGCTAAAATAATAATAAAACAAATCCAGATTATGGCTTAGTTCCTTGTTGTAGATAAACTGATTAAAAGCTCGTGTCAAATATTTTTACACCTATTATTTTTGTTTGACGCTTACTCTTAATAGTGACATTAGAGTGCTAATACAATTTGTAAAAATTACAAACTTTTAGTTGTTAAAAAATTTTCCTCAAAAGTACAAATGGGAATCAGAATGTTGATAAAGGAGCACAATCTCTGCACTGACTGATTTCTGGGTATAATAAAATATATTATATTATCCATCCATCCATCCATCAGCCTGTTTCGTCGACTGCTGGACATAAGCCTTTCCAGGATTTCACCACTCTTAGCAGTCTTCCTGGAAGAAATGCCCATACTTACACACGCTGGGCAGGCGGGTTGGTGAGCGCGGTGCCTAAGAGCTGTTCTCTTACTCTCACCGGAATAACTTCGGTAGGATTTGCGAGTAAGATGGTGGTACCTCCACAGTCGAGCCCGGCATTAGCTCTACCACCTTATTACTATTATATTATACTTATATTAAAACAGTTGCTCTAATGTGTTCCGTGAATCCCCATAGGCAAACTTCTAACCTCACCTACCAGGTCGCTACTGCGCTAAAGGGTTGCTACTATTTTCGAAGTCTTTTTTCTCAAAGTGCCCCCTTATCTACACCCACAGATAACCTGTGTCTGTGTCTACACCCAACCAAAATGGGACTAACAAAGCCCTTGGTTTTTTACTTGTAATAAAAGGTTAGATTATCGGTGACTCGGCTTGCAAATAACAGATTTTCATCTAAATAAAATAATCAAATGTGGTAATATATAAATTTATATAATTTGCAGTAAGATAATGATAGTACTAACCTGTTGTAAGATGCTCAATTAATTATTTCGTGTCTATATTCCAGCATAGAACATCACAAATTACCATGATGACATAGGTTTAAAGCCAAATTATGTAAAAAACGGTGCTGAAATTACACATTTACTTGAATAAGATAAATTCTATGTTTGTTATTATTTTCGAAGCAAAAAATAATACAACCAATCATTTACAATTTGTAATTTCAGTGTTGCCACCCCTTGATTTTGGTTTTCCTCTGGTCTGGTAAGGTGAAAATCCCCTAAATTCTACACCTTTTCAGTCTAACTTCCCATAAACATTTAAGGGGGTAACGGAGGAATCCGGAGGATGTCAGTGCAAAATGCACATCTTAATATTGTTTTTCTCACTTTTGAATAAAAAGTTTGCAATAAATGTGTTTTATAGCAATTTGCGCAAACTGCTTGTTAATAGTTAGGTGATCACATGAAAATTATTCAATTTTATGCGTTACATTTTAGCTGCATTATAGTCTGTCAAAAAAGTGTTGAAATGAAAATGAAACTTTAATGAACTTTAATGGACTCGAAACGTTCAAGTAGTATAAAATTTAGGTAATATATGTATGAAATAACAACGCGGTTAACTCGATTTAACAGATTTTGTACTTTAAATATTATAATCGGTAGCGCGCTTGTCTTGATAACAAGAGGTCGCAGGTTCGAATCCTGGCCCGAGGAATTTTTTCAAATTCTTGTCTTTACATTTGTTTCTAATTTATCTTTTCTGGTTTGTAATGCACTCTAATAATAATATTTAGAGTATTCCAAAGCGATGGATTTCGCAATAAAAACATTATCTCGATTTTGTACTTGTTTGTTTGATGTAACCAGGCGAAAGAAAAACAACACTTTTTTGACAGACTATACATTACAACTGTAAACACGCTTTTTAGTTTGTTAATGTAATGAAAACAAAATGTAATTCATTAAAGTACGTAATTTTTTTGTGAAGACTTTACTATTAATAAACTATTTCCGCAAGTTGCTTTAAAACACATATATCGCATACTTTTCATTTAAAATTAAGTAAAACAATATTATGATGTACATTTGGTACCGATGTTAAATGTTACCCCCTTAATTTAAAAATAAGAAATTTTTCAATTGTTGACAGTATTTTTGTTTGCCGTTAGCTCTATCAGACACCATTTCTTCTTACTATTAATTAAATATAAATTATTTACGTGCCACATTAGAACAAAGATTAAACCAGTTTATAACGCCACAACACGGGTCATGCATGCATGACTCGTGTCCATTGTGAATGCCACGAAAGGAAGGAGCATTCGAGCTCTCACTCACTCAACACAAACCTATGAGAATGAATAAGAAAATATTATATATTTTTTGCTAGCAATAAGGAACGGTGCATCTGCAAACCAAGTTACGTGCCAATACGCATTTGATAACCGAAACTCTTCCCGAATAATTTTCCCGTAAAACACAGGTACTCTAAATAATTTAACACATTAAAAATCCCCTAATTATAGGAGAAAATGCCCTATGATGGGGACACAGTGTAATTTACAAACCCAATTTAACGTGCATATATGACTTTCCCCCGAGCGCTCATCACAAAATTATTTAAATTAGGCTGTGCCTTCATTGCTGGAGCCATTTCGAATTGGAACAGTTGTGTCAGTTGTCATTTGCTGTGCTGTCAATCGTAAAACTAGATGAATTTTTGCCTACATCACAAATTCTGTTAAAACTACAGGAATCTTGAAGGTTGGCACTCGCGATTAAACCGTTTTATTGGGCAAAATAGACCCTCAATAGCTAAAGTATTGGACATTTTAGTGAAAGAAATGAAAATGAGGGACACAAGGACAACAAGAAAAAATGAAAACTATTTATTAATTGATAGTGAAATTAATGAAGCTGTGGAAAGCTAAAGGCAAAAGAAATAAGTGTTGGCCACTGTGTAGAAATAATTTCCCCGTTTATGTTTTAAGTTGATGCAGATGTAAGTTTATGTTTAAGTTGGAGAAGTAACCGTTTAATTTCCTTATAAAATGACAATATAATAATAAATTATTATAGTTCATTCATATATTCATGTTGTTTTTGTGTCGGCATTATATCATGTGGAAGTACCAGGAGACCAAACATGGCTAAGAGGTTTCAGTTATGAAATGGACAAAAACACCACATTCGTAACTGGCTCGTAGCTGGTTACGAATCAATGATAAAAAGTCCACATTCGTAACTGGTTACGAAAATTTGGTTACGAATGTGGCTGAAGGGACGTTGACTCGGAAAGACGATAAACGGGATGTAATCGATTATGTTTTGAATCGGAAGACCAAAGCCTGCGTTCATTTTGCTCATAGGACGACGTAGAATGACTGAAAGTAATTGTATCTAAAGCCAATAAAGAAAACATAAAGTGTCAAAATCAAAATCATTGTTACTAGGGTTGATTAGTTTGGATAACGATTATTACCTTTATTGATAATAAAGCCGATTCTAAAGGCTTTAATTTTAGTTTTAATATTGTCGAAACTAAATTTTCTTTATTCCAAAGTAGTTCTTTAGCGTTAGGAACAGAAGCCTTAAAACTTTGGAAAAATTTAAGTTTTGACAGCACTAAAACTAAAATTAAAGCCCTCAGAATCGACTTTATTAATAACAAAGCATCGTAAATATCGATTCTTGATAATATCGTTCCCAGGAATCTGTCGTTATACACTCAGGTATGGGCAACCTTTGGAAAGTCGCGGGCCAAACAATCATATGCTCATGAATTCGCGGGCCGTAGGTTGATGCGTATAGTAGGTATACAAAAACAACGACGCAATTGGTGAACTGTAGCGTAGGTTTAATTTTTACTTATTGAAATTCAAGTTTCGTAATAAACTAAAAAAGTTAATAATGAAATATTTTCATAATTTTCAATTGATGTAAAGCTTGAGCCTAATTTTCAAGCAAAGAATTTTGCAAGTTTTTATAGGTTTATGTGGTTCGTGTCTTGGATTTATTGGATTTCATGGCTGCTTTTCCACATATTTGTTAAATTTAAGCTCTCGCTAACTCGCTTCTTTACCCAGATTGGCAAATAATTTAAGGTGGTAACTTTTTACCTCGGTACAAAATGCACATCATAATATTGTTTTCCTTACTTTTGAATAAAAAGCATGCAATAAATGTGTTTTAAAGCAATTTTAGGAAATAGTTTATTAATAATAAAGTCTTCACAAAAAATAACGTACTTTAATGCATTATATTTTGTTTGCATTACATTAACAAACTTAAAAGCGTGTTTACAGTTGCAATGTAATGTAGCTCAAATGTTGTAACGCATAAAATTGAATAATTTTCATGCAAACATCTAGCTATGCAATTGACACAAACAAGCAGTTTGCGTCAATTGCTATAAAACGCAATTATTGCATACTTTTTATTCAAAAGTAAGGAAAACAATATTATGATGTGCATTTTGCACCGAGATCCTCTGTTACTACCTTAAGCGCACCTATATGTACTTAAATCTTTCAGTAACACGGACCGCCCATAGGGCCCATTCTTTCTTTTTCATCTTGTTATTCCCTGAAAGTATTAAAGTTGCAGGAAAACAACGAATCGCGACTTTTAGGTAAAAATGTTAATCCGATTTTAAATTACCTATTCCTCGCCGCGGGCCGCGGGCCGTATTAAAAACCGTTACGGGCTGGATGCGGCCCGCGGGCCGGTGCTTGCCCATATATTAAATACCTTGCGTAAGGAAAGTTGTTCAACTAAATGTGTGACGATATATTATAATTATGCATTTTTAAATTACGATGTATTTTCAAGTATATCGATACATTAATATAAAATATCAATAATTTTTTATATCATACATACACATACGTAGTGTTTACATTCTCTTTGCATACACAACACATCCCTATTCGTTTGACGTGACGTGGTGCATTGTTGGGTATTGGAAACTGTGTTTGTTGTATTTTATATTTAGAATTAAATTTTGTGCCCTAAAATAATACTTTTCTCTGCTTTCCTTTGACTTCAGGAAAAAGTTTCATCCGTTAGGTATATTTTGCTGTCTATTTAATTCATCCTATTACTTTTCTTACGAGCTATTTTTCCTAACGCTCTACAATAATGTGCGGCAGCGATAAGAAATTAGGTGAAATACGTGCTCTGATACTCGTTGGTGGCTATGGAACTCGTCTTAGACCCTTAACTTTGAGTAGACCAAAGCCTCTGGTCGAGTTTGCCAACAAACCCATTCTCATGCATCAGATAGAAGCATTGGTCGAAGCAGGTGTAACTCAGGTAAATACAACATTTACTCCACGGACCTTTAGACCTTTTGGTTGGGGTGTAGATAAGGGGGCACTAAAGGAAATGGATGCCGAAAAGCGAATAATTTTCAAGTCCGGTATCGTGCCCCCTTATCGACACTCTGACCAACCTTTTTAAGATCCGTGACTTAGTCATTTAAAAATAAGGTTTATTAGCTATTGAGAATTAAATGAAATTAAAATTGATTGAAATATATTTCGGGCCCTGTCCTGGGTCTGCCATCAGTCACAATCCGGGCCCCAGGAGAGGGCCCCGAAATATATTCACAAAATTTTTCAACAAGTCAATTAAAGATATTTATTTGAATTTAAAAATACGTAATTAATTGATATATCCAATTATATTCATATATCCATAATTTAAAAATAGGTTCTATTGCCAGTAATCTGGCGTGCATCATACTTTGATCACCATATATTTTCATTAAAGGTCATCCTGGCAGTATCATACAGAGCTGAAGATATGGAAAAGGAGCTTACAGAAGAAGTTTCAAAGCTAGGAGTGTCTCTGACATTCTCCCATGAAACAGAGCCACTTGGCACAGCAGGACCTCTTGCTCTAGCACAAGAACTACTGACAACCAGCCCAGAACCCTTCTTTGTTTTGAACTCTGATGTTATTTGTGATTTCCCATTTAAAGAGCTTGCCAAATATCATCGAAGTCATGGGAAGGTTGGTATCATCTCTCTAATATGTATGTCTATTTCTAGTTCTTTTTTTTATTCGAAAAATCAGGGGATATGTTATCAAGTTAAAGACATGTAGGTAGGTTATAGCAAAAAAATCACCTGTAAAGATGACAATATATCATGTATTTATTCATTATCATAACTCCATAAGTTAACATAAAACGAAACATTTGTTGCAAAAGGCATTAAATATCAAAAAACATGAAAGTAACAAAATAGATACTAACATACCTAGTACTTATCATTGATAAGAGTTATATTGTACAGTGAGGTCATTTTATTGCCTATCTCTGTGTTACATGACAAACTGAAGATTTTATGTTGTTTAATATTGGATAAAGCGTGTGGATTGCATACTGATAAATGATCATGATCACATTAAAAATGAACAGAAATTTTTTAGGTCATAAAATTCCTTGATTCTATTCAAGTGGTTCAATCAGCTTATTAAATTTATACAGAAAAGCAAAAAAAAAAAATTGATGCAAAAAATATTTTCGTTAGAAAGTTGTCTATTAGCGTTACTATAGTAAAAACAGAATAGTAAGCTATTTTCACAGAGATGTCGCCCGCGCGGGTTAGCCTGCACAGGTATGCACGCACGAACCACAGCACCCACACAACAACAATATCTCAGGTGGTTTGACTAGGGTCTGCAGCGATCCACAGTCCCGCTTACGTACGCCGCGCCACAAAACAGATAGGTATATAGGGTGAAATCAAATCAACCAACCAAATTTATACTGGAGACTCGGTTAGTGATCAAGAACTAGGCTCGGTAATCTTTTTGGCCAATTTCGAAAAATATTTTTTTTTGCTGCCTTTCTGCTTGGACTAGTTTAAGTAGAATACCTAGTGCAGGCAATATGGGAAAAAAAATTTTTTTTTTTAAATTTCAGTTGGATTATCATTAAACTTTGTTGCTGATGACTAACCGAGTCTCTAGAATGAATTTGGTCGGTTGATTTAATTTCACCTAGTACTTGTGGCCGCGCGCCGTTCGTCGCATCGCCGCAAAATAAAACGGCGCGGGAGTTGTTCTACTATTCTGTTTTTACTATGGCGTTACTAACATCTCTTGACTTTTTTTCACTTTGAATTTTAGGGTCTTATGTATTCTTATCTTACCAATGAAACTTTTATTTGTAAGAATATTTAAGCTTTAGGACGTGATGATCCTTGTGTCAGGATTGTAGCAGATGGAAATCTGTAGTCTCTGTCTAACCCTCTGGGAGACAGGCGTGAGTATAATGTATGTATGTATTTAAGCTTCAAAAAGCAAATATATTATTTTACCATTTTAAATACAAAATAAGGCTCTACTTGTTTAGAAAGTCAACAGTGGTGTCGATTCGGTACAACACGACTTATCTTACTTGACAGGACTAAACTTATTTTAAGCATCCTATCCTTGTCTTTTCGATACAGAAAGAAAAAGACAGAATGCTTAAATTAAGTTTAGTCTGTCTGATAAGTTAAGTTGTGTTACACCAAATCAACACCAGTGTATACTTATAATGATCAAATTTTTTTGGGTGGGGTATTGGTGTTTGACTCCTTTCCTTTCGAAAAGTCGCTATTTTAATCAGTACACGCTTACGCTTTATGTTAGGTGGCTCTGCTCTTTATGCACTAAATGTCTTGTATCAGTATCTAAGGGAAACTGCCAATGAGTTAACATGTTTATTAAATCTTTTTGCATAGTTCTTTCATCTGTTGACATATTCTTCCAAGTAAGCGTCTCTGTATTTCTGACTAGCCCAGGGGTATTATTTATTTATTTATTATAATTACTACGGGCGAACCCAATATAGCAATTATTTCATACTTATTATTAAATAAAAGTTTAGTTTATATTATACAAAGAGATGAGTCGTACATGCCACATAATTCTGGCTCTTTGTATAATTTCAGTTCTGGACTTGCTGGCTGCATCACAAAGTTCCATTTAACTAATTTTTTCCTGCAATTACCATTTTAATTATTATATTACATCATCCTGTCAACTGATCTGTGTAAAATCCATAGGTGTATCTAGTCTGCCCCCCCTGACTAAACTACGAGTGTCTTTGACGTAATAAGATACTTTTTCCAATTTAAGGCGTTATTTGTTTTGTTTGTTAGATTTTTAGGTGATTTCATTGTTTAAAGGATTATGTCTATTTATCTTCTTATTACTATCACGTAATTTGATGGCTTCATGAGTAAGAGCCGGGGGCCGGGCCCCTCCCAGCTACAAATCTTAGTTACGTCAATGGTAAAATCGTCAACTTTCAGGAAGGAACAATAGTGGTAACAAAAGTGGAAGAGCCTTCCAAGTATGGTGTAGTCGTCTACAAGGAGGATGGACAGATAGAAAACTTCATTGAGAAGCCACAAGAGTTTATTTCAAACAAGATTAATGCAGGTAAATGTATGAGTTATCATAATTACCTAATAGCTACTTATGTATGACTTTTACTTCAATATTACAGAATAATTACGTAATTGAATATTAGCACACACACATAATATATTTACTTATTATTTGACTATTGATATACTGTAGTCTTTTTCACTTTTAATACATTCGTCAATCAAACTCTTCATCAACCTAGAGTGCTTTGACTTGGCCCCTGTTGAAGTAAAGGAAAAAAAGGGGCTCATAAACATTTAAAAAAATTTTGGCTATGTGCGAGTCGGACTAACGCACAAAGGTAAAGGTAATACGGATGCGGAACCTTAAAAACATTATAGTCAATAAAAGCAATATACATACATGCCAAAGCAACATCAAAACAAGGCTAACATGGTAGCGCCTAACAAACAAATCAGCAACCTCTGATTATGGAACATTAATTTTTTTATTTTAGGGTATTTTCAACACTAACTAAATTTGAAACTTGTATCATGTATTACTGTCCTTAAGGGTCCATGCCACCTAAACGTGCCCCACCGTATTGCTGATTCATGACAGAAAATATTTGTTTAATGAGAAATAAATAATCACACAAGTTGTCGAAGAGTTGTATTACAACCTAATTAATTTGATTTTTGCATAGAATTCATAGCAAGCTAGAAAAAAAAATCTAAAGTCACAAAAAATCACGTAAAACTGCTCTTCGCGTATTTCCCATTGACGGTTTCCCAGATGATTTTGGAAACTGAAATTCAGTCACCCGTAAGTTAAGAGTATACAGAATGGTGTGATTGGTTTAATTTTGCCAAACGAAAAATTGTAACTTGGTGTATTTATCCATCGAACATAATAATTCGGCATCGAAACGTGATTCTTTAGAGCGCGCGATGTTTCGGTTGTCGTAACAGCCACGGCTCAGAGCGCGCTATTTTAAACAATAATGAAACGTCACAGAGTTCAGTTCTACTTGAAGCTAAATGAGGTGCTTAATGTTAGGGAGAACGGGTCCTAGATGTAAAAATAAAGACTAAACGTGTGTGTGTGATAGATATTTAGCATGTGAACAATCAGTTGCACATACTCTTTCCCTCTAATCGCAATGATATATATTTACAATATAAGGTCCTGAAAATAAATGAAAATGATTCTAGGTTAGATTGTGTATCATTAACCGTGATCAATTCTGTTTTTTTAATAGTTTCCGGTAGTAGTTAGAATAAGTTCACACAAAAATTACCGATAAATACACATGTTTATATTTTCATCAAGCATTAAATTTTTTTCAGGAATGTACATTTTGAACCCGTCAGTTTTAAAACGGATCGAGCTCCGACCAATGTCTATAGAGAAGGAAGTGTTTCCCTTCATGGCGCGGGACGGTCAGCTACACGCGATGGAGCTGCAAGGGTTCTGGATGGACGTTGGGCAGCCCAAGGACTTCCTTACAGGTATCATAAATTGATAATCTTCTTGGAATTAATCCCCGAGAGAGCTGAGATATTCTAGCATCTTCTGTTTGAATAAAGTTGTTTGTATCTGTAATATTCTCATTGGCGTATCTAAGATATATTACTTGGGGGGTCCGGCCCCTGGCTCCAATTAATCCTCCATAGGTACACCTAGATTACGTACAAACCAAAGTACTAAACAAAGCACGACTTAAATTGGATAAAGCTTTTTACATCCATGACACCCGTATTTCTGGGGGGACCTACAGTACTCTAGGGAGGGCCGTGTCCCCCTGGCTCCTACCTAGTTACGCCTATGAATCTTCTAGAAATTAAGGCGCAAGCCACAAAGGATCGGGCGCGGGCGCTGACATGGCACGGGCATCTTTCCATTACATTCAAATTTCGTAGAAAAGGCATGGAAATTAAGTCGCAATTTGAACACAGTGAATGGGAGGCTAGGCGTGCTTAAACCCTCTCCCAAAATATACATACTACTATATTATGACTATTTCCTACTCATGTTCAACTACAGTCTTAATTTATTTACCTACACGTATTTTAATGGTAATTATGATTTCCTAAAAAAGCTTGATGAAACCTACCCCCGGCCCCCCCAAATATATTTCTGATCCGGCTCTGTTAAGCCACCCACTTTTTTTGTTGTCTACAGCAAAAAATTTGGCCACATTTTCCTAAGAATTGTACACGCGACCTATGGAAAGTGCATTGGTTTCATAATTTTGTATTTCTTTGTTCTGATTTTCTAAGCTATCTGAGGGCATATATAGATAAACATTGTCCATTTGCGAAGACTGGTTTTTAAAAACAACCCAACATTTTCCAGGAATGTGCCTCTACCTAAACAGCCTGCGGCAGAAGAATTCTGACAAACTTCATGAGGGAGCCGGCGTGGTTGGGAATGTGTTAATAGACCCTACAGCACAGATCGGCAAGGGCTGTCGGATAGGACCCAACGTTACAATAGGACCTGAAGTCGTTATTGAAGATGGTAAGAATACCGTTGAAATTCTCTATTTACCTGTCATCCAGTAGGAATAAGAACTATACAGTCAAGAAGGCGAGACCTGAGAATTGCGTTTGTGTGAGTGATTCCCAAATATACAGTCATACAAAAAAATACATATAGACCTTAATTTATTTACAGTTTTTAATATTTCTTTATTAATTTATTTATCAAGTTATTAGATATGTCAGAAAAAATATTGATAATTTCCCGAGGCTTGGTGTACACCACTCTGTTGAAACCAGAAACTAACATTTTCCAAAATTAAGACTTGCCAAAGTAGGTACCTCTTTTGTAGGACATGGTATAAGATTTTACAATAAGCTTCCAGAGGAGGTCCTTAGTTTGCCTGAAAATAAGTTTAAACTATATATTAAGCAGGGACTACTTAAGAAAGCTTATTATAAAATCAATGATTATTTGGACGATAATGAAGCATGGTGTAATAAATAATAATAATCTTATTCAAAATTGTAACTCATAATTAGCATATTTTAATACTGTATGATTCCTCTAAAGGCTTAAAATTAATTAATATGTAAACTTACTTTGTTAAAGGTAATAGACAATATGAGACGGGTTGACTAAGATATATTTTTTTCTCGTGACTAATTCCTGCAGTCTTGTATTTTTTTATGCCTTTACTTGAGTAGGTATGTATATGATTTTGTATCATATGTTTTATTTTGAAAAAGGAATGTTTGCTAAGTTTCTTGCCCTTCTTCTTAGCAATACTAATCGAATGGTGCGGATGGTTAGGCATTATGTATATATAATATTTTTATTCCTATATTTCTCTATTTTATGCAGCTGTACAACTTTATTACATTTTAGTAGCCCAACCTTAATATTTTTTGTATGTATTTCCCTTTTTTATTTATGAACTTATTTCTTCATTGCATTTATGTATATATAATATTTTTATTCCTAGATTCCTCTATTTTATGCAGGTGTATATTTTATTTCCCGTATTATTATATATTTTTTTATATTCTAAAGATATATTATATTGTTATAATTAACTTTGACTTGTAGAAAGTATACTTTAAGTATCTATTTAGCAAAAATAAATATTTTGATTTTGATTTGCGGTACCGGAGTTGAAATGCGGGGAGGGTGCGGCGGCCCCGGCTTCAAGCAGATTGTGAAGACCAGAACAAACCGGACTAGCGGAGATTCCTTTCCGCACTTTAAGCCGCTTTGTTTTATACACTGAAGGTGTGCATGCACACAAACGCAATTCTCAGGTCACGCCCCTGACTGTAAACCTTGGAGGAGAAAACCAACTGCTACACTACAACTGGCGCACTAGTTTCTATGCAAAAAAGTCTGTCATTTTCGGTGGGGGACGAGGCAGCGTCGCGATGCACGCACACTACAAAATAATCAAACACTAGCTTAAACTATACAAGGACATCTATCGTTTTTATAAAACCGGTATGCCCGCGGGGCTTATACCTTTGGCAGAGGGCTTCGCCTGTTGGTGGCCCGTCCAGTTGGTTTGTTCGTCCGAGCTGTAAACTGATGTATACCTAGAAAATATTTACTTGGGTTCCAATTGCCGGGCCTTATATAAAACAGACTAGTGACGGGCAGCGGCGTCACTGGTGCAAGGGTTTCGGCACCGCGCTCACCAACCCGCCTGCCCAGCGTGTGTGAGTATGGGCTTTCTTAGTCAACCACATATTCCTAGCTGAATAAAAAGTAAATAATAATTGTTATTAATTTAATGATCAACGACATAGATCGAAGGGTGGGCCCCTTTTTGCTCTATAGACTTTAAATTCACATCTGCTTTCCCGTGGGATAGGTAGAGACAACATATTGTTATGATCTTGAAGCATATATACAAGCTATTTTAGTTTCAGTAGCTTGAACATTTCTAGATGGTTATGTCATCCATGTTTTACAATTTTTCCAAGTAGTCAATTAAAATTCATTAATTACCTTCTTGTAAAATTACAATTATTCTTAGTACAGACAGAATCGTTTGCTTGCTTTGTGAAGAGATGATATAGGTACTTACTATTTACAAGCAATTTGCTCTATGTTGCCATTGACTATTTGATTAGCTGTTTAAAATCGTGCGTCATGTAAATTAAGACAAACGATATGCAAAATATTGTTTGTATGTTTTCAATTTACTATGAATTACTCTCGTATCTATTAAGATAAAACTATTTATTTGGATATGGCAGATCATGTGATAAAAATGTGAATCACATTTGATATATATCATGTTAATAAACCCTAGCGCTAGCGAAGAAATAGTTTAAGGCGAGGCATTGATAAACTTTTAATTTCAAATCGGCGCCTTAGGGGAGTGGGGTGAGGGGGACTTACTCCATACAAATATGCGCTCACGAACTAGCTTATGCCGTAAGGTCGTATGCGGCAAAACAGTATTTTTCATTTAAATGGACTACTATAAGTAATTTAATAAATCCAATCGGCCATATTGAGGTGTATTTGTAGGCTTCATTCGCTCCCGTTTGTCAGTAAAATAGAAATCTCTGTTTTAAAAGAGGTTTTCTAAATATTTTTTTCTCTGCTATGAAAATTAATCAATCAACTAAATCTTCGGGCAAAATGATGTCAATGAAATGCTTAATCTAGTATATAAATTGGTAATTACATATGGTTTTTTATTGCTGAAAAAAATGGAGATCCATGTCGCCAAAATTTCGTGGCGTCGCCTTAAGCACGTGTTGTATGTGTGACGCGTTTTGTAGCACTCCCGAGGTTACGCACACTAGAAAAAAAACACGTGTGCATGCACTACTACTTCTACAGCAAACGGACTTCGTGAGATAGAATATCTGTAACAATAACATTATTCTGTCAAAACAAATGGAAACTAGTATTAAATCAATCATTATGTCATACTACTCACAATCTCAAGAAAAAAGATCAATTCAAATAACACCTATGAAAATGCAAAGCGAAACACAATAACAGGAAAATGCCAATAACTTCACCGTGCGACCGTGATCATACAAAAAGCAATTTCAAACGCAAATGTAATGTAACTATTAAAGTCTTTTACACGATACGGTACACCTTTTCGTGCAATTACTACTTTAACGAAGGCGTAACAAGAACTACGATATAACGTGCCTTATTTGAGATTGTCCAACTCACAAAACGTATTAAACCGTTATCTTCAATATTACATGGTATTGTTTTGTATACCGGGTGCAGCATACATACATATACTCACGCCTGTGTCCCTTAGGGGTAGGCAGAGACTAAAGATTTCCATCTATTACGATCCTGACGCACCTCTTTCGCTTTTTCCATTCTGGGTACTTTTGACTTTGCCCTTCTTCTATTTTGACTATTTGGAAAAGTTATTCATTACTGGCTTTAGCCCGCGGCTTCGCCCGCGTCGTTGAGAATTTCGTGGTAATAAGGAAAACAAAAGAATGTGATTTTTTGAACGACTATATGCAAGGGTCACCGTGTTTTACCAAAGCGCTAATAAATACCAAACAAATGAGCCCGAACTCGAAGGGTCTGCTGTTGTCCGTTGATGAGATCCCGTATCCACCTTCCAGTCCCATCAGCAGACCCTGGTCACCATGTTTTACCAAAGTGCTAATAAAGACCAATCAAATAAGCCCAAACACGAAGGGTCTGCATTCTAACCAAATTTTATTTATCACATATTATTAATACATTTGTCTACATAACTTCTACTTACTACCAGTAGAAAAGTAAATTCCAAAAATCTTTAAATGACGATAACTTTTTTTTCTGAGATCCGATTTTAATTAAATAATACCTATAATCTATTCCAAATTAAGCTCTGGACAGCTGTGGAAACTACATGAAAATCTGTTCTGTAGTTGTAGAGATGTGCGTGAACAAACAGACAGACAGAAAAGAATTCTAAAAATCGTTGATTTGTGTTCTATTACTCTTCTTTAGTCACCCCCTTGTACTGTTTTATTATATGTATATTGATAATCAGGTTAACTCCCCACAGGAGCGTGCATAAAGCGCACCACCATCCTCCGCGGCGCGTGCGTGAGACAACACGCATGGCTGGAAGGCTGCATCGTCGGCTGGCGGTCGGTGGTAGGCCGCTGGGTGCGAATGGAGAACTGCACCGTGCTCGGCGAAGACGTCATCGTGAAGGACGAGCTCTATGTGAACGGGGGGCAGGTGCTACCACACAAATCGATACAGCTGTCTGTGCCCGAGCCGCAGATTATTATGTAGATTAGTTGGTTTATGTTATTTAAGACTGTGGTGAGACATTGTTGGTAATTCGACCTTACCGGGTTTAAATTTTAGCGGGTAAATAACGGAATATTCCGTCACTGGTAGCTCTTTTTACTTAAGGCGCAAAGGCACGCCACCGTTTAAGTAAAAACATTTTTAACCCGTTTCTCCGTTGTTTTTTGTTGTAGATTAAAGTATACGAGCTCTGTTATCTGGTACTGATATTTTGAAAGGCACCATTTTGCCAAAATTTTGAATATTAATTTCGTTTTAAAGATATCAAGATGGACAGATTTACATACAAAGTTGTTTTCTTGCCATAAATTGTGCCTTTACTAAAATTTTCCATTTCAGCCAGATAGTAAAGTCGATTCCGAAAACTTTACTTTTTAGTGTAAGTGTTGCCAAGACCTAAAATTTTCCAAAGTAATATAACGCCTATTGTTGACACTAAAACATATTTTGAAATAAGCAAAATTCAGTTTTGACACCACTAAAACTAAAATTAAAGCCTATCAAATCAAATCAAAATATTTATTTTGTAAAATAATAATAATAATAATAATAAAAGCTTTTTATTTGTCTCAAAAAACACAATAAATTTTATACACAATAATTTTATACATGAAAAGAGACAAATCGGTCTAAGACTCGGCTTATGACAGTCTGTTATTTAAACAAAAAGCCGCCGATTTTCAGCCTTAGCCTTTAATTAACAAGAAACACACAAAAAAGAAAGATAATAAATAAACAAATTAAAACACACAGAATTTAGAAAACAAAAGTACCAAAATTATATAAAGTTAAACAAAGTTAAGACAGTTGACATTAAACAATTTATATTATTAGACACATTACTGAACCATAGGCCTACCACCAGCCAAGGACTGCAAAGAAAGCAGCCATCTGCGACATTTTAGATACATGAAGTACCTATACTTTCTACAAGTCAAAGTTAATCTTCACAATATATATCTTTAGAATAAAAAAATAATATAATAATATGTAGGGAAATACATACAAAAAATATTTAGGTTGGGCTACTAAAATGTAATTATACACCTGCATAAAATAGAGAAATCTAGGAATAAAAATATTATATATAAATGATGCAACAAACAAACAAGTTGATAAATAAATACGGGAAATACATCCAAAAAATATTAACTTTAGTCTATAACGAAAAACAACAGAGAAACGGGTTACCAAATTTTGAACCAAAACGGTGGCATGCCTATGCTCGTATTAAGCCGTATCTCAAAATGAGGCCATCAGAGCCTCTATTTTTTCAGAGAATATAAAATCACTTTTAAATAATCTTGTATACCTTGACCGTAAGCGATATAACGCGCCTTAGGTAGATGCAACTGAGCGGAGAGGGGGTTGAGCAGCTGTCATTTCGTTCGGAAACGTTCCCCACCACGCCTGTAGCCACCCAAGGCGCGGTACAGCGCGTTCGGTCAAGGTATAATAAAGACAGAAAGACGGGCCGCTGTGACGCTCATTATATTGAGATATGGCCTTATGTACATTAGTCACTGTTGCATCAATGCAGCTGGTAAGAAGAAATGTTGTCCGGATGGGGTATAAGAGTATTGGGGATATAATATATATTTTTTAACTCCACTTACTTACCTTACCATTTGTCAAAAATGCTGGCATCACGAAGTGAAAATTGAAAGCACAAATATTTGTTAACAGTATAGTATTAAACAGCTAAGGAAATTGTTTTTTTTTATATTAGTTGGTCTAAATTATTATTGTTGTTATAGTTTATTTAACATACGGATGCAAACATTCCAGCTCTTTAAGTTACGTAAGCGTATTTGAATTTTTAAAGAGGATTTTGATATAAGTAAGTTCCACTTGCATAGTGGCAACACTATGATGTCGTTTCCTAGATTTCATGGTTAAATTGCCCCGAAAACGTATGGAAAAGACAGAAACAAGAATGCAAAAATTCCGTATATAATTAATGTCGGTATGATTGAACAATAAGATTTTATAATTCATCACAAACTCCTGAAAAAAATGAATGATAGTAATGTACAATTTGTTTTAACTCGTACGTATATTTTGTATAGACAATTGGACATAATACAAAATATTAGATTATATTACAAGGGTTGTTGAAAAACCGACAGGTTAACAAACCCAAATTTCCTAAAAGCAGACTTGTACCCGAACTTCAGCAATAGGCTAGACTTTTTTTACTTTGGGACCGAATAATCGTCTATGAAAAACGGGCTTAGGAGTGTTTTACTTTAACGCCTCATCGGGCTTACATGTCGTGACAATATATATTTAATGATTATTAATCTGTTGCAATAAAATAATATTCTAGTTAATTTCATTTTTAATTAAATAATTAAATATTCTATGGAAGTGTATTCGTTACCGCTAGCGGTACTCTAGTAAGATTGGATGCGATACCGTCAATAGCGGCAACGTATACATTCAATAGGAGAGGATACGTTGCCGCTAACGGTAATTGAAAAAAATGAATTTTTGTATATACAATGATTTCTGTTAAAACTACGGAAGTCGCCTCGTTCCGGTCCGCTTTGCTCGGCTCTCTAATTTATTAACATGTTAACCTAACACGCTTCACTCGTCGCACTTATTTTTGTTTGATCTTTCCCTGAAAGGCCAAATTAAGTACTTGGGTTACTGATTAAAAATAAAAAAAGCTTCTGTCACAAATTGTAAATAGTTCGATACCCATTAAAGGTTATTTTGGAAGTTTCGAATCAAAGTTCCGATTCAAAGATACGTAATAGGCCCGCTGGTTACTAGCCCTAGCGCCGTTACTCGGTGCAATACCGATTTCATATTTGAAACAAACAACTCAACGAACATGTTCAAGTTTTTCACATGACCTCTCGCGACACCGCATCCGATCTCACTACTAGCGGCAACGTATACACTTCCTATTTTTAATTTAATTTTATTACGTTTGTTATAACCCGTACGATTAAACAAACAATCTGTAAATGGCGGCTGGTACTTAGAGTAGCGTCAGCAAAAGAAGTCAAGCAGCAGCCAAACAATATTTTAGGAAGTTGAAAGAGTGCTGCTAGCACATAACATTATCCCGAGAACATTTATTTATTTTACTTTATTCTGTAATTATTTTTCTGTATACAATAACGAATTTAAAACATCTCTCGGCGTTTCGCCTACAGGCAAAGACAGTGTGAATGCTAATCCAAACTAATTATTTTTTATACGTATGTCGAGACTGCGTGAATGCTAATCCAAACTGATTTTTTTGTTGTACGTAGTACCATGCTGTGTGAGTATAGACAGAGTGGCGATGTAAGCGAGATAGCATGAGACCGTCCACCATTTATAGATTGTTTCTTTATCCGCACGGGTTATATGTTATATTATAACAGTTTTAAAACTGTATATTCTTTTGTAAGAATTTAGTTTTTATTTGTCATGGAAAATAATAAAGGTATAAAGAATGGACAATATAAGATATTCTGAAATCATTCCTTACCTGCTTTAGTAACTTTATTTGTCATATGTACACCTATAACATAAAAATTTACTAGTGAAGAATATGATTTATTCGTGTACAATAATAATAATGGTAAAATACTGCCATCTTACACCAAAATTATTGTAAGTTAAATTATATTAAGGTTTGAATATGAATAAACTACTTTGACTGAAAAGCAAACAATTTTGTTTTAATGTCCGCCGGCGGAATTTCACCATAAGACTTTAAATTTTTCGCCGTAATTCGGACGTTGTGTTGAAATTAACAAGTGTCCGCCGAAATTATCAACGGTCATTTTGCAAAAGCGTGGCAAAATGCTGTACGGATATGTACTAATAAAGCCGGCGCGGCGTACAGTGGATTTGGTATATCGATGGCCTTAGTTCCGCCGTCCACGACACGTGACTAACTTAGAGAAAGAAGAAGAAATAGTATGCGTTCGATACTTCAGATATTGAATCATGTAAAAGTTTTTTTGTTTCGTTGTAGTTAAATGTCCACCGATGCAATCGCCTTGTAGAAGTTACCTATTCTTCCACCGTTTTAATAGGAAGTGACTAAAGGGCCGCTAGCGGTCCTTTGAATTTTAAAATTATTGAACCGTAAGTCATTTAGCTGTTGGAATATCTTCCTCAGCACGAAATAATAAAGTTCAATTTGCAATGTAGAATTCGGAAAGGAAAGCGGTCCTTTAATTTTATAAATTACCGTGAAACCGGTCATCTTTGCCCACATTTTAGCGTTATGTTAAGATATTTGGAAAAGTATACGCTGTTACGTAAAACAAACAAAACTATTAGGTACTACAATAAAATACCACACTAAATCATAAAATATAGTGCCCCTGCACTCAATAGCATCCCAAAAAATTGCGGGTAAAGAGCCGGGCAAAATTACCTACAAAACCGTCCAACATTGCTCAGCCTTGATTTCTGCAAGAATATTAACCCTGAGGCTTTGGTAATAAGATATGTTTTAGTAATTTATCAAAAGTAGCCAATCATGATGACGCTATATCCGAATCATTTGTTTTTTATATGTAATTGGGGTGGATAATGTTGTACTCCACACCAACTGTATTTTCATATACAATTAATCAGTGGGTTAGGGTTGGCACTTTTTTGCTACGTAAATAAAAATATATTCAAAAAATATTTTATGCTTCCCGGTAAAAAAACATGTTCATTAGGAAAGTTTTTAAGAACCACTTATCACTCAACTCGTAATAATTCAGTAAAACTAATTATTTATTGACAAAAATATGGTAGGTAAAAGAATGTTTGGATGTACCAGATATCAAGTACTGCTTATATATGTACATGTAATACAATTTATAACAGCTCTTATTCTTATATTGTTAATCTCTATACATATAAGATACAATGTCTGTCTGTTCGTTTGCTTATAACTTGAGAACCACTCAATGGATTTTGATGCAGTTTTCACTGAAAGATAAATCATTTCTTCGGGAAGGTTTAGGGCTATGTATCATCATGCTATGACAAAAGGGAGCAGCGCAATAAGAATTTTAGTGAGACATGTGGAAGGTTCGCCGCCCTAGCGTTGTCGATCGTCGCGGGTTCAAACCCCGACTGGTAAATTTGTTTTCACTTTTTATTTTTTATTCTCATATTTTATTTTCAGAAAAAATATTTCCTTTTGTAAAAGCTGAAATTATATTTCTTGACTGAGCAAAGACCAATAACTAAAATATTTTTATTTTCAAGTCCTTAGAAAACGCCATCTCTTGAAGCTATCCTGGATAGAGATGGGCGGTGGATAAAAACTCAAATGATAAAAACTCAGTTTTTATCATTTTTTTGGATAAATACTCGAATTTTTCCGTTTCTATCGGATAAAAATTCAAAATGTAGGATAAATACTTTTTCTATGGAAATTTGAAAAAACTGCAATCGCCATTGTAATAATATTCTTTAGGCATGCACAAGGAAGAGCATAAGCTACATTATGCTCATGATTTGGTCATAAAATCTGACTCAAGACATTGAAAATATAGATCTAATCGTAAAAGTGGGAGAACTATCGACGTTACGACATAATATCCGCAGAATTTTTAAAATAACTTATCTAGCTAAGTACTTTGAATGGACAGTTTCTCAGGCGTTGAGCGAATTTCGACCTTATTAACATTCATATTTTTTTGTTAAATTCAGTTTGGATTTTTTGTGAAAATTTTGATTAAGTAGGCACCTATATTTACCATCACCGATAAAATAAAAACGCCGAAAAAATCTCATATGGATTCAAACCCACTGGTCACTAAAATCTACTCCTCTTATCTTTCTCATTGCGCTAACGATTCGATATCTGAGTGACAAATCAATTTGAGCGAGATTGTGAGTCTAGTTATTTATGAGAGGTCAATGGGATAATATCATGATATGGGCATAATAAAAACAGAATAGTAGAACAACTCCCACGCCGTACGAGGCTTTAATGCCTACTATATGTTGCAGGGTTATCAATTTATTTTGCGGCGATGCGACGAACGGTGCGCGGCGCGGCGTAATGGCGGCGTACTGCGGAGCGCTGCCGACCTCTTTGCTGCCGACCTCTTTGCTGCCGACCTCTTTGCTGCCGACCCTAGTCACATCGCCAGAAACCGCCTGAGATATTGTCGTTGTGTGCGTGGAGGCTCGCAACATATAAGCCGCGCGGGCGACATCTCTGTGAAGATAGTTTACCTATTTTATTTTTACCATGGCGCTGTGCGAGGCTTAATTAAATGTCTACAGATCATTCACTTATGAAGTCCCCTGGCTTAGGAAATGGTAGCACTGCATATTATGTTGCCTATTGCTCACGTAGCATACATACTACTACACATTCATAATATTTACTTAACTGCGTTTTTTTATATATTAATTGGACTACTATTTAATGAAAATAAAATGTACAGAATGAAAAAACAAAAATTATCAATTATTTATTGATTTGTATTTTGCAGACAATACGTATAAGCTAATGGTATAAATATCTATACATGTATCTCTGTACCAAAACGGTATTTTTTATTTCTTGTTCTAGCTCGACGACGCACACTGGTTCCAAATCACGAAATCGTGGACTTAGGGGTAATTCAATTTGAAGGTCAAGGAATCGAACTGATTTTTTTTTTGATGGACTTTTGAAGCTATTACAAACACCTTTTATAAATGTAGTTTTTCCGAAATAAGCATTGCTTTCAGAGAAAAAAAAATTGAATTATTTTTTGTATGGAGAAAATTACGTTTTTGTCAATTACTTTCGTGCTTCATGTTTATTTAAAATGAAACTTACTACAGGTCATTGATGAAGTCACGGCCAACATTTTCTTTCCTTACACTTATCTGCGAAAATCTGCGCTTTGGAACCTGCAGGCACTTGAAAATTTTTACTGAAAAGGTCAAGGAAGCGAACTAATTTTTTATTTTTGGTAGACTACTGACACTATTACAAACACCTTTTACTGAAGTAGTTTTTGTGAAATATGCATTACTTTCAGAGAAAAAAAATATTGAATTATTTTTGTATAGAGAAAATTATGTTTTTGTCAATTACTTGCGTGCTTCATGTTTATTCAAAATGAAACTTACTACAGGTCATTGAGGAAGTCACGGCCAACATTTTCTTTCCTTACACTTATCTGCGAAAATCTGCGCTTTGGAAGCTGCAGGCACTTATGGCCATATTTGAAAAAAAAAAAGTATTTTTATTATTTTTTTTCGTCATCAGTATCGTGTATATACCAGAAGGCAAAGGACAAATCTGGTGGAACAAAGAATTGAAAAAAATGAGAAAAAAGACTCGGAGAGCTATGAGATCAGCCTTGAAAAAGGATGACGACCGTAGCTGGGATGAGTACAGACAGCTTCGGAACGAATATAGCAAGGCTCGTACGAAAGAAAGCAGGAAAAGCTGGAGACTTTACTGTAAAGAAATCAACAACTACTCTGAAGCAGCACGTCTTGTGAAACTGCTTGCTAGTGACAAGATGTGTTAACTTGGAAGCATAAAGATAGGGAGCAAGTGGTAACAGAGCCTCGTAAAGTTTTGGAAACAATGCTGTTGCAGCGATAATATGACGGCAATGCTTTGTATCTCCATAGGTTTTGTAGCGGGAAAAGAAAAGGACTATTAAGAAGATTAGAGATCTGACCTTAGGAAGAGCTGCTTGCACCACAAACCACGCCTTGCCTGGATCCCCAAGTATCTGGTGTTTTCCGCTATGGGCTTCTTTGTCTTCTTGCCTTTTTGCGCTCTTCTCGGCTGTTCTTCTTAATGTCGGATAACGGAACGGATAAGGATGAGGCGCACAGGGTGTGCGATCTCAAGATGGCGGCGCGGTTAGGTCAAGGCAAAGACCTGGACGGATGATAATGAGCGCAGACCTCCGGCGTCGAAGGCGTCTGACTGAACACTGAACAATGGTGTCCAAAATATTAGGCGGGTAGAAATGCAGCGAGCGGAAGGGGCAGTTAGGAAAGTAATTTTACTCCTACCCCACAATATGAGAGCCACAAGATGTGGCGCGAACATTTACCCCCGGCGTTAAAACCATCGGTTTTAAAATTAATAATAGAGAAGAAAAAATATATGATAAGAGAGAGAATAACGAAATTTTGAAGCGGGGGCAAAGAAAGGAGTTATTGTGATGGTAGAGGGCAAAGACGCACGACAGGTCGTTTATAGATGCCTGTCGTGGTTTTGACAGAAGCTACCCTGATGACATTGTCTTTACCAGGGTATACAGCAACAATGACACCGAGGGGCCATTGAAGCGGTGGAGTATTGTCGGTTACTACAACGACAACAGATCCCATTTTAATTGGGTTGGAAGGTGTATTCCATTTCCCTCTAGACTGGAGAAGGTGGAGATAATCATTCTTCCATCGCCTCGCGAACGATTGTACCATTTGATCGAGTAACGCGTAGCGACGTAACAAATTAACTGGCTCATCAGCCACATTATAAGCGGGTAATTCTTTTAAAGGAGTTGACATTAGAAAATGTGCAGGGGTTAGCGCGCTAAGTTCAGATGGATCCTCACTCAGCAACGTAAGCGGACGAGAATTTATGACACATTCTATTTGCTTAACTACAGTTAATAATTCTTCGTAGGTCAACAGTTGAGTACCCACTACTCTGTGCAAATGCGTCTTAAATCCTTTGACGTATATCACAGACGTATATCTCATAGTGTACCCCAAAATGTGGGCTCCGTGGAATATTGAATTTCCATTGTATTCTACGATCGGCAAGTTCATTCGCGAAAGACGTTTTAAATTCTTCTGAATTTGTTAAATTGTAAATTTCTGAGAGGGCATTTCTCGCGCCTACAAAGTTCGTAGCATTATCCGAATAAACGAAAGAAACTGCTCCCCGTCTAGATAAAAAACGTTTGAACGCGGAAAGAAAAGTGTTTGTGCTAAGATCAGTAGCCAATTCAACGTGAACTGCACGCGTCACCAGACATACAAATATGCAGAGATAAGATTTGACGGGACGGACTCCACGTTTGCGATACGGAGTGATATTGATAGGACCACAGTAATCGACGGCAGAATGGACAAAAGCTTTAGCCTCATTAACGCGGCAGGCAGGTAAATCTGCCATGAAAGGCAAAATTTGTCTCGGCTTAGCCTTAAAGCAATAATTGCAGCATTACGCCGCGAACGATACTGCGGCAGGATAGAATCTAAAACTTTTGGCGAAGTATTGACATTAAAGCCACTGGTCCAGTATGACAATTTTTGCGATGATAATGAGAAATAATCAACTCGACAATATGGTCTTTACGAGGTAACAACACAGGGTGTTGTTGATCGAACGTCATGTCTGTATTGCGAAGTCGACCACCAACGAACGCGTAATAATCCATTTTTATCTAAAAATGGTGATAGTCGATTTAAAGCGGGAGAAGTAAGTTTATTCGATTTTAATCTTTTTATTTCATCGGAGAAATGAAATGCTTGAAGAGCTTTAATCAATGCAATTTGTGCGAAATCAAGATCGGTCGCGTTAAAAATATTAGAACGCGGTAAAAGGCGTAAAAATCGGTATATGAAAATGACTGTGTGTAAGAGCACAAGCCATGACGAAATTCTTTCTGAAAGAGAAAGAAGAGGATGCGGTTCTTCATCATTGAAAACGGGAAGAGAAATGGTTTTTGACTCCGGCAAGTTCTCTTCAATAGAAGTCGATTCTATTGTTTTGATCGGCCACTCTTTATCGTCAAGATGAAGCCAAGCGGGAACAGAGAACCAAAGCGGGTGAGTCATCAACTGCGTGGGAGTGAGACCACGGGAAAGACAGTCGCTCGGGTTTTGAGAACCAGCTGTATGGTAAAAACATTCAGCGGGAATAGCGGATATTATTTTTGTTATACGCGTCGCGACAAAGGCTTTAAACCTGTGCGGTGAGGAATGGATCCAGTGTAAGGTTACCATAGAATCGGTAAAACAGTAAATCCGTTCAATATCGTGACGTAGTTTATAAGCGTCAACAACACGACGTGTTAACTTCGACACGAGTAACGCGGCGCACAGCTCGAGGCGAGCCACAGAAACAGTCTTTTGACTTCGCGCAAACCAGCCGAATATTATAGTGCAAATAACACAGCCGTATCCGCGTTCACTTGCGTCCGCAAATGCTATAATCGAAATTTTCGAATTTTGTAAAACGTTTAAGTGGCGTTTAATACGCAAGTCCTGCAAAACAGGTAGCTCATTTAAATAATTTTGCCAAATTTGTACAATATTAGAGGGTAGTGTTTCATCCCAGTCTAACTTTAAAATACAGATTTTCTGCAATAGAATTTTTGCGTACAAAATGACAGGAGCGGTGAAGCCGAGGACGTCGTACTGACGTGCTATCACGGACAATACATTGCGTTTAGTACAGGGGCGGTTATCTATCGATACGGTAAAAGAAAACTCATCAGAATCAGGCGACCACTGTAAGCCAAGAACCTTAAGAGTTTGAGACTCTTCTTCAAAATTCTTACTAGAATTTAAGCGGTGAGTGTCAGGCAGTGTATCGAGTAATTGTTGACAATTACTAGACCACTTGACGAGCTCAAACCCACCGGCGTTAAACAATCCTAGCAACTCATCTCTGAGTTGTAAGGAGCCTTGCACGGTGGGTACGCTGTAGCAGATGTCGTCCATGTAACAATTCCGCGCGGCTACAGTAGCGGCGAGCGGGTACGATGAACTCTCATCGTCACACAGTTTCCTCACTACTCGCATCGCAAGGAAAGGACTACTGCGTAGCCCGAAGCAGACGCGATTGAACTGATAAGCGATAAGCGGTGAAGAAGAGTCAAAGCGGTATACAATTTTTTGATATTTGCGGTCATCTTCGTTAACCAAAACTTGCAGGTACATTTGTTTGATATCCGAGGTAAACGCGATCTCATACAAGCGGAAGTCGAGTAAAATTAAGAACAAATCATTTTGCAAATTTGCACCTGTGTGCAGCGTGTCATTTAATGAGACGCGTGTACCATTAGCGGAATCAGTCTTGGTACTGGTATTCAGACAAATACGCACCTTTGTCGTTACTTTATCCACACGCACTACGGGGTGATGCGGAATATAATAACCGAGAGATTGGTCATTATTATGAAGCGGGGATACGTAACCTTTAATTAGGTATTCGTTCATTATATTATTATATTCGGAACGTAAATCTGCGTTAGAAACAAACCTACGCTCAAGAGACATGAAACACTTTTTAGCGTGATGGTACGAATTTCCTAATATATTAGGGTTCCGCGCAAACGGCAAAGAAACCGAATAGCGACCAGCGGGGTCACGTGTCACATTGTTGATAAACAAGTTTTCACATTCAGTATTTGCGGGACTAGAAGCAGATTCACATTGCACCTCTTCTAATTGCCAAAATTTTTGTATAATAATATCTATTGGCGGTTCAATCTCCGTAAAAGAGCATAAGGAAATCGAAGATGCGGTATTTTGGTAAACAGGCGTATTACCAATTAGGGTAAAACCGAAGATGGTCTGAAATCCCGTCGGCGTACCTGGGGGACCAGATATGCGGCCTGATAACAAGATATCAGCGAATAAGGGTGCACCAATGAGAATATCAATCTCACCCGGTAAGTAAAAGTTTTCATCAGCGAGCGTGATACCTTTCAAATACGAAAGCGTAGACAAATCCACCTGCTCCGATGGTAAGTTGTCGGTAATGCGGTCGATAACATAAGTGTCAAGCGAAATTGACACAGAATCGTCAAATCGTGAGGACAATTGAATTTTTGCCACACCCTTAATTGGGTTTGATGAAGAGCCGATGCCCTTAACAAAAGCGCGGGGAATTTTCTCATATTTTAAGTTAAGCTTTTCACAACAGGAAACTGTCGTAAAACTGGATTGTGAAGCGGGGTCACAGAGCATACGAAGACGGACAGACACACCGTTTGAGTCTTTCGCGATCACTTGAATTGTACCTAAAAGGCACGTTTCATTGCGCTGCGAATTTGGCTGCAAGTTGCATAACGAAATATTATTGCTCGTGTTTGCTGCGGGCTGAGTATTTGCCGATAAGGCAGGATCCACTACCCTCGAGGGATGCGTATGTGTGCGTGGAGACGCGTTAATATTTTGACCGAGCGCGGTGCGAGTATTCATCACATTTTGTTTTCGACACAACATCGAATGGTGTTTACAATTACAATGGCGGCAATTGTAAGACGATTTACAAGAGGAATTGCTATGCGTAATGCTTAAACAATTAGTGCAACCGTTATTAGTTTTGATGAACTGAAATCTTTCCTCGATTCCTAGTTTCAGAAATTCGGGACACTTGTATAAATTATAGTGTTCAAATTGTTTACACAGCGGACAACAATTATTGTTCGAAGCGGAGACAAAAGCATGAGTTGACTTGCTATTATACCCAGTTTTGTTTTTATAATTATTCGCGGAGCGGTTCGGAGTGGGAGCGGCAGTTGTAGGTTCCGTGCGGTTCAGTATCTTGGTTTGTTCCCGTATAAATGATATTAATTCCTCATAGTTGGGTAAATCGGAATCTCGTTTAAACATCTCAAATGAACGACTGGTTTCAACATCAAGTTTTTTAAGAGCCAAATACAAAAGGATAAAATCCGAAAGATCTGTAATATTCAGCGATTTTAAACACGAAACAGCGGAGCAGAACTTGTCTAAAAACAAGTCCAAGTTTTTTGAACTAGCGGTGGTTATAGGGCGAAATTCAAACATTTGATCCAAATAAGTTGTAGCTAAACTACGCGAATCTTGAAATGTAGAAACAAGCGTTTTCCAGATTATGTCGTAGTTAGTTGCATTCGGTGTGATACCAGAACAAATCGAAAGTGCCCGGCCCGAAAGTTTACCCATCAGGTATTGCACTCGTTCGTTATCGGTTAAGTCCGGATTATCGTGAATCGTGTTTTTATATGTTTCATAAAATGTTGGCCACATAGTAGCTTCTCCAGAAAAACCGACAAGTTCCAACTTTGGAAGCTTGATAGTAGGTTTTTTGGAACATTCCATGTCACGCGGAGCATTAACTTTAGAATCAACCGATTTCGAAGTAGATGATAACTTCCTATTGATGTATTTACAATGGGAGTAAAGATCCTCAAATGCTGACCAACTTTTATAATTAGGTTCAAATTCAGGATTTATCAATATTTCCGTGTCATTGATTTCTTAAATGATGTCATGAAACTAAGAGCGTATAATATCCAATGTTTCGACATTAGCCATAAACAATTCTGCCGAAGAAACATCTTTTAAAGCGGTTGTAGAATAGTCATAAACTCTCTGAAGTCGGTTAAACAATTCTTGACTTTTATTTTTAAGCTTCTTTAAACTATACGACATTTTTAATTTTGCAGCTTCTACAGAACTTGTCATAGTATAGTACAAAGTTAGGCAAGTATCAGAACTATCGAAAGTGTAATACTGACTACAACACAGAATATGCTAATGAGAAAGATAACGCGATCGGCCTGCGAACCTATCTACGAATAGTGATGATAATAAAGAAATAGCGGGTAGGGCAGATATTTACCTTGAAATGATCAAATGGCACAGTCGCAGCGGATAAATTTACAAAAAGCGTATTTCGCTGTAGATAATCTACAACCTCCAGTATTTAGGAAATGGAATTCCTAATATTCTCACGTATGCGGAGTTTTGTAATGCATAAACAATGCAGATAAAGCGGAAATGCGGGGTAATATTGCGAAATAGGAGCGGAATTAGTTTAGTGTTAAAACACAAAACGTGAAAATGGCGGTTGAAATGATTTTATATCGACGGGCCAACAAATGTGGTCCGTGATTGCGGTTCAAAAAGAAACCAAAAAATGGCCTTAGATAACGTCTCGAAAGCCAAAAAAAATGATCCTAGATCACGGCTCGAGGGGCCAAAAAATGTTGCAGCGATAATATGACGGCAATGCTTTGTATCTCCATAGGTTTTGTAGCGGGAAAAGAAAAGGACTATTAAGAAGATTAGAGATCTGACCTTGGGAAGAGCTGCTTGCGCCACAAACCACGCCTTGCCCGGATCACCAAGTATCTGGTGTTTTCCGCTATGGGCTTCTTTGTCTTCTTGCCTTTTTGCGCTCTTCTCGGCTGTTCTTCTTAATGTTGGATAACGGTACGGATAAGGATGAGGCGCACAGCGTGTGCGATCTCAAGATGGCGGCGCGGTTAGGTCAAGGCAAAGACCTGGACGGATGATAATGAGCGCAGACCTCCGGCGTCGAATGCGTCTGACTGAACACTGAACAATGGTGTCCAAAATATTAGGCGGGTAGAAATGCAGCGAGCGGAAGGGGCAGTTAGGAAAGTAATTTTACTCCTACCCCACAATATGAGAGCCACAAGATGTGGCGCGAACAAATGCTCAAAACTCATTTTCCAGGCTGCGAAGAAACCACACAAAAAGAAAAAGAACAGATAACAAACCCGGCATGGATGAACTGCTCGGACATTATTAAACTAGAAGAAGTAGAATGGGCAATCAAATCTTTTGTTCCTTATAAGTCTGCAGGGCCAGATGGTATTTTTCCAGCTCTACTACAACATGCATGCAGATTCATAGGTAAAGGTGTGATTAAACTGTACCAAAGTAGCATTGCACTAGGACATATACCTCATAACTGGAGGAAAGTCAAAGCAATATTTTTGCCAAAACCCGGTAAAAAGACATATCAAGAAGCCAAGGCGTACAGGAGCATAAGCTTATCTTCATTCATCTTGAAAACACAAGAGAAAATAATAGATAAACACATCAGGAACAAAATAAAAGTAAGTGGTTATCCGCTGCATGCTAATCAACATGCATACATGGAGGGGAAGTCCACGGAGACTGCACTTCATAGTCTTGCTATTAAGATTGAGCGTGCCATTGATAAGAAAGAATATGCTCTCGCGTGTTTCTTCGATGTAGAGGGAGCATTTGATAGGGCAACATTTGGAGCAATAGAGGAATCACTCAAAAATAGTAAGATGGGTGTTAACAATGTTAGAAAACAGAGTTATATATACGCATTTAGCAGGGGAAACCTACACTATAAAAGCAAAAAGAGGGTTTCCTCAGGGAGGGTGCCTATCTCCTCTAATGTGGTGCCTCCTGATAGATTAAATAATAACCATCGTTAACAGAATGCACATCTACCTACAAGTATACTCGGATGATGGAGTTATAGTGATAGTAGGTAAAGACTTAATGAGATCTAGGATGATAACCGCAATAAGAAAAGTATTGGACTGGTCTGAAGACAAAAGACTTGATCTTAATCCCAGCAAAACAAAACTAGTTCTCTTTACAAGTAAGAGAAAGCCCAAGGAACTACAACCTATCAAGTTAAAAGGCATAGTTCTGGAAGAAGTTAAAGAATTAAAGTACCTTGGTGTGACTTTTGACAGCAAATTGAGATTTGATACTCATGTTAAAACTCAATGTAGTAAGGTAATTAGAACTCTTTTCAATGCAATAGGCAGTAAATGGGGTCTGACGCCTAGCATTATGCATTGGATATACAAGGCCATCATTTTACCGCGACTGCTATACGAAGTAATTGTATGGTGGCCAAGAACAGACATACAATCCACGAGAAAAGAATTAGACAAAGTGCAAAGACTAGCATGTCTCATGATCACTGGAACCCTGAAAACAACTCCAACTAGGGCTCTTGAAGTGATAATAGGTCTAAACCCTTTGCATATAGAGGTAAAAAAAGAGCTACCGAGCAATGGTACAGAATGGTAATAAACAAAGAGTGGAAAGGCAACTTTATGGATAAAGGACATGCCTCCATAGCAAACACATCAGGCGGTCATTTGGAAATGCTTTTAGCCAATAACGATCTGACTAAGAAAGAAATATTATTCGATAAAAAATATCGTATACATATAGGAACTAGAGAAGACTGGAAGCTAGTGACAGACCGACCGAGCATTAATTGCTACACGGACGGCTCAAGGAAAGGTAACACAGGACTGGCAGGAGCCGGTGTCTATATATCTGATGAAGAAGAAAGAAGCGCATCCTACTCACTTGGTACCTTAGCTACCGTATTTCAGGCAGAAACATACGCCATTATGGCATGCGCCAGCATGGTACTATTAAGGTCGGACATAAACGAGAAAACGGTCATTATTTACTCGGACAGCCAAGCAGCACTTTTTGCGTTGAAAAATCTAGTAAATAAATCGGCTCTGGTAATGGTGAAAAAACTGAAACAATAGTGGCCTGGGTCATGGGCATTGAAGGTAATGAAAAAGCAGATGAATTAGCTAGAGAAGGGGCAGAGGACAGGTTCATTGGACCAGAACCTAGGCTGCCAATTCCCGCAAACGTCACTAACAAGGTAATAAGCCGTCTGGCTTCAGAAGAATCAGCAGATGAATGGAGGAACATCGAGGGCTGTCGACAGTCGAAGATGTTTCTCTCGGCTACTGTCTACAAAAAAGTAAGGTATAGCCTTAACCTAAGCAGAGTCAACCTGGGTATGTTGGTAGGTATTCTAACTGGCCATTCCAGGCTAAATAGGCATCTGTCAATAATGAAGGTACAAGACGACCCCTCCTGCCCACACTGCGGCGAGGAAGAAACTAGCAAACACTACTTAGGAGAATGCTTTATATATTCTAGCTTGAGATGGGAGATACTTGGTGATGACCACATCAAGGGAGAAGATTTTAAGCATCTTATGTATTCAGATATACTTAGGTTCATGAAAAGCAGCGGGAGATTTGAGGAGAGAATGCCCCTGGGACATTAGGATACCATAGCTCCAAACAATGGGAATTGGATGGAATAGCTCAAAGTGGAGAGCCGACCATCCACCTGAGCCCAGCAGGCGTCCCACCTCAACATCATCATCATCATCATCATCATCATCATCATCATCATCATCATCATCATCATCATCATCATCATCATCATCATCATCATCATCATCATCGTGTATATAACCTACCCTGTGACGGAATCGACTGACCAAATCAACATCCTGTGTAATATGACAGATAATATTTCATGTATTATTTTTACTTGAATTCCAAAATAAAAGGCAAATTTTAATTACCACGAAACGTCTCAAAAACAGTTACGTTCTTAGTCGATTATTTTTTAATTTTAGTGTTGTAACCAATTAATCGCTAAATATCACCGAATTAATTAGATTCCACTTTAAAATATTTATGAGATAAATATAAGCTGACTTTCGTTTACAAGGTCAAATTCATACTGGAGACTCGGTTAGTGGTCAGGACGAAGGTGAAGAAGGTTTCTGTGAAATACTCAAACTAAAGACTTCTTATTCTAATAGAGTCGAGGTTGTTCTTGAAGATATAAAAATAAATTTAATAGAAAAATTTCTTGTTAATTAGGTAGTTAAATAGGTAGTGGTATTTATTAAATTGTGACTATGAATTTGACTATTAAATATGATAATGAATTTGATAAATCTAGAAATTAAGTTTTAAAATATTGTTACGCCCTAACAGGGTATTACATGAAACCGTATTACTTTTCCACCTGTACTTTACACTGTAATATGCAATACACAATCTGAATCTGAATCTGAATCTGAACAAGTATAGAGGCCCAAATTTTTTTTTTCGTGCATCGCAAATGTTATTGGTCCTGACCACTTAACGAGTCTCCTGTATGAATTTGGCTAAACGAGTATAAACGAAAGTCACCTTATATTAATAAAATAATTGTAATTACAATTCGCCCATTTAAAAAAAAAACAATTTGCTATTTTTGTCTGCTTTTTGGAATAAATAGATCACTATTCGCATCACTCCGAGTGAAACACACTCGTTTTGAAACGGAACCCAATTCAAACGAATGCAAAGCAAAGCAGCCAAAGGCTGAGATTATGGCTGAGATTCAGCCTGAGATTCAGAGTGCATTTTGAGTTCGAACTCAATATTACAAACGTCACTCTAGTATGAGATCATGTCACTTTATGACATTTGTAAGATTGAGTTCCTCTTGAGTTCGGACTCAAAATGCACTCTGAATCTCAGCCTCAGCCTCAGAGTGCATTCTGAGTCCAAACTCAAAAGGAACTCAATCTTACAAACGTCACTCTAGTATGAGGTCACGTCGCTTATCGACTTAGTAAGTGGAGTCAGGAAAATAGGTTGTATTTTAACATCACCAAGTGCTCAGTACTGACATTTAGTCGCGCGCGCACCCCGCACCACCATCAGTACCATTTGTACCACCGCCAATCTAACTTTTAAAGAACATGTCGATGTATGTAAGAAAGCATTTCGCAATTTAGGTTTTATCCTGAGGCAATCGAACAGCTTCAACAATATATCCGCACTACGTGCCCTATATGAAGCCCTAGTAAAAAGTCATCTGGAAAGCAGTTATTTGATTTGGTCTCCACATGAAGCGAAGTAGATAATAATGTTAGAGCGCATTCAGAATAAATTCATGCGATTTTTATATAAAAAAATATACGGTGTTAATCCTGGATTTCCACTATTATATCCGACTTTGTTTGTTCTTGGCATGGTAGGATATTTCAAATTAGAAGTGAGGAGGGAAGCCTCCACTGCCACGTACTTGTTTAAAGTGCTACGTGGAAAAGTGCACAACCCGAGCCTCCTTCGGGAGTTGCAGCTGTGCGTGCCCGACGAGTACGTGTTGCGGAGGCGGCGCGGCGGCCACCGTTGCTGAAGGTGCCGCGCGCGCGCACCAACCTGCTGCAACAAGCTCAATACTCAATACTCAATAATTTTATTTGCGTTCCACAAAATGTTTCTTAATGCAACACATTCACATCATACAAGTTGTGGACCCTGTTGGGCACAGCAAATTAGGAGAGAGGAAGACAAAATTATCGATAAAATATCTATATTTATATACCTATATAGATGTACACATGCACACACTCAACCAATGACATTATTATGTAATAATTTATTGTTATAGATTCTATTTTAAATTATCATTTAAGTATTCCCTAACACTATAATAACATTTATTTATTAATATTTTTTTCAGTAAATGAATAAAAGTTTTATTATTCGACTCTTCTTTTAAGGTCTTTGGTAGTTTATTGTATATTTTTATTGACATTGCATAAGGACTAGATGAATGCAAAGAAAGATTAGATTTTGGCAACATAAGTAAATTTTTATGACGCCAAGAGTATGTTGAAGTTGAAGGTTTTTCTTTTCGGGTCACAAATAATTCGGAATCGTATCTGACAAATTTACAAATTTCTAATATATAAATGCACGGAAGGGTAAGGATTTTGTATGGTTTGCAGCTGTCTATTTGTTTTATATTTACTAATATTCGGATAAGTTTTTTTTGTAGTATAAGTAGTGATGGTGATTCTGTACTATTTCCCCACAAAATTATGCCATAGCTGAGCCATGCATAAGCATATGCGTAGTACGTAATTAGAGCGGTTTTGAAATCTGTAGATTTCTTGATTTCTTTTAATGCGTACGTAAATTTTGATATTTTTTTTGTTAGTTTAGTGACATGGCTTTTCCAGTTTATATGCGTATCTAATTCCATTCCAAGTAGGGTAAATTCGTTGACGATGTTAATTTCAATATTATTATATTTAAATGTTATGTTCAAAGGAGGTTTTTGTCGCGGGCGGTAAATCATTAATTTTGTTTTTAAAAAGTTTATTTGTAAGTTATGGTCATTCATCCAATCTGTAATTGAGTCAAATAGATAAGTTAATTTTTCCGTTAGGTTTAAATCATTCTGGCATTTTGTAAGTATAGATATATCATCGGCAAACAGTACACAGGTGTCATTTATTATTTTAGGGAGATCGTTTATATAATATATTAAAAAGAGTAGGCATCCAACTACACTGCCTTGAGGAATGGAAGCGTTTATTGTTTTATATTGAGATCTAATTTTTTGAATTTCATTTGTTTTTGTGTCATAATACTCTATTTCAACCAGTTGCTGTCTATCTTTTAAATAGGTCTGAAACCATTTATGGGTTAATCCACGTATTCCTATGTCATATAATTTATTTAATAATATGTTGTGTTGTACCTTATCGTAGGCTTTTGACATATCTAGCAATATTCCTACAGGGTATTCTCGGTTGTTGCTAGTATTGAGGATTTGTTGGACATATTTATAAACTGCTGTTATAGTGGAATGTTTCTTTCTAAAACCATTTTGGCACTTATCAAAGATATTATACTTTTCACAAAATGAATATACTCTATTGCACATAGCCTTTTCGAAAACTTTTGAAAAGGTAGGTAACAAAGCGATAGGGCGATATTTGTTAACGTCTGTTTTTTTATCTTTTTTATGTATGGGTTTGATTATTGTATCTGGGAATTTACCTTCTGCAAAGGATTGGTTAATAAGTTTAGTTAAAGGTAATACAAGTTCATTTGAGCACGCTTTAATTAAGGTCGGTGGAAGGTCATCGGCTCCACAACTGATTTTATTTTTTAAATTGTTAATAATTTTGTTTATTTCTGTGTAGGTTACTGGGGTAAGGAACATAGTGTTTTGGGTAGGTTGGAGGACGGGTCGGCCGCGGGGACTACTTCCGTCAGGAAGCTGTGTTTTCTCTTCTCCAATTGATGCAAAGTGGGTGTTGAAAATATTTACTATGTTAAATGGATCTGTGACAAAAATATTGTTTTCAATTAGTTTTAGGTTAACTTTATCCTTTTTTATATTTTTATTTGTGCGTTCATTTATTATCTTCCAAACCGTTTTCATTTTATTTTTTGCTTTTTTAAATCTATTTATGTAATTAAGTTTCTTTGATAGTGAAATTAGGGTTTTTAGCGTTTTTTCATATTGAATGTAGTGGTTTTTAAGTATTTGGTTATTTGAATTATTCGTAAGTGCTTTTTATGCCGGCAAGAGTTTCTTATACCAGTAGTAAGCCAATGTGTTTTAAACTTAACTTCTAACTTAATTTTTTGTTTAGGGATGCTTTGGTCTAGGATATTTTTTAATTTTTTATCAAAATCAATATAGTTTTTGTTTACATCTTGGTGAGATTTTATTTATTTTATTTTATATTCAGCCAGTTTACTTGTTTTAGGTTTCGTTTAAATTTTTCTATATTTTTACTATTATATAAGGTGGAATCGAAATACCTGCCACGGATGAAATAGGAGATACTATTATGTTTATAGATTACATTAGTGAAGAAATTTCGTACCCCGGAATAGTTAAATAAATTTGAGAAGGTAAAATAATTAAATAAACATTTTCTTCATTCTGCATAACGTGGTTCACAAATTACGCTTGACGAGTCGTTTAGTCAATGATAACAATTGCTATCTCTTTCTAACCGTTCAATGAATGAAATTCATTTAATTGTATGAAACCGTTAGGTAGTAGTCGCAAAACTTCAATGAAGTTGTCAAAGGACGCCGCTCTATCCGAGCGAGCCGCTCGTCAAATAGTCAAAGGGCAGACCGCCTGCCGCCACCCCGTCCCCCACTACCCCTTTCGTCGCACGCGCTTGTTTTTGTTTGTTGTTGTGCCCCCACCCCAGTTCGCTGTTTTCGCTGGTCGCAGAGGTGCGTATCTCGCGCGCATTCTTTAAAAATGCCTCCTAGACCACGATATTCAAATCAAGAATATCTTGAGATGGTATCGTGCTACCGCGAGTGTAACAACGTAACCGCGCATGCAGTAAACCTATACGAGCAGAGATTTGGTGTACGAGTGAGCCATCATACCATTCTGGACGCCGTATACAGATTTCGAGAGCATGGTCGCTTTGACCCGCCTCCGGTTGACGCAGGCAGGCCTCGATACTCAGCCGAATTTGAAGAGGAAGTGTTAGACTTTTTCCGGCGTCACCCTCTTGCTAGCACCAGGGACGCTGCTAGAGTGTTTGATGTAAGCCATTTCTACGTGCGGCAACT
This sequence comes from Ypsolopha scabrella, assembly GCA_910592155.1. NCBI lineage: Eukaryota > Metazoa > Arthropoda > Insecta > Lepidoptera > Ypsolophidae > Ypsolopha > Ypsolopha scabrella. The sequence continues at coordinate 13,781,331 of OU342982.1, forward strand.
TCTTAATCGGGAAGGGCTCCATCCTTACCACTTCTTAAGAGTGCAAGAATTGCAGCCACAAGACTACGCGGCTCGACTCGCATTTTGTCATTGGATTAGAGAAGAACGTCGCAACATTATGTGGACCGACGAGTCCACTTTCACACGGGTTGGAATGTTCAATATCCACAATGCGCATTTTTGGACCGAGACGAATCCTCGTGTTGTTCGGCCTGACCACTTCCAGATACGATTTAGTGTTAACGTGTGGGCGGGCATACTCGGCAATAGAGTTCTTGGACCAGTTTTCTTGGACAGACTGAACGGGGAAACATATCTTCGCTTACTGCGAACCCGTGTAAGCAGAATGTTGGAACGTATTCCTCTTGAAGAAATAAGTGGACTGCACTTCCAACATGATGGAGCACCAGCTCATTTCGCTGTGAACGTACGTGACTATTTGAATGGTGTGTGGTACGGTGGCGAGAGGTGGATCGGCCGAGGAGGGCCAGTGCCGTGGCCTCCTCGCTCGCCTGATTTAACCCCATTAGACTTTTTTTTATGGGGTCGTGTAAAGGACCCTGTGTACGGCCAAACCGGACATGATATTAGAACTGTGCGAGAACTAAAAAGGCGCATCAAGCGCGCTTTTCAGCAAGTAAAAAGTGAAACTGACACCTTAAATAAAGTGCAAAGACATGTACGCAAGCGTGCCTACATTTGTGTGCAACGCGAAGGCGGACTTGTGCAACAGTTTTGTAGATAAATAATACTGTTGTAAATTATGCAAATAACTGTAGCTAAGGTGTAATTGGTGTAAATAAGGTACAATTGGTGTAAAAATGCAAAGACAGAACATAATGTTTTTGTGTAATGTGTACCTACGGCAAAACATAATCAGGAGACCCGGCTTTAAGTGTGATGAGAAGTTTACCATCTTATTACATCAGTTTTTATCTGCGGAACGAATTAGAGGAATGCAATAACTGGTAAGTGCACTTTTAAACTTTTGCCTGCGTATTATTGGGTACTGGTTGGCCAACAGATCCAGCCGTTTGGAAATTTAACAGTACCCTAATTAGTTAATTTACCGGTGTCTTAATGACCAATGACGAAGAGTAATTTGCAATGTATTTCGTATTTACATCTACTTTGCGTGTGAGCGTAAGCACATTGGAGAGGCATGCAATGGCACCTATTCTCGTGTAGCACTTTTAAATTTCGAGCTAAAAAAACCCAAGAATTTTCATAGCAAAATAGACCTTAACGCGGAGAGATGACAGTTAAATGAGCTTGTATTATTTTGGGTTTTCACAACTCTACATTTAAGTTTGTGCTACACAGAATAGGTACAAATATCTCTACCTGGTAGAGACGAACTGAGCAGCTGATTTCATTCATTGAACGGTTAGAAAGAGATAGCAATTGTTATCATTGACTAAACGACTCGTCAAGCGTAATTTGTGAACCACGTTATGCAGAATGAAGAAAATGTTTATTTAATTACTTTACCTTCTCAAATTTATTTAACTATTCCGGGGTACGAAATTTCTTCACTAATGTAATCTATAAACATAATAGTATCTCCTATTTCATCCGTGGCAGGTATTTCGATTCCACCTTATATATTCTTTTTTCTAGAAACCATATTTTTTTATTGTTAGACTGTGGTAATGACAGGTATAACACAGTACCTTTATGGTCTGAAAAACCGAAATCCTGTACCGTAGTGTTTATATATTTAGTATGAAAATTTGTAAATATAAGGTCCAAGCAATTTTGATTATGTGTTGGTTCTTTAATATGTTGTGTAAAATTAAATTCTGACATTAAACATTTGAAGTTTTTAGCTATTGCGGTATCTTCTAATATATTGATATTAAAATCGCCACCTATGATAATGTTTTTTTTAAAGTATTTAGAACTGACGTATTTTAAAATTAGTTTTAGTTGTTTGAAAAATATGTCTTCATCTCTTCTATTCCAATAAATGTTTAGTAAAATTATATTTTGTTTAGGTAATTCTGTAGCACATATTTCTATTATATACTCTATTGACATATTTGTGATATCGCTTCTATCTATGGTTTCATATTGTTCTTGAAGTAGCATACAAACGCCGCCTCCTCGTCGAGTTTCTCTGCAGTATGATGAAGCTATTTTGTACCCAGGGAAGTTGATTAGTTCTAGTTTACCTGGCGATAGCCAAGACTCTGTTACACAAGTGGCTTCAAAAGGGTTCGTTTCTAGGAAAGTTTCAAGAATATGCTGTTTATTGTTCAAGCTTTGTAAGTTTTGAAATAATATTTTAAATTGTTTTTCTTTAGTTCCGAAATGCATAATTCTCTACATTATTGTTTTTTTGAATATTGCTAGCGTCGTTATCCCTCGTTTCTGTTGTTTTTTCTGGGGTAAAAAGTTTTCCGTCAATAAACAGTTTGTTATTTCGGATAATAGCATACCTTCCTTCTTTTCTTGCCGTTTGTAAAAATCCCTGTAGTATCATTCTTTCCTTCAGGCTATTTTCTTCGTAGTATTCCGATATGTTTAGTCCAGTATTCTTTAAGCAAAAACTATTTTCTAGTAGATATTTTGTCATCCACTTACTCATAAGTTCAACTTTCAGTGGTCTGCGGTTTCCCCTTCGGCCCATTCGTGACAAATCCTCTATATATCCAGTTAAATCTATACCATAAAGGTCGTAGAGTATATTAATAATTTTGCAGCTTAAGTTAAATTCATCTTCTTCGTACGTTTCATTCAGTCCATATAAAACAAATGTTTTATTGGTTTCACAAGGTTGTTTTTTATTACTGGTGTTCATTTGGATTTGGTTAATTTTGTTTGACAATAGTTGCACTTGATATTTTAAGGCTTCTTTCTCTTTCTGTAACATTTCAATTCGCTTTTCCATCTCAGATATATTTTTAGCGTTCTCTTCTTGCTTTATTTTTACGTTGGTTAATTTCATTGTTATTTCCTTCTTAAATTCCTGTAACGCAGAGGAAATCTTGTTTTCAATTGTAGCAGAAATTTCAGCAACTATAGATTTTTGCATAGTTTTTAGCTTGTTATCCAATAGTTCACTCAGGTTTTGGAGTTGGAATGAAGTTTCAGTATTTTCGTTATGGACCTGGCTATTATCTGATAGTGTTGAATTATCGGTTTGTGTATCTCCTAAAAAGCTCTGATCTGAGTCCAGTTCCGTATTTATTCCGGACAGATGGGAACTAATTACGGGTGTGTTGTCGTTCCTTGTTCTTTTTGTAACATTTTGACATTCTGGGCATTGCCAAGAAATTTCATAATTTTGTGCATTTGCTTTGTAATATGCTGATGTTATATTAAGACACTTGTAGTGGTATGCCCCTTTACAGGTAAGACATTTAATTCGTTCTGATATATTTGTAGTTTTATGACAGGCAATGCAATTCATTTTATGTATGGTATTGCCCTCTATCGAGATAGGTGTAAAACAATATCTATGTTATTGAGTGAGTGCTTCACGCTATGGATGATTAGTTGGATTACGTTTCGTCGTCGTATCGTAGTTCTAATCCTAGTTTTGATGTTTGTCGCTAGATGTCACCACTTATTGTTTTTAGACAGCTGTTAAGTTTTGACCTTGAAGGTCATATAATTCGTTAATTATGCGGGTAACCATAGCCTCCTTTAACTAACAAGCCATGAACATAAGTATGGCAACGTCGCCTAGCTGTCAGTGAGTGGTCCGTCGCTTCTTATGTCAATCATCCATGATTTCATACATGAAAACATCATGAAAATGAAACAACAGTCCATTTTAAAAGAAGTAGGTACTAATGAGAAATAAATAAAAAAACACTTTATAGTTTTCATAAGTACATTTATTTTACTAAATTATATGAGCCTTTAATTATTTAGAGTTAAAATTTTCCTTTTCTTGCCTTTGTTACATTGAACTAAATTGGTCATAACTTTTTGATAATTATTTAATACTATATTACACATTGTTGATAAGACAGAATGTAACAATCGATCGTAACTGTTTCCACATTGACACTTTGACACAAAGAGCAAAGCAAAGTGATCAGACTCTAAGCTTACTTTTGTCAACTTATACAATACACCCTTGTTATTATCAAGTTTTACAAAACGCCTTCTAAAATTTTGTCATTAATTATATATTCAAAAATACTACATAGGTGGTAGAAAATGACGCAAACAGAATCAGTAGGTATAATTAAACCTCCTCTTTGTAAGTAATTAAAATATTGAGAACTTGATTCAGAACCCTTAGATTTGACCACAGAGCTTTCACATAGTTTACAGCATATCTTATTTTTAATACTATGGGCAACATAACCACAGACATAAAGCTTTGCATCTTCGTCAATATCAAAAATTTCAAGATAGTTGCTTTCATTTATTATAAACATGAAAGCAGAAATGTCAACCATATTATCATCATTTAATTTATCAGAACTGTTCTTTAATTCCTTAATTAAATCTTTACTTTCTTTGGCTTTAAGGATATGTTGAACTCAAATCTTTTTTTCTGAATCAATAATTTGATCGTAAGACACATTATAATTGCACCCTGAAAGCGATCTGTAACGACCAAATCGTTTTTCTAAACAATCTGTTTGGAACTTTCCTATAAGTACATATTCCACATTCATTTTTGTAAGGGCATCAATCACTATATAGCAAATTACGTTTGAACTCCTTTTAATTGCCGACATTGTGTCTCTAGTAAAACCAACACTTCCTGTCATAGACTCCCATTTGTTAAGCCATTCGACAAACTTCTGTAAGAAATCAAGTTTTATGTCATCTATGTTATAAATTGGACAACTCCAAGCATTACGTTTTATTTGGCCTTTCAGGGTGCTTTTACAATTGACAATGTCCCACCATTGCCTGATTAATTCGACAAAACATACAGTCCCACAATAATCTTGTGCCAACTTAAGAGTGGCTATCGTAGAATGATGAAAAGTATTATCCACACACATTACGTTTTGCCTTTCCAATGAATTTGGAAACAGTGTTTTTTCATTCCATTTATAAGCTTTTTTAACAATATTAAATTTTTCTTGCTTGTATACCTCTCTCAAGTGCTCAAAACAGGCTTCTTTTCTTTCATTTGTGTTGAAATCTGGGTAAACAAACGTTTTCATGGAATCTTTGGTATTAAGCCAATTGTTTCTTATATTTTTAAATATGTGCACAAAATCAAAAAGTAAATAGATTTGATAGTCTGGATATTTAGGGTTGGGCATACTGTATTCAGAGGAAAGTAAACTAAAAAGATTTTGGTTAACACGATTGTTATCAGTTATAACAGCAATAACATGAAATCCTAAGTTTTGAACAAATGAAATTACTTCTAAAGTAGTTACTTTTAAATCCTTTCCACAAAGAGACTTAACAGGCAATAATTTTACTATTTCTGTAAAGTGACCAAAAGCAGACGAAATCATAAAAGTTTGTACTGTGGTTGCCAAGGAATTAGCATCATTATGAGCATACCCAGATATATTTTTGATGATTTATAATTTAGCCCACTTTTTAAGTATATTTCATCCACTAGTATGTTAACATACTTATCACGTTTACTCAAGAGTGTTAACCATGTGAGACAAATAATGTTGATTATATTTATTCGAGTCAGGTGAAATATTTAACGAGGAAGAGATAAGTTGTAAATATCTCTTTGTTGGTAAAATCAGGTAATTCCTTAGTAAATTGTACGATGAACTTGATTGGCAATAAATGCAAAAGGCAAACAAAATTGTAATCATACAATAGGTACGCCTTTTGTTGATCATATTATATAACTGGTTTCGCACAAGTTGGAGTTTACAATTAAAATTGTTTTCATCAGTTTTTTCCGAGTTTACCAACAAAGCCTCGTCTAGGTAGTATACAGCTTTATTTATATAAAACTCTTGTGAACTTAACTCACCGATGCTACCACTACCATATCGTGATAAAATATTTTCTAACTGAGACCATCGTGAAAACTTTTGATCATTTGTCAGAATCCAATTTAAATCATTTGGCGACAACTCGTTACTACCCAGAAAAACTTTCATCACTAAATCATTGGTCACAATAATACTGCACTTCACAACCAATCTATTATTTTCACTGTTAGCATGTTCTAACACAAATAAACACACACTGTCAGATGTTTTTTTCAAATTCCACGGAGATGAAATAAATGAATCAATTTTGTCAGAGAATTCATAAAAATTGTTTACCACGTCACTATTCAAAAATGCCTTGACAGCTTCATCCTGCCTTTCTTGTTCCTTCTGGCGCCTGACTTCAGGATCCGTCCGTGACAGGTGCTGGTTTGGAAAGGTATGATGGCAAATTTCCAAAATACCTTGGAATTGCATCTTCCTTTAATTTAGGCTTTTTCAGGATTGGCTCTGACACACATCCGTTGCCATCGATTACACGCTCTGTTCTTATAACATCTGTGACTTCAAAATGTTCTGCACAAACAACAGCACTGCGACTCGGCGTCCAGTGTTGACGAGGAATAGCTTTGATCCAAGACTGCTTCATATGTTCGTCATTTGGAAATGAAAAAGTTGTCACTAATCCTTTTACTTTGATAGTACTATCGTAGTTACTCTTACAACCAGGTACACAACATCGACGCGGCATCTGAAATATAACCTCAATTTACTATCTCATGAAACCAATGTTAATAAACCAAATACTTAAAGATGAATATAGTTACTACTTACTTTTACGCCCTTTATGAGTATTATCCAACACTTTTTCTGAGTAAAAACTCCTATAAAACGACGATTTTGACTGTTATTAATGTTAATACATCGAAATAACCAACAGAAATGTGCTACTGTCTTAGACAAGAACGGACCGGGTGCAACGTTGCCAATTCTCTTGCTTCATGGCTTGGAATTAAAGGAGGCTATGGGGTAACAGATTATCACATTATTGGTTTTACTAATTTCTTTTATCGATGCTTACTTATGTTTGTATGTAATGGTCACTCACTATACACGTTTATATATTGTTTAATTTCAATAATCTGAACAGTCTTTTCACTACACTACCAAAATATCAGCCATAATATGTTTGAGTCTGTTTATTGCTATTTTCAATTTAGGAACTGTCTAATCTATAAAACTTTTACGCTGGTATATTTCTTAGCACTGGTTTTCACTTTTTAATCACAGTTTTCTAAAAATAATCTACTTTTAACATTTTAATTAAATACTTTTATACGGAGCTCTTTTATTTTCAGTGTTTACAGTACGGTGGCGCCCTCTCTCATCCGCTAACTCAGCTCGTCCGCTAACGCAAGCACTACGCGACCATTGGACACGTTGATGTATTTTCTTGTACGTTGAACGAGTTCCGCGGGGGCCATATTAATTATATGTAGGTACTAGGTTAAGTAGTAATTAAGTTATCTGGGATTTGTACTTGGTAATTTAATTATATATTTCTATTATTAAGTGAGAATTTAGAATTACTAAACTAACGAAATAGGCAATTCTGTAATGTTAGTTTTAGTTGATTGTAATAAATAATAAATAAATAAATGAATATACCCCAATTTTACACATAGGCTACTTTTTATCCCGGAAAAAAGCATGTCGTTAAACCGAATAACACGCGGGCGGAACCGCAGGAAAAAGCTAGTTTTCAATAAAATTATGGAAAAGTGCAACTAATGTTACGAATTATTTATAAAACAGTGTTTTTATTCCAAAAATATAATTTCGGGCATTTTGCGGGGAATAAATCTGAAAGAAGCGGGGAATTTCGGGGAATGGAGTACACCGACGCGACGACGACGCGGGGAATCGAGAAATTTTTGTTGGTAGCACTGCAAATGAACCGACTGTACTGTAGTGCTCTATTTAAAAAATCTTCGGTTTTTATCGGTTGTTGAAATTTGATAAGCATTTGTTAAGGATTGTTGGAAAATACATTCAACGTTCAATATTTGACATTTGAATTATTTTTTGACACTTTCTTGTGTTTTGCGCCAAATTCTCGATGTGATCTCTCTCCGGCTGCCCGGTATCCAGAAAACGATTTCTTTCTATAATAACGAAACACAATGTCGAAACGAAACAGTTCTGCGGGTTCAAATACATTATTCAACTATTTTACAAAGACACCACCCGCTAACAAAAATACGAAATCAATCGACAATGATGCCTGTAAAAGTCCTGCCTTAGAATCTCCCAAAATCGTAGAAAAAGAGCGAAAAATTGAAAGTAAGTTATTTCGTATGTACATATACTAACTTAAGTAACTGTTACAAATTTTGCCGCATAACAATATGAGATTATTATTATATTTATTTGCACTATAGACAAAAAACGCGAAAGACAAACAACCTCACCACAACAAAATGATAGTGATGATGAGATGCCCATAGTCACAAAAAAGAGGAAAAGGATAAGACTAAACCCCGATTCGGATGAATCTGATACGGAAAATCAAGGTAAGGAAAACATTGTTTTTTTTTTACATTGGTAGGTAGTAATTACTTGCTATACAGAGCAAGCAACAAAAAAAGGAAACAAACCAACTCAGATATAAGCCGCGATTATACCATCCGATTTGTCGGCATCCTAATTAGGACGTGTGAAGAACCAAACCGTCCTAAAAACGATTACACTGTCCCAAGTCCTTTCCTATCCTAGTTAGGAAGCCGATAAATCAGATGGTGTAATCGCGGCTAAAGGCCTCATGATGAGAAGGGAGGTATATATATTTAGCATGGGCTTTTATTATATAATGAGATAAAAAAAACATGTTTGTATTACATATGTATATTAATATTGATTTTGGCATTAAAAGTTGATACTTTCGTTTTTATTACTTTTCTCTGCAGAAACTAACACTACTAATAACTAAACTAAGAAAATTACTTACAAATGCGATTTGTAAAAATGTACCTGACACTTGAAAATTTGGAACATTAAAGGCTTTATTATTATCATTATTATTATTAATATTGATTCAATCTTAATTTTGGTTATTTGTGTACGTAAAATATGGGTTTTGCATTGCCTGAAATGAAGTCATTTTTTTTATTTTTTTATTTTATATCGTAAGTATGATGTTTAAAACTTGCATTATTTTAGTAGACAACAGCATCAGCACATCCCAGGGGAAGACGTCCCTAGAGAAAAAACTTAATGACAGTTTCAAGTATGATCCAAACCTGACTCCAAAAGGGTCTAAACCTGCTAGCAGCAAGTAAGTATCATAGTCCTTTTTTTAAAAAAAAACTATCTCTTCCTAGGGTACCAAGTATGAACATGCTATTGACTCAAAATCGCTTCGATAAACCAAAATACAGCTCTTATTTCATGGCAATAAGAGTTGTTGTTTAGAATTTATAGAGTTTATCTGTTTTTATTGAATTGATGGCGGTATATCCATCCCCAATTGCCGGGCCTTATATAAAACAGACTGGTGACGGGCAGCGGTGTCACTGGTGCAAGGGTTTCGGCACCGCGCTCACCAACCTGCCTGGCCAGCGTGTGTGAGTATGGGCATTTCTTCCAGGGGACCGCCAAGAGTGGCGTAATCCTGGAAAGGCCTTTGTCCAGCAGTGGACGAAACAGGCTGATGGATGGATGGATGGATGGATTGAATTGATACTTATGTACTTGCTATGCACGACCTATAAAATTAAAACTCTTGGGGAAAAGGCACCTCAGGAGACAGATATTAAAGGAGCAACTGAACTTCAAAATAAATATTTTTAATTTTTACCATTTGGTAATTCAACCCACTTTGTTTCTTCATTAAATTTTAAGTTAGTAAATAAAGTTGTGAACAAAACTTTTGCAGGGAAAATAAATTAATAATAATGAGATCCAAATGTATGATAAATAATATAAATATTTATATAAAATCATAACACTTTTCTCTGTATTTTGTGTTAAACATTTATCAGGATGAGTTCTGGAATAAAGAAAATATTTATTTTGGAAACCTGCAACTCGCCCCATGGGAGAGGGCTGTAGATGAGTTGACAATTATTCATTCAGAGATGAAAAAGGTTACACCAAAAAATAATCGATTCTGTTGGCTCTGATGACAAAGACTTGAGATGGGATGCTAGAAAACTACACAGCCTTTTCGATTCTGCATACTGGATGTTCGTGCTTGAATATGCATGATAATATTGTGGATATAGAGGAAAACGGATCTTAGTGCCAAATGTGATGAGTCAAGAGCCCAATCACCAGCGGTTATTCACGTTAACTAAGTAGATAGTACGCTAGGAATATTAGATACATTAGCTTTCTTCGGGTGCAGCAGCACCATACTGACAATGATAATTACACAATGATTCAATTTTCTTAGGCTCTGTATGGTATTCGGAGTGTTAATATATCAGGGTACCAACTATGAACATGCTATCGACTCGACATCACTTCTATAATCAAAAATAGTATAAAAAATAAGAATTTATTGAGTTTATCTGTCAAATTTATCGATTTGATGCTATGTACTTGCTGTGCAGGTAATCTTGCTTAGACGTGTTAAGCAATCAAACAATTCAAATCTTAGTTCTGTTCAATCGGGGTCATTATCGTTGATATTCGAACAGACCAAGTATTGCTGTAAGTTCAAGCATAAATCAATATTTGAATCCTCCCATTTTGATCTTTTCTGCACTTTTCTTTTTCAGACCCATCACAACTCCAGCAAAAACCAATGAAAGTAAAGAGAAGCCAGCCGTAGTTGAGGAAGGCAATTGGACACACTGCAAGCTGGACTTTCTAAAGCCAGAGAAGATAATGGATGCTAAGAGACAGAGACCAGACCATCCAGAGTATGATCCTCGGACACTTTATGTGCCACCTTCGTTCTTGGACAGTCAGACTCCTGTAAGTGTACTGAAATGATATAATAGAGGGCCTGCAGCAAACTGTTTTTTTTTCCGCTTTTTATCTTACAAACTAAGATACTTATATAAAAGGTTATAATAATATATAATCACAGGACAGTAACCACCTTTTTAGGGTTCCGTAGTCCGACAAGGAACCCTTATAGTTTCGCCATGTTCGTCTGTCCGCGGCTTAGCTCAGAGACTATTAGTACTAGAAAGCTGTAATTTGGTATGGATATACATATTAATCACTCCTACAAAACAGTAAAAAAAATCTCGAAATTTTTTTTTAAGGATATCTCCCACCCTTACACGTATATTGGGGATGAATTTTTTTTTCTCCTCTATCCTTAGTGTGGAGTATCGTTGGATAGGTCGTTCATAAACATGGGTGTGTGAAAACCATTTTTCGATTTAGGGATCCGTTGGCGAAATATTAAGCTTTAAAGTACAAATTTTTGTTAGAGTCAAGTGTCCTTCCGGCTAAACGGTTGTTTATGAATATGTAGAAAGATTTACACATTATATATATAATGAAGTTAAAAGGAAAACTATCACCGCCGAGTAGGCTTTACAGGTTTACGAGTACAGGTCGCGCCAAACTTTTAGTCAACTCTAATGTAAGGGCCGTTCTTCTAAATGTATGAGACCAGAAGTTTGGCGCGATCTGTATTAGTAGACCAACTTATAAAATGTCCCGGGCAACTACGGAACCATACACTGCGCGTGGCCCGACACTCACTTGGCTGGTGTTTTATTTGTAGTAGTTGGTGTTAGCCATTTCATTTATAATCTTTTTTAATATATTGTTTAGTATTATTTTATATAAGTTAAAAAAAAAACTGTAATAGTATTAAGCCATATTCAGAAGAAGAAAAAAACTGATAAAAAAAAGACATGATCTTGCTAAGTTTCTTGCCCTTCTTCTTAGCAAGATTATTCGAATGGGCGGATTTAGGCATTATATCTATTTATAGTTTATTTATCTATTAACTTATTTATTCATTGCATTATGTAGGTACCTATATACAATATTTTATTTTTTACTTATGTTAGTATATATTTGGCTAGGCATTATATTTATTTAGGGTCTATTCAGTTTATTTATCAACTTATTTATTAATTGCATTGTGTAGTTATAATAATATTCTTATTCCAATAAGTCTTTATTTTATGCATGTGTATAACTTTACTAGCCCAACTTAAATATAGTTTTTTTATATATTTCCCGTATCATATTTGTTTCATCATAAAATATTATTTTTATACAGATTAGATTTGACATGTAAAACATGTACTTTGTGTATCTATTTTACAAATAAACAATTTGAATATTTGAATCTTTCTTTTGCCTGCGGCGCAAACATTTGCCCCATTTGTCAGTTTTCCAAGGAAAACAACTTCCATTTTAAAACAAATTAAACGAATCCTCTTCAATTAGCGTTATTGCGGGTTTATGCATAAAATCAAATAAATACCTAACCCTAAACCTGTTAAAGTTAGTAACTTTAGTAGTAGTTTAACTTTAAGTTACCCATAGACGAATAAAAAAGGGGACGGAGGAATGTATACTGACAGTAGGTGTTGGACGGAATCGCCGCTAAGCAACAACTGAAGCATAGCAATGGTGGCGATTTACAAGTGTGTGAGTGGATTTACTATGGAAGTAGGCTTACTATGATGTGATTGTGTGCGTGCCGGGCTTGTGCGTACACGCGAGTAGGCTTACTATGGGTGCTTCAGTTTTTGGTTGGCGAAACTCCTTTCGACCTTTTTTTGTACTTCTATGAAGTTACCATAGATAATGCAATTGTTATAGGAACAAGGAAATAGATATGTCGCCGCCATCTGGTTACATCAGCTTTCTAATTGGATGCCTAGGATGCTAATTAAATGGCGGCATTCAACTATATGCCTAGGCTTCTCGTTATTTAAGTTTAGATAGCTCAACGTTTAACGAGATGGCTTGTCGAAAGTTAGCCCTTTGGACAAGGCTGAATCAGAAGCCGCCGCGTCATTTAAATTTAGTTCATGTTTTTGCCACTATAGCGCTAGTAGTCCCATAACAAATATGGCGTCAACAGCTGATAAAGTGTTTGGGGATTTTTTATTAGAGCGCCTTGTTTGATTTTTTATGCATACCATAAATTCTGCTTAAACTACGGAAGTCGCCTCGTTCCGCTCCGCTTCGCTCGGCTCCTAATTATGTACTTACATGTCAACCTAACCGCTCCTCGTCGCTTCGCTCGTTGTCGCGACCTAGCGACGTTCAGCCCTCTCGTTAAACGTTGCATTGAACCATTTGGCTGAGCAACCTTTAGGAATTTAGTTGAATGCCGCCATTTAGTTAGTATCCTAGGCATCCAATCAGTAAGCTGATTTAACGAGATGGCGCCCACAGATGTACTTATTAATAATTTTAGTGAGTTGTGTATGTGATATTATGAGTATGAAGGTTGTGTTTGTTTGAGTGCTAAAAAGGTAGTAGTAGGTAGTTTTGAATTTGGAAATACAATACAAGAGACTATGTTGTAGAAATCGTGTGTTCATGAACTAAGCGAAGAACGTGATTTTAAATTATGAATTTTAATGTTTATATAATACTAGCTTTTGCCCGCGGATCCGCCCGCACCCGCGTCAAAAATTTTTTTGTGGAAATAAAGAAAACAAAACAATATGATTTTTTAACGACTATAATATGAAACGGTCATGTTTTACCAAAGTGCTAATAAATACTAATTACATAAGCCCAAACTCGAAGGGTCTGCTGTTGTCCGTTGAGGAGATCCCATACGCATCTTTCAGTCCCATCATCAGACCCTGGTCACCATGTTTTACCAAAGTGCTAATAAAGACCAATCAAATAAGCCCAAACTCGAAGGGTCTGCTGTTGTCCGTTGCGGAGATCCTGTACCCACCTTCCAGTCCCATCAGCAGACCTTGGTCACCATGTTGTACCAAAGTGCTAATACATAGGTAACACTAAAAGTTTCCGGAACTGGCCACTTACATAAACAATATTTAAAAATTTATTGCAACATTTGAAAATAGAACTCTTTGGCTGTAGAATGCAGTTTGTTTCATCTGACTGTCTTTTGTTTTTACCTTGTGGCGCCATTAAAAAAATTGTGTGTCTGCATCAACATGGATTTAACTCGGGAAAATTTTCGTAGTATGATTTTCTACGATTTTAAGTGTAATTTGACAGCTCAACAGAGCATCGCTCGGCTTGAAACAGCTTTTGGCAATGAAGCACCATGCAAGACGACTGTTTATAGCTGGTTTGCAGAATTCAAGCGTGGTCGTATCAATCTCAGTGACGAATCTCGCGATGGTCGGCCGTCCACCGCTGTGACCAACAAAAACATCGATGCTGTGCGCCGTATGATTGAAACAGACAGGCATGTGACCTACCATGAAATTCGCGCATCCTTAGAAATAGGCATGAGTCAAATACAATCAATCCTACACAAACATTTGGGTGTGAGAAAGCTGTGCTCGCGGTGGATCCCACACAACTTGACCGAGGCTCAAAAAACGGACCGCGTCACTTGGTGCAGTGCCATGCTTACCAGATTCAACGAAGGTGCGTCAAATTTGGTGTGGGACATAGTAACAGGTGACGAAACATAGATTTATTGCTACGATCCCAAAACAAAGCAGCAATCGAGCGTATGGGTCTTTCAAGATGAGCCGAAACCAACCAAAGTGGCGCGCGTGAAAAGTGCATCTAAGCGGATGATTGCTTCTTTTTTTAATAAAACTGGACACGTGGCTACTGTTGCTTTAGAGAATCGTCGTACCGTGAATAGTGACTGGTACACGACCATTTGTTTGCCGGAAGTTATTGACGAACTCCGTAAAAATAGCCGTAAACGCCGTATCATCCTGCACCACGACAATGCTAGTTCTCACACGGCCAGACAGACAAACGACTTTTTGAAGACGAAAAATGTAGAACTCATGAGTCATCCTGCATACAGTCCCGACCTGGCACCTTGTGACTTTTTTCTGTTCCCAAAAATTAAGAACCAATTACGCGGTCAACGATTTTCATCACCAGAAGAGGCTGTCGAGGAGTATGAAAAACACGTTTCAGAGGTCACCACAGGGGAGTGGCACAAAAGTTTTCAAAACTGGTTTGATCGAATGAAAAAGTGCATAGACGCCAAGGGAGATTATTTTGAAAAACAATAAATTAATTTTGTACCTTTAATAGTATTTTTTCATATTCATTCCGGAAACTTATAGTGCGTCCCACGTAAATGCCAATCAAATAAGCCCAAACTGCATTCTAACCTAATTTTACAAACGTTCGGGAATTATTATTTGCTACATAACTTCTAATTACTACCAGTAGAAAAGTAAATTCCAAAGACTTTTTGACAAAAATGTACCCGAATGTGCTTTTATTCTTATAGATAAAAACAAATATTAGTAGGTCCTAATTTCGCATCGAAAGTGGAATCTAGAAAAATTTAACCAATAATATTTAATAACCTTCACTTGCCAAAATGTTGTATTTCCTGACACACGCTTTTAATTTTGTGCCTACGACGAACTGTTGCGATTGTATTGCCTTCGCAAGTTTCATCGACCGTGCACGTGATAGCCAAATAAAATAGCTTTACATTTGGTCACGCCCACAACTCAGTTGCTGCGCTCATGACGATCGTCCTTAATATGTCCAATCTATATATTGGTAATTAATACATAATTACTCTGTAGGCCCACAGACAATGGTGGGACATGAAAGCCAAAACCTTCGACTGCGTGTTATTCTTCAAAGTGGGCAAGTTCTACGAGCTCTACCATATGGACGCAGCCGTCGGCGTCAACGAGCTCGGCTTTTCGTACATGAAGGTATGTTAGATCAAGTTCCTGTGTAGATAGACGCGCAACAGATAGATACAGCTTCCAAGGGCGGATCCAGGATTTATTTTTGGATGGGGCACAAAGGCAAATAGGTATAGATATAGAGTGTTCCGCATAGTATTGGACTATATCTTTTAGTCCTATAGGAAGGCCAAAAAATTCTGCTTATGTTGTTAAAAGCATGACACAAAAAGAAACTATTATTAAATTAAATTTATATCACTGCGGTATAGAAAATCAGAAAAGTAAATCTGGTCGTGAGGAGCTCTGCACCGAGATTCGAACCCGGGACCTCTCGCTTACCGGGCGGTTGCTCTACCAACTGAGCTATCCAGTTCTCGACATGACCTGCGAATTTACGCTTGTGCTTTCCCATACCGCAACGATATGTATATAGTTACTCACTTAGTAGTGAGCCTCTTGGCGCCTAGAGGACGCTAGTGTGTTCAAGACAAGTCTGAGACTATTATTTGTCCTACCGTCACCTGTTACAGCATCGGGTATTTAAGAATACACATTACTCCTATCGAAACTATGATAGAAGTGAATTCCTATATTTTTAAACACTTGACGATTTATCCATCGCAAGGAGATAACAAATTAAATTTATTATTAGAGCGGTATAGTGTTCATTTTCCAGCTCCTCGTTTTATTTGAACCATCTAAAGGGGGCACGTGCCCCTGTGCCCCCCCTGGATCCGTCCTTGACAGCGTCTATTCTACTTGCGCTCTCGCATACCGCGTTTGTCAGAGAGCAAGTATGATGATCACATCCGTGGCGTGATTTAAAAAACGGTTGACCCGATTGAGCTGCAAAATTGTCATGTGATCTTAAGAAAACCGATGTAGGCGCATATTGAAACTCACAAAGCGTATTAAATCGGTTGTCTTTTCAAATAGAATTCTCCCGGAAAACTTTAAATTGCTTAAATAAACGTCAAAAAAAGAAACTTCAGTAAGTTTGGTGTATCAAGAAAATCTTGTATGTAACTAGGTTTAATTTACTTGGTAATTTTTCCAGTTTAGTTGTCATTTTAGTTCGACCACTTATCGTGGTCATTTGTCAGTTTGTAAGTAAACTCTGGAATTGTTTATTGCAGGGCGAGTTTGCACACTCGGGGTTCCCGGAAAGTGCGTACGCTCGAATGGCGTCCACGCTTGTGTCTAAAGGATTTAAGGTGTGTATGTAAACAGAAACCCATTGGAAAATGGGCACCCTGATAAAGTTTGCTTTCTGTTGTTACTTTGTTAAAAATCTAATTAAGATTGATTTTATTATATTACATCTTAAGGTGGTAACAGAGGATTTTGGTGCAAAATGCACATCAAAACATTGTTTTCCATACATTTGAATAAAAAGTATGCAATAAATACGTTTTATATGTATTCGCATTATGTTTTCACAAGAAAATGATGTCATTTTATGCATAACATTTTTATTGTATTATATAGGGTGAAATTTAATCAAACGACCAAATTCATACTAGAGACTCGGTTAGTGATCAAGAACTAGGTTCAGTAATCCTTTTGGCCAATTTCAAAAAATATTTTTTTTTGCTCCCGTACTGGTTGGACTAGTTTAAGTACAATTCCTAGTGCAGGTTCTACAGGTAAAAAATTTTTTTTTTTCGAATTTCACCCGGAGGGTCATTAAGCCTTGTTCCTGATGACTAACCGAGTCTCCAGTATGAATTTGGTTGGTTGATTTAATTTCACCTAGTATTACAACTGTATACACGCGTTAAAGTTTGTTATTGTAATGCAATCAAAATTTAATGCATAAGATGACTAAATTTTCTTGTAATAACATTATTATTACTAAGCAATTTTCGCGAATATACATAAAATGCATCTATTGCATAATTTTTAATTAAAAGTAAGGAAAAAAATATCAAGATGTACATTTTGCACCAAGATGCTCTGTTACCCAAGAAGCAGCGATAGCCCAGTTCGGTGTGACGCTGGACTCTCACAATCTTGAGACTAGGTTTCGAATCCCGACATTCGGACACACAATAACGAATATTTCTAAATATATGTGAATCAGTGCCCCCGCCAAGTCGAGCTAAAAAGCGGCACGCCGTGCCATCCTTTTCTCGAAGCAGTTCAGGCCATTTTCGACCCCCCTATAACTTTGTTGTGGATAAAACTAGAAGCCTGAATTTTCGTTAACCAAGCAGGCATTGTATAAACACGGTATATTTCGAATTTCATTCAATTTGAACCAGTAGTTTAAGAATTATAACTAGTCAATGTTTCTCAATTTTGTCACTCACACACTGACTGACTGACTGACTGACCGATCATCAAAACTCTAAGGCACTTCTAGTAGACATAGAAACTTCAAATTTGGAATACAAAATCAAGGAAAAACAAAAATATTTTGCAATTTCGGTCCAGTGCTCAAGATACACCAACTGCATAAATAACTTTGTAATCCTATATAAATATATAGGATTACAAAGTTACATTTTCAGTTGTAAGTTCTTACTCAAGACCTGTCTTAAATCACAAACAAATAAAAAAAAAACAAAATCTACAAATCGTTTATGTTTTAAATAAATAGATGGACTTGGCAATCGCACTGAAAAATCTATTTTAATGTCATATGTACATTGTGTTTTCATGCGATGGCCAAGTCAATCTATTTATTTAAAACATAGAAGTTTTTAATATTGATATGGTCACTGTAACATGTTGTTAGGTTAGCTAATTATGTAATAACTTAAGACAGAAGGTCCCTTAAGTAGGGACTGAATAAATTAGCCGACTTGGATTTACATGGATCTCACAAGTTTTGTTTTTGATGGCATTAAATTAATCATACTTACCATTTGATGAACGGTGAAGGAAAATATAATGTGAGGGATACTAGACTAGCCCTAAAAAGCGCGTATTTATGCCCGAAGTACTGCGATAATGCTCACTCCGAAAAGATAAAAGAGAGAGAAACGCTTTGACCTTTCTAGTAACAGTATCGGGGATTATGCCATGATGATATGTTATTTTTATGTGTGTATTTTGTACACCAATCCTCATATATTTAGCCATTACAAGACTGAAAAAAGGACAATAGTAAAACGAGAAAAATTAAATAAAAACACAATTTTCAAAATATTTCGGCCTCTATGAGAAAAAAAAAAACAAAAACTGGGAGACATCATACTTCTGGTCACTTGGCGCACACTATGGACCCGGACTCAACAGACGACACTGACAGACATAACTCGACCGATTGACTCATCATCATCATCATCATCCTCATCCTCATCATCATCATCATCATCACACATTAATTCTGTAAATTTCATTATTTCATTTTTTATTTTTTTTCTGTAATTAGTCAGTAGCATAGATTTTAACTGTCATTCAACTGATGACGGCCTCATAGAAGAGGCCGAAATATTTTGAAAATTGTGTTTTTATTTAATTTTTCTAGTAACTAGTAATATTTAAAGAAAATAAAAGGCAATTACTTAGTACTTAGCAATTATATCTTTATTTATACAATAGTAAAACAAGAGAGAAGATGGGACAATATGTCCCATCGGTCTGTAAGGGTTAAAAGCAAAGCTCTTGTCAGTGTAACTGTCTCCATTGAGTTTTACTCATTGCCAATTCCTTCAGTTCTTGGTACAACTCCAGCCTAACACCCTTTAAAAATCTTCTCTTCCCCGACTAGGTGGCGCGCTGCGAGCAGACCGAAACGCCGGAAATGATGAACGAGAGGATTAAAAATAGTAAGCCATTGTTACTGTTTGTAATTGTAATTTAGCGTACGCTGAAAAGTTCTTTTTAGCCTTTTCCAAGAATAAAAGATACCGCCGGTTCTGAAGGCTTTAGTTTTAGTGTTCTCAAAACTAAATTTTCTTCATTCCAAAATAGTTCTTTTATGTCGACTACAAAAGCTATATTACTTTGGAAAAATTCAAGTTTTGACAGCACTAAAAGTAAAATGAAACCCTTCAAAATCGATTATATTATTCGTAATAATATCTGTTAATTTCTCATTATCGTAGCTCGGATTCATCATATAGCGCTCACAATGACTGATATGACATTAGCTGGTAGAAAATACTAAATGGTATTAAGCTCGCCAGTGTACAAAATTTTTACCGTGTGCTTAATAGTAGTTTATACTACAAGTGCGGTAAGGAGGCAATAGCTTACTAGGACGATTTGAAACACGAGCCATAAGTGAGTGTTTTAAACGTTACTAGTAAGTTATTGCCCTTACCTACGTGTATCATACTATGTTTTTCAATGCATAGTGTGAGTAAATAAATGAAACGTAATTAAAGAAAGAAACAACCAATAAATTAAATAAGATTATGTTTTTATTGCGAAATCCATCGCTTTGGAATACTCTAAATATTATTATTAGAGTGCATTACAAACTGGAAAAGATTAATTAGGTAGCGCGCTTGTCTTGATAACAAGAGGTCGCAGGTTAGAATCCTGGCCCGAGGATTTTTTCAAATTCTTGTCTTTACATTTGTTTCTAAATTTATCTTTTCCAGTTTGTAATGCACTCCAATAATAATATTAGGTTGGGGAAAAAGTTTCTTCGCATTTTATATGAAAATTCAAAATATTTCTTAATAAAGTTTATTTACATTTAACTAAAGTATGTAGGTGCCATTTTGTTCGATAACTTTCTGCGACCTTGTAGGTAGGGACATGATCCCATTGCTATAGAAATTCTGGGGCTTCTGATCAAAAAACCGCGACAAGTGGTTTTGGCAGTCCTCTCGTGATGTTAACCTGACACTGCCTAAAGAATCCTGAAGAAACCGAAACAAGTGGAAATCTGAAGGTGCAAGGTCAGGCAGGACTATACGGCGGATGCATTAATACGTCCCAGCCAAACTCTCTTAATTTTTGCTGAGTGGCTAAAGATGTGTGGGGTCTAGCGTTATCATGATGAAAAACCACACCCCTTCTGTTGACTAATTCCGGCCGCTTTCTCTCAACTTCTTGCTTTAATCTCATCAGTTGTTCGCAGTAGAGTTCAGAATCGATGGTCCTGCCTGGCGGTAACAGCTCATAATGAATAATGCCCTTGCAATCCCACCATACACACAGCATTTCCTTGTTGCGAGAGTCTGTGAAGCTTGACCAGCCTTTGACCACGACCTTTTTCGCACGTTCTTGTCGTGCGTGATCCACTTTTCATCACCAGTTATCAGGTTTTTCAAAAATGGTTCGGTTTAATTACGTTGTAATAAAGAATCACAAATGAGTACACGGTTCATTAAGTTTCTTTCGGTGAGCTCATGAGACACCCAAATATCGAGCTTTTTGTGTACCCAGCTTTTTTCAAATGCGCCAAAATTTTTTTGTGGTCAATTCCCAGTTCTTCAGCTACATCGTAACTCCTGAAATGCCGATCTTGCTCCACTTTTTCAAAAATGGCATCCATTTTATCCGTAACAGGGTGCCCAGAGCGAGGTGCATCTTTGACATCAAAATTTCCGGATTGAAAACGCTTAAACCAAATTTGTGCTACTCTCACAGGTTCATAAACATCACAAATTTTTTTCGCGGCTTGCGTTGCATTTTTACCTTTTTTGTAGTAAAATTTTAAAATACGAGTATATCAAATTTCTTCATTAGATTCACTCATCTCAACAGTAAGAAA
Source organism: Ypsolopha scabrella (assembly GCA_910592155.1). Lineage (NCBI taxonomy): Eukaryota > Metazoa > Arthropoda > Insecta > Lepidoptera > Ypsolophidae > Ypsolopha > Ypsolopha scabrella. Next base: position 13,802,720 of record OU342982.1, read on the forward strand.
AACAAATGAAAATCACACATTTTACCTAATTTGAATTTGGAATTATATATATATATATATTTTTAATAATACCAAAACCAGCCTGAAGCAAATGAATTTTTGATTGAAAAACACTTGTACTTGTCACTTATTTATATTATTTCCCTTACCGGTTTCGCTGTTATAGCATTATCAAAGGTTTTTTGGTTCATACATACTATTTGCGAAAAGAGTTTTTCCCCAACCTATTATTTAGAATAAATTAAGTACCCCAATAAATGAACTTTAGGTGGGCATTATTTTTCTTTGACGGAAATAAGCTGCTTTCAGTTTGATGCGTTCGTAGCTCATTTCTGTCAAGTCTATCTATGGTACACAAGTAAAGACTGGTAAAGTTAATTTTGACAACAGTTTTGAAGCATATAAAATAGGCCTTTACGAGCACTTACCTTTAAAAGAATTTTATTATTATGATTGCCTTAACCTGCATGTCTACCTTATCGATTTGCGGTTTCTCTAGTTTACGTAAACTTTTTTTACAGTGCAAGGAAGAAAGCCTACGAAGTTTGACAAAGTGGTCAAACGGGAAATATGCCAAGTGACACTGAGAGGAACGCAAGTGTGCGGTCTGCAGGACAATGGGCCGGCGGAACCTGGCGCACAGTACATGCTCGCTATTGCTGAAGAGGTAACACAAAGTGGTCAAGCAGGCGATATGCTAAGTGACAGTGAGAGGCACGCAAGTGTGGGGGCTGCAGGATAGTGGACCATTGGAGCCTAGTGCACAGTACATCGCTATTTTTGAAAAGGTAGAACGAAGTGGTCAAGCGGGAGTATGCCAAGAGACAGTGAGAGGCACGCAAGTGCAGGACAGCGAACCGGTGGAGCCTGGCGCACAGTACGTGCTCGCTATCGGTAGAGAGGTAACACGAAGAGGTGAAGCGGGAGAAATGCCAAATGACAGTGAGAGGCACGAAAGTGTGCGGTTCTTCAATATTAGTTTCGTTTTTAGGACTCCGTATTCAAAAATTTGAAAAAAGACCTTATGGTATAGTTTGTGTGTCCGTCCATATGTCTGTCTGTCAGTCACAGACTCCGAGAAGGATACAGCCACCAACTTCAAATTTAAAATACATTGTTAGAAAGCTTATTTGTGTGCACCTTTTTATTGCTCGACAATTTTTTTTCACCAAAGTGTGAACAATTTTTTTTCTCCAGGAATTGTAGGTCATTTGAAAGGGCACAGTATTTATTTAGTTTTTGTTACATGGTTTTCGAGTAGTTTGAGTAAATGTATGAAATTACCATGTTTCCATTTACCTCTGAAAGCATGAGGCCAAAAAATTCTGAAATTTTTCTGTAGTATAAAGGAGTATGTAAATAAAACCGAAACACTAAAGGTAGAGATCATCTCAACTTAAATAGAATTTACAAAAAACACAATGTATATACGGAACGTGGAGAGAGTTCGCATTTGCGCGCTTTTTTATTGACACATAATATAGTCGATTCAGAATGCTTTATTTTTAGTTCTAGTGCTGTCAAAACTGAAAATTTTCCAAAGTAATATAACTTCTGTTGTTAACTGTTTGTTTACTGCCTATAGAGAGAATAAATGAATACTTACTAGTACCTTCTTATGCAATGATTGCTATCACAAGAACATCCAAAAAAGAGCATTACCAATTACATACATATACAGATTTCCATCTACTACGATCCTGACACATCTTCACCCATTCCACATCCGTCAGTGTAGACAATGTTACAATCTGCTAAAGATATAATGCGCATACAAATCTGTACCGGTTGTCCTTTTCTCGTAAACGAGCCGAATCATAAAATTGTAAAACCCCAAAGCATTTGGAAACTTATTGGAGAGAAAATAGGAGTCAATTTTAGAACATGTGCGAAACATCGGTATCGGAAGCAATAATGGACGTCATTTTGGTTGTCTATAGGCGACAGAACTTGCACTATCTGTCATGGATTGTATAGAAAAGCGAAAGGTTTCTAGGCGCATTATTTAAATGGTACTTACTATTTGTGTTCTTACATAATACTTACCACTTGCTGAACGGTGAAGGAAAACATCGTGAGGAAACCTGCATGACGTAATAATCGTCGGTGAAACGCGGGTGTGCTGGATGTGGACAGTGGTTTGCATTTCACAGTTCACACTCGGGAACACTTCTGACACTCCCTCGGAGATTCATGTCGTGACGATATGTTTTTTTTAAACTTCTTGTATAGCAATGACGTATTGTGTTGCAGGAACGCAACGGGTGCAGTACGTACGGGGTGTGTTTCATAGACACATCCATCGGACAGTTCCACCTCGGTCAATTCCAAGATGACAAACACTCGTCTCGGCTGTTGACCACGCTCGCTCATTATCCACCTGCGTTGGTAAGTAATATCCAACGAATAACGTCACGAAATGACGTTCACCGACGATTATTACGTCCCAGAACGGCGTTCATAAATCAAAACTTCGTCAGGTTCTTACTCTGTCAGATGGCGTGTATTTTCAACGCGTGCGAAAGAGATGGCACTAGAACCTGTGTCGCTATACCAACTTTTTGAATGCAGCTCTGATGGGTGATGAGCCGTATCGCCGTACTTCGGGTAAAAATGCAGACCCACAGCTTAAAGTGCCTTCTGAATCACAAATGTGCTGCGGGATTTGAACCCTTTAGTTGAGAAATTAGAGTACCTACTAGACCACAGGGGGTCAAAAGTAAAGTAAATTATAATAGTTATAGATTATTGTATCGAATTATATTAGTAGATTATTATATCCAGCAGAAAGAAATTTAAATTTCCTCGCATCGCTGCTTGTACAAGTTGGGAGTGACGTGTAAAGTTGCCTAATTTGATCGTCGATTTACAACTTATGCAGTTTGTCTTACGAGGTATAGACTTTTGTAACTACTTCGAATTTTATTAATACTCGGTACAATGATACACCATCTAATAATGCACATATAAACGCTCACGAGGACGTATGTATTTGACACCTTGCTCTAGCCGGGTCCGCTGCGCCAATTTTCTAACAAAACATGGTTTACAAAACATGTTAGCTAAACATGTTCACTAAACATCTCGTCTGCTGCACAATTTGTGAACGATGTTTTGTTCAAATTGACCCATTTGAAAAATGAGTTCCGACGAGGAGGATGTGGTTGCTGTTTTGGCAGTGGTAGTATTCAAATCTTGAACTGAAACACCCAAAATATTCGAGATTTCCTGGAAAGCATCCTGCTTTCTGAGTTATTTTTTATTTTCGCTGCCGCATCCCAAATAACTGGCCTCTCCGTTACCAAGCTTATAAAATCAAGTGTGTTTTCTTTGTTCCACTCCATTAAATAGTACGAATCTAAACAATATAAATGTAATCACGTGGTAACGTCTTCGCTCTCCAAGAACTAACACGAAATGAATGACCTCACCCCCCGCAGGCGACAGCGGGTGATGTTATAATTCCATTTGGTAAACATGTTAGCGCGCCACGCCCCTTTTATGTTTATCTTACAAGTTACGTGTTAGATGACAACGAATACATGGTGGGTGCAGTGGACCCGGTTTAAGGAACAGAGATGGTGCTATCGTCACTCCTAGCCTTATTAGCTAAAATAATATTTAAAGCGAAACCCATCGCTGAGGAAATCTTTGCAACTTTAAATTTTTTATACATTTCAGGTAATATTCGACCGTAAAACCACGTCGCGGTCGTCCAAACTGTTAACTACGCACTGCCATTCTGCGCGACGCGAGCCCACCAATATGTGGACTCCGGAAAAAACTCTCAAGATATTGGCCTACAAGTATTATAAGACTGATGTCGCAGGGGACTGGCCTAAGGGGATCAAACCGTTCCTGCATGAAGGTATTACACAATATAACAAAGAATCTCTGTAACAATAGGGTTCAGGCTTATGTGTACAATTTGACATAAAACTGTTTTTTATTGGAAATTAACTTTATATTATTGCGGTAGAGAAAATCAAAATCACAGAGCTATCCAATTCTCAGAACAGTTCTGTTGGTAGAGCAACCATCCGGTGAGCGAGAGGTCCCGGGTTCGAATGCCGGTTCAAAGCTCTTCACGTCCTGATTTACTTTTCTGATTTTCTATACCGCAATGATTAAAAAGTTAATTTGTTATCTCCTTGCGATGGATAAATCATATAGAAATTGATTTCTACCATTGTTTTTATTAGCATTGATGATTATTTGTTATAAATATGAGTGAAATAGAACCTACACGGTATGGCTTACGTGTCCATCTTAATTGGCCTCTTCTTTTTATCGCCAATATTTAAGATTCGAAAACCGTTTTTAGTATGCAGATTTTAAAATAAGTGTTTATTCAATGGAATAAAAAGGTGTCCTTCATTCGATCTTCAGTGACGTCATCACAACACAAAATATTTCTTGAACGCATCCTAAAGTCTAGTAAGGAACGACCTAATGGTTTAATAACCTAAATATGATGACGTAAACACTAAAACGCTTATAAAATCGATTTAAAAACACGAACAATTTTAATATTAAATTGATCTATTTATTCCAAAACGCAGATAAAAATAGCACATTAATATTTAAAAAAACAGGCCAAGTGCGAGTCGGACTCACGCACGATGGGTTCCGTACCATTATCTATAAAAATGGCAAAAAAATCATGTCTGTTGTATGGGAGTGCGCGGGTCCGACTCGCACTTGGCCGATTTTAGTATTTGTTGTTATAGCGGCAACAGAAATACATCATGTGTGAAAATTTCAACTGTTAACTATCACGGTTCATGAGATACAGCCTGGTGACAGACGGACGGACAGCGGAGTCTTAGTAATAGGGTGCCGTTGGTTACGCTTTGGGCACGGAACCCTAAAAACGCCCGAATTCAGTGTTTTCATTTTCATTAAATGCAAACTTACACCAGTTATAATATTTCAGGTGATGCTCTCGGTCTGACGCCAGCCGCGAACTGCTATCTCGCCATCAAAGCCCTAGGAGGCTGTGTCGCCTACCTCACAGACTGCCTTCTAGACATTCAAGTACTCGGCATGTCCCAGTTCTGCAGCTATGCCCCGCCCGATGTGCTAAACAAGACCTTATCGCAAGAGGTGAAGGTTGAGAGTCGGTGGGAAGGCGGCAGCACGATGGTCCTAGATGCCATTACTTTGAGGAACCTCAGGATTGTGCAGGATGAAGGGTGTTTGTATGACAAGCTGAACTTCTGCTCGACGGCTTTTGGGAAGAGGTTGGTACAGGTTTTATTGTATTAAAAATAATACACTGGGCCGCAAAGAAAGCGGGTCGGTAACAAAAACCTCAAAAACTTCCAAAGTATTGGAATTAGCTTTATAAAATAAAGACTGTACTATAGAAAATTTTATATTGCTTAAATAAAAGTCAAAGAAGTTCAAGTTTATTTTAAATAAAAGTAGGTTACTTTTTCGAAAAATATGCTACGGTATCAAATATGCAATTTTCACACATTTTAGTATTTCGTATTGCCACCACGAGCTGTTATACGGTTTCGCATGCTTTCCACTAGATTTCTTAGCCGATGCTGAGGAATATTCCCCCATTCCTCTCTCAGTGCTTCTTCTAGTTCACTAAGTGTGATTGGAGGGTAATTTCGCTAGCGTACACGTCGTCCCAGTTCGTCCCAGGCATGCTCGATGGGGTTCAAGTTATTTAGTCTATGGTTATAGTGCTCTCCTGGTCTTCTGCAGACTCTTTGCCTCTCATCGTGCGTGTATAGCATGAACCTCGACTCGTCCGAAAACATTACTCTTGATCAGAGACCAATTTATGTATTCTCTTGCGTAACTCAGCCTTGAATGCCGATGCTGCCTTTCGTGTTTTGGACCATTTGCGGGTCTAAATGGCTTCAAATTTGCTTCAGCAAGACGCCGACGACGCACTGTACACGTGCTAGGATCGCTTCCTCCAGCACGTAGAAGGTGATTTTTGACTTCAGCAGCCGTTTGAAATCGATTCCCCAACATTGTTGACACCATATAGCGATCCTCTCGCGCTGTTGTGCACCTTGTTTGGCCTGTTCTTGGTCGTCTTTATTTTTTATTTATGGTTTTTAATACAATCACCAAAAAAGAAATAAAAAGGTTTTGCTTCTTCCTACATTTGTAATAGAATAAACTTTAATTTAGTCTTCATATCATATAGCTAGTTCCAGTATTTTAGAAGTTATTGAGATTTTTATAACCGACCTGCTTTCTTTGCGGCCCAGTGTAGTTTAAAACTCCGAAATTTGAAAGTACGTATGAGGTGTATGCCTCAGTTCGAGGCTTATTTTAGGATTTTTTGGGCCGCTTGAGTCGATTTTTAGCAATTAGATGGAGAATCAGCGATGGGGTCACAATTTGGAAAATATTTTGTAAATAATTTCGAATTTTGCATATTTGTATTGAATAAATTTTATTAGAGTGCAATACAAACTAGAAGAGATGAAAGAAACAATTTTCAAGTAAGAAAATAATTTGAAAGAAATCCTTGGACCAGAATTCGAACCTGCGACCTCTACTCTCTGCAAGATTATGGGTCGTTTTTTCTTAGATAATTTGTTTCTAATTGAATAATGCTTTTTAACATAATATAATTATTATTGTAATACGGAACCCGTAATTTGTAAACTTGATCGACTCCTCTATCTCCATTAACTGCCTCCGGAACCTTTGTCTTTTGTACATCCATCCATCCATCAGCCGGTTTCGCCCACTGCTAGACATAGGCCTTTCCAGGATTTCGACACTCTTGGCGGTCCTTCTGGAAGAAATGCCCATACTCACACACGCTGGGCAGGCGGGCTGGTGAGCGCGGTGCCGAAACCCTTGCACCAGTGACGCCGCTGCGCGTCACTAGCATGTTTTATATAAGGCCCGGCAATTCGGGATGGATATACCGCCATCCATCGGTCCCAGGCAATGGTGGGCCGCCTGGTTTTGCCTGAGAGCTGTTCTCTTACTCTCCCCCGAATAACTTCGGGAGGATTTGCGAGTAAGATGGTGGTACCTCCACAGTCGAGCCCGGCATCAGCTCTACCACCTTTGAACATAATGTACATACTGCGTCCTTCCTGTGATGACGTATGGCGCTGAGTCGTGGTCTCTTACAAAGGAATTGATCCACTGATTTAAGGTCGCTCAGCGAGCTATGGAGCAGGCTATGCTCAATCAAATCAAATCAAAATATTTATTTTGTAAAATAGATACATAAAGTATACTTTCTACAAGTCAAAGTTAATATTTACAGTCAGTGACGGGAGAGCGTATGGTCTATAACTTCACAATTAAGCATCTAGGCAAGGCAAGGGTGATATTTTCGTATTCAGTGATAAAGATATTACAGTGCATAGGGATCAAATGCATTTTCAAAAATTTCCACCTGTTATATGTATGTGCCACCTTGAAGGTGCTATGAATGTGGGTCGAAGTAACAGGTAACACGACTTGCTGAGGCTGCAGCATCAGCATCCAAGCTGGGGCCGAATTATCAGAAACCTACAGCTCACGTTCTCACAGAACGTGACACTTAGAACGCCTAGAACAAACATACTCCTTGTAGAATTATCTGCTTATCGTTGACATGCAGCGTTCACCTGTGCATCTCGTAGGCCATGCACCGCTTGCCACTTTTGCAGAATGTAAGCATGACGATGGACTGCAGCGCAGCATTCATAGCGGGCACTCACAAGACCCACTAATGCTAGAATTGAAGTTAATTTTCCAACAGGAGTTCTAAAGTGTAATGATACCTATAACTGCAGCCAGCAACCGGGACATGGGATGACGTGGTCGCAGAATTGTTTTTTACACAAGTTCAATTTCCCAAGTCGCTTGCTTATCTCAAAGTCGCCCAGTAACCAGACCGCTACTTTGTTGGGTAAAACCACCAGTGCATCAAAACATCAGAAGACGTGGTCGCAGCATTGTGTTGTAGATAAATAAAATTCTGCGAACTCGCTTGCTTATCGCAGTGATCCAATTATACCTAAGTAACCGCTTCGGCGAAATCCCAAGAATGAATATATTTATAAGTTCTTTGTTATCAGTGCACGGTTAGGGGGCGCGTACACTTAATGTGTGGCCATGTAATATAAAGTATATTTGTGTCTTCTGCGTTATCACTATTCTTTTTTATACTGCTTATACCCAGAAACATTCATGTACCTAACTGACTTTTGTTTACGTTGAAGTCTCGGCGTTATCGATATCTCTTTGGGCATTTTCGCGGAAAACCCAAGTGTTCAATAGCAACTGAGGTTATCTGGGTTGAGTTTTGAGTACTGTCCAGCCACAAGAGGACTATAAAATAACCAGTGGACAGTGACAGTCCATCACTTACAGTCCAACACTTGACGTGAACAAAAGGTTACGGAGCCGCAGAAATGTATCGACCCACAATGGCAGCACAGAAGAGTAAGAAGTCACAACATTTCACAGTAGATGACTTCACGAAACGTGGGTTTCGTCGACCGTGTGGGGCCCCCTGCAACGTGAAGCGATATTTGAAGTTTGACCGTGAATATCGACGGTTTCTCCTGTCTACGAACAAAATTGAAGTTACTTTCTTCAACGGCGAGGTCTTCCAAATATTATACAACTTCGATGCCACACGAACAGAGGAAGATCAGCTGCTCATCAACTGGGATACCCTGACACCTGTATTCGGAGGAGTAGTCCCTTCGGGTTTCAGAAGTTTCGTCAGACTCTCAAAGATAGCCAAGTTCGTTGAAAAGCGTGTACATCTGGACCAGTGCGAGGTCGGCTTGCACAACTCCTGTTTCTGTGGCAGAACGCCGCCAGACGACCTGGATGTTTGGTGGGATTCGTGCAGTGATCAACACTCCCATCACTTTTGTTCCTTACACGTCCGCTCGTGGTTATATTTGTATCTGGAACCGAAGATTTTGTTCCAAGAATCGGAACAGCTGTTTTACGAAGCCGTTTCGATGGCACACTCAACCAATCCAGATGTCTTAAAGTATTATTCAATGTCGAGCAATAAGAGCACACAGATTTTACTTGATTCGGCACGCTCCCTTGGTTATTCCAGCCCTTGTACAAGAAATCGAGTAAAAAGTTTGTAAATGACGTGATAATCTAGTGTTAAGTATTGTATTAAGTATTTATTAAATTGTTTTTAAGTATGTATACTGTTTGCTTCAATGTCTGTTCGTCTGTTGTACAGAATGAGGGGAAGTTGTGTGGGAAGGGTAGAAGCACCAGTTTCTGCAATGTTGATGCAAGTTGCATTTCCTATTTGCCACAGAGCACACCCAGCTCAGCTATCACACCAACGCCGTCATCCTCTCCTTTCTATTTCATGGTTCATCAGTGTTACATGGTAAGAACTAGGAATGCAGAGCTTCGTAGACATGTAAGCGGTCACCCGCGTTTGGTAGGCCGCCATAGACAACCGCGGCACTTTTGCATAATGTAAGCACAACGCTGGACACCTGCGCAGTATAACTAGAGGACGCTACCAACAGCCACTACACTTATCGCTCTTATCACGCACACAATGCCGTATGTGCTTAATAGATGTTTTACCTGTATACTAAAGGTACAAACTTTTGCCCTGGTTTTCACGATGAGTTGCCAGCATTCCTATTATGGACTGCCGAGCTAAGACAATGCGTCGAGTACAGCAATTAAACGTCGTTAAAGGCGATGTACCAAACTTGAAACGCTGCTCTCATGGCCCCCGTACGGGAGCGCGGGGTGACTTGTAAATCATCTATTTGCTTAACAATGAAAATCGGACTGACATGATACGAAAATATTTTATTATTCAATTATTCATATTGCAGACGAACGTATACCACGCCGAAAAATATACCGTGGGTTTTAGGTTGAGAATTGCAAATTGCTTTGTTATCCCTGTCACGTATTCCACGGGATGAGGACATCCCGTGTGGTGGGAGTAGTATAAATTGAGTTGCGCATAGGCAATGGGTACACATACCACTTCACCATTATACCTATACCGTCCTCGTAGACGAAGGCGGTCTAAAAATAACTCCCAACTCAATATCCCGCTGACGCCTGACTCATTGCGGCGGCGGCGCATTTGGTTACTTCGCAACGACACACGCTATAAGTACGTGCCAGGTCGTTTCTCTCCAACTCGCACATCGCTCCCACCTTAAGCGCGATCTTAGCCCGCCTCGGGGCACTCACATAATAATAATATACATTATCACGAACTTTTGAAAAATAAACTTTGAACTTTGAGGTTGGGTACTCTCTGTCCCCCTCATTATTAAGGTAAAGCCGTAAAGGCCAAAAGGCCAACAGCAATAAAAATCAATCACAAAAAAAAAAAAAAAAAGGGTACACACTGAACGGCAAACGTCCACGAAGGAACATCACGTAGACAGACATCCAGAACTCAATATGACGTCCCGAGAAGATCAAGACAGAACACTTATTTTCCCAGTCGACACCTTCACGATCCGTGGGCCTTCTGTACCCCGTGGGGTTCCTTTCGCCTTTGAGGAATTTATAAATTTCATGACTGCATATCAACAGTTTGGTAGGTCGATGCGAAACCTGGACTCGACTTTTCTTAATGGGAAAATATGGCCCGTCAACTACAGCTTCGATGCAACGAGGCCGGTAGGAGATCGCCTGCTGATAAATTGGGACTGGCTCCAGCCCGTATTTTGGAGGGCGCCGCCAGGTGAAAGAGATATTGTGCGGCTGCCTACGATACTGAAGTTTGTTGAGGAAGAGCTTCGTTTTGAGAAGTGCAAAACGGTTGCCGGCGACACCTGCTCCTGCGAGAACAATCCACATGAAGTGGTATCTCCTGGAAGCGAGTGTGCGAACGAACTCCATTGGCATCATTTCTGCACCGCGCACGTCTCTGCGTGGTTAACCAATTATTTGGTCCCGGCAATTCTTAAAGAATCTAAAGAGATGTTCCATGCGATGATTGCGAAAGTGCATCGAGACAATCCAGCCATCTTGGAATATTATTCCACGGGTGAACGTACGGACACCCAATTGTTGCTTGACTCGGCTCGCAGCATTAGTGGTTCCGGCTCTAGTGCAGCTGCATCATGCTTAACACAATAGTGTTAAGAGTGTTGAATAGTCTATATAAGTCCAAAGTACTGCAGATTGAAATAAATGGCTGTGTTTAATATGTCTACTTTTATTTGTTTTATTCCTATTAGTAGTGTAGAATGATGGAGAGTTGTGCAGGTAAGGTATTGAGACCGTTCCGTCTTACGTTGCTCCAAGTTCGTAGTTTCCTTCATGACAACTCTGTGTTAGATACAATCAAGTCAAGCTTGTACGGCACTAGAGGTAACGGCTAGGTAACGTGCTACTAGCAGCCGCATAGCACGTCACACCACTATCACTTACAGTTGAGTTGCAAGGCGTGATGATAAGAGTTACGTGCACATGGGATGCAAAGCTCCGCTATCACAAACAATGCTTATCATATGTCTTGAGCAAGGCCTGAACGTGCATTCGCTTACTGAGTACGTGTACCTGCGACGTTTAGGTGCGGAGCAGACCATACAGGAATGTGAGACGTCTAAATAACGTTTTTCTTAAGTTGGTTCATGATTAGTATCTACGCATGAGCCGCAAACAGTATAATGTGTAGACATACACGTAGACGTAGATTTCCCGATAATATGCCGCAAGACGTGGCGCACTTTAGTTTAAATATAGAACAAACCATGTGTCACTCTTCAGAATATAGGTAATATGTTACGAGTGCGAGATCGTTATCAAAACATTGTTATTGGGTGCCTTGAGACAGTTAGTCGGGCTCAGCGTCTTACGATAACCTAGGATCAGTTGGCACTGGCTACGAATTCTTGAGGAAAACCCAACGCTAAATATACTTTATGATAAGTATTCATCTTTTATATAAATAGCAGATCTTCAGTCCCAAATCACTTTCGGTTACTGAACGTTACGAACGTGCCCACTTCTTTGCCGTCTTTATTGAGCTAAGGAAAGATAAACGTAAAACAATGTCCGCACCGGCAAAAGCAAGCTGTTCCAAACGATTGCTGATAGAGTTGAACGTGAAGACTTTCGAAGCGACATTCTACAATGGAAAAAAGCTGAGCATCGAGTACCTTTTCCATTCCGAAGTTATGGGAGAAGAATGTCTGCAAGTAGGCCTCAACAGCTTGAAACCACTGTTCGGAGGTATCATACCTCCCGGTATACCTCAGTTCACCCATATCTCGGAACTCTCCAATTTCCTCCGGCTTATCAACATGGATGACTGTTCACACGGTGACTACGCTTCTTGCGCGTGTCGGCACAAGATCGAACCAGGTCAAGAGCATTCCGACTACCGTTGTCGAGATAATCACTGGCATCACTACTGCACGGGACACGTCCATCAGTGGCTGCAGTTCTACCTGGAACGTGCGATTCTGTTGAAAGAATCTCGGAAGCACTACGAGTACCGCGTGAGCGAAGTGCACGGGCCAGTCACCGGCTTTTATTATTCATGCGGCGAGATGGCAACTGCAGAATATTGGCTAAGGTGGGCTTGGACGAGTATTTTGTGGCGGCGTGTATGATAAAACCTGATGAGTTAGCGTAGACGACTACTGTGACATAAGCATGTGTTTAATACACCTTACTTATATTTAAGATTTGTCATTTCATAGCTTACAGGATTTGTTAGACTTTATCACAGATACCTTACCTAGAAACTATGTAACGTGTGCACCGTACCTACCTATCGCTGCATAGCATGTCACTGTGCACCTACAATCCTCTTACAAAGTGTAGTGACTAGTCTTGACATTTATGAGGAGGTACACGCAAGCTTGGCATTCGTTGCTAAGCTGACATGCACTTTGAAATGAAATAATCATGTATTAGGAACGAGTTTTTTATTTCTAACAATAAATACTATTATAAATTATCACATATGTATACGGTTAGGATGTATTACTTCGGCCTGTTGTGTGTCCCGCGCCACGATGCCTGCTGGCGTAAAGCTTCTGCATAGCGCAAGAGGCTCTGCTCAAGTTTCCGCTGCTCTTCCCGGTTGCGCTTTCTTTCTTCACGCTCCTGCTCTTGTCTCTTCCACTCTGCTTTTTGGTCCTCCCAACGTTGCTCGGCGGCTCGACGAGCGGCTTCTCCAGATCTTCCATTATTATTGCTTCCCCACATGGTGATTATATGTCGAGGGTCAATAGTATGCTGATTGACTATATAACTCCTGGCGATTGTGTCGAGGATATGTGTCCGACTGATTGGTTGTATAGGGCTTTCCTTCAATTTATACTAATTCGAAACCTACCTAATAAGGACTGGTTGGAATTCCATAACTATCGGGAATTTATTTGTGGTTTGATTATCTCGCTGAAATAAGGATAATTAAAACGTACTAACCGCATGGTGTAACGTAGTAACGAAAAATTAATTATTTATAACTGAAAAAGGAAAAATGACGTCCATAATTCATACAGTTTTATATTTTATTAAGCGAGTGATGTCATAGACTGTGTTAACTTTCCCGTTAGGTTATGCAATCATGCTCCAGTTGCGCAATATGGAAAAAAATATATAGGTAATATTCAGAAGCTGCTCGTGACATGCTGAGCATGCATGGAGTCTTGCTACGTGACCTGCAGTCTTACTTGACCGTGTGATGTTCTCTGGAGGTTTGGTTACGCCAAGCTATTCCACTAAAGCGTTGCAGCGTGCACTCATGTCCTCAGAAAAGTTTACGAAGCAAGCTCGAGAGACTTGAGTTTATATTGAAACTTTCATTTACACCATCGTTAGGTAATGAACAGTTGAATACCTCCATAAGCGTACTTGTGGTTTACCGTACGTATGACGTCAAACCTTATCGGACAATGGTATATTGTTTTATTTTCCCGAACTATGAATAATTTTATAAATTCAAATGACCGGATAATATCAATTAATTAAGCCCGATAACCTATTTAATTGAAGCAAGAGAAACTTAAATAAGTATCGTTTAACTTCAGCGATAACGGCGTTATCGCCGTCACGGTTGGTTGTTCTAATGTTGTAGTAACATGCTGATATGGATATTGCTCCTTACAACGAAGGTGAAACTTACAGGTTGACAGTAAAGAGTTTTTACGCTATCATTCGCAGGGACCTAAGGTTATAGGTGCTTGAATCGAGGACCCATGGTCTCATAGCAAAACCTAGAACTGCTCCAACAGTCATACTTCTCCCGAGTCTACTATGCATTAAAGTCGCTTATCCACTGCATACAATCGTATCACCCTCCCCTTCCCCTCGTACACCGTGTTTGATTTTCGCCCCGCACGCTCTTGTGTCCCCTACTGTACAATAAATATCTTTAGAATAAAAAAATAATATGAATATACAAATAAGGGAAATACATACAAAAAATATTTAGGTTGGGCTACAAAAATTAATTTATACACATACATAAAGTAGAGAAATCTAGGAATAAAAATATTATATATAAATGACGCAAGGAACAAACAAGTTGATAAATAAATAAGGGAAATACATCCAAAAAATATTAAGGTTGGGCTACTAAAATGTAATGAAGTTATAAACCTGCATATAGTAAAGAAATATAGGAATAAAAATATTATATATACATAATGCCTAACCAAGCTTGGGGTATCTCTGATGGATAGAACCCGAAACGAGAATATCTGTCGGAGATCGAAGGTTACCTACATAGCCTGGCATATAGCACTCTCTCTTAAAAGTCTTCCCTCAATTGCTTCTTTCAAATTCAACTTGAAGGAGCACTTTTTGTCCTCTCAGCAGTCTTAGCTACTAAATATGTATATATTGTAAGTATTTATGTAGTTTATCGTAGTCAAATATATATATATAAATATATATGTACTAATTTAGTACGGTATGTTAGTGTTTAGGGTGTTAGGTTAGGCATACTTTTAGGTTAATAAGTGTATGTAGATTTATCTTATTTATAAACATATTGTACTGGAATTAATTTTCAGCGCCAATTTGTACATATTTTCTCCATTTGTGTTTTGGTTGACTGGAAGAAATTTCTTTTAGAAATAAGTCCGCCTTTGCCATGTACTTTCAACATTGTGAATTGTATTTATCCGTGTTTTTTGTGCAATAAAGTGTTTATTATTATTATTATTATTATTAGCCTGTCCAGTAAATTGAAGTGGCAGTGGGCAGGCTATATTTGTCGCCGACATAATGGCCGTTGGGGCCGAAAGGAGTTAGAATGGAGACCAAAGCGTAACGTAGGCCGACCTCGTGTCCGGCGACTGGAAAGCCTTATGTCCAGCAGTGGACGAACACTGGCTGATGGATGGATAGGTGCTATGTACATACTGAAAACCAAAGTCTACGTAGACATAACAAGCCACGCCCCTTCCAAGCAGATTCCACCTATTCACGTACATTGAAAATTTCTCGCAGGTTGCTCTACCAATGGGTTTGCGCTCCGAGTTGCAACATCGCCGTGATTAAGGAGCGTCAGGCCGCGGTCAAAGCTTTGTTCGATAGCAACGAGCTGTGCCAAGAAGCTGGCAGTATACTGACCAGTTTGCCCGACCTGGAGAGACTGTTGGCCAAGTGAGTTCTTCCACTCATCACTGCAACTTTTTATCAAACCACTTTTTTAATGTTCAAGCAGAATACCAACTTTCCCAAAAAATCATAGCTAGTGGGACAAGTACAGGTGGCTCAAAGAGAGTTCAGGTAAAAACACATATCTTGAATTAAGCTGATTATTTTTTTATTTACGTATTTGAAATAGAAGAAGATTCTGATTTCTGTGCTAAAAGTATTCGCCTAATCTAAGAATACTCTCAATAACTGTTGACGCAAAAATACGCAATACCAAATAGTAAGAGCCACGCCGCAAAAATATACAATATATCGAAGCTACCGCCACGCCGCAAAAATACACAATTTCCCGTAGATAGCCACGACGCAAAAATACACAATACCTCATAGTTAGCGCCACGCCGCAAAAATACAAAATACCTCATAAATTGAGCCACACCGCGAAAATATGCAAGATTGGTAGCTAGAGCAACGCCGCAAAAATACACAATACCCCGTAGAGAGCCACGCCGCAAAAATATACAATAACTCGTAGCAAGAGTAACGCTGCAAAGATAAACAAAACTTCCTAGAGAGTCACGATGCATAGATACACAATACCTCATAATAAGAGCCACGCAGCAAAAATTTACAATATCTCAAAGCTAGAGTGACGCCGCAGTAAAACACAATATCACAAAGTTAGAGCCCCACTGCAAAAAAATTACAATATCTCGTAGCTAGAGCCACGCCGCAAAAATACACAATACCTCATAGTTAAGAGTCACGCCGCATAAATACACAATACCTCATAGTTAGAGCCACGCCGCCAAAATATACAATATCTTAAACCTAGAGCCACGCTGCAAAAATACACAATACCTCGTAGCTAGAGTCACGCTTCAAGAATACGCAATACCATACATGTCACGCCGCATAAATATACAATATATTGTAGAAAGATCCACGCCGCAAAAATACACAATACCTCATAGTTAGAACCACGCCGCAATCTTGTAATATTATCATCAAAGAGAGTATACGGCTTAGATCGTCATCGAAAAATCGAAAAAGATATAACATTTCAAATAAAACAATATTTTTTAGCAGGGTACAACTTCTAGTAAATATGCTCATGTAACAGTTAACAAAATACCACTTCTTCAATAAAAGGAACAAAAATTTGTTAAAGGTTCCCTAGCACCCAAGCTAGACCGCGTACGATCTGTATTACGGTTGCCAGTTCCCCAGCTCCTCGGAGAGATAAAAATAAATAAGTAGGCCAGCCATTTACATGAATCATGTCACCATGCCAGTGACATTTTTACACAACATTTTAGAGTATGATATAATAGAAAGTCATTCCAATAACTTAATTATATTAGATAAGTAAGAGACGTGAGGTCTTTTATTTAGAGATGGAAATGACAAAAATAAAATAAAAATATATTATTACAGAAAAACACTAAACAATGTTATGAATAATTTCACTTGAAAATTAGATTTAAGGAATGAATGAATGAATGAGCGTGTAAAGATGAATGAGTAGGTGTAAGAGAGTGTACCTCCCAAGTCCTACGACCGCAGTCTTGGCTTCAGTAATGCTACCACAAGGGAGGGTGTGTTTGTATAAAAATGCGTGTGTGTGTGTGTGTGTAGGCTCGCTAGCCTTACGTCCAACCAGGGGCTTGGGTTCAGCATTTGCTGCTAGGGAGGGTGTGTAAGGATTATTGGGGAAAATAAAATCAAATAAAATAAAACAACTCCAAAATGATGATTTCAATTATTTTTTTAGTTTCGTTATACTTTTTAGATAGAAGCCATTAAGAAACAATGAATTTACAGTGATAATAGGCATGATGACTAACAAAAAATTATTCGTCCGTCAGTTGGATTATCAAAAAATATTGGACACGTATTTTTTCGTTTTTAAATTTAACAAAAAATGATGAAGATATAGCCCGCTGAAGTTCCGCGTGACGTCACATCTAGGTACAATGTTACTTAGGAGTGACGTCATTTTCCCCCACTCCCAAACTTTGACGCGCTTTATCTCTGTCATTTTTTGTTTGATTGACAAATGAAAAAATACGTGTCCAATATTTTTTGATAATCTAAATGACGGACTAAATAGAAAAATATTTTGCTTACCCTGTGTACCTACAAGCCTATTACAGTTCTGAATCAGGTATAATGCGTAATAAATTTTGGCCTTTCGTACTCTCGATAATAACCCAATTTTACATTCTAAGAGCTCTAAAAATTGCACTATCATTTGGAAAATGATTACAGAGTAAATAGGAGTCAAAGTAATTTTAGAACATGTGTGTGGGTGATAAATAAGGGTGTCAGTGTGCCATTTTGATTGTGTAAAGCCGACCGGACTTGCACTATCTGTCATTGAATGATTATATAGAAAGCGTTCAGAAATACGAACTTTGCCAAGGACGGCGAAGATTTCTATGCGCATTATTTATAGTTACATCTTTTTAGGGTTCTCTTACAGGAACCCTTATAGTTTCGCCATGTCCGTCTGTCCGTCCGTCCGACCGTCCGTCTGTTCGCGGCTTAGCTCAGAGACTATTAGTACTAGAAAGCTGTAATTTGGCATGAGTGTACGTACATATTAATCACGCCGACAAAACAATAAAATAAAATCATGAAAATTTTTTTTTAGGGTTACCTCCCATACACGTAAATTGGGGATGAATTTTTTTTTAGCCAAGCTTTTAATCCCCACTAAACACGGGGTGATTCGTATCGGCATGAATAAAATGGATGGGCCGTCCTTCGGAAGAGCAACTTCCGAGCAGAGTAGAACTTGGGCGCGATCTGTATTAGTAGACCAGTCCACATATTGTGTAGTGTAACTACGGAACCCTACACTGCGCGTGGCCCGGCACGCACTTGGCTGGTTTTTTATTGATAATTATATCGTTTTAAAACAGTTATTCCGATCGTCCACATGATCTTCTACAAATAGCGCGCGAGTTGAATGCTGTCGGGGGCTGAGACGAAAGGCGGGAGCATGTCTCCCCGCCCGCCGTCCGTACACCTCCCTCACACGTCTGCTGCGTAGTGCTGTGTGCGTAGAGAGAAGGGCTGTCTGTGTGTATAGCGCGTTTCATAGCTCTGCATTCAAGTCGCGCGTAACCTGTATCTGTCCATTATTATTTCAAAATGTTAAACCGCAAATTTGTCAATTTGTTTTCAGAGTGCACGCGCTCGGCAACCTGAAGCGCTCGAAAGACCACCCGGACTCACGCGCCATTTTCTACGAAGACAAAACGTACTCGAAGCGGAAAGTGCTCGACTTTATTTCAGTTTTAAATGGATTCACTGCTGCCTTGAATCTGCCGGCTTTGTTCAAGGATGTCGATTCCGCTCTGTTGAAGAGGATCACGCAGTTCGGTCCGGATGGAAAGTTTCCGGATTATACGGACTCGCTTATGTTTTTTAAGGTTTGTTTTTTTTGTTGCCTGTATGTTGCAGAACTTAAAATTGCAAATAGAGTTGAAATGTAGAGAATTGTAGTTTATACTCTATCAGTGCGGTAAGGAGGCGGTGCGAGGGACGATTTGAAACACGAGCGATAAGTGAGTGTTTTAAACGTTACGAGTAAGTTAATGCCCTTACCCACGTGTAGATATCATACTACGTTTTTCAATGCATAGTGTAAGTAAATAAATGAAACGTAATTAAGGAAACAAACAATAAATACTCCAAATGAATTTAAGGCGGGCATTCTTTTTATTTGCACGCAAGTTGCCAACTTGACGGAAATAAGCTGCTTTTAGTTTGATGCGTTCGTATCTCACCTATCTATGGTACACAAAAAAAGATTGGCAACTTTTTATGATTAATTAAAAAATATAAAAATAAAACCCTAGTGTGGTAAAGTAGGCTTTGACAACCGTTTTGAAGCATTAAAATAATATACGTCTTTACGAGGACTTGCGTTGAAAAAGATTTTTCGTATATTTTGTATGGATTGTATATGCGCAGGAGTCGTTCAACCATGCGGAAGCGGAGAAGGAAGGGCGCATCCTTCCCGGCGCGGGAGTGGACCACGAGTATGACAACACACTCGCGCTCATAAAGGACATCGACAGACAGTTGAAGGACTACTTGAAACAGCAAGAAAAACACTTCAGGTGTCGGGTGAGCCTCTTTTCATACAAGACAACCAAAATTAATCCATCCATCCATCCATCAGCCTGTCTCTTCCACTGCTGGACATAGGCCTTTCCAGGATTTCGCCACTCTTGGCGGTCCTCCTGGAAGAAATGCCCATACTCACACACGCTGGGCAGGCGGGTTGGTGAGCGCGGTACCGAAACCCTTGCACCAGTGGCGCCGCTGCCCGTCACCAGTCTGTTTTATATAAGGCCCGGCAATTTGGGATGGATATACCGCCATCCATCGGTTCCAGGCAATGGTGGGCCTGGTTTTGCCTGAGAGCTGTTCTCTTACTCTCCCCCGAATAACTTCGGGAGGATTTACGAGTAAGATGGTGGTACCTCCACAGTCGAGCCCGGAAATTCATACTCACTCACAATCACAGTTCATCGAAATTCATGTTTTCCAGTTGACAATTACCATAAATAATAAGCAGTCTTTCAGTCAGCTCCGACCCTTTTCGGTTACAATCCTAGTATTAGGCAAATCGTATTCTAAAATGACTTTGAAAATTTTCAAAACTGGTTTTGAAAATTCATGAAGTTGATTTATAAATAATATTTAGGTTATTAAAACACTTTGTCTCTTTTGAAATCATCAACTATATAACAGCGGGTCTACCGTATAAGTCCGGTGGTAATCGTAATAAACAAATGGAATTTAGTACCAACGTCAGAATCTGACAGCAGGATAAAATATACAAATTCAGCGCGTGCAAAAGAGATGGCATATATGTTAGGCGGACGCCGCCCGACGATCGAACTGAACGCAGCTCTGGGCTTCAAACGTCAAAATGAAGCCCATTACGAAAGCCACCGAGTTACGTCACCGCCAGGTCTCCTGCTACGATCCTAACGCACCGTTTTATCTTCCAGCTGCACTACGTCGGCACAGACAAGAAGCGCTACCAGATAGAGGTGCCGGAGAATGCGGCTCGGCAGGCCGGCTCCGACTATCAGCTGGAGGGTGCCAGGAAGGGGTTCAAGAGGTTCTCCACCGCTGAGACCAAGGTTTCAATTCATTTTACTTGCGATTTGTTTGTTTTTTAGGGTTCCTTACCCGAAGGGTGCCAACCGTACTAGGTAGAGTGAAAATTTACACAGAAAAGTGTAACTAATTTATGGGGTTTTATCACGATAGATAAAATATTAAAAAAAAAAAATCCAGTATTGTCCCCATACAGGAAACCTTAAAAAGTAGCATTTTTTCAACGCAATTTGTTTACAGCTTTATCTTAAAGACCGTAATACATAAATGTTTCAAATTTGGTGAAATTGTTGTTCATACTCTTAAGTTAAACAACAAATAATAAAAATTAGGGTTCCTTATTTAGTGGAAGCTGAATAGTTTTTCAGGCACTCTTCCAGCGGTTTAATTTTCTGTCGCCTTAATGTTGCTACGACACCTATATGTTGTTATTTACCATGATTTTAGAGTACTGTGTGGTGGTACGGAACCCTTTGTATGTGAGTCTGACTCGCACTTGGCCAAATTATTTTTCAATCGGTTGTTTATTACGTGAAAAGTATGGTTGTATCAATAGAACCAGCTTGAAATGTATCGTGTATTATATTATCTGTGGTATCGTACATTTTCGGCAGTGGCGTGCACTCCATAGAGACAATACTCCTACCCTGACATACATATAGGGTGAAATTTAATCAACCGACCAAATTCATACTGGAAACTCGGTTAGTGACCAGGAACAAAGTTCAGTAATCCTTTTGGCCAAATTCGAAAAAAAAAAATTTTTTCCCCCTTACTTGTTGGACTAGTTTTTATGTACAATTCTTAGTCTAGGCAGTAAGGAAGCAAAAAAATAATCTAATTTCACCAAAAGGGTAATTGAAGCTTGTTTCTGATCACTACCCAGTCTTCAGTATGAATTTGGTGGGTTAATTTAATTTCACCTCGTATACGCGTTTTAATTTAGTTGCTACACGTGCATGATAAAAAATTATAGGAATAGAAATATTATAATGTAAATACTTATTAAAGTTGATAATACAATAATCTCCACAGGAACTCCTTGCCAGAATGATGCTCGTATACGCTTTTTAATTTAGTTGCTACACGTGCATGATAAAAAATTATAGGAATAGAAATATTATAATATAAATACTTATTAAAGTTGATAATACAATAATCTCCACAGGGACTCCTTGCCAGAATGATGCTCGTATACGTGTTTTAATTTAGTTGCTACACGTGCATGATAAAAAATTATAGGAATAGAAATATTATAATATAAATACTTATTAAAGTTGATAATACAATAATCTCCACAGGAACTCCTTGCCAGAATGATGCTCGTATACGCGTTTTAATTTAGTTGCTACACGTGCATGATAAAAAATTATAGGAATAGAAATATTATAATATAAATACTTATTAAAGTTGATAATACAATAATCTCCACAGGAACTCCTTGCCAGAATGATGCTCGTATACGCGTTTTAATTTAGTTGCTACACGTGCATGATAAAAAATTATAGGAATAGAAATATTATAATATAAATACTTATTAAAGTTGATAATACAATAATCTCCACAGGGACTCCTTGCCAGAATGATGCTCGTATACGCGTTTTAATTTAGTTGCTACACGTGCATGATAAAAAATTATAGGAATAGAAATATTATAATATAAATACTTATTAAAGTTGATAATACAATAATCTCCACAGGAACTCCTTGCCAGAATGATGCTCGTATACGCGTTTTAATTTAGTTGCTACACGTGCATGATAAAAAATTATAGGAATAGAAATATTATAATATAAATACTTATTAAAGTTGATAATACAATAATCTCCACAGGGACTCCTTGCCAGAATGATGCTCGTATACGCGTTTTAATTTAGTTGCTACACGTGCATGATAAAAAATTATAGGAATAGAAATATTATAATATAAATACTTATTAAAGTTGATAATACAATAATCTCCACAGGGACTCCTTGCCAGAATGATGCTCGTATACGCGTTTTAATTTAGTTGCTACACGTGCATGATAAAAAATTATAGGAATAGAAATATTATAATATAAATACTTATTAAAGTTGATAATACAATAATCTCCACAGGGACTCCTTGCCAGAATGATGCTCGTATACGCGTTTTAATTTAGTTGCTACACGTGCATGATAAAAAATTATAGGAATAGAAATATTATAATATAAATACTTATTAAAGTTGATAATACAATAATCTCCACAGGAACTCCTTGCCAGAATGATGCTCGTATACGCGTTTTAATTTAGTTGCTACACGTGCATGATAAAAAATTATAGGAATAGAAATATTATAATATAAATACTTATTAAAGTTGATAATACAATAATCTCCACAGGAACTCCTTGCCAGAATGATGCTCGTATACGCGTTTTAATTTAGTTGCTACACGTGCATGATAAAAAATTATAGGAATAGAAATATTATAATATAAATACTTATTAAAGTTGATAATACAATAATCTCCACAGGAACTCCTTGCCAGAATGATGCTCGTATACGCGTTTTAATTTAGTTGCTACACGTGCATGATAAAAAATTATAGGAATAGAAATATTATAATATAAATACTTATTAAAGTTGATAATACAATAATCTCCACAGGAACTCCTTGCCAGAATGATGCTCGTATACGCGTTTTAATTTAGTTGCTACACGTGCATGATAAAAAATTATAGGAATAGAAATATTATAATATAAATACTTATTAAAGTTGACAATACAATAATCTCCACAGGGACTCCTTGCCAGAATGATGCTCGTATACGCATTTTAATTTAGTTGCTACACGTGCATGATAAAAAATTATAGGAATAGAAATATTATAATATAAATACTTCTTAAAGTTGATAATACAATAATCTCCACAGGAACTCCTTGCCAGAATGATGCTCGTATACGCGTTTTAATTTAGTTGCTACACGTGCATGATAAAAAATTATAGGAATAGAAATATTATAATATAAATACTTATTAAAGTTGATAATACAATAATCTCCACAGGGACTCCTTGCCAGAATGATGCTCGTATACGCGTTTTAATTTAGTTGCTACACGTGCATGATAAAAAATTATAGGAATAGAAATATTATAATATAAATACTTATTAAAGTTGATAATACAATAATCTCCACAGGGACTCCTTGCCAGAATGATGCTCGTATACGCGTTTTAATTTAGTTGCTACACGTGGATGATAAAAAATTATAGGAATAGAAATATTATAATATAAATACTTATTAAAGTTGATAATACAATAATCTCCACAGGGACTCCTTGCCAGAATGATGCTCGTATACGCGTTTTAATTTAGTTGCTACACGTGCATGATAAAAAATTATAGGAATAGAAATATTATAATATAAATACTTATTAAAGTTGATAATACAATAATCTCCACAGGGACTCCTTGCCAGAATGATGCTCGTATACGCGTTTTAATTTAGTTGCTACACGTGCATGATAAAAAATGATAGGAATAGAAATATTATAATATAAATACTTATTAAAGTTGATAATACAATAATCTCCACAGGGACTCCTTGCCAGAATGATGCTCGTATACGCGTTTTAATTTAGTTGCTACACGTGCATGATAAAAAATTATAGGAATAGAAATATTATAATATAAATACTTCTTAAAGTTGATAATACAATAATCTCCACAGGAACTCCTTGCCAGAATGATGCTCGTATACGCGTTTTAATTTAGTTGCTACACGTGCATGATAAAAAATTATAGGAATAGAAATATTATAATATAAATACTTATTAAAGTTGATAATACAATAATCTCCACAGGGACTCCTTGCCAGAATGATGCTCGTATACGCGTTTTAATTTAGTTGCTACACGTGCATGATAAAAAATTATAGGAATAGAAATATTATAATATAAATACTTATTACAGTTGATAATACAATAATCTCCACAGGGACTCCTTGCCAGAATGATGCTCGTATACGCGTTTTAATTTAGTTGCTACACGTGCATGATAAAAAATTATAGGAATAGAAATATTATAATATAAATACTTATTAAAGTTGATAATACAATAATCTCCACAGGAACTCCTTGGCAGCATGATGGCCGCCGAAGAGCAGAAGACCAACGTCCTGAAAGACCTCAGTCGGCGAATATTCGAGAAGTTCTCAGCGAACTACGAACGTTGGGAGGCGGCGCTGCAATGCGTTGCAACTTTGGACATATTGTTGGCTTTCGCAGAGTTTGCCAGGCAGCAGACCGGTGATATTTGTCTGCCGGCCGTTTCGTTTGATAAGGATACGAAGGTAATCTATTCTATTCTAATTAGTTGTATTTGGTATTCGGTATAGTAAAGGTATGAAGGAAAACATCGTGAGGAAACATGCATGCCCTAAAAAGTGTGTAGGTGTGCCCGAAGTACGGCGATAGGGCTCACCACCCATCACATTAGGACGTAATAATCGTCGGTGAAACGCGGGTGTACCGGGTGTGGACTGTGACTTGCTTTTCATAGTTCACACTCGGGAACACCTCTGATACCCCCTCGGGGATTCATGCCGTGACGATATAATATATGTATTATCGTACAAACCCGTTAAGGTTAATAATAATAGTACACGAAAATTGTATACAAATCTCTGTCCAGATTTTCAGCTAGATAGACTCTTTTTGTAAAAAAAAATACGGTTCATTCATTTTCTTAAAATGTTGCTGACACTACTAAGGCGCTGACAGCACTAAAAGTACCATCAAACTCCTCACGCCGTACGGCCATCAGTTATTCGGAATGACGATAGACGCGATGTAATCGATTATGTCTTGACTCGGAACCCACTATAAGTAGGAAGCAACGAAAGGTATATTTTTCTACACTTAAAATATATTTTCTGTTTAAAAGTATTCCTAAATTCCCCGATAGAGTGGAAGTCGGATCCAAGCAAAGGCTGGACAGAGGTGTGTATGAGATTGTAATGTCTTATTTATATACTAGCCTTTTCCCGCAGCTTGCCCACGTTCAGTGAATCTTTGCCCCGTTTTCTGCTTAAGCGTTACTTTATGAACACCCCTTATAGCTTTTTTGTTAACCAGGTAACTACGATGATAATATTACTATTAGAGTCCAATACAAACTAGAAAAGATAAATTTGAAACAAATCTAAAGACAAGAATTTTAAAAAATTCCTCGGGCCAGTATTCGAACCTGCGACCTCTTGTTATCAAGACAAGCGCGCTACCAATTGCGCCACCGAGGTGCTTACCTAGACCGTTGAATTTTTCCACCATACTTATCCACCGAATATTTTGTAACAGTTTGATCTAACCAGCTTGTAATGCACATACTGAATGCTCACGAGGGCGTTATGTGATTTCACGCCTTGTTATTAAGAAACAGATGGCTAGTGCCGTCGTCGCTACAGTATGTGTTGCTTCAGACAGTTAAGTAATTCACAGTTCTAATTAACTAAGATTATGATTTTATTGCGAAATCCATCGCTTTGGAATACTCTAAATATTACTATTAGAGTGCATTACAAACTAGAAAAGATAAATTAAAAACAAAATGTAAAGACAAGAATTTGAAAAAATTCCACGGTGATAATAAAAAAAAAACCGCATCCAAATCCGTTCAGTGTTTCTCGAGTTATAAAAGCGTTTATTCAATCTTTGCCCCGTTCCTGGCCTAAGCGTAATTTTATGAACACCCCTTATTAGCGTATGTATTGAACAGGGTCACTGCGATGATAATTAAAAAAACCGCATCCAAATCCGTTGAGTGGTTCCCGAGTTAAAACAAAAATTCTAAAAATTGTTGTTTCGACCTCAGAACATTACAAATGACCCATTTCATTTAAAATTTCGCGAAAATATTCAATGTACAGACACGACTCTTTTACTACTTCATTATTATAAATCGATGAAAACACCATCTAACTTAAGGTGGTTAAACCTACACAATTTCATACGATTTTTTAATTGAATACATGCCCTAATTACTACAAAACAGACTTCTCAAATATGGCTATAAAAATCAACAAAAAATCTAGTTTCCGCATATGCAATAATATTATTCGAATATTGTTTAATTATTACGCCATTAATAGATCAAAAGTATTTAAAATTTGCAAGATATTTGTGTGTATTGGTGCGACTTACGCACACATAGAAGTCCATGACAGGTGTAAAAATACGTTTCATTCATAAAACTTTAGTTCCGATTGTAGCACAAAACAATAACTTACAATAGGTATTGTTACATTTATTAACGATATAAAAAACAAATAAATGTCTCGGGTAAAATGATTTCAAAGTAACTTCAATAAAAAAAAACCATTTCTTATTTTATTATTACAAAAATCGACTACAATAATTCCTTAGAATGTATTTTTATTTATTCGTCACCGTACATTGTGTGAAGATTCGGAACGGTAGCGGCCATGTCAACATTGCATATTTATCACGTCAAGCGTTTTAAGTGCTATAGCTTTTGACAGCAATTCACAACGCTAATCAGTCGCCATTGCGTGAAGCGCTCGATCTGTGTTGAACTCGACAATCAACAATGGCTGACGCTCAAGTTGCTCGCAAAGACAATATAATCACTTTTGATTGAAAATTTTCTTCTAATATCGTTACTGACGCTGTTTTCTTTTTATAGGACACTTACTATACTCTTTAATTTCTTTCTACGTAAATAAACGTGAACGAAATAGATTTTTACAGATTCAGTGTGATAAGAACAGCAATTCGTTAGTTTTAAATAGAGAAAAAGAAAAGACATTTATTTGAATGCCACCACGATGAAGCGTGCTGTTATCAAGCATGAATATTCCGGGCACAAAGTGAACAGCAAGCGTTCGAGAGCTGCCATGAAACGTTGCCATGGTGAAGAGAAAAGGTAAATATTTTATCGCTATTTTGAAAATGAATTACTTATGTTGGTCAGTGTCGATAAAGGGGCACGACATACAACATCTTACCATGGTTACTCTAAAAAAATTGTATTTCCTTCCAGTCGACCAAGTGCCTGGCGCACAAATGAGCCGAAGGGTTCTTGTGACCAACCTAACGTTACCATAGAAGTAATAATAATAATAATATCTTTATTTATCAGACAACATGGATCCATTATGTTAGTAACAATACACTTATTCTATATTAGTAATTAATAACTAAGAGTGATCTTGTCCGATCAATCAGTTTAAACATAAACGGATTGTCGAACCGATCGGATATAACACGTAGGAGGGTGTTGGGGCCGCCCCGGAGTCTTTGCAGCAGCGAGGCAGACTTCTTTCGCCATATGGCATCGAAACCGTCGGTTCGTGCCTCAGCGAACATCACCGACGCACTACAAAAACGCGGCAGCCGCAGCACAGCCCTAAAAGCGTTATTATACTGGATACGCAGAGCATTGTAAGCCTTTTTAGTATAACTGAACCACAGGGCCCCCGAGTACAATGATGTGCAGTAAGCTTTAAATAATGAAATTTTTACTGCATCTGTACATCTGGAGAACCTGCGGGCCAGCATGTTTGCCCGGACTGACAATGCTCTGCGTTCCCTCTCCATGTCTACATCGTCTTTCAGATCATCTGTCACTAAATGCCCTAAGTATTTATACTGATGCACCCGATTTAGCGGTGCACCGTTAAGAATAACAGGGAGAACAGATGAGGGACACTTATTTCCAGCCCTGAAGACCATGTACTCTGACTTCTTAGTATTATAAATCAACCCGTGGGAAGCAGCGTATGACTCACACAACGCGAGTAGCTGGCGGAGGGCTCCGACCGAGGGGGCCAGCAACACCATGTCGTCCGCATAGCTTAAATTATTGAGACAAATACCGTCTATATAACAGCCGACATGCGTGCTGCTGAGCTCCCCGATCAGCGCATCCATGTACAGATTAAAAAGCAGAGGAGAGCTTAATCCCCCCTGCCTCACGCCGCACACCGGTTTATATGGTTCTGAAAACTCGCCCGCCCACCTCACACGATTCTCCTGGTTTAGATACCAGTACCTCAGAAGAGAAGCTAACTCTGATGGTAGCGTTGTCTCTTTTAGTTTCTGCCAGAGAACGTCGAACGAGACAAGATCAAAGGCCTTGGACAAATCTAGAAAACACGCATATACCGGTGTTTTCCTGTCAGTGTAGTACCCGACAGTATGCTTTAAACTGAGAATGGCAGTCTCCGTCGACAACCCAGGCCGGAAGCCGAACTGGGCGTCACGAAGCTTGACATGTTTATTCAGATGAGAGTTGAGCACACTGTCAAGAACTTTTGCTGTGATGGTAGCTAAGGAAATAGGCCTGTAATTTGTCCCGTCCGATACGTCTCCGGTTCTATTTTTGACTATAGGTACCACCAGAGTCTGCATAAGCTCTGGAGGCACGTATGAATGACTCAGACACAGGTTAAACAGGAGTGCGAGAACGCGAGGTAAATGAGTACCAGCGTGTCGTAGATGCTCGACGCTGAGCCCATCGTGCCCAGGCGACTTTCCTTTTGTCATCTTTTTTATTGCGAACCTGACATCTTTTGCTAGAATGATTGTTAAATGTTCTGCACTCTGGGATTCAGCATCGAGCTCCCGGCACGCCAATCCCAACGGTGATTCAATTGCAAACTGGCGTTTAAACATTTCGGCAATATCCTTAGGGCTGGAGATCCCGTCGACACTCACAGGAATGCTAGGCTTAGGGTTTAGCTTGTTTGTGCTTTTCCAGAAACTTTTAAAGTCTGAGTTTGCATGGTATTTTGCTATTAAATCCATTCTTATTTGCTCTTGGTGGCTTTGGCACCACTTGAGTTTTCCCTTAAAAACCTTACGTGCTTCAACCATTGCATGGAAAATTGCACCAGAAGACGGCTTTCCACACAAAGCCCACATATGAAATTCAAGCTTTGCTCTCCTGTGAGCTTCGGTCACATGCTTGTTCCAGCCGATCAAAGGTTTTTTACGCCCTTTGTACCCACGTTGATAGGTGGCACTTGCACTCGAACATAAAATATTTATAATCTGTAAATACATCTTATTTATAATATTATGGTGAGATGACTTACTACAGTATTTGCCGCAACATACTTGAAACTCACTAGGCAAGTCAATGTGCTTCAACTTTGAATTACATATACTCTTATAATTATTACATTGTTCTTCATTTCTCTGCCCCCATTTTACTGTATTACATACAGGATTATTAATTACAGTCTTTTCCTTGATGACATTAAGATTGCAAGTAAGAACTAATGGCATATGGTCAGACCAATATACGTCATACCGAACGTGCACGTCCATAACACACTGCATGGCTGCGCTGGTAACAATGCAATGGTCCAGCCAGCGCTTACACCCGTGAGCCTCACTAATGAACGTGAAGGTGTCTGAACTTATCTGCAAATTTGTAACGTCCGCACACGTCCAATCCTGTTCCGTCAAAAAGTCTGTCATTTTGCGGTACAAACGCTCACCAGGGTGCGCATTGAAGTCTCCTAATATGAAAACGGTCTCAATATCACTCTCATCTATTATTGCATTGATAGTGCTAAGACAGTCTGTGAATTCTGGCACATTCTCTTCGCAATCCGTAGGCATATAAACTGTTATAATAAGCACAGGCCTGTCATTCGCCAAAGCGCGTATGGCTGCGATACGCGGAGTTGCACATGAAACCACTGATACACACTGAAATACTGACTTGCGCCACAGCAGCGCCACTCCTCCGAAAGGCCTGCCTCTAAGAAGTGCATCCAGCAGGAAGTTCTTCTAATCCTACACCTAAACGCGCCATCCGAACATATTCGAAACAAAAATTGACAGATATGACTCGTGAAAAAAAATGTCCTTTTACACCTCGTGAAGTATCACAGATTTGCAGGGACGTCAGGCATGATGAACAGACAGCTGGACCCAGCAATGAACCAATAGATGTAATTTGGACACAAGATGCAGACGTGGACAAGCACGAGTTAACCATTGAAAAAACATGTTGTGTTTCTAGTCTTGAAGGCTTACAAGTATTGTATAGTAGATATTCAACATTTATTAAAATGGTCTTTGAAAATGCAAAATGAACACAATAAGCACTGCACTTGTGGCTACTTAGAGTTTGTTCGAGAAGAAAGAAATGGACTCAGTAGCACTTTCCAATTTAAATGCAACTCTTGTGATGAAACTTATGTAGGAAAGTCAGAGGGTGTCGAGAAAATCAACCAGTCATTTGTATGGGGAATTCTAACTGGAGGGAGTTATTATGCCCAAAGTGACAATTTGCTTGCCGCTATGGATATACCTACGATTTCACAAAAAAAGTACGCAAAAACTGAATTACATTTGGGAAAAGTATGGGAAGAACACTTGTATAAAGAAATGCTAGAAGCTGGGAAAAAAGAAGAACAAATTGCCGTTGAAAAAGGGCACATATGCTCAGATGGAGTTCCATATATAACTAAATATATAATAAATATATAATAATATATAATAAAGTATATGTAGATGGAGGCTGGTCAAAGAGGTCTTATGGACACAACTTTAATGCCAACTCAGGAATAGTACGTTGTAACTTTTGATATATATATTTTTTTACAGGTATTGTCAAGGGTGAAAACGCCATTGTGGAAGTAAAATGCTTTCCTTCCGTTGCAAGGTCGTCAAAGACACTGGAAGAAGTGGCAAAAACAAAAAAAAACTTCACTAACATTTAGTAACAGCCGCTTGGACGTTAATAAAAAACATAATTACTATTACCAAGTATGTGCTCTAGCTGTATATATAATATAATATAATATAATCAATACTATGAACTTGTAAATAAATAGGTACTAAGATAAATACTTTTTTTTTCAGATCCAAGGACAATTGAAAGTGGCTCAGAGAGACAAGTGCTACCTGATTTGCTTTGTGGACGTTGGCAGCCCTATAAAAGTAATAATAATTCAAAAAGATGATGAGTTCATCAGTAACATGATGCCAAAACTGAGTGACTTTTATAGAAGATGCGTTTTGCCAGAAATAATTTTAAGGTACTCTCCTAATCTGGCTAATCAAAAATGCTTGGAGCCTAAATAGATAGTGTCGATTCAGTGTAACACACTTATTTGACAGGACTTATATTAATTTAAGAATTTGTATTTTTTTTCTCTATCGTAAAGACATAAATAAAAAATAAAACAATTAAATATTCACTTTGTGCTTTTACTTACTAATTATTCCTTTCCTGATTAACATAATTTGGAAAATGTGAAAAACTTTTGTAAACCATTGTAAATCATTTTACTTGATAAAGATGAAAATTTAATAAAGAAATGCCCATACTCACACACGCTGGGCAGGCGGGTTGGTGAGCGCGGTGCCGAAACCCTCGCACCAGTGACGCCGCTGCCCGTCACCAGTCTGTTTTATATAAGGCTCGGCAATTGGGGATGGATATACCGCCATCAATCGGTCTCAGGTGAGATGGGCCAACTGGTTTTGTGCCTGAGAGCTGTCCTCTTACTCTCGCCCGAAAAACTTCGGGGGGTTTGCGAGTAAGATGGTGGTACCTCCACAGTCGAGCCCGGCATCAGCTCCATGTCGATTTATGTCGTGACGATATATTATTATTGATACGATTATACAAAAACCTAATTAACGCGGGCGAAGCCGCGGACAAAAGCTAGTTCAAAATAATCCCTCAGTGAAGAATATGTAATAAATCATCTTGTTTTTTTATCTAAATATTGATAATGTTTGTTTCATACCAATGCTGACAATAATTGTATAATAATCTAATATTTTGTCTTGTTTTGCAAAGTCAACACGTTGCCGCTCTGCTTCCGCGGTAAAATACGGAGCGGCAACGTTTTACGTTTTGTATCGATTTGATTTATATGAATGAACAAACTCACACATTGACAGAACTGCCTTTACTAGTGTGCGTATTAGTTTGACAACTAATTAATTTATGAAACATTTGAATGCATAGTAAAAGCAAAGGGATTTCACATTTATTATCACCCCAAAGCGTCGTGAAATAAATTACTTTATCCGCATATCAACTCAATTAATGCCCAAAGGCAACAATAACAGATTTATTACTAATAATTTAGAGTTTCTTAGCGCGTGGCGCCATCTAACATTCTGTACACATTTCTGTTTGCGGTTTTACCACCTTAACAAAACCGAACATAGTCCAAAATTCCGGATTTTATAGGGACAACAAAGAAACCTCAATTTGTGTTCGTGGACCCTCTAGTTTAAAAAATATAATATGAGAATATGTCTCATCTTTGCCAAACGTAGTTCCTGTCAATTAATTTTGATATTTTCTGTACCTATGTATGGCGATAAAAAATATTATGTCTTTTTCAGCCCTACATAAAAATAGCAGAAGGCCGCCATCCTTGCATCCCGATTGTCAATGACTTCATTCCAAACGACACAGAGCTGGGCGTCGACGGGCCCAGCCTTTTACTGCTTACAGGCCCTAACATGGGCGGTAAATCCACCTTGATGCGGCAAGTCGGCCTTCTTACCGTCTTGGCTCATTTGGTAAGTAGCCTTTGCAAAAGAAAGATGGGACCGCCATCTAGTGTCGCGAGGCAGAAGCAATACGAAAATTAGTGTTATTTTTAGTTCCATGTTTGCCGCTAGGTGTCGTTACGAACCACACAGCTTTAACGCCACCTGTTGTCAAATAGCAAACTAATAAACCGGAAGTGACAACTCGAAGTGTAAGCTTGAAAGTTTTGATTATCTATGGTTTCGAGTAGATGGCGCTTATATTTTATAAACCTTTCGTTACCCAGGGAAGCTACGTGCCAGCTCAAGAGTGCCGTTTGAGTCTCGTCGATCGCATATTCACCCGTCTGGGAGCGAGTGATGACATTCTGTCGGGACAGTCGACGTTCCTGGTTGAGATGAATGAAACCGCGGCCATTGTGAGACACGCGACATTGCATTCCCTTGTGCTGCTTGATGAGTTGGGTAGGTTTAAACTTTGCTCTGCTGGGAAAAGTTTTAAAAATTCACTGCCGAGAAAATTACTGGGTAGCTATTGGTCCATTTCATCGCATCTTTTTGCGTCCCTTGTGAGATTTGAACTACAAAGGTTGATCAATAACGAACGGTTTAGTTAGATAGTGCGCTAGGAATATGTATAGTCACCTTAGACAATTTAACACGGGACCTGGCAAAGCGCGACTCTTAGTACTGAAATTATTCTGCCGTTTTCCACGGGAGGGGAGTAAACACGCACAGCACACATTTACTCATTCACGCACACTCCTGCGAAAAACTGATATGTCACAGTAAATCAAAAGCTGCAACACAAACACAAAACGCGCACACAAGCAAACTTACATGAACAAATTGTTCATGTACTTCGGCAGAGGGGGACAAGTGCGCTTGCCTAGTCCCGTGTTATGGTCTAATATAGTCACCCTCTCGTGGCCACAAAAAACGTTACAACACCTGGAAAAACGAATGGAGGGCATCCCTCTATAAAAACCGAAGCTCTAAAAATCTCTAGAGCCCTATATTTGAAAATGGGAACCTGTTACAACTCTGCTAAAAATTAAAAAAGTACCTACATATCCATCCATCAGCCTGTTTCGTCCACTGCTGGACATAGGCCTTTCCGGGATTTCGCCACTCTTGGCGGTCCTCCTGGAAGAAATACCCATACTCACACACGCTGGGCAGGCGGGTTGGTGAGCGCGGTGCCGAAACCCTTGCACCAGTGACGCCGCTACCCGTCACCGGTCTGTTTTAAGGCCCGGCAATTGGGGATGGATATACCGCCATCCATCGGTCCCAGGCAACGGTGGACCACCTGGTTTTGCCTGAGAGCTGTTCTCTTACTCTCCCCTGACTAACTTCGGGAGGATTTGCGAGTAAGATGGTGGTACCTCCACAGTCGAGCCCGGCATCAGCTCTACCACCTACCTACATATATCGCGGGGATAATAAATGTTTTACAACTTTATTTTCCATTTAAAACAACGCTTGTGTAAAGTTGCATGGTTTCATTACCGGTCCAAGGTCGCGGCACATCGACGTATGATGGCACGGCGATCGCGTCCGGCGTGTGTATGGAGCTGGCAGCGCGGGCGTGTCGCTGTGTGTTCTCTACGCACTACCACTCGCTCGTGCACCATCTGGCGACACTTCCCGGCATCGTGTGCGGACATATGGTAACTACAGTCCTGGGTACCTAGCATAGTAGACCATATCGAGCTTTGACAGCTCGATATACACTATCTGTCCCTATTTAGGTAGATCTACAGAGTGAGACAGAGCACTGCTTTCGAGCTCGATATGATTTGCTATGCTAGACTAGCTGGATATCTACTTGTTTCACAGTTGAAATTGTGTCAGGAATGAAAAATTAATAACGCAATCAATTTGGTTTGCGCTTCGGTATAATGGTTTCAAGGAATCAGTATTTTAACCGTCAGATCGTACATTCATCCATCAGCCTGGTTCGTCCACTGTTAAGACATTGGCCTTTCCAAGATTTTTCCATCCTTGACGGTCCTCCTGGGAGATATACCCATACTCACACGCGCTGGGCAGGCGGGTTGGTGAGCGCGCTGCCGAAGCCTTCACATCAGTGACGCCGCTGCCCGTCACAGAGATGATGGTACTTTCAAAGTAAAGTCCAGCATCAGCTCTACCTTCTGCTCTACTACATACGTCAAGTGAACAACCAAACCCAGGATTATTTCGTGCCGACGTGATATTTGCCACTCACCACCCTTGCTTACACGGCACGTAGCAGCATACAAAATTAAACTTGAAAAGTAAGGTAAAAGTTGGATGAAAAGCTGAGCCGGGAAGGAGGGAGGACAGACCCTGAGCCACAAAATAAATACATACAGAAGGCCACCTCTATACAACCAGCCATTCCGAGCGCACGCACACATAGACGACGACGATCTCGGTCGAATGCCAGTACACGAGTCTACCGAGATCGACGTACGTACGCGTCTATATGTGTGCTTGTACCCGGATTCGTTGTTCGTTTGGAGCAGGCCTTCTGTATGTATTTATTTTGTGCCTGAGCTATGTAGTTTACAGGACAAAAGCTACGGTAGGCAACGTGAGAGTACGGGGGAGATTATAAAGAGGACAGATTGAAACCACGTGGTTTATTGACGCCGCCCAATGGTATAATGTCTTTGGTTTTTGGAAGTGTAATGAATAAGCCCTACACGATTGAGTATTCCCTTCTGTAGAGAATAACACGCCATTAATATTTACAATTTTTCCAGGCATGTATGGTCGAAACAGACGAATCTACGCCCGACGACGAAGAAAACATCCCCGAAGAAACTATCACATTCCTTTACAAACTGTCCCCGGGAGCGTGTCCTAAGTCCTACGGGTTCAACGCTGCTAGATTAGCCGGTATACCTAAAGAGATAACTAGGAGGGCTCATCAAATATCCAAGAATTTGGAGAAGGAAGCTACTTGTGTGAGGGCCTTTAGGGATATAATGAAGGGAAATGTTTATGATATTCGGGGAATGCTCACAGTGTTGACGATTTGAGTTCGTTTAGCTTCTTTTTGGAATCTCTTTTATACTTTTTGATATT
The DNA here is from genome assembly GCA_910592155.1 of Ypsolopha scabrella. NCBI lineage: Eukaryota > Metazoa > Arthropoda > Insecta > Lepidoptera > Ypsolophidae > Ypsolopha > Ypsolopha scabrella. Next base: position 13,839,035 of record OU342982.1, read on the forward strand.
TTAACCTAGCAGCATAACCGTGCTGTCCCATTCAGATTTAACATCGCTCATAAGCCAAGAGTAAGCCCCTAACGATTCTGTCTACTCAAGATAAAAACACCAAACATTGAAACAAACCGTACTCCATCACTAGTAAGTTCATCAATTCATAGACAATGCCAATGTGGCGCTTCGTTTACATTTTTCACAAGTTTTTTTGAATCAGACTGTTGATATTCCAATAAAGAAGAAAAGCGATACCACTTACATCGCCCTACTTCGAGTTGCCGGTTTAAATGATAGTCGTTCTTTGAATTAAATTGATTAATGAATAAGGTGACTTTTATTTATGCAGCCAAACTCATACTTGGTAAGTGATCAGTAACACGGATCGATAACACTTTTTGCTAATTTCGCAAAATAAAATCTTGACGTAATTGACTCGGGGCTGGGCTTGCGTTTGTAAGGAACACAAAAAGAATAATTTACGAATTTCACAAAAAGGGTCATCGAACCTTGTTACTAAGTACTTGCCGAGTCTTCGGTAAGAATTTGGCTGGATAAATTAAAGTTACCTATTATTTACCTCATTCAATCGTTGGCTATTTTAGCGACTAAAAAGTCTGAATCGACCCGCAAGGTCAGTAATTAGAGCGTAAGTTGTCGGTTTTAAGGATTTTTGAGTTAATTTTAATTGTACTGTAAGTGTTATCCATTGCTGGTAATATTACTAATGGATATTTTTAATGAATATTGGCCAATTCGATGGCGAAATGTTTTCAATTGATTTGTATGTTATTGTTTTTGCCATATTCATTGTTATACCGCTGAAAAATATCTGTGATTTTAATGATTTGTTAATCAAGATAAAGCTATTAAAATACCACCGATAGTTGATCTATATAAATATAATAAAGAGCTTAGACATCTAGCAAATTCATGGTTTTATTTTAGTCTTCAGTTTTCAGCACATTAGAATAAATACTTTTATATATTTTTTACTAGTAAATGGCTTTTAATTAATAATAAATTTAAATGAAACGATATAGTTTTGAATAAATTTTATATTAGGGTTCCATTGTTACTAAATTACAAAATCAATGCACGTGACCGCAGTGTGCTTTCACTAGCAAATTGTATAATATTAAGGCAAAACATATTTTCAATAATTTTATTTACATTATTCCGTCATCCAGGCACATCTAATACACGCTCATATTATTTTGCTACAAAACTGAATAATACACGCTATTTATTTGAAAAAGGCATGTGTATTAAAAAAATATGTTAATCTAAATGTAACTAAATTAATTAATGAACTGATTCATTTCATCGAATGTCCATTCATACAATATTCAATCTTTATCAACACAATTGACTAGATAAGATTGCTGCCTATGACAATTAAAAATATTGAATTAATTAACTATCGATAAATAACGTTTTACTCTGTTCCATAGGTATTGCCGGAGCCCTAAAGGAATACAATTATAATTAAAATATACAATATAATTAAGTAAAAAAGCGTTCACATATTGAAGCCGGTACACCGTCGTAATAAAGAAATAAATACATACACACGTACCGTAGCGCTACCTAGAGAACGGAGTTAAACTCAGAGAAAGAAGTTTTACTACTAGAGCTACAAATCCATACAAATACGGTGATACCAGTTTTATACAAACCCATAAATCGTACGAACCCAACAAAATTATCATAATTTAAAAAGACCATGAATGACCAATGTCAGGTGACATTTGACAGTTCGAAGCTCATACAAACAGCCGAATACAAAGATTCTTTAGCCGAATATGTCCTCCCTCTTAAAACTGTGTAGACCTACATGCATTATATTTCTACTTTCTTTTCTAAATTCTTTCGCCCAAGTTGTTACTAATTTAAGAAAACTAAATTTTAGTAGTATTCTTTGTTCTACATATAAAATGAGGCTGCACTCTACTGAAGGCAGATACAGGCATGTTCTTTGTTACCTTCAACTCGTGCCACGATGGTTTGTCGACGCTCAGTACGCGCAATCGACAACATTTCATTTTAGTTAACCATTTGTTTTTATTATTTATATTGAAAGTCTGCGTAAAAAATAAGCTTATGTATTTTTTCATTTTGTTTTATTTTATGTTTTTCCTGCATAATGTAATGTTTTCTTATTCACTCATTCTAAAAGGACGTAAGTCGCATCTGAGGATTTCAAAAGTCAATGTTCATTGTCAATAGATTATTTAAAAAAAAGCTTGGCATGTTTATGTCTGCTGTAACATGGCATGACAGTTGATTTTTTTTAAGCAAAATGAACTTAAAAAAGGAAATTGTTTTTAAAATCCTGTGTTTACCATATTTTTTTGTCTTTTGAAAATCTCTTTATTTAATCACGATTTAAGCCTGAAAAAAAAAATATGATGGTGAGAAAGCCCATATCTCGAATTGTTTTTTACTTTTGCATTAACTATTAGTTTGTAATGTTGTCGATTGCGAGGCTATATGTGACTACATTCACAGCCGCCAACTTAGCTGGCGCAAGCGCAACATATTTAAAGTAGGCAAAAAAAAAACGTTTGGGAATCTCAAATCAACTTACAATTATAACTACCTATAAAGGGGATGATGGAATAAATTTCACTGGATGGTTTTAAAAATGCTTAGAATTGAATGGAATTATAAATTTTATCACAGAAATATAGAATAATTCGACCCATTCTGTACCTACCTACCTTCTAATAAAATTCTTTAAATCATAGCCTTGATAAAGAGTAAACGCTAAGTCACATAAAATAATTTTAAATTTAAATTAATAAAAATCTGCCGGAAAACCAGCCATTTTGCGGCGGAAAATTTATCGCTCCAGGTCAAATTTTCGGCCGCCGCAAATTAGTTACTTATTATTTCATATAATTACATAACATTTTTGATAAACGAAGGTTTTTCGCGTATATCATGAATTCTTTTGAAACTTTGGAGTCGTTTCGCTCGACTCCCTTAATTTATTTACATGTCACGCTCCTCGGTTTGACTTCATGCTGAAGTTTTGTTTATATTTTCTAATTCCAAAGGAAAAAAAACTTTTTTACCATGGATTCGAACCCCAACACCTGGTTCCTAAATAATGCTATTGCCTTCTGCACCAACGATTTCGATATCTGAAGCGACACGTCAAGCGAAGGTATACAAGTACTTGCACACCTTTTTGTACAACAAACTTGTATAAATACTATATAAATATACCAAATCCGACGTACGGTGGCTTTTATCATTCTTCCTTTACGGAAACGCGCGCATATGCGCAAAATGGTCGGTTTTTCGGCGGAAGCCTATTAAATTAAATAAAAAGTTCGCCGGAAGGCAGAAGAATATCGTCAACAATGCGATTCCGTGGATTCTGGCGGACGTTTAGCCACACTGTAAAATAAAACTTACACTACAAAATTAAACAGCAGCGCATAACCATAGTCTTAAATAGCTTTCTTCAGTTTGACAGTTTTCAAATATTTTGATCTTGCTTTCTTCTTTATCTCCTACTTTTGCCTATCTATGTCGTCCTTGGTTCACTTCATTGAGAATTTTCTGCATCTAACACTTCGTTTGCTCTAATCGTTTGCAGCAAACCCGCACGCTATTTTAGAATAGTACATTATTTTATTATTCAGTACCTATACAGTACATGCAGTAGTTATTTTTTGGCATAAAATAATATACAATATAAATTATAAGAGATAGAGTTTGCTATAGCGCAAAGTTTTTACTGTAATGTTGTACAAAATTTTCTAATAAATAAATAAATGGTGTTTATTAGGACTATTAGTTCGTAAAAATCCCAATATAATCTAATATTATAAATTCCAAGAAAATACGAAAAGTAAAATTAGATACATAATGTTTTTTCTGCAAAATTTTGTTCTTACTAGCAACACTACCGATTGATGCCGTTTTTTGCAAAATGAGTCCAATTCCCGCCTAAGGCAAATAATTTTTCAAAAAGCTTTGAATGCAGTTTTCATTTTCTCCAAAATCGATGACGAGCCTTTGAGCAAATTTCTCTATCTATCTCTTATGGGTTAGATTTTCCCCATACTGTCCCGTCTCAAACCGCTACCCTGTATATGTATAACTACGGAAAATCTAAATATATACATGGACAACCGAAAAAAGAAATCTGTCAGATAACACAATACGCAATGTCTTTGATGTAACCGACCCCATCTTTCGACACGAGTCGGCGGCGGCCTCTTGTTATCGCGTATCAAAGAGCGTGCAAAATATTTGAACAAACGAACTGTACATATAATATATTATTCTAGTAATTTCTCAACTGCAGTCTTATTTTACAATTTTTATAAGCACATATTATTTACAATTTAATTTAAATTTACTTATCATCTAACTGTTCATGTCCATTTAAATCACAGCGCACTAAATTCAGGACGAAAATATAAGATCTATTATCTTGATTTATATTTTAAACACTTCATAATATAGAGAATATTCAATTTCACCTGAATGTTTCTACCAGATATACAAGTGAAATGCAAATCGACTGAAACCATACATTCGAATGCTTATACTAAACAACTCTTCCCAGGAAACATACCTGCATAAACCTATAGATAAGGGAATTATTAAATTTAGCATAGACGCGGGGAGTAAGGTTCTTTTAGAAAACTTCGTGTAAAAATAGGCGTCGCGTGCTTGAAATTAAATGGATCGAGCTGGAAAGTTTTTTCAGAAAAAGTTGTTTAGGATAATGTGCAGAATATGTGCCTCCAGTAAATATTATCTGTCTATTTACACTCAACATAATTTGCAAGTTTTAAACTTTTATCTTTTTCATTTTTGTACACACTATAAATGCATGTTCATATCATAAAATTGTCTTTTTAAGTACAGTTCAATCAAATACAGTTTCTGATATACAACACTTCCACATTCAAAGTGAAGATTTGTGGAACAAAATTAAAATACATCGCCAGCACTTTTCTGCGTTTATTGTAAATAAAAAACAAACTACATATTGTTGAAGTCAAAAGTTATACCATGGAAATTCTAAAAAAATTGAAATCGAATAGAGGGGATAAAAACAAACAAATTATGAATAGAAAATAAGAAACTGGATGGAATTTTAAAATGTTTGGAAATTAATGGAATGATACATTTTATCACAGAAACATTCGACCGTTTCTGTAAACATAAAGTGAAACTTCAGGTAGAAAATTAAGATTTTCATTCTCAATTTTTAAAGTTAGTCTTTTAGTTATTTAGATTTAAGTTGCGTGCGATTTCGCAGTAATTCGATATGCGTCTCCAGAGGCAAACTAATGGTCGCTAATCTTGTGTTGGACTCACGTATCTCAGAGTGCTACACATGTGACTAAATATTTCCATTTGCCGCTAACATGATTTACTTGTATCGAATAATAATAAATAATCCAGCCAAAATATGACTGCTTAGCCACTTGTTATTTAATAAGCTTTATGAAACTTTTGACAAAATAATGATATTCACGACAGTGCCCTCTCGGAACTTAGGGTCTTGAATAAGCACCCAACACGATTAATGTCTAAAGCATTTAAATTCTGATCCACAAATAATCTTTCGTAAAACACCAACACTTGGAGCATCAAGCAGTCACTGTTGGTGGACTCACACCTAAAGTTCGTCATAAGACGAGCTTTCGAGGTTCTCGTCGAAAGGTCGCGCCCGCTCGCCCCAGCGATCCCAGCGCTCTGAAGACAGGAGCGACTCCGTGTCCTCGTCTTGCTTGGGCAATGGGAAGGCGATGCCATCTCCGAAGCTATGGATTTGTGTACTCGTGTCAGATCTTTGTTGTGTTCGTGAAAGTTGCATGCAGAGGTTCAAAAAAATGTAAATGTAACGGTTAATGGTGATTGAACAAGTCAAAAGGTGTGTATGGGACGGAAAAAAATGTACGACACAAGTAGAATGCAATAAATAAGTTTTGATGTCTAATAATAATTCTCGTGTGTGTGCAGCATTATATTTTGTTTTAAATTAGTAGTCTATCCTCCTTACGCCTACGTTCCTACAAGAGGGCCTACGTCTGACTAGGTGTTAGGACCCAAGTTTTTTTTGTTTCCTAAGATCCGTGTTCCGTTTTAAAATCACCAAATATGCTATAAATTCGAAGTTCTTTTAAAAGGGCTTTGGGTCTTAACGTAAGCCCATTAATTTGTAAAAACTTCTGGGCGGTAGGAGGTGCAGAACGGAGGTCCTTAAAATAGCCAATGAATTCGCTCAAGAATCATGTTTTAGTTATAAAATGTGATTATAATAAAAGATTATAGTGCGGATTACAGAAAATATACTGTTTTCCAAAAATCTCGCGACATTTCACCTAATTGCTAGGTCATTGTAAATACGATTTATCTACTCGTGTTCAATTGAAGTAATGCGCACTTTAATCATTATGGTGTCCTCCAAACAGCATTTTCAAGTAGCGTGTATCTTTACTTGCAGTACCAATCTAAAAGCTGCTGACCAATCTAAATATAGAAGACTCCATGAAAAGTGGATCTCCTGTTTTAGGAATACCGTGTCTTTCATAAAGCCTTTGGTTTTACAAGTCCACAATTTCTACTTTTGGCATCTATTGCAAAACGTTTTTAAAATATAAAACGCATATTCTAAAGCTTAATCTAGACTTATAGCCTGCCTACATAAGCTCGTTGCGAAACAACTATAATCATATCAAATTAAATTAGCATGCAAAGGGACACTTGTAATTCTCAAAAACCTATTCTAGAATCAATGAAAAAAGAAGTGAATGACTTGAAATTTTGAAACTTCCTCACACTGGTAAATTGAACGCCAATGAATGAAAAGCTTTTGATGTTTGAAGAAAAATTTATTTAAAATATATTGTAATAAAAAATATTGTGACTTGAGGGTTAAAATTAGATTTTGATTGTATAATAAATGCGATCCTTATACTATTTGTGGGACGGTGCGACCATTTGTGGGACAGAGTCGCCACCGCTCGGGCTCGCGCGGATCCTCCGTGCTAAAATGGTAATAAAACAACTTATTTGTCAAACTGGCCCTGAAATCTTAAGGAAACTGAAGGATAAGTAAGTGGAAGACGATTGGAAGCTGCAGACCGAAACATAAAAGGCATGGAATTGTTCCTTGAATTGGAAGAACATTTCTATATATTTTGTTTTAGAAAACAAACGATTTTACAATGTCATACGGGGGTAGGACACGGTGAAATCTAGGTAGGTAATCTCTTGTTAAAGAAAAGTCTGAAGCATCCACCCACAGGCATGCAAAAAAAATACTGAGAGAAAGAAGAATGAAAAAGACCAAGATTTGTAGATCACTATAGTAGACTTAGATATTGATATACAGCACACAGACTTGTTATAAAAGAAAATAAAATGAATTTTCGTATCCGTTTGCTTGCTAACTCATTACTTAATTACAAAGCATTCTAAGTAGCGTCAAAGTAGTGGTTCTTATCCCCATTGCTTGATGAGTAGCATGGTATCCCAAAGCGTGTTAGCGTCTAATTTTATAAAACAAAAAATAAAAAACAAAAATTAAAGAACAAAATATTTTATTGTGCACGAAAAAAAAGAACTTACAAATAAATTGACAATTTCTAAAGTTTACTTCTAACTTTATCAGTCTTGTGTGTTGTATATAGCTCGGAAACAATAAATGCGTACTTATAAAAAAGTATTCTGTAAAATTTTACAATATTTGAATCATAAATTAATAGTAGTATAGTCTTTAAATGTCAGCCAAGCTCAATCACGTATCTTGAGTATACCTCAGAAAAAGAAATAACTTAATATAACATAGGTGGATAAATATTAAGTTTGTACTTGAAGAAATGAGTTTTTAAAGCTTTCAATAGAGAAAATAATTGTGATGATAAAAAAAATCAAACAATGAGCACAACCTGGCAAGTACAAATTCAAAATACATTATTGTATTAAAAAAGTCGTATGAAATACATTCGGAAAACTGGTTTCCTAACTAACTAATACTAACATGTTAAATCATTATTATAACAAAGTTTATATATAAGGCACCTATCTTCATTGTTAATGTTTTGAGTTGAGTAATTTGACATTGACATTATGCAATCTTGTTTTAGATTTTATGCCTATCTAAAATCTATATAAACAATTAACGCGTGTAAGCAACCCTAAGATTTTATATATAATTGAGTACAAAATCCTACAATCATAATAACAAAAGTGAAAGGTTATGTCGAAATCCTGTAACGTCTTTGAGATCTACAACAATAGAACAACAAAAATTTGACATTTCTCAATATTCATAAAAGACAACACCCACTTTGTTTGAACCCAGTACTTTGTTAAACAAACGCAAAAACATCCCCTGACAAAATATTCCCAACATAACCTCCCACAGCCCTCCGAAAACAGGAGCTCAAGGTGCGCTTGAGTTTGGCTGCGCTAAGTGTCGTCATCGGTGTCTGACCTTGAGCGCGTTGTGCCCATAGACTCGTAGCCCTGGGGCTCCGGCGCGGTCGTGAACGTCTGTAGCTGATGCTCGCGTCGCACCGGATACTCGCAACCATCGCCCAGGCTGGTAACACCAAGCTCGTTGGTTCTAGACTTTTTGGGGCGCTTTACTGATGCTTTTGGTGATATCAGTAAAGCTCGCACATGTTTCAAATGAATTTACTGATTTCTTTTTTCAAGAAGATGATACTTATAATAGAAGAACTATTTTATCACTACGGAAAGAGCTAATACCGAAAATGTAATTTGTTTTCATTGGTAAACTTATTTGAAACGGATGCTTTGCTCGGTTGCTAAGTGGCATGATCATTTCTTACAAATGCAAGCAGATACTAGTGCATACTTTAAAGGCGTTTTAGCTCAAAGTAATCATAATAATTGATAGTCTTTTGTGTACAAAACATAAAAATGAAATCCATAAATGAAACAGAAATACTGTTTATGCAAAATTGTAGACTTATGACCACGCTAAGTAGCATCTAGAGCGTTAACTACTACGTATACGTTATATCTAAGTAAATCTACGTGGTTTAACGCAGTTAGTCGCAATCGCAATACGGTGGTGCTAGAGTACTTTAATAAACACAAAAAATAATTATGCAATTATTATGGAGTATTGGGAGGTGGTATATAATGTTAAAATGATTATCATAAATATAATGGATGAAGTAAATATGAAATGATATTTTTTAAAGGTTAGATGAAAAGATAAACAGGCCCTGTTAAGAATCATCGTTAGTTGTAATACTACAGACAGCCAGGAAAATTTAATCCTTTTTAAATGTACAGATCTTGTATTGGATTCTTTACTTTCCTAGCCATGAATCAAATAATGAAGCAGATGATGTAATGCATGCCTATCAGACACAACCTGATGCATGTACTATCGAGTGTGATTAACATTGACCACATAAATGTTATTTGAACATATTAATGACACCGTTATTCCTACAATACGTTATTTCAGTGTTAGGGACTTTTCTACTTTCAATTTAAATATTATCATTCACTTCTTTTTTCATACTTTTTCAAGAACATGCACACGCCAGGTACTACTATGTTATTCTACAATCAGTTTTCAAAACAAAGACTATTTCAAAATGGCTGTCACAACCCGTAATATGCCATTAGAAAATAATCTTTGTCTCCTAGAACTTGTTGCACAGATTGTTCGCTTCATTTATGTTATGTATGATCATATAAAGTTGGTTATCACAAGACAACACATTTGTAAAACACACACATGTCATATTTACATGCAAGTTTCGACCTTGTCACCACTCACACATGCTTGCTAAAACGTTATTCTAGCCTTTTCTTAAAGATATTGTTATATATTTCGCACACGCACTTATCTGTAAATGTTTTGTGTATCACTTTATATTTACTTTTGTGTCCTTATGAATGTTGAATATAACTAGCTTGGGTACTTATTGTTGGTTTATACCATATATCGTTTAAGTTGGTTCGAAAGACCGTTTTATGTTTTTGATCAATGTGCTCTGATCGTATGTGGAATGTCTGCATAGTATGGTGATTAAAATAAATATTGTATTGTAGTGAAAATAATTACGAGTTAGCTATATTTCGGTATACTACAAAGACCTACTTTATTTATTGGTGAAAAATAAAGAACTGTATAGCTGTAGTACATGTAATAAAGAACACTTTTATTTATTTATCAAATAACTTCTGTGAATTGTCGACGTCATTTTAACACAGAATCGACTGACACAATAATTAAAAAATCCTTTCCATATACCGAGATATATCCACCGTTATTGTTCGTTTCGATACGAGTATGTATGTTATGTGTTAGCTAATTAAACTACACGCTTACCTGGTAAACACAGGCAGCAGCCAGAAATTGGGTTTATTCCCGAACACCTCCTTGAAGTTGTTGAAACAGCCAAGAGAGAAGCCATTCTTGTCCGCACCACCTCGAAACATTGGCGCGCGGAATGCTTCTGCAATTAGCAAATTTTGTTTTGAATTCCATGCTAATAATAAAACCAGTCAACAGCGAGAAGGAATACGGGAGTCTGACCTAGGGTTCCTTATTTCGTCAGTTTTGGGTAAAAGTCAGTTGATGTAACCGAATGTACTGTGGCTAAATTTTGTAACTAAAATTTAATTTTTTACAAAAAATTACATTCGTTTACGTGAATTTCTTAACCGCTATATTTTTTCTATAATTTTTACGGGAGAGTAAGAGGACAGCTCCCTAACAGGCACAACCAGGTGGCCCATCAATGCCTGGGACCGATTGATGGCTGTATATCCATCCCCAACTCCAGGTCTTATGTAGAGTGGTGATGGGCAGCGGCGTCACTGGTGCGAGGGTTTCAGCACTGCGAGTATAGGCATTTCTTACAGGAGAACCGCCAAGAATTGCGAAATTTTGGAATGGCCTTTACCCAGCAATGGACTGAAGAGGCCGATGATGGATGGATGAATATATTTTTACAATCAGCTCATTAAAAAGTACCTACAATTTGGTTCCCAATGGGTGCTATCCGTGTTTTAACAAAATACTTTTTTCTTTTAAGTTATTTAGGTTTCCATGTGGGTTTGAGGTTTTTTAATACTTATAAATTTCTTGAAATTTTCACATTATACCTTAAAATCGTGAATTTTTTCATATTTTTCGGTCCACTTGTTTCGGATACAATAGGGGGGACGGGGGGGGGGGGGGACGACGACGACACAACTTTTATCGGTTTTTCAAAGGTTTCGATAAAAAGGTGACAATAAAGTAGATTCTGAAGACTTTAATTTTAGCTTTAGTGGTGTCAAGACTTAATTTTTTTTAAAGTAATATATTATAGCTTCTGTTGTGAACACTAAAGAACTATTTTGGAATGAAGAAAATTAAGTTTTGACATACTAAGACTAAAATTAAAGTCTTTGAGAAATGTAGAATTCTTAATTTATTCTTTACCACTTGGTTTTGGCAAATTAGTATATCTATACTAAATTTCAAGTATTTATCGGTTCAAAAGCTATGAGGCTCTGTTATACGGGTGGACGGACAACGGAGTCTCCACATAATGGTTCCTTTTTTACCATTAAGGCAGGGTACCCTAAAAACTCCTGTAGAGATTATCACGCAATTCCGCCTTGTAAACAAGGTCATCCAAATTAGAGAAAGCGCGAGAGAGAATGCAACACTATGATTGGCCCGCTCGTCTTTGAATTTGGTAGAAACGATAGACACGTAGGTCATACGTAACCCATGATCTAGAAAACCAAAGAAGTATTGAACGTATTGGGAGTCAAGTATATTCATCAATGGGAGTGAAAAAAAAACAAAAAATACGAAATTTAATCATGTGGTTTCTGTTCGAACTTTCGTAGCGATTTTGTTAAATATAATTTTGCTCGGTACAGGAAAAAAGAAGATGTTAAGAAATATTTTCATCTATGTAGCCAAATATCCATCCATCCATCCAACAGCCTGTTTCGTCCACTGGTGGACATAGGCCTTTCCAAGATTTTGCCACTTTTGGCGGTCCTCCTGGTAGAAATGCCCATACTCACACACGCTGGGCAGGTGGGCTTGTGAGCGCGGTGCCGAAACCCTTGCACCAGTGACGCCGCTGCCCGTCACCATTCCGTTTTATATAAGGCCCGGCAATAGATAGTATGCATGTCGTTTAAATAAGTAAATTCTATTTACTTAGTAGAATTTAATGATGACCATGGGCAACTATTTTTTTTATAGTTTTATAATTATTTCCTTTTAAAAATACAACATTTTGATGAAATGAAATGCAAATGCAAAACGCGTCACCATTGGGTACTGCCTTTTGTGACAAAGTGAGTACATTTCATCATAAAATATTAAATTCAAAATTAATAAATGTAAAATAAAACCCTCAAATATTTTTTAATAGGTTGTTTTAATCAAAAATAATGAAAAAAACCGGCCACTCGCCATACATCGCAAGCAAGAGCAGTATCATGTGACGCCACTCGATACGCGCTAAAATGGCAGCCGTTTGAATTGTAGAAGATTATTATGAAACTTATTTTGATTTTATAACTATGAAATATGGATAATTTAGTTCTAAATTCTTATTCATAGCCCAAATTTGATCATATATTAACGATTTGTGCATTGAAAAATTTACATGCATATTCTTTATTGGGGATGGATATACCGCCATCCATCGGTCCCAGGCGATGGTGGGCAGCCTGGTTTTGCCTGAGAGTTGTCCTCTTACTCTCCCCCGAATGACTTCGGGGGGATTTGCGAGTAAGATGGTGGTACCTCCACAGTCGAGCCCGGCATCAGCTCTACCACTTATACCAGCCAAATATATACTTTAGTATCTAAATCACTACATTGACTACAACTATACTTACTATTTAGAGTCTAAAGAGACAATCTACTCCTAAGCCTACACATAAAGTGACTGCAATTACCATTAACAATGAGTATAAGGAGTCTTTGAGCCATCTTTTGCGACAGATTCCCTTCTCGGTTAAAGCTCATAAGCATATCTGAAAGTAAAGTTTGTAGAATTGTTCTGGTTATCCAAAGTGAGGAAGCAATATACTAAGAAGGTAAGGATAAATAATCCCGTAGGCAACTGATATGCGTATTTTCGGAGCGTCGATAAAGGGGCGCAGATGTATACCACGTAGTTGAATAGCTTTACCCTTATAAATGACTGACCCGAACTGATCTAAAATTTACTATGTTAACATGATTGCAGTCACTTTCAACCGGAAATTACTCGAATAAAAAGTATTTTAGTTGTTTTGTACCACTTATATCAGCGAACGGGGCCTTGCTACGGTTTGATCTTTTTCTAATAGAGGCTTCAGCTAATCGACCGCGGCGGATTTGCTGAGTTTGCCATCTTCGTTTCTGCATTTCGGCTGTACCAAAATATACTGTCTTAATTTGGATTCGTTTAAAATGGCGCGAACATTTGTAAGTCAAAAACAAGAGGTCTAATTTCGTACCTTGTGCTACCTCGCAGTAACTGACTTCTGTTGCCCTGATACGAGAGCCAAAGTGCCTTAGTACCAAAAATAGAAAGCTAATGAATTGCTAAGTAATTTGAACATGAACTGACCTGGCATACCTTGACATTTCGCGTCCAGAGCATAAGGAACTGCAGTCTATAACACGTTAACTTTAACAAAGATACCAACCTAAAGTAGTCCGGTTATGAAAGACGAGATAGCAATGATATCCGAAGAGGGATCCCAGACTTATGCCGAACATCAGAGCGACGAAGAATGCGAATACCACATGGTACCGTCCAGCGCCCGTCGCTGCTCCAAATTCTCCCTGGAATGTGATGAAAATTTAGTTATTTACCATACGTACAATTCAAGGCAACTAAGGCAAATATATGGGTACAGATGTCGTTGTAGTTGCGCATTCTCAGAGCGTCAAGTAGAAAGGGGGGTGAGCGGGGGGGGAAGGAACTGCACAGGCGAGTGAAGTAACAGAGATATTGAACGAACTTCAGAGACGCCATTAGGTTTGGCACTAATCATTATACCTACATGGCCGATGGCCGCTCTAGAAAGATTAATGCCAACCAAATTGGCAACTTATTGAAGAAGGGGCAAGTCAAAAGCATCCAGAATAATTTGGGTGACTCGGTTGATTAATGTAGAAGAAATAAAAATTATATAATACTGGCTTTTTGCTACGATCCTGGCACCCCTCTTTAGCTCCGTTACGAAAATAAACACATTCAACCGACCCCCAGTCCTAGCATGGTCGTTCGTTGTGGCCTGAAGTTAGCAGCACAACTCGTTTGACAGCCCATTTTTCCCAACGATTTTTTACATTTGGTGAGGGTCGTGCCTGACCGAATCGTGGGTGTTTATTGTAGAAAATTGTCGTTTATTGTGGAATCATAACCGCACTCATTATCAGCTTTTCTTTTCCGGGGGTTTGAAATATTATGACAAAAAACAATGATACGCATTATGGGAGTTTAAAAAAATATATAAAAAAGCGCGAAGGCCATTTTTTTTTGTAGTGCTAATATTTGTGATTTTGTAGAACGTACAACGTGAATAAGGCGTTTAGATAACTGCAAATTTTGTAGTAATATAGTTATTTAATCTATAAATACATTTTAACAATAAAACTTAGATCTCATCTAATTAGTCTAGAAAAATACTTAAAAAAATATCCACACTGTTTGAATTAAAATTTTAATTTATTTCATTCAAGCCATTCCCACTGCGAAAACGAATAGTAACTAATCCAAACAATGTGGACATAAAATCTACCCAATCATACAACTAAAAATACGACCTACTAATGGTATCAAAGTGAAATCATAGTATACACAGCTTATCTGAAGGACGGTAACTGATAAAACGTCACTGCAGATTACATAGATGGGCGATAATGACTCAACCAACGCATCATTACTGTAAATGTCCGATTTTAAAATATTAATCAACTTTTGTACAAAAGAAAATAAATATCTTGTGATAAAACAAGTTGTCGATTGATAACTTACACTGCAACTGGTTCTAGTAACGAAAAACTAGGTTCGGCGAAGATAAATTACTGCTATAAAACGTAAAGGTAAATTATAACCGTATCTACTCTTACAAGACTCATGAAAGATCACCTGAGCCCTGGTATTAAAAAAGAACAACATGACTAGGTCTTCCACTGATGATGGTTTGGTTTTCAGTGCCTAGAATGTTAAAGACAAAAATAATTTATACATAAAACCAGTATATATTTATTGGCTCTTGAAACATAAATTTAGTATTTACAGTTTTTATTTCAGACATTCATAGTAGCAATGCGTCTTACCCCCAGTCGCGCAAAACCAATATAAGTTTAATGGCGACTTAAATTAATGCTATCCCTTAGGTGCAAGCCACACAGAGGCGGCGCGGCGCGCAGCTAGCGCGCGGGCGTTATTCAAATTTCGTACAAAACGAATGGAAATAAAGTCGCAATTTGAGGTATGGTACGGACGCCCGTTCCACGCCGGAACCGCCTGAAACATACCATTCAGTATGTTCAAATTGCGACTTTATTTCCATGCGTTTTGTACGAAATTTGAATGACACCCGCGCGCTCGATGCGCGCCGCGCCGCCTCTGTGTGGCTTGAACCTTACATTCCGTATGAAAAATATAGTGACAGAATCAATTTAAAGTTGCAGTTTAAATTGTTCTTGGTTTCGTGCAACTAGGGGTTAGTGACTTAGATTCATAAACTGCACTGTGACCCGTTGCATGATTGATACGAAACATACTGATAACCTACCAACGCTCATTCCAAAGCACGGAAAGGTCATTCTAATAATAAAAATGTTTACATAGCTCATCTAGGATTCGGCTAAAAGCAAGCTATCTTTGACCGTCTTCTTTTAGAATAATATTACCGATTATCTCACAGTAGGGCTACACTTGCGTCATAGCGCGCTAAAATTTGCTAATGTGGTCACACCCGCAGGTAAGTTCACTGACAGTTCAATCTATTCTAAAGAGGATAGGTTCCGAAAAACCATAATTTATTCTTCCTTGTTTGAATAATCTAGCAATACTAGATAATTGAAAAAAATTTGGACTTCTGTCAAGAATATAATGCACACTCTTATCGAAACAGAATCTTCAGACGTCATTCCAACATTGAATCATAAAAAATCAAAGATGACTCCAAAAAAAGTTTTCAAGTCGAGTTTTAACATTATTTGAGCAAATCATATATTATTATTTATGAATTAAAATCTGTATAAACTTTATTAAACTCTTATCCGAACAGATATTTGATACAAACTTGAGTTTTTTTTAAATAATAAAATTCTTGATAAATGTCGTCATTTTGATTTTTTTCCAGAATTCGTCCCTCTTATTATTATAAGAAACCTATTCTCTTAATTGAGACGCATACTAGGTTTTAGCGCGATAAGACGCAGGTGTAGTAGCATAAAAATAGTCGCACTTATGCTAATTTATTGAATGATTGCATAATTATTAGGTATTATTATCCTTAATAGGTACATATTTAGCAATTTAATTCAACAGGCTGAATGCATCAATCAAATGGAATGGCTATGAATGATAAACTAAGCATATAAGTTGGGAAGTTACATTCAAAATTTCCATGCACTTTTTAGGAAAACTTTCATTGTCTGGAAAGGTGTCGCAGTGGGCATGCTTGAATTCCTGATATAACTGTAAATAATGAATGGTTTTTAAGGTAAAGTTTGTTGTGACGGGTCCTGCAGAGCGATGTCACCCCTTGTATTGATTTATTATATTACAAAAACGATAGTTTCATACAATTCAAAACACAAACACTTACCAAGTCAATTTATTTTGTTTTTGATAATTTACTTATTGCTACTCGATTGTACTGCCTCAGGTTTAGAGAAAAAAATGTTTTTCCTGATAATAGTAGTCAACATATCCAAACCAAACGTTAATTTTATAAACTATTTATAATAACAGAGTAATGAAAAATATTTGTGACATTGTTATATTCAAAATGTGACAAATAAACGAAAGTTATCATTTTCGTGGGTGCGGATAGGCTTGGTACTTTATCTACGCATCGTCTGTGTGGATTCTATTTTTGGTGCGGACCCGGGACTAGAGGTTTTATTATACAAGTTTATCAAACGTAAAATCACTCGAAAAAACCGCCAAGGGGCCGTTCATAGATCACGTGACGCTATTAGGGAGGGGGGCAAAAGTTTACGTCAAGTGTCACTAAGGTCACGTCACGTGATGGTGTTACCGAGATGTCACCAAGGGAGATAGGGGATTAAAATTCACGAAAATTTGCGTCACGTGATTTATGGAGCGCCTCTAAAGAACAACATTAATATCGATTTACCGAGAAATTAGCTTGGGTATTTTTTTTCATATACACTGGGCCGCAAAGAACGCGGGTCGGTTATGAAAATCTCAATAACTTCTAAATACCGGAGCTAGCTTTATGAAATGAAAGTTTATTCTATTACAAATGTAGGAAGGAGTAAAACCCTTTTATTTCTTTTTGGTGATTGTATTAAAAAACATAAATAAAAAATAAAGACGATTTTTAAAATTTGAACATCAATTTTGAAACCATTTGTTTTGCTTTTAATTCTATTCTGTCATATAAATATGGTATTTCTTGTGCATAAATTCAATATTCCGTTTAAATTCAGTTAAGAACATGCCACTAACCCCTGAAGGGTGTACCAGAATTCTGACAATGCTTAAAGTCGGGCGCAGTCAGCCTTATATAGCGAGAACTGTAGGTGTGTCGCCATCAACCGTTCAAAGAGTGCTCCGGCGATTTGAAGGGACTGGATCCAATATTCGTAGACCAGGAACAGGCCGAACAAGGAGCACAACAGCGCGGGAGGATCGCTATATGGTGTCAACAATGTTGGGGAATCGATTTCAAACGGCTGCTGAAGTCAAAAATCACCTTCTACGTGCTGGAGGAAGCGATCCTAGCACGTGTACAGTGCGTCGGCGTCTTGCTGAAGCAAATTTGAAGCCATTTAGACCCGCAAATGGTCCAAAACTCGAAAGGCAGCATCGGCATTCAAGGCTGAGTTACGCAAGAGAATACATAAATTGGTCTCTGATCAAGAGTAATGTTTTCGGACGAGTCAAGGTTCATGCTATACACGCAGGAGGAGGAAGACCAGGAGAGCGCTATAACCAAGCTTGCATTGAAGAGAAAATGCCATACGGCAGAGGCTTCATACACGTGTGGGCTCGAATTTCTCCCGAAAGCCGCACCGAGCTAGTGGTGTTAGAAAATGGAATTTTAATGCAAGATAACGCTCGTCCCCATACAGCTCGGATAGTGTTTGACTACCTTGAAGATGTCGCTATTACACGCATGGAGTGGCCAGCACGCAGCCCAGACTTGAACCCCATCAAGCATGCCTGGGACGAACTGGGACGATACGCTAGCGAAATTTCCCTCCAATCGCACTTCGTGAACTAGAAGAAGCACTGAGAGAGGAATGGGGAAATATTCCTCAGCATCAGCTAAGAAATCTAGTGGAAAGCATGCCCAACCGTATAACAGCTCGTGGTGGCAATACGAAATACTAAAATGTGTGAAAATTGCATATTTGATACCGTAGCACATTTATCGAAAATTTTTAATTTTTAATGTCTTTACTTAACCTACTTTTATTTAAAATAAACTTCATAAACTTGACTTCAGCAATATAAAATTGTCTGTAATACAGTCTTTATTTTATAAAGCTAATTCCAATACTTTGGAAGTTTTTGAGGTTTTTGTTACCGACCCGCTTTCTTTGCGGCCCAGTGTAGATAAGGCAAGAAAATAATAAGGTTGTCGACAATACTTACTTTTACAAATAGATTTTTAACGGTCAAGAAGGTAAACAAAAGAAAAAACATTAAACAGGAATGTAATAGGTACGTACCTTCCAAAATTTTATGAAGTACGGCAAGCAAGTCGCCATAACAAACACGCAGTACACCAAAGCGTATCCAAGAAATAGCATGAAAAACTTGTAGTTGTGGAAGCATACGCAGTTATTCACCCACGGACAGTGGTGATCCATTTTTAGCACACATCTTGAACAGATGCTACAGTGGTGCGCCCTATCCGGCTTGATTATGACACACCGATTGCAGTACCGAACAGATCCTGACATTGTTCTGAAAATTAAAATTAATTATAAGCAGAGCAAAGAAAACTGACTATGCTCTATGTCTAAATATATCTATATTCATAATAAACTTATTTCTTTTAGTACCATAGAAACAAAACAAAATTTAAAAAAGCAGTCATTTTTAATACACACATACATATACTCGCGCCTCTCTCCCACTAGGGTAGACAGAGACTACAGATTTCCATTTGCTACGATCCTAACACAGCTCTGTCATCTCTTCCACATCCATCAATTTGGTCATACAGGCTTTCCATTCTGGGTACTTTTAGTCATACAAGCTCTTCTACTCCGGGTACTTTTAGTCATGCAAGCTCTTCTATTCCAGGTACATTTAGTCATAGAAGCTCTTCTATTCCAGGTATTTTTATTCATACAAGCTCTTCTATTCAGGGTACTTTTAGTCATACAAGCTCTTCTATTCCAGGTACATTTGGTCATGCAGCTCTTCTTTTCCAGGTACTTTTAGTCATACAAGCTCTTCTATTTGGGGTACTTTTAACAAGCTCTTCTATTCCAGGTACTTTTAGTCATACAAGCTCTTATATTCAGGGTACTTTTAGTCACACAAGCTCTTCTATTCCAGGTACATTTAGTCATACAAGCTCTTCTATTCCGGGTACTTTTAGTCATACCAGCTCTTCTATTCCAGGTACTTTTAGTCATACAAGCTCTTCTATTCAGGGTACTTTTAGTCATATAAGCTTTTCTATTTAAGGTACCTACTTTTAGACAAGCTCTTCTATTCAGGGTACTTTTAGTCATACAATAAGCTCTTCTATTTTAGGTACTTTTAGTCATACAAGCTCTTCAATTCATGGTACTTTTAGTCATACAAGCTTTTCTATTTCAGGTACATTTAGTCATACAAGCTCTTCTATTCCAGGTACTTTTTACTTTGCCGAATATTGCCCATCATCAGTATGTTGCCAATTTTGTCGGCATACGTCCTTCTAGGGCGGCCCAGTCAATATTTTACCATAAATTTATTTTACTTTTAATTATCTTCCTATTATGTCCGAACCCCTGAGGCATTCATTTTTCTATTTTAGTCATTGCATCTTCTCTCAGGCCGCAACGATCCTGTATGTTTATATTATTCACTCTATCATTCAATGTCAAACCACACATACTCCGTAAGGAACGCATTTCCGCTGCATTCACTCTCTTTTGATGTTTATCTTACCATACCCAACATTCATTGCCATGCAAAATGTAGGAGTCAACATTTGACCAGCTTGACCTGCCAATCGTGCGTTTGCAGTATAATTTTGACTGTCCGTAAAAGAGTGCAGGGCGGCTATTCCGACATTATTTCTCACTCGCAATATCAATCATTAGATATTTGTTTAAAGTTTGATAAATGCCATGCGATGAAAATTAGAGTGACTAAACTACATCAAATAAAAACTATACGATGTAAGAAATGCTCATTAAAAGTTTTCAATCAAAAACATCATCCCATATCCGTACAAAACCCATCCAGTTTTTGCGCACGTGCCAGAATTGAGGGCCTGCCCCCTGATTCTGTATCGTAAACTCAGTTGCCAAACCAAGTGGCTATCGTCTAAAACATACATATCCGCTTATCTAAGGATAAGTTTGCACTTGAAATGACTTCACAGTTAGTAAATAGTTCAATACCCAATAAAGGTTATTTTGGAAGTTAATTTTTTATATGTTTTTGGTGAATAGCAACTATAGCTAGCAATCGACACTGAGTTACTTAATAGCCCGCTGCGTTCTGTTCAGTTTATTCCCCGCATTCACACTTCTTTCAATGTCACCGTCACACTTTCCATCGCGAGTTAAGTTTAACATTTCTAATTATTAAGATTTTTAATGTCAGTCTGTATTCGATTCACATAAAAACTAAAAATTCTCGGGAGTAACTTAAGATAAATTTCGAGAAAAATACATATCAGTATAGTTCTTCCATTGTAAGTACCAATAGATGGCGCTACGTGTACCTACATTTATTGGACTACGTTTACAATACAATAATAAATAATCAGTCTGAGCATAACTACTAGATGACTAAGTCACATATCAAGTTGTCAGGGCAGACAAAGTCGCGGGCAAAATAAAGTTTTGTAATAAATCAAGGTCTGGACCGTATTTTCGAAATATTATTTTATTTGTTTTAAATTTTGACTTACTAAAGGGAAAATTTGAATTTTATGAAAATTTCTCTACAATCTAGCTACAATCATAATAAAAATACAGTACACACCTTGTCAAAACGGGGAGGGTATTACCAAAATCGTTATAAATTTTTTTCTCATTTTCCGGGTTACGACCAAAGGTCTTTAAGAAATTTTTAAGTCTAGAATTGAAAAAAAAAAGAACCCTTCAGGGTGATATAATTTCTAAACCTAAAATTTATACAGTTCAAGCCAATCAAGAAGGCCTGCACGAAGTTAGTCACATATAAGAGCATGAGGGCATAGTCGGTAACCTTAACTCATCGAGCCGAAAGCAGCAGGACAAGTAACTCTTAAAATAGTTGGGCGACCTTGGCGAAACCTGGCAGGTTAAGTGTAGTCGTGAAAAAAGTGGGTGTTCATTCATATCAAAATATGTCATTAAGGTACCAGCATTGAACTGTGTTCATATGATAACACTCAATTAGTATAGCTAGTAAAACATTTTCAGCCGAGAGTCGGCTTGGCAGTTTAGTCTGTCTGACTAACTTTAGGGTCGCATTAGGGAGTAGATTTTAACTCATTGTGCACCAACAACCAAACTCATATAGTTGCCTTGACCAACATATCAGGAAATCCCTTAGTCTGACATAATTCGGCCTGGCGGTTTTTTCTGTTGGAAAAATTCCACGTTATTTCATGGCTGTACATAACCTGCCAAGTTTCACCAAGGTCAGCCAGCTCTTTTAAAAGTCACTTTTTGTCCTGCTGGTACTCGATGAGTTAAGGTTACCGACTATGCCCTCATGGTCTATATGGCGTCGCAAAAATTGTGCATCCTCCGAGCTTCGATAAGTAAGGATGGGCAGAAATATATACCCCGCAGGTAACAATTAACTTCACTGCCGCCTTTTGCATTGGCAAAAACTGTATTCATTGCAAAATATTATTAGTGAAAAAGAAATCACATGGGTAAATAAACAAATATAGCTGTACCTAGTCACAACTGGCAGTTCTTTAGCATAAGCCTCCAGGAGACTTCTCTGAGCATCTTCAGATTCTGCACTAAGAAGCTTCTCCAATTCTGCTGCTGGCAGCTTAAACTACAACAAAAAAAATTCAAGTGTATGTAGTATGTTTACAGGTCAACAAAAACAAAAATACTTTTGGTGCTCAATTCTTTTTTTGTGTACTGAATCCTAATTCGAACTCATCCATCAGCCTGTCATCGTCCACTGCTGGCCTTTTCAATATTTCGCCACTCTTGGCGATCCTCTGTCCTCCTCATCCAGCCGTCAACCTTTCAGATCGTCGGTCCAGCGGGCACGAGGTCGGCCTACGGTACGCTTTGTCTCCATTCTAACGCCTTTCGGCCAAATTGGACATCAGTTTTTCTCTATCACGCACGTCGCAATATTCGTAAAAGAAAGATGGTATTTTTTTAATTTTCTATATTTTGCCACTTTTATTGGGGCTTCACATTTAAAAAACTTTTCTCGCCTTTATCTTTAATAATATTATACTACAATAGCTCTCCTATATAGAAATATAGTACTTATATACACTCGCGAGCAAAAAAATGGAATCGCTGCTATCGAGGTTGCTTCAAAGTAATTTGTTCAGCAACATCATACTTCTGTATAACAAAAGAGGTATCGATTTATAGCTTAAACATTCACCTTTAAAAATACGCAAGTCTCAACAAAATAAGGTACTTAGAACAAAAGATATACTGGCTAGAACCGACAGAAGCCTTTTCAGTCGTTTTGGTACCCGCGCAACGCATTGTATCCCCTTTAAAACCGCAAGTAATGGGAAATTTCTTATCATTCTGTTATCGAACGTTGACCAGTACACATCTTCACTGATTACGTCTATTGAAACCACGAGAAAATGGATACCACACCTACTGAATCGGCTCAAGTTATTCTTTTACTGCGTCAGGGGTTGAAACAGCGAGCTGTGGCACGGCAGCTTCATTTAAGTCAGTCTGCTGTATCGAAGATTTACAAGAGGTTCCGGGAGACTGGAGGCTTCATACGGAGACCTGGACGGAATCGGTGCACTTCGGAGACCGACGACCGATTTATCGTGTCAACTGCCCTCCGAAACCGGCATTTGACTGGGGTTGACATTCAGCGGGAGCTCAGACAAGTTCGAGGAGTGGAAGCCAGTGAATGGACAACCAGGCGAAGGCTCAAAGAAGCGGACCTCACCCCAAAACGGCCTGCTACAGGCCCGAAACTGACTGTGAGATACCGACGAGCGCGACTTCAATTTGCTCGCGAACACCTCAATTGGGACATTGAGCAATGGAGACGTGTGCTGTTCTCTGATGAAAGTCGAATGAGTTTGCATGGGAGTGATAGAAGAGGACGGGTGTACAGGAGACCAGGCGAACGATTTTCACAATGCTGTTTTGTCGAAACAGTGGCATTTGGGGGCGGTTCCTGCATGATGTGGGCTGGAATCTCCTTGGACGGAAAAACGGACCTTGTTTTCGTGCCTGGTGGAGGCAGAGGAGGCGGTTTAACATCTGACCGATACATCTCCAACGTTCTGCTGGAACATGTCCCGTACGCAGGGTTTGTTGGAGATAATTTTATGTTCATGCATGATAATGCTCGTTGTCACACTGCACGTCAGACTACCCAATTCCTCAATGAAGTCGGAATAAGCACCATGGACTGGCCAGCGCTCAGCCCGGATTTAAATCCCATTGAGCATCTATGGAATGAGCTGAAAAGAAGAGTTCGAGGCAGAAATCCAGTTCCTTCAAGCATCGACGAGCTCAAAGCGGCATTGTTGGAAGAGTGGGATGCAATCCCTCAGGGAAGCATCAAGAAATTAATAAGATCCATGAAAAATCGCTTGCGCAGTGTCATTAGGGCTCGAGGAGGCAATACAAAGTAATTTAATAAAAAGGTTACCTAACTTAAGGTTAATTTCTAAGCTTTCAAAATATACCTTTTGTTTTGTTATAAGAAACGTTGTTGCTGAACAAATCACTTTGAAGCAACCTCGATAGCAGCGATTCCATTTTGTTAAGACAAAACTGAATAGTCAATTAAATATTAAATTAATTTTCAGGGGTCCCATACATGAAAAAGAAGCCGCCATGTGGGGTTTATGTCTTTAAGTAAAAGCCAAAACCAATTATATAAATGCAACCTTTTCGATGATTCTTGTATCGGGACCCCCCTTTTTTATTTGTCGTGTTAGAGGCCATAGTAACACGTATTCTGTGAACATTTCAACTTTTTACCCACTAGCCCTTGTTAGGCAGCGTTTTATGTACTAGGCTCCAACGGATCCAACGTGCGAGTCAGCATGTGGTGTGGATGCACTGTATTGGAGCCTAGTAGGTACTTCGACTACGTGCGAGTGCTTACAAGGGCTTACGGTTGAAGACCTTTGTGACAGATGGACAGACAGATAATCCTCAAGATTAGGGTTTCGTACTAGAGAGTGCCGAATTGGTTGTCAGACGCTACCATTTTAGCACCTTATTTTTTGTCGCATTGATGTTGCTATTGAATATAATTATAATGTATACCTATATGGTTGTTATGTACCATAATGTTTTTAATTTCATAATGCTTTGAGCGCGAGTCCGACTAGCAGTTGGCCAAATTATTAAGCTATGTTTTTTTTGTAATTTTTGAGGTTCCGTAACAGAAGGGTGCCAAATGGTAGTGGCGTGCACTCCATAGAGCCAAAAAGACACTACCTACCCTGACAAATACGCATAACTTACACATTTTTATTTATGATATTAATTTATAAGTTTCTGCTAAAATAACGTAGATAATAGCGCCACTAAGCGCCATCTTTCGTCAATAGCGAGAACTACGAATTGGTTTGATCGCGGAGCGGTCTCTATTTTTTGCATGTGTGTCTCATATCGACGCGGGCAAAGTGTAGTGTGCGTTACTGTAAATACATACCACCTATGCAAAAATTGCGCTTGTGTGCGCTAAAAAAGCCAGTGGCTCGTGACGTCACGTCAGTTGGTGGCCGCTCTTTTGTTATCCGACTTCCTTACGATTTCGTGCCTTCATGCTCTATTATTTATAATGTATTTACCACTATCTTTTATCCTTAAGATTTTAGTGTTATTATCTTATTATTTCATTTTTTTATTTATTAAGAAACAAAACTTAAATCTATCTTTACAGGTTCTTACCTAATGCGAAAGACAAGCTAACACTAATACTATATACTACATCTTACTTATAAACTGAATAACATAATATGTACATAGTGGCCTTTATGAACTCCCCCAGGGAACAACTAAATAAATATATTTGTTCTGCTACTTCGCGAAGTTTACTACTTATGTTATGCTTATTTATCATTATTAGACGCCATTTGGTGGAATTCAGAACTGTTACTGTTCTATGATTGTATAAAATGGCTAGGTTTTATTGTAAAAGTTATTCCAAAGTTTAGAAATTGGGCACGTTTTCTAAAAAACTGTTTTTGAAAAGTTCTTGGATTTTTTTATGCCTACCCTGGCTACAAACTTTGTGCACTCCACTCAAACGGGACCCTGTTACCAAGGCTGTGTGTCTGTCAGTCCATCTATCATAGAAAGTTGAAATTTTCACAAAGTACGTGTTACTGTAATAACTAATAATAAAAATATATAACCCAAGCGAGGTCCCCCCATACAATAAACCTCGAAAAAATAGCATATTTTTAATGCTGTGTTTCAGCTCTCTCTCAAAGATGGTAATACAAGTTTTAAATTAACAAAAATCACTGTACATACTCTAAAGTAAAACAACAAATAATAAAATTAGGGATCCGTACTCAGGGGGTGCTGCATTGTTTGCATATGATACAATTTTAGCGCCTTGTTTTTTGTCACCTTAATTATGCTAGATCTATATTGTTGACGTGTATTCTGTGGTGGTGCGGAACCCTTTGTGTGCGAATCCGACTCATACGTAGCCAAATTATTTATTACATATAAAGTGCAGCCCCTTCGCCGTTGCATAAAAAAGCAGGCATCCATGCTCACTTCTGCAGCCTAGGCTTCGGTTCAAATGGGTGCTTTATAACAACAGACGAGGGCTACCCCCTGCTTCTCCTCCACAGACACCTCTGGCTTCTCTGGCTTTTTATATATTTAGAGGTAGTAACCACAGGAATGCATGGAATAGGGTACACCGATTCGGTTTTGCAACAGATTCAACCTATTTCATATCAAGTCAAGAGTACCGGATGCGCTCAAAATAGCTGCTAACTGCATTCTTTTCATGCATTTTTACAAGTTTCTCACAGCTAAAAATTGACAGAATTTTGTTTCGTAATAGGCATATTTTGTGTATTTTATTTATTATCGTAAATCATTCAAAAAGCTTCCCCAGTAACAAAATACAGTCAAACTGAAGTCAAACAATATCCCTAAACTCAAAGGATAATAATAATAACTCAAAGTACCAGATATCTATAGCCAACCCCTATTTTTATCGAAGGTCAATGCAATAATACAATAACATGGATAAATTAAAAAGGCGGGAAATTACGTTTATTTCTTTCGTAGCTGCATACCTACGTGATTAAGTAGCTTACTCAAAGAGGCAGTGCCTTTTGATGCAGAGTTGATATGTAGGGCTCTAAGTAAAGGGTGATAATAGCAGAATACAGATGAACAATTTATTGTGGTTATGTAATTAGCATAAATTTTTTAGGGGTTTGTCGTTAAATAATTTCACCCCTTTTTACATTTCCTGTGATCTCTCAACATGGAAATAAGGCCTTCCAGTTGGGACTAACTGAAAGCTATACTATTAATAAAGTAGTAAAAAGGTTGTATCTGTACATTGAATACTTTTACAAAATTTTAAATGAAATGGTTATTAGTATTGTACTAAAGACAAAACAATAATTTTTTAAATTTCTGTCTATCTGTAACTATGTTCCTTTATAACTTGAGTATTTAGATGCGGTTTTGTTATTATCATCATGATTATTCATAAAAAGAACATGACATACGCACAAACTGAAAATGGAGCAGGGATTGAATAAACATTGGTGAAGCCGCCACTGGCGAAAAGCTAGTACAACTGCATTTTTAAATTATTTTACATTTGTTTGTAATGGTCTATTAAATGTTATTACTATCTTTTATAGATACATAGTCAATTTATAATTTAATCCTTGTAGTTATTTAAGGAATATAATGATGATGGTAACTTAACCTAAAACCTTGTTATCTGTCCCCACTCCTCGGCCCCTGCTTTAGACAGATACCTAAATGATTCAATAACTGTTCTTCCTTTTCTGGTAGTAAGGAACATTAAAAATCCTGTTCTCTAGCTAGCTTACTTAGGCAATGATTTCCCATTTGGAAAAAGGAAAGTATTCTTTAAGTACCTTTCTTTGGTCTCTGTATGGTCACTGACAATAGGCCATCAAGGTCCTAAATAGGAAAGCTAATATTTTAATGAAATTTATCAGAGTGTCGATAAGAGGGAACAGCGCCCAAGCAAAAATTTTTCCCACAGTGCCCCCTTATCTACACCCCAACCAAGAAATTAAAGGATTCTTACCTTCTCTGGTATCGGTTTCAGTTCAGCGAAAACTGTCCGCCAATATGACCAAACTAGCATGAACAGAAGAAAGTGATATAGCACAAGGTAGATAACTTGCTGTATTGTGCTTTCAATGGTAGCTGGAAACACAAAAATAATATAAAATAAAAACATCCACAGGCCCTCTATATGGTAGTAAAAGAAAGTATTCACTAACCAATACACAGCTGGTAAACGTAGGCATAATAGGACCAAGTTAAAATTGAGATTATTAACAATACGGGGAGCCACTTAAAAGCTCGCCAACACCACATATTGCACACACGAAAACAGGACCAAGTCTTTGATGGTGCAACTCTGCTATTTTGGATAGTTGATGCCATTATACACAGTCAAGGAAAATTAAAAACATCCATGTTCGACTTGCAAAAAGGACAATAAAAAATTGACAAATGCATTTTTTTTTTTTTTTTTTTTTTAATGTGTTTTACGGCCCTGGTTGACAAATGCAAATGAATCAGTGTGACCAAATTAAATTTTACGAAAATACCGAGGCACCACAAAAAATAGTGAAATATACCGACTAACACTAACATAGGGCAAATATACCAATAAAAATACTGATTTTAATAAGTATTTGTGTGTTTTTTATAGATGCTAATCTACTTAGTATTATTGCTTTGCATGCTTTGCAAAAGGCAGGAAACTCGTCATCTTTATAACGTGAAAGCCACGAAGAAAATTCCGGATTTTGTTCCCAATTTGTCAAATAACTGTGATGTTTAAAAGGAGAACGTATGCTGTCGTATGCGTCAAGTAAAATAAAAACGAAGAAAAAAGCACTCTAATTAGGATATGACGACAAAAACCTACTACTACCTCTACTTTGGGGAAATTTCTGAATTATCGAAAGAACAACCGTAAAACGTGGATACTTGGGACCGTTTGAAACATCAATGAGTCAAATCACCCACGAAATTTGTCAAAATCTTAAAGGCAATAAAAGTGGCGTCTCAGTCTGATCTGCCTTAAGAATTAAAATGTTTTATACGAATGAAAAAGGAAACAGGAAATTAGGAAAACATTTTTTTTTACATGTACCAAGCTTTTTTGAAGTTGGGGTAATGTGGGACACCTACTGAATTCAGTATTTGTCACAAGATATGACACACTATACACATATTGGGACAAAAAGAGAAAAAAAATTTTTTTTTTCTTCCTAACCGATTTTTTATTTGACCAATAAAAACACCAATATGTTATTTTTTTATTTTATTTATTATGAAATCAATTATGGCACCAAATGTTAGAATTATTATCATAATATCACTTAAGAATTAAATCTTTAAATTATACTTTAAAGGTATTTTTTTCAACATAAAAGAAAATTTTAAAATCTAACTTGGGTCAAAATAGACAAATATAACATAATATATTTGGGTAATTTGGGACATGCAGTAATATGCTTTATCATCAAGGTAAGACTTTATTAACGGTCTTAATCCCAAAGCTGTAAAAGGAGTCCCCCACTCAGCTAAAATAATTGTACTTTGAACTAGCTTCTCTCTTTCCTCTCCATCCAATTTTGTAGGCCGACTGACTTTACCCATGTTCAGATTGTTTTTTCTTTTAAGAGTGAACTTCGTCATCTTGAATTTTTGCTCCGCACATCTCATTAACAACCCTCTACAATGTATCGCGATTCTAGTCATTGTAACATTGGCGCCGCAAAAATTACGTGCGCGCCTCTACCGGCGATAAAAGGAACTTGTCTAAATAAGACAGCTGTTTGAGGTTATCTTTTTTGGTTATTTGGCTGTCATGTTATTTTTGGTAACGAATCGTCAAAATGAAACACACTGATCACAATTACGCAACAAATAAGCCCCCACAAGAGAAAAAGAAGCGTAATACAAATTTTTGTTGTGTTCCTCAATGTGCTACTTATGGAAAGCCTGGAATGAGTCTCCATTTATTCCCTAAAAACATATCCCTGAAGACTAAATGGGAGACCGCTGTGAGGATGTGTAAGCCAGTATCATCAGAGATGAGAGTGTGCTCTCGACATTTCTTGGCTTCAGATTACTTCAGAAAAAGCAAGTTTTCAAGTTTTATTCAGTATGTTCTATTTTTTTACAGCTCCAAAGTTAAACAATTTATTCTTAATCAATTTATTAATTCACCTTTGTTACAGATCCTGAAAAAAATATATATTTCTTCATTTTGTACCTTTTTTGTAACCCACTAGAGAGAAGAATCATCACCTAGAAGACAACAGAGGTTAGATCGGGCTAAAAAGGCTGAGAAAATTAGATTAGAACAAATACAAAACTCAGGAAATATAATAACTATTCTATATAAAAAATGTATTTTCATTTCCAATAAAATACCATGTTCAGCATTGATAATTCCCACACTTTGTTTAAAGGAAACAAAAACTCTCTTAAATTAAAGTCAATAAGAGACGGTTCTCACTTTTGTAGTTTTTCCTCAGTCATCACTTTTAAAACACCAAACAAATGCTATAAATGGAAAGTTATTTTTAATAACTATATTAATTTCCAATTGTATTTGGATCTTTTTCACAATCTATTGTAAAAACAACTGTAACCAAAGAATATTCGCTGTTTGGTGTGTCAGCTTATCTCTCCAGCGATTTCCCATTTCTGTTGTCACCTGTGGCATTGTGTTATAATAACCGTCTCTCTGTTTTTTAACATGAGAAAGTTATGACAGTGGTTTCTTTCGCTTCATATTCTTGAAAAGTTGCTATTTTGAGAGCATCCCATTGTTGTTCAATATCTATATAGCTCAAATCATCTAGCTCGGATTTTTCAATTCTGAAAAAGGACCAAGTTTTAATGCTACATTATAAAAGTTTACATTAACTCTGTGTAATTATTGTTATGTTAACTTAGGTACCTATGTTATAAAGTGACAATATTCCCAGTTGAAATTGTATAATGAAAGCTACGTGATGATTCTGTATATTTATAGGCAAAAGTAAAAAAACTTTCACAGAAGTACTCACCTAGAAAGATAAATCATCACAGCCAATATGTGCCAGCACTTCTCCGAAGGTCCAGCAGGGCAATTACATTCCTGAATTAGTTTTTGTTGAATCAACCTCTTGCCATATTCCTTCGTAACATCAATCCACAAATCAACAACAGCAGGATGCTTCGTATTTGTGCCTGAAGTCCTAAGAACAAGCGTTTGCACGTGAACTAGGTTATTTTCGTTATTCTTCTTCCCCACGGACACCACCGTTCTACTCTGAAGAAGTTCTTCACCTGAACGCATTGGCCTACTACAGCCTGAGGATGCCCTCATTGCCATCTATTACAGATAGCATAGCAATATTTATCAGATAAATAATTCTTCAGCAGACTTTTCGTTACCAGCTGTCAAAAAGTGTCTTCTTTAGACAGGTTTGGAAACCTGCCACTTAGAGTGCGTGAGTGAATCTTTGCGGTGCCAATAGCCTGCTGCTGCTATCTAGAAGCCTTTTGTGCCTCCGAGGCACAGTCTGAAAAAAATATCAAATGTACTTGGGACAAAAATAACAGACAGACGAAAAACACGGAAGTAACTTGGGACGGAGACCCAAGTAACCCCAAGATAGGGTGAAAAACGCAATAAAAAATCATAGCTCACTCACTATTCACTTAAACAGTTGCACTCTAAGCGAGAAACAACCACTAATAATGTGCGATTTCATAAAAAAATACAAGTAAAATGTAACCTCAAAAGTTACGAAATGCTTCTTTTAAGTCAAAATTTTACGACAATATTTACCTGTGACTGTTGGCACCACTATTTCCGGTTCAGAATCCGCGCGCAACATTCAGTAAGCGGGCAATACCACGTGACCGCTATGGACCAATCAGATGGCGTGTTCGACCAATGAGCGTTCGTGTTGCTTCGTATTGGTCTAAACGCTCTCGCTATATCGTGTTTCCGGCTGACACCAGGCTAGCGGGTGCAAGATGGCAGCTCGCATTACCTCTGCAACTATCACTGTTAATTATTATTATTGTAGTGTTGCAAATTACGGTTATAATAACCAAGTTATACAATTAAACAGTATAGGTTACAAGTGTGTTGCTTAATGATCATTCCTACCTAACCAGAGAGTTACATCAGAAGTGTTGAACTCCTGCCCCGATCATGGCCGGTAATCGGGGACGGAAAAACGCTCGCCCCAAGAAGAATAAGAGGAGTTTATCTTCATCCAGTAGCAGTAGTAGTACTAACAGTTCTAGTACTTCAGGTGGAAGGCAGACGCCACCGCGTCGTAAAAAGGCAAGGGTATCAGCTGACAGTCAGGTATCGCGTTGCAACAATATGGTTTTAAATTCAATGGTGCCAGAGTTTGACCCTGTTACCGATAAAGTTGACAATTGGCTTAGTATTGTAGATTTGCATGCTAAAACTTTTCAATAGAAAGATGCAGTCATAATTTTCCAAGCCGTTAATAAATTGAGAGGCACATCTAAAACTTGGTACGATTCTTTTGTCAAGAATGAGAGTGGTTGGGCCGTTTGGAAATGGAAAGAGTGGCGTTATAAGATAGCATTTACGTTCCAAATTCGACGTAATATGCATTCTTTGCTGAAGGATATACTAGACTGCGGACCTAGTCCTTCTCAATCGTTGTACGAATTTTATTTTCAACAAAAATCTAAAATAGTCAGATTGGGTTTAAATTTTTCGGAGCGTGATATTATTGCTATTATTATCGGTAATATTAACGATGCGAATCTCTGTGCTTCGGTAGATGCAGGCAATCTTCATAAGTGTGATCAACTTGCATCATTTTTACATGGACGTATATATACTCCGACCGACACTCCTGTACCTATTTCTCAATGGAAAAACGTGCAAAAGTGCTTACCCAAAAACGTCTCAAATTCTGAAGCTGTTGATCGTTTACCGTCTCAAAATCAAGCATTATCAAACGTATTGCCTTCAATAAGTGGATCGGTCAGGCAAATTAAATGCTTTGGTTGTGGTGGCAATCATAAAAAGTTTGAATGTTCAGAAGTATGTACGTTTTGCAGTAAAAAAGGCCACACTGAAAGCTATTGTCTTAATAAAAAAGAGGTGAAGTAAAAAATATATATATAAAATTCATATACCTAATAAAATAAGAAAAAAAATTGGTAATTTAGTTACTATAAGGGATTTTCCCATGAAATATTTAAATGATATGGATTGTAATTGTGAAAATTTGGTTTTTAACAATTGCGAAAGCTGATTTACGTGCAATGATTTTTCAAAATCGGACTGTATTTTTCATTATTCAGGAACAAGATTTTGTATTGTGTAAAATTCAAGATATTTTATCAGGAGAGGCCGAAGCTAATAGAGAAATTTTTATTAAGTACGAGGTTCTTGAAAATGAGTATACATTATAAAATATACAAAAGGCAATTGTCACATTTTTAGTAGTCGTTCATTTACGAAATTTGCATTCATTTTTGTTGTGCGGAATACAAGCACTGAATTCGTTATCTGAAGACAAAGTTAGCTTATTAAAAATGTTTGGCTACCCGGAGAGGCTGATCTGATCAGTGATGCTGGATCCACCTTCATATTCTACTGCAATGTTCCAAGTGAAGTATTTTTATGGATAATAGTCGACATATGGAATAAAGAAGCGGATGTTGGCGATGATGATGGTAAATGATTAATTATATAGAATAGATTGATGCTTAGAATTATTCCGTTAAAAAGTTAAAAAGAATTAAAAGCAAAATGTCTTTCTTGTCTGTATCCAGTATAAGTAATCCTATTGTCTGTAACAGATGAGGTGCGACCTTGAGTCTGTGACAAGTGAGTGGAGTCATAGTTCGTACAAAAAGTAAATCGATAAACCGGAGAAACTTTGTTGGGAATGTTGACTGCGAGTCTGAGCATGCTCTTCCAAAGTTGGACAATCGGGTTTACTGTATGGACTAGAACTTGGAAACTCAAATGAAGGATTAGAATAATATAATGGTTACACGACTCTGAGAAGACAGGTTGATACGATTGTATTCTAATGAAATGTTTTATGTGTCATGTTACAGAAAATCAGGTGTCTGAGGACAGACACCGTGCAGGAGGGCCAGATGTTGGCGCCACTATTTCCGGTTCAGATTCCGCGCGCAACATTCAGTAAGCGGGCAATACCACGTGACCGCTATGGACCAATCAGATGGCGTGTTCGACCAATGAGCGTTCGTGTTGCTTCGTATTGGTCTAAACGCTCCCGCTATATCGTGTTTCCGGCTGACACCAGGCTAGCGGGTGCAAGATGGCAGCTCGCATTACCTCTTCAACTATCACTGTGAATTATTATTATTGTAGTGTTTCAAATTACGGTTATAATAACCAAGTTATACAATTAAACAGTATAGGTTACAAGTGTGTTGCTTAATGATCATTCCTACCTAACCAGAGAGTTACATGACTTCCAAGGTGGATTTTGTTATGAGAAACCAAAGATTTGACCAAAAAACCACCCAAAACACAATATTTGGTTCTTGTTGCAACGTTTTGCGCTAATCGTTTGACCACAAATAAGGTAGATTAGTATCACCAGCATGATTTTCAAAACAACCCACATTTGTCCCAAGTTTCCACGCAGTCCCAAGTATCTACGTTTGACGGAACCTCAATGATTAAGACGAGTTCAGAACAGAAAATCATTCCACATGAACAAACCATAGTAGACGATTCCGATACTAGTAAGTATTAAGTTACCTAGGTATTTTGTGTGGGTACCAACTTACCCATTCATACAACCGAAAACTTAAAATCCAGACCTTGTTTTGAAAGTAATAGATTATTAAATTTTATTGAATAGTTTAAAAGTCCCACGGCCGCCTTTTATGTCCTATCTATATCTATACCTTTTATGTCCTATCTATCTTTTCTCCTAAATGTAGACGAAATCTGGGAAATTCCCTGAATATCAATGTTCGTGGCGACGATCGCTATGGTGTTAATGGTAAGTTATAGAACTTATTAGCCAAAATATACCCAAAAATACTAACCTCCAGCAATATAACTACAGAAATACTGATTGTCGGAAAAATCGATAAAGGTGTCAATTTGCTGCAACACGACTTAACTTAAATATTTAAAAATGGATAGGACTCACTTTTTTAACTGTGCGAGGAGGCACAGGTCGAGCTTTCGATGAGATTATGACTCATCATCATCAGGACTCTTCGGGAATACTTTTGCCCACGGCGCGGTGGTCAGTCGAGTACTAAGCTTCTTCCCCTCTCTCGTCGCCGCTCGCCTTTCCGCTCTTCGGCTGCGTTCGGAGGTTTCCGGTATCGAAGCCAGACTCGACCGGACATTTGATAAAGTTTTCACTACTACTTCCGGGTCACGTGTTTCACTAGGTCCAGTCACACAGACGGCACTGATAATGTCCTCAACCACTGTTGGTAAAGCCAACGACTGAAAGCTCGACCTGTGCCTCTTTGCACAGTTAAAAAAGTGAGTCCTATCCGTTTTTAAATATTCATGATGTCAACTCACTCTAATTTTAACGACTTAACTTATTTGACAGAACTAAACTTATTTTAAGCATCCTGTCCTTGTCTTTTCGATACAGAAAGAAAAAGACTGTCAAATAGTTAACTCGTGTAACGCCGAATCGACACCAAAATATACTGAAATAGTATTAAAATACTGAATCTGGTCACACCGAAATGAATAGAGAGAATGAAGTCAATGAATTAAAGAACGAAGAAGGAATGAATGAAGTCATAGACCACGGCTAGGAATCCACAATAAACTACAATTTTCCACCAAAAACACCCACCCACGACGATTGTTCAACAAACGTCAAAAATTGTAGGGAAAACCAAAGAAAAACGCTCAGAAGAGGAAAAACGTGTTGAACATAGCGTTGGGTTTCTGCCCGAGTTTTTTTCCCGATGTGGGAAAAAACCCAGCTCCCGGGGAAATTGGGAAAAAACCCAAATGACGGAAAAATACTTTTTGTATGGATTTAATATTATTTTATGATTTCATATGCAATATACAGGTTGAAAATGAACCCCCCAAGCTATAACAAAGGACACTGTTCTATGTTTATTCTATATCTAAGGCAATATACAGGTTGAAAATGAACCTCCAATTTTTTTTAAGAAAAACATTTTGTTAGTGATTTTGATTCATAGATTATATTATTTTTATTTATTTATTGTATTGAAAAAGTAAAATAATTTGGACAAAGGTGTGACAAAAACCTGTGAGGGTTTATCCGCACACCCCATTCCTCTTAAATACTTAAATAAGCTACAGTTCATAAGCATAAGTTAGTAGATAAACATTTCTACATCATCTTAGGTAAAAGTAGGTAATGAAATACTCCAGTATTAAATTT
Organism: Ypsolopha scabrella; assembly: GCA_910592155.1. NCBI lineage: Eukaryota > Metazoa > Arthropoda > Insecta > Lepidoptera > Ypsolophidae > Ypsolopha > Ypsolopha scabrella. Next base: position 13,875,278 of record OU342982.1, read on the forward strand.
CTACTACCTACCTCCAATTCAGGTGAAGTAAAATAAAGACTAGTTACAAATTAAATTATTACTCTCAATGAGTTCTTATATCCGAGCAACAAATTTGAATTAAGCTAGGGGGTTCATTTTGAACTTTGTATATTGTACCATTACCACAGCTAGATGCCATTATTGTTAAAATAAAATAAAAGATCATGAAGTAGTAAATGTAGTAAAGCAACAAAATGTTTGAGGTATTATTTTTATATTCTTATAACTTAACAATCGAAATAAATTTCATCATTACACAAATTAAAAACAAAAACGTATGGCAGCTTGGGTTTTAGGTGATCATTATCATATAAATGTTTGAAACTTTCTTCAACTTAAGTAATTAATTTCAAACTTTTTATTATTTAATAGTTTAAATTACATAACAATATGGATCACATAATCGAGAACAGATACTTGTTGATGGCTTGATAAGTTCTAGCCCCCCCCCCCCCCCCTCCATCTAAATATCCTAGTTAGGCTAATGGTGGCCCCAGTGTCAGCTCCACTATTCTCGACTATAGTTGCGGTTGTTGTAACTGTGGGCCATTAAGTGCCTGTGGATTGTTATATGGTTATATTGGCGAAGGTTGAACATTAAAAAAAGGGAAGCAGGACAAAAATATCGCCTCATTCATATAAGCAACAAAGGAAAACATAAAAAATTGTACCTTGCAACTCCCGCTCAGCCAAGTGTATTTGTCATATTGCGATTTATGGAAATGTTTCACAAAGCAAAGAGCACGGAATAAGAAATATAGTGTGGATGCCATATCCTAAACAAGCCGATGAGGATCATGTTTTATGGACCCTTTTCCACTGGCGGCCACCAATACCGGCGACTCTTTTTGGACACGTTTAACACACAGACGCCATGGGAAGACAGATACCTCGCTGAGCTAGCTTGAATCAACTGGCATATTTTGGGGCTGTTAGAAGTAAATGGGCGAGGGCACGACCGTTGTTATGGGGAACTTCATTGCCAAAGTAGAGTACAAGAGTGTATTGAATGAAAAAAAAAACACTAATCTTTTTCCAACGAAGGCCTGGTTTCATATTTCTCATCCTCGGTACTATTTCTTGTTCGTGGTTCATTTTAGATATCTTCGTCGTCGCTGTCGTTATCATAGCCGTGGCATAAACAATTTACCATACAACGTGAAATTTAAGTCATTTTGCTAACGAAAACTGATGATAGTACTCGTCCATATAAACAACTTTTACTATGGTGCCAACCCTGAAATCATGAAAAGAATATCAGCTGTTCCATAGAAAAGTTAAATACCTACTCGACTCAAATGTATGAAACAGCAAATTTTTTTTAACGATTTCAGGGTTTTCTTCATAGTAAAAGTTGTTCATATGGACGATTACTATCACCAGTTTTCGTTAACAAAATGACTTAAATTTCACGTTGCATACAATCATAACAAAAAAACAATAAAACTTTTTTTTCCCCTTATTTGGAGAAAAACCGGGTGTTCATTATATTTTCCCATACTTTCCCATATTTTTCCAATTTTTTCTTTCCCTCCTATTTTTTCTTTCCCATCGACCCATCGGTTACACAGCTAACATATGGTCGGTCTTATGGCCGAAAAAACAAGGCCCATGCCCTGCTCCTTAGGTTTGCACTCCAAAACTTACGCTTACTTCAATTTAAACACTGACAACAGGATAGCATATGTATTTGTGTACTATTTGTCCAAATGTGTACTACTGAATTAAAAAAAAAAAAAATAATTTTTCAACTTAATAGCAGTTCCTTGATGTTGACTTTATCATTATTTATGCAGTGGAGGGTTGCAATAAAAGACTGATTATTTTTATTTTTGTCAGCTTAGGTTTTTGTACTTATGGTTGCTACAAAAAGACATCCGTTTAAAAAAAAAGTGAGAACTCTTCTGAATGTATGTATACGTCCCATCGACAATAGTTATAGCCTTGTTTTCTTCTAGTGGACTGTTGGGATTACCGAAAAGGTTTTCTGGGACATTGAGATTTCTTCGTGACACTTCTTCACGTGTTATATGGTCAAACTCTAAGTGCAACGGTACAAAGTCTTGCAATAGTGCATCTCGCCCTGTTTTTAACAAACCAGCAAACCCAGATTCACTGATTCTAAAAATAGACGAAAGCCTGGAATTTGAACCTCAAACATTCTATAATCAAGTCAATGTTTAAGAAGGATGATATAGAAAATATGGAGTTTTATAGACCCACAGCACTTATATGTATATTTTCCAAAATATTTGAAAATTTTCATTTAAATCTGTTGAATAATTAATTATGCTTTCGAAATCTAGAGTAGCGACATGTATTAGAGAGCAGTTATTTTTTATCTTTTGTGTAAGGGAACCGCTCTCACTTCTTTTTTTTCCCACGTGCAGGATCCGGTACGAGAATGTGAGGAGTTGTTTCCAGTGCTCCTCATCATTCTCGTCTAAAACTTCTTTTATACATTTCGACAGAGAGGCCGCTACAGTCACCCGAGCCCGCGGGGGATTCTTTTGATAATAGGTGTAGCATGTTTAAGATGGCTTAGTTCTTTCCAAAGTACAGAATATTGAGATATACCTGCCGAACTTGAAGTGGACGTGATTTTTGGATTTTTCATTCCTGTGTGTATTTTCAGGCCTCTCAGTCCCCTAAAGAATTTACGACATTCCGGGCACTGCACGCGGTTGTCCGACGACTGGTTTTGTTTGACCGGCACCCGTATGAGACGGGCTGGCCACCTGCGACACTATTTTAGTTGAGTATTTTAGTTGAGTTGAGTTTAGTGATACCATACCACTAGTTCAAATAAAATATCAATATCAACAATAGTTGAGTACTAAAATAGTGTCGCAGGTGGCTAGCCCGTCCCATACGGGTGGCGGTCAAACAAAACCAGTCGTCGGACGACCTCGTGCAGTGCCCGGAATGTCATAAATTCTGGTTCACAGTGTCCTTTCACTTAGTACGAACACATTTTGTATGGAAGAACAGGGTATAATTTAGTTTCGGCCTTGTTCGCTAGATGGCATTGTTGATATTGATATTTTATTTGAACTAGTGGTATGGTATCACTAAATTTTAATTTTTTATATGGGTAACACGTTAGAATATACATAGCTTGCTTATGTATACTCTAAGGGTAGCACCAATAACACTGTCATTCTTAGTGATTTTGGAAACTTTGATTGTTACCGTGATCAATTAAAATTTTATAAAATTTGAAAAACATAAATCGTATTTATCAGATTTTATTTTAATAACGTTTAAATTAAATTCGTTTTAACTGTTCTCGTGACGTTGATAAAATACCGGACGGCACCAGAGCTGAGTGTGATGATGATGACCAGAGATGACATAAAAAACAAGCATGTGATTATTATGAACAGAAAATAAAAATCATGGATTTGCATCGTGTTATTTCATTTCATTGTTATTGTTTCATATTCCTCCCTAATATATACTAGGTGAAATTAAATCAACCGACCAAATTCATACTGGAGACTCGGTTAGTCATCAGGAACAAGGTTTAATGACACTCCAGGTGAAATTCGAAAAAAAAAATTTTTTTCCCGTAGTACCTGCACTAGGAATTGTACTTAAACTAGTCCAACCAGTACGGGAGCAAAAAAAAATATTTTTCGTAATTGGCCAAAAGGATTACTGAACCTAGTTCTTGATCACTAACCGAGTCTCTAGTATGAATTTGGTCGCTTGATTAAATTTCACCCTATATTGAGTAGTATTAGGCAGCTACATATACCAATACCTAGTACGTATACGTCGATGTAGGTACCCCTAATGCATACTTGTTTATAAATATATAGGGAGGTATGTACTTTATTAAGAAAAGGGTGAAATTTAGTTTCAACCTAGTTCGCTAGATGGCGCTGTCGATAAAGGAGACTGTTTTCTCTATTCTCTTATACATAAAGTACTCTTTGGTATAAACGGTCTCGCCTTTCGCGCGGTCACACTACGTCTAGGCGTATAGGTCAATGGTTGAATTTTGAAATGTGTTTATTTAGGAAGGGTTTCAGAACGTGCGATCATAATGCGAATTTTCACTCGTTTATTAGAAAGATATATAAGATCTATATTCTATTATCTATATAAGAAAAAGAGAAAGAAATATCTGGTTGCACCAATCAGGTGGCCCAGTGTGATTTTCGCATTACTCCGAAGCGTTTTGCTTCAAGCGTTTCAAAACACTCGACAAACAAATTCACTCGATTCGAAACGAAACCTTGGTTTATTTTCGTAGCCGACATTACAACGATAGCTGAAAGTGATTATTCTGTTGGAACTCATAACCGCACCCATTGAATATGTCTGTGATCGGACAGCCCCTTAGGCTGAGATTCAGGCTAAGGTTGAGATTCAGAGTGCATTTTGATTCCGAACTCAAGAGGAACTCAATCTCACAAACGTCACTCTAGTATGAGATCACGTCACTTGTTGACGTTTGTAAGATTGAGTTCGGACTCAAAATGCACTCTGAATCTCAGCTTTAGATTCAGAGTGCATTTGAAGTCCGAACTCAAGAGGAACTCAATCTTACAAACGTCACTCTAGTATGGGATCACGTCGCTTTTTGACGTTTGTAAGATCGAGTTCAGACTCAAAATGCACTTTGAATCTCAGCCTTAGAGTATACATACTTATGTTTATATAAGTATACATACTATGTATACTTTAAGGATCGCCCTCATTGTGTGGGTGGGTGGATGCAACCCTCAGATAAAGAACCATGTCTATGATGCAATCATGCAACCCAACAATATAACAATGGACTCTGTGCAACCCAAAGAGTACTCTAGTCTGAGTATAGTAGGAGATGCAATGCAACCGAACTCCGATTCGATTTACCGAGATTTTTGGTCGGTTTTTTGGAAAGGCTGAATTTTTTTATTACTTTTGGACCAAAGATTTCGATCAGAGTCAACGTTTTGCATTTGTAATTGTGTAAAATTAATTTGTTGGATTTGTAAGAAGTTCTAAGGCAGTAATGGGCAGTTTAACCAACATTTCAAACATAAATGTCAAAAAAAGCAAGCCTTAATTTTGTTTGTCTATTGTCGCTCGCGCGTCGCGTTTATTAGTCTCCGGTCGCGTCGAAAATTTTGTTGTTTTGCATACATATTAAATCAATAAAGAAGAGCATCCAAAACTACAATACTAACCACACAACATGGAAGTTAAAGAGTGCAATGATCTTAACGAAGAGGTATGTAGATCTTGACCTCTACCCAGTAAAAGCGGATAATGATTCATATATATTTACATCATGACGTGTTTCAGAATCAGTTTATTGTGGACGATGTAAGCAAAATAATCAAAGAAGCCATTGAGAATTCTATTGGTGGTACAGCTTATCAGCATAACAAAGTGAATCAATGGACCTCCGCCGTCGTGGAGTCTTGCTTGAGCCAACTGACCAAGCTGCAAAAGCCATACAAATACATAGGTTTGTTCAAATTTTTTCAAATCTTATGTATCTATATTTCGCGACAGGCGGGAGTGCGGGCCGTTTCATACTGACATGTATGTACTCGCCTGCACTCCTGCCATGTCGCGTACTGTGCAGCCCGCGACACTCAAGTCCAGCGGTGAACTAAAATAACTGCGCATGGGTATAATTTGGGAGCCAATCAGCACTTATGGACATTGGCATAACCAAGATTTGTAGCTGGGGAGGGGCCAACCCCGGGTCCCGGTCATGAAGGCATCAAAAGTATCTTGATTATGTGATTGTAATAAGAATGGAGACCATGTACAGCAAAGCGTAGTGTAGGCCGACCTCATGCTCGCTGGACCAACGACCTGAAGGACATTGTCGGCTGGATGAGGAGGACAGGACTGACACAAGTGGCGAAATTTGAGAAAGGCAGTGGACGAACATGGGCTGATGGATGGATGGATCGAATAAGATAAAGGGTTCAGTTCCATCACACAATATTGGTATGGAAACCTAAAGACACACATATAAACAATATAAATGCTGAAGCAACAATAAGGCGACAAAAAATAATGGTAGCACCTCTTAAACTTTGCTTTAGGTTTGGTTAACCTGTCATAATATTGTTTAGTTATTAGTAAATAAATAAAAAAATAAAAAAACAATTCATAACCCTCCTAGTACTGAACCCATGTTTTATTATTTGTTTTACTTGAAGACTATCTTTACAACAAAGACTATAGTTTACAACAATCTGACCAAATTTGAATCTCATATGTATTACTTACTGTCTTTAAGATAGACTTGAATCAAATAATGCTAAAACAATGCAATTTTTTTAGGGTTATTGTATTGGAACCCCACTCGGGCTTAAACATTTTTTCATTTTCATTATCTGGGGTAGTGGCTATAGGTATGTATTATGTGAAAATTTCAACTGTCTATTGATTATGGAAGTTGATTGTTGAGATTGTCGGCACTTGGTGGAATTTATAAGATATTGTTGTGATGAAAAACAGTTGTACATTTCCACAAATAATATATTTTAAAGCATCATCAGGGGCATTTAAATTAAAGTTTTTACATATTCTCAAATAGTGAAACCTGTTGGGTAGTGTAATATTAAATATTATTTGTGGGAATGTACAAGTGTTTTTCATCACAACAATGTCTACCGATAATAGTTGAAGCTGTAAAATGCTGTATCAATGTCTAATTCTCATCACCAAAATAAACATGTTTTTCTAGTGACATGCACAATCATGCAGAAGAATGGGGCAGGGCTACACACAGCATCTTCATGCTTCTGGGACAACAACACTGATGGTTCCTGCACCGTGCGCTGGGAGAATAAAACCATGTATTGCATTGTATCTGTATTCGGGCTCGGCATTTAACCACCTTCAATATTAATTAATATAAAAAAATATCACGTATGGTTATTAAATATAATTTTGTCCAATTATAGCCTTTATAATAAGTAATTTAAAGCTGGGTACAGAAGTAAGGAGTTTATGTTTGCTGAGGTGGATAGCCTGTATAAAGTATTTTATATCTGTTATCCAACTGACTGACAGACTCATTCATGATATGCATGCATGGGTTATTCCCATTAGCTCTCTGGTCTGTTGTTTTCTTAACATTGTTAAAATCATATTCTTAAACATTTAAAAATAAAAACATGCAAATTAGCTATCAGTAGAATTTCAGAGATGTATTCTCATTAATGTTTTTACTTTTGAAATGTTTCAGAATGTGATTTTGAATAAGTAAAAGCAACTCCTCAGTGGACCAGTGAGCCGATGGGAATAACCCGCATGCATGACACATGTACTCATGTACCCAGTTTTTAAGAAATTATTGTTGGATTCATTTAGAAATTATTATCAACAATCTTTTGCTTAGAAACAGCTTTTACATATTTTACAAAAAAAGAAAGTTTTTTGCACAATCTCAAATGTAACTAATTAATATAAAAAATATAAAATTAGGGTTGTAGAACACTACTTATATTTATTTATTTTTGTCAAATCTTGTATAATTTTTAGGCAACCTAAATTGTAAAGATTTAAATCATTCATTTGCATTTTGTTTGCAGAAGAATACATATTAAAAAAAAATAGGTTTTGTTATTTTTGCGCCATCTCTTAATTATCCCAGCTTATGTATTACTTGACTTTAAGTAAGTAGGATTATATTTTCGTAATTAAATTGTGCCTAAATATCACGATATCTATCTTTTCTTCTTTTTTCCCAAGGAATTATAATGAGATATAGAAGAATATACTTCAATAATTTGACATGGCAGTTTGGTTCTAAAAACTTCACATCAACCTTCAACTTGATTGCATGATTCCAACAAGATGATGATGTTACATGATTTTTATGGTTCATAACCATTGGGACTATGGTCAGATATAATTAAATAAATAAATTATAGACGGAATAAAAAAGCATACACGAAAGTATGTTACCTTCAAATGAATAAAGTCTTTCCATATGTGAAAATAATTTTAGGGTAGAAACGGCAGATAAAAAAAAGAAAAATTTTTTTGCCCATATAAATTTCCACTTCCTAGTACAAAAGAGTTTCAATGAGCTGACTTAATTTCTATGGAAAGGTGAAAAAAAAAGTTCTCACGAAAAAAAATATTTTCGTTGGAAAGTGGTCTATTATACTCGGATACTCGATCATCTCTTGAATTTTTTTCACTTTGAATTGCAGGACCTTATACATACAGGGTGTAAAGGTGACCTGTATAAAAAATACAGCAACCTCCAAAACTTAATAAAAACCTATTGCGCAAAGGAATCCTCGAGCTGATTATGATGAAAACCAAATCTGCATTATTTGAAAAAAATATTTCCCCAGCCGAGACTAGGCCCAGTTGATAAAAAAAAGAACACTATTTTCGAAACAGCTGTATTAAAAAAAATGCAATGATGCAGATTTGATTTTTCCGGGACTTCTTAGAGCATTTTTCGCTATTCCCTATAGTTTTGGATCCACACGCCCAATGTTAGCAATTAAGCACGACAGCTTAAAGAGGCATCTAACTTTTATTTCCATTTGCGGATAAAATATTTTTTTCAAGTTATTTACATACTTCTATTTGTACTATTCGCGAAACCCTAACTCCTCTAGCCAGTCTAAAACCATAGTAATGACGAAAAATTAAATTAAACTATATGGATCTCCATGAACCCCAAGGAAAGGATTTTGAAATTCGCGCTATACGAAATCGGGGCGCGACAACTCAGTCACGTGACCGTCATCGATCCAATGGTTGAGCGCGTCTCGGGTCCATTCAACTCGTCGGGACTGGCCCGTGCGGGGGGAGGCAGCCTATTCTATTCGAGCTATTTGTGTTTCTGTCCCTCTCACTCGTATTGACGAATAATGAAATGAATGGACACCGAGCGAAATGGAAATACGTTCGAGTGGAAATTATTGAAAGCTGTGGGCAGGCCAGGCCAGTCGCCATGTAGAATTTTTGATGTGGGTGTTGTGTCTTGAAGATGTCAAACGCTACATGATGATTATTTTCGAGTGGACGTTATAATTTTTGTGTAATCTCGTCGTAATTCCGCGTCTAGGACAACAGTGTTACGTCACGTGCGTGCTGTGGACCTTATTTCCTTTGTGATCGCGAGTGGACACGATCAGCTTGGTGGACGGAGATAATAAACAGGAGGGGGGCTGCTAAAATACTACGCTTCGATAGTAATCAGCATTTTACTACCTCGAGACCATAAAATTCCACATCTCGAGCGAGCGGATGGTTCGGACTTCCATTTTGTTTTATTATGAGATTTCCTTGTTTACACGGAGCGTTGTGTTCGCGACAATGGAAAGCGACGGTGAGTGCCCATAATATACCTACGGATAGAACGAAAATAAAATGATCTCTGCGCATGTAGGCCGCACATCACAAAGAAAATAAACATGCAGTGTGATGAATAAGTAATGGTGTTCGATTTTGTGCATTTGCGTGCGGGATGGGACAGATGGTAGAGCTTATTATGAGTGAAGGCAATGAAGTGAAGGATTAGTTTAGTCACACGCTGAGGTTCAAAGCACGAGGCGCATCTTTGGCCGTCGTCGTCGCCGGGTGAATCACCGTTGGTCGCGTCTTACGCATTTTACCTTTAATGTTTAGATTTGTTGAGACGTATCATGCAATCTGCAGCTAAGCACCTCGCGTCATCTGTGTAGTGCATACATATGCATGGTTCGCGCGGTGGCTGGAATACGTTCGAACCATTGCCTTATCAGCTGATTGCAATCATACAGCTAGGCTGCTTGCCTGCACTAGTTGTTTAGAATTTTGCATGGCTATGCTGTGCTGATGTTTAGACTATTCCTGTTGATCTTATTTTGAATTTGTTTTGATTATTTGCAAGTTACAAACTTTAGTTGTGCAGTGCAACCTGTTTAGAATGAAGTAGTAAGTATGCAGTTGTTAAATATTTTTGCTCTACTCAGTTCTTGTTTCATGTGAAAATATTAAAGAGTTGCTCCACACATGACAGAATTTAATAAATTTATATTCCATCCATCCATCAGCCTGTTTCATCCACTGCTGGACATAGGCCTTTCCAAGATTTCGCCACTCTTGGCGGTCCTCCTGGAAGAAATGCCCATACTCACACACGCTGGGCAGGCGGGTTGGTGTGAAATTTATATTATTTTATCTTAATCTATTAATTGTTGAGAAACATTAGTTGGTTTTAAAGGACAATAGCCTGTACTTGGATCTCAAATTAAAACCTTTACCCATATCTAGTCAAGTATTTAGGAGATAGCCCAAAATTCTATGGTAACTATAGGACTTAGGCTGAACTTGTGCCTGAACCAATTGTCACCAGAAGACAGGAAATGACCTAAAGATTTATATAAAAAGAAAATAAATATAAATGTTATAAGGGAAATTTGAAAAAGTTGGAAACTTGAAAGTTGCCTGTTGCTGGTGATATATAACAATCGGTTATTTTCTTTTTAAACCCCCATTTCCATAGGGTTAAGAAAAATTTGACAGGATTCATAATTCATATTTTCGTATACAGATGAAAAATCCTCAGGATTACTTTTCGTCAGGGCAAAAAGAGCGTTCTATTAGTATTCTACCTAAGCAACCCTTATGAATCATACTGATATATTTTGTACCCTGTGATGTGCTGTATAAGTAAAAAATTAAAATATAACAACATGAAACATTCAATCATATTCATAAGACAGTAAAAGTTACATTAATTTGTCCAGGGGGGCTAGCATGGTGCCACTTTACCACCATTTTAAACACTATTTGACAGTAAATCCCATACATTTATTGTCAAAATGGTGTTTAAAATGGTGTTAAAGTGGCAACCATGTTAGACCTGCAGTTACAGAAAGGGGCATGGAAAAGGTTTCCTATATGTTTAATACTGGTATACACCCAGACACTCACTCAGAGGTAGGGTTACCATTTTAAAATGGAGGAATGCCTGTCTTGGCTGTCTAAAAGTCTTGGGGTGCAATTGGACATAGTTCAGCAAAAAAGTTCCAAACACGAAGCTAGTTTTGAGATATTGACTTTTGAAGTTTATTTTGTACTAGGTGATTCTATGATTTGGGTTGAAATACTATAGCTATATCGTCGCACACATAACCAATAGCTTGGAATGTTTTTCATATATGAAAATTTGGTACCAGCTGATCGCTTTGGTATACATAACCCATTTTTGTCTATCTTGTGGATTGGAACGTTTTTGGTAAACTACGTCTGTGAAAGATATACATTTGATTATCAATGAATATTCATTTGACAGCCAAAAACGTATGATTTCGGCCTCATTAGTTATGTCTCATTTTGTTAACTCTCTTTCCTTCTCTTCACCGTCCCTTCCTCTTTATGTTTTCAACCAATGTTATCCTTGGATGAATGAAAGAATAAGCTTGACTGGGTCACCCTAGACTAGAAGGACATATTCTGGCCAGTTTTGTGACATACTGAGGAAGGGCAATGTCAAAAGTATACTCAGAATAGAAGAGTTTATATGACTAGATTGATGGATGCAGAAGGGGCGAAAGAGGTGTGCCAGGATCGCAGCAGATGACAATCTTTATTCTCTGCTCACCCCTCTATGACTATCATTGCGCGTATAGACTTAGTACCTATATGTATGTATGTAATCCTTCCCTGTTAACTTATACAGGTACCTATATAACTAATAAATAACTAAAACCTCCCTTTCCCCTATTCTGACAAATCAGCTGTTACAAAAGCCGTCTGCACTCCCCCCCCCCAGAACTACGAGTGTCTTTGATGTAAAAAGGATACTTTATACAAAATAGGCATAATTTTTTTTTTGGGTTTTTAGGTCATCTCATTGTATGGAGGATTATCTCTATTTATTTTATTACTATCACATAATAGAAAACAAATACTTGATGGCTTCATGAAAAAGAGCCGGGGGCCGGGCCCCTCCCATCTACAAATCCTAGTTACGCCAATGACTACCATTCCAGTAAACTGTCTTAACTACTTATAATAACTCTAAATAGATATGTTAATTAGGTTAGGTACTCTTTAGATACACACTGAGGAAAAATGATTCCACACAAACCTAATTTCGTCTCAACGATTAGGCAATTATACAATAGGATGTGAGTAGACAGGTAACAATAAACCACATTGTAAAGTCGATTCTGAAGGCTTTCATTTTAGTTTTAGTACTGTCAAAACTTACATTTTTCCAGAGTAATATAACTTCTGTAGTTAACACTAAAGAACTACTTTGGAATGGAGAAAATTTAATTTTGACAGCACTAAAACTAAAATTAAAGCCTTCAGAATCTGCTTTAATATACATAATACTTGCGATTTTCAGCACTTGTGAAACTTGGAAAACATCATAATTATATTAGGGTTCCGTTTGGAAACAAGTGAATTTCACTCAGAGTGATGCGAATTTCACCCTAGCTAGAGCATTCAAAAATTGATTATTATTAATTATTCTACCTATACAAAATTCAGAGCAGGCAATACCTCCTATAATGTACTTAGTAGTACATACAATACTTAATCAATATTGTAAAGTTTTTTTAAATCAATGGTTGCAATTTCAAGAGAGAACCTTTTTTAGGGTTTCGTAGTCCGACAAGGAACCCTTATAGTTTCGCCATGTCCGTCTGTCCGCGGCTTAGCGCAGAGACTATTAGTACTAGAAAGCTGTAATTTGGCATGGATATAAATATTAATCACGCCGACAAAATGGTAAAATAAAAAAAATTTTTTTAAGGGTACCTCTCGTACAAGTATTTTTTTTCTCGTCTATCCCATAGCGTGGGGTATCGTTGGATAGGCCGTTCTAAAACATTGTAGGTGTGTTAAAACCATTTTTCGATTTAGGGATCCGTTGGTGAAATATTAAAGCTTTAAACTTAAAATTTTAGTTAGAGTGGAGCGTCCCCCCCCCTGGCGGCTAAATGGTTGTTTATAGAAATGTGAAAAAATTCACAGAAGTAGTATATATTATGAATTTAAAAGGAAAACTATAACAGCTAAGTAGGCTTTACAGGTGTACGAGTGCAGGTCGCGCCAAACTTTTGGCCCCCTATAATGTATGGGACCAGAAGTTTGGCGCGGTCTGTGGGCAACTACGGAACCCTACATTGCGCATGGCCCGACACGCACTTGGCCGGTTTTATGGTTTTATTACTAAAATCTTGTACCTATAAATATTTACCACCCCACCCTTTTAGCTTTTATTTACTTGCTTATTCTACAAACCAATAACAACAATAGGCACAATTTTTTTTTTATTGTAACTTGGATCTATCATGTCATGCGTATTACATGGCCTTGGAGTGTATATGCATCATCGACTTGTGCCGACTTGTTTACTCACATAGCATGTGCTAGGCGTTTATTATTATTATTTCTAAATTGATCTAGTTTATTATATTACTCATCATCATCTACTATTTCAAAGCAGATTTGAATCTTTTCTCTTTTGGACTTAGTGAAGTACCTAGTAGGTACTGAATTTGATAGTAATAAAGGAAATAGGGTCACTTTAGAACATTTTTGAGTAAATTTTTTTAAGAAACACGCAAAGATTTTTACTCGTTTTGTTTTTTAATTTGGACATGTTGTGTATATATAATGGTGACCTGAAACCTCGGACGAACAAACCCACTGGACGGGCCACCAACAGGCGAACCCCTCTGCCAAAGGTATAAGCCCCGCGGTCATACCGGTTGTATAAGAACGATAGATGTCCCTGTGTGTGAATATGATTGTGTGCGTATAGTTTAAGCTAGTGTTTGAGTATTTTGTATTGTGCGTGCATCGTCCCCCCCGCGAAAATGACTGACTTTTTTGCATAGAAATTAGTGTGCGGCTCCACTATAGTCTGTTTTCTCCCCCAAGCCTGAAACAGAATATTGAATAAAAAGCTAAATAAAATTATTTTTCATTTTTTAAATATATTTCCAAATGGAAAAGGGGATAATTTCCTTTTTCTTATCCCGGCTTGTTAGATGTTATTGTCTAGAGCTGATTGAGTAGTTTATTGTTTTTATTCTTTTTTATCTTTAAAATTAAAGGGCTATAAATATAAAAGTATTAGTTTTTTTTTGTTAGAGGTCTGGAATACTAAGCTAGTAACGAGTTTGGAATTGATGTATTTTATGAACCATCCACTGTATTTAAACAACAAAATATTGAAAACGACGTTATTCTTTCCTACGTGAATACTCATCTATAATATACATATATTTGTAATTTTTGTTCAAATTATTTAAATCTAATAAATGTATTTGAATGGTACGAAACCAGGGCGAGAGTCCTACTCACACCGATCTTTGGTTGCTAAGCTATTTCGTAATTTACACATAAACTTACATTTAAAAAAATTTACCCCATGGATTATTTTTCGAGTAAGGAATAAAAAATTTGGCAGCTCCAACAGCTGTATGGTATATTATTGCCATGTGAGGAAAATATCGAATCAGGGACATCCTGTATATGTATTTACTGGTTCTAGTAGAGTGCCAACATTACCTATTCTTCCAAACAGAGATTCCAAGGCCAGCAGCCTCGCTTAGTCAAGGAGGTACAAACGTCTTGTAGATAAAAACTGATGATGAGATTATTATCTGTTTCCAAGAAAGAATAGTGCCTATTCTTTATGTTATGCAAATGTTCTTTGGATATCAATCTGTTGGCGTGCTGTCTTCCTCTATTATTACATAGATTTCTATGGCCCCTAACCCTAAAACAGGGGTAACAATAGGGCTTTTGGGTTCCTAAATTAGGCGATTGGGTAAGAAGCTGATATAAAGGCTTCCTTCATACTCTTCTTACTTCCTTACTACTGAGACTTACTTCCTAAACTGGTTTCCGTTCCTTTTTAGGGTTCCGTATCCGAACGGTGCCAAATTACTAAGCTTCCGCTGTATGTCTGTCCGTCTATCACAGGGGTCTACAGCTTTAATCGTGATAGGAAGAATTGAAATAGTTGAAATTTTCACAGAAAACGTGTTACTATGGCCTGTATCACGACTATTCACGACAAATAATAAAATGTAAGGAAGAAATAGTTTGAAAAAGTTGCATATTTAAAGGTTATTTATTGGTTTGACTCTTAAAGACGGTAAATGCATACAAGTTTTGAATTTAGTCAGATTGTAAAACAAACAAAAAATAATAAAAGTGGGGTTCCGTACGCAGACGGCGCCAAATTTTTTGTCCGTCGTCGTCGCTACCAAATTTCCCGCCTTTGTTTTTGTAGCCTTGATGTTGCTTTCGCATGTAGGTATATTGTTATTATTTGCCATAATGTTTTTAGGGTTCCGCACCCGATAGTGGGGTGGTTCGAAACCCTTATTAATTGTTTAAATATCTGCCCATTTTTTGGGGTTTCGTAATTCAAAATGACAAAATGGTATCCTTATACGATCACTTTGTTGCCAGTCTGTCAAATACACTTTTTATCGAGCCACGTTAGAGATATCAAGTTGAAACTAATACTTCCTACAGATGTCTACGGCCCCATAGTGCTGATAAAAAATCAGGCTTCTTACTTAACGCGAAAGAAAGTTATTGCCATTTACGGAATCAATTTCATACAAATTGGGTCACCATGAAAACCTATAGGGCACTTCCAGTCGACTTAGAAATTTGAAATTTCGTACACAATTAGGTCTTTTAGCACACATCTAGGAAAAAAACAGACAATTAAAGATATTTAATTATTTAAGAATATATTTGTTTTTCAATATAATTAAGGCTCTTGGGATGCAGAAAATAACTTATTGACAGGACTACAAAGGGGGTGGGGATTGAATCTTAGCCTGAAATAAATTTTGGTAATTAGCGGGAGCGGTTCGTAGGGACAAAGGGGCATTTCAGGTTCTGAGTGACATTCATAGGGCTTTTGTCCTTTAAGCGCGGAACTCTAAAAACTTTTCTGTACTGTTAAAGTAAACCCTAAAAAGTGAGAGTGGGTTTATACATACCCTGAAAATGAAACAAATATAATGATAATGATGATGATTTTAATTTTATCTACAATACCGGTGCTACCTTATTGTTTTCCGATATTATTTTATTAAAGTACCCACAGAGGACATTTTTGACATTTACACTTCTCCGCGAATTCATGTTTTGGTGACAGAGTGTGCAATTCTTTTATTTCTAAATTTATATCTCGTTTATAGGTTAATCCGCCGTTTGAAGGATAATAAGGTCTATTTTCGTATCCCGCAGGCAGCGGCCGCCATGAGTGACGCGTGGTAGCGGGCGGCGGTGATGCAGCGAGCGCACGCGGGCGGCGCCCCGCAGCCCCCTCCCGCCCCCGCTTCCCATTGCCTAGCGGACATTGACGCACAGGTACTATTTGTCAACCCGTCGGAAATATTTAAGCACCCGAAACCCAGGGTTTAACTACCTTTGCGGGTAAACTGAGGTGCTGAGATATTTCCAACGGGATATACTTAGATTTTCATATGTAGTTTGGAAACGTAAGAGGTAAGTCAGGGTCGTGGTAAATGGACATCTGTGTATGTATATGTCGTCGGCATATGGTAGAATTTGGCATATCATAATTTGCTTGGGCAGATCGTGTTTCTGTTAAAACTAAGGGGGACTCCTCGCTCCGCTCCTTAAATTTATTTGCAGTAAACCTAACAAGCTCCTCCGCGCTCCGCTCGTCTCGCACCTATTTTTCACTTTTGGTGAAAGATTTTCGATTTCATACTTTACGATCTGCCGAGGCAAAACATGATATGCCGAATTCTAAGATTTGCCGACGACATACACAGTCTGGACATAATAGTACATTACGATACGAGAGCGATGAAACGTTTTCTGACGAGTGTAAGTTTGCGGCACGAGCCGAAGGTGAGTGCTGCAATCACACGAGTCGAGAAAAAGTTTCTCGCACGAGTATCGTATAATATTTTATAGCAAAAGTGCGGAAAATGCCGACTTTACGCAAGCGCAGCGTGCATAAAGTGGTCATTTTACGCACGGTGTGCTATAAATACTTTTACAAGTAATTAAGGTCGTTGGTTACAAGAAATGGAATTGAATTTGGAACCTCATTTATTCTCATATGAATATCCATTATGTTTTGTCATTTTCACGACAATCTTTGTTAATTATATTTGTGATATCAAAATGGAGTGGAGTGGGGTGATAAATAGAACCGAATTGCTATCATAGCATGACACAAAGAGAAATACGCACGTGTATCGAACGACGTTTTTTAATATACCTGCGAAAAATTACATGAAATAATAAAATAAAAGCAATTTTGTTGCAAATCAAAACAGATACAAGTCGACAGAAGAAAACGCAGTCTGGTTGGCGCCTATCTGTACTACAAAGACCAATGTCTCCTTCTAAAATCTTTTTAATAATAATTTCTAAGATAGTTAAAAATAGAATATAAATTATGACGTCTAAAATCGTTTTGAATTTTTAAAACATCTTTTACAATTTAACATACATGTAATATATTTAATAATAAAATATAAAAGTTTAAAAATACTCATCTTAAACAGTTTTAGAGTATTCGGTAAAACAAAGGTTTACATGCTTACTAAATGATGTGGCCGGTTTTCGCTAGATGGCATCATCAGTAGTAAAAACAAAAAGCACGAGTGCGAAATATGTCATTTTACGCACGCTAAACAGGCACGTAATCTATCATATTTTGAGCAGGTGTATTAATAAATAATGTATGTCCAGAAATAAAATATTTATATGAAAAATTGTGAATTGCCCACCCCTCTAGCGGCTAACGACAGGAACCAGTATTTCTAATACAAAATGTTTTACGCAGTCGGTAACGTGTATCGAGACCACAACTCATGGTAGGCCTACTTGTCATTACTTAACTGGTAATTAAAAAAAAATAAAGGGTGGTAAAATCAAAACAACTTCTTCGACGGTACGCAAAAGTAGGCTACAGATATTTATTTATTTACTTTTAATAAGCAGATGACTAAGCAGATCCTCTAGAGAAGTTTATCAAGTAGTCAGTAGGCTACAACATTATCCGGTTTCAGTGGTGGTTTGGTGGGGTGTTAGCTATCAAGGAGCGACTGATCAATATTTTTGTGAAAAAGGTATCAAAACATCGGCCGCAAGTGTATAAAGATACGATTCTTGAGAAGGTGGTTAAGTTAAGCCTCGTAACAACACCATATTCCTGAACCAAGAATGGTCCTTTGAGCAAGACTCAGAACCAGCGGGCCTATTATGTAACGTTGTATCGGTTGCCAACTGGTTGCCAAAAAAAAAACATGGATAAAAACGAATCTTTCAAAATTGCCTTCAGTGTGTATCAAATCAAATCAAATCAAAATATTTATTTCGTAAAATAGATACATAAAGTACCTAGTCGGTGCTTAAATTCTGTCGCAAACAAAATTGGCTATAAAATGAAAACTAGTCATGATATTCAAAAAAAGATTTTTTTTAAATAAAGGTAATTTAATTAGCTTACATTAAACATAAAATTTATTCAAAATTATTGCCACCATTTTTCACACAAGCCTTCAATCTTCGAGGCCAATCATCAATAGCAGCACGGACCATATTCATGTCGATATCCGCCACTGCTTTAATCAATGATGTCTTTAGGCTGCTCAAATTTTTGTGAGGTTTAGAACAGACCTTCTCCTCCAATTCCTGCCAAATTTTGTAATCCAGTGGATTGAGGTCAGGGTTAGATGAGGGCCAATCTTGATGCCTTATTAGCTCGATATTCTGGCGCTCGAACCACTCCTGAGTTGTTTTGGCCTTATGAGCAGGTGCGGAGTCCTGTTGAAACACAAATGGCCGGCCTCCAAAGAGTGTCCGGGGCAGATCTTTTACTACGCGATCTAAAACCGTGTCTTGGTACACTTTTGCACTGGTTTTGACACCTTTTTCACAAAAATGCACTTCAGTAGGGCCATAGTAGGACACTCCCAACCAAATCATGACTGATGATGGATGATGGCCGTGCTGCACTCTAGGAATGGCATTTCCAGCGGCCGCAGAGCTGGTAGCGTACACCCTGTCATTTTGTTTGTTGTACTTCTCTTCGATATTTAAAATTTTCTCGTCTGTAAACAGGATATCGCGGTGTCTTTTTCTTGCGTACCGCTTTAGCAAAACTTTGCATTTTTTGGCTCTCATAGCTATCAGACGCGCGTTCAGAAGATGTCCACTTTTTTTTCGGTAAGCTCGTAGTCCCAGGTCTTCATTGAGTACTTTTTTATGGTACTTCTGGTTAATCCCATCTCCAAAGCCATCAGTTTCTGCTTGCGGACGGGATTTCTTGCAATACGCGCCTCGATTGCTTTGATGACCCCTGGAGTCCTAACGGAACGAGGTCTGCCAGTTCTTTTCTCGTCATCGACACTAGAGGTTTCATTGTACCTCTTGATGGTACGGTACACGAACCTCTTCGTGATTTTCAATTTTTGAAGCAAGTTGAATATCGTCTTCGGTGGATGGCCGCAACGATGCAATGCAATTACTGCTACTCGGTCCTCTTTGCGAGTCCACTCCATCGTAAAAAATGAATGAATGTAATTGTGATTTGGCAGATTATTAATCAAAAAATATTTGAAAATCTAACACCATTTCATTTTTTTTCTAGGTGTTCTATTTTTAAAATAAATGGCCAGTGACAGTATTTAAGAACCGACTAGGTATACTTTCTACAAGTCAAAGTTAATCTTTACAATAAATATCTTTAGAATAAAAAAAATATATATGTATATACTAATAAGAGAAATACATACAAAAAATATTTAGGTTGGGCTACAAAAATTTAATTATACACCTACATAAAATAGAGAAATCTAGGAATAAAAATATTATAATAAATTATACACAAATTCTTGTACTTTTATTCCACATATAAGGTATAAAAATATTATATATAAATGATGCAACGAACAAACAAGTTGATAAATAAATACGGGAACTACATCCAAAAAATATTAAGGTTGGGCTAGTAATATTGTATTGAACTGTTCACGAACTGTGACGTCACTTTAAGTACGAAGGCATCCTTAGATAATCGGCGTTCGATGGTATATCTATATCTGTTTTCGATGTTTGGCAACCCGTTGACAACCCACTTAAAGATACATAATCTAGGGTCTGGTCATAAAGCTCGATCCCCACAAGCGTGGCTGGAAAGGATCGTTTCTGACCTCATTGGAGCTGAAGATTGATCGTCATCTAGTCCTGATCTTAATCCGCTCGATTATGGTTTATGGTCTCTTTTAGAGGGTATGGATGGCCTGATATAAATGTCATGAAAATATTGAGTCTCTAAAACATTCCATAATAATTATGGCACTGGTGAATTTTGCCATGGAGAAAGTGAGTGTTTTGTTCGATAACTGGAATGGAGGCCAATGGAGATAATTTTGAATGAGCTTCATATTTTTAAAATGCTATTAACAACGAGTTATAGATCTTTAGTCGTAGGCTATTATATTAATGTGTATAATAATTACGCACACCGCTGTAATAAACGTATCATGCAGTGTGAAAAAAACGGTTTTATAACAATACTAGCTTTTGCCCGCCGCTCCGCCCGCGTGTTATCCGGTTTAACGACATGCTTTTTTCCGGGATAAAAAGTTGCCTATGTGTTAAGTTAGGGTATAAGCTATATCCATTCTAAATTTTATCCAAATCCGTTCAGCCGTTTCAGCGTGAAAGAGTAACAAACATACACACACACACACACACACACACACACACACACACAAACTTTCGCATTTATTATATTAGTGTGATAGTGGGATTAGTGTGATTTACTAGGGCAAGACTAAACGAGAATGATCGCAAGGTTTCGTTCCGAAATATTTTGCCTAAACATATTACAAAGTTAGTCTGAAATATATCATATTTGGTATCAAAGAGCGAAAAAAATGGCAGTAGTTCCATCACGTACCTATAATTGAACGGAAGTATAACACAGAAGGAGAGTCTTGGAAAAGAGTTTCCTCGTGGCTAAACTGGTTTGGCAAAATAGTTTGGCCACGAGGAAATTGCCATGCCAAGCCCAAAGAAGTATGGGTCCGGGTTCTATCTAACAAGCTGTTGAGTGATAAAATTCCTATTATTGATTATGGAAAGTTCTTTTATTTAAATTATTTCTGGTTCTTTTACCTTCACCTTGTAGTCTTTCTTATTCCAGTGTCACTCGTAGACGCATTCTTTTTTTTGTTGATTGGTTTATGTCCATCCTTATTCGGGCATAAATACATCGGATCATAGAGGAAGGAACACCTGTCTGTATGTAGCTTGTTAGTTTAGTACTCAGGACCTATTTCACCTATTGTACTCATACAAAGGAATGCATTTTTGTTTTCTTTTTTAATATTATTAATCATTATGGCTATTAAAGCTCGGACGATAAGGAAAATAAACTTGCACTGATATGAGAGTTAAATAGGAAAGACACATCAGGATTTAAATTCAGTATCCCACACAGTTATCTATCCTACATCCGCTGTCACGCGTTTGTCAACGTACGAAATAGCAACCAGAGCATGGAAAGAATCTTTATCAATGGCGCATGCTAGTCATTCCGTAAGGGGAAAACCCTTTTTAATCTTATCCTTATCACACTTATCTGCCAAAGATGTATTGTTTTGCATAACCAAGACAAGATATAATTGGTACCTACAGACCATTCATCATAACTCGTCCCTTGCCATTCATGTTGGCATCACTGCTTGTCAAGCTTTTGCTGTCATTTTGTTGTCAGTTAGATTTTTCAAAATTATTTGATAAATTATGTATTTATTATTGCCAAAGCCGTTGAAAAATAGTGCAAAAGAGATTATGTTGAAGGTACGCCTTTTTGTAAAAAAGAAAAACGTTTAGAACAAACGTCGTCGAGCTAGAACAAGAAATAACAAATACCGTTTTAGTACAGAGATACATGGTATAGATATCCATACCATTAGACCATACGTATTGTTTGCGAAGGACAAATCAATAAATAAAATTGATAATTCTGATATTTCATTGTGTACATTTTATTTTCATTAAAGAGTAGTCTAATTAATATATAAAAAACGCAGTTAAGTAAATATTATGAATGTGTAGTAGGGTGAATGCTACGTGAGCTATTTGAAACATTATTGCTACCATTTCCTAAGCCAGGGGACTTCTTATAGTGAATGATCTGTAGACAGGTTCTTAACACTACGGTCAGTCAACACCTTTTTTACATCTAGAAATGAATCAGTTCAACTATGTAAAAAGTCCGTTTAACTATGAGGAAAATTACATGCAGGTTGCATCATCGTCATATTTCGATTCGCGCACCGGCCAATCAATAAAACATCGATATTGGATTATGGACCATTTATTAGCTTACTATTTCATAACTTTTCGCTTTAGTAGCCTTTTGGTTACTTTGGAATACATATTATATATCTTTCTCATGCCAAAAAACATATGCAAGTTTTAATATAGATATTCTATATCACGAAGTCCGTCTGGCTCTGTCTGTCTGTCTGTCTGTCTGTCTGTCCGTCCGTCCGTCCTTTTTGGATTCCAAACGCAGTTAGTGAGATTGAATATTTCTGTATCACTGTCGAGCCCTAACTACTGACTTATCGAAGCGGTATAAATACAATTTTACGGAAGAATCGTAGTTATTGTGGTCCACCAATGTAAATGTACGCTAGTTAAAGTTTGAAAATATTTAAATACAAAAACCTTCCCCTGTCTTGATAAGTTGGCGGTTAGTTAGAGCGCGATGTCTGTCGTTATTGTTGCCCTTTCATCGTTCCAACACCACGTATTTAATATAATTTAACGGGTTCTTACCATAGTTTTATTAAACTGTATTGTTCCCGATATTAAGGCGAAATTGCATCCGCCTTAAACGCTGGTAGACTAAAGTTTTTGCGAGTTTAGAAACTCGAGTTTTATAGAAATATCGGGAACTTGTAAAGTTAAATAAAACACATGAAATATGTTTTGTTATAACCACGATAGTTTTGAAAACCATAGCGTTGTTTATATACAGTTTTCGTGTGTTATCTACACGAGACATAATTCCAGGTATAGAACCTATGAAATATCTTTCTAGGAAAATACGGACAAATGAGAGTAGGACTGGTGCGCTGAGTATTCTCTATTGTGATATCGAATGTAAATAAGAATTATTTGTAGGTTTAGATATAGTAAGTCAGTCAGTTTGTATTAAAAACCATTTAATATAAATTATTTGAAAAGTCGTATCATTTCTTGCATAAAGTTTAAAACCTACTAGAATTTATAAAAGCCGCGGTCTTGGTTACTTGGAATTAAGTTAAATTGATCCAGCAGCTCCCGAGATAAAGGGTCTTGATCGACAGAAAAAGACTTAAGAGGATATGTCACGCTTGCAAAGGTCACTGTTACTCCATGCGGAACGCCCCGCAGTGCGAGAGGGACGGATTCCGGAAAAAATAGCAAAATGTCGGTTTTAAATTAATATAAAATGAACTAAAATAGCTATCAAAATTTCCAACTGAGCAAATTTAGATATCGTTAAAATCAATCTAATAAAATATCTTTCAGGTCTGTATGTCATTCCTATTTGACATACTATGAAAAAAGTGTAGAAGAAAATCTCATTTCAATAATTATTTCTATCGAGCGAAAGTTACGCAATCGCGTTCTGTACTGAACAAAACTAGAAAAAGGTTCTAAAATTTATATACTGATTTATTAAATTACTGGCTTCATCTGAAAAGTATACAACTTCAAAAAGTACAATTTTTATCGAAATAGCCCCCCCTTAAATAAACATTTTTGTTACAGATCCCAGCTTCGGTGATAAGCAGTGTTGGCACAGTGAGCCTGTCCCAATCTACAACCAACCCAACACATAACTTCACCATGGCCAATCCTACCAACCTTGGCAACGGAAGTAGCGGTGCCAACCAGCAGCCGCCCCAACAACCCCCAACCCAGGCCCCCGTCAGAAACTTACCTAAGAAGAGAAAGTTCGACCCCTCAGAACTCGAAGAGATCGAACGGAACTGCATACCCGTCACCACGGCAGTCCCAATCGACTACGCGCAGTCGTACCAACCGGTGCTTCAGTCGCCGATCGTGGCACACCCATCTCCGCCCACAGACATTAAACTGTACATGCCGTACCCGAGCATAGACCTCTCCGAATGGAAAGACCATAGAGTCTTAGCCAAGCAGCGCGGCCTGTTCGTGCCTGGCGTGATCCGGCAAGCCGAAGGTTGTAAAGTGGTTGTGGAATTCGATGGAGAGGAGAATGATGTACTGGAGTACCCTGATGTGTTCGGTGCGAACAAGTTCGATATAATAAGTGACGCGAGTCCGCAGCTGAGCCACTTGTCCATTGGCTCAGGCTGCGTTGTCAGGACTACTGATTTAAACAGGGAGAGTGTTCAAAATGTGTTCCTTGAAGGGTTCGTCTGTGACGTCCTCAGTGCACCCATCAGGATACGAGTTAAGGTAGGTCATGTTTCAAAACGTGCGTTTCTGTAAATGGCTTTATCAGTTAATGTTTGAAAAGATTGCTACTTTGTAGAGACACAAGTGGTAATAAATTGTCTGGCGTTATTTTGCTTGAGTGCATGTTGCGTCATTGGGATTTCCAACAGTTTAGGTTTCTTTAGCAAAAGCAATAATCTAATTGAATGGATGGGGATCTGATCTACTATTGTGTAGTTTAAAGCCTTTGTGCATTTATTCCTATTCTGTAGTCGTTAAATGTATAAATAATGTGACGAGATACCAAATCTGTGTGATTTGAGTCATTGAGATGGAATTTATATTTCGAGGTAAAGCAAAATGAATCTGGTTTTATTAATACAATCTAGGAGTTGTTTCTTGCGTTTTTGCCTAATATTGAAAAATGCCAGCAAAAAAATATTTTTGCCCATTGGCCCCTTTTTTCAGAGGAACAATAAACTGATGAAGACATGTATCGCCTTACCCCCATTGCAGTGAAAGGAGGAATGCTATTAACTGTTTCACTTTCCTATCTCTAACACATAGATGTGTTATTCATCACATCAAAATGTAACACGCGTGCCTAAGCACCCTGGAATAAGCAGTCAAGTGGTTTTATAGTCTTTGCTCCTGTGTTGGTGACTACATGTCGTGTGAATAATAATGTAAATACTGCATGAAATGCTGCAAGGTTCAGCACACGATGTGTAATGAACGCGAAACTTCTGCAGAGAGCAGCGCAAATCATTTGCGATGCTTGCTTCTTACCGCGCTGGACATGCAGAGTGGCGTTTATAACGCATCCAACACCGCTGCACATCTCAACACACGAGCACTGCATGAGCGTTTGTCCACGTTCCGGCTTCGATGCCGGATACCGGAGCTTACCGAAAGCTTATTTCACCTACAACAGTGTTAACGCGGGTGGTCACTAGCAGCAATGTGCCGGTTAAATGACGGACGGTTCAGACCGGACTTCGTGGACTAGTCCGTGCGTGTTTGTATTGTGAACATACCGGAACCGGTAAACTTTGCTCCGGGAATGGTCCTATTTCGCAGTACATCCAATCATGCGCAATTACCGGAGTCCTTCATGCCGGAAGGTAATCTAAATACATAGGCTATTAGGTCCGACATGATGCCGAACGCCGTACCGGACCGTGAACAAACGCTCAAATGGCTGTTTAGGGGGCAATACATTCTGGTGACTAAACCTAGGTCTAGTTTCAAACGAATATCCGTTTTAATTAATTAAGTATGCAAAGAAATAAATTGAAACTTAGTCAAATTGAAGATATTGTAACAACAAATGATATCCCTTGAATATTTTTGAGGAACTTTGGTTATCATAATTGTAATTAATTGTTATCCCTTTAAACGCGACAATCGTGAAGAGATGGTGCCACACCCGCATGTTTCAGGTGTGCGACGGCGATATGTACAAAGAGACAGTGGAAGCGAAACGGCCCGACATTCGTCTGCTCCTCCCCCCCTGGGCCGACGAGCTGGAGGACGCGGGCTCGCAGCCTGCGCCCGCGCCGCCCTCACACCACATGCGCATACAACATATGCCTCTGCAGGTAACGGGAACAGATAAAATACTTCATGTCAATAATTAGTATAAATAAAAGCGCAATCATAAACAAGGAAGGAATTGGCGGCCTTATCACTTTTAGTGGTTGCACCCAGACAACCTTTAAAAACTATTCGTTTCTGGCCATCAATACACATCCAAATAAAGCATCATATAAATGAGGTGACTTTCGTTTATATACACAAATTCATACTGGGGACTCGGCAAATGTTCACACATGGCAAAATAAAATTTGGACTTTCTGTACTAATTCATTAGGTCGAGGTCGTTCTCGAACATGTATAGAGGCACAAAAATATATTTTGTGTTTCGCAAACAAGGTAATTGGTCCTTGGTCCTGAACTCCTGACCACTTACCAAGTCTCCAGTGTGAATTTGATTATAGTATAAACGAAAGTCTCCTTATACAGGTTGAAAATGAACGAACTTTATTGAAATGTATGAATCAGATTAATTAATAGAACCGTAAAAAAAAAGGTTTTTCATTATTTTTTTTTTTTTTGTTCTCATATTTCGAATGAATGGCCAACCTACGCGACGCAACTTGTGACTGACAATACACCGTACATATTCCCGACGGTAAATAATGCACATAAGGCTATGTAGCTTCGGCTTCTTAGAGCGTCGCCTCTGTCACCGGAGTATTAGTGCTTTGTTCGACTGTCGATATCTTTCTTATTATGAATCGTGACAAAAATAACAAAACTTGTATTTTTATTTCGAACATAGAACAGTTTCCTTTGTTATAGCTAGGGGATTCATTTTCAACCTGTATATGCAAGAAAAAACATAAATATACAAAAAAAAATTATTCGGTTTCTGCCGATGCATGATTGTGAACGTCTAATATATTAGCTAGGAGAATTTTCATTTAGAAGAGTGGGTCCCTGCATCTCGACATTCACGCTTGATTACCTTTAAAATTCATCTTGTGCATATCTTTCGGTAACCATGACTACCAACTTGCTGCAGTCTCAGACCAAATAAAAAGTCAAGACGTAGTTTACTCCATGTAACGGGTGAAACAGACCAAAAGTGAGACAGTCTCGTGTTCGTACACGGCTTGAAACTCACACATGAGCAATCTGTCTCAGTTTTTACTGCGCGGCAACACTCACTAAGTGCACACATGTTAAGAAACTAGCTTCACGTCAATGTTCACAGCGCTCTGCCTTGAGTTTTTATTTGGTCTGAGGATACAGTATGTTTTCCCGTACAGATGTCGGAGAGCAACTTCTTCACGTCATCACCCATAAGCCAGGGGTCGCACCCCGGTCCTGGCTCCATGTGCAACGGCTCGAGAGCGTTCGACGACTACGGCGAGAGTGACGACGAACTGCGCAGAGAGGACATCATGTTCCCCAATGACGTGCAGCATATCGGTCAGTTTATGTCAGCATTGATGACGTCATCAGTAAGCTAAGGGATGCGCCTCGATCCTGGCTTCTTATGTATAGGTCGAGCCTAAAAACGACTATTATGATAGCTAGTAAACTTGATGGGGTATTATTCGGCCGCAATTACAATGTGAATGGAAAGTACCGTTAGCACAGTAGTACTAATTAATTATTTTCCTAGGTACCATCGAGTAATCTAATCTTTGCGTTTTAAGTAGAGATACTTATGATTTTGATTCTTTATCTGATTAATTCTCTAGAATGTAAAATTATCACTGATCTTGGTTGAAGAAAACACTTGTACTGTTATATAAATTATTGTATTTCCGACTAGTTTCGCCTTAACGGCATTCTCGGGGATTTAATACATGTATATATACCATACAAAAGCTGTGCATGTGTGTAACAACAGGATGAAAATAATCGCCAAAAATCACTGATTTATCTGAGTGAATTAAACTAAATACATTTTCAACTGTTTCATAAAAAATAAACATTTCGATTTTATTTGCCAAATTTGTCACTTTTTGATATTTAATTTTGAACGTTGCTGAATCCATAGGATTTTTGATAAACATGTTGTTAAATTATGTAAAAGTAATCTCGATAGAATATAAAACAACCGGTGTCAAGAAATTGTTTAAAAATATTGTTAAACTACAAGTAAGTTATTTTTATCTCTTTTGTCTTTATGATTTTTTTTGCACATCCTACCATTGGTAACTGTCATTTCATATAAATACGAAAAAGTGACGTTTATGCTCCATTCCTGTTCTAATAGCGAAAGGATTTTTACCACAAACAAGCCCAGATTTCTCTTTCGTGATTCTTCTTCAACTGCAAAATCGAAAATGTTATTTACAAATAAGTAGCGCACTGTAGTTTTTGTCCTTTTAAAACACACATCTAAAGAAAAAGAAAGCATAATAAGGTTAGTCCAAACCATTGTTGAATGAAAAAAAATGTCTGCCTTAAATGGTTATTTGGTGGCACGGAACCTCAAGAATAGTTACCGAAAAAATCTGGCTTCTGGGTCACAGTGTAAACCACTTTGCAAGCCAGTTGTTCAAACTTGATGTCCTAAATGTTTTGCTCAATAAATACATTTTATGTTAGGTTATGTAACTGCAGTAAACATGATATCGTCTGTGCAGATTGCAGCAACAGCAAGCGCAGCAGTCTCCAGAGTCGAGGCAGCACGTCCAGCTTACTCGAGCGAAGTCTCACGCCGCGGTCCCAGCCACCGACACCCAGGTAATTTATAATTCACTCTGTGCAGATAATGCCCTGTATGCGAAAATAAACCCCCCTACATACAGGTTGAAAATTTACCCCCTACCTATCACAATGGAAACTGTTTTTCATGTTTTGTTACTTTTGTCATGCACTGATTCATAATTAAAAAAAAAAGATATCGACCGTCGAAAGAAGCACTAATACTCCGCTGACAGCTACATAGACTTATGTGCATTATTTACCGCCGGGAATATGTACGGTCTATTGTCAGTCACATGTTGCATCGTTGGCCATTCATTCGTCATTTAAGAAACAAAAAAAAGAAAGAAAAAGAAACCCTTTTGTACGGTTTTGTGTTCTATTAGTGATTCCGATTCATAGATTTCAATCAAGCTTAATTTTCAACATGTATAGTAGTAGGGAATAAGTTATGCGCGTCGGCAATCTTCGTTTATCTTCGGAATGACTATTTGTACGTCCATCCCATGTCGGTAGAGTAATTGTTACTTTTTCTTCAATTTAATTTCGTCTAGGTCTTCCTCTTATTTTTCCCTTCTACGTTTCTTTCTATGTTCTTGGAGTGGCGTACCCGAAGAGTGCCAAATTACTATTTAATTACGCGCAACGAAGTAAGAGCGCTCGGCGAAAGTGGCGGGGGACTAGCGCATGTGTGTTCACCCGCGCACAAAATTACTAAGTGCGATAGAGAAACAATGACTAGCGCAGTCAAGGTCAGCGCTCCTACACCGTTGCGACACCTATGCTAAGCTTTGGCTGTATGTCCATCCTTCTGTCACAGGGGTCTACAGCTTTAGCGGCTATAGTTAGCCATTTGAAATTTTCACAGAATACGTGTTCCTATGGCTTCTATCACGGCAAATAATATTTAAAAAACCTCGAGGCATTTTTTTCAACTTTATTTGTTTCAACTCTATCTTAAAAACGGTAATACCATACAAGTTTCAAATTTGGTCAGTTTGTTGTACACGCTCTAAAGTAAACCGACAAAATATAAAAATTTGGGTTTTGAACTCAGAGGGCGCCAAATTGTTTGCTAACATTTTAGTGCTTTGTCTTTTATCGCCTTGATGTTGCTCTGGCATCCGTGTTGTTATTACTTATTATGTACCGTTACGTTTTTAGGGCTCCGTACCCATATTGTGTAGGGTTCCGTACCCATATTGTGGGGTGGATCCGTCCCTTTGTGCGCGAGTCCGATTCGCACGTGGTCAAATGGAAAAATATTTCTTGCCAAGTCAAATTAATATACAACATGTATCGTCACGACATGAATCCCCGATAGGGTGTCAGAGGCGTTCCCGAGTGTGAACTGTTAAATGTAAATCACAGACCACACTTGTACACCCACACTTCAATGTCTTGACGGATTAAAAATATTTTGGAAGTTTTGACTTTGACTTTTGATTTTCATGAAAATTATTTTATATGTGACCGCCTCTGTAGCCGAGTGGTAGAGCGCTCGCCTGCTCACCCAGAGGCCGTGGGTTCAATTCCCGCGGTGTACATTGATTTGTGTTAGGTCAAGTTAAGCTTTCGGTTGATTTGTGCCCGAAGTACGGCGATAGGGCTCGCAACCCATCACGTTTGAGACGTAAATCGTCGGTGAAAAGCGGGTGTGCCTAGTATGGAGTGTGACTTATATTTCACGGTTCACACCTGGGAACGCCTCTGACACCCCCTCGGGGATTCATGTCGTGACGATATGTTTTTTGGAAGTTTATATGGGTTGTCTAAGGACGCGTGTTTTAAAACAAAAATCTACAAAACCCGTTCATTTTAAAGATGTATTTTGGTGCTAATTTTGCCAAGGGTGGCTTATAAAATGGTGACTTATCAATAAAGATAAATCCATGCTGAAGACTCGATAATCAGATGTCCATTATTATTATCACATCAAACCGTATAGATAAGGACATGTAAAGTAAGAAAGTATGTGAAGTTAAGTTAGTATGGGGTATGTATGTTAGGACCTAGAAATATTACCTCTCCTCTCGAACGACTTACTGACTAAGCTACTTGTCCGTTTGTTTGTATTCATATGAAGTACATTTATATTATGATTATAGATTTTTTATGTAATAGAATGTTTATTAATTCATTCACCCTAGTCTTCTGTACGAATTTGTTGAATCTTGTTCTTTCCGAGTCACCTTTTTGGGTCGAGACGAGAGTTGAACCCGCATCTTCCGAATAAGTAGTCTGAAATTTCACAACTGAACTTTAAAATACCAAACAATACTGGAGAAAGTGCCGCTAGCAACAAATTACTTCTTTATTGATATTATTTTAATTGCTGTGTCGAGACAATCAGGAAAGTACTTAGTATTGGCTGGAGATATGATAAAAGTTTGTCATGTACGAAACTATTAGGTATGTTAAAACGAAAATAGTTACGTAAACAATGAAAGTATGTACAGCTAGTTATATGTTAGTAAGATCGATAAAAGATGGGTTATGTAACTAAGAACACAGAAATTGCAAAACAATATTTTATCTTCCTTTTATTTGTTTGCTCATCCTTTATTTCAGACGCTAAACGTACGCTTTCATATTTTCCACTATTTTATACTTTAAACACGACAATACAATTGAAATAAAAAAAAACAATTTTAAGTGGGCAACTTTTTATCTCGGTGCAAAAGTAATTTGCGGAAATAGTTTATTAATAGTATGTTTCTTCACAAAAAAATATATTTAATATATTACATTCTGTTTGCATTAATTAACACACTTTAAAGCGTGTTTACAGTTGTAATGTAATGCAGTTAAAATGTAACTCATAAAATGGAATATTTTTCATGTGATCACCAGTTTGCGCGAATTGCTATAAAACGCATTTACTGCACACTTTTTATTAAAAAGTAAGGAAATCAACATTATGTGCATTTTGTACCGAGATCCTCTGTAACCACCTTAATACTCATAAACGGTAACCCTTGTAGTAAAGAAGCAAAGCTTCAGTGGTATCGATTCGATGTAAGGTGGTAACAGAGGATCTTGTTGCAAAATGCAAATGCTAATATTGTTTTCCTTACTCTTGAATAAACCGCATGAAACAAACAAATGCAATAGCAATTCGCGCAAACTGCTAGTAAGATTTAGTTTTTTAAAAGAACGCTATGCCATTTATGCATTAAGTCGTGTTACACCGAATCAACACCAATATCTTATCTTTCCCCGACTTAACTCAAAAACTACTGGACCGATCAATCTAACATGCTTGCATAATAATGAGAGAAAGCTTTCCAAAGCTAAAGATTTGCTAAAAAAGTATTATCTGTCATAATTAATTAACTTCAAACTTATGTATCAGTTACCAAGTATTATTTATATTAAGTATTAAGGTGTGTTCATAAAAGACAAAAGTAGTTAGGGTTGATTTAATTTAAGTAAAAACTATTAAAGCTGCTACGTTTTCGCAGACAAACTGCAAAGTTTTGCGAAATTTATGTACCTCAAAGTAAATTACCTATGTGTTAAATAAATGAAAAAAAAAAAAAGATTCCTGGAAAATATCAATTCAACTCACCTTATTTTAATATCTTTTATAGATCTCAAGCAGCAACCCCTCACAAGTATAAGAAAGGCGATGTCGTATCCACTCCGACTGGAATCCGCAAGAAATTCAACGGCAAACAATGGCGGCGCCTTTGCTCCAAAGATGGCTGCTCGAAGGAGAGTCAGAGAAGGGGATTCTGTTCACGGCATTTGTCTTTGAGAGGAGTCCCGAGGTCTTCGAACACGCCGTTAGCGCAGGGGTCAACGCATACGCCGCAGCAGAGGTAAGGATAAAACAATAAAAAAAAAATTTAAACCAAGCTTTTATTTAAGCATGTTGATGGTTGTGATTGTCGGCACTTGGTGGAACTTATTATACATCTTGTTAAATAAGACACTTGTACTTGTCCACAGGATTATAATTTCACTTAATACACCCGACCGGTTTTGCTTATAAGCATTGTCTAGGGCTTTATTACATAAAAATAACTTAAATAATATTTACATGTTTAATACGTGCGATAAAATGATTATATGAATATATGAAATGATAATATTATTTAAGTTATTTTTATGTAATAAAGCCCTAGACAATGCTTATAAGCGAAACCGGTCGGGTGTATTAAGTGAAATTATAATCCTGTGGACAAGTACAAGTGTCTTATTTAACAAGATGTTTTATTTAAGCCTTTGACTAAAACGAATAAAATAAATTTAGGTAGCAGAAACTGATAAAATATTTCATACTCAATTATTTGTTTTTAAAAAGCTTGTCGCGCGATTTGTAGAGGACAATACATCGGCAAGTAGTAACTTGCTAATTAATCACCGACCAAGCAGATTAATTGGTAAGTACCTACATTTATGAACATTTCACGCGATAAGCTTTTTGAAAACAAAAAATTTAACGTAGAACATGAAATCAGTTTTAGCGATTTTCATTTGTCTATTTTGTCAATGGCTTAAATAAAAGCTTTCTTATTGATTATTATTTTATTTTGTGCTTTTTAATGAATAACGTTTTTTTGCTCGTCAAAACCTTTCATTTAATAACCATGTCAAGAAAGTGATAAAAGAAATTTAGTCCGCCATCGTGGGGCGTCCGCCATATTGAAATAAGAATGACGTCATGTGTTCTGCTTGGCAAACCCTTTCATTTGATACCTATGTCATGGAGGTCGTTAAGTAAAATTTTGTACGCCATCTTGGGGGTGTCTGCTCTGTTGGATTTAGAACTATGTCACTTCGCTTATCGTATTCTCCTCGTCAAACCCTTTTTTTGTTACCTATGTCAAGAAGGTTGTTACGGAAATAATAAATCGCCATCTTGTCGCGTCCGCTGTGTTGGATTTAGAAAGACTACTATCTTATCATGTATTGTCACCAAAACCTAACGTGCTTGCAAAATTTCAGCTTAATCGGTTGGGTAGAATTTATTCAAAATTCAGTTGCAAGATTTGATCCAAACATACTATAACACATAGGTGAAGTTAAATAATAGCTTGTGATAATACGAGTATAAAAACCTTTCAAGTATGAGTAGGAATAGTGAGGTAGTAATAGTTCTATTGTGAGGTACGGAACCCTTATAATAATACTGGTCAAATATGTATCCTTTCTCTTTTGGATGTTGGTTCTAAAACTTGCCAATTTACATACACTCATGCCCGTTTTACTAACCTTAAAAGACTTCTAAGATGCCTGAATATTAATGTTGCCTGAAGCAAAAACACGTTTTACCAGCCCTTTGGTCATGACATGCATAACGGAACCCTTTGCTAAACAAAATTTGGTGTTGCCCGCCATTAGTTTCGTTCGTCATTAGTGAAAATGGTTGTCAGCCTCTCTCCTAGAAAGGTCCCTCTCTTTGCAACAACCTGAAATGTCTTTCGTTGTACATCGACATTCATGTAGCATTTTTTTTCGGGTTTTGGCCATTTTTCGATGAAAATTTGCTTCATATCCAATTTTTCGAGGCGACCGGGCGAGCTCTTCTTTCCACTTGTGCACTATAAACATCTTCAGTCATTCATCATAATGAAACGAAAATAATCTCTTCGAAAAATTTCGTCAAGTGATTGGAATGCAAGCAATTGTATTGTCTAATTACTACGTAGGTAGCTGTGCAGAATTACGTTAGAATCAGGTGTTCGGTGCGTGAAACACATTGGAATTTCCACCACCAATTCGTGGTCTTTGTTTTACTTTAAGGTTTTTAGGGTTTTGTCAAAATACGGAATCTCTTGTAGCGCAGTTGCGGTGTCTCTGCCGCCTATCCATTTGTCTCTCTGTAACCGTCATAACTACAGAATGGCTGGGTTGATTGAGCTGAATTTTTGTATAGACATAAGTGGGAAAATCTAGGACCCGGGAAAGAATACGGAAAATCTTTGAAACCGTTTATAAAATTCGTATCTAATGAAACGTTTTCAAATATAGACGTACGGTACTCCCAAAGATATAATGCGCATACAAATTTTCGCCACTGTTCGGCAAAATTCGTATTTCCTTACATATTCTATAGCATCTGATTGTTGAGATTATCGGCACTTGATGGAATTTATCAAACATTGTTGTGATGAAAACACTTGTACTTTTCAACAGATAATATTTAATACTACACTACCCAACCGGTTTCACTATTTAAGCATCATCAGGGGCTTTTAAATGAACTTAAATAGATATTTTAAACAATGTTTTTATTGCTAGATGTCCGTGGAATAAACGATATAAATAACTCATTTATTGCACGGACATCTAGCAATAGAAACATTGCTCAAAATATGTATTCAAGTTAATTTAAAAGCCCCTGATGATGCCTAAATAGTGAAACCGGTTGGGTAGTGTAGTATTAATTATTATCTGCGGAAAAGTACAAGTGTTTTCATCACAACAATGTTATATAGAATCAATGACAGATTTTGCACATCGAGTCGCTCGGCTATAGATTTCTATGCGCATTATAACTTTGGGCGTACTGTACGTGGTAAATCTATTCTACGTTCTTTTTTTCACACATAAGTTACGAGTTTTATTATAATAACTAGCTTTTGCCCGCGGCTCCACCCGCGTCGAAGAGATTTTCGTGGAAATAAGGAAAACAAAATGATATAATTTCTTTAACGATTTTATGCAACGGACACCATGTTTAAGCAAAGCGCTAATAATGACCAATTAAATAAGCCCAAACTCGAAGAGTCTGCTGTTGTCCGTTGAGGAGATCCTGTACCCATCTTCCAGTCCCATCATCAGACCCTGGTCTTCATGTTTTACCAAAGTGCTAATAAAGACCAATCAAATGAGCCCAAACTCGAAGGATATGCTGTTGTCCGTTTAGAAGATCCTGTACCCTTATTTCAGTCTCATCATCAGACCCCGGTCACCATGTTATACCAAAGTGCTAATAAATACCAATCAAATAAGCCCAAACTCGAAGGGTCTGCTGTTGTCCGTTGAGGAGATCCCGTATCATCAGACACTGGTCTCCATGTTTTACCAAAGTGCTAATAAAGACCAATCAAATAAGGCCATACTCAAAGGGTCTGCTGTTGTCCGTTGAGGAGATCCCGTACCCATCTTCCAGACCCATCATCAGACCCTGGTCACCATGTTTTACCAAAGTGCTAATAATTACCAATCAAATAAGCCCAAACTCGAAGGGTCTGCTGTTGTCCGTTGAGGAGATCCTGTACCCATCTTCCAGTCCCACCATCAGACCCTGGTCACCATGTTTTACCAAAGTGCCAAGAAGTGTGTCAGGATCGTTGTACATGGAAATCTGTAGTCAGATTAAACTCATACAGTTTTCTCGTATGGGAAAAAATCAATTCATAAACCTGGCTGTAATCACGTTTTCAAGCTAAATATTAGCAAGAGGTGTGTCCGGATCGTTGTAGATGTAAATCTGTAGTCAAATTAAACTGATTTAGTTTTCACGTATGGGAACAAATCATTACTTAAACCATTGTATTTAAAAACCTGGCTGTAGTCAGTGGTGTAGTTACTTTTTCAAGCTTAATATTAGCAAGAGGTGTGTCAGGATCGTTGTAGATGGAAATCTTTAGTCAGATTAAACTGATACAGTTTCCTCGTATGGAAAAACAACCGGTTTCATCATTTAACAACCATTTCGTCAAGGAATGCCGATAAAGCAGCTAAGCTGCGTTTTTTCTCCTGACATGGTTCACAAATATTGAATTTTCAAATTGAAAACTTACTTTTATTAAAATAAAATATAGCCTAGTTACTCAACAATAGTATAGCTTTTTACAAAAGAAAGAATTTTTAGAATCCGGTCAGTAGTTCCAAAGTTTACCTCAAACATACAAACAAATCTTTCCTCTTTATATAATAGTGTAGATGTAGATTATGTTTTACTTTTTACGCGCCCATCTGCACTATTTTTCATATACAATTATGTTCTTCTTACTTCGATTGTCCAGCAGCATTGCTGAATGCGTGTTTCCTTTTGTCAAATCAATTTTAAGTAGAATAAGTAAAATAATTTTTATGAAATTTTATGTGTTTTTAATACATTTTTTTTGTTTTTGGCAATGAAACATTTTATTCTTATATTGGCCTTTTTAACCTTAGTGTTCGAGTAAAAGTATATTAGGACAAATTTGATGAAGACCACACATTAATGGAACATAAGTTACGAACCCAGTCATATCGATATCTAAATGGTTCGGTGGGAAGTAGTATTTTCGCAGAAATGAACAAGACGGATTGCCTCGTGCCCTCCTCCGATGGAATGTGTTATTCTTATCGCGGAAACGTGCGCCAATTTACTTTACTCTGAATCATTTAGCATACTTTGTGATTGTAGTCTCCGGGGTATACACTGCGATACGTGTAGGTACATTCATTATGGAAATTATTAATTATTCCATGTCAATATTACTAGAACAGAAGGTATATTCAAAAATAAACAAACAGAGAAGTCGGTTTAGTATTCGTAAACAAGGACCAATAACACAAGAAATAATTTGACATACAATAGAAGTTTATATGAGCCAATATTAGACAGACACAAGCCATTCCATTTATTCACAACCAGAATGGTTAGAAGTAGGAAAAGCCTTTTAGAGAAATATAAAAAGGCTTTAGTAAAAAAAATATAATTCAAGACATCGTCATGACATATATGAATCCCCGAGGTGTCGGATGTTTCCGAGTATGGGTTGTCAACAGTCCACACTCATACATCCACGTTTCACCGACGATTATTACGTCCCACCGTGATGGGCCGTACTTCGGGCACAGGAGCCACAGTTTAATGTCCCTTTCGAAGCACGTACACCAAACATAATGTGCCCTCGTGGAATTCGAACCCGCAACCTCGAGCGGTAAAGACGTTCGAAGCGCTAGACAACAGAAGCGGTCAAATTAAAAATTTCCTTTCTCTTCTTTCTTGTTTAGATACAGTACTCTCTCGCTAATATGCCGCTCGACTATCCGACAACTTCTATAATCCGCCGGTTTTGCAAGTCGAAATCGGTCTGTAATCCGTCGTTAATGAAAATCCTCAGCTCGATAATCCGCCATCTACAGTTCTATACTTCGCCGCATGGTCATAAGCGTGATAAAATAAAATGAAAATAAAATGCGTGATCACGTTATTATGGAGGTTTATTCTGGCAAAAAAGAAACCAAATTAGGCAAATTTTTCGAAACCTGAGTACTAATTAAAGTTACATATTTGTTGATTTCTAAATACAATAACATAATAATAATAAATTCCGATGATTTATTCAATTTGTTGTTCCTGTATAATATAACCCGCTGTCTTCAGTAATCCACCGATGGTTGGGATTTTGTGATGGCGGATTATCGAGAGAGTACTGTATAACAAACATTTCATCTTTGATAAACGGATCCAATCAGCTTTTTTACCAACACAACTTTTTGCATCATTGCCAGTAATCAACCACAAAATTCACAATTTCGCTCTTTTCTTTCCGAAAATGGTTTTGTTCGCTTACTAGATCATTTAGTAACATTTTGAAATAAAAATATATAGTTTTTTTTTAAATGAGTCTATGTTGCCGCAGTACCTCTAGATGTGTTGTCCACTGAGTGACCTAGCTTTAATGAAAATAATTTGATTCGACACTCAATGATCTCTTTATCTAATACTTTTGGTTTTTAACAAAAAAGCTCCATGGGGGATGGTCCAAAGCCGCTCTCCTTAGAAACTTGTGGGAAACAACAACCACGACAGAAGCATTATAATTTCGTTCTTTTACTTTCAATGAATTCTACACCCGTGAATAATAAATCTTTTCACAAAAAAAAGTTTTTACAATCTATAATTTTGCTATTTAATACTTTCATAGGTACATTTTTTAAACAACAAAATTAGATAGTAAAACATTTCTTTTTGTGGAAAAACTGGTTATTTGCGGGTGTAGAATTGATGGAACGTGTAGAGAAAAAACACAACGAATTTGTAATGCTTTTGTCGTGGTTATTCGTTCCGACAAGTTTGTATGGAGAGCGGCTTTAAAGCATCCCCCTTAAAGTTGCCTATTTAAAAGAACTAGCAGTATTGGTAAAAAAGTTGATTAGCCCATAACACCCATTCACCCAATGGAGACTCATAATGTCATAACGTGTGTTATTGTTGTCCAGAAGCAGCAGCAAATCTCTGTCTTCCAGTGGCACGGGAGTCGAAGGTGACGAGACGAGTCGCGAGTCGGACACCACACCGCCGCACTACCGCGTCACCGGACGCTTTGACCCGGACGAGACCGAGGCTGCCAACATGTTGGGTAAGTTGTCAAGAAGTTCATACTCAGACCTGTCTCCCAGAGGGGTAAGCAGTAGTTTTAAATTAATATAAATATACCGGGTGTAAATAGACTGCTACCATTCAATAAAACCACATATTCTAACGACCCTACTGAACCACTTTTCCTAAGAATCATACCCGCGGACACCCTTAGTTTAGGAAATAATTGAGTTCCAAACAAAACCAAACCTAACGCACCGACATACGGGCGAGTTTAGAGAGAGCGTCGTCCGTCAAACAGCTTCAAGTTTCACGGACGACGCTCTCTCTAAACTCGCACATATGTCGGTGCGTTAGGGTTCAAGTATTTTGTTTGGAACTCAATTATTTCGCAAACTAAGGGTGTCCGCGGTATAAGTATGGTATAAGGTGACTTTAATTTATACAGCCAAGTTCTTACTGAAGACTCGGTAAATGCTCAGTAACGAGGTTCGATGACCCGTTTTGTGAAATTCGTTAATTATTCTTTTCATGTTCCTTACAAACGCAAGCCCAGCTCAGAGTCAATGACTGTGGGACGTCAAGATTCTATTTAGCAAAATTAGCAAAATGTGTTATCGATCCGTGTTACTGATCACTTACCAAGCCCCCAGTATGAGTTTGGCTGCATAAATTATATATGAAAATACTCATTTATGTTTTAGTACTTATTGCTTAAAAGTATAGATTTTAATTATTTTCGGTCTGCGGCCCGTAAATGGATATTTATTTTTTTGTGATTCCTCCAAGAAGGTTTTTCATGGTCTAAGTTTGAACAAACATAAATTAAGAATCAGCGAATATTTACGGTTACTTATGTATATTTACGAAGTCTTATTGTGTATGTTTCAGTGTCGTTGGGTAGCTCTCGGTCGGGGAGCCCAGGCGCGTCGCCGCCCGGCACCGCTGGCTCTCCGGCGGCGCTCAGGAACAACGTGTTTGTGCCTATATCGTCCCCCCAGCCCCCACAGTACCATCACCATCTCATCAGGTATGTTGTCACGACGTGTATATGAAATAAATATAATTAATAACTTATTATTTAAAAAAAATTGGAGGTGGTAGAGCTGATGCCGGGCTCGACTGTGCAGGTACCACCATCTTACTCGCAAATCCTCCCGAAGTTATTCGGGGGAGAGTAAGAGAACAGCTCTTAGGCAAAACCAGGCGGCCCACCATTGCCTGGGACCGATGGATGGCGGTATATCCATCCCCAATTGCCAGGCCTTATATAAAACAGACTGGTGACGGGCAGCGGCGTCACTGGTGCAAGGGTTTCGGCACCGCGCTCACCAACCCGCCTGCCCAGCGTGTGTGAGTATGGGCATTTCTTCCAGGAGGATCGCCAAGAGGGGCGAAATCCTGGAAAGGTCTATGTCCAGCAGTGGACGAAACATACTGATGGATGGATGGATGGATCTAAAAAAAAATAAAAAAATATTTTCTCGAAGGTCTTGTCAGATTCGCGCCAAACTTTACTGGCGCCCGAGTGAAGTTAGATCCGGCGAGATGGATTGAGAGAAATATAAGACAAGAGATACATGAAAGAGAAAGAGTCGCCATTAAGTTCGGTGCCGTTTGTACAGAGAGCTAAGTGCGAGTTGTCAATCGAATAACTTTACTACCGCGTGAATCGAGTGACGGTGGGTTTCCAGCGCGTGTTTTGTCCTACACACTAAACAAAAATGTGTGCACAAAACATTGTTTCGCTACACATTTTTGCATTCAGGAGACACAGCTTATCAAGTAAAATATGTATCGAAACAATATTCTGTGCAGACGTTTTTGTGTAGTATGTAGGACAAAACACGCGCTGGAAACTCGGCTTAACACGATTCACGCGGTAGTAAAGTTATTCGATAGACAACTCGCACTTAGCTCTCAGTTGTTTCAGTCTAATCTGCTCTACTTGTAGTAAGCCGTGTAAATGCACGATGCGCTAGTGTGCGTGCCTGCCGGAGCACGTCGCACACATATTTGCATGTTATAAAGAGACTTCATACAAACAAAGCAGATTAGTCTTATATTTCAACAACGATACCGAGTCTTGACTGCAACTAGAATAATAAACATTCGTACACAAATATTACGCACATTAATTCCGATGGGTGCGTGTAGGATTCGAATAAGGATCCTAAAATTGAGGACTTGTCATTCTACCGACTGACCTACGGCTCCTTCTATTTAAGTTGACTTTAATTTATGAAGCCAAATTCTTACTGAACACCCGGTAAGTGCTCAGTAACAAGGTTCGATGACCCTTTTTGTGAAATCGTAAATTATTCTTTTCGTTTTCCTTAGAAACGCAAACCCAGACCCGAGTCAATTACTATGAGACATCAAGATTTTATTTTGCGAAATTAGCAAAAAGTGTTATCAATCCGTGTCACTAATCGCTTACCAAGCCTCCAGTATGAGTTTGGCTGTATAAATTAAAGTCACCGTATATAAGTTATTCCTGGGTATTTTTGTAGCAAAAGATAAGCAAAGTAAAAAGTAGACAGGCGTGAGTATATGTATGTATGTTAGAAAAGCACCGTCTGTCAACGTTTACAGAGAAAATTTAAAAATTAATGTTCTTTGTTAAATTGGTTAGGTTTAATATTAAAATGAAAATTTTTGATGGTGGTGGCAGAATAACATCGTCCCCTTAGCCTTAGGTATAGGAACATAAATGCTGAGTTACTGTCATTTTTAATAGGCCGTTAACTTT
This sequence comes from Ypsolopha scabrella, assembly GCA_910592155.1. Taxonomy (NCBI): domain Eukaryota; kingdom Metazoa; phylum Arthropoda; class Insecta; order Lepidoptera; family Ypsolophidae; genus Ypsolopha; species Ypsolopha scabrella. The sequence continues at coordinate 13,916,989 of OU342982.1, forward strand.
ACACATAAGAATATACGTAGATTTAAGAACAGCGATATGTAATCTGTTAAAAATTGACATCTTATTTATTTATTATTTAAATGTGAATTGTGTCATATTAAATCGCAAAAGGTCCTAAACTAAACAAGATATCCTGTCTATACAAAAAGCATATTATGCATAAAATAAACAACATTTGTAGTAAATTACTTTTAGAATAGAATAAAGCTTTATTGGTGTCACGCAATTTAAGTACAACATAATAAACTAAACAAAACAAAAGTGACACCCAAAAGGCCCTCACTCAGCATTTGTCATGGCACCATTCTGTACCACGACGCTGGTCTTCCGCGGACACCTCGCAGGTTAACGTTACTGAGCATGCAACATCAGTAGCAGAAAACTTAATTATCTAAATTAAAAATAGACTAGAATACATTTATTTATAACACAGTAATGTTTATAGAAAACAGGAAGAAAAAGAAAATATTTTAAAACAAAAGTGTATGTAGTGTATTTAAGTTATCTAATATTTCTAATATATCAACTTTTCGTGTAATGTTTCAGGCCGGAGCTAGTACGTCCAGGTAGAGCGAGTTCTCCGGTCGGCGGAGTGGCCACAAGCGTCATCAGAGTATCGCCTGCTCCTACCTACCACTATCAGGTACCGCTCATCATCGGAATTAAGGCGCAAAGGCTCACCACCGTTTGTTTTTCGTTATAGACTGAAGTTCAAGACCTCTATAGTTTAATACAGGCATTTACAAAGTCACTATCTGGCTGAAATGAAAAATTTTGGTATAGTTACGATTTAAGGCAAGAAAACAACCTTCTATGTAAATCTGTCCAGCTTGATATCTTTAAAACAAAATCAATATTCAAAAATTTGGTAATGGTGCCTTTTAAAATATCAGTAGATCTTATACAGAGGTCTTTGGTCTACAACGAAAAACCACAGAGGTACGGGTTGTCAAATTTTGTACCAAAACGGTGTCGTGCCTATGCGCCTTAAAGGCACGCGTATACATGCCGGCATCGGACGCGCCACAGTAATCGCATCAGACGGATTGTTTAAGCGTAATGCCGGGGGTTGCGTCCACTGTAACCGCAGCAACCGGATTGCCGACGCGATCGCCATTTGCAAACGAATTTTTAACATTGACATCGGGATTTTCGTAGCAGTACTAGACAGTAAAATGGTTTTCTATGATTGGTTATGTACGAGTTTTATTTACAAATAAAAATAACGAAAAATGTAGGTTGACAAACACTTCCAAAGAAAAACCCGCTGATGAAAATGAGGTGCGAGTGCGTCCACTGACCGGCAATCCGAATGACGTTATTCGCACTAAACGGAAAAGTTTCCCCATCAAGAATCCTCGCCGACATTGCCGACAGTCAAACCATACAAAGAATACTAAAATCCGTTTGATGCGATCACTACGGATCGTCCGATGCCGGCATGTAGACGCGTGCCTTAAGGTGGTAAAACCGCAAACAGAAATGTGTACAGAATGTTAGATGGCGCCACGCGCTAAGAAACTCTAAATTATTAGTAATAAATCTGTTATTGTTGCTTTTGGGCATTAATTGAGTTGATATGCGGATAAAGTAATTTATTTCACGACGCTTTGGGGTGATAATAAATGTGAAATCCCTTTGCTTTTACTATGCATTCAAATGTTTCATAAATTAATTAGTTGTCAAACTAATACGCACACTAGTAAAGGCAGTTCTGTCAATGTGTGAGTTTGTTCATTCATATAAATCAAATTGATACAAAACGTAAAACGTTGCCGCTCCGTATTTTACCGCGGAAGCAGAGCGGCAACGTGTTGACTTTGTAAAACAAGACAAAATATTAGATTATTATACAATTATTGTCAGCATTGGTATGAAACAAACATTATCAATATTTAGATTAAAAAACAAGATGATTTATTACATATTCTTCACAGAGGGATTATTTTGAACTAGCTTTTGTCCGCGGCTTCGCCCGCGTTAATTAAGTTTTTGTATAATCGTATCAATAATAATATATCGTCACGACATAGAGCTGATGCCGGGCTCGACTGTGGAGGTACCACCATCTTACTAGCAAGCCCCCCGAAGTTTTTCGGGCGAGAGTAAGAGGACAGCTATCAGGCACAAAACCAGGTGGCCTATCTCACCTGGGACCGATTGATGGCGGTATATCCATCCCCAATTGCCGAGCCTTATATAAAACAGACTGGTGACGGGCAGCGGCGTCACTAGTGCGAGGGTTTCGGCACCGCGCTCACCAACCCGCCTGCCCAGCGTGTGTGAGTATGGGCATTTCTTTATTAAATTTTCATCTTTATCAAGTAAAATGATTTACAATGGTTTACAAAAGTTTTTCACATTTTCCAAATTATGTTAATCAGGAAAGGAATAATTAGTAAGTAAAAGCACAAAGTGAATATTTAATTGTTTTATTTTTTATTTATGTCAAATCAAATCAAATCAAAATATATATTTTTGCAAAATAGATACATTAAGTATACTTTCTACAAGTCAAAGTTAATTTTAACAATAAAATATATCTTTAGAATATAAAAAAATATATAATAATACGGGAAATAAAATAAACACCTGCATAAATAAATGAAAAATAAATAAAATAGAGGAATCTAGGAATAAAAATATAAAAATATTATATATACATAATGCAATGAAGAAATAAGTTCATAAATAAAAACGGGAAATACATACAAAAATATTAAGGGTGGGCTACTAAAATGTAATAAAGTTATACACTTGCATAAAATATAGAAATATAGGAAATTAAATATTATATATACATAATGCCTAACCATCCGCACCATTCGATTAGTATTGCTAAGAAGAAGGGCAAGAAACTTAGCAAACATTACTTTTTTCAAAATAAAACATATGATACAAAATTATATACATACCTACTCAAGTAAAGGCATAAAAAAATATAAGACTGCGGGAATTAGTCACGAGAAAAAAAAAATATCTTAGTCAACCCGTCTCATATTGTCCATTACCTTTAACAAAGTAAGTTTACATATTAATTAATTTTAAGCCTTTAGAGGAATCGCACAGTACAGTGTCTTTACGATAGAGAAAGAAAAATACAAATTCTTAAATTTATATAAGTCCTGTCAAATAAGTGTGTTACACTGAATCGACACTATCTATTTAGGCTCCAAGCATTTTTGATTAGCAGGTACTCTCCTTAAAATTATTTCTGGCAAAACGCATCTTCTATAAAAGTCACTCAGTTTTGGCATCATGTTACTGATGAACTCATCATCTTTTTGAATTATTATTACTTTTATAGGGCTGCCAACGTTCACAAAGCAAATCAGGTAGCACTTGTCTCTCTGAGCCACTTTCAATTGTCCTTGGATCTGAAAAAAAAAGCATTTATCTTAGTACCTATTTATTTACAAATTCATAGTATTGATTATATTATATTATATATACAGCTAGAGCACATACTTGGTAATAGTAATTATGTTTTTTATTAACATCCAGGCGGCTGTTACTAAATGTTAGTGAAACGTTTTTTTTTGTTTTTGCCACTTCTTCCAGTGTCTTTGACGACCTTGAAACGGAAGGAAAGCATTTTACTTCCACAATGGCGTTTTCACCCTCGACAATACCTGTAAAAAAAAATATATATAAAAAGTTACAATGTAAAGAAAGGCGTTGATGAATGCATGCATGAGATAATATATATTTAATACCATCAGGGCTTGCCCCTAAAAATCCTTATTTCACATCTATAAAAAGTCCCGCTGGCAAAACACTTTTTTGGTACTCTTTTTCGAACATCTTTATTGCCGTAATTTCATATTTCTGTCCATAGCTTGTATCATAGTTTGAAAAGTTCGATTTATACAACACTGCTTTCACATGACCGTGACAGGGTGTGGTTTTTCTCCTTTTACAGACCTGAAAAGAAAAAAACTGGTATAACTTATATTATTTAATTTACTTACTACAAGCTGCAAATTTAGGAGGTTTATTCTAGGAGTCATTATTAAATAATTAATACCATTCCAAAATTCGAAGCAGTGAGGCGATCTTTTCGGTGGGCATCATAATCAGCATTTCCATGCTGGCCTACAGTTTTTCTTTCAATGAGATCGATGGCATCTTGAGTTTCAACCTTGAAACAAGAAATAGCAATATTTTTTTACATAAATAATTTCGAAATTGTTTTGGGAAAAAAAAATTACTATGAACACTAGATAAATATAAACCTGAAGTTCTTGCAGCTTCTCTTCACAGAGGCGCTGCAATTCGGCATCGGAAATGTCTGGTGGAGGATCATCTGCCTTTGGCCCATAATCTTTGTCCGGTTTTTGTGCTGGTTTGTTTGTAAAAAGCCGACGGCGGATAATTTTTTTCCTATTCTCAGCACTCCTGCACTTTTGAGCTAAATACTTTTTGTAGTGAATGCCAGGACTACACGTAGTTGCTGTCTTCCATGCTTTTGAAACCCAGGTGTGGCCACTTACCTGATACAATCCTGTGAAATAACATACGTTTTAAAGGAAATAGATTAACTATTGACAGATAGTACCATAGATAATATAATATAACACATAATTTTAGTATTTATGGTATTTAAAGTTTATCATAATAAATTACTTACCAGCAATGTGCCCTCTTCTTTGGTATGATCCACCCTTTGTTAAATTTATTCTCTTGCCACAATTAAACTTAGCCATTAGAGACATGAAATTTTCTGCCAAATTGTTTGTTTCATTTCCAGTGAGCCTGTCTGCTTTCTTGATAATTTTTTCAATGGCAGCTTGTATTAAACCCCATACAGCAGCATGCTGTTTCAGAGCTTGTAAGCTATTTATATCATTTTCAATGATTTCTCCCTTATCTTCCGCTTTCTTCCATCTACAATAGTATGAGACACAAGCTGAATGTTCTCCAAAAACATGAGAGACTCCATTTTTTAAATCAGATCTTAATTTTTCAACATTTCCAACATTATTTATGATGTTTAATCGGGCTACAATGGTCAAATTCTTTATTTTTCCAGTTAATAATTTTCTTCCCTCAATGGGAAGCCTTTTCTCAGCCAAAATCTGAAAAATTTCAAAAATAATTGTATTTTACATACCCTGTACGTTACAGCTTTATTAGAACGACAAATATCGTCAATTCATCGATTTACACACACTGGAACTTGAAAGCAAAACATTGTATTAAAAATATAAATAATAATAGCTAAGTCCATAAAACTTAGTTTTACATTATTGCAAATAATAAGTGTACCCAAAAGAAAATAACAATTATGAGCAAATATTATAATTATTATACCATAGAAAAGATTTTAAAATTAAAAGTTATTCAGTTTAAAATATTGTCTAGGGCTTACTCAATCTCACAAAAAGCCAAGCTTCTTTCTTTTATATTCATTTTTATTTCATGACGCACACTTATTCAATATCAAGAAATTGTGGTCTTAGGGTAAAATAAAGTTGAAGGTCAAGGAATCGAACATATTTTATTTTTGTAGACTGCTGACGCCATTACAAAAACCTTTTACTGATGTAGTTTTTCTGAAATATAGATTACCTTTTGAAAAAAAATTATTGAATTATTTTTTGTATGAAGAAAAGAATGTTTTTCTCAGAAATTATTGCATATTTCAGAAAAACTACATCAGTAAAAGGTGTCTGTAATAGCGACAGCAGTCTATTACAAAAAAATATGTTTGATTCCTTGACCTTCAACTTGACGTTACCCTAAGTCCACAATTTCAGGATATGGAACCAGTGTGTGATATCTTTTTAGTTTCACAACCTGAAAATATTACAAGTAATTTGACGCATGTTTTATAAAAATTCCTTCAGCCTTTTCCTACCTCAAGGAGGAACTTGATGTGTTTAATGAAATGATGTAGTATAATTTTATATCAGCTCATGAATCCCTTTCCTTTGATACCACACACGACAGGATTCAGAAAGTCCATGCAAAAAATGATGACATCATTGGTGGAAAATGCACGAGGTGTAACCACCCAAGCCCAAGACGTACTAAGACACTGACTAAACATTACTGGAAAAAAAAACTTCATACAAAGCTTTTCCTACACGACTGCAGACAGGTCCACGACTATATACCAGGTCTTTCAATATAGTATTATTTTTATTCATCGGTGAAACGCAAATGTACCGAGTGTGGACTGTGACTTGCATTTCAGAATTCACACTCGGAACACCTATGACACCCCCTCAGGGATTAATGTTGTGATGATATGTATTATTATTATTACCTTGTATAGATCACTGGTGTAATTTTTTACAACGTGATTTTTGCATTCCAGTTTTTGGATTATATTGCCATATGGTACTTTATCTTTCAGTCTGGAAAAGACGGAGGAATCACCATCTCCAATAAAGAATCTGTATCTCACACCATGCATTTCAATACTTTTACAAAATCCTTCTTGTAAAATTATAGACTCCATGCCAGTAGAAGATCCTTCATAATTTTTGAAACATATATGGTCCGTATTGGTCTGTCTTTTTTGATTGCTCTCACACATGCTGCAGTATTTATTTTTTATGCCCAAAAACAAGCATTTTTTTGTTTCCTTTCCAATTATGCAAGCCTGAAAATTGAACAATCTATAGGTAAAGAGCTATAAAGAGATAAAGACAAAAATTGATACATACATACATATAAAACACCAGATTGTTCTGGTGTAGGTTTAGACTGTATCAGAAAACTTCGCTCACTTTGCTCTCTTGTTCAAGAAATCAAAACTAAAACTTATCAAATAACTACTTACTATTCCTGAATTGGCATTAAAGTTGTGTCCATAAGACCTCTTTGACCAGCCTCCATCTACATATACTGTTATATATGGAACTCCATCTGAGCATATGTGCCCTTTTTCAACAGCAATTTCTTCTTCTTTTTTCCCAGCTTCTAGCATTTCTTTATACAAGTGTTCTTCCCATACTTTTCCCAAATGTAATTCAGTTTTTGCATACTTTTTTTGTGAAATCGTGGGTATGTCCATAGCGGCAAGCAAATTGTCACTTTGGGCATAATAACTCCCTCCAGTTAGAATTCCCCACACAAATGACTGGTTGATTTTCTCGACACCCTCTGACTTTCCTACATAAGTTTCATCACAAGAGTTGCATTTAAATTGGAAAGTGCTACTGAGTCCATTTCTTTCTTCTCGAACAAACTCTAAGTAGCCACAAGTGCAGTGCTTATGGTGTTCATTTTGCATTTTCAAAGACCATTTTAATAAATGTTGAATATCTACTATACGATAGCCTTGTAAGCCTTCAAGACTAGAAACACCACATGTTTTTTCAATGGTTAATTCGTGCTTGTCCACGTCTGCATCTTGTGTCCAAATTATATCTATTGGTTCATTGCTGGGTCCAGCTGTCTGTTCATCATGCCTGACGTCCCTGCGAATCTGTGATACCTCACGAGGTGTAAAAGGACATTTTTTTTCACAAGTCATATCTGTCAATTTTTGTTTCGAATATGTTCGGATGGCGCGTTTAGGTGTAGGATTAGAAGAACTTCCTTCTGGATGCACTTCTATGGTAACGTTAGGTTGGTCACAAGAACCCTTCGGCTCATTTGTGCGCCAGGCACTTGGTCGACTGGAAGGAAATACAATTTTTTTAGAGTAACCATGGTAAGATGTTGTATGTCGTGCCCCTTTATCGACACTGACCAACATAATTCATTTTCAAAATAGCGATAAAATATTTACCTTTTCTCTTCACCATGGCAACGTTTCATGGCAGCTCTAGAACGCTTGCTGTTCACTTTGTGCCCGGAATATTCATGCTTGATAACAGCACGCTTCATCGTGGTGGCATTCAAATAAATGTCTTTTCTTTTTCTCTATTTAAAACTAACGAATTGCTGTTCTTATCACACTGAATCTGTAAAAATCTATTTCTTTCACGTTTGTTTATTTATAGTAAGTGTCCTTTAAAAAGAAAACAGCGTCAGTTGTAACGATATTAGAAGAAAATTTTTCTTCTAATATCGTTGAGCCGCTCGAGTAAAACGAAGTGATTATATTGTCTTTGCGAGCAACTTGAGCGTCAGCCATTGTTGATTGTCGAGTTCAACACAGATCGAGCGCTTCACGCAATGGCGACTGATTAGCGTTGTGAATTGCTGTCAAAAGCTATAGCACTTAAAACGCTTGACGTTTCTTTTAACTTGTATTAATAATAAAAAAATATTAATTTTCGAAATATATTTCGGCCCACTATGGGGCCGGCATCAGTCGAATACTTAAAAGACATAATGTAAAAATGACATGATGATATATACAACCTTAGGACTAATAAATTGACGTGATAAATATGCAATGTTGACATGGCCGCTACCGTTCCGAATCTTCACACAATGTACGGTGACGAATAAATAAAAATACATTCTAAGGAATTATCGTAGTCGATTTTTGAAATAATAAAATAAGGAATGGTTTTTTTTATTGAAGTTACTTTGAAATCATTTTACCCGAGACATTTATTTGTTTTTTATATCGTTAATAAATGTAACAATACCTATTGTAAGTTATTGTTTTGTGCTACAATCGGAACTAAAGTTTTATGAATGAAACGTATTTTTACACCTGTCATGGACTTCTATGTGTGCGTAAGTCGCACCAATACACACAAAAATCTTGCAAATTTTAAATACTTTTGATTTTTTAATGGCGTAATAATTAAACAATATTCGAATAATATTATTGCATATGCGGAAACTAGATTTTTTGTTGATTTTTATAGCCATATTTGAGAAGTCTGTTTAGTAGTAATTGGGGCATGTATTCAATTGAAAAATCGTATGAAATTGTGTAGGTTTAACCACCTTAATACATTATCGTGAAGGGGCTACCCAAGCCAAACTCCGTTTAGAGACGATATTGAATCGCTTTAAATTTTCTATATGATTGTTATAACATTTTAAACCTACACCAAGTAAATAAATACCTTTCAAATGCTTTAAATTTGTTTAAAAACGGATGCAGCGCCTAAACTTGTTTAATTCAAAAGAGACTAGGTTAAAAGAGGTTAAAAGTTATACACACACACAAGCAATACAAAAATCTAACATAATGATGTTTAAAACTTCTAAATATCGAATTTATTAAATATGTAAAAGTATTTTTTCCTCTATTTTGCGCTATCCGGCAATGCAGCGATCATCGTAATGATTTCAATGCAGTTTCTGTCGATATTTGTACCGACACAAAGCAAGCTTCTAATTTAGCTAACTGAAGCCTTATGAATCGATTCTTCTGAATAACAATAAAATACGTCCAAAACAAAGCTCTATACAAAAATCTTATATTATACGCAAAAACAGTTATTAGACGATTGAGTTTCTACTTTGAACTAAATAATTACTTTTTGCAGGTGGAAAACCGAAACGGTTCAAACGGCCTACAATCAGCGAATCACTCCATTCAATCAAACAACATCATCGGCGTGCAAACGTCCCTAAACATACAGACAGGCACGATCCAAGCCAGCTTAAACGCGCCAACAAGCCTCCATTCAAGCCTCAACATACCATCGACTCTATCACTGAATATGAACAATATAAGTAACCATCAGACAAGTATGGCGAACAGTATAAGGGGTAAAATAGACGATGTCCCACACAATTTGGTTGTGCATAGGAGTAATGGGTTGGAGATCGATTATAGGAGCCAGCCTTTGCATTTGAGGAACGGCATTCATGATAATTACAGGTATGATTCTTTGTTTTCTCGTGTTCAGTGTGCATGTGATTTCAACCGCTTGATGTTTTAACGGTTTGTGGAACAATCGCTTGGTGCATCAAGTTTTATTCAAATTGTCACTTCTATATCATATTATGTACTTAATCCGTTCATAATTCAATTTGCGATAACTATTGGAGAACAAAATATATTAGAAATCAGAAGAGCGAAAATATTTTTCTAGGAAAAATTAGGCCGTTGTTTTTAGCTTATTTTGATATGTTCGGATATCTATGTAATGTGTGTTTCGGCAATATTATCGTCCCAATAACGCCGCCTTTGAATTTGCCCAGTCTCGTGTATATTACGCTAGATTTCGGAGGGGGAGTTAAATCCCCCCTTGATACGTGCTTGACCATCCATCTAATCTCATTATAGTCTATAAATTCTGAAAACCTTTTACAAGAAAACTATATTCTCAAGTCATTGATCCTAAAATCACCTGTTACAAAAATATGTAATTTTTTAATTCTTTCTATATTCTCTATGGTTTGCTTATACCGGCTCTACACTGCGAATTCACGCTGCGGAGTTCAGATTTTTTTCGTCTTGCCGGCCAGCCGAATTCCCTTGCCTTCTATATGGCACAAACATTTCTTGTGTAGATTATACTTTATTCAATAAACCGTGCGTTTTATTTTCAGAAGAGAGACAGACGTATCGCCCCCACACTTGAACAATCATGAGAATTTTTTATTACGACGAGCCCCGGACTACGACGACGAAGGTATTTATTTAATTAAACTCCTTTGTAAAATTTCTAGACCCCTAAACTAGGCGAGACCAAGTACTGATGCTGTAAGGGTAGGGACTAACCACCCACAAATATGGATCCACAGCTTAAGGACGGTCGTCATAAGCGCAGCAACTCTGTTATGGGCGTGTCCTAATCTAATGTCATTTCATTTCCCCATTACGCGGACGCTCTAACTTACGAACGCAATACAATAGCATAGATTTAGATAATGTCAATGGACTCAACCTAAAACATTACAAATACGTTCCATAGATACCTTACAATTTTTTATTTGCGTTGGTATGGCGGTGAACGCGTGACGGCTGTCCTTAACGTGCCTTTCGAAGCACACAGACCGAAATAAATATATGAAATGAGTGAGTAATGAACATTGAATGTTCCAGATCATTCGGTCCCGCAGAGAGAAAACACGTTACATCGCAGTGTACTAGACCCTCGCCCTCCTGAGGTAAGGAGCGCAATTATATATAAACTAGCTTTTATCTGCAGCTTCTCTCGCGCAGATAGTGTCTTTGTGACTACCAAAACTCAAAAATGATTACTTATTTTGAAAGGACAGTTTTCGACCTGGAAGTTAGAATAAATTCTATATAGCACTTGCATTGAACATAATATTAACCAACAGATCTCCGAGGCTCGTCTATCGGAAGACACGGCTCGGATCATAAAGCCGGCGCCTCTACAAGCGAGGTTTCTCTCAGTGGTCGACCCGGATAGCAAGGACCCCATGAAGCGACCCACCTTCTACGTCATACCACAGAACTCCATCGAGAAGAAGATTGTGCTCATAAAAAACGAGCCGGCGGAGACTTTACAGGTACAACTATTTGCTTTTTTTACGACCCACATGGAATATTCGTTGATATTAATGTATTTGGAAATTTTATGGCTTTAATAACTACCTAGACAATGTTTGCGAGACATACCTGTTATTAGATTCGTAAATAGGATATACTTTATCACTGAATAGTGATTCTTAAAATGGTGTGTTCTAGTCCCGTTTAACGAGTTTTCTGATCTCTGTACTTATCCTAAATCCATGTGTTAAAAAATAACAACAGGGACTTCCAGATATAATTGTGTTATCCATCCATCCATCAGCCTGTTTCATCCACTGCTGGACATAGGCCTTTCCAGGATTTCGCCACTCTTGGCGGTCCTCCTGGAAGAAATGCCCATACTCACACACGCTGGGCAGGCGGGTTGGTGAGCGCGGTGCCAAAACCCTTGCACCAGTGACGCCGCTGCCCGTCACCAGTCTATTTTTCATAAGGCCCGGCAATTGGGGATGGATATACCGCCATCCATCGGGCCCAGGCAATGGTGTGCCACCTGGTTTTGCCTGAGAGCTGTTCTCTTACTCTCCCCCGAATAACTTCGGGAGGATTTGCGAGTAAGATGGTGGTACCTCCACAGTCGAGCCCGGCATCAGCTCTACCACCTACTAATTGTGTTAGCTCAAACTTATCTAAGAATCAATAAAAAATAAGGTAATCTGGAAGAGATGAGAGAGAAACTCGTTTTATATGGCGGAATCTCCTTACGAGTACTGTAGCCTAGAGCTGTTCAATCGTGGGCCTATCGAGGCAGGTCAATACTAATGATTCACGGTATGACACATTTACACATATGTTACCGCCGATTATCGGCCATTGTTGGCTATCTTTGCGAACAAAAAACAAAACGCACCAAGCTTCGGGTCGATAGACGTCGTGTCTTATTGTGGACAGACGCAAATGCGGCCGTGGAATAAGGACAGCCATTCATGGCTATGGCATTCATTCATTCGTTCATTAATTCATTCATTCATTAATTTACAGGCGGTTTTTAGATCGCAACAAGCTATGTATTTTGTATGAGTATAGTTATATTTCCATATATTAAGAGCAGTGAAACTTGTAACAATAAATCAAAGTAAGTAATGTGTATAGTTGTCCGTACAGATACAAGAGAAGCCTCATCAGCTCCACAACGACGCTGAACACGAGAACCATCGAGGACTTGACAACGGAGACCATGTGAGTGACGTTTCTACTGCCGTACTGTAATGATCTTATTATGATACTACTGTCAATGACTCATTGCTTATTCTGTGAAATGAATTCGAGCCGTAATCTAGACTGAGATCTATTGTTTTACTTTTATTTAGCGTAATCAATATTAATAGATCCTCTGTTACCCCCTTAAGAGGTTTAAGGAGTGCTTTAAAGAAGTTCATTAAAATATCGGCCGGAGTCACTAGATCACGGATACAAGGGGTGATCGCCTTAAAACTTTTTAAATAAACAAGATTAGGATTAGACTCCCTTCGTAAGCAAGTAATTTTTTTCTGCTACTATGGATGTCATACTTTTCTGCACCTTTGAAATCGATTTGTTTTATAAATAAGTATTGATGGTTTCTATACATACTTCTCGCATCAGCTAAGTTGGCGAGCGTGAAGTTAGCTGTATGTCAGCCAGCATCGTCGACCATTTTCACAGCCGCCAACCTAGCTGACACAATCTGTAATTAGTTATAAAATAGATGATTTCATATGCAGGTTAATAACGTAAACAGCAGCGCTGTGATCGTGCGTCCAAGTCAACTTCTACCTGTTTTGCCTCCGCCTACTATCATCGGTGAGTTTTATACACAGTAAAAGTGCTTTAAAAATAATCGTCATTATCTGAATCAATTTAAAAAGTTTAATTGTAATTTTTGAATAATTTGCTGACATATTATTTAGCGATTTATTTCACTCCCTTCAGCAGGGTCGTCACCAATCGAATGAAACACGTATTTCCACATAGGTGAAAAACTACATTCAGTTATTTATATCCATTTAAAATATTTTTTAACTTTCTAAAAGTTTCTTCTCAACCTAATAGGTATAAAACTTTGATTTCACCAACGCTGCATGTTGTATGGCCATCTAATAAACGTCAGTAATAATATTTCGTCGGCAGTGTCAACAAGTGGTGTCGGCGGTAACGTGTTTCCGTGGCAGTCGCTCGTGCCGCTGCTCGCCGCGCCCTCCCCCCCGCCCGCGCCCCCCTCGCCGCGCACCCCGCGCACCCCGCAAACGCCACACACACCGCACACGCCGCGCACCCCGCACACGCCGCACATCAAGCAGGAGGACGGGATCAAGACTGAGAATAGTAATGGTAAGTGGACATTTGAGTATAAAATGTAACCAACTATCACATTCAGTGATGATCATCTTAAGGGAAGATATTATGCTCATAATTGAAGGATTTGTATCTGCATAGCACGTATGTATGTAAGCATCGATTCGATTTTGACAGATAAACTCTATAAATTCTAAACGACAACACTTATTATTATGAAATAAGAGCTACATATTGGTTTATCGAAGCAATGTCAAGTCGATAGCATGTTCATACTTGGTACCCGGGATAAAGTCACTTTCTTTTTTGAATTGTTTTTTGTTGTCTACGGCGACAAAAATGCACATTTAATCAAATGACTTCTCTAAAACAACGCACAAATCGACTTAACAATTTAAATTCATTGGAAAAACACGCACTACCTCGCCTTCCCAGTGTGTGTAAGTATGGGCATTTCTTCAGGAGAACTGCCAAGAGTGGCGAAGTCTTGGACAGGCCTGTATCCAGCAGTGGACGAAACAGGCTGATGGATGGATTAGACAATTTTTATAGAAAATAATTTGTTTTGAAATCAATTGCTCTTGTATGAGAAAACTAAATCATCTACTGTAAAGTTTTGTTGATTTAGCTGATTCATCTAAATTCATCTCTTTAGCCCTTCATGTGTGTTTTTATAAACATCATAAACAGGCCATATCGCAACAACAGGTGACACAACAACATCGATGTGCCCGGACGAAGACGACGACGTGTTCGAGGCTGAGGAGACGAGCGGAGCGGCGGACAGTGAGGACAGCACCAAGCGTCGGTCCCAGAGCTTGTCCGCACTGAACCCTGCCACCGCGCCGCTTGACAAAGTTAGTCTACCTGTTACTTATAAACAGGCAATATCGCAACAACAGGTGACACAACAACATCGATGTGCCCGGACGAAGACGACGACGTGTTCGAGGCTGAGGAGGCGAGCGGAGCGGCGGACAGTGAGGACAGCACCAAGCGTCGGTCCCAGAGCTTGTCCGCACTAAACCTTGCCACCGCGCCGCTTGACAAAGTTAGTCTACCTGTTACTTATAAACAGGCAATATCGCAACAACAGGTGACACAACAACATCGATGTGCCCGGACGAAGACGACGACGTGTTCGAGGCTGAGGAGGCGAGCGGAGCGGTGGACAGTGAGGACAGCACCAAGCGTCGGTCCCAGAGCTTGTCCGCACTAAACCCTGCCACCGCGCCGCTTGACAAAGTTAGTGTACCTGTTACTTATAAACAGGCAATATCGCAACAACAGGTGACACAACAACATCGATGTGCCCGGACGAAGACGACGACGTGTTCGAGGCTGAGGAGGCGAGCGGAGCGGCGGACAGTGAGGACAGCACCAAGCGTCGGTCCCAGAGCTTGTCCGCACTAAACCCTGCCACCGCGCCGCTTGACAAAGTTAGTCTACCTGTTACTTATAAACAGGCAATATCGCAACAACAGGTGACACAACAACATCGATGTGCCCGGACGAAGACGACGACGTGTTCGAGGCTGAGGAGGCGAGTGGAGCGGCGGACAGTGAGGACAGCACCAAGCGTCGGTCCCAGAGCTTGTCCGCACTAAACCCTGCCACCGCGCCGCTTGACAAAGTTAGTCTACGTGTTACTTATAAACAGGCAATATCGCAACAACAGGTGACACAACAACATCGATGTGCCCGGACGAAGAGACGACGTGTTCGAGGCTGAGGAGACGAGCGGAGCGGCGGACAATGAGGACAGCACCAAGCGTCGGTCCCAGAGCTTGTCCGCACTGAACCCTGCCACCGCGCCGCTTGACAAAGTTAGTCTACCTGTTACTTATAAACAGGCAATATCGCAACAACAGGTGACACAACAACATCGATGTGTCCGGACGAAGAGACGACGTGTTCGAGGCTGAGGAGACGAGCGGAGCGGCGGACAATGAGGACAGCACCAAGCGTCGGTCCCAGAGCTTGTCCGCACTAAACCCTACCACCGCGCCGCTTGACAAAGTTAGTCTACCTGTTACTTATAAACAGGCAATATCGCAACAACAGGTGACACAACAACATCGATGTGCCCGGACGAAGACGACGACGTGTTCGAGGCTGAGGAGACGAGCGGAGCGGCGGACAGTGAGGACAGCACCAAGCGTCGGTCCCAGAGCTTGTCCACACTGAACCCTGCCACCGCGCCGCTTGACAAAGTTAGTCTACCTGTTACTTATAAACGGGCAATATCGCAACAACAGGTGATACAACAACATCGATGTGCCCGGACGAAGACGACGACGTGTTCGAGGCTGAGGAGGTGAGCGGAGCGGCGGACAGTGAGGACAGCACCAAGCGTCGGTCCCAGAGCTTGTCCGCACTGAACCCTGCCACCGCGCCGCTTGACAAAGTTAGTCTACCTGTTACTTATAAACAGGCAATATCGCAACAACAGGTGACACAACAACATCGATGTGCCCGGACGAAGACCACGACGTGTGCGAGGCTGAGGGGACTTTAGCAACTTTCATCGAGCATGCACGTAATAGGGGAATGAAATAGCATTACATTTTTGTTCACGCCTTAAGGCGACCGTCGGTTTTAACTAAAGCAGATATTGAAATAGCAATTCTATCAATATTTTTTTCATTTCTTCCAGAAGGAGCACCGAGTGCGCCGTCCAATGAACGCGTTCATGATATTCTCTAAGCGGCACCGGCAAACAGTTCACCAGCGGTACCCAAACCAGGATAACCGCACCGTCAGCAAAATACTAGGGGAGTGGTGGTACGCGCTACCGCCGGACAAGAAACAGCAGTACCATGAGCTGGCTAGCGAGGTACCGTTCAACATTACTCTCTTGTTTTTAGCGTCCTACGTTTGGCCTCTTATTGTGATTTGATTGTGTTTGATGAAATTGAGAAGGATGAATGACTGACGTTAAAATTACACAAAATGTTGCCAATGGAGATGTTGATCTTAAATTCCATCAGGCGCTTCAACAAATCTGTAGTCTCTGCCTACCCCTCTGGGAGACAGGCGTGAGTATATATATGTATGTATGTTTTAACATTTAAAACTATTATTAACTATAAGGTATAAATTTGTCAACAGGTAAAGGAAGCGCACTTCAAAGCTCACCCAGAATGGAAATGGTGCAACAAAGACAGGAGGAAATCTTCGTCAAGTAGCAGAGATCCAACAGGCTCCATGCCTCAGGTACTATTTATACAATTTCTTGAAACAATCAGTGTAAAATAATCGACCGCGACACCCCTAAACTAACATAGTCTTCGCCCTTGACCGTTTAATCTTCAAGTTGTATCAGTAAAATTATTACTTTTGAGTTGCACCCAGCCTTATTAAATTTAATTCCTAAAAGTGAAAGAGATCAAGACAATCTTCTACTATGAGAGAAAACAGTTCACGTTAAACTTGGCTTAAATTTACTGCAATACAAAAACAGTAACAAATTCACTTTGATAAATAGAAACCTAAAGTTTACCTGTTCTCGTGTTTTTACGAACGCTTATGATTTTTTCGGAGCATATGTTCCTTTTGTATGCATAGATTTAAAAACAACTTTCATAAGGGTTAAAGCTTAAACTCCGTCCAGCATTCTTAACTTTAAGGGTACCACGAACAGACGGCTGAAGCCCGTGCTGGAAGAGGCATTGCAATTAGTTGTCTCGCTCGTAGCCACAAATCCTACCCTTAGTGTGAGAGAGTAGTCAAAGTCAAAATATTTATTTTGTAAAATAAATACATAAAGCATACTTTCTACAAGTCAAAGTTAATCTTTACAATAAATATCTTGAGAATAAAAAAATAAAAAAAAATAATATGTATATACTAATAAGGGAAATACATCCAAAAAATATTAAGGTTGGGAAAATGTAATAAAGTTACATACCTGCATAAAATAAAGAAATATAGGAATAAAAATATTATATATACATAATGCCTAACCATCCGCACCATTCGATTAGTATTGCTAAGAAAGAAGGGCAAGAAACTTAGCAAACATGATAGTTGTAGGTTTTTCCATAATTCAAGTTAGTACTTCCGTTCCTAATGAACAATATCACCGTATTTAGAAATTTTATGGCTTTAGCAATTACCTAGACAGTGTTAGCGAAACATACCTGTAATTAGATTTGTGAATAGAATATACTTCACCACTGAAAAGTGACTTTCAATATGGTTTATTTTAGTCCCATTTAACGAGATTCCGATATCTGTATTTCTTCTCCTAAAGCATTGTGTTAAAAAAGAACAACAGGTTTCAATAAAAACTAAGGCAATCAGAAAGAACGAGAGAGGAACTCGTTTTGTATGGGGGAATCTCCTAACATACAGTTCTTAAAAGCGTTCTGACGGACGAATAAGATATATAAGAATATACATTTACTAGTGGTGGGTTTCGTTCGCAGAGCCCCCGAACGCCATTGGACGGTCCGAACAACAGCGTCACGACGAGCGCCGCCGACTTGGTCTCTAACGCTACGTTCAATCACGTCGAAGCGTTCAGTGATGACGAGCAAATGGTGAGAAACAAAATACACATTGCTCACGATACACGTTAACGACTGCGTAAAACATTTACTAGAATTTCAAATACAAAGTATTTTACGCAGACGGTAACGTGTATCGTGAATAAAACTCATGGTAATTACTGGAACAGTCGATACTCGTACATCCCCTTTTTACCGACGATTTTAACATTCCATCGTGACGGGATGAGTCTTATCGCCTAACTTTGGACACAAGTACACGCTTTTACGGACGCATGCGAGCGGGGTTATATGATGGGTGTCAAAATTGAGAGACAGGCGTCGTACCAACTAGTTGCTACTGAGGTATCGCTGTTGTAGAGGAATATGTGCTTTATTTATTTAGTAAGTTTTGCCCGTGGCTCCGCCCCCGGTTTTTCAATTTCTGCCCGTTTTCGGCTTAGGCGTTATTTTATGAACACCCCTTAGTCTATATTATTGACCAGGGTCAATACGATGATAGTAAAAAAAACCGCAGCCAAATCCGTTAAGTGGTACTCGAGTAAAAACGGAACATACTTACATACGTACAGATAGACAAATTCCTAAAAATGCTAGTTTTGGCTTCAGTATTACACTTGTAATTTATAACCCATACCAATATATATATTTTTAATATTTAATATACGGACACGATGTTTTTACCACTTTATAGTTTGTGTAGATTATAATATTTTTATTTACCTAAATAGCGGACCCAAAACCGCGAGGGCGCGGAAGTTAAGCTTTATGAAAATAAATTACCTCGCGCTACGATTTACTTTTTTACAGTTGTAACACTTGACCAAAGGATTTCAACAGGGTTCATACATTTTTTGCAGGCATTCTTGTAAAAGGTTTAAAAACTTCAAATTATCTATGGCAGTTCTTAAACCGCTATGAATAAAGGGTTAAAATCGTATTTAAATACGGAGCTTGAAGTACAGGCGGCTGTACTTTCTGTAAATAGTTCTTCCAATCCAAAACTAATCTTCTCTACTAGTACTTAGTCGTGTGTATGCAACTTTGCGCTAGTGTGCGTGCATACAGATACTGCGCAACAAGCTAAGCAGACTAGTCGTAGATAGCAAAGACACAAAATAAATACATACAGAAGGCCAGCTCCATACATCAGCAATTCCGGGCGCACACACACACATAGACCCGTACGTACGACGATCTCGCTAGACTCGTGCACTGGCATTCGACCGACTTCTACCGAGATCTTCGTACGTACGCGTCTATGTGTGCGAGCGCCCGGAATCGCAGGTTGTATTAAGCTGGCCTTTTGTATGTATTTATTATTTTGTGGAAAGGACTATCTACATCATGTTATTTCAATGTTTCCAGTTACCACAAACCATGACAGAAGAGCCGGTGCCGTCGTCTCTAGAAATAGATCTCAAATGTGGAGAAAAGGTCACAGACTCTGATTCTGAGAGTCAACACGCAGAGCAGAGGTCCGAATTCCAGCCCGACCAGACTCGCAGGCCTAAACCTATCAAGGCTAGGTAAGTTGGAAAAAGAGGGGACGGCTGTTGCCTTCATCTGCACGAGATTACGCTCCGAGTGTCTATTTAAATAGCTTTGGGTATTAAGGAAAATTTCTGTCCGCTTAAGGTTACTTCAAAACAAAAAATGGTTTCATTCTTTAATTGTCTATATGTATTCCCTTGAAAATGTCCGGAAACTTCATCACATCTTAAATAATTATTAAGCAAATTAACGTAATGGACTTACTCGCACATTGTTTTACGTACTTGATATGCAGTTTTTAGGGCAGCACAAATTGAATCATATTTAGAACCCAACCAATTTTGATGAGAGCATGCAATGACATTTTACACATGGACTTAGGGTCTAGTACAAAATTTACGAAAAAAGTATCCCTAGTTAACGTATACAAACGTAGATATTTGTATAGACATATAAAGAAACAAAACACTTTAATTTGAACCGTATGTCATTACTACACTGCTTAATTTTGATTGCATCAGTTTATTAGCTTACGTAGCTTCGACTGGAAGAAGCCGCACTGTTCTTAGCTTACGCAGCTTCAAGTAAAGATTATGCGAACACAGAATGTATAGAGTAGCTTCTTACCACCCTTTTTGATCTTTACCCCTGAGAAAAAATATTCGTATAATCAATTTTAGCTTTTAATTTGATCTGATTTGTGTTGCATATTTGTTAAAAAAAACTAAAACTTAATAAAAAAATTTTTTTAATAATGTTACCGCACTTTTCAGGGAAATGTTTTTTTTCTTGAGCCGTTTATTAACTTTTTGTAAGTTATTTAGTTTTCTATTCTTTATTACTATCTGTCGCTTACATGATCGAAGTTCTGTTTTTAATGTAACTTTTCTCGGGGTATCCAATATAGATCCTATACTTAATGATGTAGCGGGAGATTTCGGGGTTGCTATACCTTGTTCTTGCACAAATAAACTTGTAGAAGGTTTTTCCGATTCTTGTTCTAAGTCTACAGTGATCTAAAAATAAAATACAAAATTAAAATGAAATGTTTCTTAAAATTATAAATAAAAATTTGTTAAGTTAGTTCACAGTTATCTTACCATATCGTCGTATGCTGAAACATTTGTTATTGCATTTTCATTAGTTTCATATATTATCTCATTATTCATTTCAATCTATAAAAAAAAGGTGAATATTAAATAAACAAAATATTTCAATAATTGTGAGTATTACACATATGCTGTGATCTTACCGTATTGTCAGTTGTTAAAACACTAAATGCTGTGGTTTCAGATGTATGTACGTATTTATTTAACTGTGAAGAAATATATTTAAAGTTATTAGATCAATAACAAAAAAAAAACAATACAAAGGCACAAAAAACCGCTACTTACTAGCAATGTTGGTATAGCTTTTTTTTTAGCCTCCTTAATCCCTTGCTAGTAATGTACATATCTGTTTCTTGAAAATGATCCGAACACACAAGGTTGTATATTTTTGGATCAAAATATTCCTCTCGCCGCGATTCGGCTATAATGTTTCTCCATACTGAACAACGTATAGGATCTCGAGGGAAACTGAAATATTTTTTGTTTGATAAACACTTGTACTTGTCCACTTATTTATATTATTTCCCCTTACCGGTTTCGCTGTTAAAGCATTATCAAAGGTTTGTATAACTGAAATAAACTGAAATAAATATAGGTAATTATGGTATTCCATAAAATAATAGAACAAAATAATTAATTACAAAAATACATCATAGCTACTCTATAGATTCTTTGTTCCAAATCTTTTCGATTGCTGTCACTATTAAAACTGACATGGTAATCCAAACAAATATAGTTGACGTGAGTGGTCTCTTTCTGTCTACTACCCCTAATGAGTAAGAAAAGGACAGATTGATACTTTTTGTTAAATTTCATTGGTAATGTAATTTCTTTTTACAATTAAATAAAATTTTAATGAAACAGTACGTTTCTAGATAAAATAATACTTTTAAATGACAAAATAGTAATCTACTTACTGAAAATACGATACACCGTTCTCTTTTTTCACTTTAGCGAAGTAGTTTTTACACCATTTCACTACGCAGTGCGGCATAATGGACACGTTGTTACTTGCTCGACCAATTGAAGACTGACGCGCGATTGGAACTCTTTTTTAGTTTTGGAATTCTTTTGGTTCGGACGCTTTTGAGCGTCGACCCGATGTCCATGTGTAAAATGTCATTGAGAGCATGCCATAAAAAACAACTCTTTGTTCATGCCAACTGTTTCACGACACATTACACCCAACATAACTGTACATACTTACAATTAAACTGCTGTATAGGAAGCTTATTGTGTATTTACCATTTCTTTTATTATGTTCTGAACACGACCTTAAGAGTTAAGGGAGGGAAGGGATTACTGAAAACCAGCGCTATACCCTCAATAAAAGAGATAAGTGACCAGGCCCAGCGCAAACACTTTTATCCTATGACTGACAGAAGAGTAATAGATCTGGTGACGAATACTTTGTCTATAGATTAGTACACGCGCATTATTGATCAAGTATTCTTCATTCCAACTATCATCCGTCTGCGAGTCTTAATCAAAATTTTTGGGTTGGACATGGTTATTTATCTCTTATGTTGACCGTACGTATTCTCGTTTGTGCAAAATGTTATTTTATGTATAAAATGCTTTTATTTTGTGTGATTTTTCGGCTTTGTGAAGGAATGTGTCCTTTATGGCGCGGGGCTCAACACAAGTTGATGACGTAGTGTTGTTCGTTTCAGAGCCGGTTCATCAGATAATCTGCTAGGCGGCATCACGGCTTCAAGCCCCGGCGGTTCTAAAGTGTTCCAGCCCACTGGAGGTGCCTTCAAGTCTACTCATGCTGATAATAGTTAGTACATTCTTACTACTTTACGTTTTTTTTGATTTTCAAGTTTCCGTACCCGAAGGGTGCCAAACGGGGCCCTATTACTAAGCCTCTGCTGTCTGGCTGTCTATCCGTCTTCCACAGCTTCAACCGTAATAAGTGAAAGTGAAAGTGAAAGTGAAATGAAAGTGAAAGTGAAATGAATTTATTTGCCACAAAACATATACAAAAAAAAAATAGAAATATAAACAAACATGCAAAATAAAAAACAATAAGAAAAAAAAATCTATCAATAAATAAATTAATAATGGCAAAAAGGAGCAAGCTCGGCAGATGCCACAAGTTGGATTCAACTTGCAGCGCCGATTTTCAGTTTGCCCCATTTTAATACATATAAAACAAAATACAATTGCAGGTAGGTAGGAAACAGATTCATGTCATGAGTGATTGTAAATAATTGTAAGGAATAGAATTAAATAGAACAAATAATTAAAAATTCCATAAGTTAATCAAAACTGTCACATAACTTGTCACACAAAAATAAAAAAATTAAAAAGTTATAAAAAAGGAATTTGCACATATACAGTCTAATTTAGAAAAAAAAAACAAAATGGAATAAAACAATTCAAACATCAGCCTAATAATAGTTATTAAGAAGTACCTGGCACTAGTTAACATATTACTGCTTGTTGAGAATGCTAAGTCTGAGGTGTTTTTTTAAAGTAGCAGAACGCATAGGTAATAGGTAGAAAATTGAAATCCGTTGAGCAACCTTTGGGTACGGAGCCCTTAAAATAACTCCTATATTAAATAATAAATGCGTTTTAAGTGTTCGCCATTGGGAAGAATACCCAAGAGGCTGGCAGCGTTAGCTATCCAAGGAACGCTCTAGCCCTTGAATTCCTTCCTATCCTTCTTTGATAATTCGCTGCGTTACCTGCCCAGAGATTCAAGATTCAGTTTGGCCCTTTTACTTATGTACTACCAGATCATTACCAATATTATACAATTTTATTAGAGGGATGGCGAATGGCTTGCCATCCCCGTACTTGAAGCTATTTTAATGGTTTTGTACATGATTTCACCGTGATTAAAATCAAACTTCTTTCAGGTGAAAACCACAGACAATGGACAGCATTCACGTCCATAAACAAGACAAGTCTAGCCAACCAAGTGCCAAGCTCACCCCATTCTTCTCTCGCCCAATCATTATCGAGCACTCAAAGTCTGACCAATAGCGTGCAAGGAATATCCCTTAGTACCCCCAATTTGTCCACTCAAGCAGCTTTGGACAACGCTATAGCTTCAATCATGAATTCTCCAACGATTCCTACCACCCCAGTGCAAGTGATATCCTCTGGTCATCAGAATCAAGTGTACAGTCAAAGTCAGACATACAGTCAAAGTCAGACGTACACTCAGCCTTACAGTCAGAATCAGACATATAGTCAAAGTCAGAATTACAGTCAAAGTCAAACGACGGCACCGACGACTCTAAGTAATGCGCTGCTAAAAAGTGTGACGTTAATGAAGAGAACGGTTGAAAATGCGGCTGGTAAGTTGTTTTTTGGTTACTTTCTTGAAATCATTAATAAGTTCAAATTTTAATCACATGGAATTATGTCAATTTATGGAAAAGGTATATAATTCAACTCGCTTGCTTACTCCATCCTTTCTCTTGAATCTTCATAATTCCATGTAACTAAAATTTCGACTTTAGTAGATGTACCTATCAAAGTAGAAATAATAAGCGGTTTAGCCTAACACAGTAGACCTCCAAACTCGTGCAAGGAACGCCCGCGCGGTAAAGACGCAGGCAGGAACGAGTGCGTTGCATAACGCCCGCTACAAATGGAGGATTTTTTTCGAGATATCTCTTGTGAGATCTTTTGTTAGGTATCTTAATTATTTTGATATATTTTTTATACTTAGACAAAAATAATATTTTTAGCATCAGAAGCGGCAATTCATTCAAAAAAACATTTACAACACCAAAAATGAAACAATAATTAAAGAAATTCTGTAACATGCACCAAGTGTTAACATACCCAGTTGGTTTGCCGCGTTAATAACGAGCGTGATACCCCTTTGCCACCTCGTCCCTGCCTTTCGTCTTTACCCAGCAGGCGTCCTTTGCCCGAGCTGACGGCTATAATAGATATTTTAGACTCTTAACTCTGTCCTTCTTAAGGTGGTAACGGAGAATCTCGGTGCAAAATGCACATCATAATATTGTTTTCCTTACTTTTGAATAAAAAGTTTGCAATAAATGCGTTTTATAGCAATTCGCGCAAAACTGCTTGTTAATAGTTAGGTGATCACATGAAAATTATTCAATTTTATGCGTTACATTTTAGATGCATTACATTACAACTGTAAACACGCTTTTAAGTTTGTTAATGTAATGCAAACAAAATGTAATACATTAAAATACGTAATATTTTTGTGAAGACTTAATTATTAATATACTATTTCCGCAAGTTGCTTTAAAACACATTTATTGCATACTGTTTATTCAAAGGTAAGGAAAACAATATTATGATGTGCATTTTGTACCAAGGTAAAAAGTTACCCCCTTAAACTTCGTCTTTAACTTTTTATTTTCTCAGTAGCTTAGTGTTTAATTAAAAAGCTTTTTGGCATGGTTTGAGAGCTGAACGGTGAACCATTTTAGTGCAATAAGTCGGAGAAAAAATACCCGAGTGCAGAGTCTCTATTTCACCTTCCCAAATTACAGTAACCTAACTGATTTTATGAATAAAATGATAGTAATGTAGCATTTCAATTCCAGGACCGCTAACCCTGTCTCTAGTATCGGACGCCAGCGGCAACTTGATATTTAAGACGAGTCAAGCGGAACCGATGTCGGGCGAGTCACAGCCTTTACAGTACGTCCGACTGCAGAGCCTTTACGTGCCGTTTAGTACTGGTGAGTTTACTGTCAGGTGATCAGATTGTCAAAAGACATCAGGATCTGCTCTTCGACCACTGTCGCAACTCAGTTTTTTACACGACTGACCCCAAAAAAGGAGTGTATTGTTTTCAGAGTTCATGTGGATATTTTTCTTAATTCCACTATAACTTCTTAATGCCTGAACCGATTTCGAAGTGTGTGGTATCGTTAGAATCCTTATAGCATCCTGCGTGGAATAGGCTATAAATATATACAGAGAAGTTTTAAATAAAAATAAGTAACAAAAAATATTGAAAAACACGACTGCCGGAATAGAGATTTAATTCGGATTTCAGTGCAGTCGGGAGACTTTGGCATTGGATACGTGATGTTTTGTATGTCTGTCCCAAAGACCAAACTAACTGACAAATCCATTCACTGTAACTGGCTTCGGGCGTGGCTTGTCACCACCATGACTCGTGTCCCGGCATGACGTCATAAAAAGCCGGCCAGCAGGGTAGTGACTTTACTTCTAAGTTTTTTTTCTTTCCTAGCGCCTTCATCCTAGATGTCATTGCCCGCTTTACATCAGGCGCGGATGACTAAAGAAAAAAAAAATATGTTATTCATGATTTACGAATATAAAGTTTCCAGATGACAGTTTTTATTTTTTGCCCCGCTTTTGTAATAAATGAAAGATGTTATTTGTCGTTATGACGTAGGTTGGGATAACCACAGGTATTCCCAGTTTTTTGGAAAGAGCATACCGGAACAACATAACACAAAAAAACCTAATTATAATTCGTCATATTTATTTGTTCGCTGTATTGTCTGATTAAGATAATTCCCCAGAACTGTAATAAAAATTGTTTAAGAGAATCTTTGCGGAAAATAAAATTTAGTATATCTTCCAGAACTGGATGTAAACAAGAACCAACAAACACCAAATCAAGTCGCGCAATCTGTGATCGTGTCACAGAGTAACAACAATCCGCCGCCTCAACCTATAACGTAAGTTTAAACTACCTTTTTGTTGACTATTTACGGATTTCATTAATGTCAATAAAGCCAATTTTGATGGCTTTAATTTTAGTTTTAGTAGTGTCAAAACTAAATTCTTTACAATCAAGAATAGTTCTTTCATGTTAATAACAGAAGTTATATTACTTTGGAAAAATTCAAGTTTTGACAGCACTAAAACTAAGATTAAAATTTAAAATTCAGAATCGACTTGTTTCAATACATGTATTTATTAAATAGTGGATTGGTAACTGAGGTTTGGAAGCTAAAACTCAAGTTTGTTTACTCGACTTATGTACCAGCTACAAGTTATCTTTAAAAATGTACTGTGACAAGTCCCTTTATTTTTCGTTACCGTTGCTATGATTCTTTGGAAGAATTGTTTAGTGCTATGTGTTTTCATTTAAAGATACCTGTTCATTTAAGCCCGGTATCTTCTTCTATGTGCTAATAAATAAAGTAGTAAAAAAGTCGTGACTGTACATTGAATATTTTTGCGAAATTTAAAATGAAATTGGTTATTAGAGAACCACTCAACGGATTTGGATGCGTTTTTTTTATTATCACCATAGTGACACTGGTCAACATATAGGCTTTAAGGGTTGTTCATAAAATAACGTCCAAGCCGAAATGAACGCGGGCGGAAGGCTAGTAGATAATAATATGCACGGGTCAGCTGAATCAAAGAAAGAAAATAATTACCAGTGGCGAAGGGTAAACATTTTAAAAAGGAAAGCCGGACAAAAAAATCGCCTTACTCAGAAAATCAACCAAGAAAAACTATTTTTTTTTGTACTTTGCAACTCCCTCTCAGCCAAGTGTGTATTTGTCGTATTGAGATTTATAAAGAAATGTGGTATGGATGCCGTTTCCTAAACAAGCCGATGGGAATCGTGTTATATGGACCCTTCGCCACTGCTACCACAAATCGTCAATCAACATAAGTCGACCCTTGGGTAATACTATTCAAAACATAAATCAAGGTGTAATATTCTCAGAACGTGGGAGCTGCCGGCAGAAGAAGCCCGTCCATTCACCCTCGCGCCCACTCCCGCGCAGCTCGGCCGAGCGCCGCTGCAGAAACGACTCAGTCGAGGTAACTTTACTGTATTTGTTATTTGTACTACACTTCGTAATATATAGCCTGAGTCCTGTGACAGCAGGACAGCGCTATACAATTTGTATTTTTAATTACCTTTCTCATGCTCAGATATGTATAGCGCTGCTACCTGTCACAGGGCTCAAGTTTTATTTTACGCACTGTAACGTGCTGTATAATCTGTATAATGTTGGGTTCTGTTCACAATAATACGTGGTCGCGATATCCAGAGTGGGTTTCCGATGAGTTCCAAGTAAGGACTGCCGCGAGTTGAATGCAGTCGAGGGCTGAAGCGAAGGGTGGGAGTTCGTTCCCCCCGCCGCGCCGTCCGCATATCTCTCGCACGCATGCTGTGTGCGTAGAGAGAACAGCTGTGTGTGTATATAGCGCATTCCTTAGCTCTGTATTCAACTCGCGCGTTATCTGTCTGTACATATCACCGACGATTATTACGTCCCAACCTGATGCGTTGTAAGTCCTGTCGCTATACCTATGTCCACACTCTGAAACACCCTCGACTCCCCCTCGATGATATATTTCGTGATGATTTGTTCAATGGTACATACTTGACAAATTTTTCCAGGGGCGTCAACTGGATCGACGGGCAGCAACGACGCGCAGATACCTCGCTCAGAGAGCGGGCCCACGACCCCGCTAGATACTTGCGAGTCGCTGCACTCGCCGCCGCAGAACGAGCCGCTACACAGTCCACACTTGAAGAAGAGTTTGTTCAAGAAGGGGAACGAGGACGGCAGAGACAAGTGAGTTACATACAGATACCTCGCTCAGAGAGCGGGCCCACGACCCCGCTAGATACTTGCGAGTCGCTGCACTCGCCGCCACAGAACGAGCCGCTACACAGTCCACACTTGAAGAAGAGTTTGTTCAAGAAGGGGAACGAGGACGGCAGAGACAAGTGAGTTACATACAGATACCTCGCTCAGAGAGCGGGCCCACGACCCCGCTAGATACTTGAGAGTCGCTGCACTCGCCGCCGCAGAACGAGCCGCTACACAGTCCACACTTGAAGAAGAGTTTGTTCAAGAAGGGGAACGAGGACGGCAGAGACAAGTGAGTTACATACAGATACTTCGCTCAGAGAGCGGGCCCACGACCCCGCTAGATACTTGCGAGTCGCTGCACTCGCCGCCGCAGAACGAGCCGCTACACAGTCCACACTTGAAGAAGAGTTTGTTCAAGAAGGGGAACGAGGACGGCAGAGACAAGTGAGTTACCAGAGAGCGGGCCCACGACCCCGCTAGACACTTGCGAGTCGCTGCACTCGCCGCCGCCCGCAGCGTCTATCTGTCCTATTTGCACTCTTGTGCATGCTGCTTTTTGTCAATGTGTGAAACAGCAAGTATGATGGAAAGACGGTACTGACAGGGTGCGTGCCACGCTTTGTATGCTTTTTTGATCTGTAATGCATTTTGAATTATTTTCAAATCAATAGGCTTTTTATTCTTTATTTGTAAGTATGGATTCATTCATTTAATTAATTACCGTATTTATTTTTTATCTACTTTCGACATATACGGGTTAAACCATTTAGGCAGATCTATTGATAAGTGAATATTTCCCAGGGTGCTAGAGACGGTGAACTTCGAGCAGAAGTTCGGCAACCTGCCGCAGTTCAAGCCGGACACGTACAGCCCCAGCGCGGTCGTCGTCCCCAAGAGTCCGCAGTACTGCTTCCGGAAGAAGGTCAACAAGACTATTGGTATGTTCCCGATCGTATGGTTACATATTTATTATCAATGTTAACCGCTAGACGTCTAATATAGTCTACTATCATGCTAGGTCACATTAGAAAACAATTAACAAAATTAAGTGCAATTGGTCCTTTTCTCTGTCTCCATCTAACGCATCTAGATGTATCAATCTTTAAATGGACATGTCCATACATAAAAGGAAAAAACATATTATTGCTTAGTTTATCGCCCTTCTTTTAAGCAAGACTTAGTGGCCGAGTTAGGCATATATTTATTTATATACGTAACAATATAAAAATAGTGTATTGTTTGTATTTATCGCTCGGTTCGTTAGGGGGTATTATTTGATTAAATAATTATTCTTGTATTCTGTAGTATTTCTGTCTCGTTTCTTTTGTGCGGTCGTGTTAGGATAGAAGTGCGAATTTATTGACCACTTATCGATACTTTTCATGTATGTACATTATTTAAGGTATACTCGTATCTAAAAGCCTTTAACAAATTTAAACTTATTGTGTTTTCATTTCACAATTCGTGTCAATTAAAAATTAATAAACACAGTTATTTTTCTTGTGTATTTTATTGGATTCTTATGAGCAACTTATCATTTATAAAAGATAATAATACAAACATTCACGATCAACCTCACACTTTTGAGTTTCGGTTTTGAATCTGTATATAATTTGATATATATTAATTAAAGCACTACTGTGGTACAATAATATTAAGAAATAAGAAAGTAAAAAATATTTCGTACATGAATATTATGTCAATAAAATATATCGTGTTTTAATTGAACCTGTCTCGTCTCTAATCCTACATTGTATAAAATCTTTAATCTGTTCCGGTAGGCCAAACCAAAATGGTCTCTATATTCATAATGTGACAGTCTTAGTCACTGGAATAGAAAAGTTTGTGGGGCTGTTCGTAAGACGGAATGATCTTGGTAGGGCCAATAGGATTGCAGGTACCACGCTTCCTCATACCTCTGCTGTATAATATAATTATTTGTACGCATGATATTGAATATTAGCCGTCATTTGGCTATATCTTGTCTGTGCCCCAAAATTTCTTCGTTTTTAAATTAACGTGTACATGATGAACCTTTATTGCATAAATAAATTATTAATTTTCATTATTGCACTCGCGGTTTATATGTCGTATTTCCTATCCGATTCCGTCGGACCATAGGCAGAGAGAAAGTTGCTCTCTGACCATAGGCGCCGTATCGGACGAAACTTAGCAAACGCAAATTAAAAACGTGTTGTATCCCAAATCGATAAATCACCACCTGCGATAGAATAGCCTTAATCTTTTGGGTTAAAGCCTTAATTTTATATGTGCCCAAAAGTGCAAAGGAATCGTGTGATTGTGAAAATCGTCAGAGAAACTTTGATTGCTAGCTACAATGTATTTCACAGAGGAAGAGAACACAGTAGTGAACACTCCGATCGGCGTGAACGAGTCTGAAATGTTGAACGGCAACGGGATGCCCACACCGAGCTCGTACGGCACGCCGCACACCACCACCAAGCTCGTCGGGAACACGTTCTTCGGGCCGGACTTCAATCTGGACACGTTCAGAGGTGAGTCTGTGAACGTGACTACTCTGTGCTTGTCGGACCCTAACTTGGTCCGGCCGGCATCAGTTGAACAATATTAACAAAATATTGGCAATGATAGTTAAAAAAATGTTTTTAGTTAATTTATTAAAGCATGATTAATTTATGTAGTATTTGATGCCAATTGTTTAGTGTTAAAAACTAGAGTACAGTTTAATGATAGGAAAATTACAGACACGACATCAGAACTATTTCTTCGATACAATTTCGGTATTTCCGAGTGAACGTTCAACGTGTCGTAGTCAAACGACAGCTAATGGCCAAATTTTGTCGATGAAACAGTTCGCATGTAAACAATAATGCGTGTGTATATCCGTTGTCAAAATATTTAGTATGTCAAGCTCAGTTTTCCTTCCAGTATCAGAATCAATGGAAGACATGTCCCCCCGCACCCCGTGCTCGGCGAGCGGAGCAGGCGCGGGTGGCGGGGCGGGTGGTGCGCGGGGCGAGGCGGGTCATCGTCGTCTGTTAGAGCAGCGAAGACAGCTCGTGTTCAAGCTGTTCCAGCAGCACGGCATGTTCCCGACTACGCAGGCCACGCAGGACTTCCAGGTGAGGGATACACGAAGGTGGAAAGTTGGATCGTCAGGCTAATTAGAATGAATATCAAATTGCACACATACGTAGAAATCCTAGGTGGACTTATGAATTTAGAAAACTAAGAGTTACGATCTGAGTTAATGACATTGGTTTGGTGATAAACGCATTTTGTTAATTTATGAATTGAAATTTGTAAGCTTTCAAACAGCAACAGTCCACCCGAAAACTGATTTTCATTTTGATAAATCAGTTTTATGTCAATTACTAGGTAAAAGTATATTTTTTGCAAACTATCATATCATTGCATTAAACTGAACACTCGTAGGCACAGTAGAAACAATAGATTAAATGTTTTCAAAATTATATTTCGGCCTACTTTAGGGGAATCAATTGATCAATTCCTTTCGGCTCAGTATATATTACAGCTCTAGTATTTACTCTTGCTTCACAAAAAATATCTAACATGATAAAAAGAGAAATGTTGAGTCAGATTGTAAGTAAGGAATACGTGTTTTGTTACAGTCGATGCACATGGACGTGTTCCCAAACAAGACCTCTCTGCAGCTGAAGATACGCGAAGTGAGACAGAAACTGATGGCGCAGTCCAATCTCACGCCGCATTCTGACGTCAACACGCCTACAAGTACGTTCATACTAGGGCTCCCAGACCAATCCGATTTTGACAATGATTAAACGCTAAACAAACTAACGTTGTCAGGGACCTTTCTCACAGAACACACAAAATAATAATAATAATAATCGTAATATCCGAATAAACGGACGACAGGCGCCAGTTTTTGCAAATATTAAGTACAATTTGACTATCTGACACATTCAAACGCCGTTTACTCATCACTGTAGAGTTTTAAAAGCAATAATAATTTTTTTATGTTATTTTATCTTACTCGGAAATCCTCCCGAAGTTTTTCGGGGGAGAGTAAGAGGACAGCTCTCAGGCAAAAAAAAAAACAGGCGTCCCACCCTTGCCTGGGACCGATGGATGGCCGTATATCCATCCCCAATTGCCGGGCCTTATGTAAATCAGACTGGTGACGGGCAGCGGCGTCACTGGTGCAAGGGTTTCGGCACCGCGCTCACCAACCAGCGTGTGTGAGTATGGGCATTTCTTCCAGGAGGACCGCCAAGAGTGGCGAAATCCTGGAAAGGCCTATGTCCAGCAGTGGACGAAACAGGCTGATGGATTTGATAGAATAAATGTTGAAAGATATATATTTTTTGTAGCATTAGACAATAAGCGGGAAGGAAGGAATAACATTTAATCAGGTTGGGACACTTAAGAGGACATTTAATATTTAGGGGACGGTTGAAAAATATATGGTTTAAAGAGCTGCCTTCGAGACCTCAATCGCTGAGACGTGAGTCTCTTAGATTGAATTTAATAAACTACTAGAACACGTGTGACCAAGTAATGTTTGAATAGTTTTGGTAGCTACAGACAACAAATGAGTTTAACATGTCTTTATCATCTTAATGACACGGTGTTTAAATTTAAATATACTACTCGTACAATCATGCCTTCGGCTAATCGTGTTGCAATTGTTTTTCATGTTCGGTTTGTTTTATAAAACATTTGACATGACAGTTTATCCGTTTAAACGATTTTGAAACCTCTTGAGGAAACTTTCATAATCCTCTTGAGAAACGAATGTGTCAAGTTCAGTTCGATTAAAGTTTTAATAAGGAGCCCTAAAGTTTTTTTTTTGCACATAGGAGAAAACTGACAGTTCATGCTAGTGGAAAATGCGCTTCTCACTCCTGTGATGAATAAGCTACACGTATTTCACATTGGAACACTTAATAGCGATTCTTTAATTTATATATATGTAAAGTTATTTTACAGACATCATATCATACAAGTATCACATTATCATATTATACAAAATATAATGATTAAATATTCATTAAACTATGATGGATCGTTTTTTATCGCGCTTAATAGTGCTCCTAGGAATTTCGGAACGTAGTCATGGCCCGTTTATATAATTAAAGTTATTTTCTTTATTTAGACGTGAACTCCCCGCTGGTGTCCGGCGGGTTACAGCCGACTTCGACCGCCAGTTAGCGATGCGGCTACACCGTCCTCATTGTGGTGCAGGAGTAGACAGTACTGGCGTGAGGCAATATTACCTGGCTTATTTTCTGTAAGGGAACACTACCATGGTCTCCGCGGTGGAGGGGGGCGGGAGACGAAGGATGCACAATAAGCTTTCTAGCCTGTAGAAACGACGTGACATAATGTCTAATGTTGACGTTACCATAGTATGATAAATAACTCATGTTATGATAACGGATTTTGGTGTCGATTCGGTGTAACACGAATTATTTGACATGACTAAACTCAACTTAAGCATTCTGTCTTTCTCTTTCTATATTGAAAAGACAAGGACAGGACGGTTAAAATAAGGTTAACCATGTCAAATTAATTGTGTTACACCGAATCGACACCATTGTTGTGTTTACTTTCTAGTCTTTGTGACGAATGAGGCCCGATTTGTTTGTACAAACTTAAGATTCATTGGCATCGCTAGCGCCATCTGGGTGACAATGCGACAGCGCAACGATTATCAAGTTGTTTTTGCCAAATTATTACGCTGTGTTGCTTCATCTGTTCTTGTGCTTGCGACCAGCATGAACAAAAAAATAAATCGAGAACAGGGTAGAACAGTGCAAAAGAGCGAGATAAATAACAGTCTCTCTCGTTTACTCGTATAGTATGGCTGTCGAAAGATGACACTGGAAAATGAAGGTACATTTAAAAAAATCTTCTTATTATGTTTACACTGGTTGTATTTAACTTATGGTATACTAGCGGACGCCCCGCAGCGTTGCTTGCTTGGGTCTCATTCAATGCACAATCGCATAACAAATGCACATGCAAGCAGTATGAATATGGTGGTGTCCGCTGGTGGATTTGATGTTAAAGGGTGTGTGGTACCAAGAGATATTTGCAGAAATGCTACAGGATACATTTTAAGGGGGTAACAGAGGATCTCAGTGCAAAACGCACATATTGAATATTGTTTTCCTTTTGAATAAAAGGTATGCAATAGATGCTTTTTAAGTGTATTCGCGAAAACTGCTTTATAATAATTATGTTATTCCATCTTATGAATAGAGTTTTGATTGCATTACATTAACAAACTTTAAAGCATGTTTACAGCTGTAATGTAATGTACATGTAATTCATAAAATTATATAATTTTCACCTTAAATATAATATTATCTAGCAATTTTTGCGAATACACCAAACTTATTTATTGCATACTTTTTATTCAAAAGTAAGGAAAACAATGTAATGATGTGCATTTTGCACCGAGATACTCTTTACCACCTTAAGTTGAATAAGAGTGGCAAATGAATTGGGGTGCCAGCTAGATAAAAAAAAAATGTAGTTGGCACAGTGCAGTGACAAATAATTTTTGGAGTTGCCCAGCTACATAAAAAATAAAAAGTTAATTAAGTGCAGTGACAAATAATTTTTGGGGTTGCCAGATAGATAAAAAAAAATAAGTTAAAAAAAGAAGTTTACTAAGTGCATTGACAAATGGTTCCTTAGGTTACCAGATTAATAAAAAAAACAAACTATTTCCAATCTCATCTTTCGATTGAAAAGACTATGGTATTCCATGATATAAGTATCGTTTGCTTCAGAAGCTGCTGCCTGATTGATTAAGCGTCCCCGCCTCCCGCGGATTATGGTGGTGAAATAAAGGATAGGCGTAGGGGTGGGTATTGGCACTATACCTTGACCGCAGGCGCTATACCGCGCTTTGGGTGGCGACAGACGTGGCGGGGGGGACTATGCCAAACGAAATGACAGCTGCCCGACCCCCCCCCTCTCCCCGCTCAGCAACAGCTACGACTAGCTGCTAGCTAAGGTGCAGTATAGCGCTTGCGGTCATGGTATGATACCCGCGCCGCCCGTCATATCTCAGGAAGTACAAATGTACACAAGATAAAAAATATTTTCTTCCAGTAATTATTGCCAATCGCTTGTTTCAATTGTATTGTCTACCCGCTAAACACAATGAAGTTGTATGGATGGATACATGGAATTAACACAATTTGGATTGCCTCGTCTTATATTTGATAATAGTATTCATATAGAAAAAGTATGAGTATGTACGAGAAATGCATTTACTTACACGTGAATCTATGGGGAAATGATTAAGATTGTAATTGTTAAAATACAAAAAACATTTTAAAATCAAAACGAAAAAAAAAAAACTATCATGAGTATGAATCGGTGATACGAGAAAATTTGCGTGTTGTGGAAAATATGTTTTCCAATTTTCATTGTAACAATAAGTTATAGATTGTTCGTTATGGCGTGATCTCATTACAAGTTTATTAGTATGTGTAATCATATGTTACGTATATGTATGTTAAATCAATCGCGATTTTCAAATGAACCATTTTCAAGCTTTCCATTATTCACAAACTCAACCAGACCTATTAACAAATTTCAGCTTTCTTTTTTCTGTATTGAATTCAAACGTAAAATTTTATTAAAATTCTGAGTTTTTTTTAAATTAAGAAATAACTTACAATGTAGTTTTAAAAAACCCCTTTATAGCTTGATTGTATATAATATAATCTTATATGTACAGTGTTTCATTCGCCCCTTTCTGCAAATTTTATTTTATTGGTGTGGGGTATATGTGGATAAACTTAATACGAACGAAAATCCGAATAACCGAGAACGGCGTAATGCCGATCGAATTAAAAGGAGTGGTAAACAAAATGATGGTGCAAACAGATTGATTTATGCAATGATTTGTCTACTAGTATTTAATTTGTATAATTTTATATTTATTTTGTGATCTTGGTCTTCCACAAATTATAAATTTTTCATTTACACACTAGATGGATATCTATTTAATTTTTATTGACACATTGTGTACAGTTTTACTTTATTTTAGTAGTTATTCAATGATTTTGATTAATATTTTGTTTTGGCAAATTTGTCACACTTGGATCGGAATTTTAGGTAAATAAACACTTCCCTTCTTGTACTTTGTAGAGCAAGTGTAACTAAAATGTTATTTTCTATGAATAAGTGCAACTTGTTTCCACATTGTCAAGCAGTGGTCAACATAACAGCTCAAAACATTAACGACACTAGATAAATCAATATGTAATAAATAATAATCTCAATGTAAATATTAGAGTTACGTAAGTCTAGTGCTAAGCGTTCCTGGCTCTCAAAGTAATTAAGTTTTTATTTATAGAAATGTGAATTATAGACTTAAAAAAGAATATATTATTTGTACTTTAAAAATTTCGGCCAATACAAAAACGTTGATATCAAAATTATATTTTTGAAATGATCTCTTTTCGGCGTTGATAGTTTTTAGACGCGAATTGCTTTAAGAGTCCGGAATTTAATTGAATTTATTAAAATTATAAAACGTAAGAGATATTTTCGCACTGTTGAATATCTGAGTAGTCAATTGGTCATTTATCATTGTTGTCATGCCGTACTCTACTCGTCGAACATATAACTGTTACCTTAGACATACACACTCGACCATCTATCTATACTTCAGAGTTATAATTGGAAATATTCTGCACAAATAACATTGTAATGTAGTGTCCTTTCTACTTAGTTAAACAAAGGAGCGAGTGTATGATGTAAATCAGTTTTAAAACATGTTTAAATAGTCAATAGCCTAATTTCCATCGAGTCTTAATCAAGAGTATTTTACAATTATAATAAATTAATTTTATATATCGGGGTGATTAGTGAAGACTAGCCGTTTTATTTGTTGACATCTTGTTAACATGTGTTGATATTTTAACATTTAATACATTTTCTAGCACCATTTAAGTTTTAGTTACACTTAATAAGCTGCAATAAACATATTACGCTAACAAAACACTAGAGATAAGTTTTGTTTGATGAGAAAAGTTTGTGCTAAATTGTTTAGATTTGTTCTGTCCATTTGAGTTTTGCCTTTTGTCGAGATATGGTTGTTATGTATGATGTAAACAACATAGTGGGGCTGAATGTCGTTTCACATGTTGCGTATGAAATGAATAGCAGATCTAGCACACAGGCCGGCATCGTTTTCGGTGTTTGGATAAATTGTAACATTTTTATAGATTTTTACATGCTAAATTAAAATCTGAGATCAGTTTTCTACTATACGTTTCAGTTTCTAATCTAAACCAGTGCGAAATTTAAATAATTTTCAAAATTGTTTCCATTTTGAACTATTCCTTTCAAAAAGTGGTTATTCGTCAGCGCATTTCTATATAAATACTATGTATTTTTTGACGCGGATTTTACAACATGATTTTATTACGGTTGGTTGCACTGGTACGGAATAATTAAATTATACTAATAATAACAATCAGTGACATTATTTCCCTAATAATAAAATTTTCATCAATTTGAATTATGTATAAATAATTATCATGAATACATTTACTGTTTTTATTTTTCGCTTGCTAATGTGGTTTAATTTCATCTTACACCTTATACAAACATTATGGGAACTGTACAGCTAAAAAGATTTTATTCTTAAAAATCTTTATCAAATGTGGTTCAAATATTGATTTTTCTATGAAATTCGTCACTATGTTATTTGGAAAAAAATATTATCAAGATTTGGCACACCAATGTTCAAACAAAAGAAGAACTGTTTTGTCGGTCTGTGTATAAATCGACTTGCTGCATATTTCTGTTGCATTATTGACTTTCAAAACTCTATTACCGTCTTGAAAACTTACGCTGACTTCACTATTATTACTTTAAACTGCAATCTTTGACATCTGGGTTTTGTTAGTCAATATATCGTTAAAGGATACGCAGTTTTATTTATTAGACTGAATTAACTGTGCTGTATACGCAACAAGGTATATAATTTAAAGGTCATTTTTAATGAAGGCATTTCGTAATCGTTATTTATTTGTTCTATGTAAGGCGTTAGTCTAATTGTTTAGTCAAACAGTGGAAGTGTAAATATCATGTTTAGAAGGTTTATTTAGATTAAGAGTTCAATTTAATATATATTAGATTGAATTAGACAAAATCATGCAAGAAATGACAGTAATCGCATTCATTAATCTAATGGAATTTTATAACCATCTTTGAATCCAATTTATGGACCAAATGGCACTTGGATTTGGCTAAGAACTGGCTGGTTCCTTAAGATTTGGAAATGGCAAAGGATGGCAGAAAGCATCTGAAGTCGAAAAGATGTCTGCCTACAAAAATTTCTTATCCTTAGCTCATAAATAACAGGTGTTATTTTATTTTTTTGGAAACTGTATTTTGGAAGAGCATTTCCTGTTTTTACTCTGCCATTTATCTCTGGGAATCATCTGAATAGTGGGCGCAGGTAAAGCCATTTTTTGAATCATGCAAATGATGTGGGCAGTTTGTTTAACCATATTGGAACATTGTACGAACTTATGTTAAAATATAAAAACCTCGAAAACAACTTGGTGTTTATTTTTATCACTCACTAGCTTTTGCCCGCGGCTCCGCTCGCGTGTTATTCGGTTTAACGACATTTCCGGGATAAAAAGTAGCCCATGTGTTAAGTTAAGCACAATCCAAGATGTATCCGTGATCAACAAGTTTTGTACCGGTACCGATCACCGACTTGTCCGAAGCATCTTGAATATCGACTTACAGCTTGAGAGAAACCGTCTGATGAAGCCTACGCTCCGCCCTTCTCTGCGCCAAACCGCTGTGGGATCCGAAAATTTTCAAATGGAACTTCAGAACCGATTTGCCCTGTTGGAAACCACTGAGGATGTTGACCAGCTTGCTAACAATTTCACGAATGTCGTGGGGGAGGTAGGCAGGGCTTATTTTAAGCCGGAGCAAAGAACTAAGGAGTCCAAAATTTCGAGTGGAACTCGGGACCTGATGAGGCAGAGACGGGAAATGTCTTCAGATTCTGCAGATTACTCCCTTCTTAACAAGCGCGTTAAAAGGCAAATTCGTTTTGACCTGCGCCAACATAACACTCGCGTCATTGAAGACGCGATCCAGCGAAACAAAGGCTCAAAAGTTTTTGCCCAGCAGTTAGGAAGGGCCAATCTGACAAAGCTGAAGACATCTGACAATAGAACCGGTCAGAGATCCTCGCCGAAATCGAGAAATTTCATGGGCTCCTATATTCTTCACACGCTCCCAAGCCAACTGCTCGCGATAAAGACGACAAACGTGCACCTCTAGTCCGCCACTACACCGATGAACTCCCGGATGTCGAAATGAGTGAGATTAAGATAGCTCTTTAACAGCTGAAAAACAATAAGGCGCCGGGCGAGGACGGCATCACAACTGAACTCCTGAAAACTGGAGGTTACCCTATACTCGGACAGCTACAGAACCTCTTTAATGCAGTTATTCGTACAGGTACTACGCCAAAGGAGTGGAGCAGGAGCCTGCTCATTTTGTTCTTCAAAAAAGGGGACAAAATCCTACTAAAGAACTATAGACCAATCGCACTTCTGAGCCACACCTACAAGCTGTTCTCAAGAGTTATCACGAATCGTCTCGCTCAACGATTCGACGACTTCCAATCTCCAGAGCAGGCTGGATTTCGAAAAGACTACAGCACCGTGGACCACATTCACACGCTATGGCAGGTTATACAGAAAACCCAAGAGTATAATCAGACTTTATGTCTAGCGTTTGTGGACTACGAGTACGAGTTGACTGGCGTTACGTGGAGATGTTGAAATGTCTGTATGACTCCGCTACGATGTCCGTCCAAGTACAGGGTGTACAAACAACATCTTCAGCGCGGCGTGAGACAGGGAGATGTTATTTCCCCAAAACTGTTTACCGCCGCGCTGGAAGACGTCTTTAAAACACTAGACCTTTGTCGATGACATCGTGATAATGGCGGAATCACTGCAGGAACTGGAGGTAATGGTACACGGCCTTAGCGATTCTTCGAAACGAGTGGGCCTGCGGATGAATTTGGATAAAACTAAGGTCATGTCCAACTGTCACGTCATCCAAGGACCACTAACCGTCGACAATGTCAGCATCGAAGTTGTTCAGAAATATAATTAATTGAAATAGGCGTTACCTTGCGGAAGTCCATCACTAAGTTACGGATATATGAATATAATTTGCAATATTCCGCTAAACAATTCTTGTCGTGCTATTCAAAATGCAGACTCATGCACAAGCAAGCAATACGAGCATAAAAGCAAAGCAATCTTAAATAACAAGCAAGAAACTTATCGACACGTGTTTCGTCTCTGAACGAGGCATCCTCGGGATGTGTTGCTCGCCCAGCCGCTCCGCAGCAACTGATGTTGTTTGCCCGACAGCTCAGCAGCTAGTCTGGCAAACAACATTGGTTGCTGCGGATAAAACTTATCGACACGCGAAACACGATAAGTTTTCTTGCTTGTTATTTAAGATTACTTTGCTTTTATGCTCGTATTGCTTTCTTGTTGCATGTTTTATGCGGGCGGGCGGGCGGGCGGTGCACGAGTCTGTATTTTGAATAGCACGACAAGAATTTTTTAGCGGAATATTGCAAATTATATTCATATATCCATAACTTTGTTGAGAAATATGTTTATCTGGGTCAAGTCATACAGCTGGATAAAAACAACTTCGACGCCGAGGCTGACAGAAGAACTTGGACTTGGGTTGAGCAGCATTCGGAAAGTTGCGTCACATATTTACGTCGTCAATACCGCAGTGCTTAAAGGCTAAGATGTTCAACCAGTGCGTCCTTCCTGTGATGACGTATGGCGCTGAGACGTGGTCGCTTACAAAGGGCCTGATCCACCGATTTAAGGTCGCTCAGCGAGCTATGGAGCGGGCTATGCTAGGGGTATCTCTGGTGGATAGAAACCGAAACGAGGAGATCCGTCGGAGATCGAAAGTAACCGACATAGCCTGCAGAATCAGTAAGTTGAAGTGGCAGTGGGCAGGCCATATTTGTCGCCGACATGATGGCCGTTGGGACCGAAAGGCTCTAGAATGGAGACCACGTACAGCAAAGCGTAGTGCAGGCCGACCTCGTGCCCGCTGGACCGACGACCTGAAGGACGTTGCGGGGGGCGGCTGGATGAGGAGGACGGAGGACCGACATGAGTGGCGGAATTTGGGAAAGGCCTATGTCCAGCAGTGGACGAACACGGGCTGATGGATGTGTTAAGTTAGGGTATAAGCAATATCCATTCTAAATTTCATCCAAATCCGTTCAGCCGTTTGTAAGAGTAACAAACATACACACACACACACACTTTCGCATTTATAATATTAGTGTGATTAAAGAAAAATAATTTTGATGGCAACCACAAAAAACTTCATCCTGATGAAAATCATTTTTTTATTAACTTCCGGCAAGGTGAACTCTGCGAGGAGCAAATGGCAGAGAAATGGCACAATCATGAATTATAAAAGTACAGTCTGTCAAAAAATAGTTGAAATGAATATTGAAGGAACTATTTTTCTTTCGCCTGGTTACACTGAACAAACAATTACAAAATCTGTTAAATTGAGTTTACCGCATTGTTATTTCGTAAATATATTACCTAAATTATACTAGAACTTTTAAAGTCCAATATTAATTTCAACACTTTTTTGTATAATTATATCTTATTTACTACTTCTAGCTAGTAGTATATGGCACTCTTATGCTGTTGTGAGTGGTAAAACGGTGGCAAAATGCGCAGCTATAAATCAGTATTTAATTTAATACCCAACTAGTATTATAGTGCTATTTGGTACCTATATACATACATTTCTTTTCAAGCAAAATGTGTGGTTTTCAAAGCTTAACCCAAGTCAAAATTTGGTAAGTACCTATAATAAAAATCGTGTGACAAT
Organism: Ypsolopha scabrella; assembly: GCA_910592155.1. Lineage (NCBI taxonomy): Eukaryota > Metazoa > Arthropoda > Insecta > Lepidoptera > Ypsolophidae > Ypsolopha > Ypsolopha scabrella. The sequence continues at coordinate 13,959,236 of OU342982.1, forward strand.
ATATAAAATATATCATGCCATGAATCCTCGAGGGGGTATCAAGAGATGTCCACACTTTGTACATCAGTGTTTCACCGCGCCCTGATATGATTGGTGGTGAACCCTATCACCGCACTTCAGCACAAATACACGCTTTTATGGGTTGCTGGTTTCCTTGAGATGGTTTTCTTCACCATTTACAAAGTGGTAGGTAATAGGCATAATGTTGTGCACATAAATTCCAAATAACTCATTAGTGCATGCCTGATTGGGGATAGAACCTGGGTATTTCATACCAATAAGAGTTGTTGTTTAGAATTTATCTTGTTTATCTATAAAATTTATTGAAATGATACTTGCGTACTTGCTATGCAGCTAATAAACAATAGATTTTATATCTTTGTTAAGAACAATAGATTTTATTTAAACAAACTGTATTTTAATGCAACATTTATTTAGTAAGCTTAGGATTAGCCCTTTTATCTACAAATTCTTCCCTAATTTTCTAACTTTAAACATTCAACGGGCGGAATAGCATTAATTAATAAATTTGGGTTTTCCTGTTCCAGGATTGATAGTCCTGCTTGCAGCTCGACATTATTATTAGGGTCAGTAATAACCAGCATTTTCAGTTCTTTCATTCGAGCCAAAGCATATAGACCGCCAATGGATATGTTGCAACCACTTATATCCAAGTATTCTAAAGATAATCCATTTAAACCAGCAATCCTGTCTAAACACCAGACATCAACATGAGGATTATTCTTTAGAGACAACCACTTCAGGAAGTTGAGGTCCATCAAGTTCATAAGACCTTCAAATCTTATTCCTCCACTGTGAAAGTGTTCAGAGTCAATTGCTTCAACAAAGAAGCCTTCTTTAAATCGGTCAGGCAGTTTAAGCTCTTCTTCTTTACCAGTTAACCATTTTTCTGAGCCCCGGAATCTGAAAATTTATATAAATTAGATAATACTGTTTTGGAATAACCTTACCTACATCAGTAGAGGACTCGAGCCCCTTTCTATTTACATAACACTTGTGGGTGAAAACATGGACTATCGTTGTAAAAAAGGGGGCACGATTCAGGACTTTTGGAGAATGTACCTTATGGAAGCACCTCGGTAAATGAAGAAATGTGCAGCAGCCAAATTAGAACCTAAAATTTCCACTCTTTGGGCTAAATACTTCTGATCCTCGATTTCTTTTATGACTTTCATTGATGCCCACCAGTCTTTTATTTTCTGGAAGGTTAGATCAGGAAGTTCGTGCATAGTTTTAAGGATATCTGGGCTTGGATTTCTTTCGACGAAAAGTGAGAATTTACTGGTGAATTCTCCTTTTCGCTGTATCCAGGGTTTGCGCCAGTCAGGGTAGGGTTCTCCGTAGAGGCTCCGTTCCTTTGGGCCGTCTTCATCTCGCTGGTAGATGGATCTGTCGTCTTGCGGACCCTGCTGTTGACTATAATGTCTGGAGGTTATGAGCAATCTACGCCACGCGTTATACGGCTTCAAACTAAACGCCATGGTTTAGAAAGATGTAAATAAGTTATTAAAGTTGGGAGTTTCCTATAATTATGAAGTTTTCTACATTATATTTACAATTTTCACTTTTATTTTAGGAAGTGTCTAAATAGCCGTTAGTGGCTTCCTTGCTTTTAATTTTATTCGACCGCTAGGGATAGTTTGCAACGACGAGTGAAGCGAGGAGGAGCGGTTAGGTTGACATGTAAGTACACATAAAGGAGCTGAGCGAAGCGGAACGGAGCGAGGTGACCCCCGTAGTTTAAACAGAATTCCCGATATGCAGAAAAAAATTCCAAGCTTTTTCCGATGACTTACAATTAAAGGACCGCTTCCCTTTTCGAACTGTGCATTGCAAATTGAACTTTATTAATTCAGGCTAAGGAAGATATTCCAACAGCAAAATAATGACTTACGGTTCAATAATTTTAAAAATCAAAGGGCCGCTAGTGATCCTTTAGTCACTTCCTTTATTTTATGTATTTTTTTTTCTTTTTTATGGCCTAGTCACAGCGACCTTTAAGCATTGACGTAAAGTAGGGAGGGGTTATAAGCGCGCAGTGTTGCCAGATGAGAAAATTAAAAATGTGGTAACGGTGCTACAAAAACGCGGATTTTCGACAGAAAAAGCTGAAATATGTAGTTTTTTTTAAATTTACATTGATATCTCTCGTAAATCCGATGGTGGTAGTCATCGGTTGTCATCGTTTGTCGATAAAAGATCGGCCAGTTGCTGTAACTTCAGAATTGTCTAAAATTTTCGAAAAGATTATATACAATGCCTTAGAGTCTTACTTAAATCAATCCAATATTCTAATTAAAGAACAAAGGGGATTCAGGAAGAAAATGAACATTAATATGGCTACATATGACATGTTAAATGAAATAACTACATAGGTTGTGTCCTTTGGACGTAAAAAGTATAAGTTAAATTACACGTATACACTGGGAGACTTAGTCTAGTCTTATCTAGAAATTCAATGACGAAAGATTTGGGAGTAATATTTGACCAGCATCTTACATTTAATCACCATATATTGGCTCTTACAACCGAATCCTTCAGACGCCTTGGTTTTGTGCTTCGTAACATGTGAGATCTCCACGATCCGAGTGTAATGAAACTTTTGTTCAGCAGTCTCGTGAGAAGCAAATTAGAACGCAGTGCCTGTGTATGGAATCCGCATGAAGCCAAGTACATAACCATGCTTAAAAAGAAAAGAATTCTCTTAGGTAATTATTAAGAATATTATTAATAATTACCTAAGAGAATTAAACTACGACACTACTGAAAAGCTACTCGACATTCAAAAGTAATTTAACAATATTATGTTTATTTTTAACACTTATACTTATCCACAAAATAGTTGTATTATATATTATACCCAACCGGTTTCGCTATTCAACATTCTCAAGGGCTTTACTAAAATACTTATTTATTTACATTTTGAGAATCTACAAATAAAACTACGTGCAATAAAATAGTAATAATAACGAGAATGCTGAATAGCGAAACCGATTGAGTATAATATGTATATAAAACAACTATATTGTGGATAAGTACAAGTGTTAAAAATAAACATCAATAAAATAGTAATAATAACGGGAATGCTGAATAGCGAAACCGGTTGAGTATAATATATAAAACAAGTATATTGTGGATAAGTACAAGTGTTAAAAATAATAGCCTGGGCGGCAGCATTGTATTTTAGGTAGTAATTTTACGCCGACTGATTTCCATCTTTTTCAATAGTTCTGGGATGGCTAATAACAGAACCAAGCTTCAGCTGACGCACTTGCGGTGGGCGTGGGTGTGGGAGACAGAGGAAGTGGTGAAAAAAAAGAAGTAATAGTACGCCGGCTGAAACTTTTCTCACAGATAGCTGACGCCATAATAAGCTAAAAAAAATCGTCAGCTGCATAGTGGAGGGGGGAAGATGCGTCAGCTGCTCGCATGAACTTTTTTGTATTTTAGGAAGTGATTTTACGCCGATTGATTTCCATCTTTTTCAATAAATCTGGAATGGCTAATAACAGAACCAAGCGTCAGCCGACGCACCCGCGGTGGGTGTGGATGTGAGAGGCTGCGAGAATAAGTAATAGTACGCGGGCAGAAACTTTTCTCACAGATAGTTGACATCACACTGAGCTGAAAAAAAATCGTCAGCTGATGCACCCGCCGGTGAGTGTGGATGTGAGAGGTTGCTAAAGTGGTAAAAAAAAGTAATAGTACGCCGGCTGAAACTTTTCTCACAGATATTTGACATTATACTGAGCTGAAAAAAAATCGTCAGCTGACGCACCCGCGGTGGGTATGGATGTGAGAGGTTGCGAAAGTGGTAAAAAAAACAATCGAATCCACGATGCAGCTGACAACACCCAGACCCACCGCGGCAGCTGACGGTCGATTTACATATCAGTCACGTGAGATCTACGATCGATGTCAATATCAGCCGGCTTACTGTGACTTTTCATGCTTGTATTTGCAACGGTCGGTACCTCCCTGGCTATAAACATAATGTGTATTAATTTCCACCAAGTGCCAACAATCACAAGCATCAACTATATTAGAGATAGTTTTGGCCTCAGTACAAATACCCTAACCCACTTAAAGTTTCGCAATAATATTCAGTATACATACACGACATTTATACTAATTTATTATTAGTAAAGCAGGGAGTGTTGATAAAATAACTGCTAAGTCGAAAACTGTCGATAATAGTTTTTATCTTACACGCTAAAAAAGATACCTACTGATTGAAAGACACTCCCACACGAGTGGATTCGCGGGCATGTGCTAATAGATATAATAAGTAATTATTTTGCAGTAAATCTAAAAGGAAAGGCCTGCACAAAAATGATGATAATGAAGTTTTAAAACAACTTTACTACGCAAACATTTTCTACTTTTTAGTGCTAACAAACTGTTAGACTGTTAGTAAGCCATCCAGTCTTTCCTCTTCTCATTTCATCTCGTGTACGGCTTTGCACTTTTTGTATTGTCGTCCATGCCTCTGAGGCAAAATTTAATTATTCCACTACGACTACCGACATAAAGCTTTTATGTTTGTGCATTATTTCCTGCGGAGAGATTGCAATGTCTCTTCGCACAGCCATTGAAATAAAACTCTCTAACCGCTTTTATTCTTCTCACACCTTAATAAATATGAATTGTACTTGGAGTTCCATGGCTCTGTATAAAATAACTATAAGTACCTACCATACTTACCTACTTAGTATTTATTGCAGTGTTATTTCAACGACTGTATCCTTTTACTTTACCACAGTCTACAATACAAAATTATGATTTTATACGTTATTATTCATTTTATTAACCTCCTCATTCCTCATACTTCTCAATCGGCCCTGTAACCAACAAATTGTTCCTCTCCCATCTGTTCATCATGTCCTTGTTTACATTGTCCACTATCCACTTCTGTGTTTTACTAGCATCATCACAGATATCAATGAACAGAGAGAGCGATGAAGGATCCCACGCGAGACATTTGTCACTCTCGACGTGAACTATTTGTTTTGTGTCAAGGAAATACCTCCAGTACTGGTTGCGCTGTTCACCGTGGCATCCGTATAACAGCACGGGACTACGCGGCTTTGATTCAGGAAGGTCCCAGCACATATCTCTAAATTGTGACTTTATATCCTTGAGCCAACCGAATACAAACCTCTGTTCCACTCTAGGAATATTGACACACTGTGTCATTTCTAACCTCTCCCAGTCTCGGCCGTGGTGTGCGTCTACACACAGAAACGGGTGTGATAGCGACCTTATCTCTCCTGAAGCGTACGGTTCGGGCTCAACTGGTGGAAACTTGGCGGTAAGATCGAAGGCAACCTGCGTCATAAACCATCGAAAAGACTTGCAGTTGAGTTTCTTCCTCAAGGCTATCTGCTCGGAAATATCGCCGGGATTAATCCATACATAGGACGGTCTTCTGATATACAAATACTGAGCGTACTCGTCCATCCAAACTTCTGCTACGCGGCGGTGGTTCCTGGGCAAGTAGTCCCCGATCCCTGGATTGTTAAAGGGAGAGTTTTTCTTGTAGATATGTCCAACAAAGGAACATGGTGCGTCAAGTATGCGTCCACCACACATCCAGATCTTGAAACTCAGCTCAAACTCCTCTCCGCCCCATATGGCCAGGCCTGGATCGTACCCGCCGAGCTCCCAAAAGAACTTGTACGATATCGCGAACAAACCACCCGCCATTATTGGGCTCTCAAACGGTTCAGGCATATTCTTCCGGTCTTTGGGTAGCATCGGCAGCCGTTTATAAAATAATTCCCAATTAAAAGCCCCTCTAGCGCCTGTGTCTTGTATTTGATTCTTGAACGTATCATATGCTATGACCCCTATGAATGGACACACTGCGGTCCTGTAGTCAAGGGCTATGGGTTCTAATAAAGGGGGTAACCAGTTGTGCGTGACTTCTGTGTGGGAGTCAAGAAAGACAATAACATCCGTTGTGACCTCCCTTGCTCCAGTTAATCTCGCTGCGACCACACCACTGCGCTTGTACAGACGGAGCACTTTTACTTTCGTGAAGTTTTCATTGACGAAGATATCTAAGCGTTGTTTTAGCTTGTGTTTTGTACTGGCATCGTCAACGAGAAGTATTTCCTTAAGCAATTGCGGTGGAGATCTGTTTAGGACACTGTAAACAGTTCTCAAAAGCGTGCTCCAATGTTCGTTATGAAATGGCACCACTACGGTTACTGTCGGTAGAGATTCTATGTAGCGCTTAGATCTACAGCCTATATGTCTCAAATCAGATAATGAACGGTTTACAGATATCTGATCACTGAGGGCGGCATTGAATCCATTTACGGAGAAAAGTGACTCTTCCAATGCTTTATCAATTTTTGATAATTTTGCTGGATGACCCTGCTCCCCTAGGCCAAATCTTTTGAGGTCTTTATTGATTAGGTCATAGTTATGCCAGTCGATTTTCTTGACAGACTTAGGTACAAAATAGTATGACGTATTATTTATATCTTGTATTTGTGGATAAAGTTTGGGTCCTGGATTGTCTTTTAAAATTTTTGCTGCCATTTTCTTTGCTATAGGAACAGTAATTACATGTACAAGTTTCAAAAGGCAAATGAATAGGAAGAGAATAAAAAGGGTTATACTAATCTGATTTCTTATATGTCTCCAGAGACGACTTCGTCTCAAAACAGCCATAATGTGTTTGTGTAATAACAACTGATATTATTATTTAACAGAAAAACAACGTAAAAATTTAAGGGTGCACGCATAGCTGCGTACTTTGATAAATGCCTCAAATTTAGGTTTTTTGACATTTGACAGAAGAAACTAGGCTGTGCTACGAGGCTGTGTGTGTTTTTACAATTTTATTGTTATGATATCTATGGTTCTATATCATAGGTTAGTTTAGTTAGGAATTTAGGATAGGTTTTGTTTTCGCTCTATATGTTTATTGCTTGCTTTCATAACTGTCTGTTTGTATGTTCGTTACAAACTTTTTGATCGATTTTAAACTAACTTTTCAATGAGCTAGAGATTTTTAATGAACTATATTTTTAATACAAACTAAAAAGTATGAAGTAGCTGTAATAATTAATAAATCACGAACAATTTTGCTCGTATTGCACTGCAAATAATATATAGAATAGAATAAATTTAAATAGTCTTTATTTGCATTGTCAAGTGTACGAAATGGTATATAACTGTTGTCAGAGTTTTCTCAACGTTATTATATTCTATATATGTGGGCACGGGCAGTGCCTCCGCCAAGTCGAGCTCAAAAGCGGCACGGCCGTACCGTCCTTTTGTCGAAATAGTTCAGGTCATCTCCGACCCCCTATAACTTCGTTGTGGATTAAACTAGAAGCCTGAATTTCCAGTAAGCAAACAGGCATTGTATAAACACGGTATAATTCAAATTTCATTCCATTTGAACCAGTAGTTTAAGAATTATAACTAGTCAAAGTTTCTCAATTTTGTCACTCACTACTGACTGACTCACTGACCGACCGATCATCAAAAGCACTTCTAGAAGACACAGAAGCTTCAAATTAAAAAAAAAACTGTTTAGTGTATAAATCATGGAAAAACTAAAATATTTGCGATTTCGGTCCAGTTTTCTAGCTGCTCCATCTGCATAAATAACTTTATAGCACACCGTGCGTAAAATGACCACTTTACGCACGCTGCGCTTGCGTAAAGTCGGCATTTTCCGCACTTTTGCTATAAAATATTATACGATACTCGTGCGAGAAACTTTTCCTCGACTCGTGTGATTGCAGCACTCACCTTCGGCTCGTGCCGCAAACTCACACTCGTCAGAAAACGTTTCATCGCTCTCGTATCGTAATGTACTATTGTAATATCATATAAATATATAGGATTACTAAATTACATTTGCAGTTTTAAGTAGAAGGTACCGGAAAGGAAAAAAAGTAGGACTATCTACAAAAAGAAATGAGATGCCATCAAAAACAAAACTTGTAAAAAAACCAAGTCTCGCAACTTAAATAGTTCTTCTATTACCGTAAAAAGTTGTGAGATCCATGTAAATCCAAGTCGGTTAATTTATTCAGTCCCTACTTAAGGGACCTTCTGTCTTAAGTTATTACATAATTAGCTAACCTAACAATATCTTATAGTGACCATTATATCAATATTAAAAATATTTTATGTTTTAAATAAATAGATTGACTTGGCCATCGCATGAACACAATGTAGGTATCTCACAAGTAATACATATTATATTAAATGAGCTTATTTTGTCTGATATTCCAGACTCACTCACTTACTGACTTCATAAATTTCAAAAGACACTTGCAGAGGAATAAGTGAAACATTTTTGTTTATCGCATCGATGTCGAGTTAAGTAAGTTCGTACTGTAACTTACCACGTGCCGCGACTCGCCATACCTAACCTTCTAACTAACCTAAAACCTACCGGCCCTCTCCTGCGCTAAAGGATTTTCGAAAAACTAGTTTGTCCTAAAATCGGGTTTGCCCGGTAACAATACAGGGGGTCGATTTAGTTCATAACTTGCGTCACAGCAATAACTAATAATGCTTATTATGAAAAATACCAAATCGTTTACCTAGTTTTGAGAACAGTCGTGAAGAAGGTATTAAAAATCTTGTCTATAACTGTTTACGATAACTAAAAAAAGAATCGATTGTACCACAAAAGAGAGACTCAAATATTTTTATACCGTACTCGAAATAAAACTCGTGGATGAAAAGTTCAATTTTGTCATTTTGCTATCGTGAATTTCTCACCCGCTATAATTTTCCTGTAATCTTTACGTAATCCCAAATTGCCATAATTTTTTTCATATTTTTCAGTTCATTACTTTCGGAACTTGGATGAATTAAAGATTCGGAAATGTGGGGCGTGCATTTTTTTTGTGGGTTTTCAAAGATTTCTCGAAATCGGTGCCAGTAAATGTAGTCAAAGTATATATTTTTATAATCAGCTCTTTGATATCTACAATTTGATACTCATATTGAATTTTCAGGATATATTTTTTTATTTTTCTCACTTTTGTATTGGAAATATTTTGAACAATGAAAAATTTTTCGTTTTTTTTACTGTATATTTTGTAGACAAATGTATGCTATTTTGTAATTTTCAAGTCTTTATCTTTAACGGTGCTAAAGTTACGAGGCTGTGACATATGGACGGACGGTCGGACGGACAACGGAGTCTCACCATAAAGGTTCCTTTTAGCACTCAGGTACTGCGGAACCCTAAAAATATAAACTACATTGTAAATTTACGTAAATACATACATACATATGTTACTTAAATGAAAATGACAATGTAATAGAAAAAAAAAATACAATTATTGTATTTAATAAGTATCAGTACTCGGAGGTTCTGTTGATGTTGGTTTAATTAAAATAATTTATTTTATTTCATTCATAATTCCTCTTTTTTCATTTGTGTAAAAATTCCTTAAAAAATCCGGACATCTTATGTGCAAGCCACACAGAAACGGCGCCGCGTGCATCGAGCGCGCGGGCGTCATTCAAATTTCGTACAAAGCGCATGGAAATAAAGTCGCAATTTGAGGAATAGTTCGGACGTCCGTTCCACGCCCGTCACAGCCTGAAACATACCATTCGGTGTGTTCAAATTGCAACTTTATTTCCATGAATTTTGTACGAAATTTGGATGACGCCCGCGCGCTCGATGCGCGCCACATGTCCGGAAAATTACGGACGTATAGCAACCCCAGGAGCTGGGATTCTTACTAGAGGAATACATGAAAGGGCAGCTCTGAAGCTCAAAGTGTTCAAGAAAGAAACAGCATAGAAAAATATGTTAGTTAGGATGATAAAATCAAAGAACAAACGTAGTATACTCGTACATACACGGCGTAGTATTTATTCTCTACGTTTGCTACGCGCCCCTCTAGCTACATACAACCGTAGCATTTACTCATTCCTGCCTCTAGATAGAAAAAGATGAGTGTAGATCTGTTAGTTAGGATGATAAAATCAAAGAACAAACGTAGTATACTCGTACATACACGGCGTAGTATTTATTCTCTACGTTTGCTACGCGCCCCTCTAGCTACACACAACCGTAGCATTTACTCATTCCTGCCTCTAGATAGAAAAAGATGAGTGTAGATCTGTTAGTTAGGATGATAAAACCAAAGAACAAACGTAGTATACTCGTACATACACGGCGCCGTAGTATTTATTCTCCACGCTTGCTACGCGCCCCTCTAGCTACACACAACCGTAGCATTTACTCATTCCTGCCTCTAGATAGAAAAAGATGACTGTAGTTCTAGTAAACTTTAAACTTTCGAGATTTTCACACATTAATAACTTTTTATTGGGGGCTTACTCGCGATAACTAACAACATACCATAATAGAATGTGCTTGATGTTTCGACGCCTCTGTAGGCTGTCGTGGTCACAAGCTAACTAACGAGAGTAGCAGCAAAAATGTCCTTGGCGAGCCGGCGGTAGGTAGCACATTATTTTTCTTTTTCCTACCCGCACTTAGTCTTTTGTTAATTAATTGTTTCTTTCGTCACACACGACACACAACACTAACAGTATCGAGGCAAATATTCGAAGATAAATCGCGAGGTTTGAATTTCTGTATGACTGAACTCCATGCCGAAGATAAAGTAAACCCGTCTTCCCGATTTTTTTGGGTGTTTTTTAATTTCAATTGCCTCTCGCACAATTATCGGGTAGTAGCGGTCAGTAGAAAGGGTTTTTGGGTCATGAAGTTCTATCCAGTGGTTTGAACCAGCCGTTAGCAGGTGTTCTGCAGATGTATTTGTTTGCCTGTTTTTTACAGCTGTAATGTGTTCCTTGACCCTTTCGGCTATGGTTCGCTTTGTTTGGCCAATATATACACTTCCACAGCTGCACTGTATTTTATAGACACCAGGAGTCATGTATAGTATAGCATCCTTTGGTGAGCGAATATGATGCGCTACTTTAGAAAGCGACGTATGCGCTGTTCCGATTTTGTCCGTTATTCCTTTCACATATGGCACAAACGCTCTCTGTCGGCTGACCTCTATCTATTAAGGTATGTTGTTAGTTATCGCGAGTAAGACCCCAATAAAAAGTTAATAAAGACTGTAGATCTGTTTTTTAGGGTTCCGTAGTCCGACAAGGAACCCTTATAGTTTCGCCATGTCCGTCTGTCCGTGGCTTAGCTGAGAGACTATAAGTACTAGAAAGCTGTAGGTAATTTGGTAAGGGTATACATATTAATCAAGCTGACAAAAGCGTAAAAAATTCTTGAAAATCTTTTTTTAGGGTTATCTTCCTTACACGTAAATTGGGGATGATTTTTTTCCCGTCTATCCCATGGTGTGAGGTATCGTTGGATAGGTCGTTCAAAAATATTATGGGTGTGTGAAAACCATTTTTTGATTTAGGGATTTGTTATCGAAATATTAAACTTTATAGAGAAAATTTTTGTTAGAGTCAAGGGTTACCAACGCCGGCTAAACGGTTATTTATGAATATGTGGAAAAATTCACAGAAGTAGTATATATAATGAAGTTAAAAGGAAAACTATCACAGCTAAGTAGGCTTTACAGGTTTACGAGTACAGGTCGCGCCAAACTTTTAGTCCCCTCTAAACACGACAATGTATGGGCCGTTCTTCGGGAGAGCAACTACCGAGCGGAGTAGAAGTTTGGCGCGATCTGTATTAGTAGACCAACTTGTAAAATGTACTGGGCAACTACGAAACCCTACACTGCGCGTGGCCGGTTTTTTATGTGTCTATTTTTCTCTATTCCATATGCAGATTTGGCTGACGTTTTAGTCTAGGAGGCATTGTGGAAGGGGAGTCAATATCAGTAGATTTTTATTGACTATCGAATCCAGCGTTTGTCACGAAAACACAAAACACAGGGGAAACAAAAACGGGCGGATATTTAAACAAATCACTGTGGATTGGCAGTTGCATCACGTCCATATCTGATTGCTGGGCTTTTTCTGTGGATTTTTTTGAATCGAAACAGTAAACCCGTAAATTGCCCGCCAAATTGATCCATTTCAGTGCTCAATCAATATGGAAATACCTAAAACAATTGCATTGATTTTATAGATTTTATATATAAACTAGCATTTTGGCCACGGCCTGCCTTTTCGAAACTTAAAGTCTGTGTGTCACACTAAGATTATTTTATTTATTGTTAATTTTATTTGTTACACCAACAGGATACATATTGAACATTGTTTGTTTTATTCAAGAAGGTTGTGCATCTGATACGTAACTTAACTAAGATATTAAAAAAAGGACTTTTCTCAGTAGATAAATAACATAACAGTATCATTAGTAAGTTATAATACTTATAACAGTTAAAAAATTATCTAAAAATGTAAATTTAAAGTTGCAATGGATTTTAGCAGTTTACGTTTATATAGGGTGAAATTAAATCAACCGATCAAATTCATACTGGAGACTCGGTTAGTGATCAAGAACTAGGTTAGTAATACTTTTGGCCAATTTCGAAATATGAATTTTTTGCTTCCTTACGGGTTGGACTAGTTTAAGTACAATTCCTAATGCAGGCACTACGGAGCAAAAAAAAAGTTTTTCGAATTTCACCTGGAGGGTCATTATACCTTGTTCCTGATGACTAATCGAGTCTCCAGTATGAATTTGGTCGGTTGATTTAATTTCACCTAGTATGTGTTGAGCGAATCATTAAAAATATCTATTTTGTTTTTAAGTTCACTTCGTTATAGGTCTTGCAAATTCTAGTAAGAGGAGAGTGCAAACCTATGTTAGTATTAGATTATATTATGATTTGTGATAAAATCCACCACTTTGGATATTCTAAATATTATTTAAAGTGGAAAACTGGAAAATATCCATTGAAACAAATTCTATGCCAGACAAATATTTAGAAATATATTCTTTGTGCATTTCAGGCTGGTGTATCAAGTAGTTTCAGAAATTGTGTTTACAGGTGTAGTGGAACAGTGGTAGTACACTTGCCGTGAAAGCAAGAGGTAGCAGGTTCGAAGTATTATTTTTAAATATTTATATATAATAAAAACTTTCAATAGATCTTTTCTAGTTTGCAATATCTCTACTCCCTACCTATCTCTTTCTCTAATACGGTCTTTCTCAAAGCCTTATGGGCGCTGGAGGCCTAGAGGGGGCGGTAAAGGGCCCAGAAAAAATTGGGGGGTGTTGAATTGGTTTAGAGGGGCGATCGCTGATTTATAATTTCATCTACTTAATATTTTAAAATTCACTGAAATTAAGGCCTACTTACTACACAACAAGGATTATTTATTTCATATTTCTGCCCTGTTTGATTGTATACAACTCAAAATATTTAACATAGCTACAGTACAGTGCATTAGCTTTTAGAATATACCTCGGCTACTATCGGATAGAATCGGATATATTCGTGTAATAGAAATATCGGAACTAATATGACACTTAATTATGAAATCAGAACTCGATCATCAGTACCAAAGAGAATATAATATACTGCGTAATAAGAGTCGGGACTTCCCTATAACTGATTAATGCGTATTTGCCACGGAATGCCCCGCAACTAGTACCAAACTACAATAAGAAATGACAAATCACAAACAAAGCTGCCAACATAAGTGTGTAGGGATGTACTACAGAAGCAATACATTTTATCGATATCGTTTTTTTTACTGTAAGAATATCATGTGTAATGAAAAGGCCAATTACGAAGACTTCAGTTTTATCAGGGCTTTCAATAATTGGTATGTGACAGTTTTGCAATAATACGTTTCTAGTTTTAACAGCTCTAGATAAAACTGAAGCCTTCGGAATTTTTATGCAAGAAAAGGAAATAAAAAGCTTCCTGTTAAATTAATTTAATTCTTATTACATAAAAAATATGAGCGATGATGTTGGCTTAGACTTGGCCCTGAAGTAGATGGCTCTGAAAAAGAAAAAAACAATTACGTCTACATACTTTCAATAATAATATTAAAAAAGTAAATTTTTGCAACTTCAATGTGGCTGGCACATAAATAAGAAAACCGGACAAGTGCGAGTCGGACTCGCCCACCGAGGGTTCCGTAAAAATTTGTAGGTTCAAATTATAAATATTAAATAAATTTTATTATTAATTATACTTGTAGTTTAAGACGGTACTATTTGCCAAATTTCATAGTTCTAGATCAACGGGAAATACTCAATAAATTTTGATTACCTTCAGAGTGTCGAAATATACGTTTTTTTGCGGCATAAATAGACATATATTTTTTTTACTTTACCTTAGAAATTAGATTTTTTCACAGCATCAAGTATATGGTTTTAATTTCAACTCTATACCTTCTCGCGTTCCCGAGATAAAGGGTCTTGACAGACAGACGGATGGACGGACAGACGGACAACAAAGTGATTCTATAAGGGTTTCGTTTTTTTCTTTTGAGGTACGGTAATAATATTTTAATAAAATTACATATGTATGTACGTACCCTAATCCAAATACACGTGACAAGTAAACTCATGCAAAATCGTATCAGGAAATTCTTTGAATTGATTTGAAGGTATGGTTGACTTTTTGAACCGAGTTTTCTTATTGAAATGTTTGTCATCAAAGTGCTTTCCATAGGAAAATTTTCTATTGGTAGATAAATAAGGTCTTCACTGCCGCTGACTTTTACTTACTGCTGTCACCTGGAATAATAGTATTATTTTAAAAAGCAGCTTCACAATATCGTAATTCCAAAAAAAAACAAGACTGCATTTTTGGAAAGTGATATGACTATTTTGTCAGTTTATTTTTTCTCTATAAGTTATGTTGATTAACCAATCAACAGAAAATAAATAATACAAAACATTTTCCATATTTTACGCAAAAAATATGATATCCTATAATTTAATTAAGGACTGTCAGCGAAAAAGAGGCACATTTTACACCTTAAAAAATATATTGCACTATGTTACTAGGATGAAATTATGACACCCTAACCTTAGTGGAAATGTTATGATTTATCGACACAACCCCATCACTATTCAATTAACAAATAAATGTTATGAAAATGTTTTCACTTTTAAATTTCTTTATAACACAAAATAAGTCGCAAGGTGAGTACAGAAGTACTTACCGAGTCTCTTTTAAAAGAAATTTGGCCTGAATATAATGTTTTCAGCATAATTTCGACCGCTTCGCACCTCACATATACACGCTTTTTATAGTTGATTGCGTGGTGCAAATATACGTTCTATTTACTTCTCTATTAATAAAACACAATAGTATGAAACATAAAGCACTATATCAATGTATCACAGTTAAATCTCATTTTAATCAGATAAATTAAGTTTTACAAACCGCCATATTGACTTGACACAACGTTAGACAGAGACAAGCTAAGTGAGCGAAAGAGTAAAAACATATCGCCATTCGTCCAAGCTTAATTTTCATACATAACTCCATTTGTACTGAGTTTCGTTAGGCTGATCATCAGTACGATATAAACCTTCAAGAAGTGCATACTACTTCTTGTCTACCTAATAACTACGAGTATATAGAGCTGTTAGTACGCCCGCTGCAGTTAACGACGAGGCTGGCAGCGGATATAATGGGGGGACACTTGAAAAGGGGGATTCGGCTAAATGATCAAGCAAAAGAAGTAATATATAATGTCTATAAGTACTTTTTAAAAGAATCTCAAAATTTCAAAGTAAGTGAAAATAAGTCATATTTCAACAAAGTCCAAGATCGAGTGCTTGAAGCGACTGGAATTTCTAAAGTAACATTAATTAACATATTAAAATAAGCTGATGAAAAAGATGAATTTAAAATTTTCGGCTCGACAGTGAAAAATAGATCGAAAAAAGAGTACTGTTTAGGTCTCGATAATTTTGATTATGACGTAATAAGGAGGCTGGTGTATGATTTTCATTCTAAATTCAAAGAACTGCCGACTTAAAACAAATTAAGACTAAAATTAATTGAAGCAATAAATTTCAAAGGTTCAACATTTACTTTATCAAAATACTTCATAAAATGGGCTTTCGATACTCTAAAATTCAAGATAACAGGAAAACATTGATTGAAAAACATGATGTGCGTCTAAAGCGAATCAAATATTTGGATGAAATTAGAAAACTTAGGAATGAAAAAGGAAAATAGTTTATATGGATGAATCCTATACGTATATATATATACTTCGCACACCAAAGGGAAAGTGTGGTCTGATTCACTTAATGTAGGTGTTAAAAACCCATTTCGAAAGGCCAGCGTCTTATAATAGTTCACGCAGGTAGCGAAAATGGTTTTATTCCTGGGGCATTACTGACTTACAAATCTACAGATACAGCTGGTGATTATCATAAGGAAATGAATAATGAAACTTATGAAAAATGGCTGATATCCCAACTTATTCCAAATTTACCTAGAAATTCAGTATTAGTAGTCGACAACGCTTCTTACCACAACAAATATGTTGAAAGACCACCCAACTCTAACAGTAAAAAGCAAGATATTATGTTGAATTGGTTAACGACAAACATTATTTCAGTCGATACCAGTGTAACCAAATCCAAACTATAAGAAGTTATTAAAAACACAAACAGGATCACGTCCAATACTCTATTGACAAAATATTAGCCGAACACGGAAATTCTGTTCTACGTTAACCGCCATACCACCCAGAATTAAACCCTATTGAAAATATTTGGTCACAAATAAAGGGATATGTAGCACAGCATAATATTGAAATGAACATGACAACTATAAAGAGATTGTTACAAGAGAAAGTCGATATGATAGGTCCAGAGCAATAGAAAAAAAAATGAGTACAGATGATTCGAGCCGTCCATAGATGAGTACGGTGATCAATTAATCATTAATTTGAATGATAGTTCTGATGATGACGCTACTGTAACGGACAGTTCCGATATTGATATGGATATGTAAATTTAAAATTATTTGTTAATTTACAATTTAGGTATTTAATAAATTACAATTATTTTATGTTGCCAGGAAGTGGAATTCAGAGCTCTATATATATATCTCTCAAGTGACACAAGTAATTGAAAATTTTTCTATATTTGAATAATTTGAATCATTTCTATATTTGAATTATCAGTCAGTACCGCCTTTCCATTGCTTTTATGATAAAGTGTCCTAAGTAAATCAACTGTGCAATCAAAAACCGATTATATTGCAATAAGGTTAGGTTTATTTTGTATTGATATTTTTACTTCACATAACTTTTCAAAATAGTGATGAAAAGTTTTATGCAGAGCAGGAAGTAGTCGTGTGCTTTCGGCGAAAACCGAAGCCTACTCTAGAGCCCGAGGTATATTCTAAAAGCTAATGCACTGTACAGGTTTTTGACAAAACTTAGTTTGGATCAAAAATCAATTAAATTGCTTTTTACAATGTTTAATAAGTTGAAATTTTTTTAGATAACTTTTTTTTCGGTATATACAGTAAATTATATTTTTATTATTATTGCTAATACTAGGTTCTATTCTTTTTGCCACAGTACACAAAATACCGGTTGAAAATGAACCTTCTAGCTATAACAATGAAAACTGTTCTATGTTCGAAATAAAAAATACACGCTTTGTTACTTTTTCATGATTCATAATAAAAAAATAGATATCGACCGCCAAATACCCCGGTGACAAAGACGACGCTCTACAAAACCTATTTGTACATAGCCTATGTGCATTATTTACCGCCGGGAATACGTCGTTAGTCACATGTCGCGTCGCGTAGGTTGGCCTTTTGTTCGAAATTTGAAAATGAAAAAAGCAAAGAAAAAAAAAAGCTTTTTTTTACGGTATTGTGTTCTTATTAGTGATTCTGGTTCATAGAATTCAATAAAGGTAGAGGGTTCATTTTCAACCTGTATGCATAAGTTGCACTTTTAAAGGTTCCATAAAAACAAAAACCTTTAGTCTGTAAGGCTTAATAGCCCTGGAGTAATATTATGAATATTACATTACTCTAAGCTTATAGCAGTCTCGGTGTCGTCGGCACAGAACAATGTTCTGTGGTCGTCGGTTTGTTAGTTTGAAGACATCTAGGTTATCCATCCATCAGCCTGTTTCATCCACTGCTAGACATAGGCCTTTCCACGATTTCGCCACTCTTGGCGGTCCTCCTGGAAGAAATGCCCATACCCTTGTACCAGTGACACCGCTGCCCGTCACCAGTCTGTTTAATATAAGGCTCGGCAATTGAGGATGGATAAACCGCCATCCATCGGTCCCAGGCAATGGTGGGCCGCCTGGTTTTGTCTGAGAGCTGTTCTCTTACTCTCTCCCAAATAACTTCGGGAGGATTTGCGAGTAAGATGGTAGTACCTCCACAGTCGAGCCCAGCATCAGCTCTACCACCTAGAACATCTACATAGGTTAAGTTAGCTAAAATCGGGAAAATTAGTAAATATTGGGAAATACGTGTTTTACGGGTTAGTAAATCAAGCAGAGACGAAATTCGCACTAGGACGGTAGAGGGTTGTTGAGAAATTAGCATAACTCACCACTCGAGTGGAGGTATGAGTTCGAATCTTATCTACGTCATTTCCTAAAATGTACCTATTTGATTTCTGTTATTTTTTTCAATATTTTGTAATGAGCCTTTTTACTACAGTGGAGTTTATTTGAATGTTTAAAGACGGTAATTTTTGATGATGTGTCTAAACAAACAGTGAACTGAAGCATATGGTCACGCAAACTACGTTAGCCTTTTTAATCTTGTCCACATTCCTCACTGTCTGATATCCTGCGTAAGCAGATTTATCATCAGTATTTCCGGTCCGTTTGTTGGCAGCAATACGGGCGTGATTAAGTGACATTATTGTGTCTGCCCAGCATTATTTCTCGATTTGCCCAAACAGAATTTGTACCTAGGTGCCTACTATGCAGCTATGTTCTTCCTTTCTCTAGCTAGCATGGAGCTTCCAGGCCGATATCTATACTAATAATATTAAGAATAAGTAATTTGTATTCTTACCCTCAACAGTACGATGCAGCATGCAACTTTAGCAACACTAGGCGTAAGTAAAGAAATGGTAGAAAGTAGACAAAAATGTTTGGTTTGAGGCGGGGTACTCAAACCACTGGACCATATTTATCACTTTAAGAAAATATGATTTTTCATTAATTTAAGATTGATTATATATAATATTGTGATCCCAATCAAATCAAAATATTTACTTTGTAAAATAGATACATAAAGTATACTTTCTATAAGTCAATTTACAATATATATCTTTAGAATATAAAAAAATATATACTAATAAGGGAAATACATACAAAAAATATTTAGGTTGGGCTACTAAAATGTAATTATACATCTGCACAAAATAGAGAAATATAGGAATAAAAATATTATATATACATAATGCCTAGCCATCCGCACCATTCGATTAGTATTGCTTAGAAGGAGGGCAAGAAACTTAGCAAACATGCTATCCCATTGTGAGAAGAAGATCCCATTGTGATTATAATTATTTATAATTCCACTTCCATATCTGGTGGTGGAACTAAGTACATACCTAAGTAAACAAGTAGGATGAATGGACTTCAAAAGTTTTTCAAAGGAACATCTTTCAATGATCTATAGAGACTAGTCTACAAACTAAGTGTATTATTATAGTGGAAGAAGAAAGTCATGTCTCCCAAAAAACTGACAACCTTTCAATTTTAGAGTTAGCGTTTAGGTTTTATTAACCGATAATGGAAAAAAGTACGACATTTATCTAATCTATTTATTCAAAACACTTTTTGCACATTTACAAAAATTACATGAGAGACAGATAAAGAAACAAACATGGTGTAGAAAAGCAGAACTCATTGCTAATGGCAATATCTTCCAGACAATCTTTACCTATATCAATTCCTTTCAGTATTAAGTTTTTTTCTTACTCAAGTCCAGATCGGTTTACCTTATCGAAGTCTTGCGGCCAATGGCCCAGCGGTCCCATGCTAGCTAGCTCCTTGGCCTTGCGCCAGCCGCTGCCCATGATGTATCCCAGCAACTTCCGCACTATTAATCATAATTCAATGATGGCGACTGTCCCTGAATAGGCCGTTCTCTGTGTTAACAAAGCGGAATGGATATTCTGTTTTGTGTGGCTTTTGAGGGGTTTATCGATGCGTCTCCTGATGTATGTGTAATACATTCAGATTTAGACGTAGTGGGTGTATAAAGCGGGAAACTATGTAGTCATACTTCTTAGACCAAATGGTGGCAGTGGACGTGCCAATAAATACTTACTTGTTATAATGTGAACTGCAAATCTGCCAATTACATTAACCTTTATTAACTATTGTATATTACATTACTTGTATATTATCTTACTCGCAAATCCTCCCGAAGTTATTCGGGTGAGAGTAAGAGAATAGCTCTCAGGCAAAACCAGGCGGCCCACCATTGCCTGGGACCGATGGATGGCGGTATATCCATCCCCAATTGCCGGGCCTTATATAAATCAGACTGGTGACGGGCAGCGGCGTCACTAGTGCAAGGGTTTCGGCAGCTCGCTCACCAACCCGCCTGCCCAGCGTGTGTGAGTATGGGCATTTATTCCAGGAGGACCGCCAAGAGTGGCTAAATCCTGGAAAGACCTATGTCCAGCAGTGGACTAAACAGGCTGATGGATGGATGGATTACATTACTAATAATTTAGATATAGTTAAGCTACCGTTTGTCTATGTATGCCATACGGCCAACCTCGATATAACTGATTGTTGCAGAAGAGCGGTTGTATCCAAACACAGGCCACTCCAGCTTAAATGGAGATACCGTACGAACTTGTCATAGTAAGCTAAGTATTAAGATAAATAAAGATTTTTGTATTTTTGTATTTTGTATTTGTAATGTGTTGGTTGTCATGTTTATCAAAAATATGACTTTGTCATATTGGTAGAGACCACGTAAAGTTAAGTTGATTTTTTCGCGATACTGAGGCATCCAGCGGCGGCATTTTGGTACCGGATGCGAACATCAAGCAAAAAAGCCGCCAGTGAGGGTATCTCGGGAAATAGGTTCTTTAAGCACTGGCTGCACATTCAGACGTGTGCGAACCAGAAATCGATCTGGTTCTCACATGGTTGAATTATTTGAACTCAATTTAATTTAATGTAATTATAATTTTTAATATTGATTCAATCTTAATTTTGGTTTATTTGTGTACATAAAATATGGGTTTTGCAAATTTCTGAAATAAAAATATTTCATTATTGAAAAAACTTAAATAACATAAAGAATATTATATAAAATAAATAACTAAACTATCTGAATACAAACAATAAATACTACACTACGAAAAATAGAACTTTATATGTTTAAATAAGGTAAAGTACCCTGTCTAGGTATTTAAGATATTTTATTTATTTATTTTTATTCAAGAGCCCAAATAAAAATCCCGACGAGTGCCTAGGGAATTGCTTGTTCCCAGGAAACAAAATATAGCCTATGTTAAAGTGAAGAGTCTCATTACAATACCGGAATAATCAAAATCTTTTCAGCAGTACCAGAGAATACTTAATGTAATCGATCAATCTAACGCAATCAATGGCTATGTTCCTAGGAAACTGTCCGTCCGCAGGGAACTGACTACAACTTACGTATGTTACTCAGGAATAGTAACTTTCCATTAGTGAAGAATTTTTAAGTTCTAAGAATTTTTAGAATCAGTTCAGTAGTTCCAGAAACTACCCCTTACATACAAACAAGCAAACAAATAAACACATTTGACTCCTTTACATAATAGTGTAGATGTAGATTATTGTGGATAAATAGAAGATAGGTAAATAATGAAAAAAGTAATAATATTATGTAAAAACACTGCCGACACATACTCTTATAAGACAAGTACTAAGTCGGGTCTACATAGATAAGATAACATACTCGTATACCGGGTGTAATCGTTAAGTGTGACCAGCCCATTATTCCGTAACTATTACAGATAGCAAAAAAATTTAAACTGATATCAAAAGTACGTTACCTAATCAGTAAAATTACATCAATAACTTTTTGAAAATCAAACGAGAAGTATCCAAAATTTTGACATTAAACACTTCCATACATTTAGTATTAGATTAGTAGAAAGGTTTTAGTTTCCTTATTTTATGTGGTCTAGTACTCATTTTACCTTAATCTCATTTTATGATTACTTACGATATGATAATAATGATTTTCAAGTACCTAGATACACGTGTATAGTCGCCGTGAATAGAATTGAGAAATCAATTTTCTAAATTTTTCTCAAGGTTCTGTCACGGAGTCTCGCTGAACATTATTCCAAATCATGAAGCATCAAGTTTTACCTGCCATTCGCTGTATTTCATCATGAAATATTCAATAATCACCAGTTAATTACGGAAAGTCATAGAATCAATAGTCAATTCTGTACTACGTCAAGATTGCTGTCATATTTTTTTCTCATCGAATCTGTATTGTCTTTGAAAATTAGTTAATTAGTTAGACAGCGTTACTTCATAATCTTTGACATAAACGTGTGCGTGATTCTATCGAGAGCTGTGTGATCTTCCAGCGTTGCTCTAAAATCTTTGTTTTTGTTCTTGATTTTATCGTAATAGTAATTGACAATGCCCCATATCATTCGCGTCAGGCGCGGAGGCTATCCAAAACTGGTTGCGCGAAAAAGAAATCAAATTTCAAGAAACCGAAATCAAAGCGAATCTCATAGCTAAAGTAGACAAGTAAAAATATTAAAAAATGTATGTAGATGAACTCATCTGGCTGGTCCAACTGGCGGCATCGAAAAATGTGACAGTTTTGCGCCTTCCACCATATCATTGCGAGCTTAACCCGATAGTGTTGATATGGGCGCAAGTAAAAGGTTACGTTGGAAGGAACAACAAAACATTCAAAATGGACGATGTGAAGATTTTGTTGGACCAAGGTTTGGCGCGGATTGGGCCAGAACAGTGGGCGAAATGTGTAGCTCATGTCCTAAAAGTAGAAGAAAAAATGAAAGAACTGGATGGGATAATAGATACAGCGACCGACAATGTGACGGAACCATTTGTAATTAACGTGGGCGATTTGACTAACGATTCATCAGAATATTTTAGCGATGAATCAAATCAAGAAAATTAATTACACACCTAACATATTTTAATCACATACTTACCCATCTCTAGATAGTTCACCTATTCATAGACAAAGACAACATGGCGCTTTGTTTTCATAGTCCACAATTTCTATTGACGGCGACTTTAGATTAATTATGTTACCACTTCAAATTAGTAATAAACCTTGTTTCAATATCGCATTAATTTGAAGTTGTTGAAAAGCAACACACTACAAAAATAAAAATAAAAGATACTCTTTGGTGTCCGCTCTAAATTCAAAACCTATAACGCGGGTTGTCATTCATTCGCACAAATTGGAATCAATACTATATAAATGTATGGGAGTGTTTAATATCAAAATTTTGGATCTTCTTGTTTGACCCTCAAAAAGATATTGATGTCATTTACTGATTAGGTAACGTACTTTTGATATCAGTTTAAATTTTTTTGCTATCTGTAATAGTTACGGAATAATGGGCTGGTCACACTTAACGATTACACCCAGTATATGCGTTAGAAATAAGTAGATTTAAAAATAACGTCGTGTCGGCACTTGCTACGGCGTAGCACACCAAGCTGGAACAAATACTAACTAAAATTTTTGGGATTGGTAAACTTTTAATCTCAAATTGATGCCTTAGGGTTGCGGACTGAGGGAAAATAACTCCATAAGCCGCGAACTAGCTTATGTATGCCGTAAAGTCGTATGCGACACAACAGTTTTCCTCGTTCAAATGAAAGACTATCGCTAATGTTACAAAATCCAATTACAGTTTTAAATTATTAATTTTTTATTATTTTATTATAAAGTGTGTAGGTACTTAGATTAATCAGTACAGAGAGTTTTGAGGTTTAAATCAGTCTCGTGTCCCTTTAAAATGAAAATCTCTGGTTTTAAAGAGCAGTTTTCGACATTGTTGTGATAATTTTTTTTTCTGCTTTAAAATTTGACCAATCAAGAAAATCAATTATTAAAATGATGTCAAAGACATGATAAATAAAATACATAAATATCAGTTCCAAATGTTGAGAAAAATATAGGTCCGTGCCGCCAACATTTTCAATGCGACCTCACAGAGTTTGTATACATCAGTGGCGAAGGGTAAACATTTTAAAAAGGGAAACCAAACAAAAAAATCGCCGTACTCAGAAAAGCAACCAAAGAAAACATTAAACATTTGTACTTTGCAACTCCGTGTCAGCAAAGTGTATTTGTCGTATTAAGATTTATGGAAATGTTTGACAGAGCGAAGAGCACGGAATAAATAAATGTAGTATGGATGCCATTTCATATGGGAGTCGTGTTATTATGGACCCTTTGCCACTGGTATACGTTTTACAATTCTCTGTCTCAATGCAACTGTTTTATGACAAAGTTACATGACCGAACACAAATGTGACCCTAGGAGAATAGAGCCCGCTATCTCAAGTTTCGTAGTACGTAAACATAACGACAAAAATCGTTGAGTCACTCTTGCTAGCCGTAGTACGCCAACCGGGAACAAATATTAACTATGTCATAAATGAGTCGCATTAAGGGCTTGTATTGGGTCTTTCAACTTTTTTTGTTTTAATATGCTGAGTCAACTACTTATCTGATCAATGTAGAACTTGGACACGTGTTTTTTCAGACCTTTGTCTTTCCGTTGTCAAGTCGGTTACCTAATTGGACCCATTTCGCTCGATAGATTTTATTTTTGAAAATGATGCCCTTTTAAGTTATTATTTCGTTTTATGTCCAAAAGGCTTGAGTTTTATGTCTGAAATTATTGCTATAACAAGAAAACACGGTTTACTTTCCGATGTCAGGTGGAAAAACTCCTACATCAAATACTTTTTCGTAAAATCCAGAAAAACCTCTAAAATTGACTGATTTTGCGTGCCGGCAGTGCGCGAAGCGAGCATTCTAATGTCGACTTTCTGGCAACATACAGAAGTTCAAAATCACTTAGTAAGATTATCGTGCATCAGGGGTAAGGCCTTAAGACAGATAATTGTTTATAGTATTCATTATAAAATTCTCTGTCTTGATGAGACACACAATTGATGAATGCTATTCCATTCTCTTTGCCTCATACTCTGTCAATTTCTGTTTTGTACTGTTTATATCAAACTTCAGACCACAGCAGCCATCCAATGTCGCAGTTTCCTCACCTATCTAGTTTGCTAAGAGGAAACTTCGCGCACTCTGTATAATGTGGCCAAGGTATTGCAACTTTGTGACCAAATTGTTTAACTTCTAAACTCTAGGGTCTCAATACCAACGGTAATTTCCCGCAGATCAAGAAGATTGTATTCGATATAGAATTTACTATAAAAATCGTGTGAATCATCTATCGAAGCATAAGATTCAAATAAGCAGCAGATTACGTAAAAAATTACGCAAGGAGTTCATTGTGAACGGCGTACACAACATTAATATTTTTTTTCGCTACTGCTATCATAAAGTTAGTGTAACTATTACGTGTTTCGCAATCTCCGTATCGTATTAAATAAGCATGAAACCCTCTAAACAAAGTTGAGGCGGCTGTTTATACAGTATAGCCAGGGCGGTGTCAAGTTTACTTGTAGTTCACCCTACAACCTGGAAACGAGTCGTCGCGATTCGTGACCGGATTGTGACGTATCTTGTGTTGGTAGTTTTCGTGGCGAACGTGTATTGGAGGGTTTCTTAAACTGGGGTCCATGGATCCCTTACGGGTCCGTGACATGTGTGCCAGGGGTCCACAGCCATTCAGTTCACTCTTAACATATTTATTACACCTACTGAGTCCAAACAACGGTCCTTTTCCTTTACTTAGTTTTGATACTATTTAATGAAGTATTAATAGTGATTTTTAATATTACGCTCTATTTTCTTTTCCTAAAATTTTCTTCGACAGGGGTCCGTAAAATCTTTGAAATTCTAAAAGTGATCCGTGGCTACAAAAAGTTCAAGAGCCACTGGTGTCTTGTTAGGCGAGGTGAGTTCCGTTTAAGAGTGGAGTTAAGCCCCGTAATTCTAATATCTTTTGGAGTAGTTAGATGACATGACTAGAAAATTTCGCACGGAGTGATTATCTCTAGTACATTACGGAAGTACTTTAAACATTAGGTATAATTTTCAAAATAACGTAATGTTGGTATGTAAAAGAAATATTTGATACAGGATTCAGTAGGATATAAACTGGTCTTAAATGCGTTATGGGTTTTAATATTGAGACCTGTAAAGTAAGAAGTACAGATATATTCGTTTTTTTTTGTTTTGCCACTCCAGGGAAACTTCTACAATCTGTGCGAAGTAACATGTGAATACTATATACATTATAAACATTCTGATAATTTCGCACAGCACGGCAAAATACGGATCATAGTCAAAATATATATTTGAGAATACTACTTCGCAGGAAACTTCCGCAATTGTGCAAATTTAATTATACCTTTGATTCTGAGTTTACTTTATTCGCCACATATAAAAAAAATCATTTTTGTTAATGGAAGTTCAAAATCTTCAGTTACCTACGGGCGCGGAATGCCTGTGGCGACGCAGGGGCGAGGTAAGGGCGCGCGGGGAGTACCGGGTGGCCGAGCGCATATTTTACGAGCGGTGCGTTAGGTGGGCATCTACAATGGATTTTGAGGTGTATTGCATCATTTGCCAAGAAATTTTATTAAGTGGCAATGACACTGTTGACATAGTTCGTGAAAAAGTTAAATAATTTATTACACTTATTATGTCAGTATACAAATAGGTAGATTATATTCATAAATCAGGTAGTTGAAGGAATAGAGAATAACAAGAGAGTAGGTATCGATCATGAATAAAAATGGTGTTCTACTAGTGGCTCTCAAAGGCAGGTGTTTTGTTTTAAACAAATAGGTATAGTATGTCCTTTGGTTAACTCGGGCCAAAGTTAAGTAAATTAATTTATTACATTACATAGGGTGTATCTGTAAACGTGCGTTGAAGAACTTTTACAGAAATCGGTTTGACTTGAGCTTTGTCACACTAGTTAATACAATATTCCTCCCTACAGTAGTGCAACGCCTTACGTTAGGTACTTACGCTGTCATACGCAATACAAATATGAGAAATAAAATAATCGTGATTATTACTATTCTAAGATAATAATTTATTATTCATTATACAGGCTGATTGGTAATTAGATGCAATCCTTTGAAGGGGTTGTAGAAGAGGTTGTTGATTCGACTGTATAATGCCCTATGCAAAAGTGAACCATTTCTGAGATATTTTGAAATTAAGCTTTTTTTCTAAAGTAAACATTAAAAATATATATTAAAAAAACCAGCCCATATTTTAGTTTTTTTTTATTTGTTTCGCTTTTATAACATCCCAGCCAATAAACAATAAGCCTAAAATGCACATTATTGACGTAAACCTTGACACTGTGCTCCAAAACAATTGAAAACTCTTGAAAATCGCAAAAGATTTACACAAAAAAGCTAGGTTAAAACAAAAAGTCTCTATGCAATTTTCTGTGCGTATAAGCTTGAAAACATTCGCATTTTACTAGCTTTCGAATGAGATACAAAAATCTTAAATTGACAGAGGAATGATAAAAATATGGCCAAAACAATAGGAGCAGGTACAAAAAAATCATAAACGGTTAAATTAGAAAACAATGATTACTAAATTACATTTTGTATGCATAAGATTTGGTTCTAATATTTAACGGTAAATGATCTTTTTTTCTAAATAAAAAAAATCATTAACGGTTAAATTAGAAGACAATGAATTATACACTTACATTTTGTATGCATAAGATTTGTTTCTAATATTCTACCTGCTCCTACTCTTTTGGCCATATTTTTATCATTCCTCTGTCAATTTAAGATTTTTGTATCTCATTCGAAAGCTAGTAAAATGCGGATGTTTTCAAGTTAATACGCACAGAAAATTGTGTAGACACTTTTTGTTTTAACCTAGCTTTTTTGTGTAAATCTTTTGCAATTTTCAAGACTTTTCAATAGTTTTGGAGCACAGTGTCAAGGTTTACGTCAATAATGTGCATTTTAGGGTTACTGTTTATTGGCTGGGATGTTATCAAAGCGAAACAAATAAAAAAAAAAAATATTCGCTTAAAAAAGTTTACTTTAGAAAAAAAGCTTAAATTCAAAATATTTCAGAAATGGTTCATTTTTGCATAAGGTAAGTCGAATCAACTGTAATTGTTCTTTTCAACAACCCTTTCAAAGGATTGCATCTAATTACCAATCAACCTGTATACATTCAAAATAATTGTGATTAGTACAATTCTAATGTAATTATTGTTGATTGTTGTTGACAATATACCGGGTGTAAATAGACTGCTACCATTAAATGAAACCACATATTCTACCAACCCTACTGAACCACTTTTCCTAAGAATCAAATCCGCGGACACCCATAGTTTAGCAAATAATTGAGTTCCAAACAAAAATGCGTGAACCCTAACGCAGCGACATACGGGCGAGTTTAGAGAGAGCGTCGTCCGTGAAACTTGAAGCTGTTTGAGGTCTTCTCTCTCTCTAAACTCGCCCGTATGTTGGTGCGTCAGGGTTCATGCATTTTTGTTTGGAACTCAATTATTTCCCAAACTAAGGGTTGCGGTGGGGGGTATGATTCTTAGGAAAAGTGGCCAGTAGGGTCGGTAGAATATGTCGTTTCATTGAATGGTGGCAGTCTATTTACACCCGGTATTGACATGGTTGTTTGGGTGGAAGGGGGGGTTTGACAGTAAAGTGATGCAGGGGGGTTGTAGTCGACTATTATCTGAGTCCCAATAAAATCTGACATTTTACATTTTTTGACATTTGACATTTACATCGTTTGCATGGGATTTTTTTATGAAAACATTTTTTTCTCTCTTACCAGAGAGACCAGAGGTCAATCCTATGAAGTGTATCCATGGAAAAAAGTTTGACTTTGACATCTTTAGTAGTATCCAGGGAAACATTTTTGACATTTCCTCCAATTTCCGTTCCCGTTGAGATATTTGTATGGCAAAAAAATTCCTACTGGACAGTTGGTCGAGTAAAAGTTCTTTGGACCCCAAAATTTTCGGAAACCACCCCCAGAAACCAAAAATATTTTT
This sequence comes from Ypsolopha scabrella, assembly GCA_910592155.1. Lineage (NCBI taxonomy): Eukaryota > Metazoa > Arthropoda > Insecta > Lepidoptera > Ypsolophidae > Ypsolopha > Ypsolopha scabrella. The sequence continues at coordinate 13,988,369 of OU342982.1, forward strand.
TTTTAATGAAAAGGAAATGTTTTGGCCATATCTCCGCGACGGTTTGTCTCGGACCCCCCAGACTTGGACCCGGGGGTTCCAAAAAATTTGTTTTACATTTAAAAAAAAAATTATCCGAGGCGCGAAAAAAAATTCGTTTTGGCCATATCTCTACGACGGTTGGACTTGGAACCCCCAATTTGAATCCCAGGGGTCCAAAAAAATGTTCTTCTTTTTCAAGTGTCAAATCTTTTTTGGCTCATATCTCCTAAACGGTTGAAGCTAGGCCCCTGTTACTGGGGTTTTTTTAAAAGGTCTCGACGAGATCTACCCGAAAATGCAAAAAAAATTGGGTACCTTTTGGGTCCCTTTGGGTACCATGGCTATATCTCGGGAGTTAGAGCTAGAGCTACCGGGTTTTCACAATAGTAAGCGGCTTGGAAATGGCTACTTGATGTTAAAAAAGATTAGACATTTTGACATTTTTTTGTCATTTTTTTTTAAATTGCTATAACTTTGGAACGGCTGGTGGCTTCCGGGTTTGGATTCAAATGACGGGCATTATGAGTTCTTTCCGAACGATAGCAAATTTTGACATTTGAAAGCTGTCAAAAATATGTCAATCACGTTTATTCAACAGATTGCCTTGAAACTCAGTTTCTACACATTTTTAAGGTCGCTTTTTGTGTTCCAATAAGCGAGGCCGAAGGTCGAGCCGGTTTCACTCTAACTCGGCCGCAGGAGCTTGCGCGAGGTTGCCAGGATGAGCGCGCGCTTCCGGAGGCCTGACTTAGCCGACGCAACGCACGACGAGTCCATCAACTTTTACAATTCCTTTGCGGCTGAGTTAGATTGAAACCGGCTCAGCTTTTGGCCTCACTTATTATAACACAAAAGTGACCTTAAAAACGTGTAGAAACTGAGTTTCAAGGCAATCTGTTGAATAAACGTGATTGACAAATTTTCGACAGTTCTCAAATGTCAAAATTTGTCATCGGTCGGAAAAAACCTATGATACCCATCATTCGAGTCCAAACCCGGAGGCGCTACCACCAGCCGTTCCAAAGTTATAGCAATTTAAAAAAAAAATGACAAAAAAGTTAAAAAAATTAATTTCAAAATGACAATTTTTTTGTCATCAATTAGCCCTTGCCAAGCCGTTTACTATAGTGAAAACCCGGTAGCTCTAGCTCTAACCGTTCCCGAGATATAGCCATGGTACCCAAAGGGACCCAAAAGGTACAAAATTTTTTTTTGCATATTCGGGTAGATCTTGTCGAGACCTTTTAAAAAAACCTCAGGAACAGGGGTCTAGCTTCAACCATGTGGGAGTTATGGGCCGAAAAAGATTTGACACTTGGAAAAGAAGGAAATTTTTTTCGACCCCTGGGGTCTGAGTTTGGGGGTTCCAAGACCAATCTTCGCGGAGATATGGCCAAAACAAAATTTTTTTCGCGCCTCGGATAAAATTTTTTTAAAATGAAAATCATCTTTTTTCGGAACCCCGGGGTCCAAGTCTGGGGGGTCCAAGACCAACCGTCGCGGAGATATGGCCAAAACAATTTTTTTTCAAACATTTATAAAAAGAAATATTTTTGGTTTCCGGGGGTGGTTTCCGAAAATTTTGGGGTCCAAAGAACTTTTACTCGACCAACTATCCAGTAGGAATTTTTTCCCATACAAATATCTCAACGGGAACAGAAATTGGAGAAAATGTCAAAAAAATTCCATGGATACTACTTAAAAAATTCAAATTAAAAAAGAAACAATGGGTAGACCATATAAAATATTAATTATAATATGTAATTATTAATTATGTATAATATAAAATTATTAATTTGTGGATTTATTATAAAGAATGAAGAAATGAAGTTCAGGAAAAAGAATCCTTATAACATCCTCTACATGTGGTTTCATTTTCTGAGCAGGTCACCTTTACATCCTGTATAAAACAGACTAGTGACGGGCAGCGGCGTCACTGGTGCAAGGGTTTCGGCACCGCGCTCACTAATCCGCCTGCCCAGCGTGTGTGAGTATGGCAATTTCTTCCAGAAGGACGAAAGTGGCGAAATCCTGGAAAGGCCTAAGTCCAGCAGTGGATGAAACAAGCTGATGGATGGATGGATGGATGGATAATAATTATCCCCGGATCAAACATTTAAAGGATACATTTTTTTTAACCTGGTTTCTAAATGTGGAGGTTCCGAATGTTTTGAGATCCAAAAGCCTTATACTCGACCCACTATCTAGTAGGAATTTTTTCCGTTCAAATATCTGAACCAGAACAGGATTTAGCGAAAATGTCAAAGAAAAATCAATTATATTTGCCGTGATCAAGTAAACCGAAACGTGCACCAAGCTAAGTGTAAAAACAAAGAAACATTACGCGGGCCCCACCCCGCAGCGCCCCGCAAACTACGGCATTTCATTTATTAATTCAATAAGTACAGTGGAGACGACGTCAAGCTATACACTTGCAGTACGACATTAGCCCCTACAGAGAAGAATATAAGATAGGTACAAAGTCAGAAGTGTCTAACTTGTTGCGGTCTCCAATGATACTATGCAGGTGATTCCGAGACACGCACACAGTTACAGTATTGTTGCACACTTAAGCATTTTCCGAGATTTTGTAATGTACGTCGTTTTGAAACGGACAATAGAACTATATTACTCGTAAATCTTTTCATGTTCTCTTGTATTATAAGTCTGCGCAAGTTGAGTGAATCCATTGTAGGGTGACTAATTTACATTTTTTTACATTTTGCTTCCCTAAAGCCATCTAGTTTAACTAGTTCATATTGGTTTCCTCGTTTACCTCCTTAAAAAGTCATAAAAAGTATTTTTTGTTTGTAATAATTTTCTCTAGCGTATATGTTTATGGGTGTACTAAAGTTGATCGTATTCGTGAGCAGATATACCTACCTACTTTCGCCTCACTAAGGTTTTTAATATTCAGCAATGTATGGCGCAGGCATCTGGTTAAATTCAGTGACTTAACTAAATGATTAGGGTTTTGGTTTAAATGGTGGTCATGAAAAAATAACCACGAAGGTTACGTACGGCGGTCTCGCCACTACGTGGCGCGACTCGCCATACCTAACCCTCTAACATAAGCTACCACCTCTCTTCTACCTGATTTAACCAAACACCTGATTTAACTAAATGCCTGTGACATTTACATCAATACTGTTCAGAATAAAACGCGTCATGATTATTTTATATTACATTTTATATAAAGCAGCTTATATGTTGTTGAATTTATGGGTAAGTGCATGCATACACTGGAGTATTACTATCTAATAAAATACTTAATTACGCTGACCACTTCTATTGGTATTTAAGTCTATGTAATTTAGCCCGCTTGCCACTTCCATCTGTTTATTAGTCTGTGGTTGTACGATACACCTACGTATATACCTAATCGTACAACCATTTTGTAAAATTAAGTATGTTCCGTGTGAAAATGCCCATATTTTATAACCGGCGAATGAGGTACTAGCCAAAAGGCTAACTTTGAGATAAGTTCTAAAACTGCAGACATTTCCCCCGAAGTAGAATGTCAGATAAATATAAAATACCTTTTCCGTATGACCCGTGCGAATCGGGCAATGAATGAAGACTATTTCTTAATCATATTGCCAATTTGCACAAACTACAGTCATTTCTCCCGAGTCACAATCGCACATTTGCAAAAAAAAGTAAAAATAGTAGTTCCGTAATTTGTATCCCAAACTGCAGTTTTGGCAAACGTAAATTAGGGTACTCTAATTCGTATATCAAATTGCACCGACTACAGATAATTTTCCCTCGAAGTTATAAACAATAATAGCATTCCCCCCTTTCCATCCCTTGCCTAAGGGATGGTTCTATTGTAAGTTACCATAGAGGTAATTTATTAGTCATCTATCACATTTAAAAACTTTTGAGTTCGAGCAGGGACTTAATGGCACTCTTTTGTAAAATATGAGCTTATTTGCTTCGCCTATGTCCTAAGGAAGCTTCGCCTCCGCATCCGCATTTGCGGGACTTCCATCATGTACAAGCAGTGCATCTGTGAATAGAAAGACAGGATGGCTTTAAGATACAATAACCACAAGCAACAATTTTTAAATTTTATATTCTTTATTATGGAGTCAATCATTAAATTTACACTCCTTATAATCATATGCTAGCTGAGCGTTTTGTAAACTTTATAGTAAACCCATTAAAGAAATATATCTTTAGATCCATTATTAAAAAACTATGGCAGAAATAAATTTATATCTATCCCTGACGAATATCCCTAACCTGGCTCGATTTGTTGATTTGTTTATTAGAATTGATAGGTTAAGATTGTGTTTGTTTTGTATTATGTTTGTAAAATTGACCCTTATAATGCCATACTGGTCTTGTTTGTTTGAATTATAATTTGTTTGCGTTGTGTTTTGACATTTATGTAGTTTTGTATATTAATTTGATTTGACCACCAGTGTATCATGTCTGCAGGTCAAAGTAGCACGATAGATCTTTGCTTGTTAGCTTTTCATTTATGTTTTTTATTGCATGTGTAAAATATTTGTACGCCCTGCTTGGCAGAGCTGAGAGGAGACATAATATTGTTATTTACACCTACTTGTATACCCTTGGTTCACAAATAAATAATCTTGAATCTTGAATCTATATATTTTTCAAACACTTGGCGATTTATCCATCGCAAGGAGATAACAAATCAAATTAATATCCCGGATCTCGGTTCAGAGCTCCTCACGTCCAGATTTACTTTTCCGATTTTCTATACCGCAATTATATAAATTTAATTACATTATTATAGTTCATAACTATAGTTTTTTTTAGGATACTGAAAAATATTAGAAGTGAAACAAACTTGCTTCAACAAAACATTATACACCTATTTAAGTTTAATGGCGATAAGTATGTAACCTAGATTAATTTTTTTAGCAAATAAATAAATTTTATCTTTTATCTTACGCCGCCTACGCGTCCACATCCGCAAAATTACCTTATTTAGCTCCCTAACCTGAAATAAGCTTTTTTTTAAAGAGTACGGTTCATTCTATTTTTAGCGGTCATTTAGGCCTTGAAGATTTGTTTAACACCTCAGTATATCACATTAACTCCTATTCAATTGCGTATTTATTTCCTTTAAGACCTTGTCAGCCCTTGATTTTCGCTCTTGTTCTAACTAGGTTGAACTTCGTTTAGCACAATTTATGAAGTCCCGGGGCCACGCCTGAGAATGTATTTATTTTGTAGGCTTTCTTCTTATTATTTTAAAATTATTACCCAAACATAAAAAGTAATCCGCTAAGAGTTTATTGCCGTGACATAGAAGTAATAAAAAACATTGGTGGTTATCGATCTTCAAATAAGTCAACTGAAAGTATTCTGTAGGTTTTCGGGATGCGCCATTTTGTATGAAATTTATTACGTGCCTGATTAGAAGCCTGGTTCCTAACAGCACCACGAAGCCGTAGACTTCTTTTAGTTTCAACCGGGGGGCCCCGAGAAAAAGGGTCTCGACAGATGGATAGACATACATATTAAGGGTTCCGTTTTTCCATTTTGGAAGTACGGAAACCTAAAAATAGATTTATTTTATTAAAACAACGTAATTTTGATTGACGTAAGATATTAGGAAAAAAATTTAACGTAACAACCAACGTCATTATTTTATTACTATAATTTAACAGTTAGTACAAAGTTACGCTAAGTTTGAAATTTTAAAATAAATGCATAGCATTTGTAAACATTTGTGCTAAATTTTTCTGTCCATGAAAGAAAGCTATTCCATGAAAAACTTTCTTTCCAAATAAGTTTGATTTTGTGGAGAATCTGTAAAAAAAGTTTGGAACAAGCAATATAGATTTTATACACCATTATCAATAGGTATTTGTCATTACTATCATATAAATTACGTGTTTTTACATTGAATATTTTCGCGAAATTTTAAATGAAATGAGTTATCGTATTGCACTGAGGCCAAAACCACAATTTTTACTATCTATCTGTACGTACATAGGTATGTATGTTTCGTTTTAACTTAAGAACCACTCAACAGATTTGGATGCGTTTTTTAATTTATTATTATCATATAAAGACTATAAGGTGTGTGCATAAAGTAACGCCCAAGTCGAAAACGGGGCAGAGATTGAATAAACGCAGGCGGAGACGCCGACAAAGGCTAGTCACCTATATTAAATAAAATGGGAATTTAAATTCTTAATAAAACGCCACTAAGAAGCATTCTTTCTTAAGAGCCGTATTCTACCAAATCACGCTTTTTGTATGAAGTGCTTTTGTGGATCGACATTTTCTTGTAATTTGGAGTTATGTTAATTGTGTTTAACCGATAAAATTAATGAATTTTCAATATAATTGCAGGATTCGGTTGGTTAAGGTTATTGTGACATGATATCTTAATTTGTAATGATGCCTTATTCAATACAAAAATCGTGGTAAATTAGCGACATTAATCAGAAAAATTTACGGAAGTATATTTTTCCAACAGTTAGTATGATAAATAATAAAAATTCTGGTACAATTTGTTTCAATAAATTCATATGTCTGATGTTCTGGCAATTTTTTTAGCAAAGTTATTGAACTTTTATAAAAGATTTACTTCTATGAACTCAACAATGTGATTAATTATCAGTGAACGAGGTGTATACACAATATATAAAGTAGTAATTGAGAATGTGATGCATTAAGGGGTAACTTTTTACCTCAGTACAAAATGCACATCATAATATTGTTTTCAATGCAATTGCTCGTAAAGTTCTGTTTTATATGCGTCTAATCAGTTGTCAAAGTCAACTTTACCGCACGAGTGTTTAATGTTTTCATTTTTTTTTTTAGTTTTTTTTCCCTACTTAGTGGTAAGACAAATGAACTTAGCTCATACAGCCATGTCCGAGGTATGTTTTAATTTTTTAATTTATCGAAAACAGTTGCCAGTCTTATCTTGTGTACCATAGTAGTTCATGGGCTGCGTTCAGTTTGATTGATGAAATGAAATAAAAACTGTAGGAACTGTTTAGATGACATTTTGGGTAGGTAGTAACTTTACAAATTGAAAATTCTGATGAAACTTAACCAACCAATCTTTTGATATAATATATAAAAAATAAAAATATAATGTCACAACATGAATCCCCGAGAGGGTGTCAGAGGTGTTTCGGGTGTGAACTGTGGAATGCACCACGCGTTTAACCGACAATTATTACGCCTCAACGTGATGGGTGGTGAGCCCTATCGCCGTTCTTCGGACACAAATACACGCTTCTTAGGGTATGCAGGTTTCCTCACGATGTTTTCCTTCATTGTTCAGCAAGTGGTAAGTATTAAATACTCTGCAGATAAATTCCGAAAAACTCATTGGTGCATGCCCCGGCCGGGAATCGAACCTGGAGCTCAAAGATTGAGAGGCCAGCGTTCTACCCCTAAGCTATCGCCGCTTTTCTTTTGATAATATATAGGTAACACGAAGGATACTGAAATCTGGTTAAAATAAACTTCTTGGTAGGTAACCTCATTTCATCGTAATATGAATAAGAACTTTTTGACAAAAAGTTTTTGTATGCGAGTTCGCGAAATGATACTGGCCACTTGCATTCTCTGTACATTTTTATAAAATACAACGTTATCGACCGGTCTTCCTTGTTAACAACATTATTTGTATCTAAAATCTAAAAAATAATTTCGGGCAGCCATTGTTGTTTACATTATTCGAATAAGCTGGTGGAGTCGAATTATGTTATGTATGACTAAAAGCAGCCTTCAAACGCATCATACTGAAAGCAGCTTGTGTGCAAAGAAAAAGAATGCCCGCCTAAAGTTCATTTGAAGTAAGTATTTATTGTTTGTTTGTTTCTTTAATTACGCTTAATTCATTTGCTCACACTATCCATTGAAAAACGTAGTATGATACACGTGCGTAAGGGCAATAACTTACTCGTAACGTTTAAAACACTCGCTTATCGCTCGTGTTTCAAATCGTTCCTTGTATAAGCTATTGCCTCCTTTACGCACTCGTAGCATAAACTACTATTTCCTAACTTTTGAATAAAAAGTATGCAATAAATGTGTTTTAAAGCAATTTTCAGAAATAGTTTATTATTAATAAAGTCTACAAAAAAATTACGTACTTTAATCTATTACATCCTGTTTGCATTACATTAACAAACTTAAAATCATGTTTACAGTTGTAATGTAATGCAGCTAAAATGTAACACATAAAATTGAATAATTATCATGTGATCACCTAACTATTAACAAGCAGTGTGCGCGAATTGCTATAAAACGCATTTCCATCCATCCATCAGCCTGTTTCGTCCACTGCTTTCCAGGATTTTACCATTCTTGGCGGTCCTCCTGGAAGAAATGCCCATACTCACACACGCTGGGCAGGCGGGTTGGTGAGCGCGGTGCCGAACCCCTTGCACCAGTGACGCCGCTGCCCGTCACCAGTCTGTTTTATATAAGGCCCGGCAATTGGTGATGGATATACCGCCATCCATCGGGCCCAGGCAATGGTGGGCCGCCTGGTTTTGCCTGAGAGCTGTTCTCTTACTCTCCCCCGAACAACTTCGGGAGCATTTGCGAGTAAGATGGTGGTACCTCCACAGTCGAGCCCGGCATCAGCTCTACCACCTATCAACGCATTTATTGCATACTTTTTATTCAAAACTAAGGAAAACAATATCTATAATGATGTGCATTTTGCACCGAGATCCTCAGTTACGACCTTAATGTTCAATGCAAATGATTGGCCTATGTTTAACATGTATTGAACAGTCTTTCCTATAATAGTAAATTAGGCACTGCAAATTTTAGATTTTCGCATAAAAATGTAAGCCGCCTCTTAAGTAATTAACGTTTAACACGTTTATGTAATTTTCCTGCGATTATCAGGAACATAAAGTGTATATAATATGCAAAATATGACCTCCAACAGGAGCTAAGAGTTGCTTCCAATTACCTTCCGAGAGAAATGGAATTTACATCACAATACAACACAAGCCATCTTCCCTTTACAACGATTGACAAAGCTTCTATTGAACTGCCTTTGCATTAATTAACAAAAACTAGAAATTTGATGTTTAAATGAAAACGGACGATACAGCAATCACTGTAAGTTTATGATAAAAAAATGCACTACACTATTTTTAACTTGGTCGCTTAAATATGTTCGTGATAATTTTGACAAATGAAGGAAAAAAAAAACAGTTTATTCATTTGATATACACATACACTTCATAGAAAACCGAAAAGTGACACTATTATATATCAATTTTTTAACGCACTTACATTTGTTTGAAATTGAAAGGAATTAGTACAACATACGAAAATTTTCCCGATTTCAGTACTCCTTAGACTCCTTCTATGCCTTTATTTTAGGGTCTCGCACGGTTCTTGTTCTGTGATATCAAGATCACGCCTTGTGATAGTAAATGAGTTTTAGCTTTACCAGAGTTGGTTTGGAGCATTGATTTTCAGCGGTGAGATCATTTGTTGTTGTCCATCTTATTCTTTTAGGGCCCGAATTCTCCAAGTTTTAATAACATGAAAATTAAAACTTCCTTCCTGCAATTCAAATTTCGACTGATGTTTTATATCAAAGGAAGCTGCCTTTCTTAAACAAAGTCATAAGTAGCTAGCTGCAGAATAGCGGCTTATTATAAATAGAAGCGGAATGGTTCTACGAGACAGACGTGTAGTGTAAAAGGTGCTGAAAAGTTGTTTCAGTTGACTTCTAAGATCAAAAATGACGTCATCGTCCCTTCGATCTGTTTTCGTTTTTCTTTTCATTTCGCAAGCAGAATTGGTTTCAGTAAATTCAAATCTGAAAAGTGTTTTCATTGCTGTGAGTACAACTGAGAAACATCACAGCTATATTCTGCCGATAATTGTAAGGACTTGGTTTACATTGGCAAAGGAGAATGTAAGTGGGAAATCAATATTTTTTTAAACGTGCTTATGATCAATTAGCTTTTACGAGCGACTTTGTCGCCACTGACGACCTGAGGTGCAATTGTGTAAGCCAATGGTATTCAAATTGATTGTCATATGGCTATTAGGTTAAGCAGATTAGCCCGTTTGACAGTTGTAATCGACCATTTTTGGCTGTCAAATGAATACAATTGTCTTATTTTGTTGTTGACAACCAAAAACGTACGATTTCATTTGTCAAACGGGCTTAGTTGCTTAGCCGAATAGCCATATGACAATCAATTAAATACCATTGGATTACACAATTGCACCTCTGATACGTGAACCCATAGCTCATTCATGATCTAATTAACACATAATTAATGTAAGTGCCTACACGTATCGCGATCTATTGATATGGTGCATACTGATGTATATTTTATTTCTCAATACCGGGTAAATAAACATAAAATTTCACTTGCCCTTACAACATTTTCAGTAGGTTCTTCAAGTATAGAGGCAAATTTTTTTTTCGTTTAGTGTTTTTTTTTCTTTGGGAAATTTGATCACTATCGTCAGATTCAGATTTTATTTGCAGTAAATGTGATACATAAAGATTATGTTGATTGATTTAAAGATAGTATTCCATTTAAATTTGGCAAGTATACATTTGAATTACTCTCAGGATGTTTTGCTACAAACCTCATCTAAACACTCAGTAGTTATTAAGTGAATCGCGAGAATTACATACAGATCGGTAGACAGAATTTCTGATATATTTATAATTATTTTTACGAAGGAAAGGGGTTCTTAAAAGCGTCATAAATACGCTCGACTGAACTCATGGATGCATACAAAAGGCCTTATGTGTTTGTAACATCACGTGACATCCCATGGGCGTAGCCAGATTTTAGAATCGGGGGGTGGGGGGTTTAAGAAAATAAAACGACAAAAAATTACATAAAATTACATTAATACTGAAAAAAAAAACTACTGCAAACGCATTAGAGAATGATTTTTCTGTTTTTCCTTTTAAATATATCCACTTATTTATCTGCATAATTTTTTGCCCCATAGTGAATATTCCTGAGAGTCAAACCGTTCAGTCTGTTTACACTCGTTGTGTTGCGCAAGTAGTTTTTCAGTCTGCTTAGTTCTGGTCTGGGGTAGCAGTGGACGTGGGTATGGTAATATCGTAGCTAAAGTTATTTAAAATTATACGGGGAACACATTTGGTATTTAAGATTAAAGATTGTTATTTAGATTAAAATTTGTTATTTAATCTTTCGGGTCTTAATTTTAGACCTTGTTTCGTATTTGTTTAGTTAAAGTTACCGATCAAATTTTTTTTAAAATATTTCTGCGGTCACTTTCCAGATATTCTGAAGTTTAACATAATTCACAATTCTTAATTTTGTGAAAACATAGGTAAAAAAGGTATATCAAATATTTACAAGTACCATTATGTTCTGCCATTAATTAGGCGTACAAAATTTAACTTAGAGTAAGACATTAACCCAAACAAAATAAACGTTATTATCATCATTAAACGTCAACACAGTTTATCATATACCAATTTTATAATAAAAATTTTTCGGAACATTTCGGGGGTGTTTGAACCCCCAACCCCCCCCCTGGCTACGCCTGTGTCACTTCCCGAGTTTTCAACGTTCACTCCAAATGTGGAATTTCAAACACATAACAGTAATTTTTAACTATATAATTTGCTTAATAATAATGTCGATTCTGAGGGCTTTAATATTATAGTGCTGTCAAAACTTAAATGTTTCCAAAGTAATATAGCTTCTGTTTTTAAAACTAAAGAACTATTTTGGAATGAAAAAAAATAAAACAACGCCTAAGCAGAAAGTGGGGCAGACATTGAATAAAAGTATTTATTTGAATTAAAGCCCTTGATAATGCTTATATAGTGAAACCGGTTAGGTAGAGTAAATTGTTAATATAATTTGTGAAAAAGTACTATCACATTACACTGTAGCACGAGTGTTTTCATCACAACAATCCAGACTGATCAATATATATTTAACGTGTTTGTTTATTGGCTATTTATACCTCTGTATGATCTTACCTTTTCGAAAAAGACTACAAATACTAAATTATAAAAGATAAACAATTATTTTTATTTGTGTATGCGAGTCATCAGCAATAAGCATTTGATTAATTGATTGATCATTTTGACTGTGTTGTATTCAAGTTCATTCAAACATACATACATGTATCCTACCTGTAGATGTGTCCTTAAGGGCTTGCCTTTGGTCTTTCAACTGTTTGAAAGTGGGCGCCTTCTGGCAAAAAACACTTTTGTGCATCCCATGAAACGGAGAATTCTGGTATGGGAGCACGCATATTCTATTCAGTGACGTGTATCAAGTTAGTTTGTACAAAATTTTAAATATGGATAATATTTCATTTACTTAATGTGTATTTTAAGTTAACATTACATAAGATTTTTTTTAAAGTTAACCATAGGCTAGTTTTTTGTTTGTACCTACTAACATTTGAGAAAAATAAAAATTGTAAAATTTGTTTTTGCTTTAATATGCTGAGTCTACTTGGACACGTGCTTTTTCAGACCTTTATCTTTCCGTTGTCAGGTCGGTTACCTAATTGTCCAACATTTCACACGATAATTTTATTTTTGAAAATAATGCCTTTTAAGTTGTTAATTCGTTTTATGTCTAAACGGCTTTAGTTTATGTCTGAAATTACTGCTATAACACGAAAACATGGTTTACTTTCCGATGTCAGGTGAAAAAACTCCTACATCAAATACATTTTCGCAAAATCAAGAAAAACCTCAAAAATTCACTGGATGTGCGTGCTGGCAGCGCGCGAAGAGAGCGTCCCAATGTAGACTTTCTGACAACATCCTAAAGTTCAAAATCACTCAATAAGATTATCGTGCACCATGGGCAAGGCCTTAAGGGTCCGTATAAGGCGAGATGAATAACTTCAAATTAACATATCAGATGTCACATTGTTTAACTTGGTTAATCGGTATAGCAAAAATAATATAGACAGTAGACTATAAGGCTGATAGATTCATCTTAGAAAAAACGCAAAATCTTTAAGTTCGCTTGATAGAACAAATTACGAAGTTACCTCCAAAATTCATGTTAGTCGAGTGTTAAAGGGCCTTCCTTAAATCGTAAGGCCTTGAAATTTGTATTAAAAATAAGTTAACAAATGACATCGTCGGCTCGTCTTAGAATATTTTAAAATGTTCATCTAGAAGCAGAGTTATTCAATAAAAACGCAGATTATTGTGGGTGCGTGTTTCTTGGTGGTCGTAACAGCCACGGTTGAGAGCGCGCTATTTTAAACTAAAATGAAACGTCGTAGAGTTCAGTTCTGATTGATGCAAAATGAGGTACTCAATCTGACCTTATATGTAACTATGAGTAATCTACGTATACTTCCAAATTTTTTTTCTTTGGACGGACACAATCCTTTATACTATTTTATTATAAGTACAGTATACATTTTTTCTCATATGCATGAGAAGAGAATCTACAGGGATAATAAGTAGTTATTGTGTAACTACATTCTTAAAATATTTTCAGACGTGGTTCTTTACAAACATAATAAATGAATGGATCAAAACTGCGACAAGTAAGTTTTCATTGTATTATTCTATCCATAGATCTATAGACCAGCGTAGCTAGCACGCGCCTGAGATACAGCGTCTATCTATCGCTTGCATTTGCGTATAACGCGTTTGTGAATGTGCGATAGAACAAGTATACGTACGGTCCGAAATAGAATTACATCGCTTAAAGCCATGAATGATTTAGATTGTGAGCGATGACTGGTCCGTAATTTATGAGCTAGCAAACGATGTGAAAGATAGCTCATGATTCGGACCGCATTAAAAAAGATACATCTTAACCTCTTCTCCTAACAAAATAAAATACGAGTATATTACGTTGTTCATTTTATTTTATTTCGTCAAAGAGTGTAATAAACATAAACAGTAATACAGAGCCGTGATTCGTGATGGAACAAGAAAAGTTTGTAGCACTTTTCTTTAACGTAGACTCTGATAGCGACGATAGCTATCTTTATCGACTCCACAAAGACATTCAAAAATATAAATTCTTCCATTTCGACGTGTTTTCCACGAGACTTCAAAATTTCGTCTGAAATTTTAGAACGAAAATCATTTTTGATGTTTCATTCCGTTCAATGCTCTCATCGCCTCACCTCCGTCGCATGAGCTATCAAAAGTCATACGAATGATTGAAGGCATTTGCTTCACTCATGGATTATTTGCCATTCACCTCATTCATTTGTAATCGATTTTAGCGATGTAATTCTATTTCGGACCGTACGGATAGAAAGACACTGTACCGAGGGTGTGTGCTAGAACTGCTAGACCCCCAGGTCGCGTATGCTGGCGTTATTTTCATTCGCAGTATCAGCACAGCAGACCTTGAAATAGTGTTATTATACACGCTATTGTAGACCCCTCTGTGACCAAGTGGTAGAATGTTCGTCTGTACACATAGGTTGTTGATTCAATCTTCGTGGTGCACATTAATTTGTGTTCGGTCTGCGTGCTTCGTTGGTCTATGTGCCCGAAGTACGGTGAAAGCCCCACCACCCATCACGTTTGCCCACGGCATCGTGAAGCCATCAACAAGTACCTGTTCAAGATTATGTGATCGGAATAAGATAAATAGAGATAACTCTATTATTAACATATTCAACGTAATACACAAAAACTTGTCTTATATTTCTGGGATGGGGAGGCAGATGGTACTCTGAGGGGGTGTGCCCCGAACCCCTACAGTTAACAACTATGGAATTGGGTTCGAATCCTGCCGTTCGTACAAGCACTAATGAGTTTAAAAATGTATGTGCATAGTATTTGTAAACACCATTTGCTGAACTGTGAAGGAAAGCACCGAAGTAAAGCTGCACGACATCAAAAGCGTGTACGAGGGGTGGCTGATATAAAATCTCCTTTGTTAAAGAAAGTTTAAAAAATGTTACTGGCCACTATATTCTCGTATTCTTTGTTTATTCCTTTTTTAAAAATTATGACACTTATTTGTTTCTACGAGTTCAATTTTTTTTTGGCGCGTCTTCGTTTTTATCAAGTTGCAATAAAATTAAAAATGGATAAAATTGAGTATCGCGCTGTGATTAAATTCCTCGGTAAAGAAGGGAATACGCCGACGCAGATCCGAGAGCGCATGTTTAAGGTGTTCGGAGATTCATGTCCTTCCGAATTTGTAATAAAGTTTTGGTCAAAGCAGTTTAAACAAGGCCGTGTGAGCTTAGAAGACGATCCCCGTAGTGGAAGGCCCATTTCTGCAGTTACCGCAGATAATGTGGAAAAAGTGAAGAAACTGATCCTTGCCGATCGGCGAATTAAGCAGTGGGAAATAGCTAGAGATGTTGGCATTAGCAAGGAACGAGTTCATGAAATAATTCATGAACATTTGGGAATGTCCAAGGTGAGCGCACGTTGGGTGCCTAAAATGTTGACCCCGTTTGATAAGCAAAGGCGTGTGGAATGTTGTCAGTCATTTTTAGACTTGGTAAAGGATAAAGAGGAAGAAACTATCTTGCGAATAGTGACCTGTGATGAAACTTGGATTCGTCAGTGGGATCCCGAAAGCAAACAAGAATCGATGCAATGGAAATTTAAAGGGGAAAAACCACCAAGGAAGTTTAAGGTCCGGCTGTCAGCGGGCAAACTAATGGCAACCATTTTTTGGGATGTTGAGGGGATTCTTATGATAGATTACCTGCCAAAAAACACCACGATGAATGCTGAATACTATGCGAACTTACTTGACCAGCTACGCAAAAAAATAAAAGAAGACAGGAGGGGCAAACTTAGCAAAGGCGTTTTGATTTTGAATGATAATGCACCCGCGCACACGGCCTTTAAGGCGCGGTCATCTCTGACAAAAAACGGCTTTACAGAGATCAACCACCCACCCTATAGTCCAGACCTGGCTCCCTCTGACTACTTCTTATTTAAAAATTTAAAGAAAAATTTGAGAGGGCGCAGATTTTCAACAGACGAAGAGATGAAGGACGCTGTGAATGACTATTTTGACGAACAAAATAATAATTATTATTTTAATGGTATGCTGTCACTTATTGACAAATGTCGTAAGTGCATTTCAGTTGCAGGGGACTATATTGAAAAATAAAAAATAAATTATTAATCCATGTATTTTCTTTCATAGTCAGGTAGATTACTTTTCAGCCACCCCTCGTATTTGTGCCCGAAATACGGCGACCTGTCATCAGACAATAATAATACTTATATGTTATAGCCATAAGTTTTAAAATCGTGTCCTTTGAACAGACGACCACATGGTGGTCACAGACTGTGAGAGCTGCATACCGTCCACTAAAGAGTGCCTTTGTAACCAAATACAATCAGAAATTATGTTCTACTACGACCACTATGAGACCAAGTAAGTTAATTATCTATTCAAAATATCTATACATTTAATTTAGTATGAGATTAACAAGGACGTCACTTCGAACATCTGCTTTGAATACAAAATTTAGCACTTACTAAGAAATAAATATTATTCAAGATCGTTGTGTTACTTTGTTTGGTTAGAAAACAGTTTCCTTTAATATCAGTACTTAGCTAAAGTAACCTTTTAAAATAAGGAAACTAAAACCTTTCTACTAATCTCATTCTAAATGTATGGGAGTATTTAATGTCAAAATTTTGAATACTTTTCGTTTGATTTGAAGTTATTGATGTCATTTTACTGATTAGGTAACTTACTTTCGATATCAGATTAGGTTTTTTTGATATCTGTAATAGTTGCGGAATAATCGCCTGGTCACACTTAACGATTACATCCTGTATACAGCCAAACAAGGCCCAAAAAATAATTTTGCATTTTTTTACCGCAAACCATTGAGGATCCGTAAATTTTCCCAGCCTTAGCTTTTTGTAAATAATGATAATAATTTCTTAATAATGCAAGTCACTTTGATTCTGTTAACTTATAAAGTTATCTGTATGGATTTCGCTGTATTTATGAAATTCACCTTGTATATGTGTACGTATAACCGGTGATATAATTTTCCAGATGGTTCTGCCATTTCGACGACATGACTTTCGTGAACATACCAGGGTTGGCTCAGGAGTTGCGGAAGTATAATCACACGGCGGACTGGTACCTGGGACGGAGGTACATCGCTCCGTACCACGAGGTGCCCCACGAAGAGGTAATACTAAATGACCGGTTTCGACAATGTTCACTAATTTCACCGGGTCACTAATAGCTTCGGTTTTGGAACGGAACCTCTGAAAGGGGTAACTGTAGATCTAGAGGTTGAATGCGCAATACTGATTGTAAGAAAAACAATAGTATCTTGTGCAACTGTCACATATTGAGAGCCAATGTTCGTTCATTTCGTATTAGGCTGCAGAGGTCCCAATGGCTAAATCAAAAATATCATCTTTACGCCACATTATTCAGGAAATTTACGCCACGAAAAATCAGAACATGAAAGCGCGTGTTTTCTTTGCTCCTATGAACTTAGGCATAGGTCTTAGTTGTGCAGCCTAATTGTCGGTTATTTATGGGCTAACCTTTATTGAAGATGTTTAGTGGGAGCATTCGAGGCTGAAAGCAGAGATACCTTTGCCTAGAATCAAGCTAAAGAAGAAGTTAGTATCGGTGATATGATATCAGTTTTTAACATCTGACAAACAATGTAGGTACTTATGGAACTGTTTTTGATGTTGTAATTACCTTATTGTAGTAAGAGAGTAGATAAAATAAAATAAATTTTATCTTCTCTCATACCAAATTTATTTATTCTAATGACATATTAATCTCAGAACCGGTTTCATGTTTCCAGACATTTTGGTTCGGTCGTCTCGCGGCTGGATGCTGCATCAGCCGCAGTTTGATGATGAAACTCAAGCCTCGAGTATGGTGAATATATTTCCTAGTAACACTATGTGGCGCATTTAAATGTTGTATGCTAAGTGTCCCTATGCCGTGCCACTGTACGTCGTCCTAGCGAAAATAAACGATCGATACTTTTAATGTTCCACTTTAAACTTATGTTTTGCGCTGCTGGTTTCGCTTTAATAAACACAAAATAAATATCATGACACACCTTTTTTGATTCTTCTACATCAATCAATCTACTCATACAAGCTCTTCTATTACGGGTAACAAGAAGCAAAAGGGGTGTGTCAGAGTCGTAGCAGATGGAAATCTGTAGTCTCTGCCTACCCGCCTGGAAGAGAGGCATGAGAAATATGTATGTAAATAAATATTAGAATAGATAATTGTGCTTGTAGACGACTTAACCTGAAAAGTCCCTGATAATGTTTATTTGCGAAACCGGTCGAGCGTAAAAGAAATCTTTGATAAATTAATTGATTTTTACCAAGACATACATTGAGTAAGTTAAGCGAACTTAGTCTTTATATTGGGGACAGATTCTGTTATCTTTAACTTTTTTTCAGCCGTAAGAATTTTCTTCACACCTGCATGAGTCTTGAATCGGTCGACCAAGCACTAGGATTTGTCATAGGTAAGCACATTTACCTGTTGGGATTCAGCTGAAAATATTACGAGGAATGAAGGGTATGTCTACTCACTAACTAGATATTTTAAATGGAAGTCTGACAACAATTCCCCGGTCAGTGAAACTTTGCATCGGTTAATTAATGTGATATATACGTAACAGCTCGGATTGCTAGATGAATTATTTATAAGTTAGGGCCCAGGTCCACTGAAGGGAAAATCCTACGTGAGTGTTTGGAATAGACGACCATGTTCCAATTTCAATCAATCCCCTTTACTCAAATACGTAAGATACCCCTAACTTTTTCACCCTGAACAAAACCGGGCTGGTCTTTTTCTAATCTAATAATGAAAACATGTTTATTATCAAGTGGAATGAAAGTAATTTTTGTGCAATTTGTCTACTTTTAGAGTTTTGTACCCGAAGTGTTCTAAACGGAACCTATTATTACTAAGCCTCCGCTGTCTGTCTGTCGCTCACAGGGGTCTACATCTTCAACCGTAATAGGTACAAAATTGAAATTTTCACAAAATACGTGTTAATATGGTCTCTACTAGGACAAATACAAAATAAAAAAAGACAAGGGGTCCCCATACAAGAAACCTAAAAAAACGCATTATTGGTTATTTGTTTTGACGTATGTAGTAAAAACGGAGTTTTTGAACAAGTAGTACTCCCAAACTACAAAAGATATGGTTTTGAAATAAATACATGTTATAAAAAAAGCCTTTTCCAAGGCGGTGCAACAGCCTAAAATGCGATACAGAAAAATTGTCTCGATCGAAAAAAATTGCAAAGTGAAGGCTATTTTTTCATTTCAAACAAGCAGTCTATCGAAACTAATAAAGTAAAGATAACAATGATTACTGTTTTAAACATGTAAACCTAATCTAAACGATAGCACAGCGATTTTTTTGACAACGCACTTGTGTGAAGTTAATAATTAAATTTTATTAATTGAAAAACAGCACTATTCACTCTCTTCTTGATTTACCGCTCTGCTCAGACGCGCGCTTTTTCAGATAAGCTTATACTCTTTTGTTGTGCGATCGACCTACTACGCTACGCCGTGAAGACGGTAACACATACAAGTTTTAAATTTAGTCATATTGTAGAACATAATATATATTAAAGTAAAATTAAAAATAATAAAAAGTGGGGTTCCATACGCAGACGGCGTAAATTTTTTTGTCAGGTTACTATTTTAGCGGCTTGTATTTTGTTAATATGAAATATATATTGTTGTTATTACCATAATATTTTAGGGTTCCGTACCACCACACAACCCTTTGTGCACGAGTCCGACTCGCACTTGGCCAAATTATTAGACTGTCTCTGTGGTCTATTGGTTTGATAGTCCCAACCATGCGACGCGACGCTCTCGTTGCGGATTTAAATCCCATAGGGGCACATTTATTTTATTCAAGTAAAATAATTATTTAAATATAAATTTTGATTTATAATTATTGATACTATATTATTTGTGTCGGTCTGCGTGCTTCGAAAGGCTTGAGATCCATATTCGTGCCTGAAGTACGGCGATAGGGCTCATCAACAATCCTACTGAGATGTAATAACCGTCGGTGAACCGTGGATGTACGAGTGTGGACTATGACTTACATTACACCTCTCGGTGATTAATATTGCAATAATGTCCTTCAGAAGGGGAAGGTGTTCAGCTAACAAACGTCCCGACCATGCACGACAACATGGAGGACCTGTCTTCCATCAAGACTGAAGACCTTCGGCACCAGATCACCCTGAGCTACAAGGACACCAATGTCGTCAACGTACCAGGCTTCAATACCACCGTCGACCCTACCAGGTAATGGCACAAAGTTTTACTTATTATTGGTAAATAATAAGTTAACTTTAGTTTATGATACAGCCAAACTTATACTGGAGACTCGGTAAGTGGTCAGGACTAAGGTTCAATGACCTTTTCTGCGAAATACGCAAAATCAAATTTCGACTCCCCATACTATATTAATAGATTCGAGGTTGTCTTGAAGAAGTATGGAGGCACAAACAATATTTTTCCTAAGATGATTAATTGAAATAGGCGTTACCTTGCGGAAGTCCATCACTAAGTAAAGGATATATGAATATAATTTGCAATATTCCGCTAAACAATTCTTGTCGTGCTATTCAAAATGCAGACTCGTGCACCGCCCGCCCGCCCGCATAAAAACATGCAACAAGCAAGCAATACAAGCAAAGAAATCTTAAATAACAAGCAAGAAAACTTATCGACACGTGTTTCGCCTCTGAACGAGGCATCCTCGGGATGTGTTGCTAGCCCGGCTTCTCCGCAGCAACTGATGTGTTGCTCGCCCAGCCGCTCCGCAGCAACTGATATTGTTCGCCCGACAGCTCAGCAGCTAGTGACGAGCCGCCGACCAAAACTCACCTTTTATACACCGGCCTGACTAGTTGTTTGGTGGGGAAAATGGGGAGACGAAAACATGCGTAACAGTGGGGTAGTGGTAAAGTTAGTTTGTTCGTTTAGTAAATCAGGGTTATTCTTGTTTTTTAGTATTTCTAATTGTTCTAACACACACATTCTTAAACCTTTTTTACAAATATGTTTTACTTCAAATGAATGGTTATCAGGCAAACTATGACCGGACTCTAATAGATGTTTTGCAAAGTGTGATTTTTCAGGATGATTATTTCTATGGGCTGAGATATGTTCTTTGTACCTAGTTTCAAAACTGCGACCTGTTTGACCTACATAGACACCGTTACAACCATTGCAAGACAATTTGTAAATACCAGACTGTTGTTTTTTATCTAATTTGTCCTTACCATTGCAAATACGCTTTATCTTATTTTTGGTTCTGAATGCAACGCGAACACCACAACGCCGAAAAATCTTCGCAACCCGTTCAGAAATTGGACCTAGATAAGTTATGCTTGTTTTATATTTCTGAACACTCGTACTTTCAGGCTGTAAAGCAGACAAACTGTTTCTAATAATGATATTCTGTTTTTTGTGGACTAATCTATCAACCATTTTTGCACTATACCCGTTATTCACAGCAATCTGATATATTATGTTGAGTTCTTTTTCAAAGTTGTCAGGACTTAGAGGCACCGTCATCAATCTGTGAACATAACAACGAAATGCTGCAAGCTTATGTTCCCAAGGGTGACAAGATGAAGAAGGTATTACAGTATCGGTGTGTGTTGGCTTGCGGTATATTTGAAATCATCAGTTGCTGCGGAGAAGCCGGGCTAGCAACACATCCCGAGGATGCCTCGTTCAGAGGCGAAACACGTGTCGATAAGTTTTCTTGCTTGTTATTTAAGATTGCTTTGCTTGTATTACTTGCTTGTTGCATGTTTTTATGAGGGCGGGCGGGCGGTGCACGAGTCTGCATTTTGAATAGCACGACAAGAATTGTTTAGCGGAATATTGCAAATTATATTCATATATCCTTTACTTAATATTTTTCCTGTTTCGAAAACAGCGTCATTGAACCTTGGTCCTGACCACTTACCAAGTATTCAGTATGAATTTGGGTATATATTCATATTCATGAGTCTTTTTCCCTTTTGAGTACGAACCAATCATGAGCCTTTTGTCCTTTTGATTTGACGTTCGAAATGCGTATTCTACGTTTTTTTTCATTCGGCGATGATAAGTAATAACTACTTGAGAAGTGTTGTAAATTTGGCAAAGGAGCCGTGTGTACAATTGACGGTACGTTTGTTATTGTTTCAGGTTCCTTTCCATGCATTGCTACTATCTTCTGCCTTACCCAGCTTATGAAAAGGCCAACTTTTGTATAGAGAACCGCTACAAGAAGCTTATTTCCGCCTACAATGCAAGTTCTCCGAGGCGGCATATCACAAAAACTACAAACACCGCTTTGCTTACAAGCAAACGACCCCGGAGTCGGAACAAAACTAAAAAACTCAGACCAATGCAAGTCACACTATCCACACAAACCACACCGGATCCCGTTCTGTATGGAATGTTCGGTTATTTATTTTGAGCATTAACTTTACAACCTTAAGAAAAAGCAAAATAAAGTAAAAAGAACGATCCTATCTCTATTAAATATTAAAAAAAAAATGGCTGCAACTACAAGTTCCGTGGCTGCAACCGTAAGTTTTAGTATTTCTTTTTAACAAAGATTTCATGTGAGAGAGATATTCGAGATGGGAAGCGGTTAAAGTTAGGTATCGTACCCGGAACCTAGATTATGGGTTACTCCGCCAACCACTAAACTCGTTTGCGAAATGCTAGTTTGCTCTTACCATATGTGATGATCAGTGATCGGAATAGGCAGAGTATATTAACCTAAACTTCTTGGAATATAGTCATAAAATGGAGACTCCCCTGACTAAATATTAATTTTATTTTTCAAATCAGATTTTAATTTGGGGTATTATTTTACCATATTAGGCACAAATATAATTAAAAACCACGAAATAGATAACCAAGTTCCGTTGGTGCTTCAGCGGTCATTTTGATTTTGATTGTTTTCAAATTTCCTACAGAAATTGTAAGGACTTAGGTTATTGTAAATTTAATTTAAAACAACTTATGTCCCTACATATTTTGTAAAAAATTTGAAAACAACCGAGTTATTGGGCAAAAAACAATGATCATTTAAAATCAAAATGACAGCTGACGCACCAACGGAACTGGTTTACCTATTTCATGGTTTTAATTATATTTGTGCCTAATGTAGTAAAATAATACACCAAATAAAAATATGATTTGAAAAATAACATAAATATTTAGTCATGGAAGTCTCCATTTTATGACTATGTTCCAAGAAGTTTAGGTAAATATACTCTGCCTATTCAGATCACTGGTGATGATGATAAAATATTCTAAGCCCTTGGCATCTTAGAGCGTGCAAGTAGTGGTGCCTCTAGATAATGTGTACAGGGGGCATATCCATTGGCATAACTAGGATTTCTAGCTGGAGGGGGCGGGCCCCTGACTTCAACTCGGAAAAAAATATAAAGCTATCAACATACTCCAGGGGGGCTGTGCTTTAATTGTGGCACATATTAAAGCTGCGTGTCCGTTCAGGCAGCGCCACGTCATAGGGCAGAGACAATATTTTATCGCTCGGGCCAAGCCGAGGCTGCTCAAATGGATATGCAGCTTTGAATAAAAAACAGTCGCACATATTTTTAAACATGGAGAAAATTGAATTTCGAGTTTTAGCTAACATTAATTAAATAAAAGGTTGGCTGGAATAAATTTATTTTAGTAATAAGACTGCCTTTGTACAATATTGTGTATTCGTTATTTTGTATTCCTTATTTTATTTTGTGTGTGTAAAATAAAGTGTGTACTCATTAACTCATTATCTTTTGAAAAATAATCACGTAATCAAAAAAATAATCTTGATATTGACATGTGTACTAGTACGTCAATTTATTAGCCAAAAAGGATTAAATTTATAAATTAACCTGATTCATTAGATACAAATCAAATCAAATAAAATGAAAATTTTTATTTTGTAAAATAGATACATGAAGTATACTTTCTACAGGTCAAACGATAGAATATACAAAAATAATAATAATAAGGGAAATGCATGCAAAAAATAAAGAAATATAGGAATGAAAATATTATACATAATTAATGCAATGAACAAATAAGTTGATAAATAAACTAAATAAACCATAAATAAAAATAATGCCTAACAATCCGCCCATTCGATTAGTCTTGCTGAGAAGAAGGGCAAGAAACTTAGCAATATTCTATACCATTTTTTAATACCTACTCACACCGACTTAAGTAAAGGCATAAAAAATATAAGACTGCAGGAATTACGTCTACATGCATAGAGCAGTTATGTTTTCTATGGGTACATGTAAACATGACAAGTATGTTAATCTAAAATGTACTAGCCAAGAAGATTGGGGATTCAGCGTTATCTTTTATGTTGTGTTTTTTTTTTAAGAAATTTATTTAACAAAGAAAGCTTACAACTAATACATTTTATTTTCTGCCAAACTGCATAACAGTTTGTTGGCAGATGAGCTCTTAGATTTATAATAACAAGTACTTATAATTTACACCTACTTACATTACAAGCTTACCACATTTATTTATAAAAATATATATATATTTTTTAATTTCAGTGTAGGCTTACAAAATTTTTCAGCCACTCTTAATAGTTTGATTCTGTTACATATTTTTGGGGTTAAGTATCCTCTTGTTCTTTCTCCGTAGTAATTATTTGCCTTTGGCTGGATATATTTTCTATTGTTCGCTGATCTTGTACAATAGTGGTAATGTATATTTAAGCCATTAAGTAAGAGGCTATATAAATAAAATATGCATGTTGTGTTTCTGTGTATTTCATGCAGTACACAGAAGATTTTAATTTCAAGGTTTTATTTTTGGAAAACGCGTTTGCATAAAATTTCCTCGATACAAATAATTATTGAAATGAGGTCTTCAAACGCACTTTTTCTCCTCGTTTGACGAATAGGAATCATGTATAGAGCTCAAACATATTTTATTAGATGGTTTTTATCAATATCTAGATTTTTGATTTTGGAAATTATGCTAACTATTTGAGTTTAAAAAAATAATAATTAAAATATATACTTTTTCTCTTTTGCCCTTTCTTTTCTTTTTTTGCTTGGAGTAACAGTGACAAAAATAAAATTCACATAGCCTGTTATTTGCATGAACCATTTACGCGGTTAGTCAATGACATTTTACACAAATGTCATTGCGGTTAGTGCAAGAAATATAGGTACAAAAACATACAATCTTTTTTTGCTTGTGTCCTGACTACTGTGTTAAATAAATATTATATTATAACAATATAGTTATGGAATTTAGTTTTATTACGTTTCCTAGCTTCTTCCCAGTTAACTAATCGTGGAGTAAATACTGTCACTTGAACCTAATCCATTAAACTACTCTGACAGTCGTGCAAAGGCCGTAAGAAACCCAATTAGAACCAGTATTGTCCCCTAGTTTCTCACTAAAATAAGATTTCCTCTACTAATTGCCCAGGAGAGAGAGAGAGATATCAGTAAACCGGATTAGTGCATGTCTCCGCAGTACTTATCTAATTCCCGCCACTTATTCTTAGCGGAGGTGATGTCATTCCCGAGTCGAATAAACCCGAGATTTTCCTGAAGCAGGCTCGGGATTGCAGTAATATAAAGATGCACTTTGAATTTCTTAGCCGCCATCTTGTTAAGATGCTTTTCTGCTTAGATGATACTGATATCATTTAACCCGGATTTCACATTTAAGAATTTTAAGGATGCCGTGTTGTGATCGCCTAAGTAACACTTAGCAAATGTAAACTTAAGGGCCCATAATACCTCAATTCGCAGTCTTGCCTAACGCTTCTGCTTTTTAACTGTCTATCCTACTCTAATATAATCAGATGCCGCGCACGCAAAAACATCAGTTATTATGAAATCGTGGCTATACAGATGGTTTTTTCATTTTTATGGAACAGTCTGCAGCTGCTTTATACTAATATCAGTTATATTATGCAAGTTTCAGATCTAATTTCAAGCATTCATTGAATGCTATCGGTTTATTTTACGGTTTAGAGATAAATTTGTATTATTTTTCTTTTGAGAAAATGTAATGGAATCAAGTGTTCACAACAGCATGGATATAGCATTAGTCCCCAAGTTTATCATATATTAATTTCAGAGTGATTGTTGCAGTATTTGTTGGTATAAAGCAGGATCATGCGGAGCGAAGTGAGGTATTATACACCCTTAAGTAATCACTTCAAAGATTCTCACTAAAGACAAATACATGAAAATACGTTTTGATAATTACTTAATCACATATAATAGTAACTGTTCGGCTTTCTGTTAGTCGCTGTGAATAAATTCATTCGAAGCTGTATTGTAGGCGGATTTTAAAGTAATTTTTTTTTATTAAATTTTATTTGTAACTAATCTAAAAGAATACTTGAAAAGTTGTAAATAAAGGTTGTTATAATTTTTTTTTAACGATTTTGTCACAAATCCGACATTTCAAGCTTTCATTTATTTAAGAAGATATTTGCCATTGTTTTGTCCCGGGATGGCTGGTGACCTGAGCTGACTGAGCGGTGAGATAGAGTGAATAATGAATGAATAACCGAATAACTATAGAAAAAAACAGTCTTTAATTTCAGGATAATCTAAGGCTTCTAAACAAAAAAAAGCCAAATTCATGACATTATTGGAGCCAGGCTCTCGTTAACTTTTGAGAACCTTGGCGGTAAAAGCTCATGAATATGGTGAAGTTCTTTGTAATGGTGACCTTACCAATACTTGATACTTGATCAATAGTCCGTATGTGTGTGTATTGATCAATTATTGGCCAATCAATACACACGTCATCCATCCATCCATCCATCGGCCTGTTTCGGTTACTGCTGGACATAGGTCTTTCCAAGATTTGGTGGTCCTCCTGGAATAAATGTGTATACTCACACAGCTGGACAGGAGGGTTGGCGAGTGCGGTGCCGAAACCCTTGCATTAGTACGCTGCTGTCCGTCACCTGTCTGTTTTTAGGGTTTCGTACTCAAAGGGTAATCAACGGGACCCTATTACTAAGACTCCGCTGTCCGTCCTCCATCTGTCATCAGGCTGTATCTCATGAACCGTGATAGTTAGACAGTTGAAATTTTCAAAGATGATGTATTTCTGTTGCCGCTATAACATCAAATACTAAAACTGGCGAAGTGCGTGATTGATTTTTTTGCCGTTTTTATAGATAATGGTACGGAATCCTTCGTGAGCGAGTCCGACTCGCACATGGCCGGTTTTTTATAAGGCCCGGCAATTTGGGATGGAGGATATACTGACATCAATTGGTCCCACCAGGTAATGGTGGGCCACCTGTTGTGCCTGTCTGCGAGCTCTCCTACTCTCCCCGAATAACTTCGGGAGGATTTGTGAGTAGGATGGTGGTACCTCCACAGTATTATTCCTCATCTCATCTTTAATTATTTTATGTGCATCAAAGGAATGTTTGTTTGCGCTGGGCCTGGTTACTTATCTCTTTTGTTGACTGTACCTAAACTGAAACTCTGGGCCAGTTTCTGAATTAAGAAAATTCCGCTAAGCGATACTTGGGCGACGAATCAGTCAACTTGGAATTCTCAAATATAAAATTAACGGTCTGTATCGTGAAGCTGAGAACAGCCTTTTATTTATGCGACGATCGTACGTCGATAAAAATAGACCATGTCCCAGAAGCATGACAACGAAATTTAAAACAAGCCATTTCAAAACAATTTCGCACAGATTTCCCATGAGCAGCTCGGTGCATGTCTGACAAATGGCTCGTGTTTCTATGAAAATTGAGCGCTGCGGGATGAAAATCAAGTCATGTATGGAATTATCTTTGTAGCGGATATTTGTGACGTAACCGGATTTGATGCGAATAACGTAACCCGTGCTGAACTAAACGCGGATGACGTCATTTTGTGGGGTCACTTTAGTAAGTACCTATAGTAATAGTTTTCTTTGGTCTACGGTTTACCTGTTTGATTTTCGCCACATTTTTATGATAATATAATAATATGTGACTTATTAGAGTGCATTACAAACTAGAAAAGATAAATTAGAAACAAATGTAAAGACAAGAACAAGAACTGTGAATTTCTTAACTGTCCGAAGCAACACATATTGTAGCGACGACAGCGCCATCTGTTCCTAAGAACAAGGCGTGAAATCACATAACGCCCCTGTGAGCGTTCAGTATGTGCATTACAAGCTAGTTAGATCAAATAGTTACAAAAATATTCGGTGGACAAGTATGGTGGAAAGATTCAACGGTCTAGGTAAGTACCTCGGTTGCGCAGTTGGTTAGCGCGCTTGTCTTGATAACAAGAGGTCGCAGGTTCGAATCCTGGCCCGAGGAATTTTTTCAAATTCTTGTCTTTACATTTGTTTCTAATTTATCTTTTTTAGTTTGTAATGCACTCTAATAATATTTAGAGTATTCCAGAGCAATGGGTTTCGCAAAAAAAACATAATCTTAATATGTGACTTACTCGCAAATCCTCCCGAAGTTATTTCAGAGAACAGCTCTCAGGCAAAACCAGGCGGCCCACCATTGCCTGGGACCGATGGATGGCGGTATATCCATCCCGAATTGCCAGGCCTTATATAAAACAGACTGGTGACGGGCAGCGGCGTCACTGGTGCAAGGGTTACGGCACCGCGCTCACCAACCTGCCTGCCCAGCGTGTGTGAGTATGGGCATTTCTTCCAGGAGAACCGCCAAGAGTGGCGAAATCCTGGAAAGGTCCATGTCCAGCAGTGGACGAAACAGGCTGATGGATGGATGGATGATGTGACTGTGTATGTAGCGTATTTTATTTCATTTTATAATACTGTTTAACATGTTTATTGATTCATTTATATAATGGTCTTTTATTAGCGTTCCGTGCTCGAAGGGTGCCAAACGGGACCCTACCTGTTACTAAACCTCCGCTGTCTGTCTGTGTCTGTCCGTCCGTTTGTCACAGGGAGCTACAACTTCAGCGGTAGACAGTTGAAATGTTTACAAAATACGTGTTACAATGCTGCGCTTGCGTAAAGTCGGCATTTTCCGCACTTTTGCTATAAAATATTATACGATACTCGTGCGAGAAACGTTTTCTGACGAGTGTGAGTTTGCGGCACGAGCCGAATGAATTCATCGCTCTCGTATCGTAATGTACTATTTCATTTATTTATTTATTTCAGCTATACAAGTTTCAAATTTGGTCACATTATTGCAAAACCTCTAAAGTAATACAACAAATAATAAAATTAGGGTTCCACGCGCTACCATTTTAAGAGTATGGCATATGCTAGGAAAAAATGTTATTACCCGTCCGACACAAAGAAGCCAATGTCAAATCTTTTATTAGCTTTTAATAGAGGCGATTATTGGTTAGCTAATTGACCTATTTGTCTAGGATGCGTTATACTAATAATTACGCGCGAAACAGCAGATCGGAGGGTTTTTGGCTAATACTGAAATATTTTGTAGGGAAAAAAATATTGAATTTGAGTAGAGAACCTTTAAATTACTATTGCCTTTTTATGGAAAAAAAAATCATGTTGATTTCTTAGCCGCGTTCTTGAAACGAACGTTTGAAAACAAAAAAAAGGGTGAAAAACATTTTTTTTCTGACAAAAGCATAAATCTTAGTACATTGTTTAGATTACCTAGATAAAAGATCAATAAAATACATATATTTTTTCCAATATTAAGATAGTCCTATTTTTCAAAAAAACCCTCGAAAATCTGACTTTGTTCATGCTCTAGGGTCAGGTACAGCAACGCCTTGTTTTTTGTCTTGCTAATGTTGCTATAGCATCGATATTGTTGATACGAGTATATGAATGTTTTCTAGGGTTCTGTTCTGGTATTATGTAGTGGTATGAGTCCGTCTCGCACTTGACCATTATTTTCTTAACGATTAATCACAATGTTGATAAACTTGAAAATAATTATCAGTTTATTGCAATACCAAATATGTGTACACACTGTACAGCCGTCAATTATTGTCTGGGGCCAAAATAAATTTTAACGACATTTATTATCTCAATTCTTGTCCTATAGGTAAGGAGGAACACCACGCAAATATTCTGCCTGTTTTGACTCGAGAACCACTTAACGGATTGGGATAAAGCTTTCTCTGTTATCATCTTAGTGACCCTGGTCAACTTAAAGGCTATATGTTTTATATGGTGTTTTGATAGAAAATCCGGCATGCCACTAACTGTCGATAGTTGAGAGACACTTTCACGCGAGCGAAGCCGACGACCAAAGCTAGTTGATAATAAAGTTGTAGAGAGGTCGCGTCTTCAGGGTAAAGAATTTATGATTTAAATTATAATACTTGTTGTACAATACCTTTTTTTCGTTTTCTTAAACTACTAACCGAACTATTGCTACTAAAGGGTATCGATAGCTCGGTGCTTTACATCAACCGAACTACTGCTAAAAAGTTGCATTTGTTCGGTCAACCGGGACTAACAACCGAAATACTGCTACTTAAGGGTATCTCCATTGTTGGTTTGGTTATGGTTCCAGAATTAACAAGGTGGTTGTTCCAAGGTTCGTTTGCAAACACTGTACTTTGCAAACTGTTTTTCCTACTTTTGAGTAAAAAGTAATAAATAAATGTGATTTACAGTCAATGACACGGTAGCGTACGGTCTATAACTTCAAAATTAAACATCTAGGTAAGGCAAGGGTACTATTTTCGTATTCAGTGATGAAGATTCTATAGTGCATAGGGGTCAGATGCATTTCCGAAAATTTTGACTTTTTTTGTATGTGCCGCCTCTAAAGTGATATGAGTATGGGTCAAAGCAGCAGGTAACATGAATTACTGGGGCCGCAGCATCAGCATCCAAGCTGGGGCCGAATTGCCAGAAACCTACAGCTCACGTTCTCACGGAACGATACCTAGACCGCCTAGAATAAACATACTTCTTGTAGAATTATCTGCTTTGTTGCCATGCAGCGGTCACCCGCATCTCATAGGCCATGCACCGCTTTGCCACTTTTGCATAATGTAAGCATGACGCTGGACTTGCAGCGCAGCATTCATAGCGGGCACTCACAAGATCCACTAGTGCTATAATTGTAGTTCTTTTTCAAACAGCTAGGAGTACTAAAGTGGGATGATACCTAAGTGCGACGTGTATCTAAATATCGGCTGACGTGGTCTCAGCATTGCTTTTACACGAGTTAAATACCTTATCACTAAGTCGCCCGATAACCTAACAGTTTCTCGTTTTGGAGAAACCCAGTCTATTTTGTTTATATCTTCTGTGTTATCAGTATTCGGTCAAGAAGCACATACTAGTTGTTTCACCCTACTAAAACTGCATCCGATCTGCATCATTGTCGTTGTTAAGACACGCTCTTATCGCGCACACAATGCCGTATGTGCTTAATAGGTATGTTTTACCTGTATACTAAAGGTACAAACTTTTGAACTGGTTTTCCCTGTGAATGCCCGGCATTTATATTATGGTGTTGCGAGCTAAGACAATGCATCGAGTACAGCAATTAAACGTTATTATCGATGTCCCAAATTGGTAGCGTAATTTTTATCGTAGGTATGAGATACGATCTATAGTGACTATGTGAACACGTGAGTGACTCCCGGGGCCCCAGTATGGGAGCGCAGGATGAATTGTAAATCGTCTATTTTCATAAGGATGAAAGTTTGACTGACGTGTGGTCCAAGAATATTTTAATATTCACTCGTTTATTTTAGGAATGATCCAATTACCGCGCCGAACGATAACCCGCACGCGAGGTTGTGGGAATTCCAAATCGATATTATCCCTATATTGTTTTCTTTTTTCGGTACGATAAACAACTGGAGTGGTATAAATTGCTATGCGGGCAGTCAGTCGCTAGACACTACACGGTCAACATTACCGCAAGAACATCATATAGACTTAGGAGTCCCGTGACATCCATCCAGAACTCAAGATGCAGTCCCAAGACAGAATACTCAGTTTCCCGGTGGACACCTTCATGACGCGCGGGCCTTCTATACCCGAGGAGGCCCCTTTCAGCCCCGGCAAAATTCTGCAATTCAACAAAGCATACAAACAGTTTCTTCAGGCGGAACGACAGCTGGACGACCTGACTTTCCTTAACGGGAAGCCATGCCCCGTCCGCTACAACTTTGATCCGACGAGGCCAGAAGAAGATCGTCTGATGGTGAACTGGGACTGGCTCATGCCCTTATTTTGGGGGCCGCCGCCAGGTGAGAGGGATCTCGTGAGGATGCCCACTATACTGGAGTTTGTTGAAAAGAAGATTCGCTTTTCGAAGTGCAAGGCGGTCGCCGGGGACACCTGTTCCTGCGGCAAGAGGCCTAATGTAGTGGTACCACCGGGACGTGAGTGCAGGATCCCACAGCACTTTCATCATTTCTGCACGGCGCACGTCTCTGCGTGGATAACCAAGTACATGGTCCCGGCGATTCTGCTGAAAGAATCCCAAGAAATCTTTAGAGAGGTCATCCAGAAAGTGCATGAAGGTGATCCGCAAATCCTCGAATACTATTCGACGGGTGACCGGACGGACACAGAAATGTTGCTGCACTCGGCTCGCAACATCAGTGATAATAGTGCTAAATAGTGCAGCAATGCTGCTGCAATGTGACGTTCGTTTATTAAAATAAATATTTGTGTTTATAATATGTTTACTTTTTTTTTCTTGTACCCCTATGAGTGTAGGATGATGGAGAGTTGTGCAGGTAAGGTACTGAGATCATTCCCTCTGACGTTGCTTCAAGTTGAAATTTAGTTTCTCTCGTGACCACTTTATGTTAGATACAATCAAGTCAAGCTTGGACTGCACCAGATGTAACGTCTAGGTAACGTGCTACTAGCCGCTGCATAGCACGTCACATCACTAACGCAGATAAGTTGCAAGGCGTGATGATTAGCGTTATGTGCACATGGGATGCAAAGCTCCGTTATCACAAACTATGCTTGGCATATGCTTATCATATGTCTTGAGCAAGGCCTGAGTGTGCATTCGCCTCTGAGTACGTGTATCTGCGACGTTTAGGTATGGAGCCGACCATACAGGAATATGAGACGTCTAAATAAGGTTTTTCTTAACTTTATATCCATGAATGACTGCCTGTAAGCCGCAAACAGTATTATGACAAAGACTGGCGGCAATTGGCGTTACATCTATAACTCCTTATGAACCGATAATACGTATGACCACATGGCACGCTATCGTTTAAATATGGAACAAACTATGTGTCACTACTCAAAAGATAGGTAAATATGATAAGACGACGGGACCTTCATCGAAATATTATTACAGGCTGCCGGCCGAACGTAAGTAGCTCCAGCGTATTACGGCAACCCACGTTTAGTTGGCACTGTCTTGAAATATTCGGGAAAACCCGTGCTATATTCATTTTATGATCTGTATCCGACTGGCGGCGTGTATTTCGAAACGAAATCAAAACTGATGAGTGACCATAGAAAATTACCGGGACATACACGTGTGCTTCATACATGTATACACCTCACTTATACTTAAGATTTGTCATTGTATAGCTTTCAGGTTTGGTTAGACTATAACGATGTACAAAACATCATTCTAAATATGTATACTTTTCATGATTCCTGTAATGTTAGGACTATGGTATGACAGATACCTTACCTAAACACTGCACCGTACCTACCTATCGCTGCATAGCATGTTGCGGTGCCCCTCTATCGTGTTACAAAGTGTAGTGACCACGGTTATCTATGCATGGATGTAGATTGTACAACATCTTAGTGGATAGAACTAGTATCATGAAGGAAACTGGTATGTCGTGACATTTGTAAGTCGGCATGCATTTTGAAATGAAATAAATATGTATCGGGAACAAGTTTTTTATTTTATTTTCAAAAACAAACACTCACATACACAATATACTTAATACTGATGTACACAAATACCTAATACTTATTATATAAACAAACGATCATATCTATGATTAGCACTACTTCGGCCGGTTGAGAGTTCCACGCCACGATGCCTGCTGACGCAAAGCTTCTGCATACTGCATCAAGTGCCTGTCCAGTCGCCGCTGCTCTGCCTTCTGACGTTTTCTCTCCTCACGCTCCAAGTCTTGTCTGCGCTTTTCTTCTTCTTCTTCCGCGCGCTCTTGCTCCTTCCGAGATTTTTCCCCGTTGTCTCGATGAACGGCTTCTCCAGAGTTTCCGCTCATGGTGGATGATGATTTTGTGAATGATGACATGGTGATTTTGTTAAGACTGATCGATTGTACACAGCCTTGTGATTATGGCGAGTGTATATGTGCTAATGATTGATTGTATATGTACTTTCCTCCATTTATACTAACCCGAAAACTACCTAACAAGGACTCGTTGTTCCATAATTATCGCGAATTTTTTCCCACTTGAATAAGCTCGTTATAATGAGGGATAATTCAAATACCGTGACATCATGGTGTACCGCAGTAACGACAGAATTGATAAGCAAATTAGGTAGAGAAACGTATTTTGTGGTAAAATGGCGCAATATCGATGATGTCAACGGGTAATACATATCGGCAATACCCAGTTATTTTCAGCTGAAAAGGAAAAAATTGATAAGGATAATGCATACAGTTTTACATTTTATTACGGGAGTCATATCATACACTGTGTTAACTTCTGTTAGCTAGCACAATCATGCTCCGTATGGAAAAAAGTATAGGCAAGCTTCAGTACGTGCTCGTTACGGTACAAATGCAACC
This sequence comes from Ypsolopha scabrella, assembly GCA_910592155.1. Lineage (NCBI taxonomy): Eukaryota > Metazoa > Arthropoda > Insecta > Lepidoptera > Ypsolophidae > Ypsolopha > Ypsolopha scabrella. Next base: position 14,023,091 of record OU342982.1, read on the forward strand.
AACGATTGTTTCAACTCTAACTGCAAGCACCCCGGCATGCTGAGTATGCACGCAGTCTTGTTACGTGACCTGCAGTCTTACTTGACTATGTTGTATGTTCTTCGGATGTTCGGCTCCGACAAGCTATTCCACTACAGCGTTGCAGCGTGCACTCATGTCCGCAAAGGAGTTTACCAAGCGAACCCGAGAGACTTGGGTTTTTGTTGAATCGTCCATGCACACCATCGTTAGGTGATGAACACTTAATTACCTCCGCAGGGGTGCCTGTACACCTTACCGTAGGTATGCCTCACCGTAGGTATGCCTTACCGTAGGTATGACGTCAAACCTTATCGAACAATGGTGTATTGTTTCATTTTTCCGAACTATTAATATTTCAATAAACCCCACGGACAGGATGAGATCGGTTAATTAAGCCCGATAACATATTTAATTGAATGAGAGGAAATTAATATAAATACCATTTAAGTTCAGCGATAAGAGCGTTATCGCCGTCGCGGGTGGCCGTTCTAATGCTGTAAGAATTTACTGATATGGATGTTGCTACCTACAACCAATGCTACAACAAGGTGCACTTACAGGTTAACAGTAAAGAGTTTTTGCGCTCATATTCACAGAGACCTAAGGTTAGGCTTGAGACTAGGTCTCACTTTTACATAGCAAAACCTAGATAGAACTCAACAATCATATTTTTCCCGAGACCATGCACTGTGCATCAGAGTCGTTGCTCCGCTGTATACATTAGTAGCATCCCCCCTTTCCCCTGGTCCACCATTTTTTATTTTCACCCCGTACGCTCTTGTGTCACTGACTGTATAACAATACGCGACCGGAGTTTAATATATATCTATTTAGATTTTCTAGCAAAGTTGTGTTATTGTATGCATTAGTTTGTAAATGGTCCTGCACAACAACTTTAAAGCGTGTTTATATTTATTGTGCAGATTCAGATACATAACATGAAAATTCTCAAGTTTATTAAATTTGTTAGGCGCACATATAAGGTGACTTTAATTTATGCAGCCAAATTCATACTGAAGACTCGGTAAATGCTCAGTGACAATTTTCATTTACCCTTTTTGTGAAATTCATAAATTATTCATTTCGTGATCGTTACAAACGCAAGCCTAGTCCCGCGTCAATTATGGGGGTCAACATTTTATTTTGCGAAATTAGCAAAAAGTGTTATCGATCCGTGCTACTGATCACTTACCAAGCTTCCAGTATGAATTTGACGGCATAGATTATAGCCACCTTATATAACCTTTCACATAAAACCTTTGTTTCCTTGAAATTTTTTGTTGCTTGGAAGATTACACTTTCTTAAAATAAACCAATCGCATATAGTTACTTGTTATCAAGACTTAGTGTATTTAAGGCTATGCTTGTTACTTATGAGGAGGGCTCAGACCGGACACAAAATGTGCCCTAACGGAATTTAAACTTAACTCCAGGTTATTAAAGTACTCAATTGACAAATCTCATCACAACCCCCGTAGTAGACTCAACCACTCACAACATATTATCAAACATGAAAATCCGGAAAATGTAGGCAACGATTGGCGTTATTAAGGCGTTTTTAACATTCACCTTCAATATCACCTCCCACCCTCCTAATAATTATATATTACATAATAAAATAAATTAATAAATATTGGACGTTATTTTGATAATGACTCGGGAACGACAGAACAGAGTTGGTTACATTTTAAACAATAATTTTGCAGTTCTAGTGAAGGAAGACTTTCCCTTTAGAAATATTAGTTGATGAGGATGATTCTCAAACACACGTCGAGTACTCGAAACACTACACCATAGACAGAGGCGGTAAATAAAACAAAAAGTAAAGGAATCGATCTACCAACTTTTAATTAAATTAGAGGGAATTTCACTGAAAATATTAAGTCAATACAGTCAAGTATAGTCAAGTTTTCTGCAGGAAATGCCACTGCCAATAAAGTTACCACACAGTATATTTGTGACGATGCCCAGAAGTTGTGGGAATTGAACCTGTATAAGAGTCGTGAAGTTTGCTACGTGTTTAAGGCGCCTAGGCATACCACCGTTTCTGTACAAAATTTGACAACCCGTTTCTCTGTTCGGTTTTATTTAAGACTAAAGTTCAAGGCGTCTATTGTTTAATTAATACGGGTATTTACAAAGTTACTATCTGGCTGAAATGTTAAATTGTGAGGTATAATTTAAGGCAAGAAAACAACTTTGTATGTAAATCTCTCCAGTTGATATCTTTTGAGGTACAATTTAAGGCAAGAAAACAACTTTGTATGTAAGTCTGTCCAGTTGATATCTGAATAAAAAACAATATTCAAAATTGTGTAAAATGCTACATATTAAAATATCAGTACCAGATGATAAAGGTCTTATACTTTGGTCTTTAACGAAAAACAACAAAGTTTGTAAAAACAACAGAGAAAAGGATTATTAAATTTTGTACCTACTAAAACGATACCGTGCTTATGCGCCTTAACTGGAAATTACACTTGTTTTATTTTAGAGTGAAACTGACTTGGCCACCGCATCCTGTCTGAAAGCTCTCACTAACTCTACTTCCTCAAGTAATATTACGAGACCAACGTCATTTGATAGTACTAGCACAGTATTATTAAAGTAAGCAGTATTTTGTCTCGGCAGTTTCCTTGAAACAATTACTTAAGGCCGTTTGGTACGTAAACACGCACTGGGGCTGCCTACTGACTGATCTTTCTGGGGTTACGTAGTTGATAATGCTATATTAAACTGTCGTATTACCTTTCATGTAACAATGTAAAAATATAATCAATAACATCCATAATTTACGTAAATAAATGCGTCTTACTCTGTCGCGTCTGTTCGTAACTGCGGGACACTAGCGACTGTCACTGTTGTTGCCACCTTGATATTTTTTTGTCCCTAAATATAGTGTGAAATATCACTAGATTTCGAAAATTTCGATGGAAAAATATTCACCAGAAATCGCTAACCTTGAAAATCATTTAATAAGTTAATCTGGTGTAAAATTTCACCAAATTTCGGAACTATGCATGAAAAAAAAATCGCTAAATGATGAAAAAATATCTAGTGACAAAATCGCTAAGGTGGCAAAACTGGCGCCGCGTGCGTGTACGTACCTGTAATAGTTCACTGAGATTTGAAAGCGCGTCTTCTATGAAGACGTAATACTGCTTACTTATAATATACAATGGTACTAGTAAGCACTAATCTGTAGGCTAGATTGTTGAATGTGGAGAAGCGAAAGAGTTGTGCCAGGATCGTAGCAGATAGTAATCTCTGCCTACCCCTTTGAGAGACAGGCGTGAGTATATGTTTGTGTGGATATGTGTAGTAACCACTTCCACAAACAAATTTTGCTCTCCATCTGAAATATAAAGTTGCGAGTTTGTTTTTCGGAGCAGAATAATGTCTGCAGAATGCTGTCTGTCATAATCTGAAAAAGTGCGCGGCCGAGTTGCGCGGTAAATCAAGAAAAGGTTGGAGAATAATATTAAAGTTTTTTTTTTTTAGAGAATAATGTTTAAAATAAATTCACACAGAGCGTTGATCGTCTACAAAGTATATGCAGCATTAATACCATAGACTAAATAGTACAAGTATTTAGTCTATGTTAATAATAAGCTAGGGAAAAAGTTTCTTCGCATTTTATATGAAAATTCAAAACATTTTATAATAAAGTTTGAGCTGATGCCAGGCTCGACATCTTAGGTGTGTCATCTTACTCGCAAATCCTCCCGAATTTATTCGGGGGAGAGTAAGAGAACAGCTCTCAGGCAAAACCAGTCGGCCCACCATTGCCTGGGGCCGATGGATGGCGGTATATCCATCCCCAATTACCGGGTCTTATATAAAACAGACTGGTGACGGGCAGCGGCGTTACTGGTGCAAGGGCTTCGGCACCGCGCTCACCAACCCGCCTGCCCAGCGTGTGTGAGTATGGGCATTTCTTCCAGGAGGACCGCCAAGAGTGGCGAAATCCTGGAAAGGCCTATGTCCAGCAGTGGACGAAACAGGCTGATGGATGGATGGATAGACATTTAACTAAAGTATGTAGGTGCCATTTTGTTCGATAACTTTCTGCCATCTTGTAGGTAGGGACATGATCCCATTGCTATAGAAATTCTGGGGCTTCTGATGAAAAAACCACGACAAGTTGTTTTGGCAGTCCTCTCGTGATGTTAACCTGACACTGCCTAAAGAATTCTGAAGAGACCGAAGCAAGCGGAAATCTGAAGGTGCAAGGTCAGGACTATACGGCGGATGCATTAATACGTCCCAGCCAAACTCTCTTAATTTTTGCTGAGTGGCTAAAGATGTGTGAGGTCTAGCGTTAGCATGATGAAAAGCCACACCCCTTCTGTTGACTAATTCCGGCCGCTTTATCTCAACTTCTAGCTTTAATCTCATCAGTTGTTCGCAGTAGAGTTCAGAATCGATGGTCCAGCCTGGCGGTAACAGCTCATAATGAATAATGCCCTTCCAATCCCACCACACACACAGCATTACCTTGTTGCGAGATAACCCGGGTTTCGCCAGAGTCTGTGAAGCCTGACCAGCCTTTGACCACGACTTTTTTCGCACGTTCTTGTCGTACGTGATCCACTTTTCATAACCAATTATCAGGTTTTTCAAAAATGGTTCGGTTTCATTACGTCGTAATAAAGAATGACAAATGAGTACACGGTTCATTAATTTCTTTCAGTGAGCTCATGAAGCACCCAAATATCGAGCTTTTTTGTGTACCCAGCTTTTTTCAAATGCGCCAAAACTGTTTTGTGGTCAATCCCTAGTTCTTCAGCTACATCGTAACTACTGACATGCCGATCTTGCTCCACTTTTTCAAAAATGGCATCCATTTTATCCGTAACAGGGCGCCCAGAGCGAGGTGCATCTTTGACATAAAAATTTCCGGATTGAAAACGCCTAAACCAAATTTGTGCTACTCTCACAGACACTGCACTAGATCCATAAACATCACAAATTTTTTTCGCGGCTTGCGTTGTATTTTTACCTTTTTTGTAGTAAAATTATAAAATGTATCGAATTTCTTCATTAGATTCACTCATCTTAACAGTAAGAAAAACAAATGAAAATCACACATTTTACCTAATTTGAATTTGGAATTATCTTTTTTAAAATTAAAACTTTTTAATAATACCAAAACCAGCCAGATACAAATGGTATAGCCAAAGAGATTTTATTATAAATAATAATTTGATTTTATTATAATACTTATACAAATTCTTGATATGTACGAAATCTCTTTTTAAAGAAAATTTTGGTATAATATTAAATATACAAGGTCCTACAATAATAAGTGAAAATAATTCTAGGGTGGATCATTATCGTTAACTGATCAAATTCCAGAAGAAGAAAAAAATTTTTGCTCAAATATTTTTTTCACTTCCCAGTACAGAGTGGTTGAATTAGCTGCCTAAATTTCTGTGGAAAGATAAAAACAAGTTCGCGCAAAAATGTTTATTTTCGGTGGAATTTGGTTTATTAGGAATACTCTATCATCTATTAATTTTTTTTACTTTGAATTGTAGGACCTTATATATTCAGAGTAATAAAATCGTAATTCTTTTTTATGTATTGTTGCTCTTGCAATCTTTGAGAGAGAAAATTTACATTTGGTTTCATATTGTTACTACGGGAATATGTTGAAGAATCCTTAGACGTTTCTAAAGCCCCACACAATGAACCTCGAAAAAAAAATTGGGTTCCGTACTCAGAGGGTCCTGAATTGTTTGACAGACGCTACCATTTTCGCGCCTTGTTTTTTGTTACCTTAACGTTGCTATTTTGTATTTTTGTGTTTATTTATTTAAGGAAAAAAAATGACATATGCATTCGTGTTTAAAAAGGAGCACTCGTGTTTGGGCCGACAGGGACGAATGTATCGACTGTGATAGCCCTAATGAGCCAAAGGCCTGTTACAGGACCATCAACTTTGATGCGACACTTTAATGACTATAAGGTCATAGAGAGTAAGAGAGGGTTGGACGAGAAAAAAAAAACACTACATGAATGATAAAAAAGAAAAGAAAACAATTGTATGCTATAACAGCCTCATGCAAATTTACAAGTAATATTATTAAGTACTTATATAAGTATGTAATGTATTTTAGTATCTAGTTATATGATTATATTAATATGTATATGTATATGTATATAAATTATAAATAATTTTAGTAATAATATATCAATTACACATGTATATAAATTAGTTAGGGTAACCGCACCTAAAATTCTTTTGTTTTTTTTTGTTTTTTGTTTTGCCTACACAGCGTTTTCAATTGAGCAGTTTATGCCAGAGATCTCCAATTTCATCTTCACTTAACTCTAATAAATATTCTTTTAACTTTTTATTTAAAACTGATTTACGTTTTAAGAAAGGTTCTGTGTCAGTATCAATATAGTTGGAGACACTATCAGGTAATAGATATATAGCTATATGCTATATGCTATAGCATCTATATTGTTGATATGTATGTTTTTAGGGTTCCGAACCCGTATTGTGTGATGGTACGGAACCCTTTGTGCACGAGTCCGACTCGCACTTGGTCAAATTATTGGTTTTTTAAGTCATATCGTTGTTTGGAGGGTTGTCTATTTATCTTATTACTAGCTTTTGCCCGCGGCTCCGCCCGCGTGTTATTGGGTTTAACGACATGCTTTTTCCGGGATAAAAAGTAGGCTATGTGTTAAGTTAGGGTATAAGCTATATCTATTGTAAGTTTTAACCAAATCCATTCAGCCGTTTCAGCGTGAAAGAGTAACAAACATACACACACACACAAACTTTCGCATTTATAATATTAGTGTGATGATCGCATAATCAAGAACTAACAATACTTGTTGATGGCTTCATGAGTTGGAGCGAGGGGCCGGACCCCCCCAAACTTCAAATCCTGATCACGCCAAAGTTCGGTCGCTCCATAGTTAAATCATGTCTATAATGCTTAAACTTGTGATTTTTTGAAACAAATAGGTATGATAGCTACCAAGAACTGTTCTTTTCTACAAAAATGACATCAAAATTAGTAACTAAAACGTTAGTAAAACTAAAGTTAGTAAATCGTCCAAACAAAGTCTTAGTGGCAACCATTAAAGTGGTAACGGAGGATCTCGGTGCAAAATGCACATCATAATGTTGTTTTCCTTACTTTTGAATAAAAAGTTTGCAATAAATGCGTTCTATAGCAATTCGCGCAAACTGCTTGTTAATAGTTAGGTGATCACATGGAAATGATTCAATTTTATGGGTTACATTTTAGCTGCATTACATTACAACTGTAAACACGGTTTTAAGTTTGTTAACGAATACGTGGTGTGCCCAAACATCTCAATACTTTGACGGAACCCTAAACAGACACTAATCCCAAACAAACAACTAAGCCACGAGCACTAAGTAAAATGTCAAAAAGAAAACATTTTCCCATTAGAATTAGAGTCGGCTTACGTACATAAATTTTATTTTCACTTGACATTAGAAATTGGTGGACATATTCGCGATTTACGAGTATATGACTTGTATAGGAGCTTTGGCAATATTCGCGGCTATGCTTTCAATTTTATCTATACTAATAATAAAGTAGGAAACATGTCGGGTCTGTACATTGAATATTTTTGTGAAATTTTAAATGAAATGGGTTCTTGGTATAGTACTGAGGCCAAAACTAAAATTTTTGGAATCTTTGTACGTCCGTCTTTCTGTCTGTTTGTCTGGCTATATGTAGGTATGTATGTTCCATTTTATTCGAGAACTATTTAACGGATTTGGATGCGGTTTTTTTCTATTATCATCGTCGTCGTGACGCTGGCCAACATATAGGCTATACAGCGGGTCTAGAAACAAAAACGAAAACGTTTCATTCGTCCTGTCTTTGACAAACGTCGAAAGGGACAAACCGATACGAGTAAGCGCGACAGATTACAGTCATCTTCCTCACTCGCGTAGCTGGTCCCTTTCGTCGTTTGTCGAAAACGAGACGAGTGAGCCGTGTTCGTTTTCGTTTCTAGACCCGCAGGTTTACTTTCAAACAACCCCCGACAATTTTAGGGGTTATTAAGAAACGTTAGGAGAACACGTTTTAAATGTAAAAACAATTAAAATTAAAAGTCAAAATATTATTACAAAATGTAACTTAAAAATAAAAGTGTGGACATCCTAGCCACTCCGATAAGGAAAAAGTTAAAAATAGTCCAAAATAGTGGGGTCAATAATAAAAATAAAATAGCGTGATCTGATTATCTCATCTCTTGGGGTGACCATGGTTTCTTTGGATTTTACAAAAATATTCAAAGGGCTTGAAAAAATTACTTATTATGAATAGGATTTTGAATGGTTTTATAAAAAAACTGTTCGTATTCTTCTACAAAATACTAAATTATCGGGGTTAGGTTAAAAGTCAACCTGTATATAAGGTGACTTTATTTATACAGCCAAACTCATACTGGAGGCTTGGTAAGTGATCAGTAACACGGATCAATAACACTTTTTACTAATTTCGCAAAATAAAATCTTGGCGTCCCATAGTAATTGACTCGGGGCTGAGCTTGTATTTGTAAGGAACACAAAAAGAATAATTTACGAACTTCACAAAAAATCATTGAACCTTGTCACTGAACACTTACCGAATCTTCAATTAGAATTTGGCAAATAAATTAAAGTCACCTTATTTATCGCATAAAATAACCTAAGCCGAAAACGGGTTAGAGATTAAATAAACGCGGGCGGAGCCGCGGGCAAGGGCTAGTACCACTATAACCCTCACAGGCACGCAAACTTTTTCAATAAATGGAAGTTTTATAATAGCAATTGGAAGTTACAATTTTATTGGTAACTCGCAACTGTATATTGCGACTGCGACTACAATAAATGCACGTACTTAACTATTATTCTTGGTTATTGAGTTGTAATAAAACTAGGTAGCAACTTAAATTTTTATAGCCTTTCCATTAAAAAGTTCACGCAAGCTTTGGATATACTTTTGAACTACATAGTGACTCATATTGGTATTGAAACGGCTACCCACGATTGTAAATTAATCACGAAACTTTTAGTAGTAAAAAAGGTGTCTTTCGTTTATGCAGCCAAATTCATACTGGGGACTCAAAGAATATGCATGTAATTTTTTTAATGCACTAATCGTTAATATATGATCAATTTAGGGCTATGAATGAGTTTACAACTAAATTATCCAAATTTAATAGTTATAAAATCAAAATAAGTTTCATAATAATCTTCTGCAATTCAAACGGCTGCCATTTTAGCGCGCATCAAGTGACGTCACATGATACTGCTCTTGCTTGCGGTGTATGGCGAGTGGCGGGTTTTTTAATTATTTATTAAAAAAACCTATTACAAAAACTATTTGAGGGTTTTATTTTACATTTATAATTTTGAACTTAATATTTTATGATGAAATGTACTCACTTTGTTACAAAAGGCAGTTAGACAATGGTGACGCGTTTTGCATTTGCGTTTCATTTCATCAAAAAGTTGTATTTTTGAAATGGAAATAATTACAAAACTATAGAATAAAACAGTTTCCCATGGTCGTCATTAAATTCTACTAAGTAAATAGAATACAAAACCGCAATTTATTACTTATTTAAACGACATGAATATTTTCTTATCATCCGGCCCATTTACCCTTTCTGTAAAATACGCAAAATAAAATTTAGACTTCCTATATTAATTGCTGGAGTAATTCAATGGACAAGGCGTGCTGTGGATTCGGTGGGCTAGAGACAAATCGAACTGGAAAAGGATGGGGGAGGCTTTTGCCCAGCAATGGGATGAATTGTAGTACAACACTAACAATATTAAGATATTTAATGCTTATCAATTTATTATTTTTCTGACATTCTATTTAATTTTATTATATAATATTCATTTGCAATTTTTGAAATACATTTGTAGTTTGATAGGTAGATGCATGAGTTTGAGTATGCATCGTTATTTTGTGTTGACATAAGTTTAGGTACTTGCATGTTAGATATAATTCAATAATTACTCTACCTATATAACTATTTTGATTTAAATATTAATAGTTTTTTTTTCGTAATCATTATATGTGCTACGAGTTAGCTTTAATAAATAATAAATAAATAAAAATCATTAAATGAGTCCAGATTGTTCTTGAAAAAGTATAGAGGCACAAAAAAATATTTTTCTTTTTTCGCAAATAGGGTAAGAATTAGAAATTTGGCATAATATTAGGCCGTATTGATATTATATCGATAGTAAACGTTGGTCATAATTTGAAGAATACCTCAAAGGATTCAGAAATCTTATATTATCACACTAATGTTATAAATGCGAAAGTTTGTGTGTGTGTGTGTATGTTTGTTACTCTTTCACGCTGAAACGGCTGAACAGATTTAAATGAAATTTAGAATGGATATAGCTTATACCCTAACTTAACACGTAGGCTACTTTTTATCCGGGAAAACAGCATGTTGTCAAACTGAATAACACGCCGGCGGAGCAGCGGGCAAAAGCTAATACTATATATTTTTCATAATTTTTGGTCAAATGAAATAGCTAAAATTTGCTAGAACTAACCGTTTCCCCTAATCTGCAAGGTTTATTTCTTAAACCTAAATTTATAACAGGAAAACTGCAGGTATTTTCGACATAGTTGCTAAAAAAAAAACAATATGACAAAAATGTGGTCTGTTGACTGCTCACTGTAGTCTTGGTACGGAACCCTAATACTGTAAGCTCAACATTTAAACAAATAATTTGGATATAATATAATTCAGCATGTTCTTCTGTCGGTTGTTCAGTTTTATAATACAAGTTTTCTAGTTTTTTAATAACGATAATAATAATAATATTAAAACAATGATATAAGGTACTAAAGCTCAAATTGAAAAAAGCCGGCCAAGTGCGTGTCGGGCCACGCGCAATGTAGGGTTCCGTAGTTGCCCGTTACATATAAGTTGGTCTACTAATACAGACCGCGCCAAACTTCTGGTCCATACATCATAGGGGACCAAAAGTTTGGTGCGACCTGTACTCGTAAACCTGTAAAGCCTACTTAGCTGTGATAGTTTTCCTTTTAAATTCATTATATATACTACTTCTGTGAATTTTTTCACATTTCTAGAAATAACCGTTTAGCCAGCAGGGGGGGGGGGACGCTCCACTCTAACTAAAATTTTCACTTTAAAGCTTAATATTTCGCCAATGGATCTCATAATCGAAAAATTGTTTTCATACATCCACAATGTTTTCAAAGGGTCCATCTAACAATACCCCACACTATGGGACAGACGAGTAAAAAATAATTCATCCCCAGTTTACGTGTATGAGAGATACCCTTAAAAAATTTTTTTTGAGTTTTTATTTTACCAATTTGTCGGCGTGATAAATATTTATATCCATGCCAAATTACAGCTTTCTAGTATTAATAGTCTCTGCGCTAAGCCGCGGACAGACGGACAGACGGACATGGCGAAACTATAAGGGTTCCTTGTCGGATTACGGAACCCTAAAAATGGAGAGGTGATTGAGTATCGCTAACAGACCACACTCCCCGAAAAAAAATAACTAATAATAATAATAATATCTATATAAATATAAATATAAATATAATAATGGCTATCCTTCTGGGTAGTCATCAAGCAGCAAGTCACCATCTGCCAGACTTAAATTTGTGAGAGATTTTTGAGGCAGATGTCCGTTATCTCACTCCATAGCCCTGTTATCCGGCCCATTTAGCATCCCATCCTCATAGCCCACTCCAAGTCTTCCTTCCTGGCAATAGTTTGGCAACTATGGGGGACTGTCCGTTAGTGTATCCCAATGGTACATTGAGGGAGAGGCCTCCATGGATGCGGCCATCTCACATTTAGATTAAATGGTACTAAGGCCTCTTCAATGTTGGCTTCAGCCCCATGAATGCCTTTCAAATGACCGGGTCCCTATGGGCTCGTGACTGAAAAGTGTACCTACATAATAATAATAATAAATTTCTTTATTGTGCAAAACTTACATACTAATTACATCAGTGGATGGGGCATCCTTTTAAGTACGAAGTACCTGTGCCAGGATACCCCGCTCTTCCATATAATAGGTGCTCTTCTTGTGCAACAAAAAAATAATTATATATATATATATATATATAAGTTACTGCGCAAACTTTTTTTACTTTTCTATAGAGATTGAGGCCAATTGAACCACTTTGTACTGGGAAGTGAAAAATTCATTTGAACAAAAATTTTTTCTTTGTTTTTTATCGGTTAACAATTACACAATCCACCTTAGAATTATTTTCACTTATTATTGTACGATTAGATTCTGTTAGTAATTACTTATACATATACGAGCTCATTAAAGCGATAAAAGCTGCATAATCCCGAAAGAACTGTTTGCAACAGAGAAAATTTTTGATCAAATAAAAAATTCATACAAATTAGGCATTCACAAGACAAGCTTGGCTCGGCTTTATCCCAGTGTTACAAGCAGTTTATTTAATTTTCATTTACGGATTACGCAGCGGCCGCGGAACTTAGTTTCCATACACTCAGCACCCAGAATATATTGACCCCTGAGATATCACCATTCTCCCCTCAGAGGTACAAAATACTAGAGTAAAAAAGGGGTGGCAAAGATCACTGTAAACTGGCTGTAAAGACTGCAGAATCCGTAGAGCTCTGAAACAACACAATAAACTTTCTATTGAAGAAGATCTTTTGCACCTCAAAATAGAGTTCCTTGTTGATTGCTTACGGGGTCTCATTACTGTGGTCGTTTACTACGTGAGAAGGTAATGGGTCGAGACTGCGTCAAGCTGTATAAACAATAACACTTATATGCAGCTCTTAGTGTTAAAACTTAAATGTTAATGTTTAAGGAAGTTCATCCGAACAGGTGCCGCTATATGAGCGTAGGTAGTCGTGCAGTCGGTGTTCCATTTTAACTTACTTGGTTCTTGGTTTGGGAAGAACGGTTGAGTTGGGATTGTTGGGAATATAGACAGCGATGGAAATTAGTGTTTGCCGTTGAATCTATGCTGAAATCTTGTCTGGACGTCATATTTTTAAGCGATATGGCCTTAATTGTAACCTTTTTACATATCTTTTGGAGCACGATAAAGATAATTTATCTTATCTTTTAGTATTTTTCAGTAAACTCTTGTTTATTTAAATGTAGGTTAAGTAAATAAAATAATAAATAAATCCTTGGAAAAACAGTAATAGTAACAATACATCGTCTGAAAACCGAAGGGAACTCCAACTGCATCCGCCCCGATATAAGCCTGAAAATTGCCGGGCCGAAAGGGTCACCCTGTTGGCAGCCTACAGCTGATTCGATAAGGTGATTTTTATAAATCAGCTTGGATGGTGAACCATAGTATTGGTGCATATAGTTGTAGATTTGAGGCGTGTTTTCTTTTATTTGTGACAGCAGGGTGCTCCTGTCGACCGAGTTAAAGGCGTTTTAGGTCCACCTTCAGGAGCACCTCACCACCACCGCGTTTGAGGTATGTGCGGGCCGCATGGACGGCGGCCTCACAACCTCCCTTGCTTCCAAAACCTAGGTGCACTGGTTGAAATTTGGAACTTAGTTGAGGTAACAAGTAGTGGCAGCAGATCTTAGAAGCAACGCGGCGAATGGTGTTACCGACTGCAATGGGTCTAACTCCCCCATCTTTCTTTATTAATGCACAAAGGTTGGCGCCGTATAAAATGTCTGTTATTTGGCAACACACTTTTCCAGAGAGCATCAGGTTTATAAGCCCGGTCAAGTCCTCCAAGAGGGCACGGCCTGTGTCACCTGTCGCATTGCATATGAGATCTTTGAGATGCTGGGGTGTGAGTCCATCGAGGCTACCTGCCGAGCCGCTCCTGAAGGATATGATCGCGGCTTGCACATCCTCTGCTGTCGCTTGTGGCGTAGGATCTGAGAAATGCGGTGGATCGGGCAGTCGGAGGGTTGCTGCTGGAGGTGGATGTTTTAATTTTAGGGCCAGAAGAGTCTCCCGAGTGTCAGGGGCGACCGCGTCGCTGGAGAAGAGTAACTGGGCAGCTCCCCTAATGTCACCGACTCCAAATTTATTTTCAATTATACGGCTTAAGTTGTATGTGTGATGTTTTTTTTGTTGAGTTTGTGTTGGGATTTAAAGCAGACAAACAATTTTTCTTTATTTTTTGTGTTAGGGAGCCGTCGTTGTTACTCTTCGGGACGTGCAGAGACCTAAAAGGGAAAGTCAAGAGGTGCCTCCAGCTATCATAGTCATTCTTATCGACTGCATTTTTGATGCAGCTGGACAGAGAGGCCGCCACGGTGTTTCGTGCGCCTCGGGGAATCCTTTTGACCAAAGGTAGGTTATTTTTGAAATGACTTATTTCTTGCCAGAACGGGGTTGTATTCAGAATATCTGTTGTACTTACATTGGGGCACTCAATTTGTTGTTGGTTTTTATTTTGTTTATGTACTTTTCCTGTATGAATTTTGAGGCCTCTCTGTCCTTTTAATAGAGTGGGTTGGGGGCATTGAGAGCATTGCACAAGGTCTCCAGCAGACGTGGCCTGGCTGTGCTGAACCGCACTGGTGGATGGAACAGCGACGGACTGCTGGCGTCGTCATACGAGTGGTGCCTATATTATAGCAAAATGTTATAGAAACAATAATGTTATCAGAACGTGAGAGAATGACATTTAAATGTATCTGACACCGCCGCACCATGTCTTGTCCATAGGAATGCAGCAATGTAAATGAAACCACCGCACCAAATCTTGTCTATAACAACGCAGCAATGGAAACTGAAGTGGGACAGTTTGGCGACAAACACTACCATTTGTTATTGTTAATTACTAATCCACGAATGAATAATAGTCGAGCCAACCCGTCGGTAATAGCCAAATTATTCAAATGATTTATGTAATATCCCTGCAAACTTATGAAACGGAATTGGTATCTCAAAATAGTCTATATTACAAAGGAGTAAAGTGTTCCAAAACCAAATTGACCGGACGAACTCCAACATTCAAACCGCATTGTAAATCTGAATGATACTGTCTAATAAATAATTCTGTTACTAGAACATCTCTATCTGGCCGGATAACTTTGACCTTTGTTGGACAAAGGTACTGGACAAATTGCTTTGCACAATCATAGCTTACCATCTACGATATATTTTTGGCACTCGATAGTTTTATGGGTAGGACCGGCTTAAATTCAGCGAGTTCCTGAAGTAACATGTGGTGCCGGATTCCTTTCCTGCCGGAAACAATGGTTGTACGAGCATTTGTTTTTCTACAGTTTATTTGGTTTTGTTTCTTTTCCATGTAGGGCTTACATAGCCAAATTCATACTGCAGACTCAGTGCTTGAACAAATACCTATTAAAGGCACAAAACAATATTTTTAATTTTTCGCAATTAGGGTCATTGAACCTTAGTCCTGACCATTTACCGAGTCTCCAGTATGAATTTGACTATAACCTTATATAGAAGTTAGATAACAATGATATTAGCTTAGCCATACAATTGTTTCTCTATTAATAACTTCATTGTAAGATATCATATAATTTCACGAATGAAAGAAAAAAAAAAACATTTGAAAATGTTTTTTAAAGTATACTTTGTATAGCCTTATAAAAAATCTTGGTATCCGTCTTATCATGTGAAATGTTTGAGGATTTGCTAACGCAAACTTTTAACAAAATGAATAACTTTTACTACAGGGCAAACCGTGAAATCGCGATATCTGTAACACACATCTTGGTCTAGGCGGTTTTGCAGTTGTGTCTGTTTTTTGGTCGGCTCCGTTATTGTTAAGTAGGCAAATATAACAGTTTGAGTTTCCTACATCCCTAAAGTATAACGGCAAAGGCCTGGCCTTTCCTAGTATAGTAATATAAAACAAGTCTTGCATCTCAGAAATAAGTTAAAATATTATTTGTTTGTGTTCCAGCTTGGTGTGTACTAGACTGTGTTCGGAAAATTGTGAAAATACTAGTAACATCATTATTCAAACAATTTCAAACGCTATCTGCTGTATACTAGCTTTTCCGGGGTCTTACCTAAGTTACTACATCTTTTGCTACCATCCTGTGACAAATACGAGTCGTAAATTAACTACACAGTTTTACGAAAAGGAATAAGTGGTAACTGAGGTGACACTCAGAAGAAGAGAAGTAGAGAACAAGACAAAGAATAAGAGAACAGTTCTCAGGCAAAACCAGGCTGCCCACCATTGCCTGGGACCGATGGATGACGGTTTATCCATCCCCAATTGCCGGGCCTTATATTAAACAGACTGGTGACGGGCAGCGGCGTCACTGGTGCAATTGTTTCGGCACCGCGCTCACCAACCCGCCTGCCCAGCGTGTGTGAGTATGGGCATTTCTTCCAGGAGGATCGCCAAGAGTGGCGAAATCCTGGAAAGGCCTATGTCCAGCAGTGGACGAAACAGGCTGATGGATGGATGGACTCAGAGGAATTGAAATAAAGTCAATATTAAGTAGGTTTCTATTGACTGCTTCAGGAAAAAATGATTGCATAAAAAAAAATGATGATTATATTATAAACGTAAATTTGGCAAAATACTACTACTTAGTTCACTTAAGGTGGTAACGGAGGATCTCGGTGCAAAATGCACATCATAATATTGTTTATAGCACACCGTGCGTAAAATGACCACTTTACGCACGCTGTGCTTGCGTAAAGTCGGCATTTTCCGCACTTTTGCTATAAAATATTATACGATACTCGTGCGAGAAACTTTTTCTCGACTCGTGTGATTGCAGCACTCACCTTCGGCTCGTGCCGCAAACTCACACTCGTCAGAAAACGTTTCATCGCTCTCGTATCGTAATGTACTATTTCCTTACTTTTGAATAAAAAGTTTGCAATAAATGCGTTCTATAGCAATTCGCGCAAACTGCTTGTTAATAGTTAGGTGATCACATGAAAACTATTAAATTTTATGGGTTACATTTTGGCTACATTACATTACAACTGTAAACACGCTTTTAAGTTTGTTAATGTAATGCAAACAAAATGTAATACATTAAAATACGTAATTTTTTTGTAAGGACTTTATATTTTTGTATTTACAACAAAAATTCCAGTTAATTTGTTGATAAAAATAAATAATTTGATGAAATTAAATGATTATTTATTATATTTCAACTGAGACCTACTATTTATTCGCAAAAACTTTACTATTTCTCAAGACATCAAAACTCTTTGCTAAGATTTAAAAAAAACTGTAATGTAAAAAACACTAGTGCGATAATGTGAAGTAAAAAGCACGTGTGTTTAATATGCTGCATTATGGCCCTAAGAACGCTGCAATAAGGGCCACTTTATAAACAAGGGTGTTGAAAACGTTTAAAGTTACGTCGTACATTCAAATAATTTACTATGAAAACTTGCTTGAGCCTGACTCGCACTTTGCCAATCTTTTTATTAATGAAAATCAAAAAAGGTATAAAAGTGCGTTGGTGATGGATCAGTACGTTAATCTCAGTCATATAAAACGAGGACTAGCGGCTACGGTAGCAGGTATTGTGGTTACAGTTACATTACATGTATTATGATTTTTATAAAACTTTTACCTCCTCATCCGATTTACGTGCTAATTGTAGCCGCTGTTGCCTACTCCTCGTTTTATTAAACTGATTAACGAACTGAGCTGTCAGCAATGCACCTTTTACAGTATTTTCCTGATGCTATTTTCCGAAAAGCATTAAAGCTCACTTTGTATAAAAACTATAGAGCAGACTATTTTCGTATATTTTCGAAGGGAAATCTGATTTGCCTCGTACATCGTACATAAGTTACATGTACGAGAATTCTCGTACGTCTGGCAACACTGATACTCTCTTGTTATACAGCAAGATGGCGGAGATGTCAGATTTAGTTCCTGTTTTCGTCGCAGGACGTGAGTGGTGGCGCGGGCCCTATCAACATCAGGCCTCGCTGGAAGGTCGGCGCACGCGACACCCTGTCGAGCAACTAGGCCAACTAGCTGCCACCTGCGTTCACACACACTTTATTGCTGTAGTAATGATGATGGCATATTCGATGCATTCAGGTTTGTTTATGTTTTAGTACCATTCAATTTATCGTGACCCTTTTTATTCAATTCAAATACTTGTTGTTTTGATTTATAGATGTTCCATTGGCTTTGCTATGCTATGCTATACGAGGCGACAGAATTAATTAAAAATATATTTCTGGTGTTGCACAGCATTATTATAAACTACACTCACTCGCACACTCGCACACTCACACACTCACTTGCACTCGCGCTCGCCCGATTCGCCTCCGACCGATTTGGCTCATGTTCGAACTTGAAAATTCTATTTGCGTTATTTACTCGCCTGCCAAATTTCATGATATTCCGATCAACGATGCTCGAGTTATCGTCGAACAAAAATTCATACATATGTACATACATACAAACGCGGGATTGTTCCAGTAGACTCGGAGAACTCGCTCGCTTCGCTCCCTCGTCCAAAAAAACCGATTCGAGTACTCACCCACTAGTCTACGAGTACAAGTGTGAACTATGACTTGCATTTCACAGTCCATGCTCGGAAACACCTCTGACACCACCTAGAGTTTCAAGTCGTAATGATGTATTGTACGAGGAGGGATCAAAAAGTAGTAAGAATGAGAATAAATGAGAATAAAATGATTATTGATAATTTAATAATTTACTAGTTAATACATAGTCTCCGAGTCCAGCACATTTCCAAGGCTTTAATCCCTTTCAAAAAAAAAAGTTTTGTCTTGGTCCTGCAAAAAGCTCTCCACGGCATCCATCACCTCGTTATCGTCTTCGTACCTGTTTCCCTTCAAGTATTCTTTCAATTTGGGGAACAGATGAAAATCGCTAGGCGCCAGATCTGGTGAATAAGGGGAGTGGTCAACCAATTTGAAGCCAGCTTGCTGAATGGCAGCCATCGCAACAACCGAGCTGTGCGCGGGTGCGTTGTCGTGATGAAACAGCACGCCCCTTCGAAGTTTCCCTCTCCTTTTCTCTTTGATGGCATTCCTCAACTTGGGAAGACTTGAGGAATAATTAAAGAATTGATAAAAATAAATAAAAACCGGCCAAGTGCGAGTAGGCCTCGCGGACGAAGGGTTCCGTACCATTATCTATAAAAACGGCAAAAAATCATGTCTGTTGTATGGGAGTGCGCGGGTCCAACACGCACTTGGCCGGTTTTAGTATTTGTTGTTATAGCGGCAACATAAATACATCATCTATCCGTTCATGTACCCCACGAAGTTCTTGCTCGGTACGCTCGGATTCAACTCTCTTGAGGTGAGACGAGCTTATGAGTTGATGGTGACAGCATGCCATATACTACGTGGAAGCTCTGACTGCCCTGAGTTGGTTACGCGGATCTGTCAGTTTTCGGTGTCAGACAACTATCTCCGTGCACGCTCGCACCGGCTCTTAGCGGTGCCCCCTTCGGTCTCCGTGGCGCTTAGTAAGTCTCCACTGGTGCGCGCGCTCACGAAGCTCAACGCACTTTTGGTTTCGGCACCTAAGTGTGATCTTTTCTATGATAGAATGACGGATGTGATGCGTGAGTGCTTGAAGTTCTGTGAGAGTGAAGCCTCAATGACCATGTCCTTAGATTTGCAATATTAGATTGTTTTAACATTTTTATATCATTTTTCTGTTTGTCGTTACTTTTCTGTCTCACTTCTGTACCCTTGTAATTTTCTTTGTGTCTGTACGATGATGTGGATTTAATCTGTTATGCTGTGCAGTTAATAGTACATTAATAAATAAATAAATCATCTGTGAAAATTTCAACTGTCTAACTATCACGGTTCATGAGATACAGCCTGGTGACAGACGGACATACGGACGGACGGACAGCGGAGTCTTAGTAATAGGTACCCGTTGGTTACCTTTTGGGTACAGAACCCCAAAAACTTAGACTTGGTAAAATTTTATCGCAAATCATGGAACATTTAAAAATTACATTTATTAAAAATTTAAATTAAAGTTTTGTTTCGATATTTGTTAAGTTTATTGGACGAGTAATTTACATAAATAATTCATTTAATAACTATTGTTTTATTGATGGTTGTATTCTATTTTGCATAATGTAAATTTGTCTTTTTATTTTTTCGAGTTTTTGTATGCCTTTTAGGCAAAGCAATATATTACTAAACATTGATGTTATTCATTGATTAATAACTCCTTTCTAGAAATTCATCTCGTTCATATTAAACCATATTTTGATAATTTTGTAATTTCATTGAACAATTACAACACATAATATAAGTGATACGACTAAGCTGAGACAATATTCTGTAATCGTAAATGTAACGCGCAGGCGCTTCATCTGACACTAAATAATAATTAATAAATAGCATAAGAAATGTCAAGATAACTCCCTTGTTTTTGTTTTGTGTTATCTTATCTTAATATCGCAAAGAAAGGAATGAAGCCTTTATTGAAATAACTGAAGGTATAGACGTATTCAATAGTAGCAAACAAATTGGAAATACCAAAACAAATCCGCACTGAAATAATAAATATCGTAGGCTTGGTATCTAAAACATAATTGTCCATTGTATCTGGTGTGTGAAGGTGGCTGTTAATGTGAAAGTGAATATTGAAAATAATATGGTTCTATTTTTCTTATAAATGTAAAGAAAACCCGGAGCTAAGATGACTCAGTCTACAGAATTTAACCAAATCCTTTTGTGTTTAATTATTTTTCAAGTAGAAATAGTTTTATCGAAGCAATATCAACCTTTTGGTGATTCAAATTATTTAGAGTTAGAATCACCACACAACAATGTGAAATACGTACATATAGACTTAGATCAGCTGGATAATAATATGAAATCAAATGGTCCTGATGGTACGAACAAAAAGTCTACAGAGACGAATAATATAAAAATGAAAACAAATTGCACACATCACAAACTCATTACAACAAAAGAACTGGGTCATGAGAATTTTCATTCAATACTTTCAGATAATGTGAACATGAGATCAAAAGATTCTGAGAGTAACAATGAAAAATCAACGGATATTAATTATAAATACAACAAATCATACTGTGAAATGCACAATGAATTTAAAACTAAGGAACTGGATCAGAAAAATTTCAAATTAAATGGTTCAAATTATGAGGACATAAAAACAGATGATAAAACTAAAAAATCTGAAAATAAAAACCGTAAACGTATTAAAACAAGAGAATTGCATAATGAGGATTTGAATTTAGATCATGATAGCACGACATTAAACGTATCTGAACAAAATAAATCGTATGAGAACAAAAAATTAGAAGATGCGAATTATATGAATTATATTTATGAAAAAACAAATCTTAAAAACAAAAAAAACGTAACAAAAAATGAACTAAACCCAATTAAGTATTTTAAAGCAAAAAATTGTTCAAATCATGAAAACATGAGATCAAATAACTCAGAGTGCAAGAACGAAAAATTAGAAGGACAAAATTATGTTTACATTAAACCGAAACAAAGAAAACATAAGCAAATTAAATCAACAGAGCAGGATAATGAATATATGACATTAAAACCTTTGAATCATGATAGCACGACATCAATCAATTCTGATAATTGGAACAACACATCAGAGGATACGAAATATATAATTAAATCGAATAAAATAAAACATGAAAGAATTAAAACGAAAGAAGAAGATCAGAAAAATATGAAATTAGAAACTTTAGATGACGATAAAACAAGATTAAGCAATTCTAATAGTGAAAACGGACCATCAGAAGAGACAAATTATAAAAGTGACACGACTAATGAACCGGATAATATTAATTTGAAATCAAAAAGTTCAGATTATGAGGACATGAGAACAGATGATAAAACTGAAAGTTCAGAAAATTCGAATTATATACATTTTAAATCAAATCTATTAGATCAAGTAGTTGTAACAAAAGAACCCGATGTTGTGACTACTAAAATATGGTCAGATTCAGAAATTACTAAATCACATAGAGATTCTCAGGAAGCGATTGCAAGACTTGACTTTATCCGCAATTTTCTAAATGATACTACTCGTAGGTCAGGAGTAGAGGAAGAGAAAACAACTTTGTCGGTAAATGACGTTTTCTTCGCTGTTAGGACCACTCAACTTTATCATGATACACGATTATCTATTATATTGAAGACATGGTTCCCTATGGCGAAAGACATGGTGAGTATACGTTGTTTATTTAAAACTCTTTACAATTCCGTTATGATATAACAAGGAAATCCAATTAAACATAGGCCTGTTGTGCAGTGGTAGCGTGTAGCGTGCGAAAGGGACAAACCTATGCGGAACTCGTGCGAGTAACAGAAGAAAGAGTTCTACTTCACGTAAACCCCGACGGAATATAACCGAGCAAAGTCTATTTGCATATATACTAATTGTTCGAACTTAAACAGTTTGGTGTAGTTCTTTTTACTGTACGTCCGATCGCTGAGACTACTCTCCAATTTACTCCAAGGAATCTACGGTAACTTGTCATATTAGACCAAGACAAAAACGAGACCGTCGTCGTATCTGTGATTTAGTGATCGAGTAACTACGATAACTAACAGTAGCGCAGGTGCAGATTCTAACTCAAGATTTACATAAAATTTTCATTGTTTCACATTTCTGATCTGAACTGAATGCCTCGAAAAGGCCTCCATCGTACAACGAAAGACATAAACATTATATGAAAAAGTGCGCGGCCGATTAGCGCGGGGGATCAAGAAAAGGTTGGATATTGCTGTTTCTGTAGTGAATCATATTTGATATTATTTTCACTTTATTAGTTTGGACGGACTATTGTTTTAATTTTAAACTGAAAAAACCTACCTGTCTTTAAATGTGGTCCGTTGCCCCCCCAAAATTTAATATTAGGAGTATAATAAATTCAAAATAATTTTGTCGTTCCGCGTTCTCGTAATAAGGTAGATCTTATTACCTTAGCGTTACATTTAGTTTTATAAAATTACATTATGTTTACGTACTCAAATAGTCTTGCGTCTGCAAACAGTCGATTAAATTATCCCACGGAAATGCATTAATAATAATTGTACTGTATATTTATGTATGTAGTCTACACTATTATATAAAGAGGAAAATTATTAATATTATTAATAGGTCGTCGTCCTAAGAACGACACTCGCCTTGAGAATGCCGAAAATGTCTCGATGAAACAGTTGGCATATACGAGTAGTCAACAATAATAATAAGAGAGTGTTAAAACCGGTATTTAGTAATAATATAGGAAAATTATTTTTGTTTGTTTGTATGTGATGGGTAATCTCAGGAACTACTGAACCAATTCTGAAAATTCTTGCACTAATAAAAAAGGTACACTATCGCCGAGTAACAAAATCTTTATTTCATTTTAATAAAAATAAGTTTATAGTTCAAAATTTTAATATTTGTGAATCAAGTCGGGAGGAAAAAGCGCTGCTTGGCTGGTTTATCGGCTTGCGTTGACCAATGGTTTATTTTACGTGAAAAAAAGGTCGTTTTCCTATACGACAAAACTGTATCAGTTTAATCTGACTAGAGATTATCATCTACAACGATCCTGACACACCTTTTGTTAATATTGAGCTTGAAAAAGTAATTATTGCCAGGTTTAAGTACTTTATACGTTATTGTACACAAAAATATTATTTTATTACATTTGCACTTAGAAATAGGATGTTCATAGGCGAGCTTATCTCCAAGCAGAGAATTCTCCCAGCAAACCCCTTCGATAAATAAAAATCACTAAAGTAAATTTAAAAAAATATTCAATTATATATACATACAAGGCATAGCTACATTCTAATCATAGATATCTTAACAGTATCATTTGATATCAGTATCAGTGATTCTAATACATGCATGACATCTTTACATAAATAATAATATATATCTCTATTCATATAAAATGCAACGTCAGTCTGTACGTGCGGTCACTTATAGCATGGCAACCACTCAATGGATTTTGATGCAGTTATCTTTGTAAGGTAGAACATTTCCTCGGAAAGGTTTTAAGTTATATATCATTACGCAATGACCAAAGGGAGCAGCGCGCAATAAGAGTTTTAGTGAAATATGTGGTAGGTCCGTCTTGCGTAGTCGCATGTAATCCGAACGTCAGGGTTCAAATCAGCCACTGGTAAATGTTTTTTGGAGACCTCAAGTTTGGGCTTATTTGATATTCTTAATGATTATTTTTGTAGAACATGGTGACCAGGGTCTGATGATGGACGTCAGCAGACCGTTTAGTTCGGCGTAGTTCTCGAGTTAAAATGGAACATACAGACACACAGATGAAAATTCTAAAAATTGTAGTTTTGGCTTCAGTACAGTACTAATAAACCGATATATAAATTTAAAAAAACATTATACAGATACAACTTTTTTGCTACTGTATTATTAGTATAAGAGAAATTAATAGTATAGTAGAAAATGTATCAGTAGAATTTTTGCGAGTCAATATAAATTTAGGGTTAGCTCCATAGTAAAACAATTTCATAACACAAAGTTTTGGCTTTTCCAGGTAGAAAACACTGAATTAATTTTGTAAAACATACATCAAATTATTTGCAATTTCCTCATGCTTAACGTAATTACTTATATACAAAAATAAACACATAGTAAAAAGTATTAATGTTTTAAAAATTACATTGCAAGGTGCGTCTTTACCAAAAATACCACAGAAAACAGTTTCCTCCTTGACTGAAAGGAATTTTGAGAATATTAACATTAATATTACCTATATAATTTTTTTGCTTGTAAGTTTTAAATTTAAATGTGTTAACATTTTCAGACATATTTCTTTACGGATTTCAATGATGACATGGAAGAACACCGCCTTATTGGTAAGTTACATTGCTAGTTCCATAAGTAAAAATGAAGTCAAAACGCGGGAAAAAAACGGTCAAGTGCAAGTGAGTCTCGCGCTCTAAAAATTCCGTGCCATTTAAATAAGATAAATAACTATTTAAAATAATTTAAATAAAAGTTATAAACTTACAAAATTAATGAAATAAAACTGCAAAATTAAGTTTGTTTTCAGTATTTGTTGTTCAAATACAGATATGGTACATGATGTACGGATATTCCAAATTCCTTAGTAGTTTAGTTTTTTAGATAGACAAAAATAGACAACTTACCATATCTTGGTTTTCTAAGATAAAAAATATATATACGACGACACAAAAAGTTTTTTTACATCATTATGTCATCTTTGTATGTTTTCTATTCTAGTCACTACATCTTCTTTCAGGCCGCAACGATCCCTCATGTCGATATTTTTCTCTCTATCATCCAATGCCAAACTACAATACTCCGTAAGGAACGATTTTCCACTGCATTCACTACCATACATAAGCGTAGGAGCCAACACTCTTTTATGAACCGACAATCGTGCCTTTGATATTAAAATCGTAAATTAAGTTTAGCGACAAGTTTAAGTTAATATTAATTGAATGTTAGGCAGTACGAAGTTCGCCGGGTCAGCTACTCGTAGTTTGATATCATAAAGTGACGTTTCCGACGCAATTATAGAAAGCTATGTATAATATAAAACAAAGCTCTATGATGAGGTTTTAAATTTCTTATTTCTAAACATACATCATGCTAATCGACTTGTATAGAAAGGTGCAAAAACTGCAAAAAAAGATTATGTCTGTTACATGTAAAACAAATAGGCCCAAAAATTTTTCGTCGTGGGGAAAATACCTGTTACTGGTATTGTTATACTTAAAAGGAAGTCCCTACAAAAGTGTAATTAGAAATAATATGGTGGCGTATATAAACATTTTGTATTTGAAATAGTCACTCTAGCAAACAGTTTTAATTTTACAAATATTTACAAATAATTTCGTTTGTTTATTGCTATCGTATCGTACAAAATCCCTTTTAAAGTTGGGCGGGGGCCAGGGCGGCTCTTCCGGCATTATTGCGCATTCGCAATATTAGTCATTAGATATTTGTTTAAAGTTTGATGAATGCCATGCGATGGAAATCATGGTGACAGAACCACATCAAATAGAAGCTAAAGGATGTAAGGAATGCTTACTTTAAGTTTTTAAGTATAAAATCAATACATATCCGTACAAAACCCTTTTTAAATCACCCGCAATCTGCCTTCGCAATTTTTGCGCAAGTGCCAGAATCGAGGGCCAGGCGGGCAATTCTATTTGCCAATTGCGAAAGTAGAAAAATCAATCGTTTCCGTAGAAAATCCCTTGTAAAATCACCCGAACGCTGCCGTAGCAAATTTTTTTGCGCTTGCCGGAATAGCCGTCTTGGCGTCCAATTTACAGAAATAGAGCTCCAAACCCTAAAATTACTTTTTTTTGTTAGAAAACCACATGGTGACCACTAATTGCAATAAAACATACAGCCAAGAGAGCCTGTGCTGCAAGATGGAATCCGCTTTCACATTCTTTTACGATTTTTATAAAGATGTGGACGAGAAACAACAGCCCAGGTACAAAATACTAAACGTATCATTATTTTTATTAATACTATGTACATTGAATACCCAAGGAACACATAGGCGACACATAAGGCGGGGTGCAACCGTGATAAGCTTTTCTTTTTCTTCAAGTGTAGGATTGCAGATAAACAGAGTACTATTCAAAATACTTTAGTTATACAATATCGGAAAAAAATAATGCAAACTACTTCTTGAAAATAAACTTACGTAACGGAGATCTCAAGTATTTGAAGCGACAACCCACGCCTTTTTATAAGATCAAAAGACCCTAAAATTTTAATAATAACTAGGTTTTGCCCGCGGCTCCGCCCGCGTGTTATTCTGTTTACCGACATGCTTTAAAAAGTAGCCTATCTGTTAAGTTAGGGTATCTCCATTTTAAATTTCATCCAAATCCGTCCAGCCGTTTCAGCGTGAAAAAGTAACATACATACACACACACACACACACAAACACACACACACACACACCCTTTCGCATCTATAATATTAGTGTGACTATATTATTTTCTTACAACAAAAACGGAGCGTGTTCTGAAATTTTTGCATTCAACATTTGGTTATCTCAGTGTACTCTAAAAAAAAATTTTCTTCCACATTCGTAGTTGCACCTCGCCTTAATGCTAACATAAATGTATCAGTTGGTTAGCTCAAATAATTTTCAGTACGACTGAACTAGAACGCTATTTTGAATACCACGTAAAAATAAATAAGTGCGACTTTTTTACTACTATAATATTAGTATAGAGGTAGATGTGTCAAATAAAGCGTCTTTTAATATTAAACAGATGACATTATGACGGAACCCATTCATTTTGTATCAAAAGTTCATTATTGTTTAAATTTTTAGCTGGTTTTGCCATTTCGACGATGACAACTACGTAAATATTAATACCTTGCTAAAAAAGTTGTCTGAGTTTGACGCTCAAGAAAAATGGTACCTTGGAAGGCAGTATACAGCAAATTTTGACCCTAAGGGGAAGGTAAGTCTTGGTTGTTAGACAATGGAATGGGTTTAAAAAGAAGGATGACATTTACTAAAACTACTAATCTAACTGAAATATTTAGGTTTTGCACTATTATATAGGAAAAAAAAACAGTTTGTTGAAATGAGTTTAACTGTTCAAAAAACACAAATTATATAATTTATATTTTCTAATTTAAGGCACGAATGAATTTTATAATTGTGACATATAGGAGAGCTATTTTTAAATGAAACCATATAATTTACATGAAAATAATACTAGACACTTTTCCCAAAGAAATTTAATTTTTTTTAACCACAATAGTATTTTCACGTTTCCTACGTAATTTTGAAAACCTATATGTACTTTGAATTTTGAATGTTTCTTTGGAAAAAACAGTTCAGTAGAATAATAAACTTTGTGGTTTTTAAGAACTATACATCAGTGATAATAATATTATTTTCTCATTAAATTTAATTTTTAAATACCTGTCCATTCACATCCATTATTTTTATAATAATAATAACTTAAATGATAAATTTATATTATAATTTTAACGATCTTCTTAATATTTATCTTCTTTGTTGCATCCAAAATGTGATTAAATATGTATAATTTTTTATATTTTTTTATATTTTGCTGTTCAAATGTTACAGTACTTGGTTTTTGCTGAACGAGGTGCTGGAATCTGTTTGAGCCGCACTTTGCTTATGGAATTACAACCGCATATAAGGTAAGTTACTCAAAGGTTATATAGAAGTTACTTAAGAACTTACTTACCTTTGAACAAGTATGAGTCATTTAACGACCGCACCCAGGTAGCGCTTATTCGGTAGCGGTCACTGAGTGACCGGCTTTGTATGGACGTTTAGTACTGTACAAAAACTGCTGCCGAATAAGGGTATACAAATTATTCTTTGGGGTGTGGTTGATTTTAAATGGTTCCACAAGTTATAAATGTGCATAAGAAACAGGCGGTTTGAAGAAAACAGGCTTGGAATTTAAAAAAAAGCTAATTATCTATGTCGAGCGGGCGCAAGATGGCCGAAAATGGAGTGTTGGGTGTTGTGCAGTGTCGTGTGTGAAAATTAAATCGCTTATCAACGCCAGATTTAGGGGAGGGCAACCGGGGCTGAAGCCTAGGGGCCTCCACACAAGAGGGGCCTCCACAAGTTTTTAATGTTGTACACCAATTGTTTTTTCGAATGATTAGATCGCCGTGTTCATATTTTTAAGTAACCATACATAAAAATACAGTAAGTACATATTGCATAAACATGTTAGGGCTCACGATGTTTTTTTTTCTATTTGTATTGGCTTTGTCCATGAGAACTATATTTTTCGTTTTATGTTACTTTTTTATAAAATGTAACTATACTAATCAATAGAGTAATGTTAAAACACAAAATTGTTTTCAAACACTAATGTAAGTACAACTAACTTCGTTCTTCTTGATGAAAAACACTTGTCACTGTTTACACAACTTTACTACTTTTAACCCAACAGGTTTCGAAATTTAATTCATTTTCAAGGGCTTAACAACTCATTTTAATATTTTAAGATATAACCTACGTGCTGTAAATAAAATGACAATTTTCGTTGTGATGAAATTATAACTTCGTTCTTGCCCAGGGGCCTCCACACCTTAAAATACGACCCTGTCGCTTATAGAACTTTAATTAATTCAAAAACTGGCCCAGGCTTCTGAAATAGATGCGGCAAGTACTCGTAAGCTTAATAAAATAGTTATTATCCAGATCAGACAAACGGACACGCGAGTTATACCATAATGGTTTCTTTTTTTATGTTTGGGTACGGAACCCTCAAGAAAATTGAAGCGGTACATAAATTCGTGTGGGTTATCAAATAAAGCTTATTTTTAAGGAGTGCAGTTGCATTAAAGGAATTAGTACATACGACATAAATATTGTTCCGAATTCCGCTACCGTACGAAATGTACCAAGCAGTAAAATACAATTAATTTTATTTATTGGTACATTTCCGTACGGAATTTCAAAACAATGAAAAGCAGTTGAATCCCTAGACTAATTTTAAAGTTGATGGGTTCTTAGCATAGACATCTTAATATATTATTTATTAGAATTAATTTAAAATAAAGCTAAAACAATTTTTCTCAACAGAGTACACATCATAGTAGAACTCGAATATCCAGTATTATGTATATTTATTTAATGTTTATTTATTTTATATAGTTATGTGTATATATGTGTATATTTTAATTTAAGCATTAATTTAATTTAAGTGGGTTCATGCATTTGTAAGTTTATGCCCTAGATAAGGAACTTTTTGGTATGTATTTTCTTCTTAGGTCCTTTTTTTATGATTAGCATTTACACCTTCCATGTAATTTCTTTGTCTATCTGTCTGTATGCTTCCAAAGGTTGCCTGGAAGATATTGCTATTAGCAATAAGTGCCGCCTTTGTACACCATATTTGTTTGTTTCGTTGATCTGTCTCCCATATAATTTTTGTAAATGTGCAAAAAGTGTTATATAAAAAAAGAATAGATCAGTGGTTCTTAGGTTTAGCACTGTCAAAACTAAAATATTTATTTATCGCAATATAGTACTTAAATGGAACTAATATACATATGTGTTAATGGAACTACCTGCGAATAAAATTTTATAAAAATATCGCCGTAGTTCTATCATGGACTAGGCGAGCGAAGGGCTAAATCACCTTGTAAAATGTTTAGTTTTGACAGTAGTTAAACTAAAATTAATTAAAGTCTTTAAAATCAGCTATAATAACACCGTTAAGTAGATTTTATACGAGTAGATAATTTATTGTATTTTTAAATGTATACTATTGTTGCAGGAATCGCAAATTCTTTGAAACATGTGAAAGAAATGATATTCGTGATGACGAGGCATTGGGTTACATTATTAGAGGTGTGAAAAAGAACTTATTTTAAAATAATTGTGTAATTTCGTAGGCAATAACAACTCAAATTTTATTCAGTGACTCACGCCTTATTCAGGTCGATGATGAAACAATAAAAAAATCGAAGTTTCATATATTTTTTATTTAAAGAGAATTTGAATTTCGAATCGACTGACGACGTCCACAAGCTGGTCGAAATATATATCGAGTAATTTTAAAAGTTTTTTTATTTATATATATATAATATTATTAAATCTCATTAAATTAAAGACTCCAGTAGTCAAATAAATAATCCATCCATCAGCCCGTGTTCGGCCACTGCTGGACATAGACCTTTCCCAAATTTCGCCACTCATGTCGGTCCTCCGTCCTTCTCATCCAGCCGCCCCCCGCAACGTCCTTCAGGTCGTCGGCCCAGCGGGCACGAGGTCGGCCTACACTACGCTTTGATGTACGTGGTCTCCATTCTAGAGCCTTTCGGCCCCAACGGCCATCATGTCGGCGACAAATAAATAATATTTATTGAATATATTTTATTTCAAATTGATAACAATTCTAGACATGTTTGTTCTGCGTTTCTACCATTTTGTCCGTTTTAAAACTTCGCTTTTGACAGAGGCGACCATAGATCTTGATTATAAAGCTTGCACTTTTTCAGAAAAAGCAAATGGCACCCTCACGGACGTACCAGAGTTCCAAGGAGATGTCGGAGACCTTCCTAGAATACCAACGGAACTCCTGAGGCGCCAGATCACTGTGGGTTACAGACTTGACCGTAAAGTCGTCAAGGTCCTTGGTTTCAGCGTACAAGAAGACCCCACCAGGTAAGACCTGTTAATTTTTTAGGGTACCGTCAAAAACGGAAACCCTTATAGTGAAGCTGGTGTCGTGCCGGTCCGTACATTATTCGAGAACGGCCGAAGCTTATTGAGCTGAAAGTCATGCAGCTTGAGTATTAATCTGGAACCCCGGAAGAAATACAGAAAATATCCGACGTCATTCTCCATTTATAACTGACGATAAGAACTATTACTATAATTTATACTTGCGATTGTCGGCACTTGGTGAAACTTGGAAAACATCACAATTAAATTCACTTGTACTTGTTTCACTGCTTTTAATTTTAAGGTTTACACGTTAATCCCGACTGGTTTCGGTTAATACACCATTCTCAAGGGATACAGAAATTCAGGAAATTAAACAAACATTACGACGAGCCGTTAAAAATGTACACAATTGAAGTTCAAAGTTCAAAGTGAATTTATGTATCCCTTGAGAATGGTGTATTAACCGAAACCGGTCGGGATTAACGTGTAAACCTTAAAATTAAAAGCAGTGAAACAAGTACAAGTGAATTTAATTGTGATGTGAACTATTACTATTATTTTCTATAGAAAAAGATAAGACACTACCTGAGATACTACAAATACGAACTAATTTAACCCGTTCACTTGTTCAATACTTTAAAATGAGACTTCTTATTAAAATAAAAAGCTATATTACTATAGCAAAAGCCCTAACTTGGCTAAGAACCCGGTTATTTGGGTATGCGACGGCAGATAGCGTTTATCGTTATATTCGCCTAAACATGTACTAGATTTACATAAATACACATACTCGCGCCTGGCTGTCGTCTTCTATTCATGACTCATTTCTTTTGATTCTTTTACATCCATTAATCTAGTCATACAAGCTCTTTTATTCCGAGTACTTTTTACTTTGCCCTTCTTCAGTATGTCGCCAAGTCAATATACGTCCTTTTAGGGCGGCCCGTCAAACTTTACCTTACACTTGCGCAGCATAAATTACTTTCACGATTTTACTTTTTTTATACTGTCTCTGTATGCCCAAACCACCGAAGCGAAGCGTTCCTTTTTCTATTTTAGTCACTACATCTTCTTTCAGACTGCAACGATCTCGTTATTATCATTCAATGTCAAACCACACATACCCCGTAAGGAACGCATTTTCACTGCATTCACTCTACTTCGATGCTTTCTTTCTCTCTAAATACTTTATTGCACCAAACAAAAGCTACATGTACAACAGGCGGACTTAATGCTAAAAGCATTAGATGCTCATCTTGCCAACATTCACTATCATACATAAGGGTAGGAGCCACAGAACTTTAAATAAAATATTTAAAGTTCTGTGGTAGGAGCCAACACTTCATTATAAGCCACCAATACTCGTGCAGTCACAAGTAACTCCCCTAACTTCAGTCCACATTCACGCTCTTTGAAATAAATTAAACAGCTATGATGACGCTACACAGAATTGTCTTATTCATCTAGAGATGTTGTACTATTCAGTGCTTGCCCCGTTAATCCTAATGCAAGCACTGGAATTCTAATAGAGAAAATTTCGGGCCCGACCAGGTGGCTACTCTCTCCATACTTGTACAGTATTGTCTATAAATAAGTCATCCCTCATCACTCTATCATAAGCCTTTTCTAAATCCACAAACGCACAAAACACCTTCTTGTGTTTTCAGTCATTTTTCAGATATGCTTCGTTAAGAAAATATCTGATCCAATTTCTTAATCCCGTTTGTATATCCCACATTTTTTCTTATGTTTCATCCATCACCATCGTAGTTAAAACCTTTGCTTAGAAATTTAGCGTTATTGTGCATTTATTTTAATGTAATAAGCGGAAATGTTCCTTAAAAAGAGATATAGGTATAATGCAGAAGGTGAGACTGGAGAATTGCGATTGTGTGCGTGCAGACTATTGACATTGTGGCAAACAACTCTTACAGCAGCCCAGGCAAGGTCTGTTTTCAAAAAATTATGGTTTGATTTTTATCTTATTCTTCTTTTGTTACGATGTATACTTTATGTTTCCATGAATTTTCAAAAATAGACCTTGCCTGCACTGCTATAAGAGTTGTTTTCCACAATGTCAATGGTGCACGCACACAATCGCAATTCTACAGTCTCACCTTCTGCACTGTAAGTCCATTGTGATCAAATAATACACAGCCGAGCGAAGCGCAGCCAATCAAGGCGTCCCTTTTAGAGGCCCTTTAGATGATGATCAGTGCCAACCACTGAATTAATCATAGTAATTACGCTAGCTAAGTTGATAACGAGTCTGAAAGCCATTAGACTATGATTATTAACTCATTGTTACTGAATTTATCATCGTCTAGAGCTGGCTAAAGGCCTGTAGTATAATGTCTATTTGCAATGTTTGTGTAACATATTTTAAATAACACCTCGCTCCGTTTCGCTTTGCTTGGCTCTGTATTGTTTTTTGCAACCTAAGTTAATCGAGTTTTTTTTGTATTTTCGACCTCAAATATGATTTAATTTACGCAGTAATCAGATTTTCCAGCGCCTACTCGAGCGCTAAACACAAGTTAATTTAGGTATATAAGCTTATGCTTTTATAATATTTCAAAAATGGTGCAACTTCCGAACATTACACGTTCGCTGCAAGGATTTCCTAAAAAATGTTTAGTCTGTGTATAAGAGATCACTAAGCCCAGAGCTGAACATGAGACAGTAGTACAAGTACGTAAGCATTGATTCGATACATTTGACAGATACAATCGATAAATTGACAACTCTTATTGCTATGAAAGAAAAGTAGTGTTTTTGTTTAGATAGTTGAGTCAATAGCAAATCCACACCGCAGATACGAGTAAGACCGCACTTCGCACAGGACAGGATTTTTCATGTATGCAGTGCATTTGAGGTGAAATTGAACTAAGATGTTTGTAATCTCAATCTGCCTTCAAATCAAACTTTCTGGACCAAAGAAAACTATCTGTTATACACTCGCACATAGGGGGAAAACAAAGTTTCAAGCCCCGCACAGATTAGAAGGAAATGCACGGGATCGCTTCTGACCCATTCGCACTGAAGATGTTAACCCGCTTTCCGACGTACCAGCCTCGTCTACTAACCTTTGCTTGTACAAACCCTTCTATCCGTGCAGTGATAAGGACAAAAGGAGAAAATGTCCATCAGTCAGTATTGTAACACGTGCTGAGAGAAACATGTTCATCAGAGAACTGATATAGGCTGTTACTGCTGATGATAATGATGATGAAGGTGTAATTTGTTGTTACAGGCTTTTATCGCTACACTGTTACTTATATCCAACTGTCAAAGATTGCAAAAATACTATAAAAAAGAAACGGGAAACTGGAACGTTTAAATTGAAAAAGGACACAAATGAAACAGAACTTGAAATTCTAGTTTTTGAACCTGAAATCTTTAAGAAAAAGAGAAGAAAAATGAATATGTTTGAGCAGTTGCGTATTAGGAAAAAATGGTTCAAACCTTGGCTGAGTGGCGACAAACCCCCCAACACTACGGAGTCGCAAAGCGGGTTATAGACACGAAAGAAGATACCCTATGAGATTTGGCCAATTTATAGTAGGTGTTTGTATGCTACAATGTTTCTATCGCGGTTCTAATCTAAACAAATAATCAACAGGGATAGCTACTCTAAGGATAAGCATCTTTACTTTGCTGTCGCGCCACTTTCAATAATTCGCGATCGTCACTTAGCATTTTACTTATCATTTATCAATTATCTCTACTTGTGTGTTTGTTCAATAAATACAATTTAATCAATAAAAACTCTCAAATCCACGGTCGGTGATTGTACAGTTAACATCTCGGATACTACGGTGCTAGCAGAATATCAGCGTTGTAGGTTTACTTGTAATATCTTGCTGAGTCAATGCAAGTTTCATTTCTTTTTGTAGTCTTTTGATTGCTTTATTGCGATTATGTGCCATTTGCCTGTCGCTTGAGTTTTTTTGGTTAAAATTTTCAAATATAAATCTTTTGTTGTTTCAGATTAATATCACTGCATTGTTATTTGTACCCAGATGCGAGGTACTGTAAAGACTACAAGGAAGCCCATATACCTAAAAAGGCTATAGATCCAATAAGAGAGTTTAAATTTATGAACGTCGATCCAAAAGATAATGATAATTTTGTTTATAAGAAAGAAAGAAAGAGAAGAGTGAAACCTAGTAACTTTTGGCAAAAGATAAGGTCATTTTTTCTGACATTTTTACCCAAGAAAAATAACGGCGATGAGCCAACTGATTAAAGGCGTATTTCTAAGTAAAGTTACTATGGCCTATTCCACTCCGCAAAGGCTACAAGAAGATACAAGTACATCGGCGAACCGCCCAGATGGGTAATTCAGTGGGTTAAAAAAGGATGGATTTACGCGATAGAAAGAGAGAGGCGCCACGTAGGAGAATACAGTTTTAGCCACGCAGCGCTGTGCGAGCTGAATTGCAGTTTATTGCTGCGTGACAAGAGTAGATTTTTTATTAATGTTATGTTTAAAGAGTAGATCTTCTGTAATACTATTATTTATTCTGTGACTACGTGTTAATTAAAGTTTAATAAGACTGCGTATCGTTCATGCTGAACAACTTTACTAAAGAGCTCAAGACAGATGTAAAATAAAATAAAACTTGTAAGGTGTAAGTTTTGTATGGCCACCTTCAAACTGACATCTCATCATTTGATTTCCCTTGCTGCACACAAAAATAGAAACATTCAAGTTAATTTGCTTAGCCAAAAAGCCGTTTGATAAGTGAAATCGTACGTTTTAAGCCGTCAAATGAATACGACTCTCTTTAGTCTATGGTCTTACACAATTACACGCGCGCGTTCAAAAGCGCGGTAGGTGGTAGAGCTGATGCCGGGCTCGACTGTGGAGGTACCACCATCTTACTCGCAAATCCTCCTGAAGTTATTCGGGGGAGAGTAAGAGAACAGCTCTCAGGCAAAACCAGGCGGCCCACAATTGCCTGGGACCGATGGATGGCGGTATAACCATCCCCAATTGCCGGGCCTTATATTAAACAGACTGGTGACGGGCAGCGGCGTCACTGGTGCAAGGGTTTCGGCACCGCGCTCACCAAGCCGCCTGCCCAGCGTGTGTGAGTATGGGCATTTCTTCCAGGAGGACCGCCAAGCATGGCGAAATCCTGGAAAGGCCTATGTCCAGCAGTGGACGAAACAGGCTGATGGATGGATGGATGGTTCAAAATTAAAGCCTTCAAAATTGGCTTTACTATGTAGGTAAATTATTTTCCATGTAGATTTTAATAGACTATGTTTTATTACCGCGAGCATTTGTTTTAGACATGTAACTCACGCTATTTCGGAGAAATATTAAAAAATAAATACAAAAAGCATTATTAAAAAATAGTGAAAACTTTCGAGTGAAAATTATCCAATTGGGCACTGGCTTTGCAACGCAAATATAAGAGAAATATAAGGTGAGTTTGATTTATACAGCCAAATTCTTACTGAAGACTCGGTAGGTACGAGTAAGTGCTCAGTAACAAGGTACGAAGATCCTTTTTGTGAAGTTCGTAAATTATTCTTTGCGTGTTCCAAGCAAGTCCAGCCCCGAGTCAATTACTATGGGACGTAAAATTTTATTTTGTGAAACTAGCAAAATTGTTATCGATCCGTGTTACTTATCACCAGTGATCGGAACATCTTGGGGCGCGCCGTTATCAAAGTATGGATATGACCATATTGATTTTTATTGTTTTCAAAATTTTATGACATTGTAAAACATATTTTTGTTGCTTTGATATTATATTTTTACATTTTAAGTTATCCAATAAAATTACAGTACCTATAATTATGTTTTATTTACAAGTAAGACCATCTAAGCAGTAATACA
Organism: Ypsolopha scabrella; assembly: GCA_910592155.1. NCBI lineage: Eukaryota > Metazoa > Arthropoda > Insecta > Lepidoptera > Ypsolophidae > Ypsolopha > Ypsolopha scabrella. The sequence continues at coordinate 14,060,128 of OU342982.1, forward strand.
TTTTTTATGTATTAAAATAGTAAAGTTCCGATATTTAATCAAGTTACGGAAATTTTGTTCCGGTAAAAAGTCATATCCATACTTTGATAACGGCGCGTCCCAAGATATTCCGATCACTGCTTATCACTTACCAAGCCTCCAATATGAGTTTGGCTGTATAAATAAAAGTCACCTTATATTTAGGTTTCAAATCAGGTTGTAGTTGATTCAGCATATTATGCAATAAAAACTGGCCAAGTGCGTGTCAGGCCAAGCGCAAAGTAGGGTTCCGTAGTTGCCCGATACATTTTATAAGTTGGTCTATTAATACAGGGCGCGCCAAAGATTTGTCCCATACATTTAGAATTAGACGAACGGCTCATACATTGTCGTGCTTAGAGGGGATTAAAAGTAGGTGGTGCGACCTGTACTCGTAAACATGTAAAGCCTACTTAGCTGTGATAGTTTTCCTTTTTTAGTGTTTTATATTATTGAATTAAGTATTTTTAAGTATTATTTATGTTATTTAAGTTTCTTCTATAGTAAAAAACTTTTAATTAATTATATCCATCCATCCATCCATCCATCAGCCCGTGTTCGTCCACTGCTGGACATAGGCCTTTCCCAAATTTTGCCACTCATGTCGGTCCTCCGTCCTCCTCATCCAGCCACCCCTCGCAACGTCCTTCAGGTCGTCGGTCCAGCGGGCACAAGGTCAGCCTACACTACGTTTTGCTGTACGTGGTCTCCATTCTAAAGCCTTTCGGCCCCAACGGCCATCATGTCGGCGACAAATATGGCCTGCCCACTGCCACTTCAACTTACTGATTCTGCAGGCTATGTCGGTTACTTTCGATCTCCGACGGATCTCCTCATTTCGGATTCTATCCATCAGAGAAACCCCAAGCATAGCCCGCTCCATAGCTCGCTGAGCGACCTTAAACCGGTGGATCAGACCCTTTGTAAGAGACCACGTCTCAGCGCCATACGTCATCACAGGAAGGACGCACTGGTTGTACATCTTACAATTATATTATATACCGGTACTCGGAAGCGACGTCCGTGACTCTCTCTAAACTCGCCCGTATGTCGGTGCGTTAGGGTTCACGCGTTTTTGTTTGGAACTCAATTATTTCCCAAACTAAGGCTGTCCGCGGGTATGAGTCTTAGGAAAAATGGTTCAGTAGGGTCGGTAGAATTGTGGTTTCATTTAATGGTCGTACTCTATTTATACCCGGTATAGGTATACTACTTCTGTGAATTTTTTCACATATCCATAATGTTAGGTGGTAGAGCTAAAGCCGGGCTCGACTGTGGAGGTACCACCATCTTACTAGGAAATCCTCCCGAAGTTATTCGGGGGCGAGTAAAAGGACAGCTCTCAGGCAAAAAAACCGGGCGGCCCACCATTGCCTGGGACCGATGGATGGCGGTATATCCATCCCCAATTGCCGGGCCTTATATAAATCAGACTGGTGACGGGCAGCAGCGTCACTGGTGCAAGGGTTTCGGCACCGCGGTCACCAACCCGCCTGCCCAGCGTGTGTGAGTATGGGCATTTCTTCCAGGAGAACCGCCAAGAGTTGCGAAATCCTGGAAAGGCCTATGTCCAGCAGTGGACGAAACAGGCTGATGGATGGATGGATCCATAAACAACCGTTTAGCCGGCAGGGGGGGTCGACGGCACTCCAATCTAACAAAAGTTTGCACTTTACAGCTTAATATTTTGTCAATAGATCCCTTAATCGAAAAATGCTTTTCATACAACCACAATATTTTTGAACGACCTAAAAAAATTCATCCCCCATTTACGTGTATGGGAGGTACCAATAAAAATATTTTTTTCATGATTTTGTTTTGCCGTTTTATTGGCGTGATTAATATGTATACTCATGCCAAATTATAGCTTTCTAGTACTAATAGTCTCTGAGCTAAGCCGCAGACAGATGGACGGACGGACGGACAGACGGTTATGGCGAAACTATAAGGGTTCCTTGTCGGACTACGGAACCCTAAAAACTCTGCAACTTGGGAAGCCTCGTCTTAAACAGGTGGTTTTAATTAATTTAACTTCTGTGAAGTTCTTTGATGGATTATGCTGTACGAATATACCTACTGTTGGTGACAACTAATCCTGTATATTAATTTTCAAACAGATTTGGAGCGTTAATGTAGATTTCTTTTTACACCTATTTCAACGTAGAAAGGTTCAAATTTGTTTAAGCGCAAGATTATCTGGAGTACCCCCAGGATGTCCTGGTGGCTGCATTAGACAGTAGCAATACGACACAGCTCTAATAATAGTGTTCCATATATGGTACAAGCACGGAATTCATTCTACCGATGGGTTCTGTCCCTGTATATTTTGGGAAGAAAGAAAGAAGGAATTATGGTATACTAGCTTTTGCCCGCGGCTCCGCCCGCGTGTTATTCGATTTAACGACATGCTTTTTTCCGGGATAAAAAGTAACCTATGTGTTAAGTTGGGGTATAAGCTATATCCATTCTAAATTTCATCCAAATCCGTCCAGCCGTTTTAGCGTGAAAGAGTAACAAACATAGACACACACACACACACCCTTTCGCATTTACTCTTTGTCTTATTTCACCACAAACAATTAAGTTCCGCGCTAATTAGACACCTGATGTATGAAATAACATAGCCTTGTCTTATTTCACCTCAAACGAATTGACCGCGCTAATTAGACACCTGATTTTTCAATGATATTGATATATCCTACAGGTACCATGCATTTTTCCGGAATGAAAAGTAACCTATGTATTAAGTTAGGTTATAAGCGATATATATATAGTAAATTTCATCCAAATCCGTTCAGCCGTTTCAGCGTGAAAGAGTAACAAAAATAACACACACACATACACACACACACGCACAAACTTTCGCATTTATAATATTAGTAGGATAATCAGTGCAATAACACGACAGAGAGGACAAGTTGGATAGAAAATCTTCACTTACATCTTAAAATCATATTTTATTTACAAACGTTTAAAAAAATTGAATATAGTTTTATTAACAAAACACTGCTTTAATTTTTTTTCTTTGGCAGTCTAGCTAGACCACACTCACTTAAAAAGACATTTAATTCAATGAGTTATTTCTAAACCGAGTCCTTACGCACGCGTCTCCTTACGCAAATTATCGTTAATTCTACGAAGTGGTGCATCTACAAAGCGGGACGACTATGGCCTCGTAGCACTTAGCTACGCCGTAGCAAAAAGAGGACGTGATTGTAAATTTTAAAAGCATCGGACGTCTAACGGGTGAAATACCAGTCCGAATGCCTCTCCAGCCTTTGTTCCAGCACTGACACATTGTTCTCTCTATAACAGAAAATTAACAAACAAAAGCGACGACTAACTTGTGCATTATAAATCTGTTTCTGCCGCTTCACAGGAAGGCTTTGAAACGTCGTAATTATGTTGTATGTGCTAGCCTTATGCTCGCGGCTCCACCCGCTTTGAACCTTCGTGTGCCAATTGCCGTTTTTAAGGTTCTGTAACTTAAAATGAAAAAAAGAAACCCTTATAAGATTACTTTGTTGTTTATTTATCTGCCGGTCTGTCAAGACCCTTTGTTAGGGTGTCCCAAATTTTTCCAAGTATTTTGTTTTTAAACGCATACCTTCTCATTCTATTTGATAGATCGTAAGTGTCAAAATGGCCATTATTCAGCTTCCGGCGTAGAGGGTGATGGGTACAAAATAAACATTAATGTTTTTATAATAATGTAAATGAATATATTTTTCTCAAAAATACATTGTAATATTACCATTACATACTGTAAAGACCTACCAGAAAATCCTTCATCCTGGCGAGCTATTTAAAAGTGTACAGGAAATCTGAATAACTGTCCAGGAAATTCGTATGAAAATCCATTAAAGTGCGCGCCAGATAAGTCTGCGCGCGACTGGTGGCGTTACTAAAGTTTTACTACTTGACCTTTGGCGTGAAGATTGCCAAACTTGACCACTGAAAACTAATAAAAATGATAGACATTCTACCAACTCACTACAGACCATTAATCATAACTTGTCCCCTGAGGTCATGTTGGCGTCACTGCTTGTCAAACTTTTCATGTAATTTTATTTGTCAGTCAGATTTTTCAAAATTATTTGATACATTATGAATTATTATTGCCAAAGCCGTTGAACAATAGTGCAAAAGAGATTGTATTGAAGGTACGCCTTTTGTGAAAGAGAAAATGCAAACAATGCACCGTGATTCCTCTTGATCAGTGATTACTCATAATATATTTCCTGTTTACATCAGTGTTCTTATTTAACATGTATGTATTTGGGAACATAGATATTCCGTAATCCAATCGGAATAGACACGCCCTAACTCAAGAATTTGTTTAATTTATTTCGTTTGTATAAAAATGGAAATAATCGTCAAAAACGTAAAAAACGGGAGCTCGACTATTTAGAACAAACGTCGTCGAGCTAGAACAAGAAATAAAAAATACCGTTTATAGATATTCATATCATTAGATCATACGTATTGTTTGCAAAATACAAATCAATGAAATAATTGAAAATTTTTATTTTTTCATTGTGTACATTTTATTTTCATTAAGAGTAGTCTAATTAATATACATAAAACGCAGTTAAATAAATATTAGGAATGTGTAGTAGGGTGAATGCTACGTGAGCCATTGGCAACATTAGATGCAGTGCTACCATTTCCTAAGCCGGGGGACTTCTTATGGTGAATGGTTTGTTGGTACGCCTGACTTATCAACAACTTGGCGGCCTGCGATTTATGATTTTGGCCACGCGCAGACTTATCAGGCGCGCACTTTACATACCATATGATAGTTCATAGAGTATATTTCATATATTATCTTTTTAAAACTATCTGTGTCTTGTCTATGTTTAAAAGAGACTAAAGAGGTTTTTCTCGCTGTTTTTTTTTTCTCTTAGCGTTCCTCTAGTTGGCGTTGTCCATGAAGAAGGCTCTGAAGAAGGCTGCATGGCGGTAAATACCTTTGCCCAGCTGACGATAATAAAAAAAGTTGCATAAAAGCGGGAATTTATGTTGCTATATTATTGTTTCGATTTATAGATAAATAATTTATTGTATTTTTGCAATAATGGTATACATTCTTTCTAAAACCTAATATTTTCTTTTGTACCTGGGTGTATGTAGTATGGTGTGAGTAGTATAGGTGAAACATAAAATTACGAACTGTCACCCATATCATGCTATCTCGAACATACTATAGGAATTTATTTGGATAGAAATAAATTTCTATATTTTAAACACTTGGCGGTTCATCCATCGCAAGGAGATAACAAATTAGCTTTATATCCGGTAAATAAAATCAGAAAAGTCAAATAAGAAATTTAAGTCTGTGAGGTGTTCATTTAAACGATTATATATTATATAACTTTTTCCATTATTTTAGACATCATTGGTAGACCTGATATTGGTCGATAATGTTCGGGCTCTGCGGTTGAACCTGATTTGTGGATGGGGCTAACTTTAGCTATCTTTAGATTGTCAGGAAATACGCCAGTGGCTAGGCATTTATTAATACAATTAGTTAGATCCTTAGCTAAAACACTCTTTATACACTGATTAGCTTTGGTGCTGACTCCATCTATACCGGTACTGGTGTTGGCATCGAGACCGTTTATAATCTTTTTAATTTCTCCTATTGTGCATGGCCTAAATTCAATACCTGTTTTGACCTTGTTTCTCCTTTTTATGAAGTCATCTTTAAGTTTGGCGTTTTCGGAGTCTTCTTTAAGTTGTGACCATAGAATATTCCGTTCAGAGATTCCATGTATTATATCTTTATTAATCCAATCCTCAGGAAGTGGATTCAATATTTTAATTTTGCTGATTTTGTTTTTTAATATCTGATCTGTTATAAAGGTCTCATAATGATTATCTTTATCTGAACAGATTGCTCCAGCAGCGCTAGTACACAAAGAGGCATAATCAATTGTTTCGTAATGCACACGTTCTATGCGGGTAGGTTTATACTTCGTTGGTTCAACATATATTTGTTTGTGGTCTGATATCGATGACTCAATCACAGTAAAGTGGATATTCATATCATCGAGACAACAGCAAACATGGTCCAAAATATGCACAGTCATACCCGCTGGTCAATCTATCCAAAGGCAGTTCTTATCAGGCTGTCATATCGCTTATAAACGTATGAAAATATGTAGCTTAAACAGCTAAGGACTCTACAAGTGTTGTCACTAAACGCTAGAAAGTATAAATAGTCTAGGCGCTAGTTATGTCTCGTGTGCAGTCATATGTAGGTCGCCTAAGTTTTGTCAAAACACCTATAGTAGTATAAAAAAATTGGTCACGTGATCCAAATCATGGTCGTTCGGTGGCCATATTTAAAAATGGCCGCCAAATTGGTAGATTATTTGTCAAAGTATATTTCGGTATCTAGTGGTCCTGTTTTAATTTTTAATGCTTATTTTACTCCTATTTGATTGGATGACGTCCAACTTCCAGAGCAGAGCAATATCTCTCAACAATGGCTCGATTTAAAAAAAAATTGTAATACTCAAAGATAAAAGGAGCTTAGACCATTAAGAAAAGGAGTTATATAAGCTTTGAAAATCAAAATCGCACCACTGGATACCAAGATAAACTTTGACAAATAATCTACTAATTCGGCGACCATTTTTAGATATGGCGACCAAACGACCATGATTTGGACCGTTTTTTTTACTTAAAACTTAGGGGACATAATTATGACTGCCCACAAGACATGAGCTAGCGCCTGCACTAATAATACCTAATATGTGAAGATAAATGAAATCAGACGCACCACTGCACTACGGGTGTTATTGGTTTAGTAAAATTAATAATATCGAAAGTATAACATACAGGTTGTATCTGTGACGTGTTCTACTAATAGTCTACTACAAAACTTCTACTATTGTACAAAAAAAAACACAGATATTTCCCATAAAATTTACGGCAGGTAAGTTTGTTTACGCAATGAACCTTTTTATGTACTTCAAACAATATAAATAAAGTTTGTTAAGTATAAATTAGCATTTCCCAAAGTGTGTTTCGCGACCCACTGGTGGATCGCAAGCAGGTTTTTAGTGGATCGAAAAAAAAAATGGTAAATAGAAAACAAGCATAATCTTCATATCACAGCGCTGCATTTTAAAGTTAAGCACTACTTAACTTTCTCAACTGTGAAATCGGGGGTATGTCTATTATCGGGTCCTGAATCTCACCTTTTGTTTCAAGTAAGTCGCGATTCAAGTCAGTTTAGAAACCACTGATAAATACATTTATTATTATAATAAATGACTATCATGGTATGTACACTAATGTACTGGTTCCTGGCTCACGTGTCTCTAGCTCGTACTTGACCTGTTTACTTTGACATAAAACGCTGACGTTGCGCCGTTAACAGTCCGCCTACACTTCACTAAAAAAACATTCCGAAATTGAATTTCACGATTCTCAGATCAAACACATCCTGTATGCTTTATTCCATATTGTTTTTGTGACCCGAAATAATATTTACTTTCATTTAAAATTGCCAAATTTTATTAATGGAACAAAGGGCTTTAAAGTCTACTTTTTTACTCGACTACTATCGAATATACCTTCGTAACATTATCGTCACACTATACTTTAGTTTCTTGCTTAATATAAGATATTTAATGAAATGTGCAGGAAAACCTAATTAAATTATAAGTTATTGTTGATTATGTTTGCCATCCATCAGCCTGTTTCGTCCACTGCTGGACATAGGCCTTTCCAGGATTTCGCCTTTCTTGGTGGTCCTCCTGGAAGAAATGCCCATACTCACACACGCTGGGCAGGCGGGTTGGTGAGCGCGGTGCTGAAACCCTTGCACCAGTGACCAGTGATGATAATAATTCACAATACAGACATGAAACGTGATAAATAATAAGTTCGGAGATCTTTTTAGTTTTTTCTCCATTATATGAAAGTTTCACTTCATGTTTTTAAGATGAAACTTCGAAAACACTTTTAGTAAAATATTGTTTTTTTTTCAGTTCTGTGTTTACTTCAGGTTTTCAGAGAAACTTGTACAAAATTTAATTTTCCAACGCCCAATTCACCACAAGTAAAAATATTTTTCTAAACAATTATTTATTTTATAGATCTCTTCATATAGCTTTGATTAGGACTCCCCATTTTTGTATCCAAAAAGATCAAAATGTTTGTTCTAATCTTATCCCGTAACGAATTCTGTTGTTCCAATTCCCTGTAAATCTCCGACAAATTAACACTTACACGCGTAATCTGGTGTAATCTAATACAGCCTACTGGAGCGGCGGCGAACACACATTCCATGTTTGTTCTATGTTAATCATGCTAGATGATTGTGTGTGTGATTGTATCTCGAGTCGAGTGTAGCTAGACATACGTAGGTGGGCATAGCACAGAACATGCAGATAAATCGAGTAACAGCGGTCAAAACTCCATCGCAAACACAGAATTGTGAGCTGTCATTGGAATGTTTGTATAAAATTGTAGGCTGAAGCCATTGACATCATCTAGATCTATTAGTATAAAAATCGGGAAAATTGATTCGTATCTTAACAATAAACCCAACGATATTAATAAACCCCTAGAAAAACGTAAACTTGACGGTTTTTTACCAAATATGAAGCCGAATATGTTTTTACTGTTTTAGATTAAGATTGTTGTAGTTATTGTTTTATTGTTTTAGATTGATTAGATAGAATCCAAAAATAAATACTGACTTGAAGTTAGTAACTTCACATCGAAAATGTAATCTAGATTGATTTATGTTTGGAAAAGCTTCACAAGGTCACAGTACGGCCAACATTTTGTTTCTTCTGACACACGTTTTCAATTTTGTGCTCGCGATAAAGTCGGTGCAATCATCGCACGTTTCATCGAGCGTGCACGTATGTAATAGCGAAATGAATAGCATTACATTTGTTCCCACAACTGAGTAGCTGCGCTCATGAAGACGATATTTTGCGTCTATGGAATCATAAATATGGTAAATCCGTCGTTAATTGGATGAATTAGTACAATATCAGTTCTTAGTTCTTTGGCTTCAGTCAGCGTACGCGACCTTTCTTTAACTTCTATAGCCTAGGTGTAAGGAAATGTTTTATACATATATTATAAACTTTCCTGATAAAATATTCCAAACGATGGTGAAAACTGTATTGTTATTCACGTAGGAGTATAAAAGATAATAGATATAAGCAAATGCACAGACACACGCGAGTTGCAATTTTGTATTATACTAATCAGAGATTAGAGAAGAGATAGATACTTTCGCAACATCTAAACTCATTCGGTTAAATAAAATGAAAAACCAAACAAAGTATTGAAAATTTATACTCTCCATTTTTGGGTTCCGTACCCGAAGGGTAACCAACGGGACCCTATAACTAAGATTCCGCTGTCCGTCAGTTCGTCCATCCGTCTGTCACCAGGCTGTATCTCATGAACCGTGATAGTTAGACAGTTGAAATTTTCACAGATGATGTATTTCTGTTGCCGCTATAACAAAAAATACTAAAACCGGCCAAGTGCGAGTCGGACCCGCCCACTCCCATACAACAGACATAATGTTTTTGCCGTTTTTATTGATAAATGGTACGGAAAACTTCGTGCGCGAGTCCGGCTCGCACTTGGCCGGTTTTTCATGTTCTCTTCTTCAATATCGTTCATTCAATTTATATGTCTGTGTCATTCTCCCAAGATGCAGAAATGTAATCGCCCACTTGAAAATTATCATAGTGGCTGTTTTGACATTTGAGATAGAGAAGACAACACGATGGAAAGGGTAAAATTATTTCTACCCAATTATCATTTGATAAGGAGACAGAACAAAGAAAACTAATGATGTAAAACGGCACATTTCCAGATAAACGAGCAGCTCATACCGACGACCCTGTCACAATGAATTATTCCCCGTACCCTGTCTGTACACCGCACAGTTGTATGGCGTAGTAAGAAACGAGGAAAGAACGATATTTATTAGTGGCGGTAAATCATCGAGCTTGGCGGCTCATAATGTATCGGCGTTCGCTGTCCTAGAACGGCGTTAGCGGTGTCAGCCCCGTTGGACCATTAGAAATGTACCCTTTGTTTGTTATTTTATTTTTCTTCTCTACACTTGGGATAATAAATCAAAAACTCTATGGTTATAGATATTTCTCCAACAACAGTGCTAACCTGTTACACCTAATAGTTGCCAGGGTATGGGGGTGGAAAAAAGGCGGTCGGTAAAAGGAGTGATGTCCTTATATATTGAAGGAAGGCCATAAAAGCATACATTTAGCCATCAAGAAAATGTACCGAAGATTTTAAATTTGACTAAGTTCGATGGTTACTTTTTCTTGACAGATTTCATGGTTAGAAATGTTAGAAGCAATGGGTCAGTTCCTTTTATCCAAGGTCAGTTCCTTGGGTGGTTAATTTGCCAAGGTCAGTTTCCATATTAAGAAAATGTCCCTGAACACCAGTCAACGTGAAATTCTTAAATGTGAAAACAAGGGAATATTTCTTAAAGACATTTGTTTCTTTGATATCATTGACTCTGCCGAATGATGCCATAAAATTATAAGCTTATTTTCGCACTGTTGCTGGTTCGGTCAATGGCTGAGGCTAGCGACTTTTTTACTTATTTTAAATAATAGAGGATAATTTACTATAATCGATATTTAGGGTAGAAACTTTCCTTCCACCGAGTGCTTATTTTCCCCTTTTTATGCTACGATCGGTTAATCTGGAAAAATCACTACCTCGGTGTTACACACAAATAACACTTTATTTGACCTCAGGTAAGGCGAAACTGGTAGGAATTACAATAATTTTGTGAAACAGTACAAGTGTTTTCTTCAACCATGATGATGCTTCACCAAGTCAGAAGTATTAACTTAACTGTTTATTTAAACTCACAAAAAAGGACACTTTAATTAGCCTCACACACAAAAAACACTTTATTTGACATCACACACAAAACACTCTTTATTTGACCTTACACACAAATAAACACAAAATACACTTTATTTGACTTCACAAACAAAGTACACTTTATTGTCCTCACACATAAAATACATTGTATTTTACCTCACACGTGAAGTTTGAATGTATTATGTCATTGATCTTTTTTTGACTGTAGACCTGAGTATATAGGTATGATTTTAATTTCAACTCGATACCTCCTCGCGTTCCCGAGATAAAGGTCTTGACAGACAGACGGACGGACGGACAGACAGACGGACAACAATGTGATCCTATAAAGGCTCAGTTTTTTCCTCTTGAATTCAAAACATAGGTAGTACTGTTCTATATGAGTAACTTTTTTATCGGGGCTAAGCGAAATTCGCAACGTTTTTTTCACTTCCTCTCAATACAAATTGACAATATCAGCCGTCCGGTTCACTAAATAGTAGATAGTCCCCATAGAAAAAGTTGTTCATATAGACGAGTATTACGTATGTTTTGAGTTTCGCCAACCATTATTATTTAACCTTATATATATTTATTGTTCAGTTTAAATAATTAAATTAAGTTGTAACAACAATCTAGTTACAACAAACAACCTTGCTTTGTTTACGATAATTCAAGTAAACTTTACTTAATTCTGTTCTTATTAATCAGGATTTTATTGACAATATGATCTGGTAACATTGTACAAAAACAATTATCGGTGTCGTAATAAATATCAGCATAATACGTTTAGTGGTTCAAACTCATGCGATCAAAGGGGAATCAACCCAATATTATAAGGTATAAGTGAGCCAACGGAACACACAACTAGAAATTTACGGGACCATATTTTTACAACTTGGTGTGAATCTGTAGTGATTCTCAGAAACTTCGCGCCGGATTCTGTCGAATAACTTTCGTCACATTACGGAGCGATTCGTCGAAAATGTTGGGGTGCTTTTTGTGATCTTACTTCGTTCTAGGAAAAAGTTGCTTCTACGAAACTTGTTATTGAAAGTTATGGAAAAAAATTACCGCTTCGTTTGATGCCATTTAATTATCAGAGTAGTCTTATTTTGAGTCAAAAAACGAAACGCATTGTGGCAAGTCTCGGCGAATTCCTCTTTATTCATAGACTACCCTTTGCCCGCCCGCGTTTATTCAGTCTTTGCCCTGTTTCCGGCTTGGGCGTTATTTTATGAACTACCCTTATAGCTTATGTGTTGATCAGGGTCACCACGATAATAAAAAAAAAACTACATCCAAATACGTTGTGTGGTTCTCGATTAAAAAGTTTGTTCAATAATTGCCTCGTTTTCGGCTCGGACGTTACTTTATGAACATCCTTTATAGCTTATGTGTTGACCAGAGTCACTACGATGATAATAAAAAAACCGCATCCAAATCCGTTGAGTGGTTCTCGAGTTACATCGGAACATACTTACATACAGACAGACAAGAGCCCTTTTCATTTAAAATTTCGCGAAAATATTCTATGTACAGACACGACTTTTTACAATCCTCCTTCCTCTCATAGACTATGCCGATGTCTGCTTTCTGGATACTACTGAAGAGTTGCGTAGTAAATTAGAACGCCTACAAAACTTGGCCATACGATTTATTTTTGGGCTGCGCAAGTATGACCACGTCTCCCAATCATAGACATCGTTACAGAAAGGAGCTAGAATGGCTCCCAATTCAGCAACGTCAAAACATCCACATTTTGTACGTTGTTTTTAGTATTCTTACGAGCCCTTCTGCACCTTTGTACGTGCGTGACCGCTTTGAGTATCTCTACTCGAGGGACAAGCAGCATAGATCTCACACTGTCTCACTCTTGAGGACCCCGTCTCACAACACTGGTGCCTTTGACAACTCTTTCACTGTAGCGTCGATCAGGCTCTAGAACTCACTACCACACACAATTCGTGATAGTTCAACTATAAGCATTTTCAAAAAGAGAACTAGAGAGCATTTTCTGTAATTATTCCCTCCCATATATGTATATGAGTATATATTTATAATTATGTAGTATTATATTAATATTTATTACCTTTATTTATTTTATACATAAGTATTGATATTATTTTATAAGTACTATTTATTTTATTTTATTTGATATGTAATAAATTAATTTATGTAGACTGTAGTATTATTATTATTTTTTCTTTTTTATTAATGTTTTTAAACAATTTTCTCTTTTGTTTGTGTGTACACTTTTGAAATACTTCCTTTTGTTAATTGCTTCCATAATCAAGGGTTTGCTGGTAGAAATCTCTTCCAGAGATAAGCTCGTTATTCATTTATATATTGTGTACAATAGAGTGTTTTGAATTGAATTTTTATTACTTTATTATTCGTATAGATAATGAAAACCTAATACATAATATAAACAAACATAATATACTGAGTTTTGCAAAATTAATTTTCTCTCGTATAATCTATATTTAAGGCAATATGTTTCCACTTGTTTGCTATTCGAGAGATTTATTCTGGTATTCGTCGGGCATTGTGGTTGTTTGACAAATGATACATTTATTCAACATTTGCGCTCATATTTTGTATCTCATAGTATGCAAAGATGTAATGAATGTTGTGTGTTTTTGTTTTGGAAAAAAATGTATCTAGTTTAGGGTTCCATGAAACAATAAAGAACCTTATAGTGAAGCTACGGAGTCTGTTGGTCTATTCAGAATCAGAATGCTTTATATGTTACATTTGTGAACATAGGTTTACAAACAGTAACTACGTATGATATTATATACATACAGTAGATGTTTGTTTGAACGCTTTGATCCCGTATGTGTGCTCTGTGCTTTGATCCACCGCAATAGTATACAAATAGCTTATAATAAGTATTAAGTAAATGAACGAGAATAGTCATTCACATGTATGTAAATAAAAAAAAATGTAAATAGCGAAAAATGGTATATCTAAGGTACCAGAATCAACAATTCTTAATTTCAGAATACATATTAAGGAGACAGGTTAAATTTTCAGCGCCTGATTTACCATCTTAGAGAAAACTTTAATTCTGTTAAACATATACCAATGTTTTGCATTGATCATTAATGTATCACATTTGCAAATACTACTGTATATTTTTTATAGTGATCAATCTCCTACAATTCGTTTACAGAAAAGTAATCACATTGTCAATTTCAAAGAGCTAAATCTTTCATTCAAGTTAATAACTTTGCTGAAAATAATTAATTGTCAGAACATGAGACAGATATATCAATTCATTGAAACATATACGTACCAGAATTATTAATATTTATGACATTAACTGTTGGAAAAGAATACTTCCGTCTATTTTATGACTAATGTCACCTGTTTACCACGATTTTTTTAACTGACAAAAGCATAATAACGTTTAAAATTTCATGTCACAATAACCTATAATCCTTAATCAACCGAATTCTGCAATTATATTGACAATCTATTAATTCAATTAGACAATTAAACCTAATTAACATTTCTCCAAATTCCAAGAAAACTACACTGAAACAATATAGGTAGCTTCCTATCAAGAGGCTTGTTTGTCAAATTTGGCTATATTAAATCAAATCAAATCAAATCAAATCAAAATATTTATTTTTGCAAAATAGATACATAAAGTATACTTTCTACAAGTCAAAGTTAATTTTAACAATATAATATATCTTTAGAATATTAAAAAATATATAATAATACGGGAAATAAAATGCACCTGCATAAAATAGAGGAATCTAGGAATAAAAATATTATATATACATAATGCAATGAAGAAATAAGTTCATAAATAAAAAAGGGAAATACATACAAAAAATATTAAGGTTGGGCTACTAAAATGTAATAAAGTTATACACCTGCATAAAATAGAGGAATATAGGAATAAAAATATTATATATACATAATACCTAACCATCCGCACCATTAGATTAGTATTGCTAAGAGGAAGGGCAAGAAACTTAGCAAACATTTAAATAACTTATTGGTTGTTTTCAATGTCTTTATGATCAAGTAAACAAGTTGAGTTAGTACAGGAAACTGACACCTTGTTGCGCTCATACGGAGTTAGAATGTTGTTTACGGTTAACAAGATCTTGTTCAATTTACTTTTTTTTTCATTGATGATCCACTAAGACGCTCCATACAAAAAGCGTAATTTGTTGGAATGGCTCTTAAATTTAAATAGTATTACTATCTAAAGAAATATTATAGTGTTGTTTCTTATTGATAAGTAAGGCAACTCGAATAATATTTAGAGCATTTAAAAGCGATGGATTTCGCTATAAAAACATAATTAGAGTATGACTATCATGTAAAAATTGATCAACAATATAATTACATTTTTGTGAAAGTATGAATAGTTTGTTTTTAAATTGTGTATTAATAAAGTTAGGAATTTTATTAAATGTTTTGGGAGCCATACAATGTAAACTTTTGTGCATTATGCTAGTTTTTGAACTTCTTAGACATAACTTATTGCACCCTAACATATGTGTGGTGACTGTCGCATATCTGTCTGTCTGTCTGTTTGTTCAGTAGTCGGGACAGATGGGATATCTTGTCCCATCTTTTATTGTTTTTTATTTTTCTAGCTCTGTATGGGTTAATTGAGAGTGGAAGTACGAAGATAAGTATTACCTTAAGGAATTCTCAAACAGTTTCTCAACATTTATGGAGTACCTCAAAATAAAAAAAACGGAACCCTTATGAATCACATTGTTCTCCGTCTGTCTGATGTCTGTCTGTCAAGATCATTTTTGTCAGGCCCCATGAGAGATATAAAGATATAATATAACCCATATCTTCTTTAACACTTTTACAATACCATGGGTTGCTGTTAAAAAATTAAGCTTCTAACCAAACGCAAGAAAATGTGATGAAAACCACAACAGGGTACTTCCAGTTGACTTAGAAACTTAAAATTCCATTTACAAGAGTCTTAGAGCACAGGTATAAGAAAAATTAGAAAATTACCTATATTAAAGTATTCAAAAAGTTGTAAAAGACCAACTCAATTATACCATTTGTATAATAGGTCGCAAGATTCGTAAGTATCAAGTTGGTCGGGATAACCGCGCGTGATATAAGTTTGTGTTTGAACCGTCAGGCAATGAGTCCATTTCACACTTGAATGGTTTTTTTACACCAAATCCGCAATCACGCGTGTAATACAAGTATGTCACGAAATAAACAAGGCTCTTTGTCCCGTTCATGTAATCCTCCCGATTACGTCCCTGTATTATGATTGCATTGGCACGTATTAAGGGCAGTGTTTAATTACCAGGGCCGGCTCTGGGACCCTTGGGCCCTTAGATTAGTTGCTATACTCGGCCATACGATTACCGGTAACCCGTCTCGGAATTTACATGCAAATAAAACTCTTGTGAGCTGGCAATAGAGATGGTATTTGTTCAGGTTACTTACGAATTAGTAAGTGGGTAAAAGAAAATGATGCAACATTATGTGAGAATAGGGGTGAACAGGGTTTCCCAACCTTTTTCTAACCTAGGTTTTGTTGTGGGTGGTCAAATCCCAAAGGACAAGGAAAAGCGAAAAATATTTAAAGGAGTCTCGGGGCCGATTTTGATAAAAATCAAAACTGAGCCTTTAGATTTTTCTTTAGCCGAGAAACAGATTAGACTTTTCCTTAGCCGAGTTGATTAAAAAAAAACACGCTGTTTTCATTAAAATCGGGCCCAAGACTCCTTATTGCATTTATTCCCTATAGTTTAAGATTTGGTCATCCCATGCCAATTTAAAAAACTAACCCTTTTGATGTGTCACCGAAAGATTATCAGTCAAGCTAACAGTGAAAACTGCATTAAAATCCGTTCAGTAATTCTCGAGTAACATACCTACAGACAGGCGTTGCGTTCATTAAGTAATGAAAATTTTAGGAGTCTGGGTTTATTTCTATAAAGGAAACTCCTTAGGGTGAGACTCAACACTTATTTATTTAACCCTATAATCCTAAATGACACAATGACACCGCAGGGAGCATTTCAACAAAGTTTCCGAAGAGCTCTTCAGCTTCAACAAAATATTAATGATTAACCCTTTACGTAAGGTTACATAGACCATGGACTTAGATTTTACTTTATCGAAGATTTCAGGGATGGCACATAACTCGGTCAAAGAATTGACCTAGCAATTCAAGGCAATATCGCCAGTTACTCTTCCATGAGACGACAGCGATTTCGGATAAATTTTTTACCTGGTTTAAATATATAATTTTATTAAAAATTTTTGCCAGGTAGTATTTCAGTTTAGTTTATGTATTTTGTAAGTTTAGATATAATATTTATTCATATTTGTATAGCTTTAATTCTAGTTTGATTGCACTTTTTGTAAGTTAATGTTTGTGTAATAACCATATTTATTTGTATACTTAAAAATTTCAAATGAACTCTAATGTTGGATTGCATTTTGTATTAGTCAAAGGTTGCAAATGACTTTATAACTTATTGAAATCCAATCTTTGTAGAAATCCATCTTTAATTAATGAATTACTGCAAAAATATTTTTTTGTCCTAGCTTTATTTATAACTGAAAAGACTGGAATAAACTACATTACAACAAGAAATTAGCTTACAAGGAAGAATTAACAAGTTGTTGTGGAAGCTAACAGAGAAGAAGGCTCGAAAGGAGTTTTATTAATTAAGCTCAATTAATTCATTGTGAGAACTAAGCTTGTTTTCCAAAGCTTACCCTAATTAATCCCTTAGTTAGTACAAAAAGTAAGCGATTAAATATTGTTGAATAAAGAAAGTTGATTAAATTTCCCGCTTCTGGGTCAGCTAGGAACTTTTGGTCACATGTAGTGATTCTTCGTGCGTGATCGATTAACATGAAATGTTTAATCCAGTTCAGTGGTTACATAATCATATCTGAAATTCAGTTCTCAGTCTAGAAGTGCGTTTAGCTAGACCTACAT
This sequence comes from Ypsolopha scabrella, assembly GCA_910592155.1. Classification (NCBI taxonomy): domain Eukaryota; kingdom Metazoa; phylum Arthropoda; class Insecta; order Lepidoptera; family Ypsolophidae; genus Ypsolopha; species Ypsolopha scabrella. The sequence goes on from OU342982.1 coordinate 14,078,006, forward strand.
GACATACCTGACACAAAGAATTAATAAATAAACATCTAAAGTCAGTTCAAAAAAGAAAACTATAGAAATTGGAAGTATGTCTGAACTTTACTTACTTCCCTTTCAAATATAATTTGAAAAATGATTAACTCTCCTCTCTTTGAATTTTGTATGTGCGTGTGTATCTGTGTCTTTATGTGAATATTTTTATATTTTCAAATTCATATTTCTTTATTGGTATGCAAAAAAATTACACAGTTACTTATCTAGGTTGAATGTACCCTAAACTGAGAAATCCCGTAGCTTTGGGTACTAATACCTGTTACATAATGTTCTTACTTAATTCATCCTAAAACGTTAACAACTTCTAATTATATTATATAAAAAAATATTTATGTCACCCCCTTTATTTGCGAAATTAATGAACCGAAAAATATAAAAAGATCGTAGTAATTTGGGATTACGTAAATATTGCAGGAAAAATACAGCGGATGAGAAATTCACAATAACAAAATTAAAATTTTCATCCACGAGTTTCATTTCGAGTACGGTATAAAAATATTTGAGTATCTGTTTTGTGGTAGAATCAATCCTTTTTTAGTTATCATAAACAGTTATGGGCAAGATTTTAAATACCTTCTTCCTGACTGTTCCTAAAACTGTCGAATAACGGAACCCTAGGTATGCGAGTCTGACTCGTAATTGACCGGTTTTTTTTTCAAAATGGACTAAAAGAAATTTCCTAATTCTTGTTTTTTGCATTTTTCTCCATGCTTCTTAGTGGAGATGCAACGAATATTCGGCAACTATTCGGTATTCGGCCTATTCGGCCATTTGTTAAATATTATGTATTCGGCCGAATAGTAGACGGTATTTGGCCGAATGACGAATACCTAATAATGAAAATAAAAACAAATTTTAATCAGAAAGTACAGTGCGACCAACTTATCTGTTCAGTAAAATCATTCGCCGTCTCTTTCTAATTATACTCTTTTCTACCGCACTAAAAAGAGATGGGTGGATAGTCCAACTGAACAGATAAGTTGGTCGCACTGTACATATTTGCTAAGATGGCGGAAAAACTTGTTTTTAATCACTACAATCTGCTATATAAATGAGTGAAAATAAAAAGTATTATTTCTTAACTTAGCTCGCCCGTGACACGAACGATTTGCTCGAAAATGAGCTAATTCTTCCGCCACCCCAGCGCCCCTGCGTGCCCCCGGCACGAGTGTACGCGCGAAATGCATAGATCTCTCACCAAATATTCGGTCCCCGAATATTCGGTATTTAGTATTCGTCCAAATCACTATTCGTTGCATCTTTGTATCTTTATAACTATCTTCTTTTTTGTGCAAGAAAGTGTTTATTCATTAATTCATTCCCTCTTGGTATAGCAATGACGTCAGACACGTACACGCATACGCATAGTAGATATATCTGTACTGTGGGTCTGTGGCACAGGGTACGTAAACTAATCTGAGCAGTGCGTACATTAGATGCGATTGGATCTCGGCCTAATGTGGAGAAGATGGATTAGAGCTCCGGGGGTAAGTTGGGTGGAATTAAAACCGGGTCAACTTTGTCAAGGTTAACAACATTGGGTAAACGGGAAGCTTCTTTTATCTCGTTTTTATATCGACTAACGGACGGTATTAGAATAAAACTTACATCAAAAATTGTAACTTACAGTCCGTAAAATATAAGGTGACTTTCGTTTTGCCAAATTCATACTCGAGACTCGGTAAGTGGTCAGGACCAAAGTTCAATCACCCTGTGAAATACGCAAAATAAAATTTGGACTTCCTATGAGCCAAGGTTGATCTTTAACTAGTTTTTTTCGTATTTCGCAAAGAGGGTCATTGATCCTGATCACTTACCGCGTCTCCAGTATGAATTTGGCTATATAAACTAAAGTCACCTTATATAGCTTGTACAATTTTGTCCCTTTTCCGGACTGTCATTTTACTCCACTTCATTTAAAAATACATCATTTTTAGGCAACCCAGCGACGATGTGTGTTCCATTCAAAGTCTATTTATATCAGTTTACGACGTATCTATAAGTCGTTGATTACAGTCCATAAAATACAGCTTGAGCCCTGTGACAGTAGGACAGCGTAATACAATTTGTATTTCTTACTCTCTTTCTCATGTTCACATATGTATAGCACTGACAGCTGTCATTGCGTTCAAGCTATATTTTACGGTCCGGACTGCAACTGAAATATGCTTTGAATAGAAATTTTACGCACAGGTTGAAACATCGTCGCTGGGTTGCCTAAGCAAGATGTCTTCTTCTAATGGAGTAAAATGAAATTATTGTTTTCAAAAACCAGAATATGTAAATTTGGTTTTCATCAAAATCGGCCTGAGAGTCTTTTGAGCATTTTGCACTATTCCCTATAGTTTTGAAAACCCTGAAAAATTTACCTGTATATTGACTAGAGCTACTACGAAGTTATGAAAAAAAAACAAATCCCTTGAGTGGTTCTCTAGTTAAAACGGAACATATATAAGGTCCTACAATTCAAAGTGAAAAAAATTAACAGATGATAGGGTATCCCTAATAGACTACACTACACCGAAAACAAAAATTTCTGCGCGAACTTTTTTTTTACCTATACATAGAGATTTAGTCAGCTGATTCAACCACTTTGATACAGGAAAGTGAAAAAAATTTGGGCAAAAATTTTTTTTCCTTCTGGAATGTGTTCAGTTAACGACACATGATCTACCCTAGAATTATTTTCACTTATTATTGTAGGACCTTATATACACATAAATAGAAAAAAAAATTTTTGGACTCAGTAAATTACTAATAACCCATTTCATTTATTATTTCGCAAAAGTAGATGCAATGAACAGACACTACTTTTTTACTACATACATATATACATACATATACTCACGCCTGTTTCTCAGAGGGGTAGGAAGAGACTAAATTTCCATCTGCTAAGATCTGACATACCTCTTTTGCTTCTACATCCATTAATCTGGTCAACCAAGCTCTTCTATACCGGGTACTTTTTACTACTTTATCACACTATCACACTTCACACTAATATTTGCGAAAGTTTGTGTGTGTGTGTGTATGTTTGTTACTCTTTCACGCTGAAACGGCTGAACGGATTTGGATGAAACTTAGAATGGATATAGCTTATACCCTAACTTAACATATAGGCTACTTTTTATCCCGGAAAAAGCATGTCGTTAAACCGAATAACACGCGGGCGGAGCCGCGGGCAAAAGCTAGTTATTGATAAATTATGTTTGAATGTCAACATTTTTAAATGACGTTGTCACACGCCTTAAATAAAATAATTTAGTCTATAAATTTTTTTCTCAAGTAATTGGAGCTTATTTCGTTTCAATAAGATACCTTTGCTTTAGATCGATACAGATGAAGTTGGATCTTATGTTCTTAAATATCTGCCAATGAATGCCTTTGCATGAAACCAGGAAATACTACCTGCAACGTTTGGAAATAATTAGGAGAATTATTTCTAACTAGCTTTTGCCCGCGGTTTCACCCGCGTTGAATTAGTTTATGTGTACTCCCATGAAATCAGTCAATATGACTGTTACCTACAGTTAACACAGCTGGTGAAATGTGTGTGTTATGCGCCTCTGTTTCCCATTTTGTATGTCTCTCTTATAGTTTTTCCATGGGAACAAAGGGAAAATTAGTTTTCCTATTCAAAGTCTAGAACCATAACTATTCAAAGTCTAGAACATTTATGCAAAATTTCAGCCTAATCGGTTTCGTAAGCATGGCGTGAAAGGGTGACACATCACTTTTCTATAAAAATTTGAAAGCTCATTTTCATCCCATAGGAACTGATTTATGGGATAAAAAGTATCCTATGTCTTATTCCAGGTCTAAACCTACATTCATGTAAAATTTCAACTCAATCGGTTCAGTAGTTACGGCGTGAAAGCGTAACAAACATCCATCCATCCATCCATCCATATATACATCCAAACTTTCGCATTTATAATATTAGTGGGATAGTGGTTTATAGTAGTATTGTAGTCGTTTATAATATTATTAGATAGTTAACTAATTCCAGCTGTGTTTGGTAAAAACAACGTAGATCAACCAACACACATTTTAATGCGAGGTATTTTACAAAATGACCGGTCAACATCGGCTGCGACTAATGTCGATCGTTACCCGTGACATGCGAGGCCGATGATATTTTTCATGGGTTTTTGTCGATGGCCCCTGTTTATCATTCGAGGATGTTTTAATCCTTTTGTTAGATGTGGACTGTTCACAAGCAAGCCATATTGGTCAAAGGAGGCCAGTAAGCTCGAAGATAATTTAATGTTGATCAAGGTTGACCAATTATAAATATTAAAATCTCTTGTATTTTTTTGTGTTCTCAATGTTAGTTTTTGTAACTGTTCCAACCTGTTCAACAATTTAACGATTTCATGTTTTATTAACCAACCAACAAAAACGTACTAAAACAAAAGCTTATATACCAAAAAGGCTCGGTAAACGTTGTATTAAGGTTCTAGCGGTACCAGCTAGTTGTATAAAAGCATTTGGAAATACTTTTTGCTTTACTCCATTTACAATTGATATAAAGTTTTACATCACCATTTAATAGAACCCTTAAAGGCAGGTACTATAACAAGCCCTGATGTGGCTAGTACAGAACCATATTACTCTATAACAGTGTTAGCTGTCACCCTTACGCACCTGATTTACGCAATAGGACGATATGGTAATACAGTGGGTTTTCAGATCGCTGCTATAGTACTTAGTGGTAACGAAAATACTACAATAGAGCGATTTCGTGATATAACGGAGTTTCAGTTGCCTTTATGGAGTTAAATGGTACCATAAAGGTTTTGAAATGCTTGTTATAGGCTAAATGATATACTTGTATTCTTTTAAATTAATAAAAATGGATTTAGAGGTTCGGAAAAGGTTTAAACGCAGTGGCACATATAAAATAATCATCGACAAGCAATAAAATTGAAGATACAATTACGGAAAATGATTCCGTACCAAATAAATTTAATAAATTTTATATTCATAAATGTTATAATTATAATACTATGAAACATTTTCCGAGAACATGGCGAAAAAGCAATTACAACGAATAATTATTAATTAAATAATAACTAGTGATACTGAAATCCCAAGTGAGATGATTGTACTTATTTCTTATTCCGGCGATGTGTAATTTTTTCAAGTCAAATAATCATTCAAACATCATTATTTACGTAGGCTGCACAGGGACAAACTCAAAAGGAACTCTTATTTCATTATTTGATCCATAATGGCGGTAAAAATATTATCATGACAAGTAGGATAGGTACTATAGTAGCGTTCAGAACACTCGAAGTCACTTTTGCATTGAAATTGGTTTTCGTTAAAAAATCAATAAATCGAGGGGGGCATTGAAAATTCTTCGTAAACCTAGCCCTAGTCTATCAGTAAAATTACATCCGCACTTCACTTCCACGTATAGGACGAATAATTTTATGTCAAAATAAAATCTTAATCACCACGATATACTTGTATCCTTTTTGAAATATCTTTATAACTGAGACACTGCTGGTGAATGAATGTAAAATAAATGAATGATAAATAATTGTGAGGTAAAGGAATCATGAACTCTTCTATAGTATAAAAAAGTACTTTAGTAGCGACGCGGTTACCCGTACAACACCAAATTGAGATCTGCGTCACCGCTACATCATTCTTATGAAGCAGAACGGTGAACGGTGATTTGGGCCAATTTCGAGTTACTCAACCTTTATTGGCCCTTTATAGTGGCGATGAATGGTGTTTACGGAACGTTTTATGGGCTTCTATAGAGCCTACTTTTGTTTCATGGGCACGAATTCAAGATTAATTCTATTCCACCGTAAGATTCATGCTACCCTTTAAGTTTTGTTTGAAAAATTAATTATAACAATATTATCATTATTTTGAGGTAGAATTAATACATTTAATACATGTCAAACGATTAAAAGTAATTCATCGCTAATACTCGTATATACTTATACAAATAATTACATAAAAATATATATTGATATCGGTAATTTTTTTATAATTCCAGAATGGGCCTGCGCTTATACAAGATGATATTAATTTATGTAGCCAAATTCATATTGGATTCACAATTGAATTTTCATCCAAATCCGTCCAGCCGTTTCAGCGTGAAAGAGTAACAAACATACACACGCACACACACACACACACACACACACACACAAACATTCGCATTTATAATATTAGTGTGATGACTTTCATAGTATTGACTAGGGGCTGGGTTTGTGTTTGTAGGAAAGATGAAAAAAATAATTTTCGAATTAATAACGCGGCTTGCTTATTACGGTTTTATTATTTTTTATGTCATTTTATTGATATTTTTCTTACGGTGATACAGAAGTGCATAAACAAATGGATCGTTAAGTCAGCTTCTTACTAAATGGCTAGCCTTTTAGTTTAAATGATATTTCTGGGGGGTCATAAAAAAATAACCACGAAGTAACCACTGTGTGGCGCGATTCGCCATACCTGATCTTCTAACCTAACCTACCGTCTCTCTTCTGCGCTGAAGGACTTCCGAAAAACGAATTACAATCAGGAGGCTGATTTAACTACATTGCGGTGACATAAACACATGAAGGCATCAACATTATTAGTTTTAATTTACAGGCCTGCGGTTCCTGAACTTTTGTGTCGTCGTGTCAGCTGAGGCTGAACCCCACTGCAACCCTCAGCAGGGCGCGCAAGGGTGATGAACAGTGGACCGAAAACCCCTGCGAGGTATAGGACTTTCTTACTAATGGTGCCTGCACTGCTCTTAATAGTGACCTCATAACCAGTAACAAATAGTATTCTATCTCCATACAAGCGGGCCAAAACGAACCACCGCTAAAATATAGTTCAACTCGGTTTACGACAGTCGCGGTCGCACCGCTGTTACGTACGCACGTTGTCTCCGTGACGTTCCCGCGCGTTTTCGTTAATTATGCCATGAAATTACAGAGTATGTTGTGCATTATATAGTTGCTTAAATACAACTTTTCTAATAATAATATAGCTTTATCAAGTTAGGTGGTAGAGCTAATGCCGGGCTCGACTGTGGAGGTACCACCATCTTACTCGGAAATGCTCCCGAAGTTATTCGGGGGAGAGTAAGAGGACAGCTCTCAGGCAAAACCAGGCGGCCCACCATTGCCTGGGACCGATGGATGGCGGTATATCCATCCCCAATTGCCGGGCCTTATATAAAACAGACTAGTGACGGGCAGCGGCGTCACTGGTGCAAGTGTTTCGGCACCGCGCTCACCAACCCGCCTGCCCAGCGTGTGTGAGTATGGGCATTTCTTCCAGGAGGACCGCCAAGAGTGGCGAAATCCTGGAAAGGCCTATGTCCAGCAGTGGACGAAACAGGCTGAGGGATGGATGGATGGATTATCAAATACGTAAACAGTCAGTTGGCAGCCCTAGGGCATTTTTAGGCGCCGAGCGGTCGTAGGTATTGATTTCAAGGACACCACCTGGTTAAACTACTGTATACTGTGTCATAACTGTTTAAAGTAAAATATTTTTTTTAATTTAGATAAAGTCACTATTAAGAGCAGTGCGGCGCACTCTTAGTAAGAAAGTCCTACTTCTCGTGTGCCCGGTGGAGGGCACCGTTCGCCCAACGAGACAAGGCACCTTTGTCGCTGGGTTTGCCCACATATTACCTTAAACGTGGAGACTTAGGTACCTTTGTGATAGACATATATTACCTTAAACGTAGGAACAGGCACCTTTGTGATAGGGACATATTACCTTAAACGTGGGGACCAGGGACCTTTGTGATAGCGACAAATTACTATAACGTAGGGACTATCACCTTTGTGATAGGGACATATTACCTTAAACGTGGGGACCAGGGACCTTTGTGATAGCGACAAATTACTATAACGTAGGGACTATCACCTTTGTGATAGGGACATATTACCTTAAACGTGGGGACCAGGGACCTTTGTGATAGCAACAAATTACTATAACGTAGGGACTATCACCTTTGTGATAGGGACATATTACCTTAAACGTGGGGACCAGGGACCTTTGTGATAGCGACAAATTACTATAACGTAGGGACTATCACCTTTGTGATAGGGACATATTACCTTAAACGTGGGGACCAGGGACCTTTGTGATAGCAACAAATTACTATAACGTAGGGACTATCACCTTTGTGATAGGGACATATTACCTTAAACGTGGGGACCAGGGACCTTTGTGATAGCGACAAATTACTATAACGTAGGGACTATCACCTTTGTGATAGGGACATATTACCTTAAACGTGGGGACCAGGGACCTTTGTGATAGCGACAAATTACTATAACGTAGGGACTATCACCTTTGTGATAGGGACATATTACCTTAAACGTGAGGACTAAAGAGCATCTTGCTCCGAGGGCGCCTTTGTGACAGGGACATATCATCTTAAAACGGAAGCACAATAACGGAAACACGTAGGGTTAAGGGGATTTAATACGAGGCGACAATATGCAGTAAAGAAGTTCAGATTGCATTCGTTACAATTTGCTCCGACCGAGAGTTAAAGTTCTTTAGACGGCTCCCATTTATTAATGGTTTTTCGTCGCCGCGTTTAGAATTTTTTCCGAGTGCGACTACCGACTACTTACCAACTTACTTACTGAGTCTTTAGTATAACTTTTGCTGTATAAATTAATGTCATCTTATATATCTATACATCCAAAGTTAAATAATGGTAACTGTTTGAAAGTGGCTGTATCTTGAGATTCGACTTCAAACCCTGTTGGCGGAGCATACAATATAGGTATATATTTTCTAAATCAAGGTGCCTACCATAATTATTTTGTCAGTACAAAAATCGACGGAAACGACATTGAAATAACATTCAAATCAGCGTGTATTGCAAAGTGGCTGTTACAACGATCGCGGATAGCGCAAAATAGGAGAAATAAAAATATTCCAGTGGACGCGACGGACGAAAAAAAAATTTGAGAAAAAGTTTTGTAGATCTATAAATTTTCTTTAGTATGATGAAAGAATAATTAAAATCGCTTCATGCATTCGGAAGGAGTAAGAATATTCTCGCGTAAATCAACGGAAACGTTGTCAAAATTAATGATAGTTTTTTTGCATATGATGTCGTTTTTTGTGTATGGATCACCCGTATAGGAGAAATAGGCCTTTAAAGACAGGTCTAATATTGCAGTTTGAGTAAGCATTCATCATAATTTGCACAGTATTTAATTTGGTGTACCTATAATAGTCTGCACTCGCTGACCGGTGAAAGAAAACGCTGTGATCAAACCTGTTTGCCATAAAACGTGTATTTGTTCAATAGGCAAGATGACTAAAAAAAAATTATTAGTCCGTCAGTTAGATTATCAGAAAATATTGGACACATATTTTTCCTTTTTTCAATTAAACAAACAATGATGAACATATAGCCCGCTGAAGTTCCGCGTGAATCTAGGTACCTACAATTTTACTTAGAAGTGACGTCATTTTCCCCCACTCCCAAACTTTGACTCTCTGTCATTTATTGTTTGATTAACAAAAGAAAAAATACGTGTCCAATATTTTTTGAAAATCTTAATGGCGGACTAAATAGAATAATATTTTGTTTACCCTGTGTACAAGCCTATTACAGGGAGTCTCATAACTTTGGAAAACATACGAGTTAGTTACAGTGCAGAAGGTGAGACTGGAGAATTACAATTGTGTGCGTGCACACCATTGAAATTGTGGAAAACAACTCTTATAGCAGTGCAGGCAAGGTCTGTTTTCAAAAAATTATGCTTTGACTTTTATCTTATTCTTGTTTTGTTACGATGTATATTTTATGTTACCATGATTTTTCAAAAATAGACATTGCCCGGACTACTACGTTGTAAGAGTTGTTTTCCACAATGTCAATGGTGTGCACGCACACAATCGCAATTCTACAGTCTCACCTTCTGCACTGTATTGGTTTTTAAAGTCAAATTCGGAATTTGGTAACATCCCTTCGGGAAAACATACATACAGTTTTGGTCAATAAATCGAAAGATGAATTGGAGCCAGACTTGCTCGTCGTGTGAGATACCCATTTTTTTTTCTTTACCGTGTTGTCAGTGGAAGCGTATTGTGGAAATTATTTCAGGGCATTTATTTACCAAATGTATCATCATCAATACTGATGTTCCGTAGCTTGATTAGTTTATTATGATAGTTCCAAGAATACTTTTGTAGTTTTTGGTAGTAAATAGACAGGTAATATTAATAAAAAATAATTATTATAATGAACAACTTTTCTAAAATAATATAACCCTAAATAAAAAAAAGTTCTGCCCTTACTAAATTCACAGCGTATAAAATGTGTAAGGAAAAGTTATTGGCGATATACTGAAGAAGGGCAAAGCAAAAATTACTCGGAATAGAAGAGCTTGTATATAGATTGATGGATGTAGAAGAAGCAAAAGAGGTGTGTCAGATCGTATCAGATGGAAATCTGTAGTTTCAGCCAACCCCTCTGGGAGACAGGCGTGAGTATATGCATGTTACATTAGTTGCGTTGTCTTAATAAAATAATGTTGGGCGTGGTTGATCAGTATAGAATGTAGTTTGATTTCAATTAATTAACTCTTAGTGTCAACCGACCCGAAAAACATTAAACCAAAAATTATTTTAATCTATTAGACAAACAATAAAGTAGTAAAAAAATCGTGTCTGTACGTTGAATATTTTTGCGAAATTTTAATTGAAATAGGTTATTGGTATTGTACTGAAGCCAACACTGCCATTTTTAGAATGTTTATCTGTCTGTCTGTCTGTAGGCATGTATGTTCCGTTTTATCTCGAGAATCACTAAACATACTTGGATGGATGTGAGTAAAATAACGCCCAAGCCGTAAACAGGGCAAATATTTAATAAACGTGGACGGTGTCGCAGGCAAAGGCTAGTTGCATTAATAAAATTTGATTTTGTATGTGTTTGAAGTTATACAATTTCGAAACCAAATGAAACTTCTATTGGTCCTACCACTGGAAGCCCGCAAGTTTGTTAGATCAAGACCTGAAGTTTGCTCAAAAGATCGCGAAGTTTGGGTTTGACTTTGAGTTTAAGTCTGAAGTCTTTGCCGAAGTCCGTTTTCACAAATACCGAATACTAATATAATTATGTACTTACTTATAATAAAGTAGTAAAAATGTCGTGTCTGTACAATTAATATTTTTGTAAATTTTTTAATGAAATTGGTTTACTGTGAAGAAAAAAAATATATAATTTGAAAGACAAAAAAGCCGTTTTTTATAACTAATTGTGTTTTCCTTGCCATGGCATGTATCAAGAGCGTATTATATTCTAAAATAAAGAAATGGGTGGCAGCCAAAATTGTCAGTTTCAGTCCACTTTTGTTACGGAGTTTATCTCAAAAATAAAATTAGTTGGGAATTTTGAATTTTCTGAATACCATATGCTGTTTAAATAACAATGACTGAAAACACCAATAATTTATAATGTAGTTTTAGAGTAACGTACCCGAATACTCGACAAATTTTAATTTGCAGTTTTGTGACATGAATTGTGTAGGTAATGATAAGTTTGTGATTTTCGTTCAAATTATTTAAATCTGTTATTCAATTGGTATAAAACCTCAAGTGCGCGAGTCCTACACGCACCTGACCAGTTTTGTAATAAAAACAATAGAACATGTTTATTTCGGTATATATTATACCATTCATTCATCTATTTACATCATTTGCAAGCTGCGTAGCACTTCGTAGAATTATTCTAGAACTTCGTAGCAATATACTTCATAGCATTTTTCTAGCACTTTGTAGCGTTGTTGTAGCTCTTAATAGTATAATATGTTTTTAGATTTAACTTAATTAAATCGTGTCCTCTTTTTGCTACGGCGTAGCAAGTGCTACGACTCCATGGCTTCCCGTTTGTAGTCCCTCTACGACACTTAAACACATCAGGGGACGCACACGTGTTACAATTTTCTGAATTTGATGGACACTCTGCAGTCTACTGCACTTTGGCAAACTTCGGTTGAAAAGTCCGACAAAGACGACGCTGAAAAATTATCTGCTGACTTTTCTGTTGTGGTGAAAGCGACATGGGTGCTTGGGAAACTGATTTATTTCCATCATAAAGTATTTTTCCGTTACGTTGAGAAATGGAAATAAATAGCATAGTTCCTTGTCTTTCTATATGTTCATAGATATCCAGCTAAAAATTCTGATTTTAGTATTAGATTACAAATAAAAATATCTTTATAGCACACCGTACGTAAAATGACCGCTTTACGCACGCTGCGCTTGCGTAAAGTCGGCATTTTCCGTACTTGTGCTATAAAATATTATACGTAGCTCGTGCGAGAAACTTTTTCTCGACTTGTGTGATTGCAGCACTCACCTTCGGCTCGTGCCGCAAACTCACACTCATCAGAAAACGTTTCATCGCTCTCGTATCGTAATGTACTATTATTAATCGGCAAAACAGTTACAGCTAACATATTAATTCAAGTAATAACTAACATGCAAACAAATAATAAAAAATAAATAAAAATACAGAAATGTCTTATATAAATAGTATCCCTGATCGTATTTTACTAGTTAAACTGTTATAATTGACCCTCTTGCCTGCACTGGCCTAAATAAGACCGTTTCACAGAGTGAAAGTTTCAAGATTCGGAAATACAATTCGGAATATGTTATTATATAAATGAAAGTACTACTACCAAAAGGTTTCTGATACACCTTCGTGTAAAATTGCATGGCATGTTATGTTTGATTAAAAAAATAAATAAATAATAAAAAATAACTACATTATATATACAAAACCAGCTTTAAATAATTCAATAAAAACACAATAGTATTATAAATCTGTTTAGATGAATGAATGAATGAATGAATGAATGAGTGAATGAATGAACGTGTACTTCAATAAGAATGAAGGTGAGTATGTATGCGTGAGGGAATGTGTGTCAGTGTGATTGGCGGAAAAATATTTTATGTTGCTTTGAAAAACGAAAATGGTTTTCGTCACCAATTCAATGGTGTAAAGTATCTCTTTAAACTGAAAACTAAAATTAAATAATCAAGAACACGCTTAGAAACACGCTGTCGTTAAGATCAACATGTAGCACGTTTGTTTACGATGCCGTTTGGGCCCCACATTTATGAGTACCATAAGTTTTATTACTATTTATGTTCTTATAACAAAGGTTATAAAAGTATAAATAAAACCGGTCAAGTGCGGGTAGGACTGAGGATTTTATACCATTCAAATAAGTTAATAGACTTTAATAATTTGAAAAAAAATTACAAATTTATGAAATGTCTGAAACAAAACTCCAAAATTAAGTGGGTAAATTATTACTCGTTAACTTGTTAAGCCTATTTAGCTGTGATAGTTTTCCTTTTAACTTCGTTGTAATATATACTACGGCCGTGAATTTTAAAGCTTAATATTTCGCAAATTAATCCCTGAATCAAAAAATGGTTTTAACACACCCACAATAATTTTGAAAGACCTATCCAATGACATCCCACACAAAGGAGCAGACGCAAAAAAAAATCATTCTCACTTTACGTGTAGGAGGTAACGTAATATACTTTCTTTTTCAATATTTTATTTTAATACTTTGTTCGCGTGAACAATATCGTATACCCATGCCAAATTACAAATTTCTAGTACTATGAGTCGCTGAGTTATGCCGGGGACAGACAGACAGAGGGACAATCAGGCAATGGCGAAACTGTAAGGGTTCCTCGTTGACTACTAAAGCGTGTATCTCTGACGAAAATATAGTAAGTCAGTTGACACTTTAAAACAACTCTGACACTCTCTTGAGAATACTTCTTGATTTGACATATCATCATTACTCTCTTGAGAATACATCTGCTGATATATTTAAGGTACTTAAAAAAATATTTAATTACGAAACTACAGCATAACCTGTCTTTGAGGCAATAACCCCGAGTTGAGTATCTAACATTTCAGACTCCATTCTGAGCACTCGGTATATAATAACTCAGCCACACTGGACAGTGACTGACCAGGTATACAATCGTCACAAAGGTACATATCAACCAGGCTATGTGATCGGTACAGTTTGGTTTTAGCACAACTCGCTTTGCGTCCAACTTATGCTACATTATTAAACAATTAACAGCTTTAAAAAATAAGTATAAGACCTCTATCATCTGGTACTGATATTTTAAAAGGCACCACTTTGCCAATGATTTTGATTTAAAGATATCAAGCTGGACATATTTACATACAAAGTGGTTTTCTTGCTTTAAACTGTTCCTATAATCAAAGTTTTACATTTCAGCCAGATAGTGACTTTATAAATGTCTGTACAACTAAAGTGTAACTTAAACGACAATTATATTAGATAACGAAAAACTATCTAAGTGGATTTATATGATGCCGCCGTTGTGGAATATTGATTCGGATAGTAGACCACTAATCCAGAGGTCGTGGGTTTAAATTCTGTAGGGGCACATTTGTGCTTGGTCGTTTTTCAAAACGCACGATAAGAAGTGTTCCACAGATTATTACAATAGTTACTACTAACGTAAGTGTTTCCATGTTTGTGCCTAAACAACGCGAAAAGGGCAAAATAATGCTTGGACGCAATATTCGTCGGTGAAACGTAGCTGTACGAGTGTGGCCTATTATTTGCATTTCAGAATCCATACTGGGCTGCACCTTTGAGACTCCCTCGGGGATTCATGTCGTGACGATGTACTTGCATATTGGATTTATTTATCAGCCAGTCTGTTAGTAAAGTGTCGAGTTGCTATCTACCCGATTGGCGATTGTGTGATGGTGCGATTAGCGAGGGACGTGACGCGCATGCAATGCCCTCGAGGCCTGTCTTAGCTCTACGTGTCAATCACTGGTATTGTTTGTGTGTCCGTTATGGTGCGGCTTCACTTAGCGCAATGATTCGTCTGCATGACCCCAATGTTTTGACAGTTCTGAATTTAAAATTGAGATACTAATAATAAAGTAGTAGAAATATCGTGTCTATACATTGACCTCTCATAAACAACTGGACTCACAATCTCGTTCAAAAAGTGTCCGCGATGATTTTGTCACCGTTATGGCGTGACAAATTCGAATGACGGTTTCGTACAACTGACTTTCTGACGAACTTTTCTTAGAGACTGGGTGTCTTGTTGTTTTATGAGAGGTTAATGTGTCTATATATTGAATATTTTTGCGAAATTTTAAATGAAATGGGTTAATAGTATTGTTTGTACTGAGGCAAAACTTTACATATTTATTATATTTTGGTCTTTCTTTCTGTCATTTTAACTCAAAAACTACTCGACAAATTTGGATGCGGTTTTCTTTATTATTATTATAGTGACCCTAACCAACATAAAAACTATAAATGGTGTGCCAAGTGAAAAAATGCCGATAATAGTTTTTATCTTGCTCTCAATTGAAAGACACTTCAACATGAGAAAAGCTATTCACAAATGAAAGTATTTCTGTTTTGTACAGTCACATGGTGCTTAAGCTACCTGTTGCCGTACAATTTTAACTCATATATCAGCGTAATAAGAACAAGTATCACCGTACAGTGGACCGTGCATAATCTACCCTGAGTACTTGCCAATAATTGTCATTAGGCACATAAATATCCCCCAAAGCTCCCTTTACAGACTCAAACTGTTCAGTCAAACTTAAATAAGTTTCCGCAACTTATCTATCAGGAGTTCCATGATATAGGACTCAGTGCTGATGCTCGGATGACTACGAAACTGTGAAAGCACTTACAGGTATTTCTCCAGGGAGTTGCGGGGGGAGGGTGTACCGGGAGGGAGGGGGTGGCTGTCGTGCTTGATTGACAAGTAGAAAGGATTTGCGTTCTTGGAATGGATTGTTGGATGGCATTTGAACTCCATTTCCGCATCAGGAATTAATAGAAGTTGGAAGGTTTATTCTGTCATTATTCAAGCTGTTATGACAGTTTTGAAAATCATTTCCGTCACATTTAGTTTTAAAAGAATAGAATTGCAAATGGCCGCCATTATAGGTCTACTTTACATATACGACTAACAGTTTTTACTGCAAAGATTTGAAAATTGACAATTTTTGTTTATATATGACGACCGTGGAACTAAAATGGTCTAAATGACATTTTTCTTTTCAATCCAACTATTTGCATTTTTGTCCCTAAAAATGTTAAACTTACATGTCAAACCGGTCTAGTACCTAAACAAAAGTTTACTAGCATAGAACGTTACATATCACTTAAAAATATAATTAAAAGGTTACTACATATTTATACTGGTTTATTTCACGTAGATTATATTATTGTTGGATGTTGGATAGACCCGTTTAGTTCCACGGTCATTTGACTTGCGAATTTGACACCATTAGTTACATATCTCATAACGCTCGTATTTTTATGTGCATATAACTCGAATTAAAAGCTCTCCGTTGTTGGTAACCTTAAATGATCAAATAACAATATGAGACTAATTTCATTCGATAGTGCTTAGACGTTTGATCAAAAAATTTGGTTGCAGCCTGGAGCTTTTAAAAGTCCACCGAGTTTTACAATTCGGAGGTAGTCATAGTACAATTAGCAAAATTCACTCAAATTTTCAACCTTATTGACCTGAAGCTGTGTATTGATTCTAAACTCGAGCAAAACAACATCATTTTATCAAAAAACTAAGTCGTCAAAAATACTAAAACACCATAACGTCATTACAATCTCAAAAGAAAAACTCGAACAAGTTTAAAAAAAATACATAAGCCAACAATGGAAGACTGCAGTGCAAATACGCAACGACGCCGGGTACTGTTTTAACCGAATTATCTCCCGCAGTGCCTGCAACATCTGACGAGTTGCTAACCAACTTACTGAGTTCAACGCCTCCGAGGAAAGTTGCGACTGCACCGCAACATACGGATCAACGCGACTCCGCTGAGTTTCGGGTCGGAATTAACTTTTGTAGCTATTTTGTGGGACTGTTTTAATGCTACGGGAAAGTACTACGATTTGCTACGAGATGCTACGAAAATGGAACTGGCGTAGTTTTAATTGATTAACCGGTCAAGAGCGATTCGGGTACATAATAGAGTGACTACTTAAAATTATGGGTAAAGGTAATGATTCCTTATTGCATTCATTAAAAATAATCGAAAAGCTTGAATTCTATGAGTGGTGTGTAGGTTTTCCTTTCATTCTAATTCTATTCTTATAATGTATTTTTTTGTACACAATGGGCTTTCTCCTGACTACTACGGCGCCTAATAGAATGCGTGCGTTAATGTGACCATAATACTGGTGAATTACTGGTTATTTTAGCTACATTTTCTAAGGTAAATTTTGTTTAAATCAACGAGAATCTATTTTGAATCTATTGTTGTAAACTACATCATTCACTTTGTTTAGGTGTGAAAAGAGTTTGGCCATGTAAATTAAAGTCACCTTATTTAATAACCTTGAACGTGTAGTTATGGAAAAAAAATAAGTATTGCTATTCTTCTAGCTTCCTAGGATAGGTTAAGAAGCTTGTCACGAACAGACAGATGATCAACGCAATCCTTACTGAGGTACCGGACGGAACAGTGGCGTGCAGAGAACTTTTTGCTGGAAAAGCAATGAAAAGGTCAAGTTTTATGATAAAATAACATGAAAAAAAAATGAAAAAAAATATGTATGAAATCATGTAAGTATTAAGGGTAGGCATAGGCAGTGCCTACCCTGGCGTCATACAAATAATGATTTTTCAAAGTGATATTACATTTCTTTCACATTTTTTTATTGTCGATTTTGACCTTCTCATTCTACGACAAAATATTTATAGCTCGTTGTTTTCATTGCATTTCCAGCAAAAAGTTATATGCACGCCACTTGGACGGAACACTAATAATGTCGAATTAACACTCAAGTAAGGCCAACGAGACGAGATAAATGATATAAACAAACTTTCGGGGGATCAAAAAATTTTTATCCGATTAAATTATATAAAAATTTTAAACTCCCTATTCTAATCTTTGTCGTCTGTATTAGACGAAGATGATTCGTCGGAAGAGTCCGAGTCAGCCGTATTTATGACAAAACTATCTATGTTGTCAATTTTGCTATAAAAACAAAATTCGATAAAATAATTTATTTCTGAGCTCATCCCAACAAACTGTGAAAGATTTTTTTTTGTCTATTTTGGCCACGGCATTATAATTACGCTATGAATCGATGTTTTCGGTGCTTTGAACTTCGAACGCAATCCAAACGGGAATGAAATTGTTTACAAAATGGCGGACCAAATGTTGGTAAATGTGGTCTGACAGCTTGCCTGTACCACACGACTCACGCAACGACAGCTGTCATCGACCAACTGATGCCATTATTGCGTACGAGCGGTACGAGAGATAAGGATAGAGATAACTCAGTAGCGATCCGATTGTTTACATTCTTTATCTCGTCTCGTTGGCCTTACTTTAGTTTGTTCAAATAATAATTTGCTACATACTGCTTCATAAACTTTCATCTCCGTCTTGAACAAATAACTTAAAACTGCATAGCTAAAGAAGAAGCAGGTAAAATACGTCCGAAATTTTCGCAAACTTTACCTTTTCAAGTATTCCGTGGAATAGTTATTCCGAAAACAGTGAACAACTCCGGAGTATTTACCCTTTAACAAAACTAGGGGAGTTTAACAACACAGCGAGTTTAGTAAATACAAGTTTTTGTGTTCAAAGAAATAGCTTTTCATTATACGTCGACGGCGCTCCGAGTCGAATTGTTAAGGAACTTGAAGCATAATGGATGTTGGATACCTATTGAGTATTTTAACAAAGATTCTTAGTTTGAATTATATTCCTTGAAAAGTTGTTTTAGGTATGCTGCGTGTTACTTTAGAGATGGGGTAAGAGCGGGGTAAATGAAATTCACCGTAAATTTGGTTATCGTCTATCTTAGCACAGTTTAAAAATCCAAACAGTTGTTCAACGAAAGCGCTCAGTCAGAGCAATTGTGTGGGGCCTGCACATCGAGCTACATACAATTTTAGAAAAGTAGTTTGGAGTCTCGCTCCGCAAGTCCACAACCACTCCGTCCGAACGCTTCGTTGGACAACTGTATGGATTTTTAAACCGTGGTATTAGTGATTTACGACATTGATGTTATACGGCAGGGGTGGCCAACTTGATTGGACCCAAGATCTCTTGTTTACTAACGAGACCCTGTGCGATCTACCAATTACATACTTCTAGAAATCTTAAATGAAACAGCATAGTTCAGCACACAATCATGTAGCATTTTTTTATTTTATTAAGAGAATAAACATAAATGTGAATATTATACATACTAACTACTTATTTACATATATATTAGTGTGAGCATTGCGTCTTAGTATCTTCCACTAATTTAGCATAATCAGGTTTGTAGTTGGAGATTACCAACCTTAAAGAATTTAATGTATGAGCGTCTGTCAAGCGAGAACGGTGTTTACTTTTTGTTTGCTTTAAGTAGGAAAATGCCGACTCAAATATGTTGAACCAAAACACGAATGAAGTTGTTCAACACATTTCTTCAAATTTGGATATTTTTCGTTGGAAACCAATGCCCAGAAATCTTGACCTGAGGATGACCTTGCTTTAAGAAATATGTCGCAGCGCAGAGTAATAATTTCGTTTTGTAACATCATGTCCTCCATTTGAAATGTATCTGCAAATTTTTTAGCCAATTCATAGATATCACTATGATCAATGGAATCATTTAACAGAATCAGTAACGTAAAATTAACGTTTTCAGCCATGTAACGTAAATGTAACGTAAAGGGGTCAAAAAGTAACGTAAAACGTTACAAAAGTAACGTTCTGGCAACACTGCAACTGACTGACTGAGACCTTCCCGTCCCTCCCCCGCGTCCCACACGCTTCCCGCTTATTGGTCATCGCGCGCCGAAAACAAAAGACTATACTGCGTAAAATAGATGATAAATACCGTGAAGGAACAGCGATTGAAAAATTATACAAGATGATGCGTCCAGCAGTAGGTGATTACGTTGGGCAGTCTGGTCTACGTATTTATATTTTTTGCCTTGCCACGATCGACTTGACTAACAGTCGCGATCGACCGGTCGATCGCGATCGACCTGTTGGCCACCCCTGTTATACGGTGTACTGTTGGCGACAGGACGACATGGCAATTTTCTAGTAATGTGACATCACATACCAGGTAGTCGACATCGATAATATTTTTGGTACGCAACAAAATGAGTGTAAAATTATAACAATCTTTTTATTTACAGTAACATTTTATTCATCACAATCAAAATCAAATGAACATACATATATAACATCGCTAAGACACATAAGAAATCTGTTCTGAAAAGGAATTCATCTGGCCCTATTGATTTTGATTCGGATTTTATTCTGGACATAGTTCTTTTCGATATGCGGTATAAAACACTCTCCAGTGTCAGATTGGCAGGATATTTATGACAATAAATAATTTTTCCATTCAGTGTCACAATTTTCTAATACCTTTCTGGCTAGTTCTTGTGCTTTGAGAATGAATTATTGTTTTTTTAACATGGGACGAAGATACATCGGAATTTATTATCAATACAAAACTAAAAGCAATAACGTGAGCGATATCGAAATCGATAAACGCGATCGATGCCGACTCGTGCAGCACTACGACAAGGATGGCGCGGGTGTGCGGGGCATCACCCCCTCCACGACTCACCCCTTACCCCGAATGCCATGTCGACCTGTCATCATCAGTAGGTACTTATCCGATCGCACACAACGACCGACTCTAGTGGCAGAGGGTTAACTATTGAAGTTTCGTGATAGCTGTGCGGGAGGACACGCGCAGGCGCTGCGTAACTGCTTATAATACACAATGCAAACGTCAGTTCGCCAGACAATTTACTTGTAAATTACGGCCTTCGATAACCTTACTGAGCGATTTTGAACTTCAGTATGTTTTCAGAAAGTCTACATTAGAACACTCGCTTCGCACGCTGCCAGCACGCAAGATCAGTGATTTTTTTAAGGTTTTTCTGGATTTTACGAAAAAGTATTTGGTGTAGGAGTTTTTTCACCTGACATCGGAAAATGAACCATGTTTTCTGTTATAGCAGTAATTTTGGACATGAAATTCGAGCCGTTTAGACATAAAACGAATTAATAACTTAAAAGGGCAAAATTTTCAAAAAAAAATCTGTCGAGTGAAATGTGTCCAATTAAGTAACCGCCCTGACAACGGAAAGACAAAGATCTGAAAAAACACGTGTTCAAGTTTTACATTGATCAGATAAGTAGTTAACTCAGTATATTAAAACAAAAACTGTTGAAAGACCAAAGGCAAGCCCTTAAGGCTCACGATCGCTCTCATAACTAGGTAACAGAACAAAAACAAGGTGTGATGCGTCTATATACATATATTTATTAGAAAAGCACGTGAACAACGAAATATCGACAATAAGTGCTATGCATTTGCGAAGTTCTTACATAATCGTATCCCAGAATTAAAGAGCTACAGAACCCAGACGGAAATAACCAGTCAACAGCACTCCTGCACGTGACAGTTCTTGTCTCCTTTCCAACGTTATAAATATACTTTCTACGGAAAATGTTATACAAGTGTGTGCAGCAGTGTTGCCAGATGAGAAAATTCAAAATGCGGTGGAGGTGCTTAAAAAACGTGGATTTTTAATAATAATCATAATAATAATAAATAATAAGCCTAATTAATAAAGCCTAATACCTATTGTTTTAACCCGTTGGAAAACGCGCATTTTGCATATTTGCAATTTTTCCCGCCAATTTTGTTTTTGGCTATATCTCCTGAACTAGTTGTCCAATTCTAATGGGTTTTTTTTTCTAAAACTAGATAAAATTTCCTTCAAGAAAACATTTCTTTTTTCTTGGGGAAAGTGGGGGGGGGGCTTTCTCCTTGAAAAAATCTTAGTTAAATATATATATATATATATGTATGTAATATATGTCTATTCAAATTTTATGATATTGTAAAAAAATATAAAGAATAATAAAAAAAAATATATAACTCTATACATATATTAAAAAAAAAAAGAAAATTTGGGCCAAGAATTACAATCCACAACTTTTTTTTATCCATCTATCCATCAGCCTGTTTCGTCCACTGCTGGACATAGGCCTTTCCAGGATTTCGCCACTCTTGGCGGTCCTCCTGGAAGAAATGCCCATACTCACACTCGCTGGGCAGGCGGGTTGGTAAGCGCGGTGCCGAAACCCTTGCACCAGTGACGCCGCTGCCCGTCACCAGTCTGTTTTATATAAGGCTCGACAATTGGGGATGGATATACCGCCATCCATCGGTCCCAGGCAATGGTGGGCCGCCTGGTTTTGCCTGAAAGCTGTTCTCTTACTCTCCCCCGAATAACTTCGGGAGGATTTGCGAGTAAGATGGTGGTACCTCCACAGTCGAGCCCGGCATCAGCTCTACCACCTATTTCTCTACCAACTTTTTTTTATATTATTAATATTTTTTTTTTTTTTTCGTTGCTCATCTTAATAGCTTTCGAAAAATACCCATATCACTAGGTTTATAATATATTAACTAACAATATTTTTTTTTTATAATTCGGCCTAGGCGTGACGATCGTCACGACTGTGACTCTACGGGTCATATAAAACGATTTTTCTCTCTCAACTCATAAGCTTATTGATGTTTTTAATTGCAGTATTCTCGACGCGCCGCCGCCGTTTATAACTAAAGTACCTATTTTTTTTTGCACGAAGGAGGAAACTGTCGGTTCATGCTAGTGGAAAATGCGCTTTAACCCCTTTGATGCATGAGCTATTTCACATTGCAACATTCAAAAGTTCGCGACAATGTGAAATGGCTCATGCACCATAGGAATTAAAAGCGCTTTTCTTACTAGGTACCATGAACTATCAATTTCCTGCTTCGTGCAAAAAATCATTATTCTATACAAAAAATTCTATCATAATTATATATATTTGTGGCTTAGTGTACCCATAGTAACTATGGTGTAACCGCCATGACTGAGAAAAAACTGGTTGTTTTAGCAGATTCGAAAAAAGTGGAACCGCGTATATTAAAAGCGGAAGGCGGATCCATTGTCAAAAAGGCGGAAAAAAGCGGTAAAGCAGTGTATCTGGCAACCCAGGTAACACCTGTTATGTATAGGTATGTATATAAGGTGACTTTTATTTAGCCACATTCATACTGGAAACTCGGTACATGGTCAGGTCCAAGGTCCTTGACCCTGTTTGCGAAATACGAAAAACATTTTTGTGCCTCCATGCCTCTATAAATCTAAATTTTATTTTGCGTATTCCACAAATGGGGTTATTGAACCTTGGTCCTGACCACTTACCGAGTCTCAAGTATGAATTTGACTTCATAAACGAAAGTCACATTATATAATTAACTATTTTTTATAACAAATTTTATCCAACCTCATATCGTAAAATCCTCATTACGAACTCAAAATTACTGGCATAATGAAAAATATTTTTCATGAACGTCTCTAAAACACAAAAAATAGTAATTTATGAAACTGGTACATAAAAAGGTTATTAAAAACACGAGTGCCAGCTTAAAAAACGAGCCGAAGGAGAGTTTTTTAATAGAACACGAGTGTTTTAATACCCAGTTATGTATAGTTTCATACACTACTTTATCTAAACTCATGCCTACTAACCAGTTTTCATAATTTTTGTGAATTTGTCGTCAGCCATTTTTGATTATTCTTGTAAAAGTGTTCGTAATTTCCGTCGTTATTTCCAGAATGTCAGCTGGAGTCAAATATCATTCATGGTCATGCTATGAGTAATTTTAGGGCAAAATAGTTATTCTGACCCATAAAACCACTGTAAGTAATAAATACATTTCCTCGAAAATTATGGCGTAACAAACAGTTCATCCATTGACAGATCAAGTCCAACGCACCATAAGCCATAGACAATACCCGGCCGAAAATAAATTTTAACTGTAACCTCGTTACTATTTTGTATGTATTGGAGAACATTATATAAAAACCTCATTGGTATTTGATATCAAACCCCAGACATGGCTGTATGGGCTAAGTTCCCTTTGCCTTCCTAGTTAGTATCACATGTACTGTAATCTCAGAAAAAGTTTTTTTATAGCATTATGTTGTAGGAGACCTATACTTTAATTTAATTTTTGAATTTTTTAGAGACGTTCATGAAAAATATTTTTCATTATGCCAGTAGTTTTGAGTTCGTAATGAGGATTTTACGATATGTGGTTAGGTAAAAAATATTATATTATAGGTCTCCGAACAACATAATGCTATAAAAAAAACTTTTTCTCAGATTACAGTACATGTGATACTAACTAGGAAGGCAAAGGGAAATTTAGCTAGAAAATTTAATTTTAAATTTCGCTAATATATTCAATGTACCACCTCTATAAATACGATTTTGCTTCTATTTTTTGCTAGTATAGGTAGATATGTCCTGTTACTGAGAACCTAGTGTTCAATATGTTTCAAGTATTCAGTTTAGCCATTTCGGAGAATATCTTTGTGAAAAAAGCTTCAAATCTTTGTACGACGCCCACATCTGGCGGGGCGTCGTACAAAGATTTGAAGCTTTTTTCCATATTCTCATGTTATTATTAAATAATAAATTCATCCAGTTTTTCATGTTAGTTGTTAATTATTCTATCGTGAAAGTAACAAAATGGTTAAAAAAATTCGTGCAAATAATTGATTTTATTGTATAGTCTTTAAAAATATATTTATTAACAATTCTTGAAAATAGAGATCCATATTTTTTTATTTGGGACCTATAATTTGAGGTTTGATAATGTATAATTACATAAACCTGGCTGCAATCACTTTCTCAAGGAAATTAATTGAAATAGGCGTTAATTTGTGGAAGTCCATCACTAGCTAATGCATATATTAAAAAAATTTGCAATATTCCGCTAAACACTCTTATCAAGCTATTCAAAATGCAGACTTGAGTACTGCCCACCCTCCTGCATAAAACATGCACAAGTAAGCAATACAAAATACAAAGCAATCTTAAATAACAAGCAAGAAAACTTATCGACACGTGTTTCGCCTCTGAACGAGGCATCCTCGGGATGTGTTGCTAGCTCGGCTTCTCCGCAGCAACTGATGTGTTGCTCGCCCAGCCGCTCCGCAGCAACTGATGTTATTCGCCCGACAGCTCACCAGCAAGTCAAGGAGAAACCAACACAGTTTTCTTGAATAGGAAAAAATGATAAAATAACATATTAAAATGAGAAAAATAGTTGTTAATTAGAATCCATGGATACATTCAATATAATGGATTGCAAGTGTCAATTTAAGTTGATCGTTTAAAACTACACTTGAAATAGGTTTGTGTTACAAGAGTATACACACTGAACCCTCAGGGTACGAGCATACTTTTTGCACTTGATCGGTTTTCTTCACGTATATCTAACCATTACACGTATTTTTATACTTAAATGGAAGTCCCTACAAAAGTGTAATTAGATATAATATGGTGGCGTGAATAAACATTTTTGTATTGTTTTTTTCGTTTTTTATTTGGTCAACGCACGCCGTTAAACCAGTCACGCCATTTTTTCCGACTTGATTCACTAATATTAAGATTTCGATCTGAAAACTCACATCTACTGAAATTAAATAATAGCCTATGCTAGTCAGCGATAGTGTAACTTTCTATGAATGAAAGAAGTTTTGAAATCGGTTCAGTAGTTCAAGAAATTACCCTCATACATACAAACAAACGATTTTTTTCTCTTTACATAATAGTAGTTAGGGTAATCCAGTAGATAAATGGACAGTAATAAGAAAATGTTTTAAGGTTCCTCACCACATCATGGAATCTTTATAAGATCACTTTAATGTCCACCTTATTGTCTGTCCGTGTGCCAAGCCGAAACCAGTCGTGAGTATTATTCTGAAATAACCCTGTGAAACAAGTATAACTGAACTTAATCATAATGTTTCCAAAGTTTTAGCAATCAGTAATCAGTAATTCTTTATTATACCATTATAACAGAGAATGTCAAATATTACACTCTAAAAGATTCACAATTTCTTAATGATAAAATAAATAATTTATAATAAAACTTTATATATAAAAGTTATGTCAGTGAAAAACAAATAGACAAGATTATAAAAACTTTAAAAAAATATAAACATTTACTAAATTGCTTGTTCAAGTACTCATCAACAGAATAAAAGCGAAAAAACGTTTTAATTTCATTTTAAAATCAAGTGCCGACAATCGCAAGGATATTTTACTACTAAAAGATTCGTGGTTTAGATTCATACTGATAAAGAAACGGCTACTCACGATTTTATATTTATAGTTTCACTGTATTCGTACAGTTTCTTCGAAGGCAAACATTCATTCCAGTGTCAAATCAGATGCAATGTGATGAACGAAACACTTGTACTCGTTTCACAATACTGTAATATGTTAATCCCAACTGGTTTCGGTATTACACCATTATCAAGGGTTTTAATAACTAATTAATAACACATTTTAATTGTGCATTGGTTCGACGTGAAAACAATGAAATATGTCGTTATTCAATGACAAGTCAAATCGTAGGTAGAATCGCATTAATGTTCACCAGAAAGTATTTAAAAGGGAAGCACGAGCACTCCCGTTAGCATATACCTACCTCCGCGTCTTATTTAAAATTTTAGTGCACAGTAGTAAAGCGGTACTGACAAAGGAGCATCAAAAACTGTGTTTTATTTCCTTTCAGACTTGTTTACTTGTAAAAAGAGCAAGATTCTTTTGGTAAAACAATCGCGGCCTCTAGTTAGCTCAACCCGTGTTTTCCAGTTCGCCATTGCACCGGAGGGAGTATTTAAATTAACAACGAAATAAATGCAAAATTTCCAACGGGTCTTATCGCGTTTTCCGCCAGATGCAAATGTATTTGTAATGGAACGCACCGTGGCGTAGTGATGCGCTGAGTGATTGTCGCGATTACTAATTTAATTTACGTCGCGATTACGAATATGTTACCAGTTAAACCCGATTTTAGGACACACTAGTTCAAACTCTTCAGCACAGCCCTATGATTCTGTATCGTAAACTCAGTTGCCAAACCAAGTGCCATCGTCTAAAACATACATATCCGCTTATCTAAGGATAATAAGTTCGCAGTTGAAATGACTTCACAATTCGTAAATAGGTCTAAAGGTTATTTGGGAAGTTCATTTTTTATCTGTTTTTGGTGAATAGCAACTATAGCTAGCAACCAACACTGAGTTACATAATAGCCCCGCAGCTTAGGTTAGAAGTAAGGTTGCCAACCTTTTTTCTGGATTGTAAGGGGCCTATAGTCAAAGAAGCTAGAAAAAATGGGATTATGGCTCTCGGGTTAAAACTGCACAAAGATACATATTCTTAAAATGGTTGATTTAGCATCAGTATCAGTACATATAATAAAAAAAAAAAACTATGTACAGACAAAAATACAGAAATAAAAAAACTATGTGCCGAAAGGCTTTAGAATGGAGACCACGTACTGCAAAGCGTAGTGTAGGCCGACCTCGTGCCCGCTGGACCGACGACCTGAAGGACGTTGCGGGGAGCGGCTGGATGAGGAGGATGGAGGACCGACAAGAGTGGCGAAATTTGGGAAAGGCCTATGTCCAGCAGTGGACGAACACGGGCTGATGGATGGATGTACAGACACACGTTTTTACTACTTTATTATAAGTACAGATATAAATTATCACAGCACAAATATACATTGCGTAGAGTTGGTACTTCTGACATATGATCTTATCATTAGACCATTTAAAATTTTATATAAATTTGGCTTTAAACCACTTTGGCTTTGGATAAACCCAGCTCCACAACTAAAGTTTTGATCTAATCCAAAACATTGCGGTTAATTTTCTGAATAATTTGGATATAGGATTACAGTGGAAACAATAATATTTATGAAGGCAATGAACAATATCAAAAAAAGTCTGCCCGTTTGAGATTGAGCTGCAAATAAAATAATTAAAAAATTGTCTACTAGTTATTTATTCCTTGTTAGGCCTACTTTAAAGTTAATTATGGACCAAAATTATTATTTATAGCTATTTATTTTGCTGGACCGTCAGTTTTCAGTCACATCACTACAGTAATGTTTTGAAAGCAAATACAGTACGCGGTTACAATACTAATGAGGACAGTTGAATGTTTAAACGAATCCTGCGGCTTACCAATTACATTTTTAATTGATTGAAATTGCACAGCTGAAT
Organism: Ypsolopha scabrella; assembly: GCA_910592155.1. NCBI lineage: Eukaryota > Metazoa > Arthropoda > Insecta > Lepidoptera > Ypsolophidae > Ypsolopha > Ypsolopha scabrella. The sequence continues at coordinate 14,106,266 of OU342982.1, forward strand.
GAGCCGAAATCGGGTGCATTTGTTCCATAGATTATGTACTGTGCTAGAGCTACGTAGCTTTACAAAGACGGTGATACCAAAGCTTTATACATACCCTGATTCAAATTAAGTAAATAGTGTGTGGACAATAATGTTATATGACTCATATTTTTGAGCTGTACATCTTACAAACCTGCTGAAACCTTAAATAATTCTGCGTTGATTAAGTATAATCTTGAAAATTCTTATACTTATATTTTGATGATTGAAAAAGAAATTGTGAACCATTCTGACATGGTTATCTCACCCACCTAATAATATAAACATAATATAAATATTATTATTATAAATGCGAAAGTTTGGATGTACTGAGTATGCATGTACGAGTATTTTACACCTTCAAACCCAGACCATAAACCGATTAAGGGTGCACAAGGAAAATCTCGCATTCCAGTATTAGGTATTTTCTTGCACGCAGGCAGTCTCGCGGCGTGCTCACATAGGTAATGTGATTTGCAGCGGTTATTTTACGAATAAACACAAATTAGTTTGCATTTAGCATTTTCCTAATATTCTTTATCCATCTTCCTTTCGCTACAAGCACTAAGGCACGGTCAAAGTGAAATAATAATTTCGCAAAATATGTGCGCGGAAGACGAACAGTGACAGGTTCACCGTACGAAAGCTGGCAGGGGACTGAGCCGCGTACCCCGCGCAGGGATCCCCTACCAGTGCCACGGAAAAACGTGGTGTTCATGAACGAAAAACTGACACTAATCAATTTCAAGATTTTATTATTTTAGATATTGTAATAATAGCTCGTTTTTGTGTATAACTTTTAACGTAGTCCTTTTTTGAATTTGAAAAGTTTAAACTCAATTTTCGTTTTATTTACGCATTTGTAGTTATTTATTTTAAAAATAATACAATAATTTGTACGGTTGTTTTTGGGGTTCCGTACCCGAAGGGTGCCAAACCGGAGACTACAAAGCCTCCGCTGTCCGTACGTCCGTCTGTCACAGGGGTTTACACTACAGCTTCAGCTGTTATAGGTAGCCAGTTGAAATTTTTACAGAACGAGCGTTACTATGTCCTCTAACACAAAAAAAAATTGTACAAAAAAACCTATAATATAAAAAAGGTATAATTTATTAACTTTATTTGTTTCAGCTCTATCTTAAAGACGGTATACTATATACTCAAGTTTAAAATTTAAACAGATTGTAGTAAACATTCTCTGAAGTAAAATAACATAATCAAATTAAAGGGCCATCCTCAGAGATGCCGAATTATTTGTCAGGCGCTACCATTTTAGCGCCTAATTTCTTGTCACCTGAATGTTGCTATGCCATCTATATTGTTGTCATGTGCCAGACTTTTTAGGGTTCCGTAACCGTATTGTGTGTGTGATACGGAACCCTTTGTGCGCGTCGGATTATGAACACGTCCTCCTTTAAGTGTCCATCGTACAACGAAAGAGATAAACATAATCTGTATCCATTTTGAATGCTGTGTCCACCTGATTGTCTAGACATATATCTTACAACTTATAATTTCTTAAACAATGTCTGTATTTATGTACTAGATGTTGGTGGTCCAAATAAATTAATAAATATCTGAGAAAGTGCGCGTCCGATTTGTGCGGTGAATCAAGAAAAGGTTGGATATTGCTGTTTTTTAGTAAATAACATGTAATATAAATTCACTTTAGTTATCAGCTATTTTAGTAAAAACGCGTTTTTATGTTTTAGATAATAGGTTTATATGTTTAAAACTGTCATTGTTGTATTATACTGGGTGTAAATAGAGTGCGACCAATAAATAAAACCACATACTCTACCGACCCTACTGAACCACTTTTCCCAAGAGTCATACCCGCGGACACCCTTAGTTTAGGAAATAATCGAGTTCCAAACAAAAATGCGTGGACCCTAACGCACCGACATACGGGCGAGTTTAGAGAGAGTCACGGACGTCGCTTCACAGTATGGTGAACAACTATTCGAAAAAAAAAAAAACGCAAAAATCTTCAGAGAAAAGATATTCAACTGTAACTGAAAGACTTTATCTCGTAGGAGGAAGGTCTATTTTAGAACGCTCCACCTTAATAGCTGTTTCACGGGCGAGGCTCTCTCTAAACTCGCCCGTATGTCGGTGCGTTAGGGTTCACGCATTTTTGTTTGGAACTCAATTATTTCCTAAACTAAGGCTGTCCGCGGGTATGATTCTTGGGAAAAGTGGTTCAGTAGGGTCGGTAGAATATGTGGTTTCATTTAATGGTAGCAGTCTATTTACAACCTGTATACTTTATTAGTTTGGATGGACTTCTGTTTTAAACTTAAAAACAGTCTTCAATTTGCATTTGTTTTCGATGCAGCGATTTTTTCTCTGTCACGTTTTCATGATAACATGTTTTCTTTTTGGAATCCTATCCATTGTAGTATTGTTCTTCTACTGTTGTAAACAATTTGTATACTACCTACGTTGTTTTAAAATTAAAAGTCCGATTACAGTGACCGCAGTCTACAAGTAATCCCAAACTTATAATGCGCATTCGAATCTTCGCCACTGCTCGGCAAAGTTCGTATTTCCCTACACTTTCTATACAAGCAGTAAAGTCGTTTGCAATAGAATCCAACAATCATATAAACAAACCAAATTGTCACGATTACTCCGTAATCACATACATTTGACGATCAATTATGAACATAGTCTGATTTCAACGAACGCACCATTGTTTTCACATTATCTTCAACACGATTTAACTTGTATTTATAAGTTAAATTTGTTAAAACATTTGCAACGTAAAAATTTCGAAGTATTTGACAAGCTGTCATCTTAGTTTTTTACTCATCGAACTCTATAAGTCATTGAAAAGTTAGTGTTGTTCGTAATCTGAAGTTATCTTTTATTTTTAATTTAATAAATTATTTTAATTTAATATTATTTGAATACAATAAAAAATTTTTTTCAAGAGCTTAATATAATTAACCAAAACGGATTGTATCCTAAGCCATAAAAATAATGGTTAGTTTTTAAAAATTGACAGGTGGCCATTTTGTTAGAATTGTAATTCACAGTCATTCACTGTTCTGTGGGTTCGCTGTGCATTAGTGTTTTCTGTTTCCGTTTTCTGTTTCCGATTTCTACGACTTTGCATTCTCATTTTGGACTTTTGTTTTGCTTTACGATTTGGCTGGACATATTTTTCTTGGAACGACGACCTTTGCACGGCATCACGGACTTTGATATAGCATACGATTGGTATTTTTTCTCAAGGAGTAATCGGGAGGTAAGAATGATTTAGATCTATTACCTACAACGGAAATCTATTAGACGCACTTTAATATTGTATTGCCCTCGTAACTAATTATTTGAATAGATCACAATTACTGAAATGTATGTGTGTAAAATTATATTTGTTTTTAAGGTTATAATGAGCGAGCCGCAGCCAGGTTCGTCGGGGACTGCTCCGCCGCCGCCGGTCAAAAAACCAAAATTGGCTGTTAGAAAAATAAATTTAATTAAAATTAAATTAGAACACTATGACATCACTATGGGCATAAACAATACGCTGTCAATGTCAGTCCGCCATATTTGTTTACATGATTGTTGGATTCTATTGCAAACGACAGGTCACGTGGTACGTCCGGTCGCTCGGCTATAGATTTCTATGCGCATTATAACTTTGGGAGCACTGTAGTTCACCGCGACCTTTGTACGTGTAAGTAAATGTGGGCTTCGGATGAGTCTTGCGCTGCTGCTGGTTTGAGGGGAGGGTCTTGAGCCGGGCTTCCTCTTCCTTCTTAGTGTAGCTATGACAGAATTCTATTAGATCTTTATTTATATTGCGAACATCTTCAGAAACGCCACATGAAAAGATGCTATATTGAAGGATGCGGGCTTTTACAGAGGCGAGTACGTGATTTTGAGGAGCAGCGCAAAACTGACCTCGATGTCAAATGCATAACAGAATCCTGCAAGCAAACTCGGATGAGATGGACTATCCAATACTGAAGCATTAGGTAAACAGAGTGACTGGTTTTATGAAATAGGAAGTATCTATTTTGTCAAAATGATTTTCTCTGTTGGCTCATGTTTAGTACTGTTATCACTTTGTATTAAAGAAAAAAGAGTTTTTATGTGTATAAATAATTTTATATCTAAACGTTTGTATTGTTTTAGTGTTTAAGTGTGGATCTTAGTTATATTAATAAAGTTAATATTATTTCATAAATGCCAGATCACCCGCGGCCATTCACTACGATGATACATACAGTATACTAAGAAGATCGGCAAGCCATACTAGCACCAGCGCGCCATACCGACTATAGGCTGTCCGAGTTATCATGATATGGGTGACAGTTCGTAATTTTACGTTTCTAAACTTAAAGGTTTTCTGTTTTTATGGTTACGGGGAGCATCAGTCAGTAAGTGTCGGTATATTTATTTTGAAATTTTGTGATAATCATAATATTAATAACGTCTTCAAAAGCAGTTTAGAGGATAGAGCTGCCTTAAGATGAATAGGGCATAATTTTTACCCCATAAATCAGTTCCCGTGTCAATTTTCTATAGAAAAGTGATGTACTTACAAATGTAGTTTAAGAATTACAATGAGACATAGATTTGGTACATTTGAACCGATAGATCAGTTCCTATGGGATGGGATGTCAGTGTGGTGTCAAGTTTCAGTAGAAAAGTACTGTTTACACCTCCCCCTCACTGTAACAAAAGAGCTGAAAGGACTGAGCTAAAATTTTGCATTAAAATCAATTATCTATGATATGGTAAGCACTTTTAAAGTTTCTGCAGAAAAGGGACTGTTTATTTTGTCACTCCTCAGACTATAGGTAAATGTACTAAAAGTGATTTTCAATTATGTTAGTAAAGAGTAGGTATGATCAATTAAAAAAACGAAATAGTACTCAATTGATTTATGGAATACTAAATGGAATAAAAGTCATGTTAGTATCTAAAAGAAAACCGGTCCTTGACCAAGTCAATCTCGCACAATTAGGGTTCCGTACAATTGTTGTGAGCGAGCAGTCAATAGGCAAATCAATTACATTTATTTACTATTAAAAATATTTTTTTTTTTAATAATCTTTATCATTGTCAAAAAGCTCGCAGTTTTCCGGTAATCTCTGAATCAATCAATAACAATCCTATTAAAATCTAAATTTTAGCTGTATAAATCTAGGAGAACAGAGGGATTGAGCTATTTGAGCTATATGAGTATTATTAGGACAACTTGACCAAAATTTGTTTTGTTTTAACGTACTCCCGAAGAGTCCTGATGATGATAATCTCATCGAAACCTGTACCTGTGCCTCATTGCACAGTTAAAATAGTTACTCTTGTCGGTTATTAAAATATTCATCCATATACATAGGTAACACTAAAAGTTTCCGGAACTGGCCACTTACATAAACAATATTTAAAAATTTATTGCAACATTTGAAAATAGGACTCTTTGGCTGTAGAATGCAGTTTGTTTCATCTGACTGTCTTTTGTTTTTAACTTGTGGCGCCATTTAAAAAATTGTGTGTCTGCATCAACATGGATTTAACTCGGGAAAATTTTCGTAGTATGATTTTCTAAGATTTTAAGTGTAATTTGACAGCTCAACAGAGCATCGCTCGGCTTGAAACAGCTTTTGGCAATGAAGCACCATGCAAGACGACTGTTTATAGCTGGTTTGCAGAATTCAAGCGTGGTCGTATCAATCTCAGTGACGAATCTCGCGATGGTCGGCCGTCCACCACTGTGACCAACAAAAACATCGATGCTGTGCGCCGTATGATTGAAACAGACAGGCATGTGACCTACCATGAAATTCGCGCATCCTTAGAAATAGGCATGAGTCAAATACAATCAATCCTACACAAACATTTGGGTGTGAGAAAGCTGTGCTCGCGGTGGATCCCACACAACTTGACCGAGGCTCAAAAAACGGACCGCGTCACTTGGTGCAGTGCCATGCTTACCAGATTCAACGAAGGTGCGTCAAATTTGGTGTGGGACATAGTAACAGGTGACGAAACATGGATTTATTGCTACGATCCCAAAACAAAGCAGCAATCGAGCGTATGGGTCTTTCAAGATGAGCCGAAACCAACCAAAGTGGCGCGCGTGAAAAGTGCATCTAAGCGGATGATTGCTTCTTTTTTAATAAAACTGGACACGTGGCTACTGTTGCTTTAGAGAATCGTCGTACCGTGAATAGTGACTGATACACGACCATTTGTTTGCCGGAAGTTATTGACGAACTCCGTAAAAATAACCGTAAACGCCGTATCATCCTGCACCACGACAATGCTAGTTCTCACACGGCCAGACAGACAAACGACTTTTTGAAGACGAAAAATGTAGAACTCATGAGTCATCCTGCATACAGTCCCGACCTGGCACCTTGTGACTTTTTTCTGTTCCCAAAAATTAAGAACCAATTACGCGGTCAACGATTTTCATCACCAGAAGAGGCTGTCGAGGAGTATGAAAAACACGTTTCAGAGGTCACCACAGGGGAGTGGCACAAAAGTTTTCAAAACTGTTTTGATCGAATGAAAAAGTGAATAGACGCCAAGGGAGATTATTTTGAAAAACAATAAATTAATTTTGTACTTTTAATAGTATTTTTTCATATTCATTCCGGAAACTTATAGTGCGTCCCACGTATATTCGAGAAAACGACGAAAACTTTTAAGAAGCTCTCCGAAACGAATACACCAAAAACCCATCGTAATAGGATAGAAGATATAACTTTAAAGAGTAATTAATTTATTAAAAAAACATATTGCCTTGCGCTGTAAAATGGACCAATATATTATTTTAAAGTTGCACGGCATTGACGGAACCCTCGGCGCGTGAGTGTAACTCTAACTTGAACGGTTTTTGATTTTGGATTTAGATCGGGTCCAAAGATAGCAAACACGCAAACTCGCCTAACATTTCCAAAGGGCCGTCAGATAAGGGCCTCCCTTTACAAAAACTTTTAATTTCATCGCCGAACTTGGGGAAGGCTTAAGGAACGTCTTGTGGTAACTCTACGCTTTGTAGTTCCGTTCTCAATAAAACCCTGATTTCACTTAGTGCGACCACTTCGAAAATATAATCGATTTTTTTTTAGTATCGAGAAAGTTAGCAAGGGCAATCATATCGATTTTTTATTTGATTGATCTTTGATTATCCAAACTACTATTTATTAATTACAAAATTAATTAAATTAAACGAACCAATAACCCCAGAGCTTGAGAGTTCAAAGATATTTTTTTTGTTTTTCTCTGCATTTCACCAATAATAAAACAAAAAATCAACAAAAACTATAACAAACGTCAAAACAAATAGCACATAAAGCAACCGCAACGAAAACCCAAACCGCATACAAGTGCACTCATGATAGCCGCATCGATTCATCGTATTTTCGATCGTATTTTCGATTATGTAGTGTCAGTACCTATGGGTTAGCGTTCCGATCCACGCATCAAGTAGCAAAAAGACATATTATTTATTGAATCTTTTCTTCGTTAAATTTAACGAATACACTGAGATTTTTGTTTCGATGTAAAGAGGCATTATTTATGTATTTTTGCAATAATTATATACATTCTTTCTAAAACCTATTATTTTCTTTTGTGCCTGGGTGTATGTAGCATGGTGTGGGTAATATAGGTGAAACGTAAAATTACGAACTGTTACCCATATCATGATAACTCGGACAGCCTATAGTCGGTATGGCGCGATGGTGCTAGTATGGCTTGCCGATCTTCTTAGTATACTGTATGTATCATCGTAGTGAATGGCCGCGGGTGATCTGGCATTTATGAAATAATATTAACTTTATTAATATAACTAAGATCCACACTTAAACACTAAAACAATACAAACGTTTAGATATAAAATTATTTATACACATAAAAACTCTTTTTTCTTTAATACAAAGTGATAACAGTACTAAACATGAGCCAACAGAGAAAATCATTTTGACAAAATAGATACTTCCTATTTCATAAAACCAGTCACTCTGTTTACCTAATGCTTCAGTATTGGATAGTCCATCTCATCCGAGTTTGCTTGCAGGATTCTGCTATGCATTTGACATCGAGGTCAGTTTTGCGCTGCTCCTCAAAATCACGTACTCGCCTCTGTAAAAGCCCGCATCCTTCAATATAGCATCTTTTCATGTGGTGTTTCTGAAGATGTTCGCAATATAAATAGAGATCTAATAGAATTCTGTCATAGCTACACTAAGAAGGAAGAGGAAGCCCGGCTCAAGACCCTCCCCTCAAACCAGCAGCAGCGCAAGACTCATCCGAAGCCCACATTTACTTACACGTACAAAGGTCGCGGTGAACTCAGTGCTCCCAAAGTTATAATGCGCATAGAAATCTATAGCCGAGCGACCGGACGTACCACGTGACCTTACTGCTTGTATAGAAAGTGTAGGGAAATACGAACTTTGCCGAGCAGTAGCGAAGATTCGAATGCGCATTATAAGTTTGGGATTACTTGTAGACTGCGGTCACTGTAATCGGACTTTTAATTTTAAGACAACGTAGGTAGTATACAAATTGTTTACAACAGTAGAAGAACAATACTACAATGGATAGGATTCCAAAAAGAAAACATGTTATCATGAAAACGTGACAGAGAAAAAATCGCTGCATCGAAAACAAATGCAAATTGAAGACTGTTTTTAAGTTTAAAACAGAAGTCCATCCAAACTAATAAAGTATACAGGCTGTAAATAGACTGCTACCATTAAATGAAACCACATATTCTACCGACCCTACTGAACCACTTTTCCCGAGAATCATACCCGCGGACAGCCTTAGTTTAGGAAATAATTGAGTTCCAAACAAAAATGCGTGAACCCTAACGCACCGACATACGGGCGAGATTAGAGAGAGCGTCGCCCGTGAAACAGCTATTAAGGTGAGCGTTCTAAAATAGACCTTCCTCCTACGAGACAAAGTCTTTCAGTTACAGTTGAATATCTTTTCTCTGAAGATTTTTGCGGTTTTTTTTTCGAATAGTTGTTCACCATACTGTGAAGCGACGTCCGTGACTCTCTCTAAACTCGCCCGTATGTCGGTGCGTTAGGGTCCACGCATTTTTGTTTGGAACTCGATTATTTCCTAAACTAAGGATGTCCGCGGGTATGACTCTTGGGAAAAGTGGTTCAGTAGGGTCGGTAGAGTATGTGGTTTTATTTATTGGTCGCACTCTATTTACACCCAGTATAATACAACAATGTCAGTTTTAAACATATAAACCTATTATCTAAAACATAAAAACGCGTTTTTACTAAAATAGCTGATAACTAAAGTGAATTTATATTACATGTTATTTACTAAAAAACAGCAATATCCAACCTTTTCTTGATTCACCGCACAAATCGGACGCGCACTTTCTCAGATATTTATTAATTTATTTGGACCACCAACATCTAGTACATAAATAGAGACATTGTCTAACAAATTATAAGTTGTAAGATATATGTCTAGACAATCAGGTGGACACAGCATTCAAAATGGATACAGATTATGTTTATCTCTTTCGTTGTACGATGGACATATTGCACCTTAAAGGAGGACGTGTTCATAATCCGACGCGCACAAAGGGTTCCGTATCACACACACAATACGGTTACGGAACCCTAAAAAGTCTGGCACATGACAACAATATAGATGGCATAGCAACATTCAGGTGACAAGAAATTAGGCGCTAAAATGGTAGCGCCTGACAAACAATTCGGCATCTCTGAGGATGGCCCTTTAATTTGATTATGTTATTTTACTTCAGAGAATGTTTACTACAATCTGTTTAAATTTTAAACTTGAGTGTATAGTATACCGTCTTTAAGATAGAGCTGAAACAAATAAAGTTAATAAATTATACCTTTTTTATATTATAGGTTTTTTTGTACAATTTTTTTTTGTGTTAGAGGACATAGTAACGCTCGTTCTGTAAAAATTTCAACTGGCTACCTATAACAGCTGAAGCTGTAGTGTAAACCCCTGTGACAGACGGACGTACGGACAGCGGAGGCTTAGTAGTCTCCGGTTTGGCACCCTTCGGGTACGGAACCCCAAAAACAACCGTACAAATTATTGTATTATTTTTATTTTTATTTTTTATTGGATTTTTTTAAGGCGCATAGGATCGAATGCCACCGTTTTAGTAGAAGTTTAAGACCTCTAATACAGGCATTTACAAAGTCTGTACATGGCTGAAATGTAAATTTTTAGTAAAGGTACAATTTAAGGCAAGAAAACAACCTTTTATGTAAATCTGTCCAGCTTGATATCTTTAAAACAAAATCAATATTTAAAATTTTGCCAAAATCGTGCCTTTTAAGATATCAGTACCAGATGATAGAGGTCTTATACTTTGGTCTACAATGAAAAATAACCGAGAAACATATTGGCAGTATATATACCGGGTGTAAATAGACTGCTACCATTAAATGAAACCCAAGAATCATACACGCGGACACCCTTAGTTTGGGATATAATTGATTATTTCCTAAACTAAGGGTGCCCGCGGGTATGATTCTCGGGAAAAGTGGTTCAGTAGGGTCGTTAGAATATGTGGTTTCATTTAATGGTAGCAGTCTATTTACACCCGGTATTTATGGTCTATTTTCAAGTTATTTATTCGTTGCATTATGTACCTATACATATAGTATTTTTATTCCTATATTTCTTTATTTTATGCAGATGTTCAATTTTACTAGCCCAACTTAAATATAGTTATTTTTATAATATTTCCCGTATTATATTTGTTTCATCATATAATATTGTTTTTATAAAGATTAGATGTATGACCTGTAAACCGTATACTTCATGTTTCTATTTTATAAGATAAATAATTTGAATTTGAATATTAAATTTTGTACTAAAACGCTACCATGCGCCTTAACAGCAAGCTGATATAATTTGAAACTAGGTATAGTAATAGATATTAGAACGATATTTTCTGAGAAAAATTCGAACCTTTGTATTCGTTACGAAAAGGAACAACGCGCAACGGTTCTTATAAAAGAACAATAGCCTTAAGAAAGACTTTATCCATAATCTGATTAATTGGAGTTTTGATGATTTTCCTTACGCCTTTTGCTACTTTTTACCTGATTTGCATATTTTTGCGTTACTTTAAAAGTGTAAGGGGTAAGCCGTTAAGCAGTCTTGAGAACGGGACGGCTTCTGAGATAACATTTCCCTAATAAATTCTTACTTATTTACTTGCTTATTTAATACTTTTATGTAGACAGATATCACATTAAACGACAATTTTTTTAATGGGATTTATTGTACTTAAAAGACGTCTCAGTAAAATGTTTTCAATAGATACCGCCTTTTTAACAGCTGCTATAGCCGGGTGGTAGGGCGCTCGCCTGCTAACCCAAAGGTACACATTAATTTATGTTTCGGAAGGCTTACCACCCGTCCTCACCTCACCCGTCACGTTGCACGTTGGGCAAAAACAGGTGTACTATGTAAGTGTGGACTGTGACTTGCATTTCAAGTATGAAACTCGGGAAAACCTCTGACACCCCCTTGTCTGGAAGAAATTGCTTTTAGTTATAGGCCCGCCTTTGTATATATTGTGTATTCGTTGTTTTGTAGGTATTTTGTTTTATTTCGTGTGTGTGTGCCATAAGTGTCTTCTCATAGATATTATAATAATAATTCATTATTCTATAGGCCTATTAGTGTCTATTATTTATTAATATACCTGATAATAAGAATAAATAGCTTTGCTAAATTTAACAATAAATACCGTCATTGCGTGACTTCGACTCGGAATTGACTGGGTCATAGTATAAATAAGTAATAGTATTCTATCTCCATACAAACGGGCCGAAACGACCCCCCCCCCCGGTTTACGACAGTCGCGATTACGTACGCAAGTTGTTTCTATGACGCTCCCGCGCATTTTCGTAAATTACGGCACGAAATCACAGAGTATGTTGTGCATTGTACGGTTGCCTAAATACAACTTTTATAATAATAATATACTCGTAGCATTATCAAATACGTAAACAGTCAGTTGGCAGCCCTAGGGCGTGTTAAGGCGCCGCGCCGAGCGGCCGTACGTAGGTATTGATTTCAAGGACACAACCTAGTTAAACTACTGTTGTTACCTACTGTGACTGGGTTTTATAATGGACGGAGAGCTAGCGACCAAATCGATCATGTAGCTTCAGCTGTATTGAAATTCCGTTAGCTACTTCCTTGAACAACCTTTTCCCATAATCTCCGTGCTGGCAGGCCGCGGGCGGTGGGTGCGGGTGTAGTGGGGTGGGGAAAAAAAGAAAAAAAATGTGGGCTCAGCGGCTTTAATTTTTTTTCAAACAGTTGCTCTGTACTCCCTGTGCACCCAAAAAAAATTTTAATCGATCGGGTGGTGGGAAGGGGTTGCCAGCTTTAATTTAAAGTACCAAAATAATAATAATTTTCATGTGGGCTCAGCTGTATTGGATTTTTTTTGACGCGAGATTAATTAATATGTGAGCCCCAAAAAAGTAAGCCATGCAAAAATATCGGTGAGAAGGCATCGAAAAAAATTGTTGAAATCCTTGGACTTTGTTCGAAAATGAGCTGCGGAGAAGGCAAAAGCGGACGTGGAGGGGATGTCAACACCTTCCCAGCACGCGATCGATTTAAAAAATTTTTGGGTGCACAGGGAGTACAGAGCAACTGTTTGAAAAAAAATTGAAGCCGCTGAGCCCACATTTTTTTTCTTTTTTTTCCCCACCCCACTACACCCGCACCCACCGCCCGCGGCCTGCCAGCACGGAGATTATGGGAAAAGGTTGTTCAGGGAAGTAGCTAACGGAGTTTCAATACAGCTGAAGCCACATGGCCGATTTGGTCGCTAGCTCTTAGACTATAAATTTAACCATCACAAGTTTTTTTTACAATTAGTTTTATTTGATGAATAGTCCAGCATCAAACGAACGTTGATATTGAAAAGAACAAAATGTAGTTTTCTTTACAGCTAATACAAGATTAAAATAAGAGGATTAGCAACTTATCGTCACGACATGAATCCCCGAGGGGGTGTCACAGGTGTTTCCGAGTATGAACTGTAAAATGCAAATCACAGTCCACACTCGATACACCTGCGTTTCACCGACGATTATTACGTCCTAACGTCATGGGTAATGAGCCCTATTGCCGTAATACGGGTACGATTACACGCTTTTTAGGGCGCAGGTTTCCTCACGAAGTTTTCCTTCACCGTTCAGCAAGTGGTAAGTATTAGGTATGAGTAAGAACACAAATACTATGCACATAAATTCCGAAAAACTCATTGGTGCATGCCCGATCGGGGATCGAACCTGGGCCTCAAGATTGAGAGGACCACCTACGCCTGAGCTACCGTCGCTTATTAATTAAGAGGATTACTCATAGTAGGCGGAAATTCGACCACAAGAACAGCCTGCATCAGAATGCCGAGGTAATGTGACGTGATGAGGCCGTCACATAATCACAAGTCCGCCGGCAGCGGACACAATAGCACAAAATCCAGCCGCGACGAAATAGACTTGAATATTCAGTAGGCGTTAAACATTCAAGAGCTGGTTTGTTACTTACTTGGCTCGTAGAGTTGTACCACAGTATACAGTTGTCCGACAGAGTAACCAGTGGGGTGGTGTGGTGTGGGGAACGCTTGATTAACGACAAAAGAACGCTGGGTGGGTATTCGCTGTTGCTAATGTGGTTTTGCGCCCAGCCAATCTCGCTAATATTTATGTATGTTTTTATAGAGCTACAACCTTAATGTCGGTATTTTGCTCAAGATCAAAGGCTTTGAACCACTGTAAGAATTTGCACTTTATAAATTTGAATTACAGACAACTAAGTTCAACTTTAAACAAAATTATTTAAGGACAGGACATTATAATTCCAGGAGCTCCAAAAGGACCAAAACGTAAAATAATAAAATTGCCTCGATAGAAGAGATCAAGAAGTTACCTCTAGTTTTGACCGAGTTTCTATTTGTACCGTGTACATAGGTCACACTAAAAGTTTCCGGAACTGGCCACTTACATAAACAATATTTAAAAATTTATTGCAACATTTGAAAATAGAACTCTTTGGCTGTAGAATGCAGTTTGTTTCATCTGACTGTCTTTTGTTTTTACCTTGTGGCGCCATTTAAAAAATTGTGTGTCTGCATCAACATGGATTTAACTCGGGAAAATTTTCGTAGTATGATTTTCTACGATTTTAAGTGTAATTTGACAGCTCAACAGAGCATCGCTCGGCTTGAAACAGCTTTTGGCAATGAAGCACCATGCAAGACGACTGTTTATAGCTGGTTTGCAGAATTCAAGCGTGGTCGTATCAATCTCAGTGACGAATCTCGCGATGGTCGGCCGTCCACCGCTGTGACCAACAAAAACATCGATGCTGTGCGCCGTATGATTGAAACAGACAGGCATGTGACCTACCATGAAATTCGCGCATCCTTAGAAATAGGCATGAGTCAAATACAATCAATCCTACACAAACATTTGGGTGTGAGAAAGCTGTGCTCGCGGTGGATCCCACACAACTTGACCGAGGCTCAAAAAACGGACCGCGTCACTTGGTGCAGTGCCATGCTTACCAGATTCAACGAAGGTGCGTCAAATTTGGTGTGGGACATAGTAACAGGTGACGAAACATGGATTTATTGCTACGATCCCAAAACAAAGCAGCAATCGAGCGTATGGGTCTTTCAAGATGAGCCGAAACCAACCAAAGTGGCGCGCGTGAAAAGTGCATCTAAGCGGATGATTGCTTCTTTTTTTAATAAAACTGGACACGTGGCTACTGTTGCTTTAGAGTTTTAGAGAATCGTCGTACCGTGAATAGTGACTGGTACACGACCATTTGTTTGCCGGAAGTTATTGACGAACTCCGTAAAAATAACCGTAAACGCCGTATCATCCTGCACCACGACAATGCTAGTTCTCACACGGCCAGACAGACAAACGACTTTTTGAAGACGAAAAATGTAGAACTCATGAGTCATCCTGCATACAGTCCCGACCTGGCACATTGTTTCTGTTCCCAAAAATTAAGAACCAATTACGCGGTCAACGATTTTCATCACCAGAAGAGGCTGTCGAGGAGTATGAAAAACACGTTTCAGAGGTCACCACAGGGGAGTGGCACAAAAGTTTTCAAAACTGGTTTGATCGAATGAAAAAGTGCATAGACGCCAAGGGAGATTATTTTGAAAAACAATAAATTAATTTTGTACCTTTAATAGTATTTTTTCATTCCGGAAACTTATAGTGCGTCCCACGTATGGTGCAAACTACTGAGCCAAAAATTTGGTAAATAATACCACGTTCATATAAGCAAGAGTCTCAAGAAGCAATTTTATAAACAAAACTATATGTCAAGAGTTATTTAATAAAAACGGTTTTTCATGATCGCGGGTTTCTCGATTGTCGTAACAGCCACGCCTAAGAGCGCGCTATTGTAAACAATAAAGAAAGATCATAGAGTTCAGTTCTGATTGATGCAAAAGAAGATGCTCAATCGGTATTTAGTATCCATCCATCCATCCATCAGCCTGTTTCGTCCACTGCTGGACATAGGCCTTCCAGGATTTTGCCAATCTTGGCGGTCCTCCTGGAAGAAATGCCCATACTCACACACGCTGGGCAGGCGGGTTGGTGAGCGCAGTGCCGAAACCCTTGCACCAGTGACGCCGCTGCCCGTCACCAGTCTGTTTTATATAAGGTTCGGCAATTGGGGATGGATAAACCGCCATCCATCGGTCCCAGGCAATGGTGGGCCGCCTGGTTTTATCTAACAGCTGTTCTCTTACTCTCTCCCAAATAACTTCGGGAGGATTTTCGAGTAAGATGGTGGTACTTCCACAGTCGAGCCCGGCATCAGCTCTACCACCTATAGTATAACTTATATTAGTATAACAACAAAAAAAAGAAAGCTGCAGCTACACCTAAATCTGTTGGCAGCTCCTCATGCGGTTATACACAGACTGACAAACAAATCTAAATTTGCCCATCACAACAAAATTAGTTTAATTGACTAATAGGTATTATTTCTAACAACACATGTACAAATTGTAAATAGACTGTTCTTATTGTCTATTGGTTAATTTGTTTGTTTTTGTGTTCACCGCCTTCGCGTTTTTCCCATATAATTATTCCACCCAAAGGTTGCCTGGAAGAAATCGCGATAAGGCCGCCAATCGTTACCTACCTTCTTTAACATTTGTAATATTTTTTATTTTTATGTATTTTTTATGAGGTGCACAATAAAGAGTATTTGTTTACTAAAAATAGCCGGCAGCTATTTATAGCGAAGGGTCCACACAATGATCCTAACAGGCTCTAAGCCTTCTGTTGGTGGTCTGACCAAAGCCATAGCCGACGGGTGCGGTAGATGTTCTGCAGACGGACACATGGTTTAATATGGAACATTCCCATACTCCCTCGTCCTTCACTTAATTTTCGGTGTTTCTAGACACTTCATTTAAGGGGCTGCGATTTACAACGGGCAACAAACAACTCCTAAATCCTAGGATTAACAACGTTTATGCGTTTTTAATATATCATTTAAAAAATATATTATCTCAGTTGTATTTATATTTTGCGCTTGTTCTACCTAAAAAATTGCCAAAACACATTTTGATTCTTTATTTTCAGTTATTTAAGAAAATTGTGACAATACGTAGATGATTAATAACAAATATGGACTTCGTTATGAATAATGTAATTTCAATAAATGATCACTCTTCATCATATTAATTCTTTATATAATGCATTCTAATGATATTAACCAAGTGTGCATGAATTTTAAGTCCAAGTCGAGGGTCTACCAGGGCCGGCGCAGACATTCCAGGCGCGTAAGCAATTACGCTTGGATGCTGCAGTTGCCCTGGCGTTAAAATTTGACGTGGGTGGAACTCCCTGAGTGCCTCCCTGATGAAAATATAGGTAAGCAAAATTATTAATTGGGAAATCTTTGGTGCGTATTCATGGGAAATGTTCATCTAAATTGCAGATTATATTACAAGGATATAAAAAGAGAAGGGAACATTTTATTAATTAAACCATGGATATTATTCTTCATCCATAATGAAACCATGTAATCTACTGAAGAAACTGTTGCAAAGATGGCTATGAAAAAAGTGAATTACCTACCTAACGCTCATATTAGTGGTAGATATTAAAATGTTAAGAAACGACTAGTTTATTATTATTATTATTACATGTTTTATTCAAAGTATATATGATATGGTTAAAGCATAGAGTTAGCATATGGTATTTAGAGGAATATAAACCCCTTTTTTGTACAAAGCGTGTTCTGCCCCCTGATTCTGTATCGTAAAATCAGTTGCCAAACCGAGTGCCTATCCTCGAAAACATACATATGTGTTTATCTAAAGATACGTTTGCACTTGAAATGACGTCTCAATTCGTAAATACTTCAATACTCATTGAAGGTTATTTTGGAAGTTCATTTTTTATCTGTTTTTGGTGAATAGCAACCATAGATGGCAACCGACACTGAGTTACATAATACAAAAACAAGTGTTTTGATGCTTTTGTGATTCCGGTTGTGATAACTCTTTCAGGATACGATTTACAGACCTTCTTTAATCACAAAGTTCCATTGGTGGACATGGCCCCTCCAAAACACTCAAGAATTTCAAACATCGACTAAATTTTTCCATTCGAATAAGTAGTGCAAGTACGTAAGCATCGATTCGATAAATTTGACAGAAAAACTCGATAAATTCTAAACGACAACTCTTATTGCTATGAAATAAGAGCTACATACATTTTTGTTTATGGAACGATATATATGTCAAGTCGTATCACACTTGGTATCCAGGTGCACAAAAGTGCACCGTGTATAAACACAAGAGGTAATCCGCTAAAAGCAACACATGTTCTGCAACAAGCATGCACATCCACATACTTAGAGCCTGCGATCACATCCAGTTAGGATCTCGAAATAAATATAAAATCCTTAGAAATACAAACTTATGTATACCCTTATGGTTGAATTTCTGATAAGGATAAAAAACGTTATTCTTTTTTTTCAACCAATGGACTAATAAACTACCACTTATTTCATGGTTTGAACTATAATACCAATGTATTTTACCGACTACTCCCTAAAGAGATAAATGCCTGTCGGAATGCCCCCCCCCCCCCCCCTCCAAATGAAATCTTCAATCCACTTTTGTAAGTTCCACACTATTTACAAACATGATCCGGAACCAAGATTTGTATGAAACTTTGTTATCACCGAATCACCGTATTTGTAAGGCTATACCGGTTGAAAATGAACTAGTTTCTTTCATAGAACATAGAAACTGTTCTATGTTCAAAATTAAAAATTCATGTTTTGTTAATTTTGTCATGATTCATAATTTAAAAAAACGATATCGACCGCCAAAGAAGCATTAATACTCCGGTGACAGAAATTACGCTCTACAAATCCTATGTAAACATAGCCTACGTGCATTATTTACCGCCGGAAATATGTACGGTCTATTGTCAGCTACATGCAGCGTCGCATAAGTTGGCCATTTTTTCGAAATTTGAAAACCAAAACGAAAAAAAAAATCTTTTACGGTTTTGTGTTATGTTATAATGCTACAGGGTTCATTTTCAACTTGTATATTGCTCTAGTACTACGAGTAGGTTAAAGTAAGTGCTGAACGATTAGCTTGGGAACCAGGAGCTTTATCTCAAACAGAATGAGAACGAGTTAGCCGATATTGAGATAGGACATGTTGATAAATTCACAATAATATAAGACTGCAGGAATTATTCAATTGTTTATTGCTCTAGTACTACGAGTAGGTTAAAGTAAGTGCTGAACGATTAGCTTGGGAACCGGGAGCTTTATCTCAAACAGAATGAGAACGAGTTAGCCGATATTGAGATAGGATATGTTGATTAATTTACAATAATATGAGACTGCAGGAATTATTCAATTATATATTGCTCTAGTACTACGAGTAGGTTAAAGTAAGTGCTGAACGATTAGCTTGGGAACCGGGAGCTTTATCTCAAACAGAATGAGAACGAGTTAGCCGATATTGAGATAGGACGTGTTGATAAATTCACAATAATATAAGACTGCAGGAATTATTCAATTATATATTGCTCTAGTACTACGAGTAGGTTAAAGTAAGTGCTGAACGATTAGCTTGGGAACCAGGAGCTTTATCTCAAACAGAATGAGAACGAGTTAGCCGATATTGAGATAGGACATGTTGATAAATTTACTATAATATAAGACTGCAGGAATTATTCAATTATATATTGCTCTAGTACTACGAGTAGGTTAAAGTAAGTGCTGAACGATTAGCTTGGCAACCAGGAGCTTTATCTCAAACAGAATGAGAACGAGTTAGCCGATATTGAGATAGGACATGTTGATAAATTCACAATAATATAAGACTGCAGGAATTATTCAATTATATATTGCTCTAGTACTACGAGTAGGTTAAAGTAAGTGCTGAACGATTAACTTGGCAACCAGGAGCTTTATCTCAAACAGAATGAGAACGAGTTAGCCGATATTGAGATAGGACATGTTGATAAATTCACAATAATATAAGACTGCAGGAATTATTCAATTATATATTGCTCTAGTACTACGAGTAGGTTAAAGTAAGTGCTGAACGATTAGCTTGGGAACCGGGAGCTTTATCTCAAACAGAATGAGAACGAGTTAGCCGATATTGAGATAGGACATGTTGATTAATTTACAATAATATAAGACTGCAGGAATTATTCAATTATATATTGCTCTAGTACTACGAGTAGGTTAAAGTAAGTGCTGAACGATTAGCTTGGCAACCAGGAGCTTTATCTCAAACAGAATGAGAACGAGTTAGCCGATATTGAGATAGGACATGTTGATAAATTCACAATAATATAAGACTGCAGGAATTATTCAATTATATATTGCTCTAGTACTACGAGTAGGTTAAAGTAAGTGCTGAACGATTAGCTTGGCAACCAGGAGCTTTATCTCAAACAGAATGAGAACGAGTTAGCCGATATTGAGATAGGACATGTTGATAAATTCACAATAATATAAGACTGCAGGAATTATTCAATTATATATTGCTCTAGTACTACGAGTAGGTTAAAGTAAGTGCTGAACGATTAGCTTGGGAACCAGGAGCTTTATTTCAGCAGAATGAGAACGAGTTAGCCGATATTGAGATAGGACATGTTGATAAATTCACAATAATATAAGACTGCAGGAATTATTCAATTATATATTGCTCTAGTACTACGAGTAGGTTAAAGTAAGTGCTGAACGATTAGCTTGGCAACCAGAAGCTTTATCTCAAACAGAATGAGAACGAGTTAGCCGATATTGAGATAGGACATGTTGATAAATTCAAAATAATATAAGACTGCAGGAATTATTCAATTATATATTGCTCTAGTACTACGAGTAGGTTAAAGTAAGTGCTGAACGATTAGCTTGGGAACCGGGAGCTTTATCTCAAACAGAATGAGAACAAGTTAGCCGATATTGAGATAGGACATGTTGATTAATTTACAATAATATAAGACTGCAGGAATTATTCAATTATATATTGCTCTAGTACTACGAGTAGGTTAAAGTAAGTGCTGAAAGATTAGCTTGGCAACCAGGAGCTTTATCTCAAACAGAATGAGAACGAGTTAGCCGATATTGAGATAGGACATGTTGATTAATTTACAATAATATAAGACTGCAGGAATTATTCAATTATATATTGCTCTAGTACTACGAGTAGGTTAAAGTAAGTGCTGAAAGATTAGCTTGGCAACCAGGAGCTTTATCTCAAACAGAATGAGAACGAGTTAGCCGATATTGAGATAGGACATGTTGATTAATTTACAATAATATAAGACTGCAGGAATTATTCAATTATATATTGCTCTAGTACTACGAGTAGGTTAAAGTAAGTGCTGAACGATTAGCTTGGCAACCAGGAGCTTTATCTCAAACCTAATGAGAACGAGTTAGCCGATATTGAGATAGGACATGTTGATAAATTCACAATAATATAAGACTGCAGGAATTATTCAATTATATATTGCTCTAGTACTACGAGTAGGTTAAAGTAAGTGCTGAACGATTAGCTTGGGAACCAGGAGCTTTATCTCAAACAGAATGAGAACGAGTTAGCCGATATTGAGATAGGACATGTTGATAAATTCACAATAATATAAGACTGCAGGAATTATTCAATTATATATTGCTCTAGTACTACGAGTAGGTTAAAGTAAGTGCTGAACGATTAGCTTGGGAACCGGGAGCTTTATCTCAAACAGAATGAGAACGAGTTAGCCGATATTGAGATAGGACATGTTGATAAATTGACAATAATATAAGACTGCAGGAATTATTCAATTGTATATTGCTCGAGTACTACGAGTAGGTTAAAGAAAGTGCTGAACGATTAGCTTGGGAACCAGGAGCTTTATCTCAAACAGAATGAGAACGAGTTAGCCGATATTGAGATAGGACATGTTGATAAATTCACTATAATATAAGACTGCAGGAATTATTCAATTATATATTGCTCTAGTACTACGAGTAGGTTAAAGTAAGTGCTGAACGATTAGCTTGGGAACCAGGAGCTTTATCTCAAACAGAATGAGAACGAGTTAGCCGATATTGAGATAGGACATGTTGATAAATTCACAATAATATAAGACTGCAGGAATTATTCAATTATATATTGCTCTAGTACTACGAGTAGGTTAAAGTAAGTGCTGAACGATTAGCTTGGCAACCAGGAGCTTTATCTCAAACAGAATGAGAACGAGTTAGCCGATATTGAGATAGGACATGTTGATAAATTCACAATAATATAAGACTGCAGGAATTATTCAATTGTATATTGCTCTAGTACTACGAGTAGGTTAAAGAAAGTGCTGAACGATTAGCTTGGGAACCAGGAGCTTTATCTCAAACAGAATGAGAACGAGTTAGCCGATATTGAGATAGGACATGTTGATAAATTCACAATAATATAAGACTGCAGGAATTATTCAATTGTTTATTGCTCTAGTACTACGAGTAGGTTAAAGTAAGTGCTGAACGATTAGCTTGGGAACCGGGAGCTTTATCTCAAACAGAATGAGAACGAGTTAGCCGATATTGAGATAGGATATGTTGATTAATTTACAATAATATGAGACTGCAGGAATTATTCAATTATATATTGCTCTAGTACTACGAGTAGGTTAAAGTAAGTGCTGAACGATTAGCTTGGGAACCGGGAGCTTTATCTCAAACAGAATGAGAACGAGTTAGCCGATATTGAGATAGGACGTGTTGATAAATTCACAATAATATAAGACTGCAGGAATTATTCAATTATATATTGCTCTAGTACTACGAGTAGGTTAAAGTAAGTGCTGAACGATTAGCTTGGGAACCAGGAGCTTTATCTCAAACAGAATGAGAACGAGTTAGCCGATATTGAGATAGGACATGTTGATAAATTTACTATAATATAAGACTGCAGGAATTATTCAATTGTATATTGCTCTAGTACTACGAGTAGGTTAAATTAAGTGCTGAACGATTAGCTTGGCAACCAGGAGCTTTATCTCAAACAGAATGAGAACGAGTTATCCGATATTGAGATAGGACATGTTGATAAATTTACAATAATATAAGACTGCAGGAATTATTCAATTGTATATTGCTCTAGTACTACGAGTAGGTTAAAGAAAGTGCTGAACGATTAGCTTGGCAACCAGGAGCTTTATCTCAAACAGAATGAGAACGAGTTAGCCGATATTGAGATAGGACATGTTGATAAATTTACAATAATATAAGACTGCAGGAATTATTCAATTGTATATTGCTCTAGTACTACGAGTAGGTTAAAGAAAGTGCTGAACGATTAGCTTGGGAACCGGGAGCTTTATCTCAAACAGAATGAGAACGAGTTAGCCGATATTGAGATAGGACATGTTGATAAATTCACAATAATATTTTGTTTATGAAATACTACTGTAAAGTAACTAAGTAGGTCTCACGTCTCGTCAGAAATACATTAATATGTAATTAATGTAATACAATAAATATGTAATATTTTGTGACTAAAAAATACGATTTAATTTTGCTTTATTTATGTAAATTATTTGAATAAGATTGTTTGAAAGGTAGTTAGGGAAAATAAATAATAATAAAATAGAGTCATTTATATTTAAAACAATTTAACGGCTGTGGCACTTCAATAATAATTTGGCCAAGTGCAAGTCAGACTCGCGCCTACAAAGGGTTCCGTACCACCCCACAATACGGGTGCGGAACCTAAAAAACTTTTATGGTAAATAATGCCAAAGCAAACATCAAGGCTACAAAAAACAAGGCGCTTAAATGGTAGTGCCTGACAAAAAAATTGGCATCGTCTGCGTACGGAACCCTACCTTTTATTATTTTTTGATTTACTTTAGGGTAGGTATGTCCTAAAATCCGACGAAATTTTAAACTTTTATGCTATACCGCCTATAAGTATGAGCCAAAACCAATAACTTTAAATAATGCATCTTTTCGAGGTTTCTTATACATATAAGGACATTTTAATTATTATTATATAATAAATATAATATATAATCAAGGCCATAGTAACCTAGTAACCATAGTAGTCTACCTATTACGATTGAGGATATAGACCCCTGTGACAGACCGACAGACAGCTGATGGCTTTAGTAATAGGGTTCCGTTTGGCACCCTCAGGTACAGAACCCTAAAAACTGCCAATACTAGTCAGGTGGCTTGGGGAAATTACCATTACCGGACGGATATAAATACCAGAGTAAAAAAAACCATTTCCACTTTAGGTTTTCTCTTTTTTAGTTTTCTTAAAGCTGTAATTTAAAATTAACAGTAAAAAATTTTTACTAAAACCGATCGAGTACGAGTAGAACTCGCGCCCTGAGGGTTCCGTAGCATTCAAATAAGTTAAAAGACTTTAATGATCTGAATGAAAAAAAACTGTATAAAAATCGGCGTTTTCAGTATTTGTTGTTTTAATAAAGTATACTATGGCACATAATACAGAAAATTCCATATTACTTAATAATTTAGTTTTTGAGATAGGCACCGTAAAAAAATATCTAAAATTGTCAACTTTGATAGCGACCAATTTCTTAATTTTGGAGATAAAAAGCGCGTTTTGTATGTGTGATGTGTTTCGTAGAGCTCCCGAGGTTACGCTTCACACACTACAAAAAAGCGCGTGAGATAGATCTGTGCCTACGGCGATGACGGTTTAACTCGACTTATACCCAAAATGAGATTTATTTACCACCCTTTACCACTTTGCTCCGTTTTTTTCACTCTAGAGGTACAAAATGATCTAACTGAAATTTTGATATCTTTAAAAACACCGAAGATAGACATATGACAAAATGGTTTAAGTAAAGTTTTTGGCGATACACATTGGCTTAAAAAGAGTTAGTCGCGTACTAATTTGTAAAATTAGATGTAATTTTAATTAGACAGATTTTCACGTTTCTTTTTTTCTGTTTATAACACGTTTAATAAATATGGTAAAAGGTACAAACTCGACTTAAATCATAATGGATTTGACAATGCATAATTTTTTTGGTGCGAAATGGTTTAACTCAGCTGCTGAACGATATATCCCTAAGGTTCAAGCCACACCGCTTCTGTGTGGGCGCGGGTGTCATTCAAATTTCGTACAAAACGCATGGAAGAAAAGTCGCAATTTGAACACGCCGGTTGGTAAGTTTCAGGCGGTGTCGGGCGTGGAACGGACGTCCGTACCATACCTCAAGTTGCGACTTTATTTCCATGCGTTTAATACGAAATTTGAATGACGCCCGCGCGCTCGATGCGCGCCGCGCCTTTTCTGTGTGGCTTGCACCTAAGATAGTATGTTTTCTAGGGGCTGAACGGATACATAGTAATAGAACATGACTCCCCCTTTGATTTTGTGTAAGAGATGTGAATGGTTGGCAAAAAAATTTTTTTTTGTGCAAAAAATCGTTTTATGCTCTCCCATAAAATTTGGTTTTTGAGTTAAGTCGTTATTTACCGGAGGCACAGCTATAAGAGGAAGAGGCACATTCGAGTTCGTACCCCAATGGTGGTCATCAAATAAATTGCTCGACACATCTGCTGCGGCAATCAGGCGAGTCGGGCAACAATCGGCGACACATCGGCAATTTGTTGATGAGACCGGGCATGGCTTTTTCCTTAGGTTTCTGACATTTTGGGGTCACGTGGACTAAGTCCTTGGTTTCCATTTAAATTATTATATTTGATTTTAACTATGAAACGTATGGCAGCAACGATGTTATCGTTGTATGGCAGTCAAAAAGTCGGGCAGACGAACTTACTGCTAAGGAACACTATAACGTATCGTCACGACATGAATCTCCGAGGGTGTGGCAGAGTTGTTCCCTAATGTGAGCTGTGAAGTGCAACTCGGAGACCACACTTGATACACCCGCTTTTTACCGAAAATAATTTCTTCCCAAACATGATGGGTGGTGAGCCATCATCGTACTCTGGGCACATATGTACAAAAAAAAATGATTGTACACCGCGGGACTGACGAGCGCTCTACCATTCGGTCAGAGATGCAGCCATACACTGCAGTTTACTCATTATGAGAAAAGTATATAAACTATTTGGTACTTACGTCACTTTTTATGGAATAACAGAATATTATTTTGAACATACGGTACCAAAATAAACATAATGCTATAGTTGGATCCGATTTTTCATAAAGTTGGCAAACTGCTATGTAACTGCGACTAAAATAAAAAAGCAGGCATAGTGCGATCTAATGTGCTACTGATTACTTGAAAATATTGGAAAGTCAACTAAGCGCAATAGTAGGCATCGTGCTACGAAATAAAAAAAGCACACTGGATATGAGATAATATAGAATTTTGAACTACATTTATAAAACTCATACCAGTAATTTCGAATTTCACTGAAATAACGCTATGCAGTGCAGTTTTCATTTTTCAAAAAGGTGACCAAACGGTGACTCCTTTGACTTTTTGAAAGATTCAAGATTACATTTTAACACCGAATCTTTATAAAGCCGTTCAATAACTTAATAAGATTTTTGCTGATTTTTTCCTAAGCAGATGAACTAAATCTTTTTTTTTATGTCTTCCTTGAAAATTCATGAAGTAATATTTGCAAGTAAGTATAGACAACTTCCAAAGTCTAGATTATTTGAAAAGTGATAAATGAGAAGTGTACGCTCCTTAGTGTTGCTTCGAAACAGTTATTATTACTTTGTAGAATTATGAGCTTCTTCATGCCAGTTAACTTGTTTTGAGGCCAATTTCCTTTTTAAAAATCTTAATTTCATCGTTTTATTAGCAAATGTATTTACTAAAATGAAATTGTGTCGCAAAGTGGAATTAGTTGCGTTTTGACACTAGGAGTTTTTTTTTATAAATTAGCCCAAACATAATGAATATGTGAAATTAAGAGGTATGGGCGTTCGTTTGTGTCAGGATGTCGATGGTTAGAGTCACATGCCACGTGGTCGTTGATACGTCGATCAGTAGATCTCGTAAATAATAGTACAGTCATCAGATGGTTCACAATGTTTGTATTGATAATCTAATGTTACACGCTTTAAACACAACGCGATGCACTAGATAAAAGGCGATATCTTGGATACGATGAAATTACAGTAAGAATACAATCAAGAACTAAAGCCTCATATTGGGAACAGACAAGTTTCTTCGCACCCAGTTACTTCGACCACGCACCAAAGTCTTTCGCTAATTTAATTTCAAAAGTCGGATATTTACTCCCTTCGGTCATTCGTGTAACTATGCCCAGAGCCATGTCCAAGCGTGGTATAATATAACCAAACCACTTGCGTTCCCACCGATCAAAATGAATAAGTTACAGTTAACCACTTAACATAACAAATCTTTCAAATCTGATTGGGTAACTCAATCATTCTAGACAACTTTACAAAACAAAATTAAATATCACCATAGATAAACTTGACAAATTCAAAGACTCACTACTGGCATATAGCGTCATATATTGGCAACGTTAAAAAATTGTAAGTTACAGAAAGAATAGACAATGAATAACATTTTCATTCGGAAATTTATTCAATGACAGATTCGATTCGTAAATCGTTCGAAAATAATCGTTGACGACTGGTGGCTTCAGGTCTCGATCCGACAAATATATCAAATCTGAGCCACTTGTATCCTTAGGGATGCAGCATTAACAAAACATAAGGAAAATAAAATTATATTTGGTCATTTTATGAACTACCTTCACCTTTATGTATATATATATTATTACATTTATTCATTTCTTTTGGGTGTCTAATCTTAAGGTTATCAGTCGGTTATTTATCAGTGCAAAAGAATAACAATAAGAGTGTTGACAATTTTAAAAGTTAAGTTTCTGTATTTTTATTTAAGACTATTTATAACTATTCAGGTTGAAAATTAAGTCACTAGCTTTATTGAACTCTATGGTTCAGAATCACTAGTAGAACACAAAACGGAAAAAAAATGTTTTTTTTTTTACCAAATTCGCAAAAATGGCAAACCTACGCGATTCAACATGTGACTGACAATAGACGGTACATATTCCCGGCGGTAAATAATGCACATCGGCTATGTAAACATAGGTTTTGTCTCTGTTACTGGAGTATTAGTGCTTCTTTGGCGGTCGATATCGTTTTTTTTAATTGTGAATCATGACAAAAGTAACAAAACATGTATTTTTTATTTCGAGCATGAAAAAATTTCCCTTGTATAGCTAGAGGTATCATTGTCAACCGGTATATTATACTAGCCTTTCGCCAGCCGCTCCGCCCGCGTTTAATCAATCTCTGCCCCGTTTTCAGCTTGGGTGTTATTTTATAAAAACCCCTTATAGCCTACATGTTGGGTCACTACGATAGCAAAAACCGCATCAAAATCCGTTGAGTGGTTCTCAAGTCAAACCCGAACATACATACAAAAAATTCAAAGATTATGGTTTTGTCCTCAGTACAATACTAATATTACAACCAATTTCATTTAAAAGTTCGCAAAAATATTCACTGTACAGACACGACTTTTTACTAATTTATTATTAGTATAGATATTACTTATGCCGGGACAAGAACTGTCCTTTATACCATGTTTTTGGTGTAAAGCAAGTCCTCTATGGTATTTCGTCTATGTTTATACCTAAAAGGTATACCCGTAAAATGGTGTTGACAGTTACGAAAGAGCCGCTGCCGTGTCGTCAAGTGCAAACCGAACAGCAGAATAGAATATGATTATTTACCGCTGCGCATTGTGGAGTCGACTTGGATCCAACACTATTCGTGACAAAACTGAATTTGCAATATTTTCTGTGGCGCCGAATTCCGAGAATCAAATCAAAGTTCCGCGCGCCTGCAAGCCTCTGGAGGAGGCGTGGGTTGCCATAACCCGGAAAACTAAAATTCCTATATCGTCACGACATCAATACCTGTTAGGGGTACCAGAGTATTGTTTTAGGGATAATGAGAATTACCAGACGCTTATGGCAGTATGATAGTTATTGATGCTCAAATAGTACTTACACAACAAGATTCATCAATTTCTGTTAAATAAATAAATGCTAGGCTACCGACAACTAATTCGTTCACTATGAGAACACTAACTTGGTTAATTATTGCGCAAAAAAGTCACATTTTTACGGTTCCTTAGTTTAGGTTCCATAGTTTCACCATGTCCATCTGTCCGTCTATCCGTCTGTCCGCGGCTTAACGCAGAGACTATTAGTACTAGAAAGCTGTAATTTGGCATGGCTATAAAAATTAATCACGCCGACAAAATGAAAAAAGGAAATGTAGAAAAACAAAAATTTTTACATTTTACGTTCTCATACAAGTAAACTGGGGATGATTTTTTTTTCTCGTCTATCCATAAAAATATTGTGGGTGTGTGAAAAGCGTTTTTCGATTTAGGGATCCGTTGGTGAAATACACTTCTGGACACATCTATTGGCCCACCTTGCATTTTCAGTTTCGTTTGGTCCTAGCTAAAAATTTGTATTAGGTCGAGCAAAAAGTTTATATGCAGTTTTGAACCTGGCACATTCATAATTTCATTCGATAGTCTTTTTTGAATTTCGAACACAGGGTTTAAAGAAAAAAAAGACAATTTGGAGCCTGTTCGTTGATATCAAACAATCGAATACTAAGAAAACTTGATTTTAACTTGATTTTATTGGTTTACTTGGATTTAATTCTTGAAAGTGTAATTTTTCTCTTTGGTTTTGCAACAAACATTACTTATTCTTAAGATTAATAATAATAATAAAGTCATTTATTTCAGGCAAAAAACCCATACAAAAATATTTTCATTACAAAAAATATTAAATAGTACACTTCTACATATTAACATATTTATATTATAATTAACATATTAATAATAATTATAAATAAACAACACCGATATCATTTACGGTTGATGTCGCGCTGAACGGAACGCCAGTGCTTGTACAACGGACTTGTGATATTGTCACATAGGCAAGATAATATGCTATTCTTAGAGCTACGAAGTCTCTCCCAACACGAAGATAATCTTGACCTAATGATGGCATAGAATTCAGAGACCTCGGCAGAAGCAAACATACCGGATGCACTACAGTAACGAGGTAATCGCATAAGTATACGGAAGGCTTTATTATACTGAACTCGCAAGGTAATATAGGAGTGTCTGGTAAAATCAAACCATAACTGACAAGTGTAAAAACTTTGACAGTAAGCTTTAAACAGTGTAATTTTAACGTCATCCGTACACTTCGCGAATCTACGTGCGATCATGTTATTATCATGTATTAAGGTGAGGTTCTATCAATAATTATGGATACTTCGCCTGAAGTCGCCGCCCAAGCTGTGGCACTTATCCAGGCCGGACACAGCCAAAGAAATGTGAGTGCTCAACTTAATTTAGGTCGATCTGCGGTCCGAAATGTTTATCGGAGGTATCTAGAGACTGGCGGCTTTGTTCGTCGCCAAGGAAGGCCACGATTTCGGGTCACAACTGAAAGGCAGGATTGATTCATCGTGACGACCTGCTTGAGAAATCGTCACCTTACCTCCATTGAGATACAAAACCAACTTCGCGACTTCCACGGAGTATCTGTGAGCGCTCGAACTGTTCGGAGAAAGTTAAAAGAACGCGATATGGTACCACACAAGCCAGCTAATGGCCCCAAACTAACGCGAGCCCACCGAACAGCGCGCCTTCATTTCGCGCGCACTCATTTAAATTGGACTCAGCAGCATTGGAGCCGTGTACTCTTTTCTGATGAGTCTAAAATTGCGTTACATGGCAATGATGGAAGGAAGAAGGTCTACCGACATAAGGGAGAGCATTTTGCACAATGCTGCTTTGTAGAGAGGGTTGCTTATGGCGATGGCTCATGGACTGTCTGGGGTGGTATATCCGCGAGCGGCAAAACTCAACTTGAGGTTGTTACGGGACCACGGCTGCCAACATTAAATGCTGAAAGGTACATTCGTGAGTGCTTAGAACCTCACGTGATGCCATACACGGACCATGTGGGCCCAAATTTCCTTTTTATGCATGATAATGCAAGAGCCCATGCGGCCGGCATCGTCAGGGAATATTTTCGGGATGTGAACATCACAGTTATGGACTGGCCAGCCAGAAGCCCAGACATGAACCCGATTGAGCACATGTGGAACGACCTAAAAAGACGTGTTAGGGCTCGTCAGCCAGTTGCCCAGACGTTGCAGGAGTTGAAAACTGCCATAGAAGAGGAATGGGAGATGATCCCTCGAAATTTTATAGAGCGGTTGATAAACTCTATGCCTAATCGTATGGGAGCTGTCGTAGATGCCCATGGAGGCAACATGCGTTATTAAATTAAACCTTTATTTGATTAAACATGTTTTTTATTAAAAAATCAACTGCCTTCATCAAGGCGCATACCCGACTTGTTAGGCGTAGCTCCATGTCGTGTGGTATTCTGAATTCAAATTTAAAACAATACGATCGAAAAAGATGGTAAAATGTATCAGGTTTAAAACTGGATCAATAGTTTTTATTCAATCTAGCAATCATATTTAGGTAGGCGCCATCGAAACCTAAACTCTAAGGTGGGCCAATAGATGTGTCCAGAAGTGTATTAAGCTATAAAGTGAAAATTTTAGTTAGAGTGGAGCGTCCCCCACCCCTGCCGGCTAAACGGTGTTTATAGCAATGTGAAAAAATTCACAGATGTAGTATATATAATGAATTTAAAAGGAAAACTATCACAGCTAAGTAGACTTTACAGGTTTACGAGTACAGGTCGCGGCAAACTTTTAGCCCCCTATATGGGACCAGAAGTTTGGCGCGGTCTGTATTAGTAGACCAACTTATATGTACCGGGCAACTACGGAACCCTACATTGCGCGTAGCCCGACATGCACTTGGCCGGTTTTGTATGCTTTGATTTCGGATAAACAAGCCAGCTAGGTCTTAGACAAAACCATCCATCCATCCATCCATCAGCATGTTTCGTCCACTGCTGGACATAGGCCTTTCCAGGATTTCGCCAGTCTTGGCGGTCCTCCTGGAAGAAATGCCCATACTCACACACGCTGGGCAGGCGGGTTGGTGAGCGCGGTGCCGAAACCCTTGCACCAGTGACGCCGCTGCCCGTCACCAGTCTGTTTTATATAAGGCCCGGCAATTGGGGATGGATAAACCGCCATCCATCGGTCCCAGGCAATGGTGGGCCGCCTGGTTTTGCCTGAGAGCTGTTCTCTTACTCTCCCCCGAATAACTTCGGGAAGATTTTCGATTAAGATGGTGGTAACTCCACAGTCGAGCCCGGCATCACCTCTACCACCTATTAGACAAAACCAATAAAGTCGATTCTGAGTGCTTTCATTTTAGTTCTAAATTTTGCTATCAAAATTCAAACTTTTCAAAGTTGTTAACACTAAAGAACTATTTTGGAATAAACATTTTGTTTTGACAGCACTAAAACTAAAATTAAAGCCTTCAGAATCGGCTTCGATATCAACATAAAAATCAATCTGTTGGGAAAAGATACCCTTTCGTGTATAACTGTAAAGTGGCATAATTACTATTTTCGTACTTTTAAATATTAAAAGAATGCATTACAAGATAGAAAGAACTAATTAGTAACAAATCTTAGGTAAGACAAATATTTTGAAAGAACTCCTTGAGCCAAGATTCAAACCTAACAGTCTTAGCTTTGATAGTTAAAACATTTTTGGACTTACTTAGCGACATGTTATGTAAATTCGGTTCATCAAATCCCCCAGAAGTCGGGAAAGTCCGTTACCTGGCAACCGGACGGACGCCATGTTTGCAGTAGTGTACTCGGATTTATCTTTCACATCCACTGATCCACTGAGATTTTATTTACGATTTTTATGGTTAGGTTCCTTTAAATTCTTCAAGTTTCCAGCGTGATTCTGTTTGCCTTTAGTTTGGACTCGGGAAATATCGAATTTTATATCGAGTTAGTTGTTTTCTTGGGTTTGCTGCGGAAGTGGTGCAAGATGGAGAATCGTGTTTTATTCGTGTTTCAGAAACTTGTGTTAAAACACAATTTCGTTTTGAATTGGCTTTCTTTTTTCAAATACGATTGGATCCTTGCAGATAACTCGTACGTATATAATTGAGCGAGGAAGTAGGAAAACATCTGATTTGCATTACAAAAGCTCCGTCCCTTCCCGCCTCTAATGAAAGGTAATTGGTTGAATCTACAAAGCTTTGAAGAAGTGTAAACAAAGTACGACTACGTTACTTTTCGGTAAAAATCTCTTTTAGGGTTCTTTTAGCCCAAAACGTACACATCACTATGTTTACTTTTTTGATAGGCACATAAAAAACAAAACATTGGCCAGCTACATGTTTAAGAAAAGGTGCGAAAATGGGTCTTTTAATAAGATATTCAATGCATAAAAATATAAGGAGGTGAGGGTCTCGGTGCAAAATGCACATCATAACATTGTTTACCTGTTTATTTCTGAATAAAAGGTATGCCACAAATGTGTTTTATGGCAATTCGCTCAAATTGATTATAGTATTTTTACTTTTTTTTATCCTATATAAGATATTTATTTTTATATTATCTTAAACTTAAATAACAATTTATCTATAAATAAAACTAACTACCAAAATAAATATATAAGAAACAGAAAAAGAATACCTCCCTTAAATAAAATAGGATTATAATATATTTACTAGTAATGGTTTTCACAAAAAAATATTTTTTGCATTACTTACTGATTGCATTACACTAACAAACTTTAGGTTAACCCCTTGATCGCGCCTGCCCAAGTGGTCAAGCCGCTATCAAGCCATTTCATTTAAAATTTCGTAAAAATATTAAATGTACAGACAAGTATAAAACATAATTATACCTATACAAAGGGGGTAACCCCTTGATCGCGCCTGTCCAAGTGGTCAAGCCGCCTGGGATGAAGTCATACAAGTTCCCATCTCTTGACGCATACCTAAGTACTAAACAGAAGAACTTTGCGGTGGCAGCGCTTGCTGTCGTAGCTGAACGGGACGCAAACGTGTTAAAAGCTTCGGTGGTAACTTAGTAACATCCATAAGTGTATTATTTTATTTATTCATTAATTTTTACTCTACATATTTGAATAAGAAGCGGGGCAGCTATTTATTTAGTGAATGAACATTAAAATCTAAGCCACCGACTCTCGGGAAATCATATCGAGGACCCGTCGAGCCGACCTTGCAACACGTGCTTATTCTGAATGAGAACACAAGGTTCTTTTTCAAAAATCACGTGATGTATATTTGGCTGAATTTTGGACCTTCCCTAGCAACATCATGATGATATTCTTGTTCATTCTTCCCTTTCCCCCAATTTCACGTAACTTAAAAAGGGGCAAATAAATTAATTTACGAAGAAATTATTTCCTGTCCTTGGTTCACAGCACGCTTGACCTCTATGGTAGAATAATTAACCGGTCACTCGGTGACGTACAGGTCTCGTGCTTGGCCGAGGCTAGGGACACCTGGTCAATTGCGGCCGGGCCGAGTGAAAATAAATCTCTACAAGGACGTCGCGCCTGGTTGATGCTTCGGGGGATTCAAGGGCTGCTGGATCCTATTTCGGCCAAAGATTAAACTTCGCGATCCAGCGAGGCAATGCCGCCAGCCTATTGGGTACCCTGCCCGGTGACGGCAGCGATTTGGCTTCGGTTTTTTACTTAGTTTAAGGTGGGTATTATTTTTCTCTTTTTTTAGATATTTATATTGGTAGGTAGTTTTATTTGTTACTTAAGTTTTAGATTTTGTAAAATAAACTATTTATCTCTCATCTTCATTACCCATATGTCCATTTACGAGTTATTTATTTTATGTATTTATGTTTTTTGTACACGTTTCATAAATAGTAGAGGCATTTTTATCTAAAAATTCCAATTAGCTTTTCGTGATTAATAGACGCTTACTTTCATTAATTTGATATGAAATCCTTAAAATATTCACGAAATATATATATTGCTACGCTGAGCTTCTCATTTACATAAATTATTTAGATAAAATAGAAATATATGAAAGAGTACAAATTTTCGAAATACATTTCGGTTCACTTTGTGAATTCAGTTCTGACTGCAGATTATTGTGTATTTTAATCGTTCATTATTATTTAATTAGTTATTATTCATGATAGGTTAATGCACATTGTTGTATCTCTGTCACAACCCACTGCTTCTTTCGTACAGAATCAGGCCATGGTTCTTACCGGTGCAAATATTATTTTTTCAGGAGTTCTTAATCAATGGAGTGAATACTGAATGAGCCAGCTTTTCATAATTCCCAGGTTATTTCGAGCACATTTTCTTTGTTTGCCGGTATCTGTCTATTTGAAACAAAATAACAAAACTACTTTCTTATACTTTCAATGCTTAATGCATAATGCCTAGGCACCCATAGTTTTTGTTTTGTTTTCTGTTTCATATTGAATTGTAAATCAAGTACCGGGAGAGTAGTTACAGGTAGTTGCGCAGTGACAGTCATTCATTTGTTGCATACTTCCGTAGATTTTTGCGAAGGTCCCTAGAAAGACTGATAATCGTCTCGCTTGCTGTCACTAGTTTTTTTCCATGCTTTCATTAAGGTACGCACCTTGACCCAAATTAGCAACTCGATTTGTGTCGGTACAAATATCAGCGGAAAAGTTATTGAAATAACGTTTATTTCAGCGCGCACGGCAAAATGGCTGTTACGACGATCGCTGAGTCTCCAAATAGCGCAAAATAGGAGAAAATTGTACTTTTCACATGAACGCGATTATTAATTCGAAAATTTCATTTGTGTAATATTTTAGTTATCAAATTCTCTAATCATTAGTGTTTTGTTCGAAAATAAATAACGCCAATTATGCATGAAATCAGTAAATATTTCTAACTTCAGTCATTATTTCGAAAGCAGATATTAAGGTATTCGTAAGTTAGAAAATAATTGATTTGTGAAACTGCTCGGCAATATATTGGAGATAAGTGCAGTATTTTTTATTGATTTTTATGTCTATATATTAACGAGTTAAAGGGAAGCAAGAAAGGGCTTCGCACAGAAAAAGGTGCTGCTTAGACAATAATATTAACATTATTATCTCTGTACTTATGATTCTTTCTGGGATAATAAGAAAAAAAATATCCTAAATTTAGGAGGCTCCTATTCGACCGAATTTATTCAACTTCGTATTATAACAAAAACCACCCAATTCACAATTTTGTCGTCAACAAATACACAATAAAACACAAAGCCATTTGTTATTGACCCAATTTTCATATTACAGGGTTTTATAAATATTTATATAGAATGTTTTCTTTGAATAATCCTTATTCAGATGATAACAGACTGGTAAAACAACGACACATTTTTTTTCAGGTTAACCTGTACGTATGTGGTAACAAATGATACTAAATTGGGTAGCACTGGATTACTTAGCACAAAGCAATATAATATCAACTACACTATTGCAGCGTAGTGAGCGAAGAAAGTTCCTCGTTTTAGTTAACTTGTATTGTAATTGTTGTTAATTATTAATGTTTATAAACGAATTGAAAATAAAGGACGGATTGCTTCATTTATCTCGTTACATACCTTCCCGATAATATGCTTCTCAGCCCCGAGAGGAAAATAAACAAATAATTTAAAATATATTAATTTTTAACCGACTTCAAAAAAGGAGGACGTTCTTAATTCGACTGTTTTTTAATATATTTTTTGGGTATGTTAATCCAAAACTACGCCATTTCTGAAATGATTTGAAATATTTTTTGTGTCTGAAAGAGTGTCCCTCCAGGGGTCTAGAACGAGGCACAAAAAGAGTGTCTTTTGGAAGGGTAAAATCACCTGTAAAATTTACATTTTTGTATGTAAAATTTCAAGTTTGACGGGTGAAGACTCTTTCACACTCTTTTTGTGCCTCGTTTCAGGCTCCCGGGTAAGGCCCGTTTCAGTTTGGTCGTGATGTGATGATGTTCTTCAGAGATAAGCACTGGAACTCCTCAACGGACAGCTTACGAGTATCAATCGATATTACGGCAAACGCTTTGTATTATATTTGTGTTACTTGAAAATTGTCATTTACCCACCTGACTTTGATCCTGGCCTTATCACCATAGAAGTCCTCAATAGATGACAATAACTCGAGATTTCGGTAATCACTTTGTGTTGGTGTGCTGATTGCAGGGTATTACTTGAAAATTGACATTAGGCCACCTGAACTTCGAATCTAAAACTCCTCAATTGATTACATCGTACCATTCGCGATTAAGACAATCGCTTTGTGTCAGGGTGCTGATTGTAGGTATGCTACTTAAATGTTCACATGGATGGGTACTGTTGCCTGTTTCCAGATTCCACAACATATTTTTAACATAAATTATCTATCCTACATACGAGTAGAATAATAATAATTTTGTAAAATATTATAAATCAAAATATATGTATGTTAATGTATCAAGAGTGGGTCTCAAAAATATAAAGAATGTATATATAAAGTGACTTTAATTTATACAGCCAAACTTATACTGAAGGCTTGGTAAGTGATCTGTAACACAGATCGTTATCACTTTTTGCTAATTTCGCAAAATAAAATGTTGACGTCCCATAGTAATTGACACGGGGCTGGGCTTGCGTTTGTATGGAACACGAAAAAAATAATTTACGAATTTCACAAAAAGGGTCATCGAACCTTGTTACTGGGCACTTACCAAGCCTCCAATATAAATTAAAGTCACCTTATAAATGAAAATTTGGCCAAGTGCGAGTAAGACTGGCGCATAAAGGGATCCTTACCATCACACAATACGGATACGAAACCCTAAAAAGAAATAGAATACTACAACAATCTGAACAAAGAAACCTGTACCTATTGCCGTCTTTAAGAATGAGCTTAAAAAATAATACTCTTTCGAGTTTTTTTATATTTTATTATTTGCCGCTTCAGTTAAAAATTTCAACTTTCTATCTATTACGGTTGAAACTGTAGACTCCTGTGATAGACGGACGGACATACAGCTGAGGCTTAGTAATAGGATCCCATTTTGTCAAAATTATACGGTCTTCTTGTATGGAACCCTAACAACGATAATTAAAAATTAAGAAGTATATTTTGATTAAATGTACCTTAAATGCACCTTGTAGCTGATGCCGAGCTCGACTGTGGAGGTACCACCATCTTACTCGCAAATCGTCCCGAAGTTATTCGAGGGCGAGTAAGAGAACAGCTCTCAGGCAAAACCAGGCGGCCCACCATTGCCTGGGACCGATGGATGGCGGTTTATCCATCCCCAATTGCCAGGCCTTAAAATAGACTAGTGACGGGCAGCGAAACAGGCTGATGGATGGATGGTACCTTAAAACATACGAGTAACAATTGCAAAACAATCTAAATAAACCAGTTCTGTTCAAATAATTGCAACTTGCTTTTTTCACCATCGCTCGTTGGCAACTTTTTCACATTTTGACAAGTTATCTAATGCGTAATCATATTATATTTTAACGTGAAAATGAACGTTTCCATATTTTCTATGATACTTCGGCCATTTTATGATTGACCATGATTGCTGCAAAGAAAACAATCAAAAGGTAGTACACATTTTAAAGAATATAAACTTCACAAACCCCTTCCATAAAGACATTGTAGGTAATATAATCATTAACCTAGGCGTTAGTCAAGTTAGCAGCGCGTCCCCGGCTGAGGTTCCGTACTTCACCTTTAACCTCATTATCGGGGTAACTTGAGCCTTCGGGCCACGAACATTTGCAGGGTTCTAAAGTCTACAGGTGTCGTCTAAAATATCATTTCTGTTTAAAATTCGGAATTGTACGTAGATGTAGCGCATCTTGAGCTTAAAAATTGTTTATAGCTCAAAAGCTACAAAATGTTTTACTAATCCGAGAAAAAAACCCTGAATTAATTAACTAATGATTGGAACAAAAGTTAAAACGAAGTAAGGGCATGTAGAAATGTAAAAAAAAAATTTAAGAAGGATTTAGATTATTGGAGACGTATATACAGGTTGAAAATAAACCCCTAGCTTTATTGAAATCAGAACCACTAATAGAATACAAAAGCGTTAATAAAAGTTTGTTTTTTGTTTTTCATATTTTTTCGTTTCCCAAATTTCGAATGAATGGCCAACCTACGCGACGGGACATGTGACTGACAGTAGACAGTGGTAAATAATGCACATA
This sequence comes from Ypsolopha scabrella, assembly GCA_910592155.1. Taxonomy (NCBI): domain Eukaryota; kingdom Metazoa; phylum Arthropoda; class Insecta; order Lepidoptera; family Ypsolophidae; genus Ypsolopha; species Ypsolopha scabrella. The sequence continues at coordinate 14,145,013 of OU342982.1, forward strand.
AGACTTTTTTGTGACTTTTTTGCTGATGGCCTTTTGGCCTTTACGGCTTTACCTTAATACGAGGGGGACAGAGAGTACCCAACCTCAAAGTTTATTGTCTATTTTGAAAAGTACATGATATTGAATTTTATTTTCTTATTTTTATATGAGTGCCCCGAGGCGGACTCTAATCGCGTTTAAGGTGGGTGCGATATGTGTGTGGGAGAGAAACGACCTGGCACATACTTGTACCGTGTGTCGTTGCGTATTAAACATGTACGGCACATAAGACTATGTAGCTTCGCCTTTGTAGAGAGTCGCTCTGTCACCGGAGTAATAGTGCTTCTTTCGACTGTCGATACCTTTATTATTATGAATCATGACAATAGTAACAAAACATGTATTTTCATTTCGAACATATAACAGTTTCCTTTGTTATAGCTAGAGGATTCATTTTCAACCTATACTAATAATAAAGCAGTAAAAAGATCGACATTTAACATTTTCGCGACATTTTAAATGAAATGGCTTTATGGTATTGTACTGAATCCAAACCACAATTTTTAGAAGTTTTGTCTCTCTGTCTGTATGTATGTTCCGTTTTAACTCGAGAACCACTCAACGCATTTGGATGGATCCTAGTGACCCTGGTCAACACATAGGCTATAAGAGATGTTAATAAAATAACGCCCAATAACAGGGCAGAGATTAAATAAACGCGGGCGGAGGCGCCTAAAAACTAAAATATGTTGACATTGCAAGGGATCTAAAAAGGAGTATGGACGCTTTATTGTATAATTAAACAAATTTTTATCATTACAGACTTTTTTTTGCTTAATTTTATTTGTCTGTACTATATATAATGTAGTTTAATTGTTTATTTTGCCTTAAAATATAATAAGCATTAAGCTTATGACTTTCATTTAAATAGCCAAATTCATAGCGGAGACTCGGTAAGTGGTCAGAACCAAGGTTCCCTTTTTGTGAAATACGATATGTAATGGTGTAACACGACTTAACTTATTTGACAGCACTAGACTTAATTGAGGCATTCTGTCTTTTTCTTTCTACATCGAAAAGACAAGGACAAGACGGTTAAAATAAGGTTATTCCTGTCAAATAAGTCAAGTCGTGTTACACCAAATCGACACCAATGTACCTCTATTAGGCTAAGCGTATGCTGAGGCGCAGGCGGCGCAGTATAGTACAGCACAGAATAAATTGAGGCAGGTGCAGGCGACACAGACATGTGCGACCAACGTATGCAGAACAGGCTCGCATTGACGTCCAAGACAGGTGAAAAATGAGTTCCGCGTCTGATTCCGACTTTTCTTGTCGAAATGCGCACGTCTTGCGCAGAAATCTGTGCCGACACCACAACGCCGCGCAGAGCAGGACAGACGCGTGTCTGCGCGGCACGCGCCTGCACGTCAGCGTACGTGGCTCCGTAGTTGTTCATACATTTACAAAATCTGCTCTGCACTGCGCTGCTCCGTGCTGCGCCGCCTGCGCCTCAGCATACGCTTAGCCTTAGAAATTCGCATAAGACTCGGTGTGTCCGTCCGACTATCTGTCCGTCTGTTGTCACAGCTACCTACTTTACTCCGAGAGGGTAAAGCTATCAAATTGACATTTGAAATAGTTATAAAACTTACTAACTATAATAGTCCGCACCAAGCTAAGGAGTTATTGGCCTTAAAAAGATTTGTTAAGCAAAAGAGTTACGGTGCTAAAAACATTGTGTTTCATTTAAAAGTGCATTGTTTGAAGACACAAAAAATAGTTTTACTCCATTTTCGGCTCGGGCTAAAAAGTGGTATGATTCTAACCTTCTGACGTTGAATGAACACAAGACGCTATTTATGTGCTTCGCCCCTACAAAAGCTGGTCTGCCAAAAACAGAACCCATAATCAGAATCCATAACTGCACTACTACATGCTTTTGTGAAAAACTTCAACGTGTTAGCAGCACTACATATCTCGGTGCTGTAATAGACGAGCACCTGCAATGGGAGAAGCACATAAATAAGCTAGTTTCCAAAATCAGAAGCATTGGTTATTTATATTGCGACTTAAGAAATATATTGTCAAAGCGTCTTCTGTTCAGTTTATACTATGCACTATCCCAGTCGCTGTTTCTTTACGGTATTCTGGCCTGGGGTTTATGTGGCTCTAATATAATCAAGAAACTTGAAATTGCACAAAAATTTAATTTAAAAATAATTTTAAGGAAGCCACGAAGATTTCCCACAGTACATTTGTTCCAACTTTGCAAAGTTTTGACTCCTCGCAAGATGTTTGTTTGGCAAACAATGATTTACATGTCGAGACATCTGAACAACTTTCCTCTGAGCACTAATACCCGATGTAAAAGAGACACTACATTAAAAAAATATGTCATTCCTCTTAGGTCGTCAGGATTCAGTAGTAAACACTGCAGTGTAATGGCACCTCGACTATATCGCTATCTCCCAGAAGAAATAAGTGTCCTGGTGGACGCTTCTAAAGATAGACCCAAACTAAAAAGGGCTTTAAAAGTTCATCTGCTGAAAATGGACTGCAACACTTTTGATGCGTTATGGAAAAAAATAGATATTTCTAGGTCACACAATTAAACCTATAATATATATGTATATATAATAATTTTAAATATTATATAATATATAAATTATAATATATAAATATGTTTGTATTTGATAAATGGTAGTATTCTATATGTATAAGTATTATGATTTGCATGCTCCCCCAAAATATCAAATAAATACAAAAAGTAGCTTCATGTGTTCGTGACGGATTGACTGCTAATTCAACTGATCAAATTGATGTAGCCAGCCCTAGCACGGACCTCGGTCTATTTTGGGCTGCTACTGCCACAATTTATACATAAGTAAAGCAATGCATCAGTCAAACCCAGTTTCCATACCTATTGATCAGCGCTCTGCATGTACTTTTGCCATTAAATTTTGCGATAAATAAATAAATAAAAAAATAAAAAAAAAAAAAATTATTATTGCGTATTTTTGAGTAATTTGCGATAATGAACGGAAAAACTGTTATTTCTGAAAATGCACCAACAACGATCTAAAAATATTTTATGTTACTAAAACAGGATAACTATTGTGATTTTTCCAACAATAATAGGATTTAGAAAAACACGATTTATGTGGGGAACCCAATGTTTTGTTTATCCTTCAAATCGACCAACGGATTTACCATGCGGTTGCTTCAAGAAAGAAGGAAACAAAAATTTTTGTCTATGGCCAATGCTCTACAGAAGATGGCCAGCGCAAATAAAAGTAGGTTTCATAATTTTGAATTAACTCTAAACTGAGGGGATGACAGCCAGAGTGGCCTATCTTTTCCAAACAGTTAATAATAAATTGTGTCTGGAAAAGATAGGTTGCTCTGGCTCTCATCGCCTCAATTAGACAATATTTGATTAGAAAACCAAAATGATGAGTTTGCTCACTAGAAATCTACTTGTAATACACAATATTGCTGTTTATTTATTTATAATTTACGTGGCTGCCCCACAAAGCCATGTGTAACCCTTGTTAACAAGTGTCTCTCTGGCCGGGGATTGTCTATGACAAGCCGGACGTGCGCTCGGGTCGTGAAATACGGCGGCCCGCGGACACTCGGTGGACGAATCTATCCGTCCGTACATTTTCAGCGCTTTGTTTGTTCGGAACGTGGAATTTGGAGGGCTGTTGTTTTGAATTATAATTTCAGGAGCAAAGCTGTTTTTAGGTAGCTTGTTCTGCGTAGGTGAGCTTTAGGGGAAATTACGAGTGTAGTTGAGAGTTATAGTTTTTAGTTTTAATCTCAGCTTATGCTTGAAAGCATAGAATATACAGAAATTATTTGGCAAAGTGCGAGTCGGACTCGCGCACAAAGGGTTCCGTACCGCCACATGTTACGGGTACGGAACATTAAAAACAATATAGTACAAAAAGGTTGGCAAGTTACTCTTAGCGCCGTCTATCAGCTTACCAATAAACCTCTGTACAATAAGGTTGACAAGCTACTATTCGCGCTATCTTTTGACAAACTGTCAAATAAGTCATCTCAGGTGGCGCTATGGTTAACACGATATTTATTATTTGCAGAACACCCCTGTGTTTAATTTTTTTTTGTTATTTGTCGTGATAGAGGCTATAGAAATACCTATTTTGTGAAAATTTCAACTAGCTACCTATTCTGTGAGAGACGGACGGACAGTCAGAGATCGGAGGCTTAGTAATAGGGTCCCGTTTGGCACCCTTCGGATACGGAACCCTAAAAGTAATAATATAAATCAAAATTATATCACATCTTTTTTGTAGCGTAGCAGAGTGACATTGACAGGGCTTCTTTTTGCCTTTCGGGTCCGGAACCTTAAGAAGATGAAGTATTTTTCTCCAAAATTGCAAAAGTTTATCTATGTTAAGCACAGACATATAATTATTACTAAGTAGCAAACTTAAGGATTAAATAGCGTGGCAAGTTTACATACAAAAAATAAGCTACATTTAGGCTTCATGGTACGAAGAAACGTATAAAAATGGGTTGTTTCGGCCGGCTTATGCTTGGAACATATTTGTTAATTCCTAAACTAATCTCTAGTACATATTTTGTTTGGAAACAAGCAATATTTATATATAAACTAGCCCGAAGTTCCCTGAGCTAAAATTGCCACCCGTCGACTCTATGCGTTTATTATTAATGTTAGGTCTGCTACTATATTATACGTCTGTGATGTTAAGAAAACAGATAGGTAAACAGAATAATCAACAGCTTAATACTCGATATCATGAAACGTTATTATTTCATAATTATCATTACCTGAACTTTGTATTTTCATCTGAAAATCAGTCCGCTGTTTTAACTTCTAAAAATACTCCAAGAAGCATCAAATTTACATAAACAATTTTATCAAATACCTACAAGTCGAAAAATACAATTCTACCGATGAAACTAGTAACTACTTGGTTGTGCTTACATTCCTGCTTCTACCATACTACCTGCATATGTACACTATTTTAATATTTTAAAATTACCATTGGCCTGTTTACCCTCTTTATAAGAGGAAATTTACCCAAGATTCTTCTTGCATGAAAAATTATGTTGTAGTGTAGTCGTTTCGTTTAGTCCAGTATTTATGTACGTACCTAATCTGTTGAGCTCTACATGAGTATTTTCTGAGCAAATCCAGTACGGCATCTACCTATATTATCTTTATATCTTTACACGAAGTGCTGCACTCGACAGCTGCACATTGTGCATGTCATGTGTGCGGAAGACAAAGCTTGCATATGTCGTAGAATAAACGGATCATTGTTAAAATGCTAGGATTTTTGCAAACGTCCAGGTAATGGAAAACTTTCTGTTAATAATTAAAGAGGTCGATCCGCTCCGCTCCGCTTTGCTCGGCTTCCCAAATTTATTTACACGTAAATCTAAACCGCTCGTCATAGCACCTATTTTTAATTTTTTGGTAATAATTGGTTTTTTCTGATTATCTTGTGCGCAACCTACAAGTTTTGTGCTGCAGAGCATGCTACAGCATTTTATTTAGTTTAGTCTCTATCTACATCTCTAGTATCTTCTAATCAAGCTCAGCATTTAGAGATAATTCAGTATATGTAGATATATGCAGAGACTCTCTACATACACACTGAATTATATCTATCTATTAGGCTCTATATATTAGTATACGTATTTATATCTCTGCACCACGTGAAACGGGTCATCTACTTACTTGTCACACTTGGTTTAGTAGTCTCTACATACAGTACAAACTGGATTATCCTATCTATGAGAGTACATGTGTGTTTAATGAACAAATCCATTACTGCATCTATCTATTCGTTCGTTTACATGTCCACACTAGGTGCTGCATTATAGAGATGTACCAACTTGTCTTCTGTGCGGGAGACAAAGCTTACGTACAAGATGTGTGTAGTAGAGCACGCCACAGCGCTTGCTTTAGCTAAGTCTCTACACAGTCTGATCAATCGAGATGTATACGACAATTTCTCTCTCGCTGAAACTTTGTCGTGTATATGTTACCGGCTAAACCCGATTTTAGGACAAACTAGTTTTTCCTAGGCCAAACTAAGATCGATATCATGATATGGCTGGTAAGATCGTATTTTGGTTAAAACTTAAGACGTCGCCTCGCGCCGCTCCGTTTCGTTCGTCGTCGCACCTACTTTGGCCTAGGAAAAACTAGTTTGTCCTAAAAATCGGGAAACCAATCAGCATGTTTTGCAAAAAAAATATTGATTGATTGATATATTGGTAAGGACGAAGTCTTACTGAGAAATATCATGTTTTATATAAATGAAAAAAAAATGTGTTTTTTGACTTGTAAAAGGTATTGTATGAGTTATTTATAGTATAGTACTACATATTAAGATATCTATGGGTATTTATGAAATTCACTTTTTGTGATATTGGGATTTTTACGAACAAATAGTTCCACATATTAACAACACGGTATGGTATGGATTCCAGTGATAGGTGTTTTTTTCCCGTAAGCTGTAGAATTGTTGATTTTAGACAACACCGATTTACGATGTCTAGATTTGCGGAACGATCTATCCTACTTCCACTTAAAGGGTTAAGGGATACGAACAAAATCAGGTGACAAATAAGCCAATCATAGCGCTGCATTATTAAGCACCGTTATACTTGAAGTGGTTAATATATCACACTAATATCTATTATAAATGTGTGTGTATGTTTGTTACTCTTTCACGCTGAAACGGCTAAACAGATTTGGATGAAATTTAGAATGGATAATAGCTTAGACCCTAACTTAACACATAGGCTACTTTTTATCCCGGAAAAAAGCATGTCGTTAAACCGAATAACACGCGGGCGAAGCCGCGGGCAAAAGCTAGTTTATACTAAATTAAAGACTTGAATATTAGCCTTTGCCCGCGGCTCCGCCCGCGTTAATTCAATATCTGCCCCGGTTTCGGCTTGGATGATTTTGTATTAAAACTCCTTATAGCCTATGTGTTCACCAGGGTACCTAGCATAGTAGACCATATCGAGCTTTGACAGCTCGATATACACTATCGGTCCCTCTAAAGGTAGATCAACAGAGTGAGACAGGGCACTGTATCAAGCGCTATCGAGCTCGGTGTGGTTTGCTATGCTAGACTAGCAGGATCACTATTAATGATAATAAAAAAACCGGTCAAGTGCGAGTCAGGCTCGCATACCTAGGGTTCCGTAATTCGACAGTTTTGGGAACAGTCAGGAAGAAGGTATTTAAAATCTTGCCTATAACTGTTTATGATAACTAAAAACAGAATCAAATATTTTTATAAGGTACTCGAAATTTAATTTTATCATTTTGCCATAGTGAATTTCTCACTGACTATATTCTTCCTTTCCGTCTTTACGTAATCCTAAATTACCATGTTTTTTAAATATTTTTCGATTTATTAGTTACGGAAATAAGGGGGGGTACATGCATTTTTTTGTGATGTTTCAAAGATTTCTCGAAATGAGTGCCAGTAAAAAATATGTAAATATGTATAGTAAAAGTATATATATTTATAATCAGCTCCTTAATATCTACAATTTGATATCCATTTTGTATTTTGATGAAATATTTTTTTTTATTTATTTTACATTTCTTTTTATATTTCTCATTTGTTATAATTTTTTTAACCACTATATTTTTCCTGTAGTTGTCCAGTTATGACCTGTAACCGTTATTTTTTTCATATTTTTCGGTCCACCAGTTTCGGAAATAAGGGGGGGGGACATGCATTTTTTTGTCGTTTTTCAAAGATTTCTCGAAATTGGTGCCAGAGAATATGGTAAAAGTATATATTTTTACAATCACCTCTTTAATACCCATAATTTGATATCCATATTGTACTTTTAAGAATTTATTTTTTCTTTTACTCACTTTACTTTTGAATAATTTCAAATTTTTCATTTTTTTTGTACGTTATTTAATTCAATTGGAATTTTCGAAGGAACCACACCTTTTTTTTTAATGGACACAATATTGGCCGCACAAAGCATCGTGCTCGATAAAAGGGTAAATAATTTGGCCAAGTGCGAGTTGGTCTCGCACACAAAAGGTTCCGTAACACCACACAATACGGATGCGGATCTCTTAAAACATAAGGGGCAAATAACAACAATATACATGCTAAAGCAATATCAAGGGTACATAACTATACGTGTGTGTGTTAGATGTAGATAAGAGATGTACTTTTTGGTATATATGGAACCATTTATTCCAATTAGACCAAACATAATTTATTATTAATATTACACCTCCCATAGGTACAAAAAACAAGGGGCTAAAATGGTACCGCCTGACAAAGAAAAATTGGCGTCATTTGCGTTCGGAACCCTAGTTATTATTTTATTTTTATTTGACTTTGTAAAATAAAGTATAGCAAAAAGTATGTCCTACAGTTTGATTAAATTTAAAACCTGTATGTATTACCATGTTTAAGAAGGAGCCAAAAACAAAAACGTTTAAATAATGCAACTTTTTCGAAGTTTCTTGTATGGAGACCCAATTTTTTTTTTTTACATTTTATATTTGAGTTTTAGTGTTATGTAGGCAAGTGAATGCTATTTTGTGGAAGATTTCAAGTCTTTATCTTTAACGATTCTAAAGTTATGAGGCTGTGACATACGGACGGACGGACGGACGGACAACGGAGTCTCACCATAAAGGTTCCTTTTGTACCTCTTAGGTACTACGGAACCCTAAAAACCGCATCCAGATCCGTTGAGTGGTTCTCGAATTAAAACGGAACATACAGACAAACAGACAGAATTCCAAAAATTGTGGTTTAGGCCTCAGGACAATAGTAAGAGTACTAACCCATTTCATTTAAAATTTTGCCGAAATATCCATGTACAGACACGGCTTCTTTACTACTTTATTATTAGTATAGATATAGATGGAAAATAGGAAATTATAAAAGAATACAGTATCTTATGTACGGTATACAGGAATTGAGCACTAAAAGCTGCTGCATTTCTCCAACATTAGCCCGGTGACAAATTAAACAAAGCAAAGTGTCATCGTGTCACACTGCTCGCTAATCACAAACAGCATTATTTGCGGCGTGACACGGCTTGCTCTGACACGTGTCATGACGTCATGAGTTGACGCTCGGACGCGCGTGACGAGTTGTCTCGCGTGACGCCACGATACAGCCTGGCGTTTGCCTGTGTAGATAATAGTTTCAATTTTATTTTATTACATCGTTCTGATGCCGGTTTATTTCGGATATAGGCTCACGCTTGCATGAAAGGTTGAACTAACAGTCAAAGTATTTATTTAGCATTAGCCTTGGAGTTTTCTGATCATAAAATGCTGCAAATTTAAATTTTCGTGAAAAGGTTGGAGAAGAAATAACTATAGCGCTCACAAAATAGTTCTCAGCTAAATAAAAATATGTATATGTTGTAGAAACTCACACTAATATTATAAATGCGAAAGTTTTTGGGTGTGTGTGTGTGTGTGTGTGTGTGTGTGTATGTTTGTTACTCTTTGACGCTGAAATGGCTGAACGCATTTGGATGAAATTTAGAATGGATATAGCTTATATCCTAAATTAATACATAAGCTACTTTTTATCCCGGAAAAAATCATGTCGTAAAACCGAACAACACGCGGGCGGAGCCACGGGCAAAAGCTAGTAATTCCATTAAATTTAAGAATAGGTGCATCAAAGTGCGGAGCGAAGCAGAGCGAAGCAGAGCGAAGCAGAGCGAAGCAGAGCGAAGCAGAGCGAGGAGTGCGTGTAAGGTTCAAATAAATTCGGGAGCTGAGCAAAGCGGAGCGGAGGGATCTACCCAAGCAGATACAAATTATTTACTGTGTAAGGTGATTTTGTTTGACATAGCAAAATTAATCCTGGATACTTTGTAAGTGATCAGTAACAAGGTTCAGTTATCCTCTTTGTGAAAAAGCGACTTAATATTTAGGCTTCCTATACCAATATTTTTTTGGGATATATGGTGACTTTAATTTATGCAGCCAAATTCTTACTGAAGACTCGATATGTGCTCAGTAACAAGGTTCGATGACCCTTTTAGTGAAACTCATAAATTATTCTTTTCGTGTTCCTTACAAACGCAAGCCCAGACCCGAGTCAATTACTATGGGATGTCAAGATTTTATTTTGCGAAATCAGCAAAAAGTGTTATCGATCCGTGCTACTGATCACTTACCAAGCCTCCAGTATGAGTTTGGCTGTATATATTAAAGTCAACTTATATATTTCCTAAAATTTCATTTTCATTTCACAAAAGAACAACTGCCAGCTTTAAACATATCTCAAGGGGAAATTCTTTTATATCATACCATAACGCGACGAGTTAAAACTGAAAATAGTAAACATAACCGCTATAATAAAGCTCTAAACCTGGGGCGGCCAACCCGCGGCCCACTGACTCAATTCACGAAAACCTTTGTTATAATTGTAACATATAAAACTGAATTAAAAAACCGACTAGTTACAATTGTAATCAAATGGGTCCGCAAACACACCAAAATCATGTCCGTTTGCCCGAAATGAAACTACGTACCTTCGATGGTTCATATGATAATAGGCATGATGACTAAAAAAAATGTATTAGTCCGTCAGTTAGATTATCAGAAAATATTGGACACATATTTTTTCTTTTTTCAATTAAACAAACAATGATGAAGATATAGCCCGCTGAAAATCCACGTGACGTCACATCTAGGTACAATTTTACTTAGAAGTGACGTCATTTTCCCCCACTCCCAAACTTTGACGCGCTTTATCTCTGTCATTTTTTGTTTGATGGACAAAAGAAAAAATACGTGTCCAATATTTTTTGATAATCTAAATGACGGACTAAATAGAATAATATTTTGTTTACCTTGTGTAAAAGCCTATTGGCTAGAGTTAAAGAATTCTTTTATCATCCATAGACGCGTTAACCTGGGTCATAACGAGAAATTCCAGTAATATCTCTTTCCAAAGCGGCACTGGTAAGTGATAAGCGATTTAGAATTTACTGCGGCAAATTACAAACATGCATGGGAACTACTCGAAGATGGGGAGTTAAAAAAAAAAGGTTTTTTCTGCATTTTTAACGCCATTTTCAGTGGACGTCTATTGATTGTCAAAAAACTTACAAATGGAATGCTGTGAAACGCTTTTTGATGCACGGGCAAACAAAAATACAATGGAGGTCTACGAAATACTTTGGATAAGATATTTCTTGCGTTTTGTGATTGTTCGGCCCACCTGGAAATCTTGGTTAAAAAACTTGGCACGGTGACTAAAAAGATTAGCCTCTCCTGCTCTAAACGTTACGGAACAAAATTTCCCGCTTTTACTTATCGTCAAAAGCACTTTCTGCTGGAAATTATCATCATTTACTCCCGAAACTGGCAATAAATGCTCTCAGCCACTTGTGGGCCGCATACTGGGTCAGATGGGGCTGAGCTATGCGTTTTGTTGCGATGAGACTAAAGCGTAGCGTCTAGCGTTGCACGTAGCGTTACAGGTTACAGATTCTACGAGTCTTTACCCGCGGCCGCCTGCGTTTATTCTATTTCTGCCCCGTTATTGGCTTGGGCGTTATTTTATCAACACCTCCTCTAGCCTATATGTATATGTGTTTGATTTTTATACGACTCGTATATGCATTACGAACTTCAGTTCAGGAAAACGGACAGCCAGACAGCCACCATAATGGCTTCGATACATAATGGCTTCGATATAAGGTGTCCGTTTATCGGTGAAACAGTAAAAATACAAAATGGCAACTTATGGTAATAATTTGCAATATTCCGCCAAACACTCTTATCATGCTATTCAAAACTCGCCCTCCCGTCTAAAACATGCACATGCAACCGTACGAGTATACAATATACAAATCGATCTTAAGGGGGAGGGGGGGGGGTTATTTTCTCTTTGCAAATTAAATTGAAACCGTAAAATTGTAATGTAATTTGAAAAAATATATATATTTCACTATTTTAATTTAATATTTTGGCCATTCGATATGAGATAACTTGCATTTTATTGCATCCAATAAAATTGCAAAGGTGTACCTAAACTATACAGGGTGTAAATGCAAAGTCAAGAATCCCTTTAGGGTATGAAAGTATACACGATTCTGATGTCATTAAGAGAAAAAAATATATACGTTGAATTTTCACCAAAAATTCCATAATTTTTCTAAGCTATGGCTACGCAGCTCACCGGCCTCCCCACACACCTAATTGCACCCCGCAACCCGCACCCCTCATCCGAGTAGCCAGTGACCAGTGAGGGCGTCCACGCAATTCGTGTATTTTAAGTAAAGAAAATCGTCTTATTATGAGGTACTGATACTTTATTTAGAGATCCCACACTCACACTCTTAAAGAACTCTTACCTTTGCTTTTACATCCGGTATATGATATAAATACGATTTTACTGGGGTTATATTAGGTTTTAGACAATAAAACTTACACTAAAATAAACATTGTAGGAAATGTGATATAAAACAGCCATTATATTAAAAATCCATCCTCTCTTTTCCAAAATAAAAACACCTCGAAACCACCAGTTTTCTGAATGGCCCACTCCCGCTAAGCGGGATAGAAAAGTGCAAAATAAAAGCGTTGGAGCAAAACCGATTTCTCTGGATAACCTCGCCTTAAATAACAAGCAACGATACTTATCGACTCGTGTTTTGCCTCTAAAAGATACATCCTGTGTTTCTCATCCGTAAGCATGGTATGAGTGTTTAGCAGAATACTGCATAAGTTGATGATGCATTTCCACAAAGTAACGCCTACTTCAATCAATTATACACAATGGCACTTATACAAAATACGTACTTCAGAGCGCGTCGCGTCGCTTTAAACACAATAAACAAAGCCTTTTACCATCATTATATAAAAAAGGTTCTTTTTCAGCAAAATTGGGTGGTAAGTAATTGAGGCGCGGCGGGAGGTTCATTATTTCTGCCATCGCCTGAGAATGGTGCAAATGGCCCGGCGTGATGTTGGTAATGCAAGAAAATGTTTCTGATTGGACCAATCAATGCGGAAACTGAACGACGGTTATCGGCAAAATTCTAAATTTGACAATTCGCCTCCTTCTTTGCTTTATTTTGTTCGAATATAATACTACAATTACAAAACATAGTTGGAAAATATCAGCGAAAACAACAAGTACAGGTTAAAATTAAATGAAAATAACATTCTTTAAATTATCTTAGTCTTAGAGAATGTTGAGAAGAAAGTTGGTATTTACTTCTTTTAGTAACAGCAGTTGCTTAGTCGGTAGAATTCCGGACTCTCAATCTTAGGACCCGGGTTCGATTCTTGCTGTTTCAGCATTTACAAATCAGTTTTTTTGGAATTAATACATATCAAATCAAATCAAATCAAAATATTTATTTTGTAAAATAGATACATAAAGTATACTTCCCACAAGTCAAAGTTAGTCTTTACAATATTATATCCTTAGAATAAAAAAAATATATACTAATAAGAGAAATAAATACAAAAAATATTTAGGTTGGGCTACTAAAATGTAATTATACACCTGCATAACATGGAGAAATCTATGAATAAAAATATTATATATGTCGCAGTAAAGTAGTTAAATCAGAGAGTTAATTGAATCTCTAGAGAGTTAATTAAAGATCGACATTCAATCAAGTCGCTAGCATTTTGATTTAAATAAAGCAGCGTCGAAAACGTTTAACTATCTGTCTGACCGAAAGCCAGCGTGTTGATTGATTAATAATGTAAAACAAGATGATGGCTCTGAGTTGTTTCATAATGTTCAAACCTGACCTAACGTACTGTTTTTAAATACATTTTGACCTATCCATTATGCACCTATTTAGTATCCTACTCGGGGACGCCTCGCTCCGCTCCGCTTCGCTCGGCTCTGAGTTGTTTCATAATGTTCAAACCTAACCTAACCTAGTGTTTTTAAATACATTTCGACCTATCCATTATGCGACTATTTAGTATCCTACTCGGGGACGCCTCACAAAGGTCACCCTACCAAAGTTGAAATGCGCCTAGGAACGTTTAGGAAACTCGTTAAACGTTTCGTTCACTCACTTGTCTGACGGAACTTTAGCGACTTGATTGAATGTCGATCTTTAATTAACTGTCTAGAGATTCAACTAACTCTCTGATTTAACTACTTTACTGCGACATATATAAATGTTGCAATGAACAAATGAGTTGATAAATAAATACGGGAAATACATACAAAAAATATTAAGGTTTGCATAGTATTTGTAAACTTACTACTCGCTGAACGTTGAAGGATAACACTCTGGGGTAAATCTGCGTATTCAAAAAAACGTGTGTTTGTGTCCGAAGTATTGCGATAGTGCTCACATTGGGACGTTAAAATCAGACAGATAGACAAACGAGGCTTAGTAATAGGGTCCCGTTTGGCACACTTCGGGTACGGAACCCTAATAAAATGAGAGTGTTACCAGTGTTGACAGTCAATATCACCGCCAACAGTCTATAACGCCACTGACACCTTCTTGGATATAGTAATGTCGTGTCAAAATGTTTATTTATTTATTTATTTATATATTTATTGGGAAACAAACAGTTTTCTTATCACACAATACAATCAGGAATAACTAAAATATAAAACCAAAAAAGTTTCCACATAAATCTTAACAACAAAATTAATTAGTGCACGGACATTTACAACAACACAAGTTACCAGTAAAAAAAAAAAACACATACAGCGATTTACTAAAATCAACGGAAAACAAGATACAAAAAATTACTATTAAAAAACAAAATAATACAAGAAAAAGCGTCTACAATTTTAAAATTACTTATTTTTCAAAAACGTTTTAAATAATCTTCCTCTAAATTGTACCAGCGAAAGATGCAATATGTCAAGATCAATAAAGTCTTTATTATAAAGATCACAAGCCCTAACCAAAAATCTATTTTTTGCGTAGTTTGTACCTGCGGGTGGTATACTGAACAAACACTTATTCCGAGTAGTGAAAGCTCGACATTTAAATCCGATGTTACTTAAAAGGTAGGGAGAATCTAACATATTGTGGATAATTTTATATAAAAATAAAATATCACGACAGGCACGTCTATCCTCCAGAGATGCAATCGTATCACGCTGAAAATGAAAGTCCGAACAATTCCTTTGTCTATAATTAAGATATTTTAAAAATTTGTTTTGAATTTTTTCCAAAGAGTTTATATGCGTTACATATAATGGATTCCAGACTACAGAGGCATACTCAAGATGAGATCTTGTCAATGCGTTATAAATACTAATAAGTGTGCTTGCACTTTTAAATTCCTTGCTCTGCCTAAGCACGAACCCCAGCATCCTGTAAGACTTCGCCACAATCTTTTCCATATGAATTCTAAATGAAAGTTCACTATCTAAAAGAACCCCAAGATCCCTCACCTCGGTCACTCTCTTAAGTGTTCTGTCAAATAAGGTGTAGTTATAATTTAATTCAAGTATCTTTCTTGAGAAACTAATCACGCAACACTTATCTATGTTTAAATGTAGTCTATTGGCGTTACAGATGTTATATAGTAAAATTCAATGCAAAGAAAATTCTCAAAATGATCTACTACGTGAATGTTTAGAGGAAAGTTGTGAACTTGCTTTTATTTTCCAACTTCAAATGAAGTTGTAAACTTGAGAAGTCAGTGTATTCTCTAGCCGCCTTCTGTGAAGTATCCTGGGAACATTTTAAAAAGTAGTGATCGGGAGAATAATGTAAACAAACACCCCACCATCCATTTACTAGACCCACTTGACCTACAGCTTTCGTCCACTTTTTAAACTTATCTTTTTTACCCATTACAATCATTGACGTCTCTTAAACAGCTAGACTCACAATCTCGCTGAAAAAGTGTCCGAGATGAATTTTGTCACCGCTATGGGGTTCCAAATTTGAATGACGATTGAATACAACTGACATTGCGTCTTAATTTGGTTGAAGATTTTTGCTACGTTGCTCGTCGCACGTTTGGACACTTTCTGACGAACTTTTCTTAGAGACTATGTGTCTTGTTGTTTTATGAGAGGTCAATGATTACAATGAATTTTTTTCTTAAATCTAATTTTTAGTTTAAACAATAAATACAGAATTACTGTATGTACCATTTTGTTTAATAGGTATATTAATTAAACAAGCTATTTTTTTATTTGCAACTGCAACCAGAATTTAATAATCATGTAAATCCCGGCAGCCGACTAACTAAACCGTTTTAATGAGTTTTTTTTTAAAGATAAAACGAATTTCTCACTATAAAATTTTACTAGTGATTTTTTTACCAATTTATAAGCCAGTGCATGTTTAACAAATTAAATTTGATAAGCTGAATTTACAGAAATTTGAAATGTTGTGCAAACGATTATTTGATTTGATTTGAACGACCCCAAGTGACTTTACATTCACCGACCGAAACTACGCCGCAGCCGCGTAGCCGCGTAGCAGACATTCGTAGCAGATATCCGATTTGCAATTGCTCAAAAAATACTTCTTTCTGTTGGGAAACTAGGTAAAACTGCAGATCAAATTCTTTGAATATAAATTTAAAGGTTTATTGACGGTTAAGTCTTTGTTACAAAGATTAAAACCGTTATTGTAATTTATGTCAAATACACACAGTGTAATATCGCTACCTACATAGTGAAAACGCTAAAAATTCTTCATATAAAGTATAAAGGTCTGGTCAAACGGGTTCATACTCCATCCGTCCGGGCGCATCGCGTATCGCCTGTAAACTTTTAATGATATTGGAAAACTTGTGTTTATCGGAGCTGATATTTTTTGTTTCGCGTGTAACTTCTCATTCGATAGAGTTTGAAGTTTACTGTGTCTTATTGATCGATTTTTAAGTTATTGCTTAGGTTATACAGTTTTGATAGCCTTTTGCCACGGCTTTGCCTGCACCAATTCATATGTACTTTTATTACCTTGAAATTCAAGCCAAATTTAAAGTTTGTAGACTCCGTTGTTTATAGGTCCAGAGATTTCGTGATCAATCAGTATGTGATAATAGCTCATGCACTATCGCCTCATACCTTGCCTCGCAGCTTGCGTGATTTCATGGAAAATAAGGTTCACTCTCGCCAGGGTCTCCAGCTTGGGGTTTTTCTCGTAATTTTGGGGGAAACGAGAGCTTGGGGAAGAAAATTTTAATACTATGAAAATAGGGGAATTTAATTAATTGGGAAAATTCAGTTATTTCAGTTATCCAGAGGAAACAGTTGGGTAAGAAGGTTTGAAATAAATTATTAAATGTGGTTAAAATCCAGGATTTTTTGGCAATGGACACACCTATATCGATAAGGGCTTTGCTCTTAATACGATGATACAGGGACGAGTTGTCTAAGATTGACCTGCATCATCCACCGTTGTTGGTGCAGGTTCAGTACAATATGAATGACAGAATGTTAGACGTGGTGCTGACGGGCACGGATCGCGGTGCAGTGTCTGTGCGGGGTGTGAACCCGGGGGACGAGTTGTCTAACATTGACCTGCATCACCCACCGTTGTTGGTGCAGGTCTAGTACAATATGAATGACAGAATGTTAGACGTGATGCTGACGGGCCCGGATGGTGGCGCAGTGTCCGTGCGGGGTGTGGACCCGGGGGACGAGTTGTCTAACATTGACCTGCATCACCCACCGTTGTTGGTGCAGGTCCAGTACAATATGAATGACAGAATGTTAGACGTGGTGCTGACGGGCCCGGATGGTGGTGCAGTGTCTGTGCGGGGTGTGTACCCGGGGGACGAGTTGTCTAACATTGACCTGCATCACCCACTGTTGTTGGTGCAGGTCCAGTACAATATGAATGACAGAATGTTAGACGTGGTGCTGACGGGCCCGGATGGTGGTGCAGTGTCTGTGCGGGGTGTGGACCTGGGGGACGAGTTGTCTAACATTTACCTGCATCACCCACCGTTGTTGGTGCAGGTCCAGTACAATATGAATGACAGAATGTTAGACGTGGTGCTGACGGGCCCGGATGGTGGTGCAGTGTCTGTGCAGGATGTGTACCCGGGGGACGAGTTGTCTAACATTGACCTGCATCACCCACCGTTGTTGGTACAGGTCCAGTACAATATGAATGACAGAATGTTAGACGTGGTGCTGACGGGCCCGGATGGTGGTGCAGTGTCTGTGCGGGGTGTGGACCCGGGGGACGAGTTGTCTAACATTGACTTGCATCACCCACCGTTGTTGGTGCAGGTCCAGTACAATATGAATGACAGAATGTTAGACGTGGTGCTGACGGGCCCGGATGGTGGTGCAGTGTCTGTGCGGGTTGTGGACCCGGGGGACGAGTTGTCTAACATTGACCTGCATCACCCACCATTGTTGGTGCAGGTCCAGTACAATATGAATGACAGAATGTTAGACGTGGTGCTGACGGGCCCGGATGGTGGTGCAGTGTCTGTGCGGGGTGTGGACCCGGGGGACGAGTTGTCTAACATTGACCTGCATCACCCACCGTTGTTGGTGCAGGTCCAGTACAATATGAATGACAGAATGTTAGACGTGGTGCTGACGGGTCCGGATTGCGGTGCAGTGTCTGTGCGGGGTGTAGACCCGGGGGACGAGTTGTCTAACATTGACCTGCATCACCCACCGTTGTTGGTGCAGGTTCAGTACAATATGAATGACAGAATGTTAGACGTGGTGCTGACGGGCCCGGATGGTGGTGCAGTGTCTGTGCGGGGTGTGTACCCGGGGGACGAGTTGTCTAACATTGACCTGCATCACCCACCGTTGTTGGTGCAGGTCCAGTACAATATGAATGACAGAATGTTAGACGTGGTGCTGACGGGTCCGGATGGTGGTGCAGTGTCTGTGCGGAGTGTGGACCCGGGGGACGAGATGTCTAACATTGACCTGCATCACCCACCGTTGTTGGTGCAGGTCCAGTACAATATGAATGACAGAATGTTAGACGTGGTGCTGACGGGTCCGGATCGTGGTGCAGTGTCTGTGCGGGGTGTGGACCCGGGGGACGAGTTTTCTAACATTGAACTGCATCACCCACCGTTGTTGGTGCAGGTCCAGTACAATATGAATGACAGAATGTTAGACGTGGTGCTGACGGGCCCGGATGGTGGTGCAGTGTCTGTGCGGGGTGTGGACCCGGAGGACGAGTTGTCTAACATTGACCTGCATCACTCACCGTTGTTGGTGCAGGTCCAGTACAATATGAATGACAGAATGTTAGACGTGGTGCTGACGGGTCCGGATCGCGGTGCAGTGTCTGTGCGGGGTGTGGACCCGGGGGACGAGTTGTCTAACATTGACCTGCATCACCCACCGTTGTTGGTGCAGGTCCAGTACAATATGAATGACAGAATGTTAGACGTGGTGCTGACGGGTCCGGATGGTGGTGCAGTGTCTGTGCGGGGTGTGGACCCGGGGGACGAGTTGTCTAACATTGACCTGCATCACCCACCGTTGTTGGTGCAGGTCCAGTACAATATGAATGACAGAATGTTAGACGTGGTGCTGACGGGTCCGGATCGCGGTGCAGTGTCTGTGCGGGGTGTGTACCCGGGGGACGAGTTGTCTAACATTGACCTGCATCACCCACCGTTGTTGGTGCAGGTCCAGTACAATATGAATGACAGAATGTTAGACGTGGTGCTGACGGGCCCGAATGGTGCTGCAGTGTCTGTGCGGGGTGTGTACCCGGGGGACGAGTTGTCTAACATTGACCTGCATCACCCACCGTTACTGAAAGACGTAGTAATAATTAACTAAAATCATTGAATTACAAAGACAGAAACATAAAAAATTTCACAACAACACATATATACATCGTCATAAAATTCAAGTTTCCTGAATATTAACACGGGTTTTCACTACTACTATTACACACTCATTACGGCATTTAAATTATCTACATTTACGATATTTTGTAATCATGTAAATAAATAAAACATGAAAAAAAAACTGGATACGCGTATGAGCACTAATGAATACGGAGTGAAAATTGTGTTTGTGTATAAACAGTCGTTTTTTGACACTAATAACACGTTTCAGTCATTTCACAACGTCATTTTAACTGCTATGTGACTTAAGTTGTCACAAAAGGTTCTCAACATATCCAGTATCAGACCGAAGAGTATTTAACTTCTATATATAATGTTAAACGGTCATCGGCTGACTTCTACGTAACAACTAAAGAACAATAATGTCATGTAATTGGGGCGTTCAAACGTTATGGCGTATGTATGCTGTGTAACAACTGTATATTTATGAATAAATTGAAATTGAAATTGTATATGACACTAGGCAGTATCTGATCTGAATTAAAAAAATATCACTAAGCGATACTTACGACGCCATCCAATCACATCGCTGCATTTAACTTGATATTCCAAATTGTGAAATAGGGGGATAGTAACCTGCAGAGTTTTTGCTGTCGTGAGATTGTTATGTCTTTCCCGGGTTCTTGGTTTTATTTTCCTCTGCACGCCAAACTTCAGCTCAATTTTTAAGTTATAACCTTATAACGTAGACCGAAGAATAGATGCGGAATAGATAAACAAAGCGTAGTGGCGCTTTGTATTATATTGTTTTGCTGTCATTGATTTTTGATAGCATACATACACATACACAGACATATACTCACACCTGTCTCCCAGAGAAGTAGGCAGTGACTACAGAATTCCATCGTCCACGATCCTGACACACCTCTTTTGCTTCTTCTACATTCGTCAATCTAGTCATACAAGCTCTTCTGTTCCAGGTACTTTTTACTTTGCCCTTCTTCAGTATGTCGCCTATTTGGTCGGCATACGTCCTTTACCTTCCACCTGCGCAGCATAAATTTCTTTCGTCACTCTGCTCTCATTCATAGCAAAAATAATATATATAATTTTCGGCTCAAAGGCTATTTAATGATCACATTACTTGCGATGCTAAGTGAGGCGGGAGAATATGCGAATCGTACCCCGTGCGGATGATATCTCTTTGATTAATTCTGATGCCGTACAATCGGGTATTCAGCCCTTGGGGCTTCTGCAATTCTAGGTATTTCTATACGTACACTCAACATCAAATGTACGTATTATAAATCACCGTATACCGAGTGTAAATAGACTGCTACCATTAAATGAAACCACATATTCTACCGACCCCACTGAACCACTTTTCCCAAGAATCATACCCGCGGAAACCCTTAGTTTAGGAAATAATTGACTTCCAAAAAAAATGCGTGAACCCTAACGCACCGACATACGGCCAGTTTAGAGAGAGCGTCGTCCGTCAAATAGCTGTTACGTTGCGCGTTGCAGCGTTCTAAAATAGACCTTCCTCCTATGAGATAAAGTCTTTGGGTTACAGTTAAATATCTTTTAATCTGAAGATTTTCGCGTTTTTTTTTTCGAATAGTTGTTCAGTATGATCAGTAGAATATGTGGTTGTATTGAATATATTGTATATTTTTTATATTTATTTATTTATTCGGGACATCAACAGCAATACAATTACACATAAAGCAACACATAAAGATAGAGCCAATGACAGACATGCACAAAATATACAATTTAAACAAAGTACAAAAACATACAGAAAACAGATAGACACAACTTAAACGAAAAACTAATTTAAATCCAAAAAAAAAGTAAAAACTAATTTAAACTACAAATAAGAAGGACAAGTACAAAATAGAGTTCAAGCATGCAATTAAAATAAAGAAAATATCTACAATTGAATGTCTATGTTATGTGGTGATGAGGGGGGGTGAGTGTTGGAATGTATTGAGTGTGGGGGGGGTGTGTGTGTTCATAAATGAGAGTGGATATGAATATAATTTATAACGCTAATTTAATACAAATTTATAGATCGGAAGTTATTTGCCTGATAATTCTACTTTTAAAGGCCGCCTTGCTGCAATCTAATATATATATATTTATATTTTTTTTTTGCACGAAGGAGGAAACTTACATTTTACTAGAGGGTTGCACGCTTCTTACAACTTGTGACACACTCGATATAAATACTATCGATATTTATGGCTTTATTTATAGTTTTAGTTTAAGTTCTTAAGGGATTCGAGCAATTGACCGAAAATTGATCGCCAACAATAACACGGTTCGCCAGTGGTCGGTAACAAGAAAAATGTTTAGCCTGTAGCACCGTTTGGCGCCAAAAGCTCGACGAAACTATGTCTTACGGATAGAATGCTTTGCCGAAAGTGCCTTTCATCTGAATTAAAACTATAGTTATATATAATTGTTTATGGTATAATGTAAGTAATGTAAGTTAGGTGGTAGAGCTGATGCCGGGCTCGACTGTGGAGGTACCACCATCTTACTCGCAAATTCTCCCGAAGTTATTCGGGGGAGAGTAAGAGAACAGCTCTCAGGCAAAACCAGGCGGCCCACGTATAAGACAAAACCCGCTATTCAAATATTTATGAGGTTTTTACATGAAAATTGACGAGTCAACAGTGTTATCGGCTAAATATTGTTTCGTAGTACCGACCACCGGCAATTTTGTTTCGGTTATCCTTTAGATTGACTGGTACGGAGCCCCACACATGAATGTGGATATTTAGACTTTGGGTATCTTGCTTGACGGAACCCTAAAAACATGTTTCAGAGAGGTCAACCGGACTTTATCACAATTTGCTCCAATTCTAACATCCCGCGGAATTTCGTGCTACAAGAACCAGAAATAAATAGACAACTCAGCACTCTTAATACTTCTGTTTAAAAGTTATTATATCATAGGTCAGGGTCCAATTTACAATGGTTCTACTTGTGTATGGAATACAGGGTGTTGTTAGTTGTTATTTATTACTGAATATTACCGCCGGGGCCCGGCACTTAGGTTGTAATATTGCAAATTATGTGCATATGTTAATTCGGAACAACGGTGAGAATAGTGGCCCCGGAATAATAAGTCTATTATGGGTCAGGTCAACGACTATTGGCGTATGTTCTTTGGAGTGAGGTAATTGGGATATATTATTAGGAATTTTTGGATTTTATACAAGAGTAAGAATATACTTTTGCACGCGGCTACCTACGTTGAAGAAGAAATGTTTTATCAGACTTACATATTTTATTATTATTTTATATCATATAATTATACATATAGGGTGAAATTAAATCAACCGACCAAATTCATACTGGAGGCTCGGTTAGTGATCAAGAACTAGATTCAGTAATACTTTTGACGAATTTCGAAAAAAAAATTGTTCTCTCCCTTACTGGTTGGACTAGTTTAAGTACAATTCCTAGTGCAGGCACAACAGGGCAAAAAAAATTTTACAATTTCACCTGGAGGGTCATTAAACCTTGTTCCTAACGGAGTCTCCAGTATGAATTTGGTTGGTTGATTTAACTTCATTTTATTTAATTTGATTTAATTTCACCTAGTATTTTCACTAAAATTACAAGTGTCGCCTTTTAGTCAAAGTAGTGCCACAGAGTATAAAAATACCATTCCAAAATAGCAACGGGTTGTGTCAGAGTATTATTTGTGGATTCTTATGCAACATATAACAAGGAATCAATGGTGGTCATATGTAGTGATGGCAGCGCATTCGCTTATGGGGACATTTTTTAGCTATTCCGTTTAAATAAGAATAACTTATGAATAATACTAATAACGTATAATAAAAAAATATTAAAAAATCATTTAATTCAGAACTGGGTTCCATAAGATTACATAATAAAAATAAAAATTAACAATACAACTAAAATAAAGAGATAATAAAAACGATACAATTTTGATTAATAGCTTAATAAAAAACGTTGGTTACCTATGTAAGGTCCTACAATTCAAAGTGAAAAAATTTAAGAGGTGGTAGAGCATCCCTAATAAAACATACTCCACCGAAAAAAAAAATTTTTTTGCGTGACCTTTTTTTTCCTTTATGAGTTTACTCAGCTGATTGCACCACTTTGTACTGGGAAGAGAAAAAAAAATTGGCCAAAAATGTTTTTTTTTTCTTTTTTATTTGATCAATTTCTCGACACTTGATCTACCATAGTATTATTTTCACTTATTATTGGACCTAATATACTAACAATAAAGCTTTTCAAAATGTTTAAGGAAATGTATTAATATAAATTATTAGTTATTTATTAGTGTCGTACTGAAGCCAAAACTATTTTTTTTAGAATTTTTGTCACTTTGTTATGTTTCGTTTTAACTCGAGAACAGTGAAAGATTTATTTACTGCTCGAGAACCACTCAACGGATTTGGACGCGTTTTCCTTTTATTATCATCGTAGTGACTCTAGTGACCCTGGTCAACATACAGCTAAGCTAAAAACGGAGTAGGGATTCAATAAAGCGGGGAGCCGCGCGCGTAAGCATAGTTAGTAGGTTATTCTAAACCAAGGGTCTTCAACCCGCGGCCCGCGGGCCGCATGTAGCCCGCCGGGACATTTCTTGCGGCCCTCAGAGGCTACAGGAAATATTTTATTTGAAGGATTTAAAAATTCAGGCACTTTCCTCATTGTAAAGTTGCGGATGTACAGACGTGGACAAGTAGGTCACACCGTTACAAAATGCCAAAAACAGTGTTCACATCAAGATTTGCCGACTTCAGTCGGCCATGCAGTGTATCTGTTGAAGACTTGCCAGGAAATTTTCAAATGGAGTTGATAGATTTGCAGTGAAATACCGAACTTAACGAAAAACCCAGCATGATCTTTTTTGATTTTTACTAAATTTATCGATAAAAATTTCATTTCCTGAAATAAGAAATCAAACAAGATGTTGTCACTTTTTAGCAGCACACAATGTGTGCGAGCAGCTATTTTCAAGGATGAAAAATGTAAAAACCAGGACTAGGATTACTGATATACATCTGGAAGGTAGTCTCCAGGTTGCAACCACAAAAATAAAAGCAAATATCGACAATCCGATAAAAAAGTAAACAGTGTTAATCCTGAGATTAATCTGTTTATTATAATTATTTTTAAACAAATAAAGAAAATTTGAATTCGCTTGTTTGGTATTTAAATTATTGTTGAGGTGGTATGTTAACGTGCGGCGATGTGGCCCTCTGATAGACCTGGAATAGATTATTGGCTCTCAAGCTAAAAAAGGTTGAAGACCCCTGTTCTAAACAGTACGCCGACTAATGAACGCACTGTTTCTTTTTGGTTTCTTCTTCGAAAAGGGGGGAGACCAACTACCAAGGTCAATACTGAAGAATTGCAAGCCATGGTGGAAGCTGATCCGTGTCAATCCACGGCAGAATTAGCAGCGTGGTTTGAGTTTATCTTACCCACAATATTGACCCATTTGCGCCAAACGAATTAAATAAACTGTAGAAAACATATCTTATAAATAACTTTGGACGAGGATTTTTTGGCAGAAAAACAACCTCAACTGACTAATCGATATTCACCATTATTGGGTACTTCGTGATAATGCAAGATTTCGCACTGCCGAAGATACTCGTCAATTAGAAAATTACTCTCAGAACGTATTTATAAAAGTTCCCCAGAGTACTATCGCAAGGGCATAAATAATTATCGGATATCACAGAAAAAATAAATATGAAAAAGCAATTTCATCCTTAAACTCCATTATAACATATTTATTACTTCGGCCTACATTTGAGATATAGAATCTAGTCGTCAGTGTTTCCCTTTTGTGAAGCCACCTGAAAGCATGATTGAATTAATTATGTATTACTACTACAAACCGAGGCTTCGGGTGATATGTCTTTAAATGGTTTAACTCTCTGCTAATGGAGACATAGCCTTGTAAGGCGCAAGCAGACAGAAGCGGTGCGGCGCGCATCGGGCGCGCGGGCGTCATTCACATTTCGTACAAAACGCATGAAAATATAGTCGCGATTTGAACACACCGAATGGTATGTGTTGGCAGTGGAACGGGCGTCCTACCATACCTTCAGATTGCGACTTTGTTTCCATGCGTTTTGTACGAAATTTGAATGAAGCCCGCGCGCCCGATGCGCGCCGCACCGCATCTGTCTGGCTTCCGCCTAAGACATTCGAAGCTCTTACCAGTACAAGACATTGGAAGTTACACTGTACAATCAAATCAGCAGACAATAAAGGCTTCCTTTGACTAGGTTATGCGTCTGTCTGTGTCCTGTTACGGTTTGGCTCCACTCTGTGACAGACGGACGGACAGACAGTGGAGGCTTAGTAATGGGTCCCCGTTTGAGACCTTTCAGGTACGAAACACTAAAAACCACACTTGCTGACCTCTGGACCGTAGTCGTATTCTTGGTACCATATACACGCCACCCAGACCACTGTGCACGCCACCATAGTATATCTTACCAATATTGTGACGCCACACAGAACTTATTTCGCCTGATAGTTTTAAGTTAGGTTTGCCGACAAATACAGAGGTGGACTGAGGAAAGGAAACACGTTGAGACAGACGACACCCGTCCACAATCGCTCGCAGCTTTTATCGCCGCGTTTTACAGCGCCACCCCTTGAACTTGTACACACTAACTCATACATTTGTTTTATTCGCTTGAAGCCAACGCTTCCAGCGCAGAGCGAATTTGCTTGGAGCGTCGTGGCGCGTGGCCTTCTTTGACGCTACCCTAAAATCGTTACAGAAATTGCACATTTTGTCAGTGAAGTCAGATATCCGACGAATGGTGACCATGAATGTTTTATTTCTCTGTTGTGGCCTAATTTTAGGTGTCAGCCGTACAATGCAATTTTGATTGCAGCCTGTTTTAGCAGCCCCGCTCTTTTCAGTCTTATCACAACGCGGTAAGGTTCAAAAGGGGTTCATCATAGATTTCCTGGATAAACACGTTTATCTAAACTATCTACCCGCAATCTATGGTAGCGCAATGCGGCCCTTTGCATCATCCGTGTGAATATTTCAACTGTTTGAAATACGGTGAAAGCGCAGTTTGGGTTCCCAACGGATCATCAGTAAGATGAACTAATCATTCGGGAATTATTTCGGAACACTGCGTATTTTGATACTTATGCATTGTAGGGTCGGCAAAAGTGATAAGTAAGCAGGTCCAGCGCACCCTAAGACCTACTGAAGAGTGATAGATTAATGAGGAGGGAGATATGTAAATGAAAAATAAAATTATCCAAGTGTGAGTTGGACTCGCGCCCAAAGGATTCCGTACCACCACACAATATACATTATTTCATGGAGGACCCCCTCTCCTTGAGTTTTGATGTTTGGCACCCTTCAGATAAGGAACTCTAAGAACATGGTGAATAACAACAACATAGATACTATAGCAACATCAAGGCGATAAAATAGAAGGCGCTATAAATGGTAGCACCTGACAAATAATTAGGCTTTCTCTAGGAAACCAAATTTTTATTTCTCGTTTTACTGTAGAGCATGTACCACAATCTCGCAAAATTTAAAACTTGTATGTATGTATTGTATGGATTACTTGTGTTTTTTTGTTATTTGCCGAGATAGAAGCTTTGTAGCTCGTATTCTGTGAAATTTTCTACTAGCAATTACAGCTGACACCCCTGTGACTGGTCAGATAGACAGTAGAGGCTTAGCACCCTTTGGGTACGCAACCCTTATAAGCTTGTTTCAGAAATGATCATTTCTGCCATTTATACTACGCATCGATTAATTTCGCGTAAATAAAATACTGAAAGTTCCGAATGGAGTACTAAAATCTGAAAAAACTAAACAAAATAAATGCCGAAGTCATACCACGTTACTAGCTCTTATTATATTTTTCCTTTAGACGAGCCCTATTAATGTTACTCTGTCCGTCTGTCCGTCCGTATGTCACAGGTCTGTAGCTCGTAGACAGAATGAGAATGAGTTACTTATCGCACTCATTACTATTGCAATAACTATATGCTCGTACTGATATCAGTTAGGAATAAAACTTTGGGTGGCGGTGCAGGCAGGTTTCACGTCATGGCGAATTCGGCGTAATGTGACGCGCCTTTGACACTCGCAGTATGGAAGGCCTGTTTTTAAACCACACACAAAGTTGTAGTGACATTTTCCCGATTGTGTTTTAGAATGCATGTTAAACACAAAGCTCTTAAAAATGGGCGAACTAAAATTAAAAATCTTCGACGTCTTGCGGAACACCACAGAAACTTATTAAAGGGACAAACGATCTTAGATATACGATTTCATACTCTAAGCGTTGTACTTACTCTCTTTTAACTAGATGATGTTGTAAATTACGACGCGAAACAACTCTCTTTATATATCCATAAGTTATCCTATACCATCCTATATAAAACAACACAAATATTATAGTCCGGGAGGTACCATTCCAAATACAAAAGTCATAGTAAGCCGGCTGATATTGACATAGATCGTAAATCTCACATGACTATTATGTGAATCGACCGTCAGCTGCTCAAGTAGCGGTGGGTGTGGGTGTGAGAGGTTGCGAAAGTGGTCAAAAAAACAAAAAGTAATAGTACGCCGCCGGCTGATACTTTTCTCACAGATAGTTGACATCATACTGAGCTGAAAAGAAATCGTCAGCTGCATTGTGGAGGGGGGGTGATGCGTCAGCTACTCGCATGAATCGCATTAAAGATGTTTTTTTGGAATTTTAGAGGGAGAGGCCCAGGTAGCCCGAAGGTCGTGTTATGGGCTCAAGCAGTTCCGGAATCTATCTCAAAATATGCGTTTAAAGGGAAAATACGTCAAAAAGCGTGCAAAAACTTTACTACGTCAGCTGACGGTCTTTCCACCGCTACCCATGCAGCTGATTGATGTTTTTGTACTTTTAATTATTTAAAGAATCACCTAGACAAATTTCATACGGCGTACTATTACTTTATTTTACGTGTTTTTTTACAAGTTCATGCGAGTAGCTGACGTATAATCCCCCCTCCACGATGCAGCTGAGTATTTTTTTTTCAACTCAGTATGATGTCAACTATCTGTGAGAAAAGTTTCAGTCTGCGTAATTTATTACCACTTTCGCAACCTCCCACACCCACACCCACACCCACACCCGCCGTGGGTGCGTCAGCTGACGCTTGGTTCTGTTATTAGTCATTCCAGATCTAATGAAAAAGATGGCAATCTATCGGCGTAAAAACACTATCTAAAATGCAACGCTACCGCCCGGGCTATTACTGTAAGTTTGCCATACCCATATTATCTGTCCAGCGGGACAAAAATGAAACTAAAGCTGAATTTAAGTTTAACTTTACTAAGATAAATAGGAGTACTTAGTAACGCAAAATCAATCTAATGAGTAAAAACGTTTTCAGCTATGACACAATTTTCCTAATAAATATAAGATAGTGGCGCTGTTGTTAAAAAAATTATTTCTAATTTATTGAAAATATAGACAAAAGGCAAAACTTTTATAAGGGGAAAATGCAGAGAAGGTACTTGCAAAAATACTGAAAACGAATGGATGCCTCCTATGCATGGACAGATTATTTTTCCATTTTTCACTTCAACAGTTTTGCCAATTTCCGTTTGAAAACAACTTTATGTTATTCTTCGACGACATTGATCAATACGGAAAATGGATTTTTAAAATGTTAAGGGGAATCTTGTTAGAACTCTTCTGATTATAATGTACTGAGCAAATGATGTTTGAACATAAGCGCTTGATAGATGTTAGAGTAGGGAACAATAAAAATAAAAATATTAAAATAAAATTATTCAACTTATTCGTCTTCTTCTTTCTACACAGTATATTATCTTATTATATATGTAGAAGTTAAAAACATAAGATATATTTGAAATACATTTCGACCTTTAATTTTTAAGCATTTACTTTGTAATTTATAATTTCTCATTGATGCCGACTTACTTAAGGTCAAAATATATTTCAAATATGTCTTCTGTTTTTAATTTATACATATATTATATAAGGAGACTTTAATTTATGCAGCCAAACTCATACTGGAGGCTTTGTACGTGATCAGTAACACGAATCGATAAAACTTTTTGCTGATTTCGCAAAATAAAATCTTGACGTCTCATAGTAATTGACTCGGGGCTGGGCTTGCGTTTGTAAGGAACCCGAAAAGAATAATTTACGAATTTCACAAAAAGGGTCATCGAACTTTGTTACTGGGCACTACTGAGTTTTCAGTAAGAATTTGGCTGCATACATTAAAGTCACCTTATATATTGTGTAAATAAAATAATACTTATATCAATAAAAATTAAATAAACACACAATTTTCAAAATATTTCGGCCTCTTCTATGAGGCCGTCATCAGTTGAGTGACAGTTATGACAGTTAAAGACTATTTACAGAAAAAAAATATAAAAAAATAAAATAATGATATTTACAATATTAATGTGTGATGATGATGATGATGATGATGATGATGATGATGATGATGATGAGTCAATCGGTCGAGTTATGTCTGTCAGTGTTGTCTGTTGAGTCCGGGTCCATAGTGTGCGCCAAGTGACCAGATGTATGATGTCTCCCAGGTCCTCAGTTCTATGTCGGTCAATGGTGGAGTAAATGACTTAATGATACGCACAGTGAAGCAGTCGTTAAAGAGTTGATTGTGGAGGCGAGTGTGAGTGGGGATGGGCAGGATGTTGTTTTGTGTAGTGTCTGAAGTGTGTCTGTGTTGGTTCATGCGGATGTGTAATGCGTTTTTAGTTTCACCTATGTAGAATAACTGCATTTACCTATTAGAATGCCGACATTGCCCGGCATTCTACATAGGTGAAACTAAAAACGCATTACACATCCGCATGAACCAACACAGACACACTTCAGACACTACACAAAACAACATCCTGCCCATCCCCACTCACACTCGCCTCCACAATCAACTCTTTAACGACTGCTTCACTGTGCGTATCATTAAGTCATTTACTCCACCATTGACCGACATAGAACTGAGGACCTGGGAGACATCATACATCTGGTCACTTGGCGCACACTATGGACCCGGACTCAACAGACAACACTGACAGACATAACTCGACCGATTGACTCATCATCATCATCATCATCATCATCATCATCATCATCATCACACATTAATATTGTAAATATCATTATTTTATTTTTTTTTATTTTTTTTCTGTAAATAGTCTTTAACTGTCATAACTGTC
This sequence comes from Ypsolopha scabrella, assembly GCA_910592155.1. Classification (NCBI taxonomy): domain Eukaryota; kingdom Metazoa; phylum Arthropoda; class Insecta; order Lepidoptera; family Ypsolophidae; genus Ypsolopha; species Ypsolopha scabrella. Next base: position 14,176,047 of record OU342982.1, read on the forward strand.
ACTCAACTGATGACGGCCTCATAGAAGAGGCCGAAATATTTTGAAAATTGTGTGTTTATTTAATTTTTATTGATATAAGTAATATTTAAAGAAAATAAAAGGCTAAATATAGCAATTATATCTTTATTTATAGTAAATAAAATAAAACATGCACAAATAATAAAACATCAGCATGCTAGCAACTTAATTTTATATAAATATACTAGCTTTTTAGCCGCGGCTCCGCTCACGTTTATTGAATCTCTGCCCCGTTCTCAGCTTGGGCGTTATTTAATCAACACCCATATAGCATATATGTCGACAGGGTCACTACAATGATAATAAAGAAAACCGCATCCAAATCCGTTAAGCAGTTCTCGAGTTAATAAGGAACATACATTCATACAGACAGACACATAAAGACTCTAAAAATGGTAGTTTTGGCTTCAGTAAAATACAATTACCCAATCCTCTAGACGGAATGGGTTACAAATCTGAAATTTGGATATGTTATGTAAAATGTTGCCCCAAAACCGAATATTAAATTAAAAATAAAATAAAATTAATTTTCTAGGTTTCAAGTTATGTATGGAGAATACATGAAAAAGGAGCCAAAAAATACATACATTTTGTACTCGTACTTCTAATTCTCTTTGTCATTCTCAAACCTCTGTGTACTCAAACATGTCTGCCTCTGACAGTTTTTACAAGACTCAAGCTATATTTTACGGTCTGTAGAATTCACGCGCCGATGGAGCGCTGCGTAGTGCCTTCAGCCGTAACTTGTCACCACCCTCATAACGAAACAATGCCACAAATCGTTATGTTCCAGCATGACGTCATGAGAAGCCACACAGAAAGAGCGGTTACCACTTCCGTTAATTCTGATTATACAATCTCCTTTACCAACTGCTGTTGATCTCGGGGAAGTCCGTAAACCCTAGTTCAACTCTCCCACCTTCTGGGCGAGTGCCGTTCATCATAGGATTTTTTCGAAATGGGGGGGTTAATTCAGAGTTTTAAGAAAAACTCGAAAAAAATATTTTTTAATCTAAAATATTTATACATTTAAACTGTTTTTAAAAATTAATATATTTATAACTTAAAACTGTTTTTAAAAATTAATTTTAAAATTCTTCTATTTTTTTAGGATCTTTAGATAGTCAACTTCGGCTGATAAGAGTGTTGACGATGCTACCTTTATTTCTGAGGGAGTGGGGGTTTGAACCCCAAAAAACTCCCTTTCGCTACACCTACGCCACTCAAATTAGTCCTCATCGACGCTTTTTATCAGGCATGCTAGATGGCGTCTAAGTGTAAAAGCCCTCCATTCTTTGTTAACGGCGTACCTACACTTCACTAGCTCGTTCAAAGACGATGAAAATATTTATTCACCATGCAACCCTCCCGAAAAAAAGAAGCGCACTTTTTCAACATTGAAAGGAAGACAAAGCATACCGAATTTCTGAACATCTTTTCATTGAACAAAAAATGGCCGACAAAAGATGCTCGCTTATCTCCACTCTAGTATATTTCGAAGTAATAAAAGCACCTGTCTGATACATAAAGGCTATCTTGAATCAACAAAGCTAATATTGTTAGGTATTTTCCTTTAGAAATTCGTAGTAAAAAGGTAAAGACTAGCGTATAAAATAATGTTTTCCACAAATAAGGTTAGGTCTACTTCGTTTGGTTTTTAGGGTTCTGTTAAAAAACTAAAAGCCCCGATACCCGCCCGTCCACATGCTAATTTATTAGTAGCATACAATACGTACTCTTATACGGCTTTCTATATATTTCCTACAATGCATACATATACGAATAGTAAACTATACCAAACTACGTATAACAAGGAATCGCTGTGCTGTGCATAGATGATGCGTCATTTTCATTTATAAAGGAGTCTGCGTCGTGTTCGAATTCAAAGATTCTTCTGGGAATGTCTTCGGTTGAGCGCGGTGCCACATGTATTTATATATCGTGAGAAGAACCTTGCCAAGTCATGATAACAAGAATCTAAAGTAATTCAGAAAAAAATACAGTGGTTTATTTAAATTATGTGATGTCCTACCTGTGCACAAAAAAGTAAACTAAATGTTACTCAAGGAACCGTTTTTAACCCTGAAATTCAAAATCCAGTTTCGCATGAAATTTTTACACGGAAAATCACCAATAATCAACTACAAGTGACCAAATTTAATTATTATTACGGCAACGCACTACAATACACTTATCCCCACCCTTATAAATAATCTCACAATCTCCAGGAGATTACCCCAATCAATATGAAGGATAAATAAAAATTACATTTTTTATATCATTCTGACTACTACACTGAAGCAACCTGTAGGTCATTATCAGTTTTTTCCATTATATAGGCAAACAAAATTATCTTTAAGACCTTTGCAATGAAAAGTAACCTCTATTCATGAATAAAGAAGATCATCACCATATGGTTAAATTTGACCTCAAGCAAAATATTTTGACGTCTTAAACGTTTAGTTGTAAGCACTGATGTTTTTACAGTGCTCCCAAACATTTAATGCGCATACGAATCTTCGCCACTGCTCGGCAAAGTTCGTATTTCCCTACACTTTCTATACAAGCAGTAAGGTCACGTGGTACGTCTGGTCGCTCGGCTATAGATTTCTATGCGCATTATAACTTTGGCGCACTGTAATTTAATAATATAAGTTTGTAAGGTAGATTCGTGTGCACCATACACATGGGTGTTTATTATAAAAGTTTAATTCAACATAATGTAATGTCGTCGAAGCGCCGGCCGCCTAAGCCGCCATGCGAGTATAAACGATGTCATCCGAAGGGCCCTTGCCACCGTCAACGTGCCGGCAATATTAGAGCCACAAGGTATTGCACGTGACGATGGCAAGAGGCCCGACGGAATGACACTCGTTCCCTGGAAAAACGGACACTCGCTGGTGTGGGACGCTACATGCGTAGATACAGGCAGGCGCGGCGGCAGCAACGGCAGAATCGGCTAAGCGGCGCAAATATGTGGCCTTGGCCAGCTACATATTTGCGCCGTTTGGGGTTGAAACCCTAGGGCCGTGGGGGCCAGAGGCGTGTCGACTCTTCCACGAATTATCTTCGCGCCTTGTAGACCTAGCGCCTAGCGACCCAACGGGGCAACGCAGCCAGTGTCTTGGGCGCCCTGCCATTTGGCAGCGATTTGGAAAAAATTTTTTACTTGATTTAATTTTTCTGTTTTAGATACGTATGGAATATGGAAACTTATCAATAAAGAATGTTAAAATGTTTGCTATATGTTATAATTGTTACATTAATAACAAAAATATATAAGTATTTAAAACCATTGAATAATAAAAATTTAAAATAATGTAAATATTAAATTTAAAAAAAAAATTAAGAAGTAAACTTAATTTTATTCTTCGAATACCTAGAGCTTAATGGATCGTAAGTTTCAAGTTAAGTTCGTAGCCCGTAACTGCACGTGGAATAAGTTTGTGTTTTAACGGTATATACGGAACCTTAAGGGCATAAGTCCTACTCTCATTTGACCGGTTTTATTTTTCTTTGACTCTTTATGTCATCGATCCGCTGCAGGCTTAAACCCGCTTTTCTATTATTTTCACAAAAACTTCTTTCTTTTTCACCAACAATGCCTTTAAATTTTATAAACAACCCTAACAACAATTCGCGCAAACTGCTTGATAATAGTTAGGTGATCACATGAAAATTATTCAATTTTATGCGTTACATTTTTGCTGCATTACATTACAACTGTAAACACGCTCTTAAGTTTGTTAATGTAATGCAAACAAAATGTAATACATTAAAGTACGTAATTTTTTTGTGAAGACTTTATTATTAATAAACTATTTCCGCAAGTTGCTTTAAAACACATTTATTGCATGCTTTTTTTTCAAAAGTAAGGAAAACAATATTATGATGTGCATTTTGTACCGAGATAAAAAGTTACCCCCTTAAGGCATTATTTGTTTTGTACATATATCTCTGTTTATCTTATTGCGACCTTATACTCAAGAACAGATACTTGGTGATGGCATCATGGGTTGGTGCCAGGAGGCCCCCCCTCCTCCGCTCCCTATTTTCTATTATGTGTGAAAAGCGGGTGTTCCAAGTGTGGACTGTGGCATGCATTTTATAGTTCACATTTGGGAACACTGACACCCCTTCGGGGATTCATACACGATATATTTTTTCAAGAGTAGAGCTGATGCCAGGCTCGAATGTGGAGGTACCACCATCTTACTCGCAAATCCTCCCGAAGTTATTCGGGGGAGAGTAAGAGAACAGCTCTCAGGCAAAACCAGGCGGCCCACCATTGCCTGGGATCGATGGATAGCGGTTTATCCATCCCCAATTGCCGGGCCCTATATAAAACAGACTGGTGACGGGCAGCGGCGTCACTGGTGCAATGGTTTCGGCACCGCGCTCACCAACCCAGCGTGTGTGAGTATGGGCATATCCTCCAGGAGGACCTCCGAGTTTGGCGAAATCGTGGAAAGGCCTATGTCCAGCAGTGGATGAAACAGGCTGATGGATGGATGGATGGATGGATGGATGGGTGTATTAATATTGAACAAGGTTTTTTGTAACTGTAGGTATAATGTGAGATGTTATGTACACAATACTGTATAATTATCCTGTGTCTGTAAGTGTTACACCAATCTGATTATTTCTAGCCACGTATTCTGTAAAGTAATCACGGAACAAACAAAAGCCATTAGATTTCACTTAAGACATTTTCATCTGGATAATTGTCCTTGTGACTTACTTACTAATTTGTACTAATGGTTACAAAATTCTTGTTCAACGAATAAATTGGAATTATACAATTTCCTGTAACAAAAAGAAAACTTTTCCCGGTTAGAGCTCCTCAAAGTCCAGATTTACTTTTCTGATTTTCTATACCGCAATGATATAAATTTAATTTGAAAACTTCATGGTTTTCGTTAAAAAAACATACCAAAAGTTCCCAGAATGTGTAAAATAGCTTGCATGCTTCGGTTGATGAATGATGAATAGAGGTGCGTAAAGATCGTTGCAAAAGTCATCCCATACTACTGTATAGAGTGGTTGGTATGTGCATGCAGAGACTTATCCATCTGCTACGATCCAGCAACATCTCTTTTCCTCCTACATCCATCAATCTCGTCATAGAAGCTCAACTATTCTTTATTTTTCCCTTCTTCAGTATGTCGCCTATTTGGTCGGCATAGGTCCTTCTAGGGTGGCCCGGTCGAGCTTTACCTTAGCGCAGCATAATTTCTTTTGTCACTCTAATTTTATTTATCCTGTCTATATGTCCAAACCTCCGAAGCATTCCTTTTTAGGGCTACGTAGTCAACAAGGAACCCTTATTTCATTTCTTTTCATTTCGTTTATTCATGAAAAATAGTTATTGCATTTGAATGTTAAACAATTTAAAGCTAAAAAAATTATTTATATAAAGTCACAATATTAATATCAAAATACCCAATATTAATTAATCAATGCTAAAATGTCACAATCAAGATAATAAAGAATAATCAATTTATAAAATTTAAAACAATAAAAAAATACCAATAACCCAAAATTACATAATTTAAAAAGAAATTATAAAACAATATAAAAATCAGTCAAGTAGAATAATAGCTAAAATCAACAATCTTACTTAATAGCAAGAAAAAATATAAAAATCATACACAATATATATAATCATTAACAGAATACAAGCACTTTTTTAACAAGAACTGCTTTAATGCTTTCTTAAATTTAGTATAGCTTGTTATAATTTTCAACTGTATGGGCAATTTGTTAAACAAAACAATCGACTGGTATCGTGTGCAATGTTTAGCTATTTCCAGTTTCGGAGAAAAATCTGTAGACAGATCTTTGCGACGGGAATTCAATCGCTTAATCTGTTCCCCTTTTTCTTCAACCTTATGCAGATGCTTAACAAGATCAGATAAAAGTATATAAAGACTAGGAGCAGTAAGTGTTTCCAATTTTTTGAAGTGTTCTCTACGGGATTACGATTGTGGTACACGTATTATAGTTCGAATTGCCCTTTTTTGGATGACGAAAGCTTTTTCTATATTATATTTGTAGCTATTACCCCACAATTGTATACTGTATCTGAGCCTCGATTCGACAAGGGAAAAATATACAATTTTTAGTTCCTGAATATTTACTTCATCTCTTAGACTTGTAAGAGCATAGCATGCCAAGCTTATGGACTTTTCAATGGCGTTAAGTTCACATTTCCAGTTTAACAATGAAAAAATCAGTTCAGTTTCAGTTCAAGACTGATGATGTGCCCGTTCGACGTGATATTAAGGGTATCTTTATTTCCCGCAGTAGTTTTGAAAAGCATAGCGCAAGTTTTATTCGTGTTGAGCTCTAAATTATTCATCTTAAACCATGTACATAAAGCTCTTACCGCATCATTAACTCTGGGGTTAAGTACTTCTAAATCTACAGAGGAGATCACCTCAGCCATTAAGTTACTTACTGATCACATAAGAAAACTGGATGATGACATGTTTTTCCGCCACACTACATCAATAGAAGTTACTAAAATTGTTAATAAAATGGAGAACAAACCATCTTGTGGCTATGATGAAATTCCTATTACCGTTTTAAAAGATAACATTGATTTCTTAGCTGCTCCATTGGCAAGTTTTTTTAAAACTATGATGATCACAAGGGGAGTCCCACAAGGATCGATTTTGGGACCTATATAAACAATATATTGTCCTTACGAATGATTTAATTGAGTATGTTAAGAATACGGTGAAAGATACCAAGCTGGTTTTATGTCGTTCCAGTTATGCTTGAGAATTTCTTTTCTAAAGTTGTTATTACTTTTTTGACTGAAAACTCTACGTTCAATCTCAATAAAATCTTCATTTGACATTTTTGCATCTGGCCTTTCAACTGTAACGCTGCAAGATATTGCCGCATGCCCGTCTGCCAGTCCATTATGGTCAACCATGACGTTATTAACACTATCCTTAGAAATGTTTGCCAGAATGTTATCTAAACAAGATCTTGAATTTTTACGTATAAAGGTTGCCTCAGATACAAGGGGCCTAAAATTATAATATTTTAGTAATGTATTAAACTCTCTGAGATATTTGTCATCATTGTCGAGCTGGTCAATATTAAAATCACCTAATATTACACATTTCTTATTAAAAAAGTGCTGGAGAAGATTTTCCAAGTTAATGACAAATGTACCAAATTTTTTATCATCTGGATTTCTATAGACACAACACACACACATATTACTTTCCGAATCCCTTATGCCACAAACTTCAAAACATTTAATTTTGTACAACGTTTTACATATGTTTAATTGTTCATATTCCCTATCCTTCAGTCCTAATATAAGAGTCCCTCCCCTTTTTTTGGGTGGTCTTGTATTGTAGACTAATACATTATAATTTGTAAAGGTAAGCAAGGAGCTGAAGTTACATTCAAGAAATGTTCACTCAGGCAAACAAAATAAGGTGTACTATTCAAATCTTCTAGATACATTTCAAGTTCATCCCTTTTATTGCTGATACCACATACATTTTGATGAAGAACATTGATATCTATACATTTTTCAACTACTGGATTTATAGTTTCGCCTTTTTCGTCCGTCTGTCCGCCGCTTAGCTCAGAGACTCTTCGTACTAGAAAGCTGTAATTTAGCATAGGTATACATTTAATCACGCCGGCAAAGTAGTGAACTAAAATCATGGAAAATAGTTTCTTTTAGGTTACCTACTTCCCCTACATATAAAGTGGGGGTGGATTTTTTCTCGTCTATCTCATAGTTTTAAGTATCGTTGGAGGTCGTTCAAAAATATTGCGGCTGAGTAAAAACCATTTTTCGATTCAGAGATCCTTTTGCGAAATATTAAGCTTCACAGTGCAAATTTTCGTTAAAGTCAAGTGCCCCCTTGTCAGGCCTGTCAGCTAAACGGATATTTTTGGATATGTGATAAATTAACGGCAGTAATTTATATAACATAATATATAATTTATACTTGCGATTGTCGGCACTTGGGGAAACTTGGAAACCGATAGGTTTCGACATGATCATTGTGTACATTTTTAACGGCTCGTCGTATTGTTAGTTTAATTTCCTGAATTCCTGAATCCCCTGAGAATGGTGTATTAACCGAAACCGGTCGGGATTAACGTGTAAATCTTAAAATTAAAACCAGTGAAACAAGTAAAAGAGAATTTAGAACTGTGTACACTGTGTACATTTTTAACGGCTCGTCGTAATGTTAGTTTAATTTCCTGAATTCCTCAATCCCTTGAGAATGGTGTATTAACCGAAACCGGCCGGGATTAACGTGTCTTAAAATTAAAACCAGTGAAATAAGTACAAGTGAATTTTATTATGATGAAAACTATCGCAGCTAAGTACGCTTTACAAGTTAACGGGTAATAGTCGACCAACTTAATTTTGAAGTTTTGTTTCATACAAGTTTGTAATTTTTATTAAAATCATTTATGTGTATTATCTTATTTCAATGGTACAGAATCCTCAGGCACCGCACTTGATTGGTTTTTAGGGTTCCGTACTCAAAGGGTAACCAACGGGACCCTATTACTAAGACTCCGCTGTCCGTCCGTCCGTCTGTCACCAGGCTGTATCTAATGAACCGTGATAGTTAGACAATTGAAATTTTCACAGATGATGTATTTCTGTTGCAGCTATAACGAAAAATACTGAAACCAGCCAAGTGCGAGTCGGACCTGCGCACTCCCATACAACAGACGTAATTTTTTTCCGTTTTTATAGATGATGGTACGGAAACCTTCGTGCGCGAGTCCGACTCGCACTTGGCCGGTTTTCTATTCTATTCACTACATCTTTCAGACTGCAACGATTTTAATCGGAATTAAAATTGTACTAGCTATTGACCTACCTACTGAAAAATACGCCAAGAAAGTTTGATGTTTTATTTTTAGAACAATATTTTCTATATTCAATACATACCTACAACCTTTCAGAAAATAGGGGAAAAGCATTCGGGTCACGTTTTCATTTTACAACTTTCCTATAAAATATTTATGGTGTTGAGACACGGTTTGCCTTATAAAAGGGTAAGTTGCAGACTGAAAAATGATAGGGAATATATTTGCTGATCTCTGCATTTTTATGGCATGATAAATCTAGGTAAATTTTTTGAGCTCCTTCATAATACGAAAACCTTAATTATTGACTTTAGAAGAAGACAATTTTGATAGGCTGAGTTCACCTTCTCAGACACGTTTATGATGTAAATTATTATAACATCTATACATCAAAAAGACCGCCTCTGTTTTCTAGAGGTTCAAACGTCAGGACCATCAAACCGGAGGTCTCGGGATAAAATGTTGTAGAGGCACATTTGCGTTTGGTCAGCCTGCTACGATTTTTGTGTAGCACAAGGTAACCAAACTAACCTCGAGTCAATACTACGTGAGGTCAACGTTTTATTTAGCGAAATTAGCAAAAAGTATTATTGATCTGTGACACTGATCACTTACCAAGCCTTTAGTATGAATTTGGCTGCATAAATTAATGTCACCTTGTATGATAATGCAGGTCTTAAGAAAAACAAACTGTTGCAATAGAGATATAATCTTAAAATAAGGTTCGTATTTTATTACTGTCTAAGGTTGTACAACAAGCACCCGAGTCTCAGACTTGATATCACAAAAATTACATACAACTCACGCCTGTCTCCTAGAGGGGTTGGCAAAGACTACAGATTTCCATCTGCTACGATCCTAACATACCTCCTTTGCTTCTTCTTCATCCATCGCTCTAGTCATACAAGCTCTTTTATTCCAGATACTTTTTACTTTACTTTGCCTTTCTTCAGTATGTCGCTTATTTGGTCGGCACACGTCCTTCTAGGGCGGCCTGGTCTAGCTTTACCTTCCACTTGTGCAGTATAAATTTCTTTCTTCACTCTACTTTTACTCTTTTGTCACAAAAATCAATAATGTCAAAACCAAAAAAGTGTCTTATCGCCGCCATTACTGAGTTCGATAAAATACCTAATATTTGTACGAATTGCCACAGTGCTTGCAGAGAATGGAACCATTCTCAGCTCCACATTTCCAGCTTAACGTTGCTAATCCGTGCATTTGTAAAGATATTGATTCTGATTTGTAGAACATATCTTACGAAGTATTGCTTTTATATCTATCTTGTGATTCCATCTGGGTTCTAGCAAACAAAGAAACTGTTTATTTATTTGTCCATTCGTCATAACTAAAGAACGGCTAGATAGTAACAATACAACCGTCCATCCACGCCCGTAGACCATTTCATGTCAAATTCATAATTCATTTGTAATCGATTCGGAGTCAGTTGCTGTTTTCTGGAAGGCTCTATTAAAAGGGCTCGTCCATGCAAGCGACAGTTATAAGCTTTCAAAGGGCTATTTTTAGTAAAGTAAGCTTTATGGAGCTAAGCGGGAGCGTTTTCTAAAATAGCGTTACGACATGAATCCCCGAGGCTCACGAGGCTGAGGGGGTATCAGCGGTATTTCTGAGGTTAGACTGTGAGGTGGAAGTCACAGTCCGCATATGTACAATACAACAACGTTTCATCGACGACTTGCGTCCCAGCGTGATTAATGGTGAGCCTATATCGCCGTACTTCGGGCGCAAATGTGGACCCACCGCTTAAGGCTGTACCTGACCCTAGGATATGAAAAAAGCCAGATTTATCGAGAGTTCTCTTGAGGAAAGTAGGACTATCTTAATATTGGAAAAAATATATGTGATTTATTGATCTTTTATCTAGGTGATCTACTTATAAACAATGTACTAAGATTTATACTTTTGTCAAAAAAAATATGTCTTCCAGCCCCTTTTTTGGTTTTCAAGAACGCGTTTAAAAGATCAACTTGATTTTTTTTCATAAAATAGGTAATAGAAATATAATGGTTTTCTACTTAAATCCAGTATATTTGTCCCTACAAAATATTTCAGTATTAGCTAAAAACCCTCCGATCTGCTGTTTCGCGCGTAATCGTTAGTATTACGCATCCTAGACAAATAGGTCAATTAGCTAACCAATAATCGCATCTATCAAAAGCTAATAAAGTATTTGACTTCGGCCTTTTTGTGTTAGACGGGTATAACTTTTTTTCCTAGGGTATGCCATACTCTTAAGGCGAGGAAATTCTAATTGTACCTAAACTCTTGTTTTAAAATAAATTTCCAAGCCCATAAAGTATGGATACAAAAACGAAATTTTGTAAGTATGTTCTTTTTTTTAAATTTAATTTATTTATCACTCTGCGCGCCTTTTGCACCAATCTAACAAAACATTATGTCGTCTTTTTAAAGGGGTACGCTGCAAAAACAGCGCTGTTTGGAACCTCTTGTTACCAAATAAAGCTACAATGTTTTAGTTTAAGTTAATTTAAATAAGTTTATTTTTATTGTATAATTTATTTTTTAATATAATTTTTGTGTATATCTAAAGCTTTTTTGGTAATAAATCATTTTTATTCTTATTCTATTCTTATTCTTCATGTCTTTATTCATCATGTCTTTATTCAAATTAGTATGGAAATTATTAGGCAATTATTTATTTTCACTTCATGGAAATAAATCTGAAACATGTCAATAATTTTCACCTAAAAACAGTTTATTTATTGTTTAAGTTGGCTTTAATCACTTTTCAAGCAAGAGGTGTGTCCAGATCGTAGTAGATGTAAATCTGTAGTCAGTTTAAACTGATATACGTAGTTTTCCCGTATGGGAAAAATATTTACGTAAACCATAGTACTAATTTGTCTATGCTTAAATCTTGCTGGAATAACTTTTTCAAGCATAATATCGTTGTAGATGGGAATCTCTAGTCAGATTTAATTGATACAGTTTTCCCGTATGGGAAAACAACCTTCGTTTTTTAAAATATAACTAACCGTTTGGTCAACGCAATCGTTAGCAACGCTATCCTCCCGACTTGGTTTACAAAATATTGAATTTACGAACTGAAAACTTATATTTATTAAAATAAAATCTAATCTCCGTTATTCAGCGATAGTGTACGAACTTTTTACTACAAAAAGATTTACATACAAACACACAAATCTCTCCTCTTAAAATAATAGTGTACATATAGATTATTTATAAAACTATGGTAGAAATAAATGTATATATTTTTAAACACTTGGCGATTTATCCATCGCAAGGAGATAACAAATTAAATCCCAGTTCTGAGCTCCTCACGTCCAGATTTAATTTTCTGATTTTCTATACCGCAGTGATATAAGTTTAATAGATAATTTATATACAACTGATAAGAGCAGTTGTGGTGATATATCAACAACATTTGAGTACCTTAACACACTTGATGTCCGATGCATCATAATCAAGGCAGGGTATGGTATACATCTGGAGGCTGATTGATTAGAGGACCAAAGTAGATTACCCTTAAGCAACCGGTCTTTATGACCCTTTCTTAGGAAATCCTAGCTCTTAGCAAAGGGTCACTTGCCTCAAGGGAGTCCAGTTTGCTAAGCCGGTCTATATACGTACGTACATATATATATTATATGTTCGATTACATATGCGAGTATCTGACAAATAGAAGCAGGCAATACATAGGTCTCCATGTGATATGATCATAACATAACACACGCTTTCTTTGCATTTCCAATCCATCAGCCGATATTTAGTCCACTGCTGGACATACATGACCTCTCCATTACTACGCGACATTTTTTTTAGCATGCTTTCCTGTTTATCGAGTGCGGTTCGAGTTATAAAACAAAAAGAAGATACAGTACCCCGCTTCTCGCGCGCGGCATTGCAAATATAGGCCAACGGGCCTGTTTTGTGTAGCTTTTCTCGCTCGCGCCACCGTCAAAGCTTGTCGCTCTATCTCTGTCGTTCGGTGGCGCTTGTTTAAAAAGAGGTCCATTTTTCAGTTGACGATATAAGAACGTACCGTATCTACCTTTGCTATATCAATGGTTAAATCGCTTCTTTTAACATATAGTTGAAAAGCGTGATCAACGAAGTCGCACGTTATCATGCTACGGATATTGATCAATCTACGTATATTGAGGAATTATATTGACATTTTAGTTTACCCACCTATTTCTACACCAGCAGGCCTAACATGGTTGCCAGTTAAACACAATTTGACATTAAATACATGGAATTTACTGTCAAATGGTTTAAAATTGTTGTTAAAGTGGCAACATGTTAAGCCTCCTGGTCTAATTTTAAAATATTTTTCTTGCGGTTAGATAAATTTCAAAACGAGAATTAACTAAGCAAAGAAACTATGAATCGGAGTACCCTATTTTGTGTAGTTTGTATGTTTGTTTTTCATTCGTCGCATGCTAAACGCCCGTTGCACGCGACGCTCGTCTCAAACAACGGCCTAACCCTAAAGAATCAACTATTTATGAAACGCTGGCATTTTCTGCAGTAAATAATGCATCGGCAACGGAACACCTGGCAGCATTATCGATCGGTTATCGACTTTTCTGCACGGTAATTTCACGTAATTGCCCCAAAGAAGACTTCTTGCAAATACAATGTGGCAACTGTTTCATCATATGGACATACATAAAATATACAAAATAACATTAATTTATGCATCCAAATTCATACTGAAGGCTTGGTAAGTACTCCGTAACAAGGTTCGATTACCCTTTTGCGAAATTCGTTAATTATTTTTTTGCATGTTCCCTACAAGTCAATTACTATGGGAGTTCAACATTTCACTTTGCAAAATTAGCAAAAAGTGTTATTGAACCATGATAATGATCTCATAACAAGTTTCCGGTATGAATTTGGCTGCAAAAATTAATGTCATCCTATATACCCAGAAGAGTTTGCCTACGGACTTCCATCTGCTACGATCCTGACCCACCTCTTTCCCCAATCCATCAATCTATAACTTTTGACTTCGCTCTGTATGTAGCCAATTTGGTCGGCATACGTGTTTACGACCGCGGTTATGAATCCACAATAAACTAAAATTTTCCACCAAAAACACCGACGATTTTTCAACAAACCACAAAAATCGTAGGAAAATACCAGCGGGCCTATTAAGTATCTTCGAATCGGTTGCCAACTATGGTTGCTATTCACCAAAAACAGATGAAAAATTAACTTCCAAAATAACCTTCAATGGGTATTGAACTATTCACGAATTGTGACATCATTTCAAGTGCGAACGTATTCTGAGATAAGCGGATATGTATGTTTTCGACGATAAGCACTCGGTTCGGCAACTGATTTTACGATACAGAATCAAGGAGGCTGGTTGCCAGCTAACTTCAGGCCACAATGGTGAACGTCACGGGAGTCATGACCGAGACCTAAGGCCAGGGAATTCGTATTTTACCTAAGAATGCTTGCTTTTAAATCAAATTCTGGGTCATTAAAGAATGGATTAGAAATTTCAAAATATTATATGTATGTCTTCGTGTCTTTATTCAAATTATTATGGGAGTTTTTCAGCAATTTATTTAACTTCGCTACATATAAATAACTAGCTTTTGCCCGCGGGCCGTGTTATTCGGTTTAACGACATGCTTTTTTCCGGGATAAAAGGTGACCTATGTGTTAAGTTGGGGTATAAGCTATATGCATTGTAAATTTCATCCAAATCCGTCTAGCCGTTTCATCGTGAAAGAGTAACAAACATACACACACAAACTTTCGCATTTATAATATTAGTGTGAAGTGTGATGAGATAACATAGCCTTGTCTTATTCCACCACAAACAATGCCGCCCGCGCTAATTAGACACCTGATTTTTCAATGATATTTATCTATCCTACAGGAACCATGCACTTTTTCGGGATAAAAAGTAGCCTATGTGTTAAGTTAAGGTATAAGCTATATCCATTCTAAATTTCATCCAAATCCATTGAGCCGTTTCAGCGTGAAAGAGTGTAATGGGGAGTGATTCTCATTGTTTGAAGGTGTGTTGTTACAGATATAAACGACGTTGAGCTCGATTCAACTGTTATAATTATCAAAAAAAACTATGAAATCTACCTACTAAAATGGGTACCCAATATGCACGTAACTTAAGTCTAACTTAATTAATAACAAAATCTTAAAACTAACACGAGAACAGAATTACAATAAGGAGAAGCAAGTAATAGTTCGACTTCACTCACTGGATTCCGAACCGGTAACCTCTGGTCACCGAATTCCGAAACGGTGACCTTTAGTATGCAAGACCGCTTCGCGCCTCAGAACTAGTGTAGGAGTGACGAAACAGGTTTGTACTCACGGATGCGCGACGAACATTACCGAAATTCCTAATATTTTTAAATGCTGCCAAATTGAATTCCGATACTGGAAAAGGGCGTTTCCATAGGCTGAAACAATTGAAATAATACTAAGCACCGTATACACTGAAGGTATTACCTTCCGTTTGCACTCGAGTTTTATGATAACGATAAAATAACTTACCCCGTTAAGTATTTATTATGCACAATTAAATGTGCGTATAAACGTAAAGAATGCTCCAAATAATGTAATAGTCAACTGAAACAATCAATACAGCACTATATAAGATATGTGTCAAAGACATATTATTCTCTTGCCACGATAGCCTTATCAAAAAGTAAATAAGAAACTCACCTGTGCAAAATATCACCGCACACACTATAATTTTGGCACAATGTACGTACAATGTACAGCCGTACGAAACAATAATCTAAAACAACAATAAATAATGTCTGCAAAATGGCTAAAACTCTTAAGACCGACTGTTGAGCTCCGTTTCTTTGTCTCCACCCTCCCTCAACTGTTACCTTCAATCCTCTCACAAAATATGAATCTCCGGATACCCCCCGCTATTGAAATTATCAATTGTGTGTTTATATTACTACTTGGATATTACTATACTACTACCGCCATGTGTGGTAAATAGTGGACAGCAATCATGACATTATCACCCCTCCTCCAATGAATCCGACCCGGATTCATCCTACACGCTTAAGGTCCGAAGAATGCCATTTGCCTAGATCTTTGCCGCCTAGGCTCTTAAGATTGTAGACGTCAGAGGATAGTTTTTCCATTATCACAGCTTTTTCAAATTTTGGTGCTAGTTTAGCCATGAAATTTTTATTAGCATTCGATAAATACTTCGTACGTTTCCAAACAACTTCTCCAGTCCTATATTCACACTCACGACGCCTTAAATTGTAATGTGTTTTATTAGTTTCATAAGCCTTTTTAAGGCGCTGATTAACGTCATGAAATATTTCATTTCTGAGTTTCAAGTTATCCTCATATTTGTCACGGTTGAAAAGCAAAGGATCCTTGCAACTGAAGTTCTCAGGTTTATTACCGTGGACAGAGGTTTCCCGTCCAAAAAAAAGGTACGATGGAGTTTTGCCTGTTACTTCATGGACAGCTGTACGTATGGCATGTGCGATGTGTGGAATGAATTTATCCCACTCCTTGTGGTTATCTTGTACGTAAGAAGCAATGGCAGTACCTATAACTTTATTCACCCTTTCTGTTGGATTTGCCTGTGGGTGGTAGAAAGGAGTATACCATAAATCAACTCCATAGTCTGATGCTAAATCTTTGAATTGACTAGATACAAATTGTTTCCCATTGTCACAGATAATAACGTTCGGGGCGCCATAGAGAAGAAAAACTTGTTCTTCAATAATCTTCGTGATGCTGGATGCTTTTCCAGTTCGTAAAGGGAAAAGCAAACAAAATTTGCTAAACCAGCATGATATTACTAACAACATCGTGTTACCTTGCTTGGATCGTGGAAGAGGACCCATTAAATCCATTGATATGACTTGAAATGGTTTTGTCACATCTCTATGCCGGCCCATCATTCCAGTAGGTGCATGTTGCGATACTTTGTGTTTTGCACACGTTTCACATTTGCGGACGTAATTTTTGACATCCTGTATTAATGATGGCCAGAAGTAGTGTTGTCGAGTCCGGTTTATAGTCTTTTTTGCACCAAAGTGTCCTGAAATCGAGTCATCATGGCATTCCTTTAGTACTTGGACACGCAATTTTTCAGGTATGACTAATTTCCAATTATTTGACTCGTCAGGAAACTGTTTTAATTTCAAATATTTCCATAATCTTCCCTTACTTATTTCCCATTCATTCGAAAGTTCACCTGTATTCACCTTGTTCTCTTGCAATAAATACCACTCGTCTTTATCCTCAGGTTTTATTTCCAATTCATATATTTCTTCACAAGGTATGGCTCTGGACAACGCATCTGGCACGATGTTGTCTTTACCCTTACGATGAATCATTTCATAATCAAATTGGGCAAGTCTCATTGCCCATCGTGCTAGTCGCCCATGTGGATCTCTCTCATTATCTAGCCACTGAAGGGAACTATGATCGGAAATAACTTTAAAGTGGCTACCTTCTATATAGGGACGAAATTGCTCTACTCCATGCAGCACACCCAATAATTCTCTCTCTGATGTTGTGTAGTTACTTTCTCTATCTGAAAGTTTACGACTGGTGTACGCGATAGGTCGCTCCACACCATCAATTTCTTGTGTGAGAACGGAACCTACTCCTCTATTGGATGCATCACACTGAATTGCGAATTCTTTTCCATAGTCCGGTACACTCAGGATGGGTGTTGAAGTTAAGGCTGTTTTAAGTTCAATGAAGGCTTTCTCAGCTTCAGTAGTCCAAACAATCTTTTTACCTTTCTTCCCTCCTTTGGTCAAATCATGTAATGGAGCAGCCACGATAGCAAAATTTTCTACAAACCGCCTATACCAGCTTGCTAGCCCAATAAATCGCTTTAACTCTGTGTATGTGGTCGGCCTTGGATAATTTAGGATAGCACTGACTTTATCGGGGTCTGTCCGTAGGCCATCCTTATCAACTATATACCCTAAGTATTTCAGAGAAGGTCGAGCAAACTCACATTTCTCCATATTGATGGTAAGTCCAGCAGATTTCAACTGATCCATAACCAAAACGAGAGACGCAATGTGTTCCTCAAAATCACTGCTGACGATAACAATGTCATCAAGATAAGCGAATATTTTCCCCTCAAATTGAGGTGGAAATAAGCGATCCATCAGACGTTGTTGGGTCTGCGAAGCATTACACAGACCAAATGGCATGACCTTAAACTGATAAAGTCCACTGCCCGCAAGACCAAATGCTGTCTTTTCTTTGCTTGACTCTTCAAGAGGTATTTGCCAGAAGGCTGACCTTAGGTCCAGTGTTGACAAAAATTTTGCATTTTTAAGATTATCTAAAACAGTTGATACTCTGGGTAGGGGATATGAATCTTTCTTTGTATGTTTGTTCAATTGGCGACTGTCCAGACATAACCTGTTTTTCCCTGTTGATTTTTTGACTAGCAACACTGGGGATCTCCATGCACTATGTGATGGTTCAATTACATCTTTTTCTAGCATATCTTGGATTTCTGATTCTAATTCCTTCATAATGGGAGGTGCAAATGGATACTGCCGTCGACGTACAGGCAGGTGTTCTCCAGTGTCAATCCTATGTTGTATTAGTCCTGTTCTTCCCAAACCAATTCCTATTTTATTTCTCATGTCTAGAATTAAGTCGCGGAGTCTTAACTCTTGATCAGTTGAAAGTTCTTCCCGAGAAATCACAGGATCGTTAATACTTATTTCATAAACTTCAGAGCCAAGCTGTTTTATTGATTTAAAATGACTGTTTTCCTGACATTCGATAGATAAGCCATATGCATCAAAAAAATTCATGCCAAGAACGATGTCGTGGTTTAACTCATCCATTACATAAAATGAAATTACCTTATATTTATTAGAAAATTGTATGGGTAAATGAACCACACAATTAATGGTATGACGAGTACCATCGGCAGTAGAAAGCCTCTCCTGTGCCACTTCATGGGCCTTAAAACCAAGAGAATTAAGTCTCGAATAAAACTTATTTGAGATGACCGATACAGTGGCTCCAGAATCTAGCAGGCCAAGAAAACTTTGACCCAAAATATCCAACTGACCATAATACCGTTTATCACTACTATTAACATTTATGTTGCTAAGTTGACCTGTACTAAAATATGACGATATGGTTTTAAGCCAACTCTGCCACTCTTCACTGTCTTCATGATTTATGCATTCGGAAGATGGTTGACCGTTCCATCTTCCGTTCTCCCGTTTCCCGAGTAGGAGTTATTATTGCAGCTACATCTCTTGGTTGTCATCCCAAAACGACCGCATTTATAACAAAACAACCTTTGTTGCGGTAATCTACAATCTCTGAAACAATGACCTGAATTTCGGCAATTCCAGCATTTCATCGAAGCATTTTCATCACTCTGCTGACCAAAAGTATTATTCTTAATCGCATATAGTTCTTGGTTATGGTTTCCTTGATATGCTAAATCCGGCTCAAGTGCATGTGCGTTATACTGGGGCTCCTTAAAATTTTCGCAATTAGCTCTAGTATGTTCAAGTATCCTAAGAACTGAAGTTAATTCGTAAACTGTACTAAAGTGGTCTCGGCAAACAGCCATTTGAAAATATGGCTGGATATTTTTTAATAAAATTCCCAGCTTTTGCTCTTCATGCAATTTAGTTGGCAGCCTTTTAAACATATTTTGCATGACAGCAATGTAAATAAGAATACTCTCAGTGTTGCCTTGAGTGCGATTACGAATTTCATCAAGTAATTCATCTTGATAAAAAGGCTTTTGAAAAGTAAGAAGCAGAAGTTCAACCAACTCCTTCCAATTTGCAACCATATCCCTATTTGCCCTGAACCAAATTAGAGCGTCATCTTCAAAGAAATCTATGGCGTATCGAAAGAGATCATCATCGTCAGCGTTACGGGCATACTTTAACTCTTCTATGCGCTCTAAAAACGCATTAATACTGACATTGGTTTTTCCATTGAATTTAACGCCCCAATCCTTAATAGGAACTAATTTTCTTCTTTCACTGTCTACGTTAAGAGTTGATGTTCTTACAAAGTTTTGACGCCTATCACTAGCCATCATACCATGACGACCATCAGCAATATTTAAATTACCTAACCTTGTCGCTTCAACGGGAACGCTAAGAAATGACGCCGGACAGACATCTTTATTTTTAGCGAAATATTCTTTCTCATTTGAAGTTTGGGGAAGAATATCGTGTGGCCTAACTTTATCAGAAACTTGTGTAACCGAGGAGTAGTTTGATTCAATCTTCTCTAATATTTTGACTGCGTCCTCTCCTAATGATTGCTGCAAGGACTCTTTAACTTGTTCAGAAATTTCATCTGAGCCTTCAATTTCCTCCACGTTACGAAGACCTTCGATTGATTTCATGAGTTCACGAATCTGATTACGAACCGCCAAATGTCTTTCAATGAGAGGTTCTTCCGTTGGAACTATGAAGCCTACCCTGTTACTTACATGTTCCAAGCGAGTAAGAATACGTTTCAAACTAGCACGATCTGGATTGTCACATATTTCTCCTAAAGCAATTTTTAACGCCTGGCACTTGTTTTCGCAAACCTGAATTTCGTCAGAAATGTTTTGTAAGCAACTAGGAGGTACTTTTAATCGAATAGTCGAAATACCACTTGCCTCTTGGACCAATATTTCTTTGAGAATTTTTCTCATCGGAGCACAAGTATGTACATTAAAAATGCCACGACAAGCCAACTCAAATTCTAGCTCATCTTTCAAAAGAAGGGTTGGATCCATAATTAACGTATACAAATCAAAAACACCTAAATGTGGCAAACGAAATAAAATAAAATGCTTCCGGAGAAAACCTAAATAAAGCTCACTAAACATACATTTTGTAATTATAACAATAACAAAACTCAACCTTCGCTTATTTCTGAGACCCTTTGGGCGCCAATGTAATGGGGAGTGATTCTCATTGTTTGAAGGTGTGTTGTTACAGATATAAACGACGTTGAGCTCGATTCAACTGTTATAATTATCAAAAAAAACTATGAAATCTACCTACTAAAATGGGTACCCAATATGCACGTAACTTAAGTCTAACTTAATTAATAACAAAATCTTAAAACTAACACGAGAACAGAATTACAATAAGGAGAAGCAAGTAATAGTTCGACTTCACTCACTGGATTCCGAACCGGTAACCTCTGGTCACCGAATTCCGAAACGGTGACCTTTAGTATGCAAGACCGCTTCGCGCCTCAGAACTAGTGTAGGAGTGACGAAACAGGTTTGTACTCACGGATGCGCGACGAACATTACCGAAATTCCTAATATTTTTAAATGCTGCCAAATTGAATTCCGATACTGGAAAAGGGCGTTTCCATAGGCTGAAACAATTGAAATAATACTAAGCACCGTATACACTGAAGGTATTACCTTCCGTTTGCACTCGAGTTTTATGATAACGATAAAATAACTTACCCCGTTAAGTATTTATTATGCACAATTAAATGTGCGTATAAACGTAAAGAATGCTCCAAATAATGTAATAGTCAACTGAAACAATCAATACAGCACTATATAAGATATGTGTCAAAGACATATTATTCTCTTGCCACGATAGCCTTATCAAAAAGTAAATAAGAAACTCACCTGTGCAAAATATCACCGCACACACTATAATTTTGGCACAATGTACGTACAATGTACAGCCGTACGAAACAATAATCTAAAACAACAATAAATAATGTCTGCAAAATGGCTAAAACTCTTAAGACCGACTGTTGAGCTCCGTTTCTTTGTCTCCACCCTCCCTCAACTGTTACCTTCAATCCTCTCACAAAATATGAATCTCCGGATACCCCCCGCTATTGAAATTATCAATTGTGTGTTTATATTACTACTTGGATATTACTATACTACTACCGCCATGTGTGGTAAATAGTGGACAGCAATCATGACAAGAGTAACAAAAATACACACACACACACACACACACACACACACACACACACGCACAAACTTTCGCATTTATAATATTAGTAGGAAGTAGGATTCTGAAATTAAATAATTTTCAGCTAGATAACCATTTTATTTATTGTTTCGCAATAAAAAATATATCAAGTGAAAGAATTGAGTATTGTATAATTTACAAAGGAAACAATATTTGTAAAAAAGTTAAAATTAACATTGAAAATTTATAAAAAACATCTCGAAAACGCCAGTGAAAAATGAAAGCGTTGGAGCAGGACAGATTCTCTCTCGATATCACGTGTTTCCACCGGTCTTAAAGTAGACAATGTGAAAAATTCCACTAATAATAATTTAGCCCGCATCATAATATATAAATACAAACAAAAGACTCCTTGTGACCAGATTCGTTACAGAACGATCGAAGCGTCACGTTGTACTCGTTTGGGACAATAAAGAAGGCCAGTGCGAAGTCATTAACGCCTTTGCGATTGGCGTGTTCTTTTTTCGCCAATATTTACGATTCGAAAACCGTTTCGAGGACCTATACAAATTTTAAAATAAGCGTGTATCTCCTTTATTAAATGAAATTCTTTTATTTAGCTTCAGTGACGTAATCACAACATACGAAAAAAGAATACTTCTTGAAAGCATTCTAAAGTTGAGCAAGGATACCTAAACATGATGACGTCACTTCCTGTAATATAAAATCGGTTTAAAAGTGGTTTAAGAGCACGAAAAAATTTAATATTGTATTTATGATGTATTTATTCCAAAAAGCAGACAAAATAAGTACAATGATGTTTAAAAAATCGGTCAATTGCGAGTTGGACTCACGTTTGAGGGTTCAGTACCATTCAAATAAGTTATTAGGCTTGAATGATTCAATTCAAAATAACAAACTTATATACCTGAGCGGTTTTCAAATTTTTTGTCCTTGCCGTTTAAATAGTAATATATATATTGTTTTACGTATTTTCTATAATTGCTTACATGATATCAAAGATTAATCAATATATTATTCAAATTTTATCATGGACTCATTACTTTTTACTTTATTTAAGAAAACGACAATAAATTGTGTGAACGAACGAAAAAATAAATCCACTTGGTTACCATCAACAATATATGGAAAAACTATGCATGGTATTCCATTAAGTTACTTTTCAGACTTTCACTAATGATACTTTCATTTTTAATATTATTTTTAATGTATATTTAAAATAATAATTCTGTTTTGTGAATCTAAATCTGAACATAAATTAATAAAAAAAACAATTGCAACAATTATGTTTCCGCAATTTATTGTAATGTTTAAATGTTCAGTATCAAAAGCGAGGGACAATAACCAAATGGAAGAAGTGGTAACTGTAATGGAAAAGATTAGGCTAAGGTTACATGCATTGAAATAAAACACTGGTACAACACATGGTGACGATGTATTATATTATTATACTAGGATAAAATACACTCGTCACATATGTAATCAAAGGCGGTTTGGCCTTGACTGCAAATTCTACATACATGTTTCCCACAAACCATGCATTTAACCAATCTGCTAAAATTATCATAGCTATTGCAAATGCTGCAACTTATTTTACGGCTTACGGATGTTCGAAGTGATTTCGACTTGAATGGTATTGGCTCTGATTTGTATTTAAGTCCAGACCACGAGGGTTCGCAAGTAGTTTTGTGTGTCAAATCGATTGAATCAGTCAAAACTTTGTTATTGAGATCTGAAATTTCGTTATGCACTTGTCCAGAATAACCAGGTACGACATCGCCATTTTCATCGAATATGTTTACTACGGCACCCTGGCAAAAATTATTAGAATTATCTTTTGTAACTGTGACTTCAACTGAATCTAAATCAATTGATGTATCAGTATCTGCAATAATAATTTCTTGGTCTATTTCTGAGTCTTCGCCTATCAACACTTCTTCAAATATATTATCATCCGATAACAACAAGTGTTCATTTGTTAAAAACAAGTTATTTTCTACATCGGACGAGTTTTCTATTCCATGTTTTAAAATCAGGTCACTTGTAACAGCAGTTGTGTCATTATTTCCAGTTAAGTCATTCATTAGCGGCTTATTTGCAACATCAGTTGAAACGTTTGTTCTATCTTTTAAAATATTGACATTTGCATTAGCAACTGTTCCAGTCTTAGGAGTTTCGGAGTCATTGAAATGTTTGGACCTTGTTGTATTGAATCTATGCGTTTGGGGAGCGAAACAGGCGCAAATTCCATGTTTCTCATCGTTGCAGAAACAACTCAGTTTTCTGTGGTTTATTTCGTTTGGTTTTGTTGACACGACCTGATGTATTTTCATTGTTCCTGGGATTGTCTTGATATCAGCAGGTATCTGTGTCTGTATCAGTTGCACATCTGTTTCGCTAATATAAAAAAACTCGATGGCTTTTATAGATGTTTTTAATATATCGAAAGCTTCTCTTGCTGTGGTGATATCTTTTCCGCATGATATTTTTTGGTCCATTATCCTTTTTACGGTTCCGCCAACAGCATCTGGGACACCCTTACCGTGTCCACTTTCAAAAAAAGACCATGTCAGGTAGTCTAATTCACATTTGATGAAGTATGTGTTTAACAGAAAAAAGTTGTGTTTCTGCCTATATTGGCTAGTGGGCCCATCCGAATATACATGAATAACTTTCACATCAGGTAGTCTTTCCTTTATAAACTGTATCACAGGCAGCAAATGCGCCCAAATACTTGCAGGCTGATGGTCATTGTTGGGTGAAATGCTGCAAAATGTTTGGAAATAGTCTTTAGAGTACAATGCTCCTGTGTGCAGTGAGATTTCCGTTTTGGAAGCGCCAAAATGCATCGCTTGTACCTCAGAGAACATACCACACTTATAATTCTCCGAAAAATCGCAGTGTAAGAGGGCTTCTCCTGGTTTCAAATTGTCAATGAGTTGTTTGAATTGACGCTGTTGATGGTTCATGTTAAAATAATGAATTTTAAACATAGGAATATCTGCCTCTATCAATTTGATGAGTTCGTCCACCTTTCCGTCATATGGTTTTTTGATAGTTCTTTTGGAAGAAATATTTTTTCCGTTTTTTGAATATTCAAATTTTTCGACTTCCCACTGTAACCAAGAGGTGTTTTGCTGGCCTGAATCCTCTGTTGCTGCGTTTAATTTAATTGTACTACATGCATTGCACATTCCGTACATACACTTGTAGTTATTAACATCGCAAGATGTATGTGACATTAGTTGTTTTATAGTTTTGCAGCTCTTGACATTGGGCTTATTCGCCAATGCATGCAGTTTTAACTCTATATTGTCGTGTTTTATGCACAAACATGTGTTCCTTTTATGAATGTTTGGAGTTAGAACAAAGAACGGTTTGTAACGCCAAAATGTCGTGAACTTGTATTTGCCACCTTCTTCTTTATATTTTTCATATGAATTTCTTATTGTATCAAGTAAGAACCTGATTTGTTTTTTCTCTTTTTTTAATGTACGGCACTCTTTCTTGCCAGAGGTGGCTCGCGTGACATCGTCTCTAAGGTAGAATTCCCTGATTTCGTCGCGACTGTTTGAGTCACGTTGTTTGTTAAATTTGCGAATTCTTCCAGTAAGACCTATTGCTTTTGTTAGATATCTTGCCTCTTTTTTATTGGGATGGAAATACGCAATGTTTTTTAAATTCCATTTTTCCTGGTTGCTTTTGCAATTTTTATAAGCGTTTTTAAGAGCGCTTTCTAGCAACTCGTTCTTTTCTTGCAATGTGTTTAATTCCTTTATTAACTTTTCTGAAACCATTGTCTTCTCACGGTTTAGTCTATAATTTCTTTTTTTGAGAGTATTGTTAATTCTGAGACACTTTTCTAATTTTTCTTTCATTTTATTTCTTATATCTTGCAAATATTTAACCTTATTTGACAATCTTTTTTCTTTTTTACTTTGTTCTGTACTTGTTGTGTTATTAAAAGCAGAACTACTCTCTGTCATTTCATTTATTTTCTCGTTCATTTTCTTTTCTTTTTGTTTCTTTTTTTGTTGGCGCCATTTTTCTCTAGTTCTTTCTTTTTCTGCTGCCGTCATTTCGGATATCTTTTTTTGTCTCTTTTTAATGCATTCTAAGTTTTTTTTTCTTTGTATTTCATGTCTAGCTGGATCTTCTTTTAATTTTCGTCTGTATCGTTTCATCTTTTCTGCCGCAGTTAAGGGCATTGTTATTTATTCTGAAATTAATAATGTACATTACCGAAAATAAAAAGTTTATTTTTACAATTACATAACAATACTACATTTATTCATACCGTTGCTAAAAAAAAAAAGTTTTGGTCAATTACTCATCCAAGGTCACAAATAAGCTAAGTTTATCTTCTCGTAAAAGAAAAGGTCTGATAAATAATTATCATCTTATATTTCATTTTGTACCACTGAACATAAATAGAAAAAAAAAAACAATTCTATACTGTTTTCTTTGGATTCCGTTATAAGAAAAAAATACAAACAACTTTAATAAAAAAGTTCATTTATGCCCATGAAAACCAAGCCTAAGAGTTTCCATTTGGTTACTTTTACGTTCCACTAATATGTTAGCTTTGAGTTGGTAATCAAATGGAAGTAACCAAATGAACATTCCACGATGTAAATATATTTTTTTCTAGATTGAACAAACACAATTTTACTAAAATGGTTTGAAAACAGGTAACTTATATTGTTGTTTTACCGTATACAATTAGGAATAATGAAATAAACGCTCATTTACCTCACAAAATTCGGTTTCCAAATGGAAAAATATTTTTTTCTTACTTCTCCCCTCTTCACTTGTTCACTAGAACTGACGTAATTCAACTGACACATGCCAAGATGGTGGTCGTTACCATAGAGCATAGTGTTGCCGACGTAAAATTACTATTTTGTATTAAAGATTGCTCAAGATTACGTAAAAAACGTATGGTAACCAAAGTGGAATTTTAAAGTGGAAAATCTTGAAGACAAAAATAAAATATTCATATTTTTTATTTGGTTTTGAATTTCAATGTAAACTATTCAATTTTAGATGCTTTCCTTCCTAATACTCCCGTTATCCTACAAAAATATGTCTCCTTAAATACATATTTTCCCAAAATTTTACCTCGAACATGAAAATCTGACTAGAAGACATTTGTTCTCTCATACATTAAGAAGTTCAATGTTATTATTTTTTCAAGTATTTGTTTAAATTAGATGATATATTTGTGAATTATATATTTCTTTTTGTAGATAATTAACTCCTTTATCCAAAAAACGTACATTTTTACCCACACACTACAGCAAAAAAAAAAAAAACAACCTTTAAAGTTTAGGACACTGATTTAATGCCTTGGACAAAAAAAATTAAAATGTAAAACAAAACTACAAAATTATGTTGCTCGACTATTACTCGTTATGGGGGTAACTTTTTACCTCGGTACAAAATGCACATCATATTATTGTTTTCCTTATTTTTGAATAAACAGTATGCAATAAATGTGTTTTAAAGCAACTTGCGGAAATAGTTTATTACCAATAAAGTCTTCAAAAAAAATTACGTATTTTAATGTATTCAATTTTGTTAAAATTTTAAAAGAGTGTTTACAGTTGTAATGTAATGCAGCTAAAATATTAACAAACAGTTTGCGCGAATTGCTATAAAACGCATTTATTGCAAACTTTTGATTAAAAAGTAAGGAAATAGTACATTACGATACGAGAGCGATGAAACGTTTTCTGACGAGTGTTAGTTTGCGGCACGAGCCGAAGGTGAGTGCTGCAATCACACGAGTCGAGAAAAAGTTTCTCGCACGAGTATCGTATAATATTTTATAGCAAAAGTGCGGAAAATGCCGACTTTACGCAAGCGCAGCGTGCGTAAAGCGGTCATTTTACGCACGGTGTGCTATAAACAATATTATGATGTGCATTTTGCACCGATATCCTCCGTTACAACCTTAACTTGTAAAGCCTACTTAGTTGTACATAAGCTGCTACAATAATAAGTGAAAATAACTTCTAGGTAGATCATGTATCGTTAACTGATAACAACAAAGAAAAAGAATTGTTTTGGTTATGCAATTTTTTTAGTTCCCAATACAATGTGGTTCAATCGGCTGACCAAATTTCTTTAAGGAGAAGTGAAAAAAAGTTCGCGAAAATAAAAATTATTTTCAGTGAAAAGCGATACTTATAATCTTTTGAATTTTTTTCACTTTGAATTGATTGTACTTTTAATTTTTTCAGATATTCCAAAACAACCATTTAGCTGGCAGGGGAGGGGACGAAAAATATTTCGCAAACGGATCTATGAATCGAAAAATGGTTTTCACATACCCGCAATATTATTGAACGACCTGTCTAACGATATTCCACACAATGGAATAGACGCAAAAAAAAGTATCCCCACTTTACATGTAAGGAAGGTAAATAAAAAATTCACAGTTTTATTTTACCACTTTGTCGGCGTTATTTATATGTTACGTACGGGTAAGCACGAAGTCCGAAAAAAGGCAAAAATAGGTGCGACGACGAGCGAAGCGAGGAGGGGCGTGTTAGGCGCGGTTTATACAGAAGAGACGTGGCGAGGACGTATGACGATAAAAGTAACACAATATAAACCTTAATAGTACGTAGCATAGCGTCGTTTTTGTCGTAAGGAGAATTTCGTCCGCGCCTCCAGGCGACATCCGTCCGTGGCTCCAGGCGACGTCCGCCACGCCGACGCTATGCAAATTCAAATTTTCAAATTCAAATTCAAATTGTTTATTTGTAAAATAGATACATAAAGTATACGTTTTACATGTCAAATCTAATCTGTATAAAAATAATATTTTATGATGAAACAAATATGATACGGGAAATATATAAAAAAACTGTATCTAAGTTGGGCTACTAAAGTTATACACATGCATAAAATAAAAAGACTTATTGGAATAAGAGTATTATTATACCTACATAATGCAATTTATAAATAAGTTGATAAATAAACTGAATAGACCATAAATAAATATAATGCCTAGCCAAATATATACTAACATAAGTAATAATAAATAAATATATAAACATAAGTAAATGCTACGTACTATTAAGGTTTATATTGTGTCACGTCTCTTCTGTATAAACCGCGCCTTAGGTTGACATGTTTATAAACATTGGCCGCCGAGCGAAGCGGAGCGGAGCGAGGCGACCCCCGAAGTTTTGCATAATATTACCCGGGTAAACCTAGGTTAACTAGGTTTACTAGGTTTACTCTATCTTCTAGTATTACCCGTATATACATTGCCAAATGCAAATAATGCTCATGCCAAAATACAGCTTTCTAGTAAGTACTTAGAGTCTGAGCTAAGCCGCGGACAGACAGACAGACAGACGGATGGACATGGCGAAACTATAAGGGTACCTTGTTGACTACGGAACCCTAAAAATTAAATCGACGCGGGCGAAGCCGCAAACAAAAGCTAATTATTAAATGTATGTACATACCTACGTGCATATCATATGTGTGAGTGTGACAGGAACATTTAACTGATACTTACATACGTATAATATATATTAATGTAATAGATTATACTCCAAGCTATTATGGTGTTAGTAACCGTCTCAAATGACTGTTGACTCATTCGTTCTTACTTAAAACAAAACACATAAATAATACGTTATTTATGAACCTTTAATCCATTGCTGCTAGAGCTCAGGTATTTTTGTAAGACAGTCATGTAGAAACAGCAATAGATGAATAGAAAGTCGGAATAGTCATAAGACCGAATGAGCGAGGGCAACCGCTCTCGGGCATTTCAGTGAAAACACACGTCGGTCGACACTCATTTTGTGTGTTGCCAATTAAAAGAAATTAAATGTGACTTTATTTACTATTACAACAACCAAATGTGACTTTCTTTATTTATTCAGCTTTTTCGCGTTAACGTCTAACTAAAACATAATACATTTATAGGTACAACTCGTCGGAAATGTGTACCCGTGTTTCCCCTCTCAGGAAGGAAAACTCCCTGTAGGGACTCGTCAGTATGAGTAACATCTAAATGTAGTCCTTATGTAGGTTTTCTTTATTTTTGTTATGTTAAGTGTCTGTGTTGTATTTTTTAAATAAATCATTTATTTATACCAAAAGTATTCTTTACTACTATTCTTTAGTTACTTTTTAGACCGCAGATCCGCTCGCGTTTTTTAAATTTTCTGCCCCGTTTTCTTCTCTTCGGTTATTTTATAGCGTATAATGTTGACCAGGGCCATTACGATAAAAATAAAGAAAACCGCATCCAAATCTGCTTTATTTGTTTCTGAATTAAAACGGGACATACATACAGACAGAAAAAAATTAAAAAAGGAATATTTTTTGCCTCAGTAAAATACTAATAACACATTTCAATTAAAATTTCGCAAGAATATTCGCTGTACAGACGGGCAATTCCACGGTAACTCGTGTTACATTTTACTCCAGTTTACGATATACTTTTAATAATATGTCAATAATTTGATTATATAACTTATCATCCTAATGTAAGTATTAACTCTTGAATAAACAAAAAATGTGTTAGAGCAATTTTCTTTAAGCTTGACACATTTTCTTGGATTCAAATTGATTAAACTTTTGGTAACTCACGTTACATTCGGCGACATAGCTTTTGAGACTAGAATGAATTGAAGCAAAACTCTGTTCGGTATGAAGAAAAAAATAACTTAATTAAATACGGTTTTATTAATGCCTAACAAGTTTATTCTTTATAAATTTCTTGCCCTCCGTGCAGTTTTATTTTTTTGTATAATTAATTTCTGGTTACTCACGTTACATAGATCTTGGAACTAATTTTACTTTCACGACTTTCATAGCAATTTTTGAACATCAAATCTCCCGCTCTGACAGGTCGAAAAAAAACGTTTCTTTTTGTGTATGTTGCCATAATTGTATTTAAAAAACTATGTTTGCAGACCGAATCGTGCTCATGTAGATAATTTCATTTTTAGCTCTTTAAGTCCCATTTCAATTTTGCCCAGACAGGATTACTTACTACTTTATGATTATTTTAAATCATATTTTGAAATTGATAATATATTTAGATCAAAAAAAGTTACAAAATTGTTCGATTCAAAGCCAGTAAGATCAAATAATTTGATTACTTTATACCTTGAGAATGCTGAATAGCGAAACCGGTTGGGTATAATATTTAATTTAACTATATTGTGGATAAGTACATGAGTTATAAATAAACATAATGTACTTTATATATTTTATAGTATTTTATAGAATACAGGCCCTAAAATATACGACATTCAGCATGAATGAGTAATGGCAGCCCCAAACGCACACATTCTACCATTATCAGCGCACTCACACATTGAAATGCGTTGCAACTCAAGCAAATGCTGCATGCGCCAACGCAACGCCGGCAAATCGACCAAACCAGTTTATGTTGTGATTTGTTAGTGCGCAGTTATCCATATAATTCACATTTTCTCTATAAGGTCAGTATTTACTCCAATTCGAAACCAACTTACCGGGAATGTTTATTATTTTAGTGACTTTGTGGGTCAGGTGTAGACTTAATAAGATAATAATCCTGTTTTAACAAACGAAACGACTGTTACTTTCTTTGCCAAAATATGTATGTGAGCAATCGCATAAATATCAGGTTCACTTTATATTAATTTGAAATTTACCTTAGATTATCGTGAGTAATACCTTCATCCGGAAGACAATTGGATGTCCGTGTGTCTGGATTCATGAATGAGGTTTGTCGACATTTGCCAACATTTTCCATGTGTCTGATACCAAAACCATGGCCAGTTTGTCATGATATGATATATGTCATGATGTTATTTTCCTCATTTCGTTCTGGTGATTTCCTATGACGCTACCCTCAATATTTTGTGAGATATTGCTTCTCTGTCATATTTTTACCTGCATTAGTGGACAATGGACACAGATAACGTGATGTGAATAGTAGGTAGGTATGTACGTCACTAAACCCAGTTATGTATATAGGTATGCACTTCGATAACTTATTATAATTGGTTATTAAGCTACATTTGGCGTCACTGGTGCAAGGGTTTCGACACCGCGCTCACCAACCCGCCTGCCCAGCGTGTGTGAGTATGGGCATTTCTTCCAGGAGGACCGCCAAGAGTGGCGAAATCCTGGAAAGGCCTATGTCCAGCATAGCTAGCACAGTTAATATTGTATCGACTGTCATCTTTTTCTAAACCTCTATCATAAACCATGATTGTTTCCACTTAGCTAACATTGTACTTGGGAAAAAACGAGATAGAGATGCTGATACAGTCTGTATCTACTTTATCGCGTTCACAGAACTGCTTGTCGATGAATCGAAAGAAAAATCGATTTTTTTAATGAACGAAATCTCTTCCTGATAAACGACTAATTTAAAGAGTCTTTGTTGCACTTTAGAAGGCATGTAAAAATGAGAGTTTTGGAAATGGCAGCACAGCATCAATAATCCGGTGTAATTTTTGTTCGAAGTGACTAAATAGCCGTTAGCAGCTCCCTTAGTTTTAATTATATTCGACCGCTAGGGATAGGTTGCGCGCGTGCGACGACGACGAGAGAAGCGAGGAGGAGCGGTTAGATTGACATGTAAGTATATAAGGGATCCGAGCGAAGCGGAGCGGAGCAAGGCGACCACCGTAGTTTTTAACAGAATTTACGACAAGCAGAAAACATCATTTTCCGAGCATTTTCCCATGACTTACGTTTCAATAATTCATTAAATTAAAGGACCGCTTCCCTTTCCGAACTCTACATTGCAAATTGAACTGTATTAATTCGTGCTAAGGAAGATATTCCAACAGCTAAATGATGACTCACGGTCCAATAATTTTAAAACGGCCGCTAGCGAACCTTTAGTCACTTCCATTCTTGTTTACTTTTCAATTTTCATGCATTATAACCTCCCAAAAAAGTAAATGTGAAATGAAAGATATTTAATGGTAGGTACCATTAAATATAGTACCATTATCTTTGGTGAAAGTCATTTTAATATTCTTATTATTTGACTATTTCTCAAGTGTAAAGTTGAATTTTTCGAATAGGTATATAATATCGAAAACTTAGATTCTAAGATCGAATAATAGCGAGTCGGGTCGGTTTTAGAAAAAGAAATAGGTACATACACGAATTTATTTTATAGATCCAGAAAATGAATCACGGAGGCCCAACAAAGAATTTGGTAGATTTACATATAGCTTAAAATAAAAATGAGTTGCTTTAGTCGCACAACATTATAAGGCCTAGCCATTTTGTGGTTTTTTGTGTGTTAATCGGTTAGTCGATCAAAACTCCACAAACGTACGATATAATCCACACATTTTCCACAACAAAACAATATTCACGCTCTATCGAACTCTATCACCACCTCCTTGGGTCGGTGATACAGCTTTCCTCCAAAAACGTCAAAAAGAAGAAAGAAAGTGTAACAGTGTTAGCTAAAGAAGAAAGAAAAAAAAAAAAAGGTTTCTTTCGATCTGTCAAAATAGAAAGACTTGCTTATTTCTTGGTACAATGTTAGCGAAATAGAAAGGACGATAAGATTGGCTGCCATCTTGGAATAACTGTCAAAATCGAAGAGATACAGGCTCTATCGAGCTCATATCGACTGCTATGCTAGCTATGCAGCAGTGGATGGAACAGGCTGATGGATGGAAGCTACATTTTGTTATATTTATTTCTAAATTAAAATACTGGTCGTAAATAAAAAGTATCTTTAAATAATTTGGCCCAGTGCGAGTCGGACTCTCGCAGAAAGGGTTCCGTACCCAATACCCTAAAAACATTATGGTGAATAACAACAATATATTATAGTACCTGCCAAAGCAACATCAAGGCTACACAAAAACAAACCGCTAATGGAGTGCGTCTAACAAAAAATTTGGCGCCATCTTTGCAACCAAACTTTTAAGTATTTTGTTTTATTTTAGAGTATGTCCTACTAAGTGACTAAATTTAAAACTTGTATGTGTTTATATATAAGAAGGAGTCAAAAAAATTAAAGTTAAAATAATGCAAGTTTTTCGAGGTTTTTTGTATGGGGACGCCCTTTTTTATATATTTTACTATTACATCTTCTTTCAGACCACAGCGATTCCGTATGGCGATATTTTTCAGTCTATCCTTCAATCTCAAACCATATATACTCCTCCGTAAGGAACGCATTTCCACTGCATTCACTCTGTTTCGATGGTTTTATCTTGCCATACCCAGCATTCACGACCACACAATTGGTTTTAATATTTTTCAATGCAAGTGCTCGTAAAGACCCAATTTATATGCTTTAAAACCTGTTAACAAAGTCAATCAATCAAAACCGTTTTATCTGGCTTCCTATAATGTGTCTCCGCACATTAGTTCCGCCAATATCTAGTTTTAAGTTAACAAAGTCAACCTTACTATACCAGTGTTTTTTTTATTCCTTGCAAAAGGTTGCCAGTCTTTCTTGTGAACCATAGATAGGCTTGACAGAAATGAGCTACGAACGCATGAAACTGAAAGCAGCTTATTTCCGTCAAGTTGGCGACTTGCGTGCAAAGAAAAAGAAAAAGAATGCCCGCGTAAAGTTCATTTGGAGTATCTATTGTTTCTTTAATTAAGTTTATTTACTACTTTGGTAAAGACGTTGTGGGTGGCGGCTGGATGAGGAGGACGGAAGACCGACGTGAGTGGCGAAATTTGGGAAAGTCCTACGTCTAGCAGTGGATGGATGGATATTTACTCACACTATGCATTGAAACGTAGCTATTATCCTCGTAAGCTATTGCCTCCTTACCGCACTTACAGTATTATTTCTTTTAGGCATACTAATTGAAAGGTACAGTCATGAATCGAATTAAACTTAAATTATTTATCTATGGTAGCTTTTACCCGCGCCCGCGGCTTTACCCGCGTAAATAGCGCGTAATGACCGACTTTATTAAAAAAAAACCTGTCGTGCGCGAGTAAGACTCGTGCTTTGAGGATTCCGTACCATTTAAATAAGTTAATAGACCTAATGATTTTAATAAAAATTACATAAGTACTTAAAACCTACGAAATGTATGAAATAGAACTGCAGAATTAAGTTGGTCGAGTATTCGGGTACGTAACCATAAACCTTTATTAAAAATCGTAATATTCAGTATTAGTTGTTTAATAACAATAAAAATACAAAGAACAGACAGAAAGCAAGGGCGTACTTATTCTTACAAGGTATTTCTTCCAGTCAACTTTGGGAAAACTCTGAAATATTTTTTCAAAAAAAATTTCGTCTATGTGTAAATAATTAAAAGTTATTTTCAACCTATCTTACCTATCTATGAATTGATTTTTAAATGTTCTATAATTTATAAAATTATTGGGCTTAGAAAAGTCAACCTGTTAAAAACAAAATAATAGGTATGTTCAATATATTATAAATCATACATCATCATTGACTTATATTATAATCAATGCATATCATTGTGTTTCAGGCCACAATGAAGTGGGGAAGCCTTTGTTTTCGAAACGATCTCAGATATCATTGTCTTGTGATTGGATATATGAATTTGGTAAGTACAGTTAAAAATCATTGGCCAAGTGCGATTATTACACGCTTTAACTTTAACGTAACTTTTTACCTCGGTACAAAATGCATATCATAATATTGTTTTCCTTACTTTTGAATAAAAAATAAGCAATTAATGTGTTTTAAAGCAACTTGCGGAAATAGTTCATTAATAATAAAGTCTGCACAAAAAATTACGTACTTTTATGTATTACATTTTGTTTTCATTGCATTAACAAACTTAAAAGCGTATTTACAGTCGTAATGTAATGCAGCTAAGATGTAACGCATAAAATTTAATAATTTTCATGTGATCACCAAACTAATATCAAGCAGTTTGCGCGAATTGCTATAAAACACATTTATTGCATACTTTTTATTCAAATGTAAGGAAAACAATATTATGATGTGCATTTTGCACCGAGATCCT
Source organism: Ypsolopha scabrella (assembly GCA_910592155.1). NCBI lineage: Eukaryota > Metazoa > Arthropoda > Insecta > Lepidoptera > Ypsolophidae > Ypsolopha > Ypsolopha scabrella. Next base: position 14,211,874 of record OU342982.1, read on the forward strand.
CCGTTACCACCTTAATTTAGGTCGAAATATCTGCATTTATGACAATCTGCCTTTGATGTCTCAAGAAGTAATTTGATTTAATTCGTATATTGTTTATCTTTTCAGTTGGCCAGTATTGTGGATATACTGTTTCATTTGCTGGTGACTTGCATAGTATCCAATGGATTCCAGTGCGACCCAAACTTTGCGAGTGTAAGAATAAACACTAAATTTCATTTAACCCTTAAACTATGGGCTATATATGTTTCAGTTTTTATTATATTTTAAAATTATCTTTACATTTCTAAATAATACAATTTAAATATATCGTCACAACATGAATCTCCTAGGGGGTGTCAGAGATGTTCCCGAGTGTAAAATGCGAAATACAAGTTACAGTTCAAACTCTGTATTCCCGCGTTTCAACGACTATTATTACATCCCAACGTGATGGGTGGTGAGCCCTATTGCCGTTCTTCGGGCACAAATACACGCTTATAGGGCATGCATTTTTTCCTTCTCCGTTCAGCACAATGCACTTAAATTTTGAAAAACTCATTGGTGCATGCTGACCGGGGATCGAACCTGGGTCTTCTACCGTCTGAGCTACCGCCGCCTTTTCTGAATCTGGATAAATATATATTATATATATATATATATTATATTATTATAAATAACTAATAGTATCCTATCTCCATACAAAGGCGCCGAAACGAACCCCCCGAAAACTCGGTTTAACTCGGTTTACGTACGACAGTTGTGGTCGCACTGCAGTTACGTACGCACGTTGTCACTGTGACGCTCCCGCGCATTTTCGTAAATTATGACACGAAATTACAGAGTATGTTGTGCATTGTATGGTTGCTTAAATACAACTTTTATAATAATAATATAGCATTATCAAATATGTAAACAGTCAGTTGGCAGCCCTAATGCGTCTTTAGGCACCGAATGGCCGTAGGTATTGATTTTAAGGACGCCGCCAAGTTAAACTACTGTCGTTACCTATACTGTGCTAAAAGGCTACTTTATAATGTTTCTTTATTCTTTATTGTACACTAAAAACTTATTTTTAAATAAAACTGTTTATAATATAAAAATGTTTATAATTGCTTGTATATGTAAATGCGTACAGTGAGCTGTTATTAATTTATACCTAAATTAATATCATTGACATTCTGATGTGCAAATGAAAACAATCGTTTTCAAATTGATTGTCATAAGGCTATTCGGTTAAGCAAATTAGCCTGTTTGACATGTGAACTCGTACATTTTTGGCTGTCAAATGAATACGATTGTCTTGTTTTGTTGTTGACAGCAAAAAATGTACGATTCCAATTGTCAAACGGGCTAATTTGCTTAGACAAATAGCCATTATGACAATCAATTTGAATACAGCTGTCTTGTTTAGTTGTTGAAAACAAAAACACGTACGATTTCAATTGCCAAACGGGCTTATTTGCTTAGCCGAATAGCCATATGACATTCGAGTTTGAATACAAACAATTACAGAATTACACAATTGCACCTCTGGTCTCTGTCTACTCTTCTCGGAGAAAAGCGTGAGTATATTTTTTATTTGTGGGAAACAAACTAATCTTTTGTCAGTTAAGGAAACACAATGTTAGGATGTAAATTATAAATAAAACTTACCTAAATTAAAAGGGCAAAACTAACCTAAAATATTTGTCAAACCTGTAATAAAAATATGCTTAACTAAATAAAAAATCCTATCTAAATCGCTACCGTCATGTGGAATTTTATTTGAATTATGCTCAGAACAATAACTGAGTTTCACAAAACGTGCAAAAAGACGTCAATCGCTCATCACAAATATCTCCTTACTACCAATAGAGGTTGACGCGACATACTCAATGCGCCGCCGAAACTTTAGTTCTAAAGTAAGGCCAACGAGACGAGATAACTAATGTAAACAAACATTCAGAGGGTCCAAAAAATTTTATTCCAATAATTTATATAAAAGTTTTAAACTCCCTATTCTAATCGCTGTCGTCTGTATTAGACAAAGATGATTCGACGGATGTTCCGACTCGGAACAGTCCGAATTAGCCGTTTTTATGAAAAAACTATCTATTGTGTTGTCAATTTTGCTTAAAAATCAAAATTCGATAAAATGATTCATTTTTGAGCTCATCCCAACTGTGAAAGATTTTTTCTTTTCAATTTTGGCCACGGCATAATAATTACGCTATAAATCGATGTTTTCGGTGCTTCGAACTTCGAACGCAATCCAAACGGGAATGAAATTGTTTACAAAATGGCGGACCAAATGTTGGTAAATGCGGTCTGACAGCTTACCTGTACCACACGACTCACGCAACGACAGCTGTCGTCGACCAACTGACGCCATTACTGCATAGGAGCGGTACGAGAGATAAGGATAGAGATAACTCAGTAATGGTCCGATTGTTTACATTCTTTATCTCGTCTCGTTGGCCTTACTATAGATAAAAACATTTCTTTTTGAGTACAGTCACACGATCTTGTCTTAATTTTTTCCACTATATGGGAAATAAATCCTAATATCTGGCTTAGATTCACTTTTTAAAATTTGTAGCCGATGTCGGTGACAATGTATAATTGAACGAGTTGCAATATGTTTGATACATGTGTGTAAGTGAAGCACTGACCTCTATAAGTGAAGGGATATGTGTGTTCAAAGTTCGAAGGGTATAAAACTAGAGAGACAGAAGTTGGTAGAAAACTGGCCAGGTAAATAAAAACTCAGGCACGGTAAACCGACAGTCAAATTAAGGTCGTCGCACACTACAATTGGGTCGGCACCACACCACCAAAAAAGTGTACAGCATTGAAATATTGGCTTTAAATGTACGTGACATTTTTGTACCAGTGGCGAGTGGCACATCTCACAGTCCCACTTGGCTTTTGTTTTGACGACTAAAGTGGGAGTTATATCGCTTATTTTAAAAGATGTGCACGTTAAAAAGCGCAATAAACGAAGTCGCACCGTATCATGCTATAGGCGCTGCTCATTACTAACGGCTCTTTGCGACTCGTTGCCCACTAGCAGTAGTCGACGCTGTGCTGGCGGCACGTCAGCGGTAAACCGAATTTGGAGTCGAGACGCTGGTGGTGCGGTGCCGAGGCGTTATAATGTGCGACAACCCTTATGCAACTTAACACATGAATCGTACCGTGATACAAGCAACACCATACTTCACCTTATTTTTTCTAATGTATTTAAAAGAAAACCAGATTATTCTCCTCGCGTAGGTTCTTTATCTGAGACCTCACGTGACGTAATTTATCATTTCCCTCGTGCTTTTAGAGTCCTCGCTTTCACTCGGACTCTAAACTAACACTTGAGCACATAACAAATAAGAGCAGCTTTCCTGAAAGAAAGAAATCTAGTGTCTATAAATATTCAATCTGCCAAAAACAACTACTATTATAAATCTTTTAAAAATTGTGAAAAGTGTCCTCGCAAAATGTGGCAACTAATAAATTCTCTGTCTAATAATAAAAATAAATCAGATCTTGCTCCTAACAGCCTTGAAACCCCATCTGGTGTTATCACTGATGCTATAGATATCTGTCATTACTTTAACTCTTTTTTTGCCAACATTGGTTCAATCTTAGCTAATCATATACAAATAAACAAACCAAATAATTCAGCGCTACAAAAACCAACCAACCTGGTAAATAAAATCGAAACTACACTTTTTACTCCAACAAGCTGTGATGAAGTAGCTAAATTTATAGATAAACTTAAACCTAACACCAGTGCTGGTATTGACGGAATAGGGCCTAAGGCAATTAAATGTATAAAAGATTTTTTGGCTGAGCCTTTAACCAGATGTATAAACCTTTGCCTTCTCGAAGGAAATTTTCCTGATTCGCTGAAAAAAGCTAAAGTCACTCCAATCAATAAATCGGGGAAGAAAACGGACCCTGGAGACTACCGTCCTGTCTCAGTACTACCGACAACATCCAAATTATTTGAAAATATTCTTCATAATAGGCTTGAAAAGCATTTAAATACTATTGGTTTTCTTTTTAAGAAACAGTATGGGTTCCGCCCCAAATCTAATACTCTCTCTGCTGCAACTGATTTAATAACGACGATAAAACTTAATATAGATCAAAAGAACATTGCATTGGGTATATTTATTGATTTAAAAAAAGCATTCGATACCGTTAGCCATGAAATACTTTTGTTGAAGCTTAAAGATATAGGAATCGCTGAAAATGCTCTTAAAATTTTCAAATCTTATTTAAGTAGCCGATATCAGGTGGTTAAAATAAACAAAAATCATAGTGATTCTAAATTGGTCACATTTGGTGTTCCACAAGGGTCAATTTTGGGACCGCTTCTATTCCTCATATACATAAATAGTGTTAAGGACATTGGTCTAAATGGAGATATCACATTATATGCAGATGACACTAGCCTATTTTACTTTGGCCAGGATATTCATTCCATAGTAGAGAGGGCTCAGAGGGATCTAAATATGTTACATGAATGGCTTCAAATTAACTTACTCACAATTAATACATCTAAAACAAAATATATTATTTTTGCAGCCAAAAATAAAGTAATCTCAAATTATAATCCAATAACAATTAACAATGAAATAATTACAAGTACTACTAATGAAAAGTATTTGGGTCTTATTTTGGACAACCGCCTTACATGGAAACCTCACCTTGAGAAAATAAGAACCAAACTCATATCCCTAGCAGGAGCATTGCGTGGATTTGCTCGTTGCCTTCCAAAACAAGTCCGGTACACAATATATAATACACTCGTCAAACCTCACATAGAATATTTGATAGAAGTGTGGGGATCAGCCGCGAAGACAAATCTGCGTACTCTGCAAACTGCTCAAAACAAAATTATAAAAACACTTTTTGGTTATAATTACCTTACAGAAAGCGCTAAAATCTATAAAGAAACTAAAATATTTAACATATCTCAAACATATAAATACAATACCTGTATATTGATACGAAAAATCTTAACCAACGATATTCACACACAAATATCTTTTACTAAAAAAATACAATTAAAAATGCGCTTAACAAGACAAGCTAATAATATATACATACAACGTCAGAGAACCAACTACGGTAATAGTAGCATAGTGGCTGAGGGAGCACGAATGTATAACAAGTTACCGAAAGATATTAAAGAAGCAAAATCATTGCTTATTTACAAAAAACTATTGAAGAGTCACATTTTGAAGGACTATTCATTACTTCATTAAAACCTAGTGTTTATTAATTAATTATTAGTTTATTAATAGAAGCTTTTGGTAGAAACCTACTCGCACTTATAATATTAAATATTCATCCTATCAACTCACTGTAAACACAACCCTACATAACATTGCATTGTTAGTGAAGCTAATCACTTTTTAAGGATTACCCACATATTTTTATTTGTTACGCGATTAAAGCGTTCGCTGTTATAAATTGTAACTGTGATAATTTATTGTTTCTCATGTAAGTGAATTTTATTCTTTTTGAGAAAATAAATATCTTAAACCTTTTATAACAAACCCCTTTCCACTCGGTATGATAATCTACTATATTCTAAATAAATATCTTATTATTATCTTATTCTTCGGTTAAACTCAGGTGCCTAGGATTTATTTTTGTAGGTATGGCTCATACTTTTAATTTATTTAAGAAGTTTTTTTGGTCTAATGTTATTTATTTTTTCCAGATCAGTGCCTTAAATCGGCCATGGCTGGAGCCGATTTTGCTAATCATAAATATTGGAACCCACGGCTTCTACCCTTTCCCTCTGACCTTAAGGTTCAACAACCACGGTGACATGATGGCTTACGATGACATTCCAAAATGCTACCCTGGAATGCTGCACGTGTCCTTAGTAGACGTCCTGGATTTCACTATCAATGTCATTTGGCTGAAGTTCGTGATTTCGTATGTCAGTGCTGTTCACAAGGTCAGTTTTATTGTCTGGTTGTTTATCTAAAGAAAGCCGATTTGCTTGTTTTGTTACGCAGCCCTTGAAATCTTAAATTAAAAAACATATTGCCTAGGAAGTGCAGTAGAAGTTAAAGACAAAAGTTCCAAAGGCAGTGTGACAACCCTATGTTTTTAATTTAACCAATAGACTTATGATATACAGTATATCCTAAGTCTATGATCTAACCCGTCTAGTTATTTTTATTAGGTAAAAAAATGAGAGATCAATAGATAATGGAGCGCAATCAAGCCCTTTGTATCATACCCAGTGGTATAGCTGATGTCGGGCTCGACTGTGGAGGTACCACCATCTCACTCGCAAACCCCCCCGAAATTTTTCTGGGGAAAGAAAAGGACAGCTCTTAAACAGACACAACCAGGTGGCCCACCATTGCCAATATATTCATCCCAAATCGCCGGGCCATATAAAAAACAGACAGGTGACGGGCACCGGCGTCACTGGTGCGAGGGTTTCAGCACCACGCTCACCAATCTGCCTGACCCGCGTGTGTGAGTATGGGCATTTCTTCCAGGTGGACCACCATGAGTGGCGAAATCTTGGAAAGCCCTATGTCCAGCAGTGGACGAAACAGGCTGATGGATGGATGGATCTTACCCGGAACAGAAGAGCTGGCATGACGCGGTTGCTGAACGTAGAAAATGCTAAAGACGTTGTCAAGGTCAAGAAGTTTATAACCTTGGTCCTTGGACATAGTATAAATAACAAATAGTATTCTATCTCCATACAAACGGGCCGAAACGAACCCCCCCCCTCCCCCAAAACTCGGTACAACTCGGTGTACGACAGTCGCGGTCGCACCGCAGTTACGTACGCACGTTGTCTCTGTGACGCTCCCGCGCATATACAACTTTTATAATAATAATATAACATTATCAAATACGTAAACGGTCATTTGGCAGCCCTAGCGCGTGTTTAGGCGCCGAGCGGCCGTAGGTATTGATTTTAAGGACACCGCCTTGTTAAACTACTGTTGTTACCTATACTGTGCCTTGGATAAATGATAATAATTCCATTCACGAAGACGCCATGCGGGTGATTTAACCCCTCACCTGACGACCATTACCTTCCAGAGAAACCCTGAGCCCATGCGGGTGTTCTTCGGCCTGTCTGTGGTCAAGCTAGTCATCCAGGTGATATACTTCGGGTACCAACCTAGCCTCTATGGTCCGTGGCCCAAGGACCCCAACTGGATCATCAAGATCATTGATATCTGTACGTATTCCGATGGTTTTTGACCCTCTTAATTCTCAAAAAGGAATCATAAATAATTTGACCAAGTGCGAGTCGGAATTGCGCACTAAGGGTTCCGTAACACCCCACAATACGAGTGCGGAATCCTAAAAACATAATGGTAAATAACAACAACATGCCAAAGCAACATCAAGGCTACAAAAAAGAAGTTCTGACAGCAAACCAATTGAGCAATCATTCAATTGATTCAATCAAATCAATTGATTAATCATTGTATTTGCTTTAAATACAAAAATACCTAGATGGGTATAATTTTACAAGTTTAATATTTACTAGATGTGCCCATGGGTCTGCCTGCCTTAAAAATTCGCTACTTCTTCTGAAGTCTCATTTGCGGGGTGGGTGCAGGGGCAGGATAGATGTAGGTAAGGGACACTCTTCGATACAACTCCCCCCGACCAAAGTGTAAGTATAACTTTATTACAATGCACCAAAATAATTAGACCCATCATCTCACTACTATTGTTGCTAGCCATGGTCCTACTTAAGGAAATAGAAACACCATGAAGGATTTTTGTGTTTATTATAAATTTTAGTTTCGTTTTAACATTTTCAATGGTATATTACATAAACAAAGGAAAAAAATCACGTCCACCCAGAAATCCTTAACTGAGCCTAGGTTAGGTATGGCAAGTCTGGGACCGTAGCATAGTTTTATTATATCCTTCAGCGCCAAAGCAGTAGGCTAATTTGTAATCTTAGATATTCTTCTAAATTCGTAGAGGTAGGCCAGCCCTGCGAGGACATCTCCTTGAAATAGGGCTGAACGGCTTCAGCTTGCTGACCCAAAATCTTGTTGCGATCCCTGCTTTATGTCTCATACTTATCATCGGTGGCAGCACAGTGAAGCAGCACATGTTCCACTATGTCTTCCTCGTTTAAGTACCCAGGTTGTCAGGTTGTCAGTCACACATGTAGTGAAGAGGTGTTATATTCAGTGTGTTTAAGTTTTAGGTAAGTACCTAGGTACTTTGTTCGTTTGCTGTTTTCGGTACCATTAATCTTGACAGCTGACGGTCACTCCGTGCTATATATCTTTTGTTCTGTTCGGTAAGAGACCCCACTGGTAAATGTTCAGTCGAAATTATGTAATACTTAAACAGATTTGGAATAAAAATTTATCCAAGGTAAATAACCTCGAAACCCAAAAACTTGTAACTTGTTTTTTTATTTTACTAGCCTGACCCGTTCATCAATTAACACTTTCGTCAGATTCCGACACTGACAGCAGGATAGCGTATACAATTTTCAAAGCGTGCGACAGAGATGGCATTAGAACTAGTGTCGAGACCCCGAATTTATGAACGCGGCCCTGGGACTACAATCATTATGATAAATTATAAAAATTTAAAAGAACAACTCCAAATTGGATTTTTTAATATCAATTAGCCACATATAAGTTAATTGTTATTGTTTTCATAGTAAAAAATCGTTTAAACTAAACATTTCCAAGCCAAAAGGATTTTTTATGAATGAACCGGTAAGTATCGATGATGGTTCAGCTCTAGTCGACCACAGATACAAATGAATTTTAAATCAATTATCTGTTCTGTGAATTCAACTTAGAGCATCTTAAGAAACTCTAAAAAGTGACTTAAATTTAGGGCTGGTTGCTACTCAGAATACCAATTTGCTAAGGAGTGTCCTAAAATTGTGACTTTTTAGGTCGCTCTAATTTAGGTGTGTGCCACACAGAATAGGTGTCATTTACTCATTCACGCACACTCCTGCGAAAAATTGATATTTCACACTAAATCATAAATCTGCAACACAAACACAAAACGCGCACACAAGCAAACTTACATGAACAAATTGTTCATGTACTTCGCCAGAGGGGGATAAGTGCACTTGCCTAGTCCCGTTTTGTACGGTCTGAGGAACAGACGCAACCACAGTTTCTGTAACTCATCCGTGCAGGATCATCATCGGATGCTATATTTTGCGCGCGCGGCGCGACCTCGCCACCCCTGCCTCCGTTTAGAAATATTTGATTCGATCACTTTTTTATGTTTACTTGTTTTACTAAAATGATGTATGTTCAGATTCCTTCAGTTATAGACCAGCCCCCTCATTCTGTATCGTAAAATCAGTTGCTAAATCTATATTTTTGCCTATCGTCGAAAACATACATATCCGCTTATCTAAGGATACGAAATTGAAATGACGACCATAGATTTAGTATTACTACCGTTAGATTGGTAAAGCAAAAGAGAAAGAGCATATATACGCGTATGTTAGAGCGAGATAGATAGGCGAGACTATTCACGCACACTCTATGGATGGACCTGGATGGACCTACAGTCAAATTATGAGCGAAGCAAATACTGCTTATTTTTTGCAAAATTTCAGGTTTTAAAGTTTAATTTCTTGTTTATGAGATGTGAATAATTATGGTTACTTGTGCAGAGCCTGGATGTCACTCATCTTGGAAAAAAACTTACAGAATTGTACATTTCTTATGGACTTACTACTAAAATATATATATTGTTGTATAAATGCAATGTTTTAGAAGGAGGTAGCACAAAAGATTTTATCTAAATCATATACATGGTCTTTTACTACACAATTCCCTAAACGACAACATTTACATAAATTTTATTCCATGTTCGGCGGAAGTCCACAAAAAGCGATCTACCTAGATTAAGCTTTTTGGTCTCTCCTTCCTTCGTTACTCAATAACTGATCTATACTAATACTACAATGGACGTCACAATTCGTTAATACTTCAATACCCCTTGAAGGTTATTTTGGAAGTTAATTTTTTATCTGTTTTTGGTGAATAGCAACCATAAATGGCAACCGACACTGAGTTATGTACATAATAGGCCGCAAGACGGCTATTCCGGCATTATTGCGCATTCGCAATATCAGTCATTAGATATTTGTTTAAAGTTTTATAAATGCCATGCGATGGAAATTAGAGTGACTAAACCACATCAAATAAGAAATGCTCACTATAAATTTTCAATCAACAAAATCAGTACAAATTCGTACAAAATCCCTTTTAAAATCGCCCGCAATCTGCCTTCGCAATTTTTGCGCACGTGCCAGAATTGAGGGTTTGGCTCAAACTGCGGGCTGGGCCGCCCAGGAATACAAATTCTTAGATCTCCTTCAATGAACCCTTTATGTAACTAAAGCCTTTTTGTAGCCAGCACTGATAACCACATACATTCAAGATAAAACAGACCTTGCAATTAAAATAGTACATTACTTCACAAGGTGGTAAAATTCTGTTTAAAGCTAGGGCGAAATATTTCGCCAAAGATGGAAATAATTTTGGTCCCAAGTAAAACCTCTGCTTTTCAGTCTCGCTACGAAAAAAATATTATAGAAATCACTACCTAGAGTTCGTTCACTTCTGTTTCTATAATAATCGTTGTTACGTTAAATTATGTTTTTATCATTTAATAAACACATTTGTAAAAAAGACTCTCCTCACTACGAAACGAGCAAAACACTGTTTCTCGTGCCTTATTATTATCAAAAGAAACAAAGATCAGTCATATGTATTCTAAGATGACAGCCTTTTATTTCTAAATAGCCACTTTAATGTTCAAACAAATTATTTTAGGTCTCGTCATCTTCTTTGTTCAAGTTAGAAATTCCATATTCAAATATTGGTAGCAAAACCGCATTTTGTAATTTTTTCGATTAGGGAGTGAAAATATGACTATGTACGATTCGCGTCTGTTTTCCTGACCAAATTCTTTTCCTTTCAGGTACTGCCGCTGTCTTCATCATCATCATCAACAAGTACATCCGAGTCCTGACCCAAGAGACGGCTTCCAAGGCCATCGACCAGCCGCCTTCCTACGTGGAATGTCTGATGGGCTCAACGAAAACTGAACCTAATGTCACCAATGAAAATAGCGACCAAGTTGCAATTATTATCGTCAGCAATGAGGAGCATGAAATAGGTGATGGAAAAAAGGAAATTAAACTGACCAAAGAATAATTTCAGAATGAAGAAACAGTAAAACAATCACTAAGAATACAAAGAGTAGGTTTATTCTCTCGCAAGAGCTTTTTATGAAAGATCTGTTAATTTTTGATACTAAATTTATGTTTTGTTTGAAAGGAAATGGTGTAAATGTAACTTATTAGTAATATTTATAAAAAAATATTATCTAAATAAAATTTTATTTCATAATTTTATTTTTGAATATTTCAATTTTAAGGCGCATAGGCATGCCACCATTTAAGTGCAAAATTTGATAAGCCGTTTCTCAAAGTTTGAGACCTCTCAATAATCGTCTTATTATGAGGTACTGGTACTTTATTAAGAGATTTCAGTATTTAAAATAATATCTTTACCGATCACACTAACACACCTTTAAAGGATTCTTGCCTTTGCTTTTATACCCTGTATAGTTTAATACAGGCATTTACAAAGTCACTACCTGGCTGAAATGTAAAATTTTGGTATAGGTACAATTTAGGGCAAGAAAACAACTTTGTATGTAAATCGGTCCAGCTTGATATCTTTAAAACAGAATCAATATTCAAAATCTTGGCAAAATGGTGCCTTTTCAAATATCAGTACCAGATGATATACTTTAAAACGAAAAACAACTGAGAAAAGGATTATCAAGTTTTATACTAAAACGGTGGCGTGCCTGCCTATGCGCCTTTTGCGTATCTAATACCTAGTGGCGAATTGTACATAGAAAACGATTCCCATCGGCTTCCTTTAGGAAATGGCATCCATACTACATTTTTTACTTGGTGCTCTTTGCTTTGTCAAACATTTCAATAAATCTCCTTACGACAAACACACTTGGGTGACAGGGAATTGCAAAGTACAAAAAACGTTAATGAGGAAATGAAGTTTTGACCAACTTCAAATTGAACACGTTGAGTTTTTGCGACTTTTACGCAAGAGACGTAATAATAGATTTACAGTACTTTTTTTAAATCTTATTTATTTTTTAAGCCATACCTCTTATGATTAAGCCGGCTTAAAAATAGTGCTTAATTTACTGTAAGTATAACAAAAAAATTCTTACTTACTAAAGACTATTGGGATGAAGGCGTTGTGGCCTCTCCCGGGCAAAATCAGCTCGAGATGCGCTTGAACGAGACGGCGGCCAGCCTGTCTCAGTGGTTCAGAATGAATGGTCTTGTTTTGAATCTGAACAAAACCCATTTTCTCCATTTTGACCTTTCAGGACGACCCATGAAACCACTATGCGTCTCAGTTGATGGAGTCCGGTTAGAGCAGGTTGAGGCGAGCACCTTCCTCGGCTTCGAGCTGGACCGTGGGCTCACCTGGAGCTCACACATAGATAGATTGTGCGCACGTCTTGGTAGCGCGTGCTTCGCTCTGCGCCGTCTGGCACGCACAGTACCACGTCACGTGGTCCGCGCGTGCTACTTTGCGACGGTGCATTCCCTGCTGCAGTACGGCACCGAGCTATGGGGGCGCGCCGCCGATTGGGAGCGCGCCTTCAGAATGCAGAAAAGAGCCGTCCGCGCGATCGTGCAGGTGTCGTCGCAGCGCACGTCGGCACAGCCCTACTTTAAGGAGCTGGGTATTCTCACGTTGCCATCGATCGTGATCCAACAAGTCGCGGTATACATGTATGAGAATATAGACCTGTATAAAAAGAACAGTGATGTACACACATACCATACCCGAAGTGCTGACAAACTCGTCTCACTCAAACGTAAACTGACGAAGACATCCAAAACGATACATGTCATGGGCCCCAAGGTCTATAACCATCTCCCTTCGCACGTGACAGCCGCCAAAACTATCGGCTCCTTTAAGGCAAAGTTGAAACAATGGCTTATTGAGCGGAATTTCTACGGTGTGGAGGAATTCCTTGCTGGGTAGTTTTGATATTTGTGTTCGTGACTGTATTTTTAAATTTGAATTTGAAATTATGCGTATTAAAAGTTAGGACATACTATTTTTTGAATTGAATTTTATTGCAATTTTTTCATTTTATGTTGGTTTAATGTAATTTTACAGTGTAAAATTATTATTTTAACTTATGTTCATTGAATAGACTATATACCTGTAATATTAAATGTGTAATGTGACGTGTATTGGATATTACAAATAAAATTGTTCTATGTTCTATGAAGTTGGTTGTACAGAGACCCACGATAAAATTTCATTTCTTCAGAGTAAAATCATAACTATAGCTACCAGTGGCGAAGGTTGAACATTTTAAAAAGGAAGCCGGACAAAAAAATTGCCTTACTCAGAAAAGCAACCAAGAAAAACTACCTACCTATGGTATGGCGATTGTTACTTAAAGTAATATTCTTACTAAGTTATAAGTATAAGTTGCAAAATGTACCTATCTAATGTAACGAAAGAAGCCTGGCTACTCATTGGACAGAGGATTCTAACTTGGGAGCCAGGAACTTACATTAACATTTTTTCATTTCATGATTTTACTCTGAAGAAATGAAATTTTATCATCGGTCAAGACTATAAATCTATGATTACGTTTCTTGCTTAAAAGTCGCAAAAACTCAACGTGTTCAATTTGAAGTTGGTCAAAACTTTATTTCCTTTTAGAAATACTTTGAAGTTATTTAGTGTTTTTAAAACCTTTTTAGTTCATTAATAGTCTATAATAGTTTGGGCCAGCGAAGAAGGTGAGCTTGAAGTTAGTCACGGGTGACATCACAATTGCGCATTCTCGAGCTTCGAAGAGGAAGGGGTTGGATAGTGCGCAGGCGCAGGAGAAGTGTCAGCTTACTTCACGCGCTATTTGTCCCGAGCTGCACATTACAAAAATAAGGCTGCCGAATGTTCGATGTTTTCTGTTTGTTAATTTGTCTGTTTTCTATGATTTAATTTTGAAACAAGCTATGTTTTGTATAGAAAAAGCAATGGGCCGGTTTCATTCAGATGTTACTTGAGTAAAAAATATATATTTTATATACAATACAATACAATACAATTATTTATTTATAAATAAAAATCATATTTTTTTCGATTGAGCCAATTTTTCTCCATTGCATTTTGGGCTGTTACATCGCCTTGGAAAAGGCTTTGTTTGTATCATGTACTTATTTCAGAACCATATCTATTGTAGTTTGGGAGTACTACTTGTTAAAAACTCTGTTTTTACTACCTACGTCGTCTTAAGGCGCATGCCCACGCTAAATTAGTAACTCGATATGGTCCGTACAATAATCAACGGAAACGACATTGAAATAACATTCAGATCAGCGTGTATCACAAAGTGGCTGTTACGACGATCGCTGCGTCCCCGGATACCGCAAAATTGGAGAAAATAAAACTTTCCACATGGACGCCATGGACGGAAAAAAATTTAAGCAATAGTTTTGTAGATCTACAAATTACCTTTAGTATGGTGGAAGAGTCATTAAAATCGCTTCAAGCATTCAAAAGGAGTAGTAAAATTTTTGCGTGAATCATAGGAGACTAGTTTTTACACAAGTTTTTTTAATTAAATATGGAATTTGTTTTTTATTATGTTATGCCTGTTATGTATTTTTTTTAAGTTTATTAACCACTCGTTTCTCCCACACGAGAGCCTTCAAAGATAGGTTGAAATTGCAGTTTGAGTATATATTCGCCTTAAGGTGGTAACGGAGGATCTCGGTGCAAAATGCATAATATTGTTTTCCTTACTTTTGAATACAAAGTTTGCAATAAATGCCTTCTATAGCAATTCGCGCAAACTGCTTTGTAATAGTTAGGTGATCACATGAAAATTATTCTATATCATGCGTTACATTTTAGCTGCATTGCATCACAACTGTAAATTATTCAAAAGTAAGGAAAACAATATTATGATATGCATTTTGTACCGAGGTAAAAAGTTACCCCCTTAATCCGTTATTCTGACTGATTCAGGCGCTAAAACAGGGCGCTGTGCCTTATTCCCCGTAAACGTAGCGTAAACTAAACTAATGACATGACAATGTACGGCTTTGCCTTACATATAAATTAAATTCAACGTCCCCATTACAGTGGGATGAAAGCAGTTATCCTGTAATATACGAAGGAATGTTCCACAGGGTGTTTACTTTTCGTTTCGCGTAACGACCAAAAGCACTAACGCTAACGCGGCAGCTCTACCGAATGAGATTTGGAGTTATAAAACATATTTTCTTATTAACTTTATGGGCCGAAAGTCGTCTTAAGTTTGTAAAGTTGTTTTCTGTTTAATTTGGTTTGTTGTCTGATTTTCACAAGTCTGTTTTTGGGGTGTCGTCTAAATGTCCAAAAGTTTTCCATTTCCTTGTTTTAAGCCTAAGATTAGCGCAAGTATACTGGTTAAAAATGTAAGTATATAAGTAAATTGTTATATAATCCTAATCTATTTACAATAACAAAATTAAGGTACGTTAACAACTACAATAATCAAGGGTGACCAGCAAAACAAAAAAACCGCTAAGAGCGCTACATTTGCTTTTATTATTGCAACATTACATCACATTACACTCTCTGATATAACTACGAATACTTGCATTTTACTGCATCCAATAAAATAGAAAAGACAGGTCTAAACTATGATATAAATGCCTTTCCATTCACGTCATATTAGGTTTTAGACAATAAAACTTATATAGATTTTAATAAAGTTTATACAGAATTTTAATTCATAAATAATATACCTAATATTAAAGATCAAGTTAAATAATATAAATAAAACTTAAAAATACTTAATTTAATAACCTAAAACCCTAAAAACCATTTAATCTAAAACTAAACTTGTTCTACAAAAGGTAAAAAATTATATTAAAATAAACGTAAGAAATCTATCTATCTATATATATATATATATAATTCAAAGTCCTGACTGACTGACTGATATATCAAGCCACAGACTAAACCGCTGGTCCTAGAGACATGAAATTTGGAGAGTGTGTTCTTTGTGACATGTGGGTATCCATTAAGAAAGGGTTTTTCGAAATTCTATCCCTAAGATATAAAATTCAAAGTCCTGACTGACTGACTGATAATCAAGCCATAGACTAAACCACTCAACCGCTCGCTGGTCCTAAAGGCAGAGGCATGAAATTTGGAGGGTGTGTTCTTTGTGAAGTGTTGGTATCCACTAAGAAAGGGTTTTTCGAAATTCTACCCCTAAGAGGGTGAAATGGGGGGTTGAGTTTTCTGTGAAACTTTTTATTCTCTGGGTCGCCTAACTCGAAAATTGGTACACACACTCTTCGAAAATCCTGCACGGCATAGTAGACGGGCGCATGGCGCACAGGGTGGCGCAGGGCGTGCGGGGGAGCGCGCCAATTTCCCGCGGCGTGGAATATGTACCTATCATACAGTAGGTAGGTAGGTTTGTTGTTATAGCGGCAAAAGTAATACATCATCAGTGAAAATTTCAACTGTCTTACTATCACGGTTCATGAGATACAGCCTGGTGACAGACGGACAGACAGACGGACAGTAATAGGGTCTGTTGGTTACCCTTTGTTTACGGAACCCTAAAAAGTCTCATTTAAAACCTTAATAAACGGATTTTGAGATTTTAAAGGTGGTCTTCATTATTACAAAAAAAAAATGTAAAGGTTTTAGAGTATCTTTAATAGGAAGCTAGGAAGTAACCATTTTAGTACAACAAATCTAATAGGTAAAATTCGATAGAGGGTGTAGGTTACATTTACTGTGGGCACAGACGCGAGCAAAAGACAAGTATATGATAGATAACAAGCACTTTCTAATGGCATTAGATGTCTAATGTGAGGTAAAACAGAATATTTTCTTCTCAATTTAGCTCGTATTTACCGCTCATACAGTCTGAAGAAGTATGGTAGAGGATGGAATTATTAACTAGCATATTATAATACTCCCCAAGCTCCACTAGGTAGGTAATATAAATACAATTCGAGCCACTACGATGTTTTATGTAGTAAGTTTTCTTCCCGTCTGACTAGTAAAGCCTGACCCAGTTTTAATTTAAACATGCTGTTTTATTAAGATATAGTTCACGCTTGCATCAATCACTGTTACTCCATGTGAAAAAACTGCAGTGCGAGGGAGACGTATTCCGGAATAATTAGCAAAATTACAGTTTTCTTCACAAATTTTATTATTTAATTTAAGAAACTGGAGGACTTATGAAATATTTGTTAGTTTCGGGTTTTAGTCAATTAATAATATGTAAGTATGGGGTTTTGCTAAAATTATCTTAAACCTTGACATGAAAACATTTTTTAGAGTCTTTGTTTTTTTTTCTCAATATTGGAAATGACTTCAGCAGACTCTGTTATGAAAAAAGTGTGCCTCTTAAACACACGAAAAAACAACCATATTTTATACTGGTACGATATACATATGTAAAAATATTGCAGCATAATCTGGTACGTGGGATGACATGTCCAAACTGGTTTGCTTAGATAAGATTGATTTAATTCCTTAAACGCTAAAAGTCAAAAATAGGCTTTTAAATCGACGTTTGGTCAAATACTGCTACGTGTAAGTTAAGAAATTAACTGAAATAGAGTACCTCCATTTTAGGTCTTTTAAAAACTGATTTAGTGGCCCTCAATAATATAAGGTACATAATGTAAGTTAAATATTAAGTTTCAGGGGACGAAACTGATGGTAAAAATGAGTATTCTCATACTACCATTAGAAGCTCCTTATTTTAGTTGGCTCTACGGTTTGCTATTTTGTGGTGCAATTTTGGAAAGCTTCCAAATATGCACGCCTTAAGCTAGAAAGCTAAAACAGTGGCTTTTGCTGATAACAGCTCTTTTATTAATTTGTTCCTTGTCGGGTTTTCAATTCAATGAAACAATTTAAGGCTTTACAAAGTTACTGGACTAAATTTAGCAAACAAAATTTTAACCAGGTTTTGGTAGTGCTTATTCTGCTGTTTTCGTATTCATGCAACCTGATAAAACAGGACATTTTAATAGAATTTTTATAGACAGCCTTTTGAGAAATTTTTATTGCTACACTTCTCACTTGTAAATCCTTGAAACCAAGCAAAATCGTTCCTCAAAGATAACCTTAACGCGGGGTATACCTAAGGCATCAGTTACACAAAAGAGACGTGGCGAGGACGCATGGAAAGGACGCGTGGCGGTGGCGGATAGTCAAAGTAACACAATATAAACCTTAATAGTACGTAGCATAGCGTCGTTTTTGTCGTGAGGAGAATTTCGCCCGCGCCTCCAGGCCATCAAGTGGCGTGCGTCCCGACCAGTCGCAAGCAAATAATATATATTTTCCATCGAGAGAAGAATGGTAACGTAAATTACGAGTTTAACGACGCAGTAGTGACAGATGCCGCTTCAGTATAATTCAGACCGCGACGACGACGTGACAAATGTTCGCGCTACGTCATACGTCACACGACGACGCACGCCACACAACAAACGTCTCTTCTGTATAAACCGCGCCTTATACGCAGAAAAACTACTTGGTTTTATGACTGAACCTCATTATTGATTAGCTTTAGGCCTAAGTGTCCCACTTTTCAGTTGCGAACAATATTTTGTCCAGACTGAAACCAAAGGACTGACAGATCTTGAGTCTATTAACTTCTGTAGGGCTGTCCATACACCATGCCACTACCGCGCAATCGACCCGAAGTAAGGCTCTTCGCTCTTTCGAATGGCTACGCAGATATAGTTTTAAGGAAGAGAAACAGAGACAGAGAGAGCCTAACGTCGGGATTCTTCGCTGATCGTGTGACATCTGTTTATACCTATATGTATTAATTCATCAATAAAACAAAAACGCATCAACTAAAATCACGATGATTCATTATCACAATAATTATATGTCTGTGTTCATTATATCTCTCCCATCTATAATTAAACCAAAAAATGCATGTCGAAGCTCCCTGTAACAGAATCGTTGTAAACAATGTTACTGAAACAATACATTTAAATAATTATTTGGTGTCTTTACTATTTTGGGCAGAGACCTAGCGACCAAATTGGTCATGTAGCTTCAGCTGTATTGAAACTCCGTTAGCTACTTCCCTGAACAACCTTTTCCCATAATCTCCGTGCTGGCAGGCCGCGGGCGGTGGGTGCGGGTGTAGTGGGGTGGGGAAAAAAAAGAAAAAAAATGTGGGCTCAGCGGCTTTAATTTTTTTTTCAAACAGTTGCTTTGTACTCCCTGTGCACGCAAAAAATTTTTTAAATCGTTCGGGTGTTGGGAAGGGGTTGCCAGGGTTAATTAAAAGTACCAAAATAATAATAATTTTCATGTGGGCTCAGCTGTATTGGCTTTTTTTCTGACGCGAGATTAATTAATATGTGAGCCCCAAAAAAATAGCCATGCAAAAATATCGGTGGGAAGGTATCGAAAAAAATTGTTGAAATCGTTGGATTTCTTTCGAAAATGAGCTGAGGAGAAGGCAAAAGCGGTCGTGGAGGGAATGTCAGCCGGCAAACGTGTCAGCGCGCTTACGGCGCGTCGATTTTGTTCGGCTAACATACAGACAGCTCATTTTCGAACGAAATCAAACGATTTCAACAATTTTTTTCGATACCTTCCCACCGATATTTTTGCATTTAACGCTGGCAAACCCTTCCCACCAGCCGATCGATTTAAAATTTTTTTGCACGCACAGGGAGTACAAAGCAACTGTTTGAAAAATAAATTAAAGCCGCTGAGCCCACTTTTTTTTTCTTTTTTTTTCCCCACCCCACTACACCCGCACCCACCGCCCGCGGCCTGCCAGCACGGATATTATGGGAAAAGGTTGTTCAGGGAAGTAGCTAACGGAGTTTCAATACAGCTGAAGCCACATGACCGATTTGGTCGCTGGCTCTTCGACTATTTACTTAAAAACTCCTATTCGTCAGTTAAGGGCGGTCGTGTTGAGATTTATGAAAAAATTGTGCTGAAATACTGTCACATCACAAGGCGGTCATGCATTGACCATCTGCAATAACTTTGTAACCAAACTGGAGTTGATGACCTCTATCTAAACGCGCGAGGTGAGTCTTTCTCTTTTACTCATAAACTTTACTGTCTTCGAGAGAGATTCTATCTATGTTACTCATTAATTTCAAGGTAATTTTTTTGGCGAGGCCTTGTTATAGGAATTTAGCGCAATATCAGCTTTTTGATCATCCCCCTCTAAACCGAATGCGTCACAATATTTTTTATATTTTATGGTTTTCTTATTAATTTTATGTAGGTTTGAAGTTATTTTAATATGAAATAATATAAATTAGTTCAACACAAAAATAAATAATTTAGAGGCAAAGATAACTTAATATAATAAAAACATTAGAACTGGCATGGCCGACTCCGTTTTCATGGCGCACATTTTTATGTAAAAACTCTGTTAACCCAGATAATCAAGGATTTTTGTATCACAGCCAAAAAAACAACATCAGGATCAAATTATGTCTCCACAGCAACGTATTTTAACTCTGAAAACCCCAGATAACGTCGACATGAAAAATGAACGTATTTTTAAGCTCGGCTTAAACTGACCTTAATTTTAACTTTCATTACCCTCTGATGAATCTTTTGAGTCTTTTTAACTACTCGTGCGGATTTATTCGGTTAAAATTGTTTAACCCTAGCAGTCACCACCGGGTGAAAAACATCCAGAATATATATTATCCATCCATCAGCCTGTTTCGTCCACTGCTGGACATAGGCCTTTCCAGGATTTCGCCACTCTTGGCGGTCCTCCTGGAAGAAATGCCCATACTCACACACGCTGGGCAGGCGGGTTAGTGAGCGCGGTGCCGAAACCCTTGCACCAGTGACGCCGCTGCCCGTCACTAGTCTGTTTTTTATAAGGCTTGGCAATTGGGGATGGATAAACCGCCATCCATCGGTCCCAGGCAATGGTGGGCCGCCTGGTTTTGCCTGAGAGCTGTTCTCTTACTCTCTCCTGAATAACTTCAGGAGGATTTGCGAGTAAGATGGTGGTACCTCCACAGTCGAGCCCGGCATCAGGTCTACCACCTTAAAACATCAATTGTTGATGCTGACGCTAAATATACTTTAATTTAATAATAATTTATACTGCAAGGTGTGACTCCTTGATGGAACTTCATTCTAACACTAATAAAAGTCTCCGTGTACACGTTCCATTATTATGTTTATTAATTAGCGACTAGTCTACTACTACTACTAGTCGCTAACTAGTCGCTAATTAATAAACATATAGTCTTTACACGGAGTCTTTTATTAGTTTTAAATATACTTTGACACCATTAGGCTGGGCATTGATGTTTCCTAGAAAAAAATAGGGTTTTTTATGTTCTTTGTATCTTCAACTAGCTTTTGCTCGCGGCTCCGCCCACGTGTTATTCGGTTTAATGACATGCTTTTCCGGGATAAAAAGTAGCTTATGTATTAAGTTAGGGTATAAGCTATACCCATTCCAAATTTGATCCAAATCCGTCCAGCCGTTTCAGCGTGAAAGAGTAACAAACATACACACACACACACACACACAAACATTCGCATTTTTATTATTAGTCATCCATCCATCCATCAGCCTGTTTCGTCCACTGCTGGACATAGGCCTTTCCAGGATTTCGCCACTCTTGGCGGTCCTCCTGGAAGAAATTCCCATACTCACACACGCTGGGCAGGCGGGTTGGTGAGCGCGGTGACGAAACCCTTGTACCAGTGACGCCGCTGCCCGTCACCAGTCTGATTTATATAAATTGGGGATGGATATACCGCCATCCATCGGTCCCAGGCAATGGTGGGCCGCCTGGTTTTGCCTGAGAGCTGTCCTCTTACTCTCACCCGCATAACTTCGGGAGGATTTGCGAGTAAGATTATTATTATTAGTGTAATTATTAAAATAATATTTTTTTCTGCAGGCCCATGCGTCACGGGTGTGTTTTACCCAAACGCGATAGTATTTTTGTAAAATTACGACATACCAGTATTCTAGGCTTAAAGTTTTAACATCCTTAATTCGCTGATACAAGTAGACCATAAATAACAGCACTACACAAAATTATAATACTCGTTTAGCAAACTTTTACTAAGGCTAGATGCACAACTTCACATTGTGTAACTTGGTTAAACGGTATAGTAAAAATAATATAGACAGTAAGCTAATAGGGCTGATAGATTCATCTTAGAAAAACCGGTTAAGTGCGAGTAAGCTCGCATACCTAGGGTTCCGTAATTCAACAGTTTTGGAAATGTATACCGGGTGTAAAAGCAAAGGCAAGAATCCTTTAAGGGTATGTTAGTATGACCGGTAAAGATATTATTTTCAATACTGGGATCTCTAAATAGTTAGGTGTGTGGAGAGGCCGGTGAGCTGCGTAGCCATAGCTTAGAAATATGATGGAATTTTTGGTGAAAGTTCAAGGTATATATTTTTTTCTCGTAATGACATCAGAATCGTGTATACTTTCATACCATAAAGGGATTCTTGACTTTGCATTTACACCCTGTATTTGGTAGTAGGTACGAGTACCTAGTTAATTGTGCTTGTGCATATATTTCTTTTTGCGTAATCATAATATTTGTAGCAACAAAAGAGAGACACAAGTATTTTTATACCGTACTCGAAATAAAACTCGTGGATGAAAAATTTTATTTTTTCATTTTGCTATCGTGAATTTCTGAACCGCTATATTTTTCCTGTAATCTTTACGTAATCCCAAATCACAATGATTTTTTTTTCCATTAGTTTTAGAGATAAGCGGGGGGGACACATTTTTTCTGGCTTTTGTGGATTTTTCGAAACAGACGCAAGTAAATATAGCCAAAGTATATATTTTTACAATCAGCTTTTTAATACCTTGAATTTGATACCCATATTGTGTTTTTATAAAATGTATTTTTATATATATATTTCTCGTTTGTTTTTAACTTACTATTGATTGCTATAGTTTTACTGTTAGCCAGTTATAGCCTATAATCGTATTGTTTTTCATTTTTTTCGGTCTACCAGTTTCGGAAATAAGGAAATAAGGATAATAATATTTTCGAATTTGGCCAAAAGGATTACTGAACCTAGTTCCTGATCACTAACCGAGTCTCCAGTATGAGTTTGGTCGGTTAATTTGATTTCACATTGTGTATTTGTAATGAGGAGTAAGTATGAAAATGTTATATAGGGAAGTGACTTTGTTTTCGCCACGTCTTTAATACACCCGGTATTAAGTCATCAATCATGTACAATATTGTCTTTGAGTGTACATATCTAATATCATATACAAAAAACCGGTCAAGTTCGAGTGCGCCCTGAGGATTCCGTACCATTCTCATAATAAGTTTGAATAAAAATTACAAACTTATCATTACCAAGAAACTGCATGAAACAAAACTGCAAAATTAAGTTGTTCGAGTATTCAGGGTACGTAACGTAACCCTAACTAAACCTTTATAAAAAGGGCGTATTTAGTTTTTTTTTGTTTAAATATAGTATAAAATATACAGAAAGTTCCTAATTACTAATTAGTTTAGTTTTTGAGATAGACCATTAGACCCCATAACAAAAATTGTCTAAAACTGACAACTTTCATGGCCCCCCATTTCTTCATTTTTCGGGACAAATAAAATGTATTTATACTCTTTAATGCGTTCTAGACAATGATAGACTCCCCCACATGCCATAAGAAAAAAATCATGTTTTCGCCTCCTTCCTTTTATGTATCGGAAATTGAAAATTAATTTTATTTAATTTTTAATTCAATATTCGGTTTTGGTTTAAAATTGTACATACCTAACATATCCAATTTTCAAATCTCTACTCATTCCGTTTGCGAGCTAGAAACCCGTGACATACGGACAGACAGCAGAGTGACATTAATAGTGCTCAATTTCTCGGAACCCTAAAAAAAAATTAAATTCACACAAATTACCTAAACCTGGCAGATAACATAATCTCTAGACTTAGTATCTTCGGTCATATTGAGTGAGATCCCGCTGCTTTTTAAATGGAATAACATCGATAATGAACATTTTCCAATGTATAGCATAGATATCAAACGTTTGAGTGTCAACTAAACGCACACTTACCTTTTACCGACGATTTTTCGCCTCAACATGAAACGGTTGGAAGCTGCTGATGGCTACCGCTGCATTTGAATCCTGGAAGTGACTAGAGGACCAAGAGCGGTCCTTAGATTTTTTAAATTATTGATCCGTAAGTCATTATTTAGTTGTTGGAGTATCTTCTTTAGCACGAACTAATGAAGTTCAATTTGCAATGTACAGTTCGGAAACGGACGCGGTCCTTTAATTTTATGA
Organism: Ypsolopha scabrella; assembly: GCA_910592155.1. Taxonomy (NCBI): domain Eukaryota; kingdom Metazoa; phylum Arthropoda; class Insecta; order Lepidoptera; family Ypsolophidae; genus Ypsolopha; species Ypsolopha scabrella. Next base: position 14,236,269 of record OU342982.1, read on the forward strand.
ATTATTGAATCGTAAGTCATCGGAAAGTGCACGGAAAATGTTTTTTCTGCATATCGTGAATTCTGTTAAAACTACGGGGGTCGCCTCGCTCCGCTCCGCTTCGCTCGGCTCCCTAATATGTACTTACGTGTCAACCTAACCGCTCCTCCTCGCTTCGCTCGTCTTCGCACGCAACCTATCCCTAGCGGTCGATTAAAATTAAAACTAAGAAAACTAACGGCTATTTAGTCACTTCCTTGAATCTTTCTTCCATTTCTTTAGTAAACACTTTTCAACAGCTCTAACAGTATCTTGTTCAAAAGGTTTAAAGCTATGCGCAACGAGTCTTAAATGAATTTCATTTTCTATGATTCTTATCTAAATAGAGATTCAAACTGAGAAATGGAAAAGTTTTTAAAGCTGCAAGCAAGAAAGTAATCTCTCAGTTTAAAGATTCATGAAGATTACAAATCATATTCATACCCAATGGACGGATTCAATCTACGTTGATATGAGCTGCTTCTATTCTAAATGTGAAAAAAAAACAAGATTTTCTTAAGAGACTAATAATAATAAGGTCCTACAATAATAAGGGTAAATAATTCTAGGGTACCTAACTAAGGTTAGGTTAGGTTAGGTTAGGTTAGGTTAGGTTAGGTTAGGTTAGGTTAGGTTAGGTTAGGTTAGGTTAGGTTAGGTTAGGTTAGGTTTTTTTTTTTTTTTTTTTTAAATGAAAGATATTCTGCGGACAAATATAAATCGTCCGTACTTTTTTTAAGTTACTTTAATTTATTGAAGTTTCATTAGTACCATTTTTCTTTATCGCTCCTTAAAAACAAATTTAAATTCATCTTTAGTAGGAAGACTCTTATAGTATACATATACTTAATAATTATATATATCTAGTTACACATGGCTTAAGGCTATAAATTTTTTTTTTTTTTTTGTTTTGTTTTTTTTTTTTTCTTGTTTTGCTTTTTTTAATTTATTTGCTTTTTTATTTATCCATTATAAAGCTGTGGTTTTTTTTTTTTTTTTTTTTTTTTATTATTTTGTCGTTTTTTTTTTATTTTTTTTTAATATAATATTCTTATTTACTACATGCAATGTATAAAAAACAAATATATACTACAAATTTTTCACACAATTAAGATTTAATTATTCATTAATATACATTTAATCTGAGAGACATTTGAAATACAAAAAAAAAAATATTAATTTTATTAATGGACGCTAAGCCATCCATGACTCAGACGAGTGAAGTACCGCCTGTGCCACCCCTCAGCATTGCGTCCACAACTGACATGTCCCGGTTTCTCCACGCCATCTTGACGTTATATTCCTTTATGTTACCGGTCTCGGCTGCCAGGGCGTTCATTATTAGGCGTACTATCGCGTCATTCTCGCGGCGAGCTGTGTAGTATACACAGCTGCCGGTATGCCTGGACACCGCCACGACCGCGTGATGGACACTGCTGTGCAGCTGCTGGTTGACTTTAGCAGTTCTGATTATCACCACTCTCTCCCACGTAAGTCCCTGAGCTTCATGGATTGTGTGGAGACGCGATCCTTGTTGCTTCCCGTAACCCATGCTTTTGAGGAGTTCCTTTTCAGCCTGGGTGTGAACAAGGTAGAGCGTGTTGGGCTCGCTTTTAGGGAGTCGCGTCTCTTCGTATGTTTCCAGTGTCAGGGACCGTGTTTGAGCCTTGGACGAGTATATGCCACTGTAGATCTCCCTTAGGGCATATGCAACGTCCATGGGGTTTCGATGTGTGCACAGCAGTTGTTTTGTTATTCCACCAAACGAGCTGGGACTTTGGTACCTCATCGGGAAAAGGTTTTCTCGGTCGATGAAAGGGACCTGGTTCTGATCGCCAAGGAGGAGAATCTTGCTGACTCCGCTTATTCTGGATGCTAAGACAATGGCTCCAAAATGGCTCATGAGTGCTTCGTCGATTATCAACCGACCGTAGCTCTCGCCCTCGCCTACGCCGTTTACCTGCAGTGAGGCCATTGTGCGCACTTTGAATTTTGCGTTTCTGCCGAGCTTGTTCTCCAGCTTGCTGCGGAGGTCTCTAGCTCCCTCTAGCGTGGGTGTCGTCACCAAATCCCCTTCAGCATTGAAGTTGTTTATTACCCAGGTTGTTTTTCCGCAGCCTGGGACCCCGTTTACCCATTCCATGTCTAGTGTCGACATTTGTGCAACGGCTTCGGTGGATTCGGAATCCCATCGCAATGTATTTGCCATTTTTAGGATTCTTTCCTCCAACATTATCCGCGTGCACTTGGCGACGACGACTATGGAATCATTCGGTGGGGTCATGAAAACTGGTTTCCCAGTCCGGGTTGACTCGTTTTCGTCTAGTTCCACAAAACCACTGGTACCGTTGAATGCGGCCATGTACTCTCCCGCCATGGTTCCCCCCAGAACTTGGGAGGTGGCGTTATTGTACACCGCCGCGCCGCACTCCTCCAGTTTGGAGTTTAGCGATTGCTCGTTTCCTCGACGATAGGCTCGGAGGATTGTTCGGCACGTTTCTTGCCTAGAAACTATTGTACCTTTGAGCATTGCTATGTACTCAAGGAGTGCGTTGGACAAGTGGTCCGATGGAAAGACGGGTGTTACAAGTTCCGGAAGGTCGACCAGTCCCCGATCGGCTTTCGTAGGGGTAGTGCGGGAATTTCTTCCGTCAGTTTCCGATGAGGTTGCGATTGTTGGGGGTTCTTTTGTTTGGACGTGTTTCTGCCTTTTGGATACTATGTGTGTGAAGCAACCGACTGCTGCTCTGGTCATGGACGACAGTGCTCCCTCAGACTCCATTCGGCGAGGGGATGGCTGTCTCTCACCTGCTATCTTTTCTTGTAGCCTTTGCGAACCGCTAAGCTCTGGACTTACTATTGGGTGGCCCCAGCTGTCAATGGGAGTGGAAGCTTCGTCAAGACGGTACGGTCTCAAATGACTGAGGTTTTGGCCCCTGTCCTCATAGACCACCATCTCGTGTTTACTGGAGGCTCTTATGATCCCCGAGTAATCTTCCACTTCGGCTTTGATGTATGCCACTACCATAGCGTCCACACTGATTTTCTTAGGTGGTCCGTCAATGGCTGCCAGGCTGGAAAGCATTGAGCACGCCTGGGCAAATTCGGATGCGTCGTCGCCGGCCACGAATAGTGCAATTATTTTGTTCTTAGTTCGCACTATTCGGCAGCGTTGACCTGCTGCTGTGGCTTCTCCGAGTGCTTCGAATACTTTCCGCCTCATGGTTGCTCTGAAATTGCTCCCCTTTAAAAGGAGAGCAAGGCCGGGTGAGATGGTGACAGTACTCTTTCCCTTCGCACTGCAAAAGCAGATACCGAGTCTCTCAGTGCTGTCGTCCATGAAAGTCGCTACTCCTTTGAGTCTTATGCCCGGGGTACCCGCCTCACTGAAGTTTAGAAGCTGGTACTCCGCTGGCATCAGGCTACTTGTTGTCGGTTGCTGTACTTGTGTTAGTGTTAGTGTAGTAGGGGTGAGTGTGAGTGTGGGGGTTGGGTCTGTCGACGAGTTCCTCTTGGCCGCAATTCGCATGGTGGTTTCTACAAAATCAAGGAAGAGCGTTATGTTGTCCTTGTCTGCGATGATGTTCCGCAGTTCAGCCTTTTCCAGCTTTGTGTTGAGCCGGTACTCTAGTTCCATTCGGGCAACCGCAAAACGAGGGCAGTCCAGTAAAAGATGCCATATCGACTCACTAGTGTCGGGGTCGCATTCACAACCGGGACTGCTTTTCAGCTGGAACCGGTGTAAGTACTCCGCCATGCCTCCGTGTCCTGTCAAGGCTTGCACTTGTCGGTGCGTCAGTCTGGTTCTTCGGACGATGCGGAACGCGTCGTTCACGTCCGGGAAGAAAACTTTCGTGACGGAACCAGTGCCGGAGGAGCTGTACCTATCTTGCCATTTGCGTACAGTTTCCTCTCTGATTTTTCTCTTGACGTGTGACACGGGAACTTCACCGTAGTCTGGGGCATCCCTTGACTGCAAGGCCGCTTGTTTGGCCAGTTCGTCTGCTCTTTCGTTTCCGGCTGTCCCCACATGCGCCCTGAGCCAGAAGAGCCGCACCTGCCTGCCTTGTGCTCTGATTTCCGCTACGCACTCTTTGATGTTCTTCGTTAGGGGATGTGTTGACTTGGGATTTCCCAGCAGTTCAAGTGACGATCTTGAGTCGCTCAAGATGTTAATTGGGTCACTCGTGCTGCTTTTGGCCAAGTCAATCGCCCTGTGAAGTGCGTATAGCTCTGACTGGAAAACAGTACACGCGGGGTCGAGGCTGAAGGTGTGAAAACTGGTTTCCTTTCCATCCTCATGTGAGGGCTGCTCCAACTTTACCCTCAATCTTGCTGCCGTCAGTGAATACTTGTGGCCCGGCAATATTGTGGGAGGTTAGAGATTCGGTATCCATGTTTTCAAGGAGCTCGTACTCAGTTGTTATGAGTTCAGAAGGATGTGGCTGCTCTAGGTAGCCTATCCTTTGCTCCATTTTCCTTCCTGGTGGTAGGTAGTCTGCACTGATACCTCGCTTGGCCATGTACAGACTTGCGGCTTCCTGTATTCTGAGGTCCAGGGGCAGAAGGCCCGAAAGAACTAGTGCCGATGTAAGCGAGACCGTTCTGTATGCTTTGCAGATCTTTTGGGCAAATCCTCGTTGCAGTACATCTAGACGATCTCTGATCATCTGGAGTTCCGTGGATTGGTACCATGCACTTGCTGCATACAATACGATCGGCTCGACAACCGCTACGTATATCGTTCTGACGATTTCACCGTTTAGGCCCCATGTCACTTTCGCTGCGCGCGCTAGATGCTTGTATATGTTCGCAGCTTTTTTGCATGTTGCGGTCACGTGCGCTTTGAAGGTGAGTTTGCGGTCGATAATGAGACCAAGGAGTTTTATCTCGTTTACGAGTTTGAGTCTACTCTCTGACATATAGAGGTGTGGTTCCTTGTACTTCAGTTTTTTAGTCATCAACATCGCCTTGGTCTTATGTGCGGCGAAGTTGAGCTTATTCTGAGTACCCCACTCCACTATTGTCTCCAGTGTCGAGTTGACTCTGTCCTCCATGGTTTCGACCGAGTGGCTGGTGAAAGTCAGAACTACGTCATCCGCGAAAGCCTGCGCATGTACTCCTTCCTTTGCTAGCTTTTGCAACAGCGGATCTAGGATAATGTTCCAAAAAGTTGGTCCTCCGATGGATCCTTGGACGCAACCTTTGGTGGTTTCCCTCTCGCTTGTTGCTCTCGCATAGTTGACCACGATTTTACGGTCTTGTAAGTAGGAGCACACCATTGCGTATATGTTCCGCGGACACTTCCTTGTGGCTAACTGATGTTTTAAAGCCGGCCACCAAGCATTATCAAAGGCCCCCTCTATGTCCAGTGAGATCATAAGAACTATCTTCTTGTTTTCAAGTTCTGATCTCACGTACTTAAGAAGGTCATAGAGGGCGTCCTCGGTTCCACGCTGTGGCGTAAACCCGTACTGGTTTTGGCTAAGCGTGGGCTGCATATGCCATTGCAGCCTGCTAACCAAAAGTTTTTCGACGATTTTTCCGAAAACTGACAGAAGTCCGATGGGTCTGTATGACTTGGGGTGTGTGTAGTCATCTTTCCCATGTTTCCCGAGGATAATTACGTGCGCCACTTTCCATTGGGCAGGGAAATGTGCTAGCTCTAAGCATTTATTTGCTATAGCCATGAACATTTTTCTCCCTGTATTAATGGCCATCGCACATATGTCTGCCGTCAGCCCGTCCGGTCCCGGTGCCTTCTTTGGATTTGTGTCGTAGAGCACTGAATCCAATTCGGCTTCCGTGAATGGTGGGTCATCTTTGGACAGACCTTCAGTGTCCTCGGGTTTGGAGCTCGTCAACTCTCGGAGATGTTTGTGGAAGGGTTCATCCAGTAGTACAGAGTCATCAGGGTAGAACGTGCTGGCCAGGAGATCGGCCGATTGCTCAGGACTTAATGTTTCGCCCTTCTCGTTTCTGAGAAGCGGATCTTCGCGCCTCTTTGATGTCCGCCTTATTACTCTGTAAATCCCATCCCACATGCTCTCCCTTTCCTGCGTCGAGCAAAACTCTTTCCAGCTTTGGGTTTGGGCTTCGCTAGCCTTTTTTTCGTACTCACGTTTGGCGTTGAGGTACTCGTTTACCACGTGTTCTCTTCTGGAGGGTGCAGCATTGCGAATCCTTCGCTTTCTTCTGGTAACTTCTTTTTTTAGGTCAGCAAGGTCTTGGGACCACCAGGGGGGTGCTACCTTTCCCTTGTAGGCGCCTAATTTTGGGATAGCTTTGTCGCATGCCTCTTGAATGGCATTTGTGTATGCGAAAAGTGCCGTATCCAGTTCCTCGGTGCTCGAGATGGAGTTTACGGTTTGTAGGGAGATGTTTCTTTGGGCTAGGCCAGATTTCAGTTGGAGTTGGAACTCTTGCCAGTTCGCCTTTTTGATGTTATACTTGCGGGTGGTAGTAGGTTCTAGAGCCTCTAGCTCACTGTCCAGTTGCAAGGCAAAGGTGATGGCATTGTGGTCAGATGTTGTCATGCCACGGTCCACTTTCCAACTTTCAATCCTGCCCAGCAGGGATTGACTGCACGCTGTTACGTCTACTATGCTGCTGCACAGTTTCCCTCCCCTGTACGTCTCAAACGTTGGAGTATCTCCTTTGTTGAGGACGTGATACTCCATCTCGTCGAGGAAAGCGCTATAGGCCTCTCCCCTGGGGTCGTCATGCTTGCTGCCCCACCAGAGGCTCCACGCGTTTACGTCCCCTCCTATTATGATGTTGTTGGTGTTCAGTTTGCGGCACTCTTCTTGAACACTCTTTAGGTTTATCTTTATGTCTTCGTTCCCCTCAAAGTACACCGAAAGTATTGCCAGTTTAAGGCTGCCAGCCACCAGAGTCACTGCCACCTCAGTCTCAGTCACCAACTGCGGGTCGTGAATTACCCGCAGTTGGTCCCCGAAGATTATTACAGCAGCTTTCACTGGTTTTGTGCGGTTCAGGGTGCACTGGATGATTTGTGCGCCAGGGTAAGTGCTCATATTGCCGTTCCGTCCCACGTAGGGTTCCTGTACTAAAGCAATAGAGGCTCCGCATCCCTTAGCAGCCTGGATCAGTTCCTGCGTTGCCAGTTTGTTGCGCTGCAGGTTTGCCTGAATTACTAGCAACTTGCCATTGGGAGCACTCCGAGAGGAAGAGGTGGTGGTCATATCGTCGCCCTTAGCAGTAGCTGACACGCGAGCGCGCTATGGCGTCCATCTTTTGTCTTTCTGGACACTCTTGGTCGTACGCTGCGTGTGCTTTTGATGCCTGGGTGTGGGCCCGTTCACAGTTCTTGCAGTGTGGAGGTCTGTTCTCCAGCCTGCTGTGACATTTCTCCCAAGAGTGAGGTTAGGTTAGGTTAGGTTAGGTTAGGTTAGGTTAGGTTAGGTTAGGTTAGGTTAGGTTAGGTTAGGTTAGGTTAGGTTAGGTTAGGTTAGGTTTTTTTTTTTTTTTTTTTTTTATATTATATCTCTGGTTTTCCATAGGCTGAGCCAAATGCTTTTGTTTGCTTTTATAATTTTATTTTTTGCGTTGAAAAGTTTAATCGCTTTCCCGTTTTATTTTCCGGGATAGGGGATGGGGGTTTCGAAACAACTCTCTCTTTATTTTTATTTTTTATCTTTTATCGTTTCTTATGATCTAAACATATCTATGATCTAAATATGATCTAATACTACTTTGTTAATTTATGCACTTTTTTATTTTAATAAATATAATTCTTTCTTTTTTTTTTTTTTTTTTTTTTTTTTATTCATATCATTACATTTTTATTTTATTTTTATTTATTTATTCATTTATTTATTTATTTTTCTTCTCATGCTTTTTCGTTTGTTATGACCCTTTTTTTTTTTTTTTTTTTTTCATTTATACATGCAAAATACAGAATAAATACACAACAAATTTTCATATTTTTAATTACTTAATTACAAACATGCCATATCCTTTTAGGTATCTATGTTAATTTTATTCTAGACGAGAGAGCTGTTTCGAGGGTTAGTACACAATTTAATTTAATTTCCTTTATTTTACAATATTCAAATTTCTTATTACTGTTCTTAAATCAGATTTATTACTCTACATTTAAATCAATATTCCCACTTCAGAAGCCGCCAAAATCGGTCCATTTTTCGCTATCTTGGTTGTTATATCGGCTGGTTCGTCACCGCGGTATTCCGGTCTTGCACTGCCATTTTGAAGTTGTACTCGCTGATCTGGGCATCTGTCACACCTTCTGCTCGCTTTACAAAGGCGGCAATCGCGTCCCCACTGTCATCTGAATAGTAGATGCAGCTTTCTGTATGACGCGATAATGCCACCACTGCATGCGGTATGCTGTTGTGTAAGTGCGATCTGCTTGCCGTTGTGCGCACGATAATCACCTTAGCGTAAGTAAGTCCCTGTGCTTCGTGGATAGTAAGAATGCGTGACCCTTTCCCTTTCCCATAGCCTTGGCCTCCAAGGGACTCCTTTTCGGCCTGGGTGTGCACGAGGAATAGTGTGCTTGGAAGGTCTCTGGGTATTAGCGCATTCGTATACTTTCCCAGCTTCAGGGAGCGCACCTGCGTTTTGGATGAATATGTGCCATTGTACACCTCGCTTAGGGCGTATGACACATCCATCGGGTTCCTGTGTGTGCACAATAGCTCAAGACTGATGCTCGTTACCAGATTTGGGTGGTTGTAATACATATCAAAATGACACTGTCGGTCTATGTAGGGAAGCTGGTTTACGTCGCCTACCAAGAGTATTTCTCCGGCCCCCGACATCTGTGTCGCCATAACTATGGCGCCGAAGTGACTCATGGGAGCTTCATCAAAGAATATGCGTTTGCACGATTCTTTCTTCTTTCCCGAAGCACCCACGCCGTTCACCAATACAGAAGCCAGGGTGCGCACTCTTGTGCGTAGGTGGGACTTTGAGTTGGTCACCAGCTTGTCTCTAAGATCTTTAGCCGCTTCAATAGTCTGGGTGACTATCACATCCTGAGTTATGTCGCACTGAGACAAAATCCAAGTTGTTTTTCCACAGCCAGGTACTCCGTTAACCCATGTGAAGTGTGGAACTTCCCAGTTTGCAAAGGTTTCGTTTCCTGCAGGGTCTTTGGCGATTTTTTCCGCCATTTCCAACACCCTGTCGTCTAACATCACCTTTGTTTCCCGTGTTGTGACCACTATGGGATCCATTTCTGGGGCTTGATACCTGATTTTGGTGGAAAGTAGTGAGTCTTCTTCATCCAGTGCGACAAACCCACTGCTGGAGTTATAAGCGACCATGTGTCGTATCATTGGGGCACCCGCTATGACCGTTCCCCTTTCATTGTCATAGATGGTTGCCTGCGCTTCTTCAAGCTTGACACTCAGTAGTCCCGTGCTCCCTCGGTTGTATATTTGCAGGATGTCCTCGCAGGTCTTGGTGTTGATGACCTTATTTGCTTTAAGGACACCCTGAAACTCAAGGAAAGCATTCACCATGTGATCCAGGGTGGTTGTGGCCTGCCTGAGCCGGGGTGGTTCCACTAAACCCTTATCCGCTTTGGTGCGGGTTTTGCGGGTTTCTCGTGGAGTCATTCCCGGGTCGCTTCTTGTAAAAGTCTCTACAGCAGATTCAATACGTTGCATTGACATTGCTGCAGAAACTCTTTCGGCCATCGTTTTCGGGTCACATGGGACGTTGGTTACTGAAGCGTTCAGCGCGCTGATCGCCACATCCAGTCCAGCTCCTTGAAGTGACTGCCGGTGCATTCCCATCTTTTTTAGTAGACGCTCCTCCTCTGCCCTTTTATTCTGTAGGCGTTCCGAGCCACTCACTGCTTCCGAGTGCATGACGGTGGATGTAGTCCTGTCGGTACCAGAGCCGGTGCCCCCAGGCAAGAGGAAACTGAGGTTTTCGCCCCTGTCCTCGTATACAACCACCCGATGTTGTTCGGTGGCGTGTATACACCCGAGATAGTCCTGGACCCTACCCTTTTCTGGACCCACCGTCATGGAATCGATGCTAATGATAACCGCTGCGTTCGAACACGCGCTTCTAAACTTGGTGAGCAGTGAGCTAACCAGGGCAAACCTCGTGCTTTGCGCGTTGCTGTCAAAAAGAGCGATCACCTTATTTTGTGTTCGCATTAGTCGACAGCCCGCGCCGGCCACGGTCAACTCAGGTAGCGCGCTGTATGTTGCGCGTTTTATGCTCGTTTTGGAGGTATTTCCGTTCAGAAGTGCGGCAATTCCCGGGGAGATAGTAACCTTTCCCGTTCCGGTTGCATTACAGAAACTAAGACCCAGTTTTTCTCTTTCATTATCCATGAAGAGTGCGACTCCACGAATTTTTATGCCAGGTGTGCCACTCTCTCCGTGTCTCATAAGAGAATTAATCTGCTCTTCACTTGTGAGGTGGTTTCCTGATGGAGAATTCGGTTGGGGAGTCGTACTGGATCCTTGCGACGGTGCTGGGGTGATTACGGACGGTTTGCAGGTTTTGTTCGTGGCTGCAACGAATTGAACAACTTTACATGCGAATGCCCAAAAGTAGGTGTTGGATTCTTTGTTTTCCATGATCTTCGGAAAATTTGATGGAATTAGTGTAGTCTGGATTCTTACTTCCAGTTCCATCCTTTCCAGACCAAACCTTGGACACTCGCATAGTATGTGTATTATCGATTCATCGCATTCGGGATCGCATGGGCATGAGGGGCTGTCTTTTAGCTTAAATCGGTGTAGGTACGCAGCAAAGCCTCCATGGCCGGTCATTGCCTGGACGTGTGTGGGTGTTAAATTCATGTCCCTTAGAATGCGTCTTGCTGATCTGACGTCTGGCAAAAATGTCTTTGTGACCGAGCCGGTGCTGGAGGATTCGTAGCGCACCTGCCACTTTTGGACCGTTTCTTTTCGTATTTCCGCTTTGACATACGACAATGGGACTTTGCTGTAGTCTGGTGCCGTCTTTTTGGTCAAGGCTGCTTTCTTTGCCAATTCATCTGCCCTCTCGTTGCCTGGAGTGCCGACGTGGGCTCTCAGCCAGAAGAATCTGACTTCCCTGTTTTCGCTTCGGATTTCTCTTACTAGGCTCTTGATCTCCATGACCAGAGGGTGAGAGACTGTAGGGCTTCTCAGTAAATCGAGCGATGATCTTGAGTCGCTCAGAATATTTACCAAGGCCTTTTTGCTCTTTCTCACCATCTTAACGGCTCTGAAGAGAGCGTAGAGTTCCGATTGGAAGACGGTGTTGTGTGGTTCCAGGCGAAAGGTGGTGGTTAGGTTAGGTTAGGTTAGGTTAGGTTTTTTTTTTTTTTTTTTTTTTTTTTTTTTTAAATTAATCAACTTTCTGATTTCTTACTTACTCCGCGAATACGAGTGTTCGCGGCCTTTTTATCTTATTTTCAAATTATGAAAGTGACCCTTTTTTTGTAGGGTTTGTGGGTGAGGGTCCTCCGTCCTATATACACTTGTTGATATTAGTTTTGCTTAGTCTAGGCGATGTTAGTTTGATTAAATAGAAATTAAATTACGTGTATATTTAATGGATATCTGGTTATTTTTTATCTGTTTTTTTTTCTTTTATCTCTTTTTTTTTCTCTTTTTTTGTTATTTTTTTATTTTTTTTTTCCATTTATCTCTTCCTTTTTTTTTGTCTTATTTCTAAACATCTTATTTAAACAATATTATAATATAATAATACAGTTATATTTGTTAATATAATTGGACGGAGGAGCTCCCCACGATGCATGCGTAGTAATATAATGTAACATAATTAAAATTACCAAAGAAATCGAATTATTCGTAATTAAAACAGAATGAATTTTCTTATACTATACAGTTATTATGATTAGTGACAAAAGAATATACAAACTGTTTTTTTTTTTAACAATTAGAGTGTAAACATAAATAGAACAGAGTGGTCAAATTTTAACATCATATACAATTAAAATGCTTCAATCTTACTTAAACTTAAACATTGGAAAAAAACTGTATAAATAAAACCAGTCAAAATTCAATAAAATAAAATAAAATAATTCAAATAAATCAAAGTAAAACAAAACAATAACTAAACGATTATTAATACTAACAGGTCGTGTGGTGAATTAAAGCTGTTCCTAATTAAGGCTATAATGTAAGCGTCATCAAAGTCAGTTAATATAAAATCAAATAATCCAATAATTTCCAAATAAAAATAACAATGATGATAATTTAATTTATGTAAATAATTTGGCATAAAGTAAAAAATAAAAATAAAATGAAAATGTTCTAGGCGTGTGTAATTTATTTTGGCCGTTTTCTACTTGTTCCTCCTTGCCGCAAATCTTATAATTTTGTCAAGGAAAATTAGGAGAGCCGGTCGTTGATCTCCGTCAGACATGATAGCTGGCAGGTTAGTTTTGTTGAACTGTAAGTCCAGTTCAACCTCCAAGTTTGTCCTCCATAATCCGAATCTAGGGCAGTCGAACATTATGTGCCATATTGTCTCCTCTCTCTCGGGATCACATACGCAAGATGGGCTGTCTTTGATCTTAAAGCGGTGGAGGTACGATGCAAGCCCTCCATGCCCGGTAAGAGCTTGTACGAGTGTGGGGGTTAATTTGGTCTTCCTCAGGACTTTATGCGCTGTGGCTACGTCAGGTAGAAAGACCTTTGTAACCCCTCCCGTACTGGAAGCCCTGTATCGCTCCTGCCACCGCTGGACAGTATCCTCGCGTATGGTCCTTTTTAAGTAGGAGAGAGGGACGGCATCATAGTCGGCTGCCGTCTTTTTGTGGAGGGCTGCGTCTTTAGCGAGTTCGTCTGCGCGTTCGTTCCCAGTCGTTCCGGCGTGCGCCCTTAGCCAGAAGAACCTCACGTCACGGCCCCCCTCACGGATTTGATGCAGGCTCTGCTCCACGCCATGAGCCAAGGGATGCACAAGCGCTCGGCTTTTGAGCAGGTCCAGCGATGATCTAGAGTCACTTAAGATGTTGACCAGTGACTCTTTGCTGTTTTTGATCTGCTCCATGGCTCTGAACAGAGCGTACATCTCCGATTGGAAGACCGTGCAATAAGGTTCCAGGCGAAACTTCGAGTGCTTGGTTTCCCTACCTTCCGACCACCAAGACAGGGCTGCACCCACCTTCCCCTGTATCTTACTACCGTCAGTATAGATACAAGGGCCGGTAATCTGGTGAGCCCTCACGGTTTCGGGTTCTAGGTCATCCAAGCACTCGAAGCTTATGGGCTGTTTTAGTGCCGGATGCGGGAATTTCTGGTATGGAACGCGCAGTTCGACTGGTCTATCGGGTGGGATTTGCTCAATTGTTTCTCCTCGCTTTGCCCTGTACAGACCAGCGGCTTCACGGACTCTGAGGTCAAGGGGGAGCACATCTGCCAAGACGAGTGCCGACGATAGAGAAACTGTGCGGTACGCCTTACACATCTTTTGTGCGAATCCCCGCTGCAGAGAGTCTAGCTGGTTTTTGATCATCAGCTTCTCCGCAGCCGGGGCCCACACACTTGCTGCGTACAGCACTATGGGCTCTATCACCGACACATATATGGTCCTGATCACCTCCGGATTGAGACCCCAGCTCACCCTGGCCGCGCATGCCAGCTGCTTGTAGATGTCAGTGACTTTTCTACAAACAGCCGATACATGCGCATTGAAGGTGAGCTTGTGGTCGATTTCAACACCCAGCAGACGGATTTGCTGCACGAGCGGGAGTGCTACTCCGTCCATGCTGATGACTGGGTCGTCAAATTTTAGCTTTCGCGTCAACACCATAGCATGGGTTTTATGTGACGCGAATTTTAGCTTATTTTTGAGTCCCCAGTCCAGCACTTTACGGAGGGCCGCATTGGCTCTCGCCTGCAGGGGGGGTGTTGTTGAATCGGAGAAAACCAGGACCACATCGTCGGCAAAAGCCTGGCAGTGTACCCCTTCCTGCTCTAGGTCTTCGAGCAGGGAGTTGAGAATGAGGTTCCAGAAAGAGGGTCCGGCTATTGAGCCTTGGATACACCCCTTACTGGTACCCTTTTCCCAACTTTCCCTTGCGTAGTTGACCTTTACCGTCCGTTGTTCAAGGTAGGAGGCCACAAGTCCGTAGATATTCGCAGGGCATTTATGAGCGAGGAGTTGGGTCTTCAAAGCCGGCCACCAAGCATTATCGAAGGCTCCCTCTATGTCCAGTGATACCATGACAACGATCTTTTTGTGCTCCATTTCGGAGCGGACATGACTCACAAGGTCATAGAGGGAGTCCTCGGTGCTTTTTTGTGGCATAAATCCGTATTGCCTTTGGCACAGCGAAGGTAGAATATGCCATCCTAACCGGGATACCAGAAGCTTTTCCACAATTTTGCCCATAACAGGTAGGAGTCCTATAGGCCTATGCGCTTTCGGGGTGGTGTAGTCCTCCCTTCCGGACTTGCGGAGTATACATACGTGAGCGAGCTTCCACTTCACCGGAAAGTGTCCAATCGCCAAACATTTGTTTGCGATTTCAAGGAACACCTCCGGATCGCAGCGAATGGCTCGCTCACATATGTCCGCTGTCCACCCATCCGGCCCCGGGGCCTTCTTCGGGTTAAGGTTACCCAAAACCGAGTCGAGCTCCGCCACCGTGAAGGGCGGATCGTTGGGCTTAAGTTTGTCCAGGAGTTGTTGGACTGGCACCTCCGAGTTTCTGCGTAATTGGCGCTGAGTGGGAGTTTCGTCGTCCACAGAGTCATCGGGAAAGAACGCAAGAGCCAGAAGCTTGGCGGACTCTTCCGGACTAAGGGTGTTCCCTGCCGAGTTCACCAGAAGTTGGTCCTCATGTCTCTTTGCTGTTCTCCTGATGACTCTATACACTCCATCCCACAGACTTTCCCTATCCTGTTTTGTGCAAAACTGCTTCCAGCTGGCGGTTTGCGCATCTTGCGCCGCCTCTTGATATAGCTGTTTTGCCTCTAGATATTGGTCAACAACGTGTTGCCTTCTAACCGCCCTGGCGTTTCTAATCCGCCGTCTCTTGGTGTTAGCGTCTCGTTTGAGACGCTCCAGAGCCGGGGTCCACCAGGGTAATGGTTTTCCTCCCTTTGGGACTCCCATCTTCGGTATTGTCTCTTCACAAGCGTGAGAGACAACCGAAAGATAGGAGTCAAGGATGGACTCCAGATCCTCAGGCCTAGTAACAGTTCCCACCCTCGAGGCAGTCAAGTTGCTCTCTTTCAGGCCGGAGCTGACGGAGCGACCGAAAGCTGACCAATCAGCCTTCGCTATGTTGTACACACGTGTGTTCTGGGGTTTCAAGGGTTGAAGTTCCCTTTCCAAACACACGTGGTAAAGAATTGCGTTGTGGTCTGATGTGATCAGCTCCCTGTCCACCCTCCATCCGTCCACTCTGCCCAAGAGCTCGAGGCCGCAGGCTGTCACGTCTACTCGACTAGTGCACAAGCGGCCTCCTCTGTATACCTCAAAGGTGGGGGTATTGCCTGTGTTCAGGATCTGGAAGTCAATTTCCTCTAGGAAGGATCTGTAGGCTGAGCCCCGGTGGTCTTCGGAATCACTTCCCCACCAAGGACTCCACGCGTTGACATCCCCTGCCAGGATGACATTTTTAGTCTGTAACTTAGAGCAGATATGTCCGATTCTGCGAAGGTATGGCTCCAAGTCTTCGTCCCCTTCCAAGTAAACGGATAGCACGGCCAATTTAAGTGCCCCTGCCTTCAGTAGTACAGCGGCAATGTTCTCGGTGACGAGTTGGGGATCATGGATTACCTCCAGTTCCCCACCGAACACCACCACCGCGGCCTTCACTGGTTTTTGGCGAGCTGACGTCATTTGGATAACTCTTGTGCCCGGGTACTGTTTTAGTTCGCCCTTGGTTCCGACGTACGGTTCCTGCACCAGGGCGACAGATACCCGGTTGGTGTGCGCTTTGCACAAGAGCTCCTGAGTTGCCAGCTTGGCGCGCTGTAAATTGACCTGGATGATACGTAATTTGCTGTCCGTTGTCTTGCCTAGAGAGGGGGTGTCTCTGCCGTTCACCGCGGTGCCCTTAGCAGTACGCAACACGAGACCTTGCAATGGAGTCCCACTTACGCCTGATCTGGCATTCGCTACTGAAGGCATTGTGTGCCAGATCGGCTTCGTGGAGCTTAGCCTTTCGACAGTTCACGCAGTCAGCTGTTTTAGTCTTTTGCGGACAGTCCACATAGGTGTGAGACCCGCCGCAGTGACTGCACGTGATGCCTTTTTCTTTACACACTCGTTTCGAGTGTCCATACTCCAGGCATCCCGTGCACTGCACTAGCGGTGAGTGGTCCTCAATTGGACGTCTCTGTAATCCTATGTAGACTGTTCCCGCTTCCGTGAACCGCCTCCAGAGAGTTGGAGATAGCTCCACTATTACGTGGCACTCCAGCGGGTTTCTCGCTTTGCGACGATACAATACTCTAGGGCACTCCGCTGAGAGATCCACTCCTGTCAAAAGGTGTTTGTTCTGACTCAGGAGGGATCCTATGACGTCTTGGTCGGGGTGATAGGCCAAGACGTCGCGGATGCAGGCTAGCGGCAGCTTATTGACAGCCTCCTTCGCAGTCAGACCTTGTCCACTCTTGGTAATGCTGGAGGATATTTTATCAATATCTTCTCTCTTGTTACAGCTTAGTACTACCTTGCCGTTCGCGGCTTTTCTGCATCGGTCCACCCTTATCCCGGTGGCTTGGACGTCCAGCGTCCTCTCCAACCGCCTCACAACTTCGTCTCCCGAGAGAGATAAATCTGTCGATGAGACGATCAGAGAATGCGCCGGCCTATCGAGCCCCGGCTTTTTAAGCACTTGGGCGTAGGTCAGTGACGCAGCAGGACGCTTTTCCCGGCCGAGGACATCATTTTTTAGGTTGTTAACGGCGTTTTTGACGTCAGAGAGGGCTATTTCTAAGTTAAGGTTGGGCGGCTCTGTCTTCCTATCTTCCACCGCCTTGCCAATAGCCCTCACGTCAGACCCTACCTTAGCTATGCTCCCCAGCACGGGTTCGATGATAAGACGCATGCTGTCGTCACTGACCCCCCTTGGCTGTGCCTGACACAGCGGTCGTTGCTGAAGGCAATGGACCGCTGCCCTCACCCTTTCCAGGCCGTCACAAATGACGTCTAGCCTGGGGTCTGAAGCCACCGGTTTCGGGGGGGACCTGCACTCCAGGCTCACGGTTTTGGCCCTCGCCTCGGATTCCTCCAGCTGTCGCCTAAGTGTGTCTAATTGGCAGGACACAGCAGCGACCCTACCCGATAAGGTTTCCAGCTCCTTAAGCAGAGCTGGATCGGGACTAGATGTTGCGGCGTTGGTGGATATCCGCGGGGCGGCTGTATCCGCCAGCTGGAGGACCCTCTCCCTAATCTGCTCGATGGCCTTGAATGGACCGTCCATCTCGAACCCGAGCCAAACCCGTATGGCTTTCGCCTCTTCTAGTGTGTTCGAAATGTCGGCCCTAGCCTGGCTGAGCTCAGCCGCATGGGAGCTGTGGAGCACGTTGAGCGCCTGAGCGTGGGCTCGCTCAACATCCACCAGCTCCCTCGCGTGCCGGCTCTGCTCTTTTGACAAATTCAATTTATGCCTCGAGCGAGAGTCGGACAGGGAGAGCACGGCTATGTAAAGCCTTTCAAGGCTGTCGAGGGCCTCGGCTTTGCACTCCCGCTTCATGTTCCCAGCCTCCTCCAGTGCCGACTTCCCTTTGAGCAGGAGCTCGTTGGCCTCTCGCGTGGCCAGGTCCATCGACACCCCCGGGGTTTTGCGGTCGCGAGATGGGAGGAAGCTGAGACGGCTGTCGCGGGAGCCAACCGACACATCCGAGGCCGAATCCGGGCCCGCACTCCAGAAGTCTATGCGTTGGTCGAACTCGGACAAGTCGGAGGGGACCGGGGATGCGAACGTCTCAGCAATGGGCTTTACAACCGCCCCGGCATTTATCTTTAATACTTCCTTGCGAAGTTGCCGAGGCGGTTGCTTAGTCTTCGCAGAGGTGCTCGCAGCCCCTGAGTGTGACTTTCCCGAGCCACCTGATGACGCGGAGGACCTGCCAGCAGACGACATTTTGATTTGCGGCAAAGTAAAACGCAAAATATGTTATTAAAGGCAAAAGTTTAAAATGTTGAAGTAAATATATTTTCCTAACTTGACGTCAATATGGTGTAAAAAGTAATAACGATATTGTGGAATTAAAATTGTAGTAAAAATTCCACAAAATAATTAATAAATAAGATCAAACAGAACAAATTAATTTAATGTCAATTTAAAATTTTTAAAATAAAATATATTTTCCTAACCTAACAACCGATTTGATGTAAAATAAAATGGTATTTTAAAAGTAACTAGCGCAAATATTCTTCAAAAGTTGTGTGAAAAGGAATAAAAAGTACTGTACAATGGATAATTCTAAATAAAATAAGGGACGAAACAAATCAAACTTAATGTCAAAATTTAATTGTGAAGATATATTTTCCTAGCCTAACAGAAGATGTAATGTAAAATAAATAATTTTGTTAAAGTAAAATTAGTGCAAATATTCTCGAAGAGTGGTGCAAAAACAAAAAGGTATTGTAAAATTTATGGATTATTGTAACAAAAATTTCCTCGAAATAATTAATTAAATAAAATTAAAATTAGAATAAGATGAAAAACAGTATAATTAAGCTGCCAAAATGTGGCTACGTGGCGGTAAAGGGAACAAGATGTTTGTAACAGGCCACAATTTTTTTTTTTTTTAATAAACACATGTACCCTAAAAATAAGAAGAAAATTTACAAGAGACACCTGTTCCCGTAGGATTTTCACAAAACAAAATGTCTATTCTTGCACAACTCGACGGTCTCCAGCTTCCAGGGGTGAAAAATTCAACTCAAATATTTTTCTTCCCCTAAATCCCAATTTTTGAAAAAAAAAAATTAAGGGGGGTTGGTAAAAACTATCCGAAAATGTGTCTTGCCCCTACTATTGGTTCTTATAAAGAACGAAAATCTCCTTAGAATTCTTCTAAGACGCTTGGTTCCAGAGATATTAGCATTACCAAGGTTTTTGCCGATGGCCGCTTGGTCCCACTATTAGTAAAAAATTCGTAACTCAAAAATCAAGCGCCGGAAAAATGTAATCTGGATTGCGATCGCTTCTGTAGTAGTTGGCGCACCTTTCAGGTTGATAAAAACAATATGCTGTCGATCTTGTTTCCGGGATAGCTCGACGGGAATATGGGAGCCAATTTACCAACAGCGATATTTAAGAAGAAAATGGTGCCAAATGTTCAAAATAAAATATGAAACCTTTTGGGCGAGTATCAGGCAAAGATTGCGCGTCTCTGGACGCCTCCACGAAGTCCGTGTCACTTCCGGTTCCGGAGATAGGGTCCCACGTGCTTTTTGTTTTTTTGGCTCCAAAAGCCAGGAACCTGGGCCGAAAGTAACAAATGAGGTGTCGCAGGATAGGGACTCGCCAGACGACTTCAGCCGCGAAAAAATGCTAGTGGGGCACTCGATTCGTTTTCAAGATAATCGACAAAAACACTTCAAATTTTTCACTTTTTCACTTTTTTGGTGAAAAATTCACTTTTTTCCCACTTTTTCACTTTTTATTTCGCATGATCCTTGGCACTGGTAAAACTTGGCGGTTAAAACTTTCCCCGGCAAAATTGGGTCACTTTTGCTATTTTTAACGATTTTTCGCGTGCGGAGCGGAGTAAAAGTGATGCGCTCGGGTCGGGGGGCGACCCGATTATTGGGTTAGGTTAGGTTAGGTTAGGTTAGGTTAGGTTAGGTTAGGTTAGGTTAGGTTAGGTTAGGTTAGGTTAGGTTAGGTTAGGTTAGGTTAGGTTAGGTTAGGTTAGGTTAGGTTAGGTTAGGTTAGGTTAGGTTAGGTTAGGTTAGGTTAGGTTAGGTTAGGTTAGGTTAGGTTAGGTTAGGTTAGGTTAGGTTAGGTTAGGTTAGGTTAGGTTAGGTTAGGTTAGGTTAGGTTTTTGGCATCGAAACGGTCAAGCAAAAGCGGGCCATCACGGGAGGCTTGGTGTTGGAGATATCTGGCACAGAGTGCTCCGCAAAGGCGGATATCTTGGCCTGTCGAATGCGGGAAGTACTGGCCGAGATGGACGTTCGTGTGTCCCGGCCGGTGAAGATGGGTGAGGTGCGTGTGAGGGGGTTGGATGATGCGATCACCCCACCAGAGGTGGCAGCTGCCGTGGCTGAGGCCGGGAACTGTCCCGAAGCGGACGTGAAGGTGGGAGAAATCCGCCGCTCGGCCTCCACTCTCGGATCTGTGTGGGTGAGATGCCCCGCCACGGCGATCCAGAAGATGGTGGCAACAAAGCATCTTCGGATTGGTTGGGTAGCAGCATCTGTGGAAGTTCTAGAGGCTAGGCCCCTACAGTGCTTCCGCTGCCTTGAATTGGGACACGTTCGGCTCAAATGTCCCAATAAAGAGGACAGAAGTGGCCTCTGCTACGCTTGCGGCGAGCCAGGTCACAAGGCGAGGCAGTGCACTGCGAAGGTGCTTAAGTGCCCCTTGTGCTCGGATCTCGGACGCCCAGATAATCACAGGCTGGGATCAAAATTGTGTGCCCCAAAGAGCGGAAGGACGAAGCAGGGTTCTTCTCCCGCTCCTGGCTCAGCAGCGGCTGAAGTAGAAGTGGCTTCGGGCACCCAGCCGCCACCAAGGGAGAAAATGGACACATCATCGGCCTTGTCCTAAAAGTCCTTCAGGGTAATTTGAACCACTGCCGCGGTGCGCAGGACCTGCTACTGCAAACCATCGCGGAGTGCTCGATTGCACTGGCGGTAATTTCGGAACCCTACAGCGTTCCAAAAGACCCCCGCTGGATGTGTGACGGAGCCGGCTCAGTCGCCGTGTTCTGGAGAGGCAGGGATGGAGACCCTCCCTGCAGAATCTTGGTCAGGGGGCAAGGCTTCGTTGTGGTTGAGTGGGGTCAGATGGTGGTGGTTGGGTGCTACGTCTCTCCCAATATCTCCCTCGCAGACTACGAGATATTTATTGACGGGTTGATGGTCTGCATTCGCGGATACCTCACTCGTCCGATGCTTATCTTGGGGGACTTCAACGCTCACTCTAGAGCGTGGGGGAACCCCTGGGACGATGCTAAGGGAGAGACATTGCTGGAATGGGCCGCGGGACTTGACATCCGTCTGCTTAACCAGGGGACGGTGCCCACCTGCGTGCGTTGGCAGGGGGAGTCGATTGTCGACTTGTCATGGGCGACGTCCACAGCTGAGCACATGGTGTCAAGATGGAGAGTTGCGGAAGAGATAGTCACTCTCTCCGACCATCGCCACATAATTGTCGAGGTGGCAGTCCGAATTCCCGCTCCAGGTCTTGGTAGCCGCACTCCTCCGAGGAGGTGGTCCCTAAGGCAAATGGACCGAGATAAACTTAAAGCTGCCGCTGCTGTAGCAGCCTGGCCGGAAACTTCTGGTGACGCATCCGACCTTAACCCTGAGCAAGAGGCGGTCTGGTTTCGGGACTCAATGACGATGGTTTGCGATGCTGCCATGCCCCGGGCCAGACCGGTGCAGAAGAGGTCGATGCACTGGTGGTCGGCCGAGATTGCAGAATTGCGTGTTATCTGCCTGCGGTGCCGACGCCAGTGCCTCAGAACCAGAAGAAGACGGCTTTCCACGGCAGAGGAAAAAGCTTATGCCTACGAGGAGTATCGGACTGCCACAAAGCATCTCCAGATCGCCATAACTGAGGCTAAGGCCCAAGCTTGGAATGAGCTGTTGCGAGATCTGGACAGGGATCCATGGGGTCGACCTTACAAGATGGTCATGGGGAAGCTGCGACCCTGGGTTCCGCCTTTAACGGAAACCCTGGAACTGAATCTGGTGGACACAGTGGTCAACACCCTCTTCCCCAGAACCCAGGATGACCCTGTGCCCTTGACCTCAATAGACTTGCCCATTTGGTCCGACGACCTAGCCGTGTCGGGACCGGAGTTGACCTGCGCCGTCAGACGCCTAGCAGCGCGCAACACCGCTCCTGGCCCGGATGGCATCTCGGGTCGGGCATGGGTGCTCGCCATGGTGGAGCTAGGAGACAGACTAAGGCGGTTGTTTACCAGCTGTCTCCGCTGCGGCCATTTCCCGTGTGCCTGGAAAGAGGCGAGGCTAGTGCTGCTGGCGAAAGAGGGCAGAGCTCCGGACTCTCCATCCGGGTATCGACCCGTATGCCTTTTGGATGAAGTGGGCAAACTATTCGAAAGAATAATTGCCTACCGCCTAAATTCGCACCTGGCGAGAGAAGGCCCCGACCTGTCTGACAGTCAGTTCGGCTTTCGACAGGGCCGATCTACGATGGACGCGATTTTGCGTGTCCGACAATTGTCGGACCGGGTGGTGTCTCGGGGCGGGGTGGTGTTGGCGGTCAGCTTGGACATTGTGAACGCCTTCAACTCCCTGCCCTGGAGTGCCATTAGGGGGGCGCTGATTCGCCACAATGTCCCTCCTTATCTGCAGCAAGTCGTCGGGGCCTACTTGAGCGATAGGCGAATTAGGTATACGGGTCGGTACGGGTCAGTACACAGCAGGGAGGTAAACTGCGGTGTTCCCCAGGGGTCAGTGTTGGGTCCCCTGCTGTGGAACATCGCATACAATGCGGTGCTGTGCGTTGTTCTCCCCGAGGGTGTCTCGGTCGTCTGCTACGCGGACGACACCCTCGTTCTTACCGAGGGGGACACCTTCGGGGATACCGTCCGAAGCGCCGAACATGGAGTGGCCTGTATCGTGGACAAAATCCACGAACTTGGGCTACGAGTGGCACCCCAGAAGACCGAGGCTATATGGTTCCACAAGCTTCCCCGAAGCAAGGAACCTCCAAGCCTTTCGGTTCGTGTCGGCACAACCCAGGTCCAGATTGGAAGGAACATGAAGTACCTCGGCCTCATCCTCGACAGCCGTTGGGGGTTTGAGGAGCACTTCAACCGCCAGGTCCTCCGGATTCAGAAGGTAGCCGGTGCACTTCACCGACTGCTGCCTAATCTCGGGGGGCCCAGGGAAGAAGTCCGTCGTCTGTACGCGATGGTGGTGCGATCCATTGCCCTCTACGGAGCTCCTGTATGGTCTGCAAGACTGAGGATCCGGCGCTGCAGAACTATGTTCTATAGCGTGCAGCGCAAGATGGCAATGCGGATCGCCCGCGGATATCGCACGATATCGTTTCAGGCGGCGACGCTCCTTGCACGTTTCCCACCGCTGGACATCCTGGCAGACATGGATGAGAGGGTGTTTGCCTTGACCCGTGGAGGAAACGCGCCCCCGGAGGCGCCAGAGAGGGTGAGGCAGCGGGAACACCGTGCCGCGCTGGAGAGTTGGCATGAAAGGCTACAGGAGCCGCAAAGTGCCCGCCAGCGCGTGGTGGGGGCTATACTGCCCAACTTCTGGACGTGGGTACAGCGAGGCTTTGGACGGGTCACGTACCGGATGACGCAGGTTCTCACTGGGCATGGCTGCTTCGGTGAGTACCTGTGTCGAATCGGACGTGAAGAGACGGCCCAGTGTCACCATTGCGATGGTGACCTGGACTCGGCGCAGCACACGCTCGCGGAGTGCCCTGCCTGGGACTCCGAGCGGCAGAGCCTGGTAAGTCAGGTTGGGCAGGACCTCTCCCCTCCGGTATTAGTTCGTTCTATGCTGCGAGGGGAGAGCTATTGGGAAGCCGTTACCAGGTTCTGCGAAAGCGTAATGGTGCGGAAGGAGGAGGCGGAGCGGGAGAGGGAGAGAGCCGATCTCGCTCGAAGGCGGAGGCGTCGAGGCGGAAGGGGTAACCGCCTCGATAGGGCCCAGTAGTCCGGGCATAGAATAAGACTACGGTATCCCCTGCCTGTCGTAAAAGGCGACTAAAAGGGGATCCCGGGCTGTGGATGCGCGGGGCGGGGGCCCTGCGTAACCATTCAACAGCCCCGGGAGGAGGGTAGCACGCTGTGGTCTCGTGCTGCCTTGGCACCGTGAGGGTGCAAGGGGGAAGCAATGTTAAGCTTCCCCGAGGTGGGCCGCAGGCGCGGCGTTGCGTCAGGGGGGCACCGGTGCGTTCCACTGGAGATCCCGGAGTCCCCTCATTGGCGTGGAGGATGGCCACCATGGGGTTTTAGCCGGTAGGAGTCCGGCATAACCGTTCGCGCTCCCCCGAGCCGGAAGGTATCCATGATGGATTTCCCCATGTAAAAAAAAAAAAAAAAAAAAAAAAAAGGTTAGGTTAGGTTAGGTTAGGTTAGGTTAGGTTAGGTTAGGTTAGGTTAGGTTAGGTTAGGTTAGGTTAGGTTAGGTTAGGTTAGGTTAGGTTAGGTTAGGTTAGGTTTTTTTTTTTTTTTTTTTTTTTTTTTAAATGAAAGATGTTCTACGGACAAATATAAATCGTCCGTACTTTTTTTTAAGTTAGTTTAATTTATTGAAGTTTCATTAGTACCATTTTTCTTTATCGCTCCTTAAAAACAAATTTAAATTCATCTTTAGTAGGAAGACTCTTATACTATACATATACTTAATAATTATATATATCTAGTTATACATGGCTTATGGATATACATGTTTTTTTTTTTTTTGTTTTTTTTTTTTTGTTGTTTTGCTTTTTTTTAATTTATTTGCTTTTTTATTTATCCATTAATTTGTTTTTAATATAATATTCTTATTTACTACATGCAATGTATAAAAAACAAATATTTACTACAAATTTTTCACACAATTAAGATTTAATTATTCATTAATATACATTTAACCTGAGAGACATTTGAAATAAAAAAAAAAAAAAAATAATTTTATTAATGGACGCTAAGCCATCCATGACTCAGACGAGTGAAGTACCGCCTGTGCCACCCCTCAGCATTGCGTCCACAACTGACATGTCCCGGTTTCTCCACGCCATCTTGATGTTATATTCCTTTATGTTACCGGTCTCCGGTATTTATATTTATTTATATTCCTTTATGTCCGGTTTGGTTAGGTTAGGTTAGGTTAGGTTAGGTTAGGTTAGGTTAGGTTAGGTTAGGTTAGGTTAGGTTAGGTTAGGTTAGGTTAGGTTAGGTTAGGTTAGGTTAGGTTAGGTTTTTTTTAATTAAGAGTCTCTAGCTCTCCACTGACATGGGAGGTCAGTGGCTTTTTCAATATTTAAATGTAATTTTCATCTTACCCGTTTTTTCGAGAGGGAAGGAGTTTGGGGAAGGTCTTCCGTCTTAGTTACAATCACTAGTTAATGTTATAGTTAATTATAGCACGCTTTTCTCTTTTTTTTTTTTTTGCTTGTTCTTTTGGTATTTCTCTTTCTTTCTTTTTTTTTTTTTTATGTTTTTTTTTTTTTTTATGTATTGTTGTTTTTGTCTTGATATTATTATTTTTTTTTTTTTTTTTCTCTTTTTATTGGTGCAGGCATCTTATTCTAATACATTTTACTTAAATATAGTCTTAAGATAATACTCCTGGACGGAAGAGCTTCCCTGAGCTAATTAATTAACCTATTTATTTACATGGTAGTGTTTCTGATTATCAATAATTTGTATTATTTTTGATTGGTTATTTAATAATATATGAGATTTAATATAGTGTAAAAAAAAATCAATTTATATTAACTAATCGACATAATGGTAATAAATAACTATTTGTTTCTCTTGGCCGCACATCTTACTACAGTTTCTAAGAATTTTTGGAGAGCGTGTCTCTGCTCTCCATCAGCAATGATTTCCGGCAGCTTGTCTTGTTTAAAGACGGTGTTTAACTCTATTTCCAGGTTTGCCCTCAACACACCGAACCTCGAACACTCGAAAATTATGTGCCATATCGTTTCCTCCATCTCAGGATCACATACGCAGGCAGGACTGTCCTTTACCTTGAATCTGTACAGGTACGATGCAAAACCTCCATGCCCTGTTAGGGTTAGGTTAGGTTAGGTTAGGTTAGGTTAGGTTAGGTTAGGTTAGGTTAGGTTAGGTTAGGTTAGGTTAGGTTAGGTTAGGTTAGGTTAGGTTAGGTTAGGTTAGGTTAGGTTAGGTTAGGTTAGGTTAGGTTAGGTTAGGTTTTTTTTTTTTTAAATCATTCAACTTTCTGAATTGGCATAAGGCCCACGAATATTAATTTTCGTGCATTTGTCATCTAAGACTATTTTTGTTAAGTGACCCATAAGGTGGGCA
Organism: Ypsolopha scabrella; assembly: GCA_910592155.1. Lineage (NCBI taxonomy): Eukaryota > Metazoa > Arthropoda > Insecta > Lepidoptera > Ypsolophidae > Ypsolopha > Ypsolopha scabrella. The sequence continues at coordinate 14,262,434 of OU342982.1, forward strand.
TAAAATAATAATTAAAGTGTATATTGTATAAATATTGTGTAAAGGTAAAAATGAAAAGTAAAAATCAAAATAAAAATTAAAATGGGAAAGGGAGGGTCCTTCGTCTTAAAATAACATTCCTTTCATTTCTCTTACAGTAACTAATTTGTAAACAAGTTTCATCCTTCCTCTCTTTTATTATTTAGTAATTCCTTTTCTATTTTTTTTTTTTTTTTTTTCTTTTTCTTTCTCTTTTTTTTTTTTTTTTTTTTGTTTGTATATATTGTTCTTTCAATTTTTTTTTTTTTTTTCTCTTTACTTAACTATTACATTTCCTTAAAACTAGTTAAACAAGTTACGAAGGAGCCTCCCTTAGTCAATATCACAGTATAATCCTTAAATATTTGTGGTATCGCAGACCAAAATAAATTTTAGAAATAACCCCAAGCAAAAACCAGTAAGGCCACTATTTGTTGCGCTTTGCAGCACATTTAACTATTAATGAGAGGAATTTAAATAGAGCCTCCCTTTGCTCCTCACTGACCATTATCTCTGGCAGGTTTGTTTTATTAAAAGGTAATGTTAATTCAACCTCCAAGTTTGCCCTCCACAAGCCAAACCTGGGGCAGTCGAACATGACGTGCCATATTGTTTCCTCCTGGTCCGGGTCACACACGCAAGATGGACTGTCCTTTATTTTGAAGCGGTGAAGATACGAGGCGAATCCCCCGTGCCCTGTGAGGGCCTGCACGAGAGTAGGATCCAGTTTAGCCTTCCTAAAGACTTTGTGCGCGGTAGCGACATCAGGAAAGAAGGCCCTCGTGACCCCACCCGTGCTAGAGGAGCCGTATCGCTGCTGCCACCGCTGGACAGTCCCCTCACGTATTGTCTTCCTCAGGTAGGAGAGAGGGACAGCGTCATAATCAGCCGCCGTCTTCCTGTGGAGGGCTGCGTCCTTAGCAAGCTCGTCCGCACGCTCATTGCCAACGGTTCCAGCATGAGCTCTCAGCCAAAAAAACCTCACGTCACGGCCCTGCATGCGGATTTCACGCACGCCCCGCTCAATACCATGAGCCAAGGGATGAATAAGCGCCCGGCTTCTGAGCAGGTCCAAAGACGACCTGGAGTCACTCAAGATATTTACTAGTGGCTCCCTGCCGCCGCCAACCTGCTGTATGGCCCTGAGCAGAGCGTACATCTCCGACTGGAAGACCGTGCAGTAAGGCTCCAAGCGGAACTTCGAGTGTCTAGTCTCCTCACCCTCCGACCACCAAGTGAGCGCAGCACCCACCTTCCCCTGTATCTTACTGCCGTCAGTAAAGATACAGGGACCAACGATTTGGTGGGCACTCACGGTTTCCGGGTGGAGATCGTCCAAACACTCGAAGCTCAGCGACTGTTTATCCGCTGGATGCGGGAACCGCCGGCAAGGAACACGCAGTTCAACCGGTCGATCAGCGGGAATCTGCTCAATTCTCTCTCCACGCTTTGCCCTATACAGACTCGCAGCCTCCTGCACTCTAAGGTCAAGGGGGAGCACGTCTGCCAGGATCAGAGCCGATGACAGAGACACCGTGCGGTACGCTTTACACAGCTTTTGTGCAAACCCCCGCTGCAGAGAATCAAGTTGGTTTTTAATCATCAACTTCTCGGCAGCCGGGGCCCACACACCAGCCGCGTACAGCACGATGGGCTCTATCACTGAGACGTAAATGGTTCTAATGACTTCCCGGTTCAAACCCCAGCTCACTCTGGCGGCACATGCAAGCTGCTTATAGATGTCAGTGACTTTTCTACAAACAGCTGACACGTGTGCATTAAAAGTGAGCTTGTTGTCAATAATAACACCCAACAGGCGGATCTGCTGCACTAGCGGCAACTGAACTCCGTCCATGCAGATGACCGGGGGCTCAAACTTAAGCTTACGTGTTAGCACCATTGCAAATGTTTTGTGTGGTGCAAACTTCAGCTTATTTCTGAGACCCCAGCCCAATACTCGTTGGAGAGCCGCATTTGCTCTCGCCTGTAAGGGGGGCATAGTTGAACCTGAAATCACCAGAACCACTGAGAATAAGGTTCCAAAAGGTGGGTCCAGCTATAGAGCCTTGGATACACCCCTTGTTGGTACCCTTCTCCCAACACTCCCTTGCATAGCTGACCTTAATGGTGCGGTCTTGTAAGTAGGAGGCCACGAGTCCATAAATGTTAGCAGGACACCTATGAGCGAGGAGTTGGGTCTTCAAGGCCGGCCACCAAGCATTGTCGAAGGCTCCCTCTATGTCCAGTGATACCATGAGAACTATTTTCCTGCTCTCTATTTGAGAGCGGACATGGCCCACAAGGTCATAGAGGGAGTCCTCGCTGCTTTTTTGTGGCATAAAGCCATATTGCCTGGCATTAAGGGAAGGTAGCATATGCCATCCAAGTCGGGATACGAGTAGCTTTTCAACAATCTTGCCCATAACAGGAAGGAGTCCTATCGGCCTGTGCGCCTTCGGTATCGTGTAGTCATCTCTCCCAGACTTGCGGATGATGCAAACGTAAGCGAGCTTCCACCGCACCGGGAAGTGTCCAATTGACAAACATTTGTTGGCAATTTCAAGGAACACCTCCGGTGCAATTCGGATTGCTCGCTCGCATATATCCGCCGTCCACCCGTCAGGACCCGGAGCCTTCTTGGGGTTTAGACTTCCCAAGACCGAGTCAAGCTCCGCGGCCGTGAAAGGTGGATCGTTGGATTTAAGTTGGTCCAGGAGTTGATGAACTGGCACTTCCGAGCTCTCACGTATTTGCCGTTGAGTTGGGGTTTCGTTGTTCACAGTGTCATCAGGAAAGAACGAACGCGCCAGCAGTTCTGCAGACTCCCTGGGACTAAGTGTATTCCCAGTGGAGTCCACAAGTAACTGGTCCTCTTGTCGTTTTACCGTTCTTCTGATGACCCTGTAGACACCGTCCCATAGACTTTCCCTATCCTGTCTTGTGCAAAACTGTTTCCAGCTAGAGGTTTGTGCATCTTGCACAGCCGCTTTATACAGCTGATTAGCCTCAAGATATTGGTCAACGACGTGTTGCCTTCTAACCGCCGCGGCGTTTCTAATTCTCCGTCTCTTGGTCTTAGCGTCTCGCTTGAGACGCTCCAGAGCAGGAGTCCACCACGGCAATGGTTTCCTTCCTGTTGAGACTCCCACCTTCGGTATTGTCTCTTCACAAGCTTGGGAGACAACCGTGAGGTAAGAGTCAAGGATGGACTCCAGCTCCTCAGGCGTAGTAACAGATCCCACTCTCGAGGCAGTCAGGTTGCTCTCTTTTAGCCCGGAGCGGATGGAACGATCGAAAGCCAACCAATCAGACCTGGCTGTGTTGTACACACGTGTGCTCTGGGGTTTCAGGGTTTCTAATTCCCTTTCAAGACACACGTGGTAGGTAATAGGTTAGGTTAGGTTAGGTTAGGTTAGGTTAGGTTAGGTTAGGTTAGGTTAGGTTAGGTTAGGTTAGGTTAGGTTAGGTTAGGTTAGGTTAGGTTAGGTTAGGTTAGGTTAGGTTAGGTTAGTATCAAATTCCAGAAGAAGAAAAAATTTTTTGCTCAAATGTTTTTTTCACTGTACAAAGTGGTTCAATCAACTGCCTAAATTTCTATGGAAAGGTAAAAAAAATTACGCAAAAATTTATTTTTGTGGAAACTGTTCTATTTGGGTTACTCTATCATCTGTTTTTTTTTTTCACTTTGAATTGTAGGACCTTAATATTTTATTTTTGTCACTCTCACTCCGACTTAAAAAACGCCAAATTTCCAAAATCAAAAAGCTTGATAATGTTAAAACCCGTCTAAAAAAAATATGTTTGAGCTCTATACATGATTCCTCTCCGTCAAACGAGGAGAAAAAGTGCGTTTGAAGACCTCATTTCAATATTATTTCTATCGAGGAAAATTTATCAGAACGTGTTTTCCAAAAAAAAAAACCCTACATTATATAGTCAGCTGATGCCAGGCTCGACTGTGGAGGTACTCGCAAATCCTCCCGAAGTTATTCGGGGGAGAGCAAGAGGACAGCTCTCAGGCAAAACCAGGCGGCCCACCATCGCCTGGGACCGATGGATGGCGGTTTATCCATCCCCAATTGCCGGGCCTTCTATAAAACAGACTGGTGAGGGGACCGGCGTCACTGATGCAAGGGTTGGGCACTGCGCTCACCAACCCGCCTACCCAGCGTGTGTGAGTATGGGCATTTCTTCCAGGAGGACCGCCGAGAGTGGCAAAATCCTGGAAAGGCCTATTTCCAGCAGTGGACGAAACAGGCTGACGGATGAATATAGTCAAAACGCATAGATGAGAAATTTATTAAAATTTTCTATATACTTCATGAAATACACCCATATTTTATTACCATGATAAGTTTTTAATTTATGAAATTTTTCTAGATATTGCCTCGAGGAAGTTTGGCGTAATCATGACCTTGTATTTTTTATTAATAGACTATGAGTTTGGCCACAAACAGATCGTGCTGGAAACCTTTGACCTGGGATAAAGTCCGCTCGTGCAGAAACTGAAAGCAGGCAAGGCGCTAATCAATCAGTCCAGGGACTTCGATACTACGCAACCGCCTGGTAACCATTCTCCCGATATTGCCAGCTGTGCCCAACCCCCTCTCTTATCGACTCTCCAAAAATGAGCAACGAAGCCTCTGACGGAAGATCAGCGTCACAATTCTGCTGTGGCTGTGGCATTTTGCTGAGTCAGAGCCTTTTTGTCTGCTGCATCTTATAAACTACCTTAAGCTGCATAGATGGAAGTTTCAAACTATTTATCGGGTGTAGTATTATTATAGTTATGAAATAAACGCCTTTTCTTTATTTCTTTCTTTCTTCTTTCAAGTCAAGACGCCATCTTTGAACGTATATTACACGCAAACTTACTTGATGCGAATTACGCGGTTAACGCGCTGCATGCCGATACTTTTGTAGTCACAAGGGATCACAGTACGCGGACATCCCATAGCATCGCACACTATAGCAGTACTTCACTCACTCACCCTAATAATAGTCCAAAACTACTCGCGGGTAGACAACAAAGGTGCCTCTAATTAAGCACAACAGGGTGTTTTGTGACCTGGCCGGTGCTGATTAATGACAGAGCGGAGGCACAAAGGTGACAAAGTAGCGCGCTTATGTCGCTGCCATGAGTGCGGCTTACGAGCGGAGGCGGGAAATAATCACCTTGCCTTTTTAGGGCTCCGCGCCCAAAAATGAGAAAACGGGACCCTTATACGATCACATCTCGCGCCCCTTTTAAGATTTCAAATTGAAACTAATACTTCCTACGTAAATATGGACCCATACGCTATTATATTATGATGTTGCTAGTTGTGATTGTCGGCACTTGGTAGAACTTATTAGAGCGGTTGCTCTACCAACTGAGCTATCCAGTTCACAACATGATCTGCGAATTTACGCTTGTGCTATATAGAAATTTATTTCTATCATAATTTCGATATGAGTAATGTGTATTCTTAACTACCCGATGCTGTAACAGGTGACAGTAGGGCAATAATAGTCTCAGACTTGTCTTGAATACACTAGCGTCCTCTAGGCGCCAAGAGGCTCACTACTAAGTGAGTACCTATACATATCGTTGCGGTATGGGAAAGCACAAGCGTAAATTCGCAGCTCATGTTGAGAACTGGATAGCTCAGTTGGTAGAGCAACCGCCCGGTAAGAAAGAGGTCCCGAGTTTGAATCCCGGTTCATAGCTCCTCACGTCCAGATTTACTTTTCTGATTTACTATACCGCAGTGATATAGATTTAATTTGTTATCTCCTTGCGATGGATAAATCGCCAAGTGTTTAAAAATGTTGAAATTTATTTCTATCATAGTTTAAACTAAAATTATTAGTTTTATTAACAGGCCTTATTTAAACAAAGATGGCTATTATAAAATAAAATTATCAGGGGGCCTAGCACGCGCCGTCGATATAGTGTCTTTCCATCATACTTGCTCTCTCGCACAATGACACACCTGCTAGTCTAGCATAGCAAACCATATCGAGCTCGATACAGTGCTCTGTCTCACTCTGTTGATTTACTTACAGAGGGACAGACAGTGTATATCGAGCAGTCAAAGATCGATGTGGTCTACTATGATAGTATGCGTGAGAACGCAATTAATATAGATAGACGCTGTATCTTTGGCGCGTGCTAGCAGAAATACACAATAAGTAATGGTTTACTGAATTTCAGGAAATGTAGTGTAATAACCGTGTAGAGCACAATTTTATAGTCATTGCCACGAAAGAACTCCTCCGTCAAAGTACTTTTTAAATCCTCTTTAAAATCCTCTGTAAAGGATTAGGAGGTCAGGAAAAATCTGGTAGCGATAAGGGAAATGGACAAAGGGCACTTCCCTGATGCCAAATATGTCGGTCTTGCTGCGGGACGTGATTACGTAATCTATTTATGGCGCCTGAAAAACTAGTTATGGTGACCAAAATAAAATGACAAGATAAATGGCTAAGTATTATATATTATACGAAGTAAGCGCTAGCTGTACTCATGTCAATTATGTAATAAAATCTAAAACCGGCAAAGTGCATGTCGGGCCACGCGCAATGTAGGATTCCGTGGCTGCCCAGTACATTTTATAAGTTGGTCTACAGAATACAGATCGCGCCAAACTTCTAGTCCCATACATTTAGAAGAACGGCCCATACATTGTCGAGTTGAGAGGGGGCTAAACGTATGGCGCGACCTGTACTCGTAAATCTGTAAAGCCTTCTTAGCTGTGATAGTTTTCCTTGTAACTTCATTAAAGATACTAGTTTTGTGAATTTTTTACATATCTATAAACAACCGATTAGCCGGCAGGAGGGGCTTGGCTCTAAAAAAATTATCACTTTAAAGCTTAATATTTTGCGAACGGAACCCTAAATCGAAAAATGGTTTTCACACACCCACAATGTTTTTAAACAACCTATCCAACGATACACCACACTGAGGGATAGATGAGGAAAAAAAAAATCATCGCCAATTTAAGTGCATGGGGGGCACACTTTAAAAAAAATAATTCGGGATTTTATTTTAACATTTTGTCGGCATAATTAATATGTATACTCACTCATACCAAATTACAGCTTTCTAGTACCCATCGTCTCTGAGCTAAGCCGCGCACAGACGGACATGGCGAAACTATGAGGGTTCCTTGTCGGACTACGGAACCCTAAAAACTGACCAAATATTTGGTTGCCTTACGGAGAAACGCCCGTTCAAATATGCTTTGTCGTGAAAACTGACTCTATGCCCACTAAAAGTTCACAGACAGATTTACGGTCAAACTTCTTTTCACGAAATAAATCCCGGGGATTAAGGCATCTTCGTATTTATTAATTGATATTACGTACTTTGACAGGGAAAAGCACTTGACATCACTAATGCTCTGAAAGCAGGTCGTATTTAACTCGAAATGCGGGATGTAAATTCAATTTACAGCCCTGGGGATGTTACTTCATAAGAAGCAAGAAGAAGAAGAAGCTACTTTACATTCGCTAACTGGTCACTCGTCTATATAGCAAAAGAAAATATCTGTTCTGCTCTGATCTTCTTTATTCTAATTTGTTATTCTGTATTTGATGTATGGAAAGATATGATTTTCTTAAGATAAACGGATTGAACAGGCATACTAAATGAAGTGTTTCTAGGATTCCGCACACAAATGATGCCAAACGGGACCCTATTACTGAGCCTACGCTATCGGTCCGTCCTTTAAAAGTAGTTCAAAAGACATATCGCTGAACGGACAACGGAGTCTCATCGTAGTGGTTCCTTTTAATTCTATAGACACGGAACCTTAAAAATGTCTCTTGTGGATACAAAACTTGCAAAGTATGTTTTTACTAAACTGACATTGTATAGATATTATCTATTAGAAGATAGACACATCTCAGAACAATAATAAATCACATAAATGACAAAAAAATAAAAACAAAAGAGTGAGACGAAACGTTACAAGAAATTACAGCTTTTCAGCTTCTGCCACAATTTCTTCCATGAAATGAGCCATAAATCCCTCCTCATCCATGTTTCTCACATCATCAGTATCGCGTAATAAGCGTAGCCAAAGTCACATAAATGTGCTTACAAAAAAAGGAACGAGGATACGACAATGAGGCTGTTTGCCTACCTAAGGGATGAGACCACATTCATACTCATAATGAATCAACCCTGGACTTGGCATAATTGTATTAAAAATGAAGAAATTATCGTATCAGACGAGGCTTTCGCCTAAAATTATAATAACAATAAAGGAATAAAAATGGTTACAGAAAAGGCTATCATGGTCCTAGATACCTTTGCCTGTCCCTGAAAGGGATGAAAGGAAAAAAAAAACAAGGAACGAATGAAATTATGCGTGAAAATTAAAATTTGCTACTTTTGAAAGCTGCAACAAGCGAGCGAAACTTTATCTCGACAGTAGACTCTACTGTTCTCTATAGTAGAGAAGTGACGAAAAGCCAGATTAAAGAATTCTCGCTTGTATTTTCGATAGAGAATTCTTTTCGATACCGCCCAGTGCATACTGCCGTCTTCTGGGTTAGAGAGAGGAAGATATTCTGAACCTCAAACTCAAGTATTGAGGCAAGCCGTTTGTTAAAATCACGTAGTTTGATCCATGATGTAATTTATTAAATTAATATAACATTTTACTAAAAATACTTATTATATAAACATGAAATCTATCCAAGAAATTAAATCTAAAATAAATCTAATGATATCAAATAAATACTCCCTAAAGCATTAAACTAAATAAAAATGTTTTCTAAACCGTTGCCATCGGGTAGGGTGCCCAAGAGACAAGCAGCATTACCTCTTTGGATCGCCAGACTGATCCTCTGGCCGAGGTAAGCCCCAGCCCTTGGGTCACCAGAGGCGTGGACCAAACGCACCGACAGTTGTTTGAACATGATTGTTTTAATTACCTATATAATCATCCATGGTTATAATTATAATCATTCATGGCCTTCCCAAGATTTTGCCACTCTTGGCAGTCCTCTTGGTAGTGTTGCCCATACTCACACACGCTGGGCAGGCAAATCCTCGCACCAGTGACGCCGCTGCCCGTCACAGTCTGTTTTATATACGGCCCGGCAATTTGGGATGGATAGATATAAAGCCATCAGTCGATCCCAGGCAATGGTGGGCCACCTGGTTGTGCCTGTTTGAGAGCTGTTCTCTTACTCTCCCCCGAATAACTTCGAGGAGGTTTGCAAGTAAGATGATGGTACGTCCACAGTCTAGTTCGGCAATAGCTTTAGAGTTTGGCCATGGAATCGTGAGTCGACTTTACCCTACACGGATATGGAAAAAATTAACTTTCTCCATACCCGTGTTAGTAACAGTTGTGCCACGATTCCCTGGCTAAACTCTACCATCCTGTATCATAATCATCCATTTATTTAATTCTATAAAAAGCGTTGTTCATGGCATCTTATTTAGGAGCTTTGGGTATCCGGTGTCAATTTTTAACGTGTCCTCATCAAGTACCTTTAGTACGGAACTTCCTCGAAATATTTATCGATGTAAGCTCAAAGCAATAATGAGAACTTTTTAGGGGAGCTGTATCTGTACATAAACTTTTAATGATAGACTGGTACAAAATATTCCCAGAACTTGCTTTTAATCTATACTAATAACAAAGTAGTAAAAAAGTCGTGTCTGTACTTTATGGGTTATTAATATTAGTATTGTATTGAAGGTGCTAGAGCTGATGCTGGGCTCGACTGTGGAGGTACCACCATCTTACTCGCAAACCCTCCCGAAGTTATTCGGGGGAGAGTAAGAGAACAGCTCTCAGGCAAAACCAGGCGGCTCACCATTGCCTGGGACCGATGGATGGCGGTTTATCCATCCCCAATTGCCGGGCCTTATATAAAACAGACTGGTGACGGGCAGCGGCGTCACTGCTGCAAGGGTTTAGGCACCACGCTCAACAACCCGCCTGCCCAGCGTGTGTGAGTATGGGCATTTCTTCCAGGAGGACCGCCAACAGTGGCGAAATCCTGGAAAGGCCTATGTCCAGCAGTGGACGAAACAGGCTGATGGACGGATGGATTGAGGCTAATACAACAATTTTTTTTTTCTATTTTTGTTTTCCTTTTTTAGGGTTCCGTACCCAAAGGGTGCCAAACGGGACCCCATTACTAAGCCTCCGCTGTCTGTCTCTGTGTCTGTCAGTCTACAGCTCCAACCGTAATAGGTAGAAAGTTGACATTTTCACAAAATACTTGTAACCATGGCTTCTTCCACGACTAATAATAAAACTGAAAAAAAAATTAAACTAGAGGGGGTCCTCGAAAAAATAGCATTTTTTTACGTTATTTTTTTCATCTCTATTTTTAATACATACAAGTTTAAATTTTTTGACACATTATTGTACATACTCTAAATTAAAACAACAAATAATAAAATTAGGATTCCGTACTCAGAGGGTGCTAAATTGTTTGTCAGGTAGTACACCATTTTAGCGCCTTGTTTTTTCTCGCCTTAATGTTATGTACAGCATCTACATATTATATTGTTGATACGTATGTTCTTACGATTCCGTACTCTTATTGTGTGGTGGTACGGAACCCACACGTGTCCGAGCCCCACTTGGCCAAAATATTTAAGCAACCCTGATAAAATCTCCTCACTGAATTTCAGATATTTCTCTGCTGTGGATAAGAATCAAGTATTTAACAGAATTAAATGGGCACTCATTCTGCGAACTACGGAGTTTAATTAAGTACGAGGACGTGGGGCAAAGAACGCAAAAGTTACAACGCAGAAAAGGAACTGAGATTCACATGTTCTTTTCTTGCTAGATAAGGTGACTTTTGTTTATAAGTGATTATATTTGTATACATCGTGTTCCTTTTGATATCCCATAACTCCAGGGTATCAACGAGACCACGTATATGAATTAAATAGCATACGAACAATTTTTTTATTTTTCATACAAAATAATTCGATAAAAATGTGATTTTTCATGTAAAACACCTTTACGTTCTTACGTAGGTGTGACAACGTCGCATTATCTTCCCTAAATTATGAATTTTTTAACATTATTATGAATCACAATTATTTTAATTTTTAATTTCAATTATGATTTATGATTTCTCCGAAAATACACATTTAGGAAGATATGTTTCCTGGACTTTTTATGTTATTTTTACTCATAGAATATAACCCTAGAGTTATGGGATATCTAAAGGAAAGGAAATTTTTTTTTGTGCCTCTATACTTGTTTTTTTTTCGTATTTCGCAAACGGAGTCATTGAACCTTGGTCCTACCAGTTAAGCTATATAAACGAAAGTCACCTTAAACTGACTGTTCATACATTTAGTTCAAGTAGGTATTTAACTTTTCCATGGAACAGCTGATTTTGTTTCCGCGATTTCAATGTTGGCCCCATAGTATATTAATGGGCAGAACACTCCGTTTAAAGGTAAAAGGTTATCATCTTAACACTCTGTATACTCTTAGCAGAAAATGTTTGATGACGTCTCATTTTACTCGTTAACATGTAAATGAAGTTTGCATCTGCCATACATATTTCCAACTTTATTTTCTAACTCTAAGAACAACGAAGTGGCATATCTATCGTTGTACTATCTTTGGTAAAATGCAAATTGGTCTGTATGAGGTAAGGAAACGGCACCTTACTGCGTCTCCGCTAATGGCGAGTCGGCCTTTTTGGAGAAAAGGCTTTCATTTTCGTACACATTATCAGCCTTATCGTCTAAAGTGTAAAAGAATGTATTTGTGCCCGGAGTGCGACAATAGGCCGCCTCTAAACGGGGCGGGATAAAATAATCGTAGGTGGAATGTCGGTCAAATGCGAGTGAGGGTTCCAAACATACCGAGTTGCGCTCAAGCTAACTTGACACTTTAGTGCTAGCGGTACGCCCAAAATGGCTGCAAATGATGTTAAAGGCATGAAAACGATAGATCTTTAGACCGTACGAAACAATTTGACCAGCAGCAGGAAAAAAAAGGGAGAGGTGTTATGACGTCATCTTTATTTCGTATGGAAAAACATTTTTTTTTGTGCCGAAACCTATCGTGTGTGGAATCAAATGAAAAGGCTTTCTAAGTCCATTCTAAAAATATTTCACATCATTACACTTCATTCACTTGTTTTAAATTAAAATGAAAATATTTTTTTAAACATACCAAGTTTGGGCTCCTGATACGATACGGTTGAATACTGTTTTGTAATATATACCTCAAATGATACGTAACATCCTCATATCGAACCTCAAAAAAGTAATTATGAAAATATTTACATTAAGTATTTTTTATTTAAGTATTTTTCATTATTACAAAATAATATACCTGAAGCAGCTGAAGCCTGAACCTGAAGCTGTTTCACGGACGACGCTCTCTCTAAACTCGCCCGTATGTCGGAGCGTTAGGGTTCACGCATTTTTGTTTGGAACTCAATTATTCCCCAAACTAAGAGTGTCCGCGGGTATGTTTCTTGGGAAAAGTGGTTTAGTATGATCGGTAGAATATGTGGTTTCATTTAATGGTATCAGCCTATTTACACTCGGTATTGGTACGTTTTGAAAACTTGGTACGCTAAATGATTATAATTTTAATTTAAAACAAGTGAACGAAATGTAATGATGTGATATACTTTTATAATTGGCTCAGAGCGCCCTTTCCTTTGATACAACACACGATAGGTTTTGAAACAAAAATATTTTTTTTCCAAAAAAAAACAATGACGTCATAATAACACCCCGACTTTCTTTTTCGTGCTACGGTTCAAATTGATTCATATGGCCTAAAGATATGTCGTTCCCATTTTCATTACTTTAAAACCATTTGCAGCTATTTATTGTGTTTCGGTTTGTACCGCTAGCACTACTCTTGTGATCCATCAAACTCTATGTATCCAAAGGGTTCATCAATAACTTCTTGAATAAATAAATATAAGCCATTTTCTGATCTTTTCCTATAAGTTATAAGCTACTTGTGAACGGAATTTTAATTTTCAGAGTCAACTGGAAGTGCCCTATAGATTTGTTTTAAAGTGATTAGGTACCTAAACTTTTTTCCATTGATGAAGTTATTTCTCCTAAGTGGCTTACTTAAAAATTATTAAAAAAATATATGTCATTATTTAAAGTATAAGAAACAATCTCATTACAGGAAATTATTCTCGCTTATAAGAAACACCTTGAAAATATTTCTCAAAGTCAAGCTGTTTTTGGAGTAAAATTGGATATTTCTTGGAAACCGCTAATGTTAATAGTATGGTTCTTGCACTAAAACACAAAAAAAGTATAGCTTATAAAATTCATTGCAGGAAATTTAAAAATGTTGATTTACAGCAGAGTTAATAAATAAAAACTAGATATTTTGAGAGCGCGTGGCGTCAACGTTGCCGTAAACGCCAAGTTTCGGAGCATTCGATTACAAAATCAAATGCAAGGTGTTAACGTTCATTTTGACTTTGTTTAAAATATGTCAAGGTTATTGGAGCCTACAAGGGCCTTAACACGCAACAAAATTATATAATTAAAAAGAGAGCGGAACTACGAAGACGTGAATTAACCAAAGCCTCGTAATACTAAATCCAAGTTTAACTAGAACTATCAATCTCAGTGGAACTGATCTACTCATATGAAACTTTACTCGGTAACAATGTTCGGCTAAATGAAATCTGGAGTAGCTTCCTCAAGCGCATAATACCTCACGACTAAGTCGAAAATCTCATTATGAGACAAGAGGAGCTTTCTAAGCTCTTAAGTAAACCTAGATGAAGCTGCTGTGGAATCTGTCTTCTAAATGTTGGTGCATGCTGCTTGCACGTTGGTGCATATTGTATGTACCTTGTTGTGATAGTAAACTATCGTTGGAATGTGGGATAATTATAAATTAAATAGCAGAGAAAACGAACAAAAACATATCTTTGTTAAAATTAAACGCATACCATAAAACATTAAAATTTACCATAGATTGTTTATGTGTTGCGAGGAATAAATGTTAAATTATTTCTAGTAGTTTAATATTAAGATTAAATTTTAGTATACATTCGATAAAGTGCACTAATTAAAAGGGGTGAAACTACACCAAACGTTATCGCTAAAAAACATTGTTTTTTTACAAATTAATAATAATTATTATTAGAGTGCCAAACCAGAAAAGATAAATTGCAAACAAATATAAAGACAAGAATTTGAAAAAATTCCTCGGGCAGGATTCGAACCTGCGACCTCTTGTTTTCCAGAAAAGCGCGCTACCAATTGCGCCACCGAGGTATAGGTCTAGGTCTAGGCCCGAGGTTTTTTTTTTCAAATTCTTTTCTTTACTTTTGTTTCCAATTTATCTTTTCTGGTTTGTAATGCACTCTAATAATAATATTTAGAGTATTCCAAAGCGATGGATTTCGCAATAAAAACATAATCTAAATTAATAATTATTGTATAAACTGTCATTTTAAAATTTTTGTTAACTACCAAGAAGTCTTTGTATAAAATATGTCATCATAACCTTTGAAGTGTTTCTGTTATGATCCTTACGTTGCATAGCAAGTCATAACCAAACAATCATAACCATGAAAATAAAATCAAAAAGTTTTATTTTGAGATTTCAACATATATACTATAAGGACTCTTGATAAAATAACGCCCAAGCCGAAAACAGGTCGAGCAGATATAAATCGCGAGTTGAAACCCTTTGAAATGGTCTTATATATTTTTTTCCGTAAAGCAGTCTAAATCTATTTATACAGTACCCAAAACAGAAAAAAACTAAAACGAAACTCAAAGAAACTTCAGAAAACTTCAGAAAGGTTTTCTCTGAAGAACAATTTCCTTTAGAGGACTATATTTTTCTGTCATCAAAGTATATTTTTCATCAACTTGTTTCCTGTAATTAATTAATTACCTACCTATGAAATATTTTCATTCTCAGATAAATAAAAAATGTCTCCGGGTTTGAATTACCAAATTATTTTCAATTTGTACCCAAATAAAATAACCATTGAATTAACAATATTGTCATCCCTTGAACAAAAACTTCGTCCTTAAAATAATATTTTTTCTTTTACGAAATAATAGTTTCGTCTTCAGAAAAGTAGATCTGTCAGCAAATAAATCGTACGATCGAAAATAGATACGACGATGAGCGGAGCGAGGAGGAGCGTGTTAGATTTACATGACATGTAAATAATTCTAGAGGCAATCGAAGCGGCGAGGAGCGAGGCAAACGCCCTTGTTTTTAACAAAAAGATAATTTCTCGGTGAGAATGATTGTAAGTATGACCTATTTTAATAAGTTAATATATATATTTAAAAATAACAGATATTGGGTTTTAATTTATAGTAAATTGTGTTTTTATTTGTACAAACATTTATATTTTCCATTCATTTATATTTACCATACATACTTTTTATTCGATTTTTGAAAATTGTTTACCACAAATGACCACATTTTGCTGACAGATCTATTTAGAGTACAAATCGGTGGCAAAAAGCATTCCGTTGCCCATAAAAAAACACAAATTGACAAAAAAAAGTGGAGTGATCTAACAAACTTTTGGATTTATATTTAAAGTGGTCTGTGTATTTAATAGCAGTTTATTGTACAACTGCGATAAAGAACGATAGCGAGTGTTTTTAACGTTACGAGCAAGTTATTGCCCTTACCTACCTGTACGAATCATACTGCGTTTTAAATGCATTTAAATGCTCATTTTCTCTGCACGCATTTTGCCAACTTGACGTATATAAACGTTACGTTCCAAAACATGTAATAAAACTGTAACTCGCGCTACATACTCGTACACTCGTACACTACATACATGCGTGCGGATTGGTTTTCTTCTCCAAGGTGCGGATGCGATCCGAAATGTGTATGTGTGCAAACAAAGAACTATTTTGAACGATATAGAATGTACTAATGTATAATATAAATGTATACCAATTATATTGTTAGAATATTTGTATTATTTTTTTTTATAATACAATTCGCTCTTAGTATTTTTAATGAAAATCGTTCCCCAACACAATCGAAAATCTCCTTCATATTATGTCATGTTCCACACACGAATCGCAGATCCGTTAGACAATTTCATTATATCTCTGCCTTTCACTTCATTTTTCACTGTAGCCTTTGTTCTAGAAACTTTAATATCATCCTCGTAGTAAGACGCCATGTGTTATTAATGGAGAAGTGGAGTATCCTTGATAGAAAACTGACTCTTTTAGGTCTTGCTTTAATGGCCTAAGTTATAGTCTAGGTTTGATGTTGCTGTAAAATATTGGGTGGGGAAGTTTTTATAGTTTTAGGAATCGCTGAAGGGATTCTGAATATATTTTTTTAGAGTTTCGTCATAAAACGGAAACCGTAATAGTGGGGGATGTTTCCGTGAGGATTACATTGAGATAAACTCTGTAGCATGAGTTTCGCAAAATTACGTGCGAATTTTGTATAATAATACACTTTTTACTACACAGACCAACATTTAAGCTTTGACAGCGCCATCTAGTGGCAGTAGAGCGAAACATGAAGTTGTTCCCCAGCGCTGTCATGAGATGGAAGCGGCTCTTCCCCAATTTATTATACGTCCAGAAACCAAGGGTTTTAATTTCTCATCTTTTAACATCCTCTCTCCTTCCTATAAAGGGGCTATACCTACATAGCCTGCCGTGGTTTTTGCCTGGAACCAACCTGGACCCCTTCCCCTCTTATTGCTACAACTATTGAATCTAGAATTAATTTTCACAATTTCCTATTTTCTGTCGTCATATTATCAATTATTTATTTAGCTATACCTATACAGGGTATTAAAATGATAACCTTTTCCCTTAAATCGGGTTACATACCCATTAATATGAAGAACTTTTAATATGGACCAACCCCTTAAAAAAAAAAAATATCGAGTACATGATAAATAATGAAAACTATGTAACTCAGATTCTGACCACCCCTTCTCCTACGTAGGCCAACCCTTCCCCCTAAACAAACCACGTGCTTTATGGGCAAAACCATCGTAAAAAACAATCTTTGATGACAATTGAAAAATTCATGTGAGATTATCAGAAGAGGCGTATTTTTTCAAGTAATTTACATCACCAACCAACGTGCAAGCATCAAGTAATTTAGTCGAAAGACTGTTTAGTTTTAGGATGTGTCACTCTATAATGTCCTAAAATCACAAGTTTCTTCTAGACTTTTCTCCCATATTACTGTTATTTGTAAATAGTCTATTGTTACTTTTTTATACAGCTATGATTATTTTATTACGTAGGAAAGAAACAGGCACAGCCAGTCAAGTTTTCTACTATTGAGACAAGGGTAATCTACCAGCAGTCCCCACTTTTTTTCAAGACTACTCTATAATAGAAACTGGCGGGACCAACCGCTTTCACGGGAACTCCGTATTAGTATAGCAAAATTCGACCACATCCACAGCGGTCCTGCATTAACTCAACATGAACAATATACGAAGGTGCCTAGCATGGTAGACCATATCGAGCTTTGACAGCTCGATATACCACGTCTGTCCCTCTTTAGGTAGATCAGCAGAGTGAGACACAGCACTGTATCAAGCGCTATCGAGCTCGATATGGTCCTTCATGTTAGAGGTGCACAGGTCGGCACTATAGATACGGCCGTATGAACTATTTGAAACTCTTCACGTATTCCGCTCATTACCCGACTGCAGCTAAGACAAAGCGGGTGTTTGCGTCTTTACATTTCTTAGTGGGGCCGTCACATTTTGCTGTTGTCTTTTTTAGAGCAGTACTACAATAATAGAGGTACATGTTTCTTACTGATATATTAAAATATAAATGAAATATTTATAAACTAAGAAAGTAATAAACTTATTAATTGCTTTAAAAAAAAGTATAATTGAACGAGCGAGCGAAGCAAGCAAGTTCTCCAAGTCTAATTGCAAAATCCGGCGTTTATATGTATGTATTGTATGAATGTTTGTTTGTCGATAACTCGAGTATCGTTGAATGTATGATGTTGAAGTATCGCCAAATTTTATGACATTCCGATCAACGACGATACTCGAGTTATCGTCGAACAAACATTTATACATGCAATCGCCGGATTGTTCAAGTAAACTCGGAGAACTCGCTCGCTTCGCTCGCTCGTTTAATTAACAATACTGAATAATGCAATGCAACATTGATATATCATGTAGGGTAAACCATCCTAAACTTGACACTCTTCCTACTCTTGACACTCGTTTACAAATTGTTAAATATTAGTGATACTGTTATATTTTATGAGATATACTTGCTTAAACTGAACGCATCCTTATTTAATTTTCTATTATGGCAACACTTTTCAAGTCCGATTACCAATATGGCTGATTGTAGAAAACCATGTTTTGAGACAAGGATATTTTGCTGCAAAAACACACGGAATTTTCTAACAATTTCTTAAATGATTAGTACCATTTCGTCATCTTTATTTTAATAATTTGCGGTATGTATTAATAAGACCTAAGTTATTCCTGAAGCTTATATAATTTCTGTACCCGATGATAACCTAATTTTTTCAATACGAAGCGGTTTTTATTTATTTTTGGTGGTGTCAATAATTAGTGTTATTTTTAAACACTTAGCCTAATTTTGACACCGGGTGTCATTAATTGAATAATATTTTTTTCTTCATTTGATGCATTTGAGTGTTTTTTCTTAAATCCCCGTAAAAAGGTAAACAAAATTAGTCACCAAGCAAAAATCAGTTGGTGATTTCTAAATGTTGACAGGGTGTCAATACCCGATATTCTAATTATTGACATTACGTCAATTATTAGGTTTTTTGAGTGTCAATAATTAGGCCGCGAGTTAATGCAATATTTTTTTCTATATAATAATATACAGCGTACCCTAGAGTACATGATTTCATTCAAACTATTTTTTTTTTCAAATCGGTTTTTCATATTTTTTCATTTTATTTTTATCGTCATACTTACCTTCGACCTTCTCATTGCTTTTCAGCAAAAAGTTCTATGCACGCCAATGCCCCCAGAACATACAAAATTCCAAACAATTAAAATTAACGAACAGTAAGATTTATAAAATATAGTACGCTTATAAATAACATTTAGAAAACAAAAATGGTAGTAAATAAAAAAACGGCTTCAGCTCAACTTAATGCTGCAGTAAGTGCGACAGCGCTGGTATTCTGTTGAACCCTGATTCAAA
This sequence comes from Ypsolopha scabrella, assembly GCA_910592155.1. NCBI lineage: Eukaryota > Metazoa > Arthropoda > Insecta > Lepidoptera > Ypsolophidae > Ypsolopha > Ypsolopha scabrella. Next base: position 14,281,623 of record OU342982.1, read on the forward strand.
ATTAAAAGGCTTATATCTAAATACACTAGGAACTGAAATGAGGATAAGCTGCAAGAGTGTCCCAATGGCTAATTATGTTCGGTTGAACACATACTTTATCTACGACCATCGTCTTCGTTTCAACTAACAATTTCATAAAACATTAGAAAGAGAAAGCTGTTTTTTTTATTTGATTCTGTAATCTTAGGCGAAGAATATAAAGGCAAGTATCTTAGTGTCCAAATTCTCGGTAATTTACTCACTAACCCTTATTGTAGGTGTCCTGTGGGAGCATTCGGGGCTGTTTGCCAGATATACTCTACCCAGCCCAAAGTAAAAGAAGAAAGTCGGTGATTGGTTAATAAACGAAGTGTTATCCTAATTTAGGCCAATCAGAGCGCAGAAACGCGTTATAATTAATCAAGAGTAATTTATTCTATTGTTGTACGGGTGTAAATGAAATACTTATCATGAAAGGCGAGTACATAAAAAATACCAATAAATATTTTGCATATGAGCTAAAAAGTTAGATCTATGCACCTGTTTAGCTCTTTGCATATCATTTCTTTGAGAAAGAATTTTCGTTATTCAATTATTCGAGAGTTTTTCTACAGCCCGTGATGAAAATTCGATCCCTAACAAAACGATATTCAATGCCTCAATGCATAATCAAGTTACCCTGTTTTGAATTTAGAGTATCGAGGCGGTGACATTGTTTAGGATAAATTGAAAAGAGTTTGGTAAACAAAAAGGTCGTATTTCATTCCTCGGTTATTGGAGATGATGATTTGGACAAGTTTATCGACGAAGGTTGATGGGCATTTTAGCTACCTCTAGAAAAATAAAGTATTTTTTAGGTTCGTACCTCAAAATGAAAAAACGTACCCCTTATTTATAGGATCACTGTGTTGTCCGTCTGTCTGTCTGTTTGACTGTCTGTCCATCTGTCAAGGCCCTTTTTCTCAGGGCCCGTGAGAGACTTCTACAGAAATCTACGGCTTTAAAATGAAGCTTCTAATTCAACGCGCAAAAACTTATTGTCTTTTACGTAATCAATTTCATAAAAATTAGCTCTCAAGTAGGTCTTATACCAAAAGTATAGAAAAATAATTTGATACTACCTATATTTCATTAATGAAGAAGTTGTATGAGAATTGAATTAAGTATATGACAATTTAAGGGCCAGTATCGCGGCAAATAATAAAATAATAAAAACTGGTCTGGTGAGGGACTAGGACTCGTGCCCTGAGGTTTAAAACAAAAGCTCATTACAGTACCAACTTAACTTTGACACCTACGATTTATAAAGCTTTATGTATCCAAAGTTAAGAAAAGTTAATCCAAAAGCAAAAGGAGAATGCCGCGTAATACATGGCGCCTCGTACCGAACCCAAAGTCGTGGTGTCAAAACCAAACCAAGTTAATTTTAGGGAGACTAAAATGTACTTACCAAATCACTAAGTCTCATTTATATTAGTATACGCTATTCGAATTTACTGGACACTGACAATGGTAATTGCAAAGACTTTATTACCTTTTGATAGAGACGATTATTCGTTGGCATCCTAATCATTGTAAAGAGGCAATGGAAATTAAAATACCGAAATATTGTTTTATTATGATGTTATAATTCCGGTTTTAAGTAAACTCTTTTGATCAATAAGCTGTTGATCGGATTTTAAAATATTTATTTTATTTATTTATTTAGTTTTAACAAGCAAAACATACAGTCTATAATATAAAACATACAGGAGAAGAACACATTAAACAAAACACAGACCAAAAAAGTTTTCACAGACTAATAGAACATAATAACACATCACGACAAGACGACAAACGAATAAAACACAAAATGCAAGATAATAATAACAACAATGAAAAATACAATTAGACATGCATGAAACCCAAAGAAATACATAATTATATATCTAGTAGTTACATATGAAGTTACAAAATTACAACCATTTATAACACTTTAGACTTTTCTCAGAATATCAGTAACTTTTTTTCTGTATACGCCCTGAGATAAAAAGAAGACATCTAAGTCTGAATTTTTTTTGTTATAATCATCCAAAGCTCGATGAAGAACGGTGTCATACCTAGTGTTACATTTGTATATACAAAAAAATCGTTTATTTCTGGCACTTAATCTCTGACCAAGAAGTTCAATCTGGGCTAGTAAGTAAGGCGAGTCAATTTGATTATTGAGAATATCTAAGTGATTTTATGACTTTTATTTGATTGTGACGCCATTTGGTACGATCCCGTGGCATTCGCTTTTCTTCTTGAATAATTAAATATAGGTAATTTTCATATTTTTTCCTGGATGATTTCTATAAAACCAAACTGTGAACGGAAATTCAAGTCTGTATCAACTGAAAGTAACCCACAGACAGGTTCTCATGGTGAGCCAATTTGTGTGAAATTGATAACGTAAAGGGCAATAAACTTTTTCCACGTTGAGTTAGTAGCCTGATTTTTTAACAGTACCATAGCAACATAAAGGTTTAAAAAAAGCCGGTAAAATGATAGCGCCTGTATAATAATTCAGCATTCTTTGAGTAAGGAACCCTAATTTTTATTATTTATCCTTTTACTTGCGTTATGTATAGCAATCTGACCAAATTTTAAACTTGACTGTATTAACGTCCTTAAGATAGAAAAAATACAATTTTTTTAAGGTTTTTGGTATGGAGTTTTTGTTTTTCATATTTTTCAAATTTTTATTATTTGTCGTGGCATAGTAGTACATATCCTGAGAAAATTTCAACTATCTAACTATTACAGCTGAAGCTGTAGACTCTGTTACAGACGGACACACAACAGACAGACAGCGGAGACTTAGTAATAGGGTTCCGTACCCGGGGTCGCGGTAGTGGCCCCCTGCCAAGTGGTTGCTACAAGTGTCGCAACGGCTTATGAGCGCTGACCTTGACTGCGCTAGTCATTGTTTCTCTATCGCACTTAGTAATTTTGTTCGCGAGTGAACACATGCGCTAGTCCCCCATCACTTTTACCGAGCGCTCATAACTCGTTGCGAGACTTGTACCAGGAACCTTTTAAGGCATTGAAAATTTTGGCGACATGGATCTCCATTTTTCTCAGCAACAAAAAAACATATGTAATTACCAATTTATATACTAGATTAAGGGGCCTGTCCGCACTGCGAATTTTCACCGCGCAATATTTACTCTCGCGAATTATTTCCGTGTATTATTAAATTTTATTTTATATCGCTAGTGCGAATACTCGTATAAGATTCAATGTGTTACAGAATTGCGAGAAAAAAACCGCGCGGTGAAAATTCGCAGTGCGGGCAGGCCCTAAGAAAACCTGTTTTAAAACAGAGATTTCAATTTTACTGACAAACGGGAGCGAATAAGTTTTTTATTTAAATTAGTCTACAAATACACTTCAATATGGCCGATTGGATTTATTAAATTACTTATAGTTGTCATTTTAAATGAAAAAACTGTTTTGCCGCATACGACCTTATGGCATAAGCTAGTTCGTGAGCGCATATTTGTATGGAATAAGTTTCCCTCACTCCACTCCCTTAAAGCGCTGATTTGAAATTAAAGGTTTACCAATTTCTCGCTTTAAACTTGAGAGCGCACAATGGGATAGATAGACGCTGTATTTCTGGTGCGTACTAGCCGTACATGTCTCTAAACATCGATCGTGGCAACTCTGCTTTACCCGACGTTTATTTTGCTTATTTTTGTGCCGAAAAGGATATTTTTTTCAAAAGGGTCAGCGATTTATAAGCCCCTTATCTGGTGTTTATGGATACTCATGGCCCTACTTGATTTTTTGCAAAAAATACTATGTAAGTTCATTTGGTAACATTTTTTAATCTTAGGGATATATTAATAAAGTATGGTTTTATGAAATAAGGCGTGTGGGATAGCTGGGGCTAAATAATGTTTTTTTTTGTTCCGTGTTCTAGTGTAAATCTCCGCCTACATATTATATGAGATGACATAAATTTTATACAGACAAATTTATACTAATTACTCGGTAAGTACCTGCTCAGTATGGATCGATGACACTTTTTTGAATATTTTATTATCTTTTTTCTTGTTTCCGACGAACGTAAGCCATTATAAGCAAGCAAAATATTATTTATATTATTATTAAGACAAATTATTGGTCCGTTACTGATCACTTACCAAGCCTGCAGTTTGAATTTGACTGCATAAATTAACGTCACTTTGTGTACCGGTTTTGTTGGCTAATCGTTTAATAAATATGCCATGGACAGATGGACGGAAGAAAGGACGTACAGAGTACAGACAGCTTCGCTAAAAGGGCACAAATATTAGGTCCTTACATTTGAAATTGGTGTTTTGTCAAACTGGCCACTTTTATTTTAAACTTTTGAATTTTTATTAACAATTCCAAATTCAAATTTATTTCAAATCTAAGCTCATGTGCTCCATTACTAACGATGAAAAATGGATCCTGTACAGTAAAATTGAAAACTCTTATCACAATGAGTTGAACTTTAGTTTGGCGGACCAGTGCTGGTGTCATCCACTACAGCTTCTGGTCAGACAATTACGGCAGATGTGTATTGTCAACAATTGCAAACCATGATGGAAAAGCTAGCCGTTAAACAACCAAGGCTGGTCAATTACTCTAGCTCACTGATGCTTCAAAACAACGCTAGACCACACACTGCACAAGTGATAATGCCACACGCTACGTTTCTACGTAGTTTAGGTTCTAGTGGACCGCCAATACCAACTTTACGTTATAGAAAGGACGTCTGCCGTAATTTCAACTCAAACTTGACTCAAGAATGAATCTCTTTCCCACTTAAGGGCAGCGTATCGCAGCGCTGATGTTATCGACCATTGTCAACTAACACCAGTACCTACGATCGTCACGTTTTACCGCAACAGGCACAGGTCACCCGACATCGCACCCACTTCATCAACACTCTGTCTGCACGAGTGACAGTCGCTCAGAGCTACAATTGGGATGTCTCCGACACCACTATACTCCCCGGACCTTGCTCCAACAGAGCACCAATTTTTCCGGAATTTAGACAACTAATTGCAAGGGAAAAAATTATATTCCGATAAGGCGGTCCAAACCACCTTCAAAGATTTTATTGATTCTCGCTCCCACAATACAGTAAAGGAAACAGTAGTTACCCATGAAATGGCGAAAGTGCATAGATAGCAATGGTACATACTTTGATTGATTTAATATATAATTTAATATTTTTTTACGTTTTGTTGTTTCCATAGAAAACGCCAATTTCATATGTAAGGATATAATATTAAACAATAGTGTCGATCTGCAGCAAGTAGAATGAAGCTTATGGAACCAAGCTGTGCATTTCAATTGAGCTGAGCAAGCATTCTCGTACGTGTGACCTGTTGTCGTCGTCGTCGTTTAAGCACTGTGCTCTTGTCGGTGAAGTCTTCTCCAATCACTTCTGCACTCCGCCTTCTCTTTAACTTCTTGATACGACAACATTTACTTTTTCTTTCACTTGATCCATGAATGTTCTCCTGGGCCTTCCTCTCTTTCTTTTTCCCTCCACTTTTCCTTCAATGATGTTTTTGATATAATTGTCGTGTCGTATCAGATGTACCAACATCTTTCCCCTTCTATTATCTAAAGTCTTCATCAAATCTCGCTTTTCATTTACAATCTGCAGGATCTTGCTCTTCTTTTCGATCCAACTAATTCTTTATACTACACCTGCTTGGAAAGTTCCTTCTTACTTTTTCGAAAACGATGGAGAATATACGTCATTGGTGTCATACCAATATGCGGGCGGAAAAAGTGTATGCAAATCCATTGTTAACGTGCTGAGCGGGCAGAAAAAGTATATTAAAATCCATTGTTAACGTGCTGAGTGGGCAGAAAAAGTATATGAAAATCCATTGTTAACGTGCTGTTTTTTTTAATTTGTTGATAACATCCGTATGATAAGCATAAATGTTACATTAAAAAGGGTATAAACTTCTTGGAACATAACCTAGCTTGATCAATAATGCCACAAGACAAAAAGTTTTTATGTCTTAGTTTGCAAAATAATACTGGCTATGATCATAAAAAAATGAAAAAAGGGAAAGTCAAAAGGTTTTTATGTCTAAATTTGCAAAATAATACTGGCCATTTGTTATTTATGTACATAATTAAAAAAAGAAATTAAAAACTGCAAATTGAACGCGAGTCATCAATCTGTTTCTTTGGTTGCATCTTAATTAAAAGTAACTCAAAATGTCGTCTAGTAGTGATATAAATAGAAGAATGGGTGACGCCGCCAGAATTAAAAGAAACTGCCCAAGCAGTTATTGACAACCTCTTGCCAGAGAAATCAAAAAAAAATATAACAAAGCATATGAAGATTTTTTACTCTGCAAAAGCGGAAAAAATGCGCCTTCTTTTTCAGAAAATGTATTGCTGTCATATTTCAGTGAAAAAGCGCAAAAATTTAAGCCCAGTACCTTGTGGTCATTGTATATGGAATATAAAAAACTGACAGCATTTCTAAAAAGGGAATCGTAGGGATTCCGTAGTAACAAATCAAAACTAACAACAAAGGATGTGCATGCCTTTTCGCAAGATGCTCCAGATGACAAATATTTGTTAATGAAGGTGAGTTTTATAAACAAACCTACTATTTACTTAGTTTAATCCATCCATCCATCAGCCTCTTTCGTCCACTGCTGGACATAGGCCTTTCCAAGATTTCGCCACTCTTGGCGGTCCTCCTGGAAGAAATGCCCATACTCACACACGCTGAGTCTCACCGGTCTGTTTAATTAAGGCTCGGCAATTGGGGATGGATATACCGCCATCCATCGGTCCCCAGGCGATGGTGGGCTGCCTGGTTTTGCCTGAGAGCAAAATTCAGCGATCATTTGTGATATCGGACTTATTTTATGACATTGTAAATTACGACAAAGCGCTTTTTATTGCAGTTTAGAGACAAGAAATGTACGCAACAAGTAATTGGTAAAAATAAAATAAGTTCTTTACCAAAAGAAAAAGCGACTTATCTAAATTTATCCAATCCACAATATTATACTGGCCACTGCTTTCGCAGAACATCTGCAACTATTCTTGCAGACACTGGCGCCGATTTAACCACAATAAAACGTCACGGCGGTTGGAAATCTTCTACTGTCGCAGAAACCTACATTGAAAATTCTGTTGAAAACAAAATACGAATTAATAACCAAATTGCAGATTCGATAACTTTTCATCAAGATTCATCTCCTCAACCATCAACAAGCGCAGCGTCATCGTCGTCAGTGGCACCTCCTGTGCAACTACAGCCTTCCACGAATGCAATGCCAGTAGCACAATCAATTATCTCTTCTGCTTTGTCTCAAACGGCCAAACCAAAATTAATCTCCCTGGGAAAAGTATAACACTGAGTTTCAATAACTGTAATAATTTTAATATAAACTTTAATTAAAGATTTTGTCTTTCATTTTCTTCGCAGGTGTAGTATAAAGCACTATGTATCACTCGGGAGAAAGTGCGATTCCCAACTCGTGTGTATTGAGGCCCTCGGCTGCGCCTCGGACCTCAAACTACACCCTCGTCGGCCTCTTTCTCCGCTCGGTGAACAATGTACTATTCCATTCTTCGCCAACACCACATTTTATTTTGTCATAGTCCACGTTTCACATCCATATATATCTTTAGATAGTACAATAAATAATAAATAAAATATTTTATTACAGATAACTAAAGATCCATAGCATGATGAGCAGGACTAAATAGTAGATTAGTAACACGAAAAATATCACAAAATATAAAACCCTAACAATAGTGACTACAAAAACACTATTAAATATTTATTTATTTATTTATTTATTTATTTATTTATTTGGACCACCAACATCTAGTACATAAATACATACGTTGTTTAGCGAGTTATAAGTTGTAGGGTATATGTCTAGACAATTATAGGCGGACACAGCATGCAAAATGGATGCAGATTATACATTATTAAATTACAAAATTATCATGATTACATATTAAAACAATTCAATACAAATTTTGCACATGAAATATTTAAACACAATTATTATGCCAGAGATTATGTAAGTAATAAAATATAGTAAAACGGAAAAAAAAAAATTAAAGATATTAATAGGTTAATTATATATACAATTATAAAAGAAAATCCTAACAAAAAAAAAATAACAAAGCGAAAGAAGTTATGATGCTATTCATAGGCTGATTTAAAAATGTTCGACAAAATAGATTTTTTAAAATGATGTTTATTACCATTAAACAAGTCAAGATGATGTGAGTGTTTATTGAGTAGAGCTGATAGCCTATTCAACGGAGAGTAATGTTGGCCCAAATTAGTCTTGGATGGCGCTGGTCTCAGAACCATAGCTCTGCGAGCACTCCTGGGAAGTCTTATTGGTATGTTAAATTGCAATTTCGATAATAGCTGGGGACAATCAATTTCACCAATTGCAAGCTTCCGAAGAAACTCCAAGTCAAGCAAAGTTCTACGATCTGACAGGGAGTGCACTCGGAAATGCTTTAATCTATCCACATATGATGGAAGCTTTTTAGCCATTCCACAAGAGTAAGATAAGTGCCACAAGAACCTTTTCTGTAGACGTTCGATACGGAGTATGTGTTTTTGATAGTGGGGGGTCCAAACCACGCTGCAATACTCCAAATTACTCCTTACCAAGGAGTTAAACAGGAGTATTTTTGTGGCTGGGTTGTGGAAAATTTTGGCGTTGCGTATTACAAATCCTAACATTCTTGACCCCTTATTTATAATGTTATCCATGTGTTCTATGAACTGAAGTTTTGAGTCAAAAATTACACCCAAGTCTCTAATGCTTTTCACATTTTGAAGTGTGGTATTGTCAATGTTATAAGGATTACCAATAATGCTATGGTTCCGTGTAAAAGATATGGAAGAACATTTTTTTAGGTTGAGTGTCATCTTGTTTTTTACACACCAATAAGCAACTCTATTTATATCCTCTTGAAGAAGCTCCGAATCATACAATGAAGTGATAGTTTTTGTCATTTTGAGATCATCGGCAAAGAGGAAAGCCTTGGAATGCTGGAAGCAGTTAACTATGTCATTAATAAAGATGTTGTATAACAGAGGTCCCAAGTGCGAGCCTTGAGGAACTCCTGAAGTTACCGGAAAAGCGTGAGATTGGTAGCCATTAACGACCACATTAGAACTACGACCCTTCAAGTATGATGTGAGCCAATTAAGCAAGGCGCCAGTAATACCGTAAGATTTAAGCTTTACAATAAGGATCGAATGGTTCACCTTATCAAAAGCCTTGCTGAAATCTGTGTATATAACGTCAACTTGTTGATGATTGTCTACAGCTATGACCAGTTCCTGTAAATATGACAACAAATTGGTATTTGTAGACCGATTCTGCATAAAACCGTGCTGATGGTCAGTCAATTGCGGTTTGAAGTGATTGCTTAAAAATGGGCAAAGCAAGGCTTCAAAAAGTTTACCGAAGGTTGACAAGACCGATATAGGCCGATAGTTTAAGACAACGCCATCGTCGCCGGACTTTAGGATAGGTACGACTCGAGATAGCTTCCACAGCTCGGGAAAGACTCCCGCTTGCAAGGATTTGTTAAAAATTATATACAGAGGCAACACAAGAGACTTTGCACAGTTAACCAGGAAAACAGGTGGAATGCCATCAGGTCCTGATCCCTTAAAGATGTCAAGTCTTTTTAAGCCTTTCAATATGGATACTTCCGTCAAATTAATGCTAGTCAACATATTGCTTGTCAAATAATGCTGTGTAGGAGTATTCGGGGCTTGACACTCTGTTTCGTAAACCGACGCAAAATGTGACGCAAAAAGGTCACATATGGTTTCACCGGTTTTAGCGATTTTATGGCCATTAGTCATTGTAGAAGGGTAGTTACTAGATTTTTTTCGTTTTGCTTTGATAAAAGACCAAAAATACTTTGGGTTAATTGCAATTTTTTGTTCAATGTCAGCGATATATTGTTTATAACAAATACTAGCCCGGTCATCACAAGCCTTAGACAGTGACCTTAATTCTTCTTTATCTAATGGATTATTGTATTTTTTGACCAATTGCCTCTTTTTATATTTATTTTTTAAGAGTTTAACTAAGTCCCTAGAAAACCAAGGCGGATATTTACTTTTTATTAAATTACTTCGTTTGGGTACGTGCTTCTCGATAATTTCATGCAATATGGAGTAAAAACATTTAACCATCTCATCAACACTTCCACAGGAATCTAGCTTGGCTCTCCAAGAAATCTTATCCAACTCGAAAGCAACTTTCCTATAATCTGCTTTAAAATAATTGGGAGTTATTCGACGAACTGCTGCCAAAGTATCGGAAAGTTTAAAACACAGAGATGCCTCTAAAGGAGGGTGAAAGTCGTCGATGGAACTTAGTGGACTGCAAGATTCTGTTACATCAAGAATGGGGACGTTACTTAAAATTAGATCCAATATTGTATTTTTAAAGTTCTTAATCAGATTACGCTGAGTGAGACCATTAAGCAAAATAAATTCTAAAATTTGTTTAGCCATTGACGAATTTTTACAATTTAGCGAACCCGTTGGAGACCACTCTATACATCCTAAATTAAAGTCGCCCAAGATAACTACATTTACTATAGTCTCCATGGCTTTATTTGCATTATCTAAAAAGTGTTCTAAAATGTGTTTCTTTACTGGGGGCGGTAGGTAAACACCACATATGTAGATAACTTCATCTTTTTTACAAGTCTTGACGTCGATACTGATCCATAAATCTTCACACTTGCTCTCAAGGCAAGGGATACGACGTGAGTTATATTTTTTCAATATAGCAATGAGGACACCTCCTCCAGTTAATTTATTATTATGAAAACCTGTATCTTCCCGATCACGTCTGTATACTATGTATCGATCATCGAATATTTCCGAGCTAAGCAAACTACCCGGAAGCCACGACTCTGTAAAAACAACAACATCAAAATCATTGCATAATACATTATGCATTATGCAATATATATATATATATATATAAAGACAATATATATAAGGATATATATATATATATAGGTATATATATATTTGTCCTGAGATATAGGCTCCTAACAATACTTCGGCCGGGTTTTGGAAATTTTAGGAATTTTCAATTAAATACACTAGATATATCAGTTTTTATTCCAAAGTTACAATTAACATAAAAAATATGATCTTTGGATAATATCACAAATCAACGTAATATATTTAAAAACATAATCTAATTACGTTTTTTGGCGTTTAGATTTAGATTCAACTTCAAACAATACTTTCATTTATCTGTAAAACTAATTATAAATTGAGTTGTTTATTTTATTTTCAACAGAGTTATAAATTTCGTTTGCGTTTGTCGACGTCAGGACTTTTCTATAGAAATCAGGCTTTTCTCAAGACTTTTAAATTGTTTATAATGGTAGCCCTTTTCGGATCACAGGTATGATTTTTTACAAACACGATAATTTTTTGGGCTTCAGTAGGTATCGTGACACTATTTTCATGTATGTATAGGTAATTTGATTCGACAATAATTCTTACTTCCGCAATTCTACAAATTACTTAGACATTATTATATATTTTATTTAAAGAAAAGTAAGTTTTCAGTTTGAAAATTCAGTATTTGTGAACCATGTCGGGAGAAAAAACGCTGCTTAGCTGCTTTATCGGCGTGCCCTCACCAAATGGTTAGTTATACGTGATAAAACCGGTTGTTTTTCCATACGAGGAAACTGTATCAGTTTAATCTGACTAAAGATTTCCATCTACAACGATCCTGACACACCTCTTTCTAATATTGAGCTTGAAAAATTGATTACAGCCTGGTTTAAGCATAGATACATAAAATACTGTGGTTTAAGTAATGATTTCTTCCCATATTGCAAAACTAATCTGTTTAATCTGACTACAGATTTACATCTACAATGATCCTGACACACCTCTTGCTAATAATAAGCTTGAGAAAGTCACTACAGCCAGGTTTAAGCACAGGTACATTAAATACTATGATTTAAGTAATGATTTTTTCCCATACGGGAATACTATATCAGTTTAATCTGACTACAGATTTACATCTACAACGACCCGGACACACCTCTTGCTAATACGGTAGAACAAATAGTAGAACTAGATGGACAAACCCTAAAAAGCCATCAAAGCCAGGTTTATGTATTGATTTTTCCCATACGAGAAAACTGTATCTGTTTAATCTAACCACAGATTTCCATCTGCAACGATCCTGACACACTTCTTGGCACTTTGCTAAAACATTGTAACCAGGGTCTGATGATTGGACTGGAAGATGGGTACGGGATCTCCTCAACGGACAAAAGCAGACCCTTCGGTTTTGGGCTTATTTGATTGGTCTTTATTAGCGCCTTGGTTAAACATGGTTTCCGTTGCATATAGTCGTTCAAAAATCATATTCTTTTGTTTTCCTTATTTTCACGAAAATCTCTTCGACGCGGGCGGAGCCGCGGGCAAAAGCTATATGAAATAAAACCGTTGGATCAGAACAACTTTTCTGAATACCCTCGCTTTAATACATTACGCATTTTACTCATCCCGCAGAGTACAAATGTAAGGATACTATAAATACAATTTAACCACAGTGCCATTCGTCATACTGTTTTTTTGAAAATCCATCTCTATTATTGGATTACCATTTAGAGCACGTTTTGGCTGCTCACTACAGACAGGATAAATAATCTAGTTTTCATCTACCTCACAAAATGCATTAAGACATTTATGCCACCTGCAATAATTTAGGCTAGAACCAGGTCAGGATCGGGCCAAGAAATGTTGCAAAAATCTATAGAAGGAAATATAGACAGAAAAAATAACACGGGTACATATTTTTTAACTTTGAGTATAGAACTTGAAGAGTTTACTATAATCTGACCAAATTTGAAATTTGTATGTATTACCGTTTTAAAGATAGAGCTGAAATAAATAATGTTGAAAATTTAATCGGGATTTTCGATTTTCCTTAGATATTTTTTTATATTATTTTTTTCCGTAATAGGAGCCTGAGTAACACGTATTCTGTGAAAATTTCAACTGGCTACCCATTAAGGCTGAGTTCGTAGACTCCTGTGATAGAGGGACGGACAGCGGAGGTACCGTTTGGCACCTATTGGGTACGAAACCCTAAAAATGAGCTAATCGAAGTTATTGGTCCTTCGCTCCTGCCCTGGCCCGACAGTCCAGAGCAACCATTAGTGCTCGAGGGATTGATAATTTGCATCTACCTTCGGCGCACAATTTACCCCGCAGCGGGGCTCATTTCCACTGCACTCATTGTGGCCCTCTCCAGACGTCCGTAGACATCCGAGACGATGTCGCCTTAACAAGATGTAGTCATTTTTGTGTCCGGATACTTTTTTACATCGCAAAATTGGTACGTAATATGGTACATTACTGCTAAGACCAGGAAGTAATCAATCCTGGACAAGTAAGTTAAAAGTCCGAGCCCGCAGGACGAGCAACAATATAAAGCAACATAAATTCCCGCTTTCACGCAACTTTTTTTTATTATTGCCAGCTGGGCAAAGATATTTTACCGCCATGCAGCCTTCTTCATGGACAACGCCATCTAGAGTAATCCTAAGAACTAAGAAAAAAAACAACCGCTGCAGGTAGTCATATTATGACCGCTGTTTTTTATTCACGATCGGATTTTTGTGGTCTGTGGTTTCTTTTAAGTGGTCACACGGGTTATTTATGTGCATTGGAAACAGTCTGTTCGATGAAAACAGGCTTGTCATTAGAAAAAAGTCGAAACATCTGTTCCGCCGCAAAATGGCGAAGAATGCGAGTTGAGTGTTGTGCAGTGCAGTGTCGTGTTTATTTGTATAGATGTGTGCAAATACACATAACAAACAAGGAAAACATGCCTAGGTAAGTGCCTTTTCGATTTAAGTAGGTGTTATAAAGATTTTTACCTGTACTTTAGAATACAAAACCTTCAAAATATGTTTTAATGAAAGTACTTCATTCCCCACCCCCGCGGTAATAATTCGGCGACCAGCCTCAGCCGCTACGGCTCGCTTTGTTACGCAAGGGTGGAGGGGCTGCACTTCCGAGCGCTGGAGCCGATGCAGAAGTGAAGTTATATCAAAAAGTGACCTCTGAACTGAAAATATAACCTCAAAATAAGATATAAAAGTAGGTATGCATTTCATAAACGTTCCTTATTACGTTACTTATCTCTCCCCCCTTGAATATACCTACATACATATGTACCCTTATATAGACCATTTTTATTAGACCATGGTTTCAAAACAATGTTCTTAGCATCAAGTGTCTAATTATGTTGGACATTCATTTAAAAAAACGTACCATTTGCGAGATGTGAAACTTTATGGGAAGGGTAAGCTCCTCCCCTCCTCCCTCCCCCTCAACCCCCAACCCCCTACGAAGGTGTCGCTTTGTAAGACCTTTACCGAAAATGAAAATATGGTATGTAATGGATTTTCATACGAATTTCCTGGACACTTAAATAGCTCGCCAGGATGAAGTATTTTCTGATAGGTCTTTACAGTATGTAAATGGTAATTATTACAATGTATTTTGGAGAAAACATAATTTTAGTGTACGTTTGGGGTTGCTTATATATAATGTTTTTTTAGTTTCGTTTTTGAATCAGTTCAATCAATCAAAAGTTTATTTGTCCGAAAGCATGTTACAAATTTAGGTCTTATGTTAAAAAATGCACAAACATGTTAGCTCCAATCCTTTCTGCCAAGCAAGCACACAAATATTTAAAAAATAAATCTAATTGGTTAACCTAACAAAATCAATAACAATCAAGTTTCCAGGCGACTTTATCAGATGGTGCAATATGATACAGTGTGTTCTTTTAATCAACGGATTTTCCGGTTATTGAAATTATTGTTTCATAAATCTAATGAAGCTGTTTAAAATCAGCCCCGAGACGTCTGTGAGCTATTTTCGCTATTCCCTATAGGGAAACTATAGTTTCGGATTTTTCGTGCTCACTTAAAAACTAAACCTGTATTTATCCTATATTTCATTGTATTTAAGTATTTTTAAAAGTAAACCGTAGTTAAATTTTATTATTTATTTTGATGTACCCGTCGTTATGATTTCTCTCCTTGACTTCATTTCCACTTGTAAGAAACTGCTTAAAGCGATAAGGCTGCCAATTATTACATTATAACCTTGTATTTGTCGTCTCGGTTTTCTTTTAAAATATAAGTTACGCAATATAGAGTATTCGTCTTTTTTAAATAATTTAATTATAATTAGTTAAGGGTGACCAAACCTCACTGAATAAGTGAGAGGCCTACCATGTTCTGAAAGGACTTAAAATGAATTTGACATTTTTGCAAATTTCATTTTGTCATTAACTTGAAAATGACATTTAATCTAATTTGTTTTGAATTTTATAATGATTTTTTATTTTATGAATTTATAATTTTGTTAACTTGACATAATGAATTATTAGCATTTCCGTATGAATTTTCGAATGTAATTTATTTTGTTTTTATTTAATTTTCAATGTCAGTGCATGTCAAAAATTGTATTATGTTATGTAAAATAAAGGCTTTTATTATTATTATTTTATTATTAAGGGTGATATGATAACAGGGGATAACTCTCTTGGTGGTAGCTCTCTTAATAGCCTCTCAATCTTGAGACCCAGATTCGAACCCCGGACGGAAATGCACCAATGAGTTTTTCAGAATTTATGTGCGTAGTATTTGTGTTCTTAGCTAATATTTACCACTTGCTGAACGGTGAAGGAAAACATCGTGAGGAAACCTGCATGCCCTAAAAAGCGTGTATTTGTGCCCGAATTACAGCGATAGGACTCATAACCCATCACGTTGGGACGTAATAATCGTCGGTGAAACGCGGGTGTACCGAGTGTGGACTGTGACTTGCCTTTCACAGTTTACATTTGGAAACACCTCTAATACCCCCTGAGGGATTCATGTCGTGACGATATGTTTCATAGGTGATTTAAAAAGAACATTAAAATAAAGTTCACGTTTAAAATAACACCCCCCCAACTTTTGTCGACAAAACGTCATGTGACGTCATTCACAAAATTAATCTTTCGAAATATTTTTATTACAACCCGCTCCCTTGCGCTAGAGATGACAATGACTATAGCACAGAAAATCCCTTAATTAAAAGTTTATTCCTAAAGGAATCGCTATGATCACTACGTATAAACCGACTACTTTATACCCATTGTGTCATCGGTTCGTTAAACGTGAATGGCAGGTACAGTACAGCAACTTGACCTGGTGTTATATCTATGAAATCGTGAACTCGTACTGTTAAATTCATTAAATCAAGTTACATTTAAAGGATTCTGTCAAAATGAGAGCTGTATCAAAACCATAATATTATATTTAATATGAAGAAACGAGATATTTGCTTTTTAGTGACATGCTTTGTACAAGAATTTGTACAAAGTTATTTAGCTTGTACAAAGTTACTTAGCTTGACTTCATGTACACTAGTATAATACGTAAATCAGAATGCAATAATTAGAAAGGCATTTTGACAGTACATTGGCCAAATAAATTTTTCCGTAAAACTTACATTTTCCCCCGGAATATAAAAAAAATCATGCATTTTTTTACAAGATACAGCTTTTTACGCTTTGTATAGTGCACGTACTTTGATTTCTTAAATACCCCACACTATGGGATAGACGGGAAAAAAATCATCCCCAATTTACATGTATGGGAGATACGCCTAAAAATTTTTATCGAGATTTTTTTTCTTTTTGTCGGCGTGATTAATATGTATACCAGTGGCGAAGGGCGTTCATATAACACGATTCCCATCAGCTTGTTTAGGAAATGGCATCTATACTACATTTTTTTATTCCGTGCTCTCCGCTTGGTCAAACATTTCCATAAATCTAAATACGACAAATACACTTTGCTGATAGAGAGTTGCAAAGTACAAAAAAAAATCTGTTTTCCTTGGTTGCTTTTCTGAGTAAGGCAATTTTTGACCGGCTTCCCTTTTTAAAATGTTCACCCTTCGCCACTGACCCATATCAAATTACGGTTTTCTAGTACTAATAGTCTCTGAGCTAAGCCGCGGACAGACGGACATGGCGAAACTATAAAGGTTCCTTGTCGGACTACGGAACCCTAAAAAGGTCTTTAGCTGTTATTATAACATTTATTTTACGGAAATATCTATAAATATACAAGTACTATTCCACAAATAAATTTCTATTTTTTCCATCGATCCAGCGCGAGGAGATAACAAATTCATCATATACAAGTCCTTTCGTTCTTGATTAAATACTCCACTGATCATTAGACCCAAAAATGAGCAAACATTGTGAAAAAATTGATCTGCTATAAATTTATTCATTCATTTAAAATTTATCAGTCCGTGCACCTAAACTGTTATGATATGACTGTTAGTGATATTATATGACACCTCAAACTTCACTTGATTTTTTGGCATCAATACCATGTCACAGTCGCGGGTGATGGTGTTGAACGTGTCGAGTTATAAAGGCAGACAGCTAATCAAAGTTCATGTTCATTTTAATAGGATTCCGTCAGAACTTTTCTCACGGATTGGGCCCATTGTTGTTTGAATTAAGTTAGGCTTAGAAAGGGACTCTATTATTATTTGAACCCACCTTCGTATCGGAATTAGTGCCTACCCTGGCGTTATAAAAATAATGATTTTTCAAAGCGACATTGAAATTCTCCCATATTTTTTTTATTTTCAAGCATGACCGTCTTATTGCATTTCCAGCAAAAAGTCCAATGCACACCACTGGTACGATATTATGCATATTCTATATCTATGTATACTAATAATAAAGTACTAAAAAGTTCGTGCTATATACCTATATTGGATGAATTTTAAATATAATGGGTTATTAGTATATTATATTGTACTGAGGCCAAACCCACAATTTCTTAATTTTTTGTCTGTATGTCTGTTTGTATATATGTTCCGTTTTAGCTAAAGAACCACTTGACGGTTGCGGTTTTTTTAATATCATCGTGACCCTAGTCAACATGTAGGCTAAGCATATAATAATTCATATAACGCCCAAGCCGAATACGGAGTAGAGATTTAATAAAGGCGGGCATAACAAAATGTACGCTACTCAACGTACGAGACTTCAAGCACATATTTTTAAGGTATTGTTACGAGCTGGGGTTCGGGAAAAAAATAATTTTATACCAATTTGCACCAAAAACCAGTAACTGTTTTTATTTGAAATCACACACACTATTAAAACACAACTGGAATTACTTACTGGACTCAATTGATTCACCGGACTGCCTATTTTGTCCCCACTATAATTTTAAAAATGTATCACCACTACTAACTAGAATCGTTACCGGGTTATATTTGCTCTATACAGTCGCACTTCACTTCACTAGAGTCGCCTTTAGTTTTCCGCTTTGTCTCGTAGTTAACACTGAACTGAACTCTCAACCGCTACCCGTCCCGTTTTTATACCATACGCCGGCTTCGCGATCTATCTAGAACCCTCTCGCACATTATGGAACGCACTTCAAGGTCCCTAGCCTATATCCATTCCTTTCCAACCCGAATGCTTTCTCTCTCCCACTTCTTTCTAGTTCAAGTGACGCGATGTCGCTAGAACCCTCTCGCACATTATGGAACGCATGTCAAGGACTCCAGTCTGTATCCGTCCCTTTCCAACCCGAATGCTTTCTTTTCTCCCACTTCTTCGTCCGACACATTTCGAGTTCAATGGCGGAAACTTCTCGCATTGTCCAGTTGTGACCTTGGCCCGGAAGCGTCCACACGTCATCCGCGCTGAGATTATTTATGAACTTTCTTACGCGTTCCATGATGTGTGAGATTTTTGTCTCGTGCGCCGGTATTACGTAACAGTATTCTATGGACGAAAATATTTCAAGTTTTGTACTATATCTAGGTATTTTATCTACATGTAGGTATATCGTAAAATCCTGATTATATATTAAAAAATGGTGAAAAAAACATGTAGAAAAACTGCAGGTTATATCGACAGTTTGTTACAGACAAATTATATCTTAAAGATAGATATAAATAAATATATTCTGACTGTAAAAGGTAAAAGGAGATAACTTAACCGCCCTTAGCGGTCAGTAGCGGAACTTATCAGAATTCCATACTAAACCGCGTTACGTTCAAACTAAACGTAACCGTAATGTTTTCATGCTAAGGCTACAGGAGGATAAAGAGACAATCTATTCATTTTGTTTTGTTTTGAATATTATTTTATTAAAATTTTGACCTGATCATCCCATTTCTTCTTGTCCCTTACTTCCAATCAACAAATATGATTTAAAAAAATAGTATGTTGTATTAAAAGGTAGCAAAATAATATTTTTGCGGCGAAGGTGCTAGAGTACGAATCGTAGAATCCCGAGCCGTATAGAAAAAAGTAACACAATGAAATTATAATGCTTTTGTCGTGGTTGTTGGTTCCGACAAGTTTGTATGGAGAGCGGCTTCGGGTTTGGACCACCCCCCATAAATGTTATCCGTAGAGCACATATCCCGCGCATTTGTCATTTGTTTTTTTTTAATATACAGCCGTCGTCGTTTATACTAGGTGAAATTAAATCAACCGACCAAATTCACACTGTAGACTCGGTTAGTGATCAGGAACAAGATTTAACCCGTTGGAAAACGCGCGTTTTTGCAAATTTGCAAATTTTCCCGCCAATTTTGTTTTTGGCTATATCTCCGGAACTAGTTGTCCAATTCTAATGCGGTTTTTTTTTCTAAAACTAGATAAAATTTCCTACAAGAAAACATATTTTTTTTCTTGGGGAAAGTTGGGGGGGGGGCTTTCTCCTTGAAAAAATCTTAGTTATATACATATATAAATATATGTATGTATACTATATATATGTCTATTCAAATTTTATAATATTGTAAAAAAATATAAAGGTGACTTTAATTTATGCAGCCAAACTCTTACTGAAGACTCGGTAAGTGCTCAGTAACTAGGTTCGATGACACTTTTTGTGAAATTCGTAAATTATTCTTTTCGTGTTTCTTACAAACGCAAGCCCAGCACCGAGTCAATTACTAAGTGGAGTCAACATTTTATTTTGCAAAATTACCAAAAAGTGTTATCGATCCGTGTTACTGATCACTTACCAAGCCTCCAGTATAAGTTTGGCTGCATAAATTAAAGTCACCTTATATGTATATACAACCGGCCAGTAACGTTTTCATACAATATTTTTGTTCTTTTTGGACATAGAACACTAAGGGACAATATTCAAGTTGGGTAGATGTCCAGGCTTTGGCCACTTTTAGATTTTCTTTTCATGAAATAAATCACTACGATCGTAAAAATGTACAAAATCTCTGTTTTATTAGTTTGGAACGTAGTTTATTAATTTATTTTATGGATTGTACAGTGTGTGCCCGTAAAATTATACAAGTTAATAAAAATATATATTTACGATTTGCTTGGTGAAATCACCAGTTTTGGCCACTTTTATTTTTCACATGGCTATCGCTCTGTACCCTTTCTGGCAGGTGATCCCACTAATCCCACTATCCCCATCCCACTAATATTATAAATGCGAAAGTTTGGATGTATGGATGGATGGATGTTTGTTACTCTTTCACGCCGTAATTACTGGACCGATTGGGCTGAAATTTTACATGAATGTAGTTCTAGACCTGGAATAGGACATAGACTACTTTTTATCCCATAAATCAGTTCCCATGGGATGAAAATGAGCTTTCAAATTTCCATAGAAAGTGATGTGTCACCCTTTCACGCCATGCTTACGAAACCGATTAGGCTGAAATTTTGCATAATTTTTTTTGTGAAAAACAGCTAACCTTACTTCGCTCTTGCTACCAGGCATATCAAGTACGGTTTTAGAATCGCATATTCACTGTCCCTGGACGTTCATGATATTTATGTTCACATATTTAGCTAATCCCGGCTGTTGACATTCCTCCAAATTTTGTTGCCCCTGTGTTGAAGAAGTCATTCGCTGTTGTAGTACAAGTAACTGATTAGTTTTATTGTAATAAATTATTATGCCACATAAGACCAGTGCTTACAAAAACTATTATAGTCTGAGCATTACAGATTTTTTCCCAGCGAATCATTACTGATTTTTCCCAACGGATCATTACACCTTAGTGTTGAAATTGAAATTCATATTTTTAATCAATATAAATAGTCACGTTCACACTGGTTCTTTATTTACTTCCTACCCACGTCGGAATTATCATTTTATTAGGGAGGTTAATTTTCTTGACTATTCTTTGAACGGATGGCAACCGGGACATTCCGGGCAACCCTATTGGACGGAGAGCTACCGACCAAATCGGTCATGTAGCTTCAGCTGTATTGAAACTCCGTTAGCTACTTCCCTAAACAACCTTTTCCCATAATCTCCGTGCTGGCAGGCCGCGGGCGGTGGGTGCGGGTGTAGTAGGGTGGGGAAAAAAAAGAAAAAAAATGTGGGCTTAGCGGCTTTAATTTTTTTTTCAAACAGTTGCTCTGTACTACCTGTGCACCCAAAAAATGTTTTAAATCGATCGGGTGGTGGGAAGGGGTTGCCAGCGTTAATTAAAAGTACCAAAATAATAATAATTTTCATGTGGGCTCAGCTGTATTGGCTTTTTTTCTGACGCGAGATTAATTAATATGTGAGCCCCAAAAAATAGCCATGCAAAAATATCGGTGGGAAGGTATCGAAAAAAATTGTTGAAATCGTTGGATTTCGTTAGAAAATGAGCTGAGGAGAAGGCAAAAGTGGACGTGGAGGGGATGTCAGCCGGCGAACGCGTCAGCGCGCTCACGGTGCGTCGATTTTGTTCGGCTAACAGACAGACAGCTCATTTTCGAACGAAATCCAACGATTTCAACAATTTTTTTCGATACCTTCCCACCGATATTTTTGCATGGCTATTTTTTGGGGCTCACATATTAATTAATCTCGCGTCAGGAAAAAGCCAATACAGCTGACCCCACATGAAAATTATTAAAATTTTGGTACTTTTAATTAACGCTGGCAACCCCTTCCCACCAACCGATCGATTTAAAAATTTTTTTGGCTGCATAGGGAGTACAGAGTAACTGTTTGAAAAAAAAATTAAAGCCGCTAAGCCCACATTTTTTTTCTTTTTTTTCCCCACCCTACTACACCCGCACCCACCGCCCGCGGCCTGCCAGCACGGAGATTATGGGAAAAGGTTGTTTAGGGAAGTAGCTAACGGAGTTTCAATACAGCTGAAGCCACATGACCGATTTGGTCGGTAGCTCTTAGACTATATGTGTCATTCCGCTTCAAAGGATCGACTTTTTAAATAATAGTAAAATCACTTTTTGCAATAAACTGGAAATGTCATATTTAGGGTTCCGTACCCAAAGGGTATCCAACGGGACCCTATTACTAAGGCTCCGCTGTCCATCTGTCTGTCCGTCTGTTTGTCTGTCCGTCTGTCACCAGGCTGTATCTCATGAACTGTGATAGTTAGACAGTTGATATTTTCAACAATGATGTATTTTTGTTGCCGCTATAACAAAAAATACTAAAACCGGCCAAGTGCGAGTCGAACCTGTGCACTCCTTAGAGATTGTTTTAGATATAGAGCAAGCATATCACCCGATCCGCCCAAGTCGTAGCGTAAGCAGGTCATCTATAGCTACTACATATATACACTATATGTGACGAATATGGACAGGCAATTGAGCGCCGCAAGCGCAATTGTCGATAAAAACAGCGGTGCTGCATGTACTGTATCTGTGAGTGTATTTTTTATAACTGAACATTATGTGTTAGGTAGGTATTATCACAATTAATATTATAAATGCGAAAGTTTGTGTGTGTGTGTGTGTGTGTGTGTGTTTGTTTGTTACTCTTTCACGCTGAAACGGCTGAACGGATTTAGATGAAATTTAGAATAAGTATAGCTTATACCCTAACTTAACACATAGACTACTTTTTATCCCGGAAACTGAACAAGGGCAAAGTCAAAAGTCCCCAAAATAGAATAGCTTGTATAAATAGATTGATAGACGTGGAAGAATAGAAGTGTGTCAGGATCATGCCTAACTCTCTGAGAGAAAAGAGTGAGTATGTATGTAAACTAAACATTGTTAAAATTAAACACACTGAAATAAACATTTATTTTATGTCGCTTAAATCTTTAATTGGCATATTTCGAACATGTCAGGGATCACATAATTCTGGCAACATGTATGATATATAAAAATGTTTTAATTTTAGTTCCATTTGTTCCCAATATTGATCATCTCTCTGTATCATTTCAACTTTGATCTCTTTGTCGCATCCAGACCATACTCCGAAAATACATTGATGCCTACCGGTGATATGTAGTTGCCCCTGCACTTGTATATACCACGGATGTTTTTTATTTACGAGTAATCCTATATTGGTTTTTCTCCAAAAGTTGACCTTTTTCTTATCCACAGCGTCTTCCAATGATGTTTTGTAGGCTGTGATTGGACACTTAATTTCAACGATGGTGTTGTCTCCTACAACTCCGTCTGAAGTTGCACCTAAGAAAGGCAACATTTTATCGATGAAAAGACCACAAGGCTCTGTTTAAATTTTCAATTGCGATGCTAGCTGTTCCATAGCAGAGTCATTTTTAAATTTTTTGGGCCTTTGGGGAAAATGACATGTCCTCAAACTTTGAACAAGAGTATTTATTAGCGTTAGTATCTTGTTTATTATTTCAAAATTCATTATTTTAAGAAGAAGTATTAAACTTCATGGATTTATTAAAAAAATACTTATTTCTTTTGAATTAATGCCAATTTTTATTGTTTTTTGAATTATTGACTTTTCTTCTTCATACAAAAAATATCTGTCCCCCATGCCTTCACAAGTTCAGGGGCCTTAGAACGAGGCACAAAAAGAGTGTCTTTTGAAAGAGTCTTTTACTGTTAAACTTGATTTTTAGTATGCAAAAAATCAAATTTGACAGCTGAAGCCTCTTCCAAAAGTCACTATTTTTGTATATCGTTCTAAGGCCCCAGACAGGATTTTCACAAATATTTCGAGTCTTTTAAATAATCATAGACCCCTAATATCTCTGTGACTAAGTTATATTTATCATATATTTAATAAAATATGCATATCTTTCAAAATGAATAAAATAGCAGCGGTTCTATACTTGTCCTGCTAAATTAACAATTTGGTTACAAACAGTTTTATAACGTTATTTCAAGATGATCCCTTATAAATTTTGAACGCAGCTTAATGCTAATAATGTTGGCAGAACTAACTCAATTCTGATTGGCTGATAGTAAACTGTGATGGTGTATGTCAGCCTGAATTGTCATCCATTTTATTCGTGTATCCGTTTTTACAAGACGTCACCAGTTTGTTAACGAAAAAAGAATATTGTGTTTTTTTGGGATACTTGTTATTTTTATGCAAGTGTGATTAAAGAGAGCTATTTATAAGACACTTTTCTTATAATCTTACGCTGTTTCCTACTTGTGCGTTCTGCTGTCCCCTGGAAAATCAATTTTTAGGTTACTTTTTACTTACAGTTTTGTAACGTTTCGTTACGTTATAAAACTGTTCTGTGTAAAGCTAGGTGCACATTTTGGATTTTACCGACTACGTCAATAAAGACAGGTTGATGCTTTTCTTGGTTTTATCTCAGCAGCTAGCAGTCAGTTATAATATAAAACACGTTAATACACGTGGGTACGCTCAACTACATTAATTTGTAGTAAAGCTAATGACCGTAAAAGCCGATTCTGAGGGCTTTAATTTTAGTTTTAGTGACGTCGAAATATAAAATTGTCTAAAGAATTTTAGCTTCTATTCCTTACAATTTTGCAATTAAGAAAATTTTGTTTTGACGGTACTAAAATTTAAATAAAAGCCTTCATAATCTGCTTTAATGTTAGCGAAAATAAATTATTAAATAAAAAAATGCCATTACAGAAAAAAAGCTAAATAAAAACAATTAATTAATTCATTAATAATAATAAGGTATATATTATTCATAAATCGTGATACGAATATGTACAGAATAAGTTTTAATAAATCTATCGGAAAAAATGAAGCACTGAAGTTTACTACACCAAAACTTGAGGACGAGGACACTGTTACTTATAGACTTAGATTTGCTCCAAATAAATGAAAACCCAATCTAATATATGTTGATGAACGATGAAGATGACATTTATTTTGATTATGAAAACAATAATTGAGTAAATGTTTTGTCCTATTTAAAGTTCCTATTAGATAGGTATAGCTTCAAAATGATTGTTGTAACTGATTTTATTCCAAACCAAAATACTTTGGGTTTTCATTTATTTGGATTATTGCTTTAAACTTATCTTGTAGAAATTTTGATTGAGTCTTTTAATTTAATTTGAGCCTTTGAGGTTTGTATGCTTAGTAAAGATATAAAACTCAATTGAATAAACATGTTGTTTGATTTTCAAGAGTTGTTTTATTTGTGATAAGATAAGTCATGTTTTAGAAATTTATAAAAAATTTCGGCGGCGAACCGCTATATTGTAAACTAAGCTTTATAATTACAATTTGGTTACTTTGGTCCAATAAACAACGATTTTGTTACAACAGTTTTGTAACAACAGTTTGGTAACGGCCCAAAAAAATTGAAAATGACTCTGCAGTTGCTTCGTGGCCTATTCCATGTTTTAGGGACGGCACATGACTTAGATTTTTTGGGTAAATGAGGTTCCTGACCAGGTTTTTCACGTTTGTAGTTTCACGCCTATTCACCACTTTGGCGAAATTGGACGCTGCAGCGTCTTGATTCATAACCCCGGCGTGAAGAAAAATTTATGCGTATCATTTACTCTGTAAGACTACAGCATATGCTGAGTTCTAGCCTTTTTGTCTGCTTCGACACATGATTTCATTTAGCTTTAGTCACATTGTTTTATTCTTTTATGTTATTTCCTTGTGTTTGACTTTATAATTTGTTTTTATAATTTATTGTGTTGTGGTAGATAAATAAATGGATATTCTATTCTATTCTATTCTATTCTAAGTACCTACATATTTTGTACTTTGGCTGCGATTGGGACATCCACCCTAAAAAACATGCAGAACAATCAAACTAGTTTACCTACGTTTATTAGGGAAATAAAAATTTGGTCTCGGTATTGCAGTAGGTACTTATTTTTTTACGTCGTTCATCCGTTTGACCGCCTCCTTACGATAATGCCAACTCTTCTTTTTCTTGTTACGTGAATTTCCCATAATTGCGTTTAGTCACAAAAAGCCTACTAAGAAATAATGAGATTTTAATTGATGTCGTTTGTTGCCTAAGATCGTGAGTTTAGTGAGCGCAAGCGACGCAGCCTCCCCGTACGAAAGCCGAAGCGGAACTGAATCGGGGGTCGGGCGGCAGG
This sequence comes from Ypsolopha scabrella, assembly GCA_910592155.1. NCBI lineage: Eukaryota > Metazoa > Arthropoda > Insecta > Lepidoptera > Ypsolophidae > Ypsolopha > Ypsolopha scabrella. The sequence goes on from OU342982.1 coordinate 14,308,034, forward strand.
GCGGTCCAGGTTAGGCTGAGTACGACGCTCGATCATTTAGGTATTTTCTTTTTACGGTAAAGGTAATGGTTTTTCCATTTTTATAATTCTGTCTGCAGCTGCTTTATACTAATATCAGTTATATTATGCAAAGTTTCAGATCTAATTTCGAGTATTCGTTGAATACTATCGGTTTATTGTACGGTTTGGAGGTAACTTTGTAATTTTTTTCTATCGAGAAAATTTTACGGAATCAAGTTTTCACCACTGGGTTGACATAGCATTAGTCCTCAACTTTATCATATATTAATTTCAGGGTGATTGTTGCAGTGTTTGTTGGTATAAAACAGGATCATGCGAAGAGAAGTGAGGTATTATAGGCCCTTAAACACGCGGACGGTGCCGCAGGCAAAAGCTAGTTACTAATAAAACAAAAGAATGGCTGTTACAAACACATATTCATTTGTCTTTCTTTACCACGGAAGTGTCTTTGAAAGACATATTGACAAATAAATTACTATTAATTACTTTACACCACTCCAAAATTCTTCTCGGAGTAACTTATAGTCCTTCTTCTAGTGTTAATTACTTTAATACATTTGAATCCTTGTTAAGAAATTTTAGACTTCTATACGATCAAATTATTATTATGGGCTACTTAAATACGTGTCTCCTACTAAACAATTCCCGCGCCAAAACTCTAGAATCTTTAGTATCTTACTTATACCTTCATATTCTCCCCCTCTCTGCCTAATAGTTCGTTCGCCTTCTTTGTAAGATTTAATAATCGTTTGCAAAACAAAATTAAGAAACGTTTGTAGAACACATTAAAATTAAAAGTCAAAATATTATTAAAACATGTTACTTGGAAATAAAATGTAGGGTTATCCCTAGCCATTCCCATACGGAAAAAGTTGAAAATGGTCCAAAATAGTGGGATCAATAATAAAAATAACTTCGCGCGATCTAATTATCTCATCTCTTCGGGTGACCATGATTACTTTGGATTTTACGAAAATCTTCAAAGGATGGAGCCATCTTTAAAAGATAATTATGAATATAATTTTGAATGGTTTTAATAAAACCTGTTTGAATTAATTAACAAAATACTAAATGATCGGGGTTAGGTTAAAAGTCAGCCTGTATATATTTTGTTGATCAAGTTTTTTGTGCAATAAAGAATAAAGAATTGTCTGAGTGACCAAAACCGGGACAGTTGCCAAAACTGGGTCACCTGCCCTTCCTTATTCAAAGCTTATTACGGCCCACATTGTATGCAGAAAAAAACTGCTTTGGTCGAACTCATCTAAGAACCAATCATCGTTTTTCGAATAGGCGAGATAAAATACATTATCTTGCTAAGTTTCTTGCCCTTCTTGACATGTACCTACATACAATATGGACACTTTAAAACATAACCATTTTATTACTTTCAATACTTTAGTTACGGAACCCCTCTAACGTTTCTCTGTCTGAGAGAAGCGGTCAAGCGCGAAATTTTAACGAACCCCTACAAAACACTATGACATCCGGATTAACCATTGTACTCGTGGAACTTGTTGAAAGAAGGCTTTTAGGGCTCTGTCAATAAGTAGAACCCTATTTGTGACAATCAAGAGCAAGAATGTGCAGATCGTATGACGCGTTAAAGTTTTGTATTGTAAAGTCTATACAACTATAGTTTATTTAAAAAAACATTGTGCTCACTTTATGAAAAAAGGTTATTAAAATTTTATTTTTCGTTAAAATTAAATTTTGTAATTTTATATTTTGTTTGTATAATAGTTAAGTACTTAATGAATGTTTAATTTTCGTTTTTAATTGTGCATGTTGAGTGTATACGTTTTGGAAAGCAGCCTTGTTCAAATAGTTATTACGTTATTATAAGCAATTTTTGGCTGTAATCTGTTGTATATACCTTGAAATAAAATAAAATTAAATCTTTTCTCTGTCAATAGTATTGTTGATTTTATATGTAGGTATACCTGGTCTGTTCTTAAATACTGTCACTGGCAATTTATTTTAAAAATAGAACACCTAGAAAAAAAAATGAAATGGTGTTCGATTTTCACATATTTTTTGATTAATAATCTGCCAAATCACAATTACATTCATTCATTTTTTACGATGGAGTGGACTCGCAAAGAGGGCCGAGTAGCAGTAATTGCATTGCATCGTTGCGGCCATCCACCGAAGACGATATTCAACTTGCTTCAAAAATTAAAAATCACGAAGAGGTTCGTGTACCCTACCATCAAGAGGTACAATGAAACCTCTAGTGTCGATGACTAGAAAAGAACTGGCAGACCTCGTTCCGTTAGGACTCCAGGGGTCATTAAAGCAATCAAGGTGCGTATTGCAAGAAAAATGAATTTATTATATGAAAATATTGAATCATAATTTAAAATTAAATAAACAGCATAAGAAGAGATTATACAGGAGATCTCTATCTCTCTCGTCTGTGTTGACCGGATCTGTTTGAAGCCTCGCAGTCTAATTTTCTAAATTATAAACCAGTACAGGGCTATTATAACCTGAATGCACTCTATTAATTGAACTGTGCATAGTTGGCCAGCATCAGGATTGATAAGGGGGCCCCTAGCAGCAGCGATGCCAGTATCAACATGAAATTCCTGAGTACCTCCTCGTTATTTCCATTAGTAGTCGTGTAAATTTCTTTTCACACAAAACAGGACGTCGACGACACTCGACAAAACCTTTTTACAATCATACAGTCCACTACATAACATTTTGCTTATTCAAAGTTGAAAATTCAAAACCCATTAAATTGGCGAAAGCCTTAACCATGCCCTTTTTTGAATAAATAGGATATTATTTAGCGTATTATTCGGTTTCAAAGATTCAAAATGTTTATTTGTAAAATAGATACAAAAAGTAAACGTTTTACATGTCAAATCCAATCTGTATAAAAATAATATTTTATGATGAAAGAAATATGATACGGGAAATATATAAAAAACTACATGGATAAAATAAAGACTTATTGGAATAAGTATATTATTATACATAATGCAATTAATAAATAAGTTGATAACCATAAATAAATATAATGCCAATAATAAATATAACGCTTAGACACCTCCAAGGTTTAACGACATGCTTTTTTCCGGGATGAAAAGTAGCCTGTTAAGTTTCTGCGTGATAGAGTAACAAACATACACACACACAGACACCCTACACACAAACTTTCGCATTTATAATATTAGTGTGATTCGATGATTCGAAACTCATACAAAAATGGCGATCTATCTAACATGGTATGTCAATCAATGTATCGAGCAAATACATTGTGTAATATGAATTGTCACGGAATCTTAAAGAAAGGACTGAAGAAAATAGCCATGAGAAAAACAAAAGCCAGTTAGTTTGCTTTCTCTGCCTCAAAGTGAAAATGTGGTAAATGCCAGACAATCATAAACTGGCATTACAGGGTCCATGTGGAGAATTATGCGATAGAAACGTAGAAGAAAATATGGCTACATCGGTTCATTTAGTTTATTACTCGTTTTATGTCGTGCTTGTGCTCTTGGCCTTTATTTGTTTCTCCATAACGTGCAGTCCTCAACAGTTCAAGCTCTCTAATTGTAAAAGATTTTAGCAGCTATAACGCCGCAATAGGAAATACCAACAGGTAGCATGTCAAGCGTCCGTATATATACTACTAATATTAATTTAAAAAAATATTTCGATATAAGACCGCTAGTCAATCAATTGGAGTTCCTAAATCGGTCAAAAACAGACTTCGGTATTCTCAATTTAGATAACAGTAAATATTTAAAATAAAGAATTAAATACAAGATCATGAAAAAAAAAAATGGTTATAAAATTATGTACTGACTTCAGAAAACAATTGGGAAGTTCAAGAAAAACTCTCGAATTGTATTGCCGCATTCTCAGTATTGTGATTTAATTAGATATATAATAATAGACATAACAGTAATAAAACATACTTTTCACACCACCTGCTCGACTATGTCCAATTACATATCATACAACCTCAACGTAAAGTAAAGCATTATATCTTATGGGATATAAAGTTGTATGAAACTCCCTAGGGAATAAAGTGATTTGAATTTGGAACGTCAAATTCGTGTGGAAACTCGTGGAAAACTCTAAGTAAAAAAATTAATGGCATTGTAAAGAGGTTTGTTCGAAAATCGAACTGGCCACCATTAGCAGAATAAAAAAAGAAAGAGGTGCGTTTACAAAGAATATGAAACAAAAGACGGTGTTTGGTGCTGTGATTCTCAGTGAATTTTATTGCACTAAACATGCTGGTAAAAAAATGTCGAGCGATAGTAATTCTACCCCAGAGTTTATCAAAACAGACGCTTTAGAGATTATTAATAATCTACTACTATGTACCCTGGCTTTTTATTGTCTCGCAGAAGGTGTGTAAAGTAGAGTATGCTCCTCTGGAATAAAGCCTGTCTTCGTCTTGGGCAGCTTGAACCCCTCGCTTCACTCAGGACTCTATACAACTCCCTCGCTACGCTCGGGAGTATGGTAGCCAGATGTCCGAATTTAGCCGGACATGTTTGGCTTTTTACGATCGTGTCCGACCAAATATTTTCGTGTCCGGCCTGTCAGGCTTTTGTCAGGCTTTTTGATTTTAGAAAGATAGAGAAAGGTCTTTAAATTCCCTTTATTGGGAATTCCGAAAAGCAGATACCCTTTTTAATTTTAAATAAGATCCTTTAATTTTTTTTCTAAAAGACTTCATAATTATTTAATATTGCTTTGAAAAACTTTTAATTTATTGTATTATACCTAAAAAGAGTAGAGTTTTTTAATTCATTTTGTTATAGTCTAGAGAAAACTGAAATCTTTACAGCACGTTAATCTCATTTACCAAATGATGATAAAATTGCGATTACTGGTTGTAGTTATAATAGAACGCGGCTATGAAGTTAATCCTGACACATTGCGCAACTATGAAGTTTCTGAATAATGACAATGTCAACCACATAGGAAAAAATTACATAATTACTTATTGCGTGTGACAGAATAGTGAGTGGCAATAATATCACAGACAATATATCGATACACGTTAAAAAGTTCGTATAGCTAAAAATATTGTTATGTTTTATGATGATGTGCATTATTGTAAATAAAACGTAAAATTAGATATATTAGTAATATTCTCCTTCAGTTAATTATAAATATTAATGAATAAATGAGTTTGTTTCTTTATTACTAACCTCTGGGAATTGAACTCTTTTTACCTAGAGAAAACTTTTTGAATTTGAATGTAAAGTACAATATTTCCTGTCAATTAATTCAATGACACGTCAATAGGTATGATAAAACAATTTTAAGTATTGCCTTGATCGCTTTTCCAAAGGTTGATACTTTTGATTGTGCTAAACTTGTGCATGTTTTTGGCTATTAATACCTAGTGCCATCCCCCATCTCACCCATTGACCAAGGGGCAGATTGAAGCAAGGGCTTGAACTTGGAATTTGAAATGCTTACTACTTGGAATTGTTAAAATGCCAAAACGATCGAAGAAATTCGTTCTTAACAGTCAGTCTCGTGAGCTTATCATACGTGTTCGTGACTTTTTTGAACGAGAAGCTCAAAACGGCGGACCGATATTGCCCGTGACATCGGTGTTGGATCGAGTTGCAGATGCTCTCGATATCAGCAAAAAAACTATTATAAAAATCACGAAAGAAAAATTGGGTGAGACTGGCATCGAAGATAATGTTCTATATTCTCCCAACAAGAGAAAAAGAGCGAAGCTTACCGATGTAGATAATTTTGACGTTGACGCCATCCGCAGGCATATTTACAATTATTATTTACGTAAAGAGTACCCAACGTTGTCGAATTTAGTGCAGACATTAAAGGAAACTGGATTATTTTCCGGATCAAAAAAGTCATTGTCAAAGGTTTTGAAAAACATTGGATTCCGATATAAACAATGCAACAAACGAAAGGTGCTAATGGAAAGATCGGATATTGCCATGAAAAGGACTGATTTTTTACGCGAGGCGAAAGCTATAGATGATTGGGATAATGTAGTTTTTTTGGACGAAACGTGGCTAAATGCGAATCACACAGTTGGTCGCTCGTGGACGGACGATACGGCGGCATCGGCATCCAAAGTCCCCTCCGGAAAAGGAGCCAGACTAATTATTTGTCATGCTGGCAACGCCTGTGGTTTTATAGACAACTGTTTATTGGCCTTTGCGTCTAAAACCACAGGTGATTACCATGAAGAAATGGATGGTGAGAAGTTTACCCAATGGTTCACTAATATGCTGACTAGCCTTTCTGAGCCATCAGTTATTATTATGGATAATGCACCTTATCACTCCATGTTAGTTGATAAGCCACCTTCAAACTCTGAGAAAAAAGCCCATCTGGTTGCATGGCTTCAAAAAAAAGGTGTAGACGCAAGTATGTCTATGTTGAAAGGAGATTTGATTAGATTGATGAATATTCACAGATCGAGAGTAAAACGATACGTCATTGATGAACTAGCACTGCAACATGGGCACCGAGTACTTCGTTTACCGCCGTATCATTGCGAGTATAACGCCATCGAATTGATATGGGCACAGATCAAAGGACATGCGGCACGCCATAATACTGAACCTCCATTTTCCACAGCGAAAATGATGAAATTGTTAGAAGAAGCGTGCAATCACGTAACCAAAAATAATTGGAAAATGGTAGTGAATAAAACTAAAGCCAAAATATGGGACGATTGCAACAGAGACATTAAAGTGGATAATATTTTAGATAATGACTTTGAGTTAGTTATTAATACAAACGATTCCAGTAGTGATAATGGTGATGGTGCTTCGGAAAGTGATACATAATAAAGTAAAGAATATAAATATTATCTCTACCATAGAAGTATTAAGTAATTAAACTACTTCTATGATCTCTACCTAGATGTTTTTTTTTTCACTTTCTTCATATACTTACATCTGATAACTGCATTCGACTTTACTCACACTTGACGAATTTTATCGATACAGTGATCGAACGTATAACAACCCTAGAGGCATGTGTCAGGATTGACTTCATAGCCGCGTTCTATTATAGATAGTTTTAACTTGTTAATTTTGTAATAAAACTGTTATTCATTTGTAATGAATAAGCAAATTGAATACGTAACCGAGTTATATTTTTATTATAAAATGTATGTATGTCTAGCTATAAAAATGTATGTCAGGCTTTAAAAAATATATGTTCGGTCGTTAAAAAATATATCTATGTCTGGATTTTAGGCCAAAATGTCCGGCCCAATGTGATGATATGTCCGGCTTTTCTATTTTAAGGCTGGGCAACCCTACTCGGGAGTTAACCCTAGAGTCCCTCGTCACGCTCAGGGTTCAATATGCCGCCCGCGACATAAGACACTGCTTTATTCCCTTAGTGCATAATCTACTATTAGACCCGTAGTAACACAAATAACATGATAAAGAAAACAGTTTTCCGATATGACTTATAGATTTTCTGCACTACGTACAGTCAGTGACACAAGAGCGTACGGGGTGAAAATAAAAAATGGTGGACCAGGGGAAAGGGGGGATGCTACTAATGTATACAGCGGAGCAACGACTCTGATGCACAGTGGTCTCGGGAAAAATATGATTGTTGAGTTCTATCTAGGTTTTGCTATGTAAAAGTGAGACCTAGTCTCAAGCCTAACCTTAGGTCTCTGTGAATATGAGCGCAAAAACTCTTTACTGTTAACCTGTAAGTGCACCTTGTTGTAGCATTGGTTGTAGGTAGCAACATCCATATCAGTAAATTCTTACAGCATTAGAACGGCCACCCGCGACGGCGCGATAACGCTCTTATCGCTGAACTCAAATGGTATTTATATTAATTTCCTCTCATTCAATTAAATATGTTATCGGGCTCAATTAATCGATCTCATCCTGTCCGTGGGGTTTATTGAAATATTAATAGTTCGGAAAAATGAAACAATACACCATTGTTCGATAAGGTTTGACGTCATACCTACGGTAAGGCATACCTACGGTAAGGTGTACAGGTACACCTGCCGAGGTAATTAAGTGTTCATCACCTAACGATGGTGTGCATGGACGATTCAACAAAAACCCAAGTCTCTCGGGTTCGCTTGGTAAACTGCTTTGCGGACATGAGTGCACGCTGCAACGCTGTAGTGGGATAGCTTGTCGGAGCCAAACATCCGAAGAACATACAACATAGTCGAGTAAGACTGCAGGTCACGTAGCAAGACTGCGTGCATACTCAGCATGCCGGGGTGCTTGCAATTAGAGTTGAAACAATCGTTGGTTGCATTTGTACCGTAAAGAGCACCTACTGAAGCTTACCTATACTTTTTTCCATACGGAGCATGATTGTGCTAGCTAACAGAAGTTAACACAGTGTATGATATCACTCCCGTAATAAAATATAAAACTGTATGCATTATCCTTATCAATTTTTTCCTTTTCAGCTGAAAATAACTGGGTATTGCCGATATGTATTACCCGTTGACATCATCGATATTGCGCCATTTTACCACAAAATACGTTTCTCTACCTAATTTGCTTATCAATTCTGTCGTTACTGCGGTACACCATGATGTCACGGTATTTGAATGATCCCTCATTATAACGAGCTTATTCAAGTGGGAAAAAATTCGCGATAATTATGGAACAACCAGTCCTTGTTAGGTAGTTTTCGGGTTAGTATAAATGGAGGAAAGTACACATACAACCAATCATTAGCACATATACACTCGCCATAATCACAAGGTTGTGTACAATCGATCAGTCTTGACAAAATCACCATGTCATCATTCACAAAATCATCATTCACCATGAGCGGAAACTCTGGAGAAGCCGTTCATCGCGACAACGGGGAAAAATCTCGGAAGGAGCAAGAGCGCGCGGAAGAAGAAGAAGAAAAGCGCAGACAAGACTTGGAGCGTGAGGAGAGAAAACGTCAGAAGGCAGAGCAGCGGCGACTGGACAGGCACTTGATGCAGTATGCACTAGCTTTGCGTGAGCAGGCATCGTGGCGTGGAACTCTCAACCGGCCGAAATAGTGCTAGTCATAGATATGATCATTTGTTTATATAATAAGTATTGGGTATTTGTGTACATCAGTATTAAGTGTATTGTGTATGTGAGTGTTTGTTTTTGAAAATTAAAAAAAACTTGTTCCCGATACATAGTTATTTCATTTCAAAATGCATGCCGACTTACAAATGTCACGACATACCAGTTTCCTTCATGCTACTAGATATCTAGGTAGTTAGTTAAATAATGATAATAATATATTGTACTAGTTCTATCCACTAAGATGTTGTACAATCTACATCCATGCATAGATAACCGTGGTCACTACACTCTGTAACACGATAGAGGGGCACCGCGACATGCTATGCAGCGATAGGTAGGTACGGTGCAGTGTTTAGGTAAGGTATCTGTCATACCATAGTCCTAACATTACAGGAATCATGAAAAGTATACATATTTAGAATGATGTTTTGTACATCATTATAGTCTAACCAAACCTGTAAGCTATACAATGACAAATCTTAAGTATAAGTGAGGTGTATACATGTATGAAGCACACGTGTATGTCCCGGTAATGGTCAATTTCTATGGTCACTCATCAGTTTTGATTTCGTTTTGAAATACACGCCGCCAGTTGGATACAGATCATAAAATGAATATAGCACGGGTTTTCCCGAATATTTCAAGACAGTGCCAACTAAACGTGGGTTGCCGTAATACGCTGGAGCTACTTACGTTCGGCCGGCAGCCTGTAATAATATTTCGATGAAGGTCCCGTCGTCTTATCATATTTACCTATCTTTTGAGTAGTGACACATATTTGTTCCATATTTAAACGATAGCGTGCCATGTGGTCATACGTATTATCGGTCCATAAGGAGTTACAGATGTAACGCCAATTGCCGCCGGTCTTTGTCATAATACTGTTTGCGGCTTACATGCAGTTATTCATGGATATAAAGTTAAGAAAAACCTTATTTAGACGTCTCATATTCCTGTATGGTCGGCTCCATACCTAAACGTCGCAGATACACGTAGTCAGAGGCGAATGCACACTCAGGCCTTGCTCAAGACATATGATAAGCATATGCCAAGCATAGTTTGTGATAACGGAGCTTTGCATCCCATGTGCACATAACGCTAATCATCACGCCTTGCAACTTATCTGCGTTAGTGATGTGACGTGCTATGCAGCGGCTAGTAGCACGTTACCTAGACGTTACATCTGGTGCAGTCCAAGCTTGACTTGATTGTATCTAACATAGAGTGGTCACGAGAGAAACTAAATTTCAACTTGAAGCAACGTCAGAGGGAATGATCTCAGTACCTTACCTGCACAACTCTCCATCATCCTACACTCATAGGGGTACAAGAAAAAAAAAGTAAACATATTATAAACACAAATATTTATTTTAATAAGCGAACTACACATGCTGCTGCACTATTTAGCACTATTATCACTGATATTGCAAGCCGAGTGCAGCAACATTTCTGTGTCCGTCCGGTCACCCGTCGAATAGTATTGGAGGATTTGCGGATCACCTTCATGCACTTTCTGGATGACCTCTCTGAAGATTTCTTGGGATTCTTTCAGCAGAATCGCCGGGACCATGTACTTTGTTATCCACGCAGAGACGTGCGCCGTGCAGAAATGATGAAAGTGCTGTGGGATCACTCACGTCCCGGTGGTACCACTACATTAGGCCTCTTGCCGCAGGAGCAGGTGTCCCCGGCGACCGCCTTGCACTTCGAAAAGCGAATCTTCGTTTCAACAAACTCCAGTATAGTGGGCAGCCTGACGAGATCCCTCTCACCTGGCGGCGGCCCCCAAAATAAGGGCATGAGCCAGTCCCAGTTCACCAGCAGCCGATCTTCTTCTGGCCTCGTCGGATCAAAGTTGTAGCGGACGGGGCATGGCTTCCCGTTAAGGAAAGTCAGGTCATCCAGCTGTCGTTCCGCCTGAAGAAACTGTTTGTATGCTTTATGGAATTGCAGAATTTCGCCGGGGCTGAAAGGGACCTCCTCGGGTATAGAAGGCCCGCGCGTCGTGAAGGTGTCCACCGGGAAACTGAGTATTCTGTCTTGGGACTGCATCTTGAGTTCTGGATGGATGTCACGGGACTCCTAAGTCTATATGATGTTCTTTCGGTAATGTTGACCGTGTAGTGTCTAGCCACTGACTGCCCGCATAGCAATTTATACCACTCCAGTTGTTTATCGTACCGAATAAAGAAAACAATATAGGGATAATATCGATTTGGAATTCCCACAACCTCGCGTGCGGGTTATCGTTTGGCGCGGTAATCGGATCATTCCTAAAATAAACGAGTGAATATTAAAATATTCTTGGACCACGTCAGTCAAACTTTCATCCTTATGAAAATAGACTATTTACAATTCATCCTGCGCTCCCATACTGGGGCCCCGGGAGTCACTCACGTGTTCACATAGTCACTATAGATCGTATCTCATACCTACGATAAAAATTACGCTACCAATTTGGGACATCGATAACAACGTTTAATTGCTGTACTCGATGCATTGTCTTAGCTCGCAACACCATAATATAAATGCCGGGCATTCACAGGGAAAACCAGTTCAAAAGTTTGTACCTTTAGTATACAGGTAAAACATACCTATTAAGCACATACGGCATTGTGTGCGCGATAAGAGCGTGTCTTAACAACGACAATGATGCAGATCGGATGCAGTTTTAGTAGGGTGAAACAACTAGTATATGACTCTTGACCGAATACTGATAACACAGAAGATATAAACAAAAAAGACTGGGTTTCTCCAAAACGAGAAACTGTTAGGTTATCGGGCGACTTAGTGATAAGGTATTTAACTCGTGTAAAAGCAATGCTGAGACCACGTCAGCCGATATTTAGATACACGTCGCACTTAGGTATCATCCCACTTTAGTACTCCTGTTTGAAAAAGAACTACAATTATAGCACTAGTGGTTCTTGTGAGTGCCCGCTATGAATGCTGCGCTGCAGTCCAGCGTCATGCTCACATTATGCAAAAGTGGCAAAGCGGTGTATGGCCTATGAGATGCGGGTGACCGCTGCATGGCAACAAAGCAGATAATTCTACAAGAAGTATGTTTATTCTAGGCGTTCTAGGTATCGTTCCGTGAGAACGTGAGCTGTAGGTTTCTGGCAATTCGGCCCCAGCTTGGATGCTGATGCTGCGGCCCCAGCAATTCATGTTACCTGCTGCTTTGACCCATACTCATATCACTTTAGAGGCGGCACATACAAAAAAAGTCAAAATTTTCGGAAATGCATCTGACCCCTATGCACTATAGAATCTTCATCACTGAATACGAAAATAGTACCCTTGCCTTGCCTAGATGTTGAATTTTGAAGTTATAGACCGTACGCTACCGTGTCATTGACTGTAAAAACGTTGCCAATAAGGTCAAAATAACAGAGGTTTTGCGTGCGCGGCAGTTGACTAGAGCGAGATACATGATTAAAAAAAATCGTAAGAGCAGGACTTTTTCTAAGGAGCGCCGACACTTAAATAATATTGAATTCCACGTTCTGTATTTTCTTTTTCCAACGAAACCATAAAAATATTCTAATTACGCTTCTGCTAATCACCTCCCACAACATGCCGTTTTAATTTTATTCACACATGCAAAATAGCAAGTTAATTTTTAAATTGCTCCTTTATAGCTTGCTGTCCGAAATAAGCTCAAACAGCTTAAACATAACTTTACAGCTCGCTGGAAGCATTTTATTCGTTCCAACACTTTTCATGTACATTGGGGTGAAGTGAGATTTAATTAACTTAAAGTATGTGTATATGACTAACTATAACCAATCATTATTTTATTATAGAGAAGCGTATCTTCCTCCACTGCGATATGGCAGAAACCATAAAATGAATTTTAAGTTTTTTTTTTTATAATTATGTTGTCTCTTTTTTTCTTCTATAAGTATCATAATTATCTATACCCCTGTGACGGAAGGTGGGAAAAATTTGACAACCTGTAGGTATATTGTTTAGCTAAACTAATGATTTGGCCAAGTGCGAGTCGGACTCCCGCACAAAGGGTTCTGTACCGTCATACAATGCGGATACTGAAAACATACATATCAACAATATAGAATCTATACTATAGAATATAGCGCGAAAATGGTAGTGCCTGACAAAGAACTAAGCACCCTCTGAGTAAGGAACCCCAATTTTATTATTTGTTGTTTTACGTTGGACTTTTGGGGATTGATCCCCATCACGTCGGGGTCACCACTTTGGAGGTTTTGATGATGGGGCCCTCAGTCCCCAAATAAAACTTCGTGAGTAGGTACTTCTTCAGGGTCTTGTATTACTTTGGGATAACAAAATGAATTAATGAACAAAACAATCGTGTTGACAAACAGGAGAAGAAATCTGTTCTGTCTGAGATGGCAGTGTTGCCATCACTAAAATAATTTATGAAGGCGTTCATAAACGCCACATACTTTTTACAACAATGTGACCAAATTTATAATTTGTATGTAATGACCATCTTTATGATAGAGCTAAAACAAATAACTTGAAAAAAAATGCAATTTTTTCGAAGTATGTTGTATGGGGACCCCATTGGAATTTTTTTTTTTCATCTTTATTATTTGCCATGGTAGAGGCTATGGTAACACGTATTTTTTGAAAATGACAACTGTCTACCTATTACAGTTTAAGCTGTAGACCCTAGTGACAGACAGATGGACAAACCGACAGGCAAACAGCGTAAGCTAGGTAATAGGGACCAGTTCGGCATCCGTCGGGTACAGAACCCTAATAACGCAAATACGTACACATACATCACAGGTCGATTTGTCACGCATCGTCCGCCGATGAATTTTAGCGATGTAAGTAAATTTCGGACCGCCAGATTGACTTAAGTCGCGTGCGTACAAACTGGCGCCATCTACCGTAATCTGAACGTAATTGCAATTAATTTTCTACTGCCTTCATTGGTTAGTTCTTTGAACTCACACGAGGAATATTGTCGGTAATGGCTGTTTATAACGTGTTGCCAATGCAAATGCTTTAAGTTTGAGGTTGGTGCAAATAAGTAAGAGCAATATGCTTAGTGTATTAGTTAATACCATAGACAAAATATATGTATAATAATTTGGTATTAATTTATAAATAGTTAATCGTGTTGTTAAGGTAAAGTTTTTGAACTATACTAAGGCAAGGGAATTCCCAAAAATGTCATCAAATAAATAAAATAAAAATTAAACATGGGCTTCTTCATAACTTTTTGCAAATTCTTATTGAACATTTTCAACAATTCATTCAACTTTACGGCATTTAAATATTATAAAACATGTGGATAAAAATATATTAAATGATAATTAGGAATTTGTTTTTACTCGCAAATCCTCCCGAAGTTATTCGGGGGAGAGTAAGAGAACAGCTCTCAGGCAAAACCAGGCGGCCCACCATTGCCTGGGACCGATGGATGGCGGTATATCCATCCCCAATTGCCGGGCCTTATATAAAACAGACTGGTGACGGGCAGCAGCGTCACTGGTGCAAGGATTTCGGTACCGCGCTCACCAACCCGCCTGCCCAGCGTGTGTGAGTATGGGCATTTCTTCCAGGAGGACCGCGAAGAGTGGCGAAATCCTGAAAAGGCCTATGTCCAGCAGTGGACGAAACAGGCTGATGGATGGATGGATGATGGATAAGAATTTGTATTGTCTAGTTTTTTATGGAAACAATATATTGTAAAGACTGCTAAAGGTCAATTTCAAGTGGACTACGTCTTCTTCTGGTTATACAGGATTTATAGTTCCTTTTGTAGATTTTTATTATCTCCCGAATCGCAGATCACTGTCTTATCTTGAGTATGCCCCATAAGGACTTGCCCGTGTCCTGGACTTATGCCAATTTGGGCTAAATCCTGGGCAAAGTTAATGCGGCAATTTTCACACGCCATTTAGCTAAATAGCAGCTTTGCTGCGTCAGTGAGCACTAGATTTAGTTGGGTTTGCCTGCTTAGTTGCCTAGCTAGCCTTAGAATCCAAAAATTCTGGCTACGAACAAATTCTAACGAGATGTTAATGCAGTGTAATTTTATTTATATAAGTCAGTGCCATTCGATTGTGCGCCGAGCCCATAACCTTGATAGCTGACACTTGAAACATATGGGATGGGTATCTATTTTCATAGCAAACTTTGGCATAACTAATATTTTTTTCTACTGCGACTTCGGCGAGATTTGAATTCAATTTATTGAAATAGGCGTTTTCTGCGAAAGTCTTATGTTCTTTTTTTTTAATTTATTCATTTATGTTTGTTTAAGATGTATATATTATCTATTTATAATTATTTTATTCAAGTTTTTTAATCTAGTTATCGAATTCCTTAGGAATCTTTAATATGTTTGAGCCGTCTGGGTTTGAAACTTTCGGTCAGTATGTTCATAGTCTTTTGTAGTACCCTGATTTGATTTGAATTCGTCTGCCTTTATGTATCCTTATGAGGACATATCACGCTTGCAAAAGTCACTGTTTCTCCATGCGCAACGACCCGCAGTGCGAGAGGGACAGATTCCGGAAAAAATAGCAAAATGTCGGTTTTGAATTTATATAAAACTAACTAAAATAGTTATCAAAATTTCAAACTTACAAAATTTAAATATTGCTGAAATATGTCTACTAAAATATCGTTGAGGTCTGTCTGTCATTCCTATTTGACATACTATGAAAAAAAGTGTCGAAAAAGACCACATTTCAATAATTATGTCTATCAAGCGAAAGTTCTGCAATCGCGTTTCTATACTGAACAAAACTAGAGAAAGGTTCCGAAATTTATATACTGATTTATCAAATTTGTGGCTTCTTCTAAAAAGCAGGTGAACTTCAAAAAGTGACGTTTTTATCGAAATAGCCCCTTAATGCCTCCAGCCACCAGCCGTAATACAACATAAAACCAAGACCTAGATCCGCTTAATTCCCTTCACTATTTATCAAGTGCTAGCATGCATATAAGTGCAATGAATTTTGAAAGTCCTATTGGGACATAATAGGACCGGCAAGACTCAAACCAGCATCCTAAGATCCCTAAGAAAATCTGGCGTCCTACCGATGTATTAGTACAAACATATTGTAACCAAGTAAATATAGCATACCTACTGTGTTGTTGTGTTTTGCTATCACAACTGGGCAACAGGCCATTACCAATTACTTGCACAAAGCAATTTAAACAAAGTTCAAACAAACCCCAACTTATTCGACCAAACAGCATAAATAAATGTTCAAATGAAAACTGCCGTGTTCAAAGAGAAATAGCAGTTGAACAAGCTCATTAAACCTCGGGTTATCACCAGGGTTGCCCACTGCAATTATCCCATCGTCTATAACATAGGGTTGCCAACATAGATATAATAAAATTAATTCAAGTTTTTACAAGTAGTAAAATAGTTCTAGCTGTAAAACAAATATTTTTCCAAAATTAATAAAATAAAGTACGCATTGTATGTTCCCTTTTAACTCGAGAACCACTTACCGAATTTGGATGCGTTTTTATTAATTACTAGCTTTTGCCCGCGGCTCCGCCCGCGTCGAAGAGATTTTCGTGGAAATAATGAAAACAAAAGAACGTGATTTTTTGAACGACAATATGCAATGGTCATCATGTTTTACCAAAGTGCTAATAAAAACCAATCAAATAAGCCCAAACTCAAAGGGTCTGCTGTTGTCCGTTGAGGAGATCCCGTACCCACCTTCCAGTGCCGTCATTAGACCCTGGTCACCATGTTATACAAAAATACTCGTCAAGACCGATCAAATAATCTTGAACTTAAAAGGTCTTCTAAAAACGTTTACCAGTGGATGATATGAAACCCGACGATCGGACTACATGCGACTACGCAAGGCGTACATACCTACCACATGATTAACTAAAACTCTAATTGTGTGCTTCCCTTAGTCATATCGTGATGACATATACACTGCAACCTTGGCGAAAAAAAAAAAACAATGAAAACTGCATCAAAACCCATTGAGTAGTTCCCAAGCTATAAGTGACCGCACAGACAGACAGACAGGCGTTGCGTTTTATATGTACATATATAAGGGGTATATTATGATTTATGTAAGATGTCATGTATCTATTTATGTAGTTTAGTGTAAATGAACGCATGTATGTCTATTTATTTATTTATTATGGTTTTTACTAATCAAAGGGGTTCGCTGGAAGAAATCTCTGCTTAGAGATAAGCTCGCCTATATACATCTTATTTCTAAGTGCAAGTGTAATCATATTTTTGTGTGCAATAAAGTATATAGTACTTAAACCTAGCTGTAACCACTTTTCAAGCTTTATATTAGCAAGAGGTGTGTCAGGATCGTTGCAGATGGAAATCTCTAGTTAAACTGATACAGTTTTCTTGAAAAACGACAGTTTTTTTTCACCTACATACATAGTTAATATAACTAATCATTTGGTCAATGCATTCCGATGCCGATAAACCACCTAAGCAGCACTTTTTCTTCCCACTTGATTCACAAAATTTGTAAAGTCATTAGTTATTGCATTTTCGAACTGGAAACTTATTTTTATTAAATTTAAAAAAATATAGCATAATATATGTTACTCGGCGAAAGTGTATCTTTTAATTATCGAAAGAATTTTTATAATCGGTTCAGTAGTTCCAGAGATTACCCATTATATAATATACAAACAAACAAATCTTACTTCTTTAAATAATAAAATAAAATAATAGTGTAGGTAGACAAACTTTAACGTGAGTTGAACCTGACAGCATTAAAGCATCCGATATTTCGAGACATGCAGCGCCATCTAGTATATTACAATAAAAACCATTTCAACGCCAGCGCACTGAGCCGTTATCCAGGATAGCTTTCACAGAGATGGCGTTGTCTAGGAACTTGTGAAAATGTAAATATTTTTGTTATTTATCTTTGCTTAATCAATACACGGAAAAGCTTAAAAAAGCAGTATATATTATATACGGTGACTATAATTTATCCAGCCAAATTCTTCCTGAAGACTCGGTAAGTGCTCAGTAACAAGGTTCGATGACACTTTTTATGAAATTCGTAAATTATTCTTTTCGTGTTTCTTACAAACGCAAGCCCAGCCCCGAGTCAATTACTGAGTGGAGTCAACATTTTATTTTGCGAAATTAGCCAAAAGTGTTATCGATCCGTGTTACTGATCACTTACCAAGCCTCCAGTATAAGTTTGGCTGCATAAATTAAAGTCACCTTATATTTATTTCATATTGTTAGCGTACAAAACTTACCAAAATCATAATGTACCTACAATCAGTGGAAACTCTCCTAGCTGAGCTGTTTTCAGCGCCAGGGTAAAAGGATAAATATAATGTCAGTTTAATGTTTTTTTACAAAAGAAAATATTTTTTCTGATCTAAAATAAAAAAAATGAAAAATAAAAAGCGAAAACAGATTTTACCAGTGGGGTTTGAATCCGCGACGATCGCTGCGCTACGGTGGCGAACCTTCCACATGTTTCACTAAAATTCTCATTGCACTGCTCCCTTTTGTCATTGCGTGATGATAAAACCTTTCCGAGGAAATGCTTTATCTTTCAGTGAAAACTGCATCAAAATCCATTGAGTGGTTCTCAAGTTATAAGCGAACAAACAGACAGACAGACGTTGTATTTTACATGTATAGAGATTGTAGTGGGCCTGGTCATTTGCGTTTTTTTATTATCATTTTAGTGGACCTGGGCAGCTTTTTTTATTGCCATTGTAGTGGGCCTGGTCAACTGCGGTTTTAGGGTTCCGTAGTCAGACAAGGAACCCTTATAGTTTCGCCATGTCCGTCTAACCGTCCGTCTGTCCGTCCGTCCGTCTGTCCGCGGCTTAGCTCAGAGACTATTAGTACTAGAGAGCTGTAATTTGGTATGGGTATACATATTAATCACGCCGACAAAACAGTAATAAAATCATGAAAAATATTTTTTTAAGGGTATCTCCCATACACGTAAATTGGGCATGATTTTTTTTTTCTCGTCTATCCCATTTTGTGGTGTATCGTTGTATAGGTCGTACAAAAACATTGTGGGTTTGTGAAAACCATTTTTCGATTTAGGGATCCGTTGGCGAAATATTAAGCTATAAATTGCTAATTATTGTTAGAGTGAAGTGTCCCCCCCTGCCGGCTAAACGATTGTTCATGAATATGCGTAAAAATTCACAGAAGTAGTTTAAATAATGAAGTTAAAAGGAGAACTATCACCGCTAAGTAGGTTATTTAGTATACGAGTGGAGGTCGGGCCAAACTTTTAGTCCTCTCTAAACACGACAATGACGGGAGAGCAACTTCCGAGCGGACTAGAAGTTTGGCGCGATCTGTATTAATAGACCAACTTATAAAATGTACTGGGCAACTACGGAACCTTATACTGTGCGTAGTCCGACACGCACTTGGCCGGTTTTTTAAATATCATAATATATTGTAGTGCTCCTGGTCAACACATAAGATATAAGGGGGTTCATAAAAAATAACGACCAAGCTGAAAACAAAAAAAATTAACATGCGAGCGGAGCCGCGGGCGGAAGGCTAGTAACGTAATAAGACAGATAGTAACGTAGATAGACAGACCAATGCGCAAAATTGTAGACATTTTGAAGCACTTTTAGGGTTACGTATCAGAAAGTTGCCACACGTAACAGTCTCCGCTGTCTGTCCGTTTGTCACAGTGGTATACAGCTTCAACCGTAATATGTATAAAATCTAAATTTTCACAGAACACGTGTTACTATGGCCTCTATCACGAAAAATAATAAAAATTAAAATTTAAAAATTAAACCCAAAGACCCCATTCAATAAACCTTGTGTTAAACATAGCGTCATCTGAGATGACTTGTTTGACAGCTTTTACCGAGGTAATAGTAGCTTGTCCACCTTTTTGCACCGAGGTTAATTGTTAAGATGACGTTAAGATCTTAAAGGCGGTAATTGATGGGCGTCGGAAGGGGGGGCAGGGGGGGCAGCTGCCCCCTCCCTGAAAACAGAATAGGACAAAATAATACTATTAAAGTACACATACAGCGGACATACAAGAGATAAGACCCATCGGCAGTTTTTGTTCGCACAAAAATACGTTTTTTTTATTTTTCAACTATAAATCCCGTTGATATTTTAAAAAGCCCCTCTTCGTCTTCCGATGTCCATGCGGTCATTTGTTATGTACCATAATCTTTTTAGGGTTCTCTACCCGTAATATATGGGGTGGTACATAACCCTTTGTGCGCGAGTCCGACGTTTGTGCATCACGGACACTTTTTGAGCGAGATTGTAAGTCTTGTTTATGAGACGTCAACAAAAAATATAGATGCCGTAGCTTCATCAAGGCGACACAATACAGGGAGTGTATTAAAAAATCATTCGAATTTCAATTCGCATACGAATCCGCATGATTCGCATACGAATACAATACTAATTTTAAGTTTTCGTATACGAATCATGCGGATTCGTATGCGAATTGAAATTCGAATGATTCAAAAATACACTCCTAGGCCGCTATGCGGGCGGTTCTTCATTGCACGGCCCGGCTCCGGCACGACGCCGACGCGGCTACGGTTTACGGCCACAGTTTTATTGTATGAAATTGTACTGCACGCTGTCTCACGGCCACGGGCCGACAACGACGTGTCGTCGCCGGCAACCACTTTATTTTGCAAAATTAGCAAAATGTGCTATCCGTGTTACTGATCATCACTTACCAAGCCTCCAGTATGAGTTGAGCTGCATAAATAAAAGTCACCTATTACGGCTAGGGATGGCAAGGGTGTACCTAGGATTTCAGCTAGGGGGGGGGCAGCTCATATCTGTTTCGAGAAGATGGTCGGTCGGGTATATTGAAACAAAAAATCATGAACGGCTAGAGATAGATGGGATTCCAGCCGGAATCTTTCCCGATTTTGAAAAGATTCCTATTGAAACCACCCGACGGGTATTTATGCGCGTATTAACGTTTTTCACTACTTTTACGTGGTATATTAGGAGTTATCTCACGGTTTTTATATAAAGCTAGGGACCATCTTAATGTATTACAGTTCATTCGTACATGCTGAACAATAAATTGGAAAATAAAGTGTGATTTGTGGTAAAAAATTACTACTATTAGTTTGTTTCAATCAGTTTATTTGTGATTTGTCAAAAAGTACCTAGGTGTTTCTTTTTGATAATAAAATTTTACGGTCACTCATCCCTATAATAACCGAGATGAGCGTTGCTTAACTTGAGGCAACAAAGAACATAAACATTAAAATGAACGCAAATGTTCATGAGCATGTGTTCAAAGTTGGATTTGAAGTATTTTAAAATTATTATGTCTTTTTATTTAGTAATAATGAGTGTAAGTAAAGAGATTAAATATAAAACTACAAAACTGAACATTTAGAGTAGGTATATTACGTATCCAAAACTCATTTTTATGATTTATTTATGATTTCACCCGAATAAATACCCATTTCGGGTTGCAACCCGGGTTGTTACCCATTTTAGGTTGAAAGATTCCCAACGATTCTCTAATTACTAATTACGGCTGAAGCTGTAGACCGATATGACAGACGGATGGACGAACAAGACACACAGCTTAATAATAGTGTCCCGTTTGTCACCCTTCGTCTACGGAACCCTAAAAATCCTGTTGCAACGGAACCGTTGTTGCACAAAAAGGTTTAAAAAACGACGATGATAGCCTCGCTCGTTTAAAAATGAAATTTTAACAGTAAATAGAAAAGGGTGGGCTACAAAAACTTGCTCCGTGGCGTGGATACGCCGCCATCACATGGAGAGGTTTGCAAATTTCGCTAATATAAATTGTTCGCGAACGACAAACTCGCCAGCCGTAAAACATTAAAACAATGTGCTATAGCTTAAACTGGATAAGTGGGGATTTTTTGTAACTATCAGTGGGTCCCGACAGACTTGTTTACCGTAAAAATAGGTGGAAATAACTACATTCCTAGGAATGTCAAGCTACAGGTTGTTAAAATAAGGATTTTGTGAAATTAGCAAGAAGTGTTATCGATCCGTCTTACGGATCACTTACCAAGCCTCCGGTATGAGTTTGGCTGCATAAATAAAAGTCACCTTATATATTAGATGAATAGAGGGAGCCAAGCAAATGTAAAAGATAAGACATGCATAGATTAGATATTTATTAATACTATGTCATTGACTCACACTTGTTTTGGCTGCTTAAGGCGAGGCATTGATAAACTTATAATTTCAAATCGGCGCCTTAGGGGAGTGGAGTGAGGGGGACTTATTTCATACAAATATGCGCTCACGAGCTAGCTTATGCCGTAAGGTCGTATGCGGCAAAACAGTATTTTTAATTTAAAATGACAACTATAAGTAATTTAATAAATCCAATCGGGCATATTGAAGTGTATTTGTAGACTAATCTTAATAAAAAACTTAGAGGCTTCATTCACTCCCGTTTGTCAGTAAAATAGAAATCTCTGTTTTAAAAGAGGTTATCTAAATATTTTTTTCTCTGCTATGAAAATTAATCAATCAACTAAATCTTCGGGCAAAATGATGTCAATGAAATGCTGAATCTATTATATAAATTGGTAATTACGTATGTCTTTTCATTGCTGAGAAAAATGGAGATCCATGTCATCAAAATTTCGTGGCGTCGCCTTAAGGGCTTGTATTGGGTCTTTCAACGGTTTTTGTTTTAATATGCTGAGTAAACTACTTATCTGATCAATGTAAAACTTGGACACGTGTTTTTTCAAACCTTTGTCTTTCCGTTGTCAAGTTGGTTACCTAATTGGATATATTTCGCTCGATAGATTTTATTTTTGAAAATTATGCCTTTTTAAGTTATTATTTCATTTTATGTCTAAACGGCTTGAGTTGTATGTCTGAAATTACCGCTATAACAAGAAAACATGGTTTGTTTTCCGATGTCAGGTGGAAAAACTCCTACATGAAATACTTTTTCGTGAAATCCAGAAAAACCTCTAAAATTCACTGATTTTGCGTGCCGCCAGCGCGCGAAGCGAGCATTCTAATGTAGATTTTCTGAAAACAAACTAAAGTTCAAAATCGCTCAGTTTGCTTATCGTGCACCTGGGATAAGGCCTTAAGGGCTTGTATTGGGTCTTTCAACGGTTTTTGTTTTAATATGCTGAGTCAACTACTACTTATCTGATCAATGTAAAACTTGGACACGTGTTTTTTCAGACCTTTTTCTTTCCGTTGTAAAGTCGGTTACCTAATTGGACACATTGCGCTTGATAATATTTTTTATGCATATCAGCACTTACCAAGTCTTCAGTAAGAATTTGGCTGCATAAATTAAAGTCACCTTATATGTCGTCGGCAAAACGTAGAATTCGACATGCCTCGGCAAATCGATAAATATGAAATGGGTTTTTTATCATCCATCCATCCATCCATCAGCCTGTTTTGTCCACTGCTGGGCCTATCCAAGATTTCGGCAGTCTTGGCAATGAAGGCCTATATTATAGGGTAACGCATTAATATGGGACAAGATGAGTATAAATTGAACTATTAGAAACGTAGTTATGCTGTAGTCAAGATGCAGTACCTACAATAACTGACCTGGTCTCACTGTATTTATCCTCGAGCAGCACAGATAGCGCTTGCAGCGCTTGCCGTCTCGCTGTAGCGGCTGCAGTGGGCCTGGACTTGAGAAGGTCCCGCCCCCCATTAGACAACGCTGCGCTTACCACCAGCAGCCGAGATGCAGCGCAGCGGACTAACGGACTTTTGTGCCTAGACAAGGTATATTTTGATAAAATTACCACTCCCGAATTATGAGGTAGACTGGATTAATTTATAATAATCAGCTATTCCATAGAAAAGTTTAGTAAGAACATCTGTGATTTTTTTCCACTATTTCGCGGTTGGCTCCTTAGTAAAAGTTATTCGTATAGAGTATTAATTGATTATACTATACGCTAATAATTATCTGTCGTGCTTGTGACTTTATTATTACCATTTTTCAATAAATTATACATATAATGAGTAAAAAGAGTAAGTAGTAACACATCTATCAAACTGATGGAAATCCGTCGACTGTCGAAACACGAAGTTAGCCGAGAGACATTAAAGAAAATAGAAGCACTTTTATTTTTGTATATATTAAGAAAATAGAAGCACCTATCTGATCTCTAGTTTTAGCATTTCATAAGCAACTCGCTTATGTAGATAATGATTACTAATTGATTTGATTATCGGAACTCCAATAATCCATCCATCAGCCTTCACGCTGGGCAGACGGGTTGGTGGGCGCGGTGCCGAAACCCTCGCACCAGTGACGCCGCTGCTTTTTTTTTTTTTTTTTTTTTTTTTTTTTTGCGCCCAAGCGAAAGGCACCCTCCGGAGGTCTCGGTGGGAGGGAGGTGGAGAATGCTCATAGCATACCAACACAGCCGACTGCATTGGTTATGTGGGACTCACTAGAAGTGCCTACCCACTAAACTCCACCTAGTAAGTTGGTTTGGCCCTGGAGGGTCTTAAACTTGGCCCTGGAGGGTCTTAAATTTGGCCCTGGAGGGTCTTAAAGACGCCGCTGCCCGTCACCAGTCTGTTTTATATAAGGCCCAGCAATTGGGGATGGATATACCGCCATCCATCGGTCCCAGGCAATGGTGGGCCGCCTGGTTTTGCCTGAGAGCTGTTCTCTTACTCTCCCCCGATTAACTTCGGGAGGTTTTGCGAGTAAGATGGTAGTGACTCCACCTAGCACCAGCTCTGCCATATTACTGAAGCAAAAACTATCATTTTTAGAATTTTTGTATGTCTGTATGTATGTTCCGTTTTAACTCAAAAACCACTCTACGGATTTGGATGCGGTTTTCTTTATTATCATCGTAGTGTCCCTGGAATTAACAGTCTAGGCTATAAAGATGTTGAAAAAATAACGTCGAAAACGGGGTAGAAATTGAATAAACACGGGCGGAGCCGCAGGCGAAAGGCTAGTGTAACATAAATGCGTCAGCAGAAAATAGCATCAAAATTCATAGTTGTCAGTAAAAACTACTAAATGAGATTTTATAGGGTTATCTCTGTTAGCTAAGTATTTTTAGGACGTTTGAAGCAGTTTTGTGCCACGGATGAGAGACCGATACGGCGATATTATGTTTTTTTTTTTACTTCAACAAACACGAAAATTGTATAGTAAGCATATGAATGGAATTCAATATAATTGCTAGTCCTAGCTGTTTATTTATCCTTGAAATTGTAAATTATAGTAAAAAAGCGTTCTAAAAGAGTAGAAGTCTCTGTAATAGTGAATTTCTCATTTTCATCATTAAAGTGCCAAAAAGGACCCCTATTACGTAAGTCCGTCTGCCAGAGGGGTCTACAGCTTCAGCCGTAATAGGTACATGGTTGAAATTTTCACATAATACGTATAACTATAGCCTCTACTACGACAAATAAAAAAATTAAAAAAATATGAAAATCACAGGGGGACATACAAGAAACTTTGAAAAATGCTATTTTGTTCAAGGTTATTTGTTTAATCTCTATCTTAAAGACAGTAATACACATAAGTTTCAAATTTGGCAGATTGTTACACTCTAAAGTAAAAGGAAAAATTATGAAAATTTGGGTTCCGTACTCAAAGTATGCCGGAATATTAGAAAGGCTCTATCATTTTAGCTGCTGTTTTTGACGCCTTGATCTTATTATGGCGTCTATATTCTTGTTATTTGTCATTTTTTCAAGGTTCCTTACCCGTATTGTCGGGGTCGCTGTGCTTGCTATTTCATTCTACATTCAACTTCGGATTATAGAGCACTGACTGACTGTTATTGGTTGGCCCGAACGTTCATTTCCCGAGCTTGTACGGAACTAACCGAACACGGTGTGAGAGGCAAGCTAAAGCGAGACAACATTCGTGTTTTGAAAAAACTCGAGAATGTTTTTTGTGGTTCCTATGATTTCAGGAGAAATATCCCAAAAATCGAAATGAAACAAATATATTTTTGAATAGTATAAAATATACTAGGCTGTGAACCTAAAATTATATGATTTGTTGTATCGCTTCTAGGACATTATTACGGTACCTACATAAACATTCATCAAAATATGTGTAAAATCCAGGACTTTTATACGCTTGTAACTTTTGTATGTTAAGATTTTGATAAATGTTTTAGGTTCAAGTCATAAATATTGTATGGAATCCTGGAAAGGCCTATGTCCAGCAGAGGACGAAACAGGCTGGTGGATGGATGGACGGATTGTTTAATAATTATCAGGGGTTTTTAGCAGAATTGCGTCATTTTATGGATTATAGTTAGCGTGAATGTCCATACCAACTTAAAAGCGTGACATTCATTTTAAAACGTAATGCATAAAATTACAACATTTTGGTAGAAAAGCCTAATTGACATTAAACTATGGTCGCGGAATGCCATAAATCACACGTATTTAGTACTTTTATTCAATAATAATAAAAACGGTCATAAGTTGTACATTTTGCACCGAGCTCGAAACGTTCCGCCTTAAGGTGCATAATTTTGGAAACGAACTTAAATGCCTACCTCATCCTAACCGCTCAGCAATATCTTTAAATCCCTGCGTTATAAAATAAAAGCACAAAATATCAATTTCATCACTTTATTTCAATGCTGAATTGAATATTTTTATTTCTATATAAACAATTTAAAAATAATGCGTCCTTAAAACTAAACTTATCGAATTAATATGACAAACATTCAGTCGGACTCCGCGTCGCGTTAAAGACTTCCTAAATACATTACCTAACCCTTTGCCGCGGTCGGGTAAATAGGTCTGACACATTGGGCGTTTCATACATATGTCTATATTCTTTTACATGCATATTTAACATAGTTTAGTTATCATTATCACATCAAATTCTTTGACTACAGAAAAATTTTAACAATTCCGGTTATGCAATAGAACGTCAAACGTAAATTTGTGGAAAGTACTTATTACATATAAAAGTAGTCGTATCTTAGATTCGGACATAAATTCAGTAAATAAAAAGAACTCACACAATGTAATACCTTACAATTTTACTCACAAACACACATTTTTAAAAACCTTATCGTTAATAATAGCTTCTCATAATAAAACGCCTTTGTATATAAGGTGACTTTAATTTAATTTGTGAAATTCGTAAATTATTCTTTTCGTGTTCGTTACAAACGCAAGCCCAGCCCCGAGTCAATGACTATGGGACGTCAAGATTTTATTTTGAAAAATTAGCAAAAAGTGTTATCAATCCGTGTTACTGATCACTTACAAAGCCTCTAGTATGAGTTTGGCTGTATAAATTAAAGTCACCTAATATAGGTTCATGGATAGGTACAAAACTGTAACTAAATAATTTGTCAAGACAGTGCTTTTCAAACGGCAGTGACTGACAGTTCAAATGTAAGGCAAAGTTAGCCATTCATGAAGTTCGTAAAGATTTACCGATAGAAAGTTTGTTACCAACATAGTAAAATGATACATTTTTCACTGACTGTCAAAAATAAAGAATCAGTAAGGTGTTTTATTATAAGATCACTTAAAACTTTATAATTATATAAAATTGGTTTTATATAGGTAATGGCAGTGTCGAGTCTCTTTTACGGGGTGAATATTTTTAGGCCTAATTTACAATATTTGCTTCATATATTATGTATGTCACAATATATAAAAAGTAAAAATATTCACCAGCCGATGTTTGCTTTCCTAAGTACGAATAATTGATTTGATAACACTAACAGTAAAATACATCAACAATTTATGTATATTTATTAGATATTTATTGGAATGTAGGAAATAGAAACATTTTTGTTTATTTATGTAAATAGGTATCCTATACTATTTTATTTAACTTTTATTTTGATTGTGTAAAAAAGCAATGATAATTCGCAAGTTTTTTTAATAGTTGCGATGGAAAATCAATATATTCCCAAGAGAGATCGATATCATAAAGTCAGTTCCGAACTAATTCTAATTGAAAATACGTAGAGTCAGCAAAAGATAAAGGTATACAGGCCCATCGCAAACACTTTGATCCTAAGACCCACAAAGGTATACTAGGTCAATGTACTATTGATCAAAGATTAAATCAAGATCAATCAATCAATCAAGATTAAGATCAAAGTGTTTGCGATGGGCCTGTATACCTTTATCTTTTGCTGACTGTACGTATAATCGAAAAAAAAAACTCTCAAAATCATTACCTAAACTTACATGGGGTAATTGGGTTAAACTCATTGGACGTAATGAGTGAAAAATAAAACTAAAAACGAAATTTAAAAAGACGTTCATTTATTGTAAAAAAATCGTAGATGTCAAAAACCGTTAAGTACGCCGTCGAAATGGTAACTAAACACTGAGTCTGTTTCGCCGATTTCGACCTTATACATAAAGAACTAAGACGATTTCAGTAAAATACCTTACGACCATTCAAAAATCTTTTTTTCTATGGAAATGCTACTGTAATTAAAAGAATGTCTATCATGTTATTCAAAAACATAATTGAACTTCATTACGCAAACATACATTACATTACTTTTAGATCAAATGTTAATAACATTACCGTTACATTTTGCGTATTTTAAAACATTCATGCTTTTTGATGCTTGGATATTTAACAGTATAGTCTTAAATGGGATATAGATTACAAAGTTTATATTACACTTCGTTGATATGCATAATTATAAGACACCTTGTATATTTGCCTATAATTAACCATACAAAATTACCTAAACTCTTTATATGTACGAATCTTTAAATTACATAATACGCTTTATGTATCTATTGAAATGTACAATATTTACATTCTCATAAGGAGTAGTTCTACAATTCAAAGTTACTGTCTACTTAATCCTAATTGTTTCATACGTGTAACAACATGAAGGAAATAATATTTTCTGCAAGTAAACAGATTATTTATTAAATAATATTTGTTTATTTTTTAACTTATAATGAATGTGTTCTCCTTTATTTTCAAAATGTAAATAAAAAATCAGAGTATGCACTACTAGGTATCTACTTATAACTAAAACTGGAGAAAAAAAAGGATTTGGACGACATTTATTTTCCAACAAATTATAACAAAAAAACAACGTTTTAAAATCTTCATTTCCTTATGAAATGCACCATTTATTGTTTGGACGCAATTACAATTTTAACATTTTAGGAATCAATATTAGGTAGTCATAAAATAAAATAAAAAAGTAAAAAATAATAACTTATACGCTAATTGTAAAAAGCTATTAATTGACACATATTTTAATACAATTATTTTGGGCGGAAAAGAATCCGGAAAGTAAAAAAACTTACTATTAGGTACAAAATGGAAAAAAAATGGCACTTAACTTCTCAATAAAACGTTATTAAACTACAAAGTCATAAATGCTGCCAATTAATACTAAATGAGAGCGTTGAGAGCCCATTAGTTTCAGATTGCCATAATAATTTACAATCATACAAAACGTAATCGTAAGTTGCAGAAAAATCAACACTAAACTTACTTTATGATTCCTTAGTTCCGAAGTTACATGGCTAATATTAATTTATATAAAAATTACAAGAAATTATTAATTTAGGCGTATCTACAACGATGCCTAAACCACGTTACAAATCAGTCATTTTCTTAAAACGTATTTTTAACACACTTTTTAGTTTTAGAAAATACCATTTCTAAATGACGCCCCGGACTCTTAGCGTCATATTTAAGGCTAGACAGGCTCCTTAGACATTTTAGTTGATGAAAGGACAGCACTGTCATCGCTTCATTCCTTTAATTAAATATTTGACAGGTTCCATCAACATTAATGAAACAGCGTGGAACATCATTAAGAAATCGTTAGGTCATTTAATATTCAAGAAACCTACAGCTTGGTATCACGAAATACCAAATGGCCATAAAATAACTGATGCTTCTAATCAAGACATCGAAAAATCATCGCGTATCACAGGCTCTCTAAATATTTAGAAACGATTTCTAATTTCAAATGTATTTTAAATCCAACGGTGGGTACAGCGGACGCATATTCAAAGTCACAACACTTAAAATATATTCACGGAATCAGAACACAGGGTCGAAAATCGAAAGTAAACGCTATTAAGCGATATAAGGCATCTCAAAGCTTGGTCTTGAAAGCACAGAGGCATTGGGAAATCGTCCCTATGCCATAGACATATAAGGGTAGTATTTGGGTGGCTACACGAGCCAGGCGTGCTGCTAGCACCAGGATTCCTCATGTGGTGCTCTCTCATCCTCGGAGTCTCCATACATATCTGCTAACTTACGGAACCGAGGGCCGAATGTCGATAGGTAGTTGAATTTTAGGTCTCCATCGTCAGTACCTGAGAAAAGTATTTGTTTTACAAAAAAATCAACACTTTAACGGTGAAGGTAAGAAAAAGAACGTGTTAGTTTAGTTTTTTGCCATTATTACTTTAGATGCTTATGTCTTCTAAACTACACAAGATATAGTCAAGATTAAAATTGCAATTAATAGAAGAATTATATATAAGGTTACATTTTAATAATTTTATGTCCACCCCCCCACTCCCCTGCTTTCTGTTTTAGATACACAAAGATGATCAAAAATTCTGTTCTCTTGGCTCATTAATTTGACACTCGCTTACATTCAATCACTATGGAGCTACAATTAACTATTAAAGTAATACATACAGCTAGCAAGCGACGACAGAGAGCCACTGGTGTTGCCGTCTCCCTCATACGCGTAATGACGGACGTCGTCATAAGGATTGATGTCCGGGTCGCGATCCAGCACCGACTTCTTGTCATCGAGGAACCCGGAGATATCTGGCGCTGCTCCTAGGATTCCTGTAGGAGAAGAAAGAATGCTAAGAAAAACTCAAGTGAAAGTCCAAAATACCCAAATCGTATGCCTAAGAGACGTGGCGACAGGCAAATAGTGTCATAATTTGGCCAAGTGCAAGTCGGATTCGCGCACAAAGGGTTCCGTACCACCACATGAACCCTTAAAACATTATGGTACAAACATTAAGTAAGTAAGTCTATTAACAAATGACCGCCTTTAAGATCTTAGCGTCGTCTATCATCTCACCAATGAACCTCTTCGCATAAAGGTTGACAAGCTACTCGGTAAAAGCTGTCAAACAAGTCATCTCAGATGACGCTATGGTTACACGAGGTTTATTCTATGGGGTCCTTGGGTTTACTTTTTTTTATTATTATTTGTCGTGAGAGAAGCCATAGTCACACGTATTCTGTGAAAATTTATTTTTCTACAATGTTTTGTAAACGGCGATAAAATCTAAATTCCGGACCAATATATCATTCAAGCCGTACAAGACCTACGTGAGAAAGCTCATCTTTTAGTGATGGGTGTCCTACCATCGCCCACTTTATGAAATTCTCAATCCACCCGTCTTCCCCCTTTTCGCCTATTTTCCTACGATTGAGGGAGGCAGGGGAGTTGATAAAATACTTGCCGAATAGGTGCTGCGAGTTTATAGGTACATACGTAGCGGTTATGCTCTGAGATTAGCTGAATTTGGAAAAGGCGCGGTTGTCGCGAATGCGGCGGGATTTTTCCAATATCTTCGGATTATCCGTTAAACTAACATTTTTGGTCTGGATTTCTGACGGAATATTAGGACTACTTGTAAGACTTTTTATTTATAGACTAGCCCAGAAATAGAGATGAGGGAACGGTGAAATAATATTTTTATTTGATCCTTTATGTAAATGCTCAACTTTTGATGTGTTAACATAAACGTAAGGCGCTACCTCATTAAAATCGGCACTTTTTGGAGTTATTTACCTGATTTTCAGAAGAAGCCGTATATAAATATGGGTACCTTTTTCTACTTTTTTTTAATACAGAAACGCGATTGCAGAACTTTCGCTCGATAGAAATTATTATTGAAATGAGGTCTTCTACACTTTTTTTCATAGTATGACAAACAGGAATGACATATAGGGCCTGGACGATATTTTATTACATAGATTTTGGCAATATCTAAATTTTGTGAATGTGAAATTTTGATAACTATTTTAGTTAATTTTATATTAATTTAAAACCGACATTTTGCATTTTTTCCCGGAATCCGTCCCTCTCGCACTGCGGGTCGTTCCGCATGGAGTAACATTGACCGTTGAAAAATTCCCGGGCTCATAACTCATCCTCATATTCTTTTTGCTACGCCATTTTTTGGAAGTATCTGCGTGTGTTGGTCTTGAATTATGGAAATTAAATCGCTTTTTTCATGAAAGTAACATTTTTTAAAGTAATTTAGTAGTTCGAAGACTAAAAGTATGTATATTTATGAAGTGTAATTAAATTAGTAATGATCTTCAGTCAAAATACACACCAATTATGTTTTTAATTTTTATTTTCTGCGTAGACGGAACTGATTCCGATGCAAATCTGAAGTGAGCCGCTTAATACAGCAAACTGGAGACATGATTTTTGGAAGTAATCAAATGACTCACCGGGGGCATGCATGAAAGACGCGTCGTTGTCGGGCGGGGGTGCATCGTATATCTGTCTGAGGACGTGTAGGTCGTACCCCGCATCCCCCTCGCCACCCCCCTCATCCTCGTACGCGATTATGTTCTCCCTGATATCATCTAGCTCCTTCTCTGCCCACGCGTCAGCTCTGCGTCGGTGGACCACTACGGCCAGGAGAAGGACTGAAAACAAAAGAACGTTTAGACGGAAATAGAACTTATTACCAGGACGGCGATTCTCGCAAAAAAATTCACACACTTTACTTCTCATACTCCTTTGTTTACCTATCGCGTCATAAATGATGTGTGATGCTAATTATATGAACTATAACTCCTTAAAAGACACGTAAAGCATGTTCTGAATATACGGATAACAGGTTTATATGTATTATAAAAGTTTGATACGTTTCTTCATAAAGAGCTTGCCCGCTTTCAGCCTTCGCAAATTGTAGTATAAAGTAACTATTAAGGCTAGGGTTGCCATATCTCAGGATTTGTACTGAGATTTCAGGAATTTCCGGCTCCTGACAGGATTGCGGCCGGATTTTGGAACACTCCGCAATTTTAGATTTTTTATAAAATATAGTAGATTTTCCAGATTTTTTGTAAGAAAGTTACAATCAACTAAAACAAAAACCTAATCTTCCTCAGATAATATGACAAACAACGAACTATGACAAATTAACGTAATTAACATAAACATATTTAAAAATATATAATCTCATTTACTCTCTTTGGATTTTAGATTAGGAATAAATTGCACAAATGATTAATACTTTCATTACATTAATCTAAGAAACTTTTTATAAATTGATTCGTTTATCTTCCACAGAGTAAATTAAGTTTGCGACAAAATCTCAGGACTTCTATGAAAATCAGGCTTTCTGTCAGGACTTTGCAATTTTCTATCTGGTAAATGAAGTGAAGTAATGATTGACCGATCGATTGATTGATTGATTGATTGAATGAACGAACGAATGGCCGATTTTCTTAATATTTACTGCAAAGTCAAAGAATTTAATAAAATTTAAGGAAGTGTTGGAGAATTAATTGTTTGTAACTTAATAACAATAATAATTAAACAAGTCATTATTTTCGGGCAGCTAACATACTTTAACCTACATAAATATTTAAATATAGCTTTATTTTTAAACTAGATAAGACAAACACTTCTAGCCTTTTACTAGGGTTCCTTGGCCCAGAAGCATCGTAACAAGATACCCTCAGGCCAGAAGTCAGCACTAATGGATTGAAATTAAACCTTTACAGCGAAGTAATTAATAACCAGGATAAAACAAATACCTACTACTTTTCATCACTTTTTATCTCGACACTTTTCTGTTAAATAAAATACCTAAAATTAAGCGGGCGATTTCCCAAACAAAAATTGTTGTACCTATAAATGTAAATATTAATGATTGAAAAAAAAAGACATGATCTTGCTAAGTTTCTTGCCCATTCTTCTTAGCAAGACTAATCGAATGGGCGGAGTTAGTTATGTATTTATATATGTAACGTAGCTATTATTATTATCAAATCGTATATACATAATTGTATACATTAAATATACCGTTATTTTAGTTCATGTACGTGTATTTACTTATTAAATATAAGCAAACCCAAAACCTATTTTAATATATTGTATTTCCTCTTTTAAATTTAATTATTTTTATTACCTACTTAATAAATCCTAACGTGCGATAAGTGTATTTATGTACCTATATTGCAGAAATAAAGTATTCATTTCATTTCATTTCAAAAAGAAAAACAACCAAGTTTCATACTCACTGACTAGAATGGCGATGCAAACAAGAATGGCAACCAAAAAATTGGTGTCGATACCAAAAGTGACAGCCGTGAACATACTTCTTTGACAGCTAGGATCCGCGTTGTGCAAGACTGATGGCTCTCCAAGATTATACATCTGAGAACAAAACAGTCACATAAAAATCAACCTTATATGTAAGGGTTTAAGGTAGGTTTAGAGGTTTCGCCGGAGGGATAAAAGCATTGTTGTATCAACATTGTTGTCGAAAACGCATGTGTGCATTTCCCTTTAATCTTGTTAAATTGGTGCTGTAAAAGGGGATATAAAAGATAGAGGTTTTCGGTAGCTTTTAGACGGAAAGTTGTGGATACAAAATTGCTCACAGAGAATATTGTATACGACTAGCCTTTGCCAACGGCTTCGCTTCAATCTTTAAGTATTATCCGACAGTTTTCGGCTTGGCGGTTTTTTTATGAGCAACCCTTATATTCTATGTGTTGACCAGGGTCACTACGATGATAATAAAGAAAACCGCATCCAAATCCGTGGAGTGGTTTTAGGAGTTAAAACGGAACATACATACAGACAGACAAATGTAAACAATATCTGATTTTAAGATTAATAATAATAAAATTTTTATTCCTCAATTTCTCTATTTTATGCATTTGTATAACCTTGTTAAAATTTAGCAGCCCAACCTAACCTATTTTTTGTATATATTTCCCGTATTTATTTATCAACTTATTTGTTCATTGCATTATGTATGTATAATATTTTTATTCCTAGATTCTCTATTTTATGCAGTTGCATAATTACATTTTGGTAGCCTAACCTAAATATTTTTTGTATGTATTTCCTGTATTATTAATTATATATTTTTTTATATTGTAAAGTAATAAACTTTATGTATCTATTTTACAAAATTTTGATTTTAAGCCCAGCCTAAATGTCGACCGTTTCACCGACATATATGTACTTTAGGCTCCCTTAAGACGTGCACCTCTAAAATGAAGTACCATATCGAGCTCGATAGAGCTTGTTACAGTTCTCTGTCTCACTCTGTTGATCTACCTAAAGAGCGACAGACAAAGCTCGATATGGTCTGCCATGTACCCTGAGAGTTGAGACGTTATCGATGGT
Organism: Ypsolopha scabrella; assembly: GCA_910592155.1. NCBI lineage: Eukaryota > Metazoa > Arthropoda > Insecta > Lepidoptera > Ypsolophidae > Ypsolopha > Ypsolopha scabrella. The sequence continues at coordinate 14,343,428 of OU342982.1, forward strand.
ATATTTAGCCGTTCAGTTGAAGTTTCGATAACAATTGAAGAACAAAACATTTAAAGCACCATGGTAAAATGGTTAACTTCAAATTCAAGTTATTCTACTTACAAAGTTGTTGTAAGTGAAGTTGCTGATGCATCCAATAAAGTGCTGGTTTGTGGGGATGTGTCGCCAGCCGAAGGTCCTCGCCAGGTGGTGGAGGTCTATACTGGCTCCACCCAGCTGCAGCGGCCCGTTTACTGTTGAAAAGGTTTATTTATTTATTATTTTAATACACTTTATTACAGGGTTGGAGGTGATAATTATCATTGATATTTCAATGATAATTTCAATGATATTTGAATGATATTTATTGATATTTCAATGATAATTTCCTTGATATTTATCAAGATAAATATAGGTTGATAATTATTATCTTTGTTAAGTATGATTTAAAATATTTGCCACTGGTTAATTTGTCGCATTCAACGATTGCGCGTATCGGAACACGCGTCAATAGCTAATAGTACTTGCTTCTAACGTAAATGTTGATAAGTAATACCAGTTAAAAAAGAATTGCTACGCTTATATCTGTTTGATAATTATCTGATAATTATCATGATAATTATCAAGGGGCATTTCAAACCCTGCTTTATTAATAAGTAAAACGATAAATGTGCACAATCGATCTCATAAATATTTATACTAGCTGTAACCGCGACTTCGTTCGCGTGGTTTTAAGATAAATGTGGTTAGTTGAACACTTATTAATTCGTAAAAATATAATAATAACCTTTGCCCGCGGCAATTTTATGAATACCCCTTGTTGGAAACCGGCATGTACAACCTTTTTATATTCAATATGTTTTTGATATCTATGATTTGCCAAATTTTGAAGTTTTATAATAAATATGTCTTTTCTCTGGTATTGGCTTAATTTTACCTAAAAACCATTTATTTTGGTATTTTTTCATTGGTCCTTCGCTATGGTGAATACACGGAGCCAGTCGAAGGGAAAAGGCATATCGAAAACTGTCGACGTAACAAGATCGTGTGACGATGTAAGTGCTACGGAAAATGGGTGCCTGCCGAGGCTTGCCTCTCATAAATCTAGCAGTTCCATTCCCGTACCACTTACTTCAGATTTCGTCCGCGGTCCGTCGACGTCGAGGGCACTGCAGTCAGATGCTACTCAAAAAACCTTTGTTCCAGAGCGTAAGATGAGCCATAGCAGCCGCTCAAGAGCACCGTCGTCTTCTCAATCAGCCGCTACCTTGATAGCTCGTAGGCTGGCCGCGGAGGCTCTACTCCGCCGACGACAGCTCGAGCGGGCGCAGGAGCTCGCACGCCGGGAAGCAGAAGTTGAAGAGTGTGAGCTGCAGGCCGAGTTGGCCGCGCTCGATGCCGAGAATCTATCAGCTAAGTTGTCAGTTGTCAGTTTTAATAATTCAACTGAAGGGCGATGTCAGTCATGGGTGGAAGAGTGCCCTAAAAAAGCAGATACCACATGTCACTGTGATACTATCGACGCTTATGCCAACAATACCAGCATGCCAATGGCAGCCCCGCGTGCTGAATACATACCACTTTCAGACGCTACATGTCACCATGATACTGTCACGCGGCCTGTCGACGGTAATGCTTACCCCTCATCACTGCAGACAATGGTAGCCCCACGTGTTGAATGCACACAATTTCCTCAACATAATATCAGCGCAAATACAAAATTTACAACTGAAATGACACAACTTGCCAAAGCTATAGATTCTCTAGCAAAACGCTCTAAAAATAATAAAATCGATCTGCCTTCCTATTCAGGGCAAATTTCAGACTGGTTGGCCTTCAAAAGAACGTACGAGGACACTAAATCTGATTTTTCATATACAGAGAACCTGACGAGACTACGACATGCCGTGCGAGGCAGTGCACGTGAAGCCGTAGCGTCAATGCTATTTAGCGTCGATGATCCTGACAAAATTGTGGCTGCACTCGAGAGCACCTTCGCACGGCCTAGGAATATTGTACAGCGTGAGGTCACTGTTCTACGGAGCTTGCCTAAGTTGAGTATGGACCTCAAAGATTTAAATACTTTTGCAAATAAACTCCGCAACTCTATATGTACGATCAAGGTTTTAAATTACACAGAATATTTAGTGTCCCCCGAACTTTTTGAGGCTGTGTATCAAAAGCTAAACCCGCTTTTCAAGCTAAGGTGGGTTGACTACGCTCAATCAGCGGCATTATTTTGTGGTAAAGAAAACCAAAAACAACCAATAGTCACTAAACTTGAACTTCTTTCAAATTTTTTGATGGCAGAGACTGATAAACAGATGGCATTTGGGTCCGTTGAAGATGCAACTTATTCACACGAGCATTCTCTTTTTAAATCAAACAAATGCGAAAATATACATCTCTTTGCTGATAAAACTGAATCAGATCTTGTGTGTGTATACTGTAAGGAAGAACACAGTATTAAATTTTGCAATTCATTTAAATCCCTTAACATTAGGGACAGATGGGACTGGCTTCGAGAAAACAAAGTTTGCTCGAAATGCTTGCGAAACAAAAAACATAATTGGAAAACGTGCAACAGAGCAAAAGCTTGTGGTAAAAATGGCTGTAGTGGCAAACACCACCCATTGTTGCACAATGACAGCACGTCAGAACAACAATCCTCTTTGGCAATAAACACCGCTGCCTCCAGTGCACAACAATTGTCGTTAAAAGAGATTAATGAAAGTTCAAATGTTACTGTACCTAACCTTTCTCATACGTATATCCCAGGTCAAGCACCTCAGCGTCGTCGCGCCCTTCTCAAGATTATTGCAGTGACAGTAAGTGGACCAGCTGGCGAGTACGACACATATGCCCTTCTTGATGATGGCAGCACTGCCACATTAATCGACGCTGATGTGGCCACACGCATTGGAGCAGAAGGCCCGGGAGAGCAGATTCGTATTGATGGAGTCGGTGGTATGACAAGAACAACAAATGTGAGTAACGTCAATTTTTATATCAGAGGGCGTCATAGCAAGAAATATTTAATCCAAAGAGCTCGCGCCATGCCATCACTCCGCCTTTCTTCACAAAGAGCGCGAAAAGATGACTTTCTGGAATATAAACATTTGACTGACCTTTTAGACGAAGTATCGTACGAAACTGCTACCCCAACCGTACTCATTGGTACAATTGACTGGGAATTGACAGTATCACGCGAAATTCGTGAAGGAAAACGTATTGAACCCGTTGCAGCCCGTACCCTTCTTGGTTGGGTAGTATATGGTCCAGTAGAGGCGCAGTCCCGTTCAGATTGCGTGCACTTTATTAGTGATGCTTGTAGTCAGGATAATTCATTAGATGAAATCTTAAAAGAACAATACAAGTTAGATTTGGTAGGTATATCAAAAACAGAAACTTTATATAGCCAAGATGACCAACGCGCCCTACACATTTTAGAAAGCACGAGTCAGCGATTACCTTCAGGTCGTTTTGAAGTAGGACTGCCATGGCGCAAAGACAACTTCAAAGTACCAGATAGCTATCCTCAGGCTTTATCTCGTTTAAAGTGCCTAGAAAGACGCATGGATAAAGATCCAGAGTTTGCTGATGCTTACCGAGAATTTATAAAAAACATGTTAGACAAAGGATACGCCGAGGAATGCCTACCAAAGACTTATTATGATCAAAAAAACTCTTCTATTGAGGGACAACCACGTTGGTATCTTCCTCACTTCGGAGTATACCACCCTCAAAAGAAAAAGCTACGTGTTGTTCACGACGCAGCGGCTACAAACTTAGGCATCAATCTGAACAGCTTGTTGTTAACAGGACCAGACTTACTACAGCCGTTGTTGGGAATATTATTTAGGTTCCGAGAAGGACGTATTGCCATGACAGCGGATATACGAGAAATGTTCCCGCAAATAAAAGTCATTGAAAAAGACAGGGATGCTCAGCGTTTCTTATGGCGATTTGATAAAGATGAAACAATAAAAGAATACAGAATGTCATCAATGATTTTTGGTGCTGCTTCGAGTCCATGCACTGCAATTTACATTAAAAATAAAAATGCTTTAGAACTTGAAGAAAAATATCCCGCTGCAGTACATGCAATTATAAACGATCATTACATGGATGACTACATTGGCAGTGTAGATGACGTCACTGAGGCTGCAGAACTCGCAAAAGACATAATAGCGGTCCATCAAAACTACCTTTTTGAAATGAGAGGATGGGTGTCTAATGATAGTAACGCCTTATCCCTTATATCTAAAAATCTTAAAGCTACACCTGACCCACTTATTGGAGTAGAATTGCCTTCTATTGTGGGTGCTTTGGGTATGCAATGGTACCCAAAATTAGATAAATTCGGTTTTCGTACCGGTTTAGTGAGGTGATCAGGTACGTCACCACCATCTAAACTGATCACCTCACTAAACGGATAGTACTATCTCACGTTATGAAAGTCTACGACCCTTTAGGTTTACTTACACCAATTGTAATACAAGGTCGGATTCTGATTCAACAACTTTGGCGGGATGGAATTGGTTGGGACGATGAATTAAAACCAAAGCATGTGTCGGTTTGGTTGGCATGGTTCCGTGATCTAGCTACCATAACAAATCTCCAAGTGCCACGTTGGTACCAAAACCATGTCGATCCAACCGATCAACAATTACTATTTTCGCAGATTCCAGTGAACAAGCCTTTGCTTGCGTGGCCTTTTGGCGATTTACTTTTCCCGACGGTCATGTCGAACTATCCTTGATAGCAAGTAAAGCTCGCGTCTCCCCTCTCAAACCAGTTTCGATTCCTCGATTGGAACTACAAGCTGCTTTAATTGCTTCACGACTCGCAAAAACTATATGTGACAGTCATAAACACAAACCATCTCGTCGCGTATTTTGGTCAGATTCTATGACCGTTTTAAAATGGCTCCGAAGTGATGCTCGATCGTATAAGCCATTTGTAGCTAACAGAATAGGTGAAATTTCTGAAACTACTGATATATCTGAATGGCGATGGGTTCCTTCAGATCTTAATGTGGCAGATGATGCAACTAAATTGAAGACAATCACTTTAAACGATTGTCACAGATGGTTTACAGGACCCTCCTTTTTAACCAAAGATCCAAATTTTTGGCCCTCAGAACCATCATCAGAACCACCGCTGATCTTGGAAGAGCTAAAATGCCTTCCAGAATTAGTAACTTTTATTCGCGATACAAACGCTCTTCTAACTCTGGTTTCAGCAAATCCTAAAAATATAAGCAAATGGACAATTCTAATTAGAGCCACAGCACGTGCGCACCGCTGTTTTCGAAAAATTTTAGACAAAATTCGAAATTCAAATTCCCCTTCTACTAATGATTCTATTCCAGAATTGACAGTAGATGATTTAAAAGCCGCTGAAAGGCATGTTTTAATGAAAGCCCAACTTGAGTGTTTCAAAGAAGAGCTGGACTGCCTCACCAACACCCGTTCTCTTTCTAAGGAAAGCCGCCTTATACAACTAAACCCAATCTTAGGACAGGATGGTTTACTCCGACTCGGTAGTCGCATCGCATCAGCACGAGGAATAAATGACAGTGCGAAGTCACCTGTGATTCTAGATGGACATCACTTATCTATCAAACTTCTTGTACACTACTACCACGAGAAAGCCGGGCACGCTCACAATGAAATGGTTTTTAATGAACTTCGTCAACGATATTGGATTTTGAAAGCAATAAACACAATTAGATTTATTACAGCTAATTGCCAAACTTGCCGCGTTCAAAAAAGTCGTATTTTTATTCCACCAGTTGGAGACCTGCCTGAGGTTCGACTAGACTATAATAAAAGACCATTTACCAATGTAGGATTAGATTATTTTGGTCCGCTTCTTGTAACAATAGGTCGAAGACACGAAAAACGTTATATAGCACTCTTTACGTGCCTAACTTGCCGAGCTGTTCATCTTGAAATAGTAGCAAGCCTTTCCGCAGCTTCAGCTATCATGGCACTGCGCCGTTTTATCGCACGAAGATCAACACCATCAAAAATTTATTCCGATAACGGTACGGCATTTGTTGCAGCAAATAGAATACTTAAAGAATTTTATGACTCAAGTGTCAGTGATTATGCCACGAATCAAGGTATAGAGTGGCACTTCATCCCGCCAGCAGCACCATTCATGGGAGGTTGCTGGGAGCGACTAGTTCGAAAGGTAAAGAACGCCTTGTTTGCAACATTGAAGGAAAAGGCACCGAAGCCGGAAATTCTCGAAACCCTTATCATTGAGGCAGAAGCTTTGGTAAACTCAAGACCCTTAACTTATGTTCATGTTAACCCTGATGATCCGGAAGCTCTAACACCATTTGATTTTTTGATTGGGTCTTCCTCCAATCAAGGACTTCCCCGTCATCTTGACGATAAGGATCTACAAAGAGAGGATTGGAAAAAAGCTTTGCGTCTGTCGGAACACTTTTGGCAGCGTTGGTTGAAAGAATACCTGCCAACGCTTGCTCCAAGGGGCAAACCTTTATCAGCTTCCAACACCGAAAACATACGAGTTGGAGATATAGTTTTAATTGCTGATCCAGCACTACCCCGAGGAGTTTGGCCATTGGGTCGAGTGAGAAACCTCTATCCAGGCAAAGACGGTATAGTTAGAGTGGTCGATGTTGATACTAAAGGCGGGACACTGAGGCGGGCAGTCCGGCGTGTGGTGAAATTACCGGTGGAACGTACGAACTGAATAGTACTTTGTACAGGGGTCCAGAATGTTGGAAACCGGCATGTACAACCTTTTTATATTCAATATGTTTTTGATATCTATGATTTGCCAAATTTTGAAGTTTTATAATAAATATGTCTTTTCTCTGGTATTGGCTTAATTTTACCTAAAAACCATTTATTTTGGTATTTTTTCACCCCTCATAGCCTATATGTTGACCAGGGTCACTACGATGATAATTTAAAAAAACGCATCCCAATCCTTTGAGTGATTCTCGAGTTAAAAGCGTTTATTCAATCTATGCCCCGTTTTCGGCTTGGGCGTTATTTTAAGAAAACCTTTTAGGTTTAAGTGTTGACGAGGGTCACTATAGTGATAATAAAAATCGCATCCAAATCCGTTGAGCGGTTCTCGAGTTAAAACAGAACATACATAGAGGTAGACATACAGACAGACAAACAAAAATTAAGTTTTGGCTTCAGTAGAATAGCCATAACACATTTAATTTAAAATTTCGCGAAAACATTATATGTACACGACTTTTTTACTACTTTATTATTAGTATAGATATACATAGATAGATAAGATTAATTATAATTGTGCACACTTATAACAAAACAATAAAGCAATTTAACATTTTTGTTATGTTTACTTTTTTGGTTTTATGATTTAGCTATTTTTGATTGTATTGTGTAATAAGAAAACATATGTTTCCCAATATATAAATACATGAAACTTAATCAGGCTTTGTAGAATCATGGAAGATATTGAGCTCTTTAAAATAATAGATTCTAGTATTTCTAGTTAGGTAGCGTCCAGCAGCCGTAGCATGATCTTATCGCGCGCGAGTGGTCCATCTCACGACGCCACTTGATTTTTGTTTTAACGACTGAGGTGGGGGGAGTTGCATGTTATCATGCTACGGGCGCAGAAGTAGCTAAAAATGTGGTTTCCGAGCTATTTAAGAAAGAAAATTTAAACATGTCGTTAAATAGTTTCAGCAACATTAGATAAATACGTCACGACATGAATCCCCGAGGGGGTATCTGAGGTGGTCCGAGTGTGAATTGTGAAATGCAAGTCATACTCGGCACACCCGCATGTCAACGACGATTATTACGTCCCAACGTGATGGGTGGTGAGCCCTATCGCCGTTCTTCGGGCACCTTTTTAGGGCATGCAGGTTTCCTCAAGTTGTTTTCCTTCACCGTTCAGCAAATGGTAAGTATTAAATACTATGCACATAAATTCCGAAAAACTGATTGCTGCATGTCCGACCGGGGATCGAACCTGGATCTCATAGATTGAGAGGCCAGCATCCTACCCCTGAGCTACCGCTGCTACTAGATAAATACCTAAGAGTACAATTTACTTTTGACCTGTTTAATAATAAATTGTACGAAGCCAAAAAAAAACTATCTAAATATGTATGACTACGTATTTATTAAGTACAAAAACTATGCCATAGCGAGCACAAAACCGAGGTTACTTGTTTTACATTTTAATAAAATGTGTTATTCATTCATTTCTTGAAAAACTTTGTCCGGGCGAGCTTCCAATGAAAACATCTCGAAAAGTGAAGAAATATCTGAAATTATAATGATTCGTAGAAAAAATTCTGAATTTTTACTTTGAATAAGTTACGACTTCTTTTATTATTTTCCTCGCGAAATACGAAAAATGTTGTTCGGCAGTCCGGATAATTTTATTCAGAACTCTATCAAACTAAAATTTCTAATAAAGATTTTCGTTGTATTTGGTTTTTGTATCCTGACTGTTTTAGATATTTAACAAAATGAACCTTTAACAAAAAAATTGTAACCGACTTCACCAAGAAGCATACAAAGAATACAGCAATGCTATATACGAAAGCTTTTCTTAAAATTCCAGATATCTTTCTGAAGAAATAAAAAAAGTTCTGCAGTTTTTTTATGATCTAATACTTCATCTTTTAGAGTAGACGTAGTGTTATTGTCCGATTTGGAAATGCCGACCATTAAAATAGTTTTCAATGCAAGTGCTAGTAAACATATTGTATGCTTCAAAACTGTTGTCAAAGTCAACTTTACCACACTAGAGTTTGTTTTTTTATTTTTTTTATTTAAAGTTGCCAGTCTTTTCTTGTGTACCACAGATAGACTTCACAGAAATGAGCTGCGAACGCATCAATCTGAAAGCAGCTTATTTCCGTCAAGTTGGCAACTTGCGTCTTTGCACAAATGCCCACCTAAAGTTCATTTGGGGTATTTAATTTATTGTTTGTTTGTTTGTTTCTATAATTACGTTTCATTTATTTACTCACACCATTCATTGAAACACGTACTATGATACACGTGGGTAAGGACAATAACTTACGTTACGTTTAAAACTCTCCTCCTCCTCCTTAAAACTACTATTATAGCATAAGTTACCGTTCAAAATCTCCCTTGGCCCGGTCGGAGCAGCCAAACTCATGCACGTAGATAGTTTACATCTGTCCACAAACATCTCGATGGAACTCCTCATCAGAACTATTTCTATAAGATGCGGCTTCCCGTCAGCCACGTGTACCACGCTGTTATTGAGCTTCGTGGTTCCTGATCCATAGTTGACTAGGAGTACTGGGTAGCCCTCGACTAGTTCTAGTGACATGAAATCTGTGGACAAAGAGGAGAGGTTAAAAAAATACATGTTAGTAGTTGAACGGCAAGTAAACAGTAGCTCTCAAACAGGCACAACTAGGTGGCCCATCATGCTTGGGACCTATTGATGGCGATATATCTATCCCCAAATGCGGGACTTTACAAGAAACAGCCAGGTGACAGGCAGCGGCGTCAATGGTGCGAGGGTTTCGGCACCATTCCGCCTGCCCAACGTGTGTAAGAAGGGGCATTTCTTCTGGCAGTAAACGAACCAGGCTGGGCTCAGCACCCATCACGCTGGGACTTGATAATCGTCAGTGAAACGTGGGTACGACTGTGGACTGTGACTTGCACTTCATGGTCGATACTCGGAAACACCTTCGACACTGGGGGATTCAAGTAGTGACGATATTTAGTCAAATGCAGTACGATTTAAGGTACGTAAACATAATCGCAACACAAATGCAGTACGAAGTAAAACTACGTAAACATAACCGCAACACAAATGCAGTACGACGTAAAACTACGTAAACATAACCGCAACACAAATGCAGTACGACGTAAATGTAAGGTAAACATAATCGCAATACAATTGCGGTAAGATGTAAAGGTACGTACGTAAACATAATTTCAACACAAATGCAGTAGGGTGTAAAGATATTTATGTCAACATAATCGCAACACAACAAAACGCTGTAAATCATCAGGCACATGTAACGAGCATATTAATTAATTTCATATAATAAATAAAACCTGGTCAAGTGTGAATAGGACTTGTGCCCTGAGCTGAGGGTTCCGGACATACCGTTTTAACCCGACCCACGTGCGAGGAACAAGCAATTGGCGAAACCACGAAATGTCACGATATAAATCCGGTTCGGTAAAGCGCTATTGTAGCGCCGAAACACTACTCGCACCTAATTATTCAAGCGCTGATTAGCGCTTTTGACATTCAAAAGGTTGAAACACAAACTTATTCCCATGCAATTATGGAGACCAACTTAACTTTAAACGTTTTGTCTGTCTGTATGTCTGTTCCGTTTTAATTGGAGAACCACTAAACGGATTGAAATGCGGTTATTTTCATTATTATCGCAGTGACCCTCGTCAACATATAGGCTATAAGGGGTGTTCATAAATAAAACGCCAAAGCCGAAAACGGGGCACAAATTTAATAATGCGGGGGGAGCCGCGGGCGAAAGGCTAGTATACAGTGTTTCATTGCATGTTATAGAGGGACGCAGACAAAGACATAATAAGCTCTTTGTACCAAGAGTTTCAGCAGTGGTAGAGCATTGAGACTCCTTCGCCTCGAGCTCGTTGGTTTAGTTAGACTAGCAGTAAAGGCTTTTGTGCTCTGTGCAGCAAACCAATGACGAGTATTTCATAATTAATTTAACATAAATTATGTCATGTTTTGGTAATATTAATCACTTCTATATTGCAATATCTGTACTGTGGTCTTTGGCAAACGAGCCTTAAGTCGGATGCGAAGGATCTTGTATCGAAACACACAACTAATGATGTTTTTATTTTTATTTTTAAAAGTTTATAATAATTTTAATGTCAGTTGAGCTTTTCTGGCAAAATTGAGATCATTGAGAATCGCTAATAGACTTGTTATGTATTTTTCTTATTTTTGAATAAAAAGTTTTAATAATAATTTTAATGTCAGTTAAGCTTTTCTAGCAAAATTGAGATCATTGAGAATCGCCAATAGACCACTTTCCACCGAAAATATTTTTTTTTTGCGCTAACTTTCTTGCGCTTTTTCATAGGAATTTAGTCAGCTGGTTGAACCACTTTGTACCGGAAAGGAAAAAAAATGTTGGACCAAAAACTGTTATTTTCTTCTACAATGTTATCAGTTAACAATCTACCCTAGAATTGTTTTCACTTTTTGTAGGACCATAAATAACTCAAAATTCAAGTTGGCCGTAATTTGCCTTCAGAACTGCTGTAAGTAAGCCTCAAGTTCTAACTTCTAAATTGAAAAAAAAAACTATTAAATAGGTCACTTACTCGAATCCACCTACAGCAAAGTAAACATTGTTTCATTAGTATCTCAATTTACGAAGCTTTAACGAGGAACCAAACAAACTTTACTCGAAACTCAAACAATCAGGGCCTCATACGTAATATAAAAGCAATAACATTTGAAAGGCCCCTTGTAACACGCAAGCCCATCGCCTCATAAATCATAACTCTTTCTATCACGCTTGTCCGTCATTATTGGATCATTAAAAAATCATTACAAGAAACCAGGGACGTAAGGACGCTTTGATGTAGTGTGAATAAGAGCGACTTCATTTGGGCGGTAATAGGATTCCGTATCGAAGCGGAAACTGTTAGTTCGTTTCTTAATTTTCAAGACTCCGTCGTACAATGTGTTTTACTACTAAAAGATTCGTGGTTTAGATTCATTGTGATATTGAAATGTAAATAATACTATTATAACTACAATGATATTGAAAGGTATACTCACGATTTTATCGTCAGATTTCACCTGATAAAATCGTGAGTAGCCGTTTCAATATCAGTAGAATTAAATAAAACTTGCACAGTTTGATAATCCATACAGTTGAGCGGCGTCTACTGATGGGTAATTTTCCGAAACTTTCCAAATCATGGAAATTTTTCAGTTTATTTTTCTGGGCCGCCCTAGAAGGACGTATGCCAACCAAATAAGCGACATACTGAAAAAGGGCAAAGCGAAAAGTACCCGGAATAGAAGAGCCTGTATGACTGGGTTGATGGATGTAGAAAAAACAAAAGAGGTGTGTCAGGATCGTAGCAGATGCAAATCTGTAGTCTGTGCCTACCCCTCTGGGAGACAGGCGTGAGTATATGTATGTATGTTGTATTTTTCGGAAAAATAAATAAATGGACATATAATGGGAAAATATTGTTTACTGTAAAATTTTGACAAGAATTTTACTTAAAACTGCTAGTTTACTTATGGAGGATTTACAATATGTACCACCGTGGATGAGAAACTTGCTTTATCGACATATTTTAAAACTTGTAGATGGTTTCAAAGGAAAACATGTTAATGAGGACGAAATGACAGTATTGTATCCTCAACCTCAGCCTAAACTAAAGTAAATACCTACACTGGCGTGTGTGTTTCCTTCAAATTTCATCATTTCCAATTGCACAAGCAACAAGTATTTGTAATCTTTAAAGAATAAATGTTGATTATATTTCAGTGTAATTATCTTTTTTTCTTAGCATAGTGAATTTTTAACATTAGCAAAAATATTTGAAAAATTTGAAAACTAATGGAAAAATTTCGTTCGGAAAGGAAAAGAAAAAAAAATTTTTCCACTACTTTTCAAATATTTTTCTGATATTTTTCCTAATGTTAAAAATTCACTATGCTAAGAAAAAAAGATAATTACACTGAAATATAATCAACATTTATTCTTTAAAGATTACAAATACTTGTTACTTGTGCAATTAGAAATTTTTCCATTACCCATCACTAGCGGCGGCGTCTCGCCCCGCACAATTACTCTGACTGAGCGCTTTCGTTGGACAACTGTATGGACTTTCAAACTGTGGTATTTGTATACTAATAAGTGGTAAACTTGCTCACGGTGAAGAAACATTTAACGGTTCTAATACGGCTCACACAGCCATTGGGACGTAAAAATCGTCCGTAAAAAGAGGGTGTACGAGTGCTGACTGTTTCAGTGACAATGTATACTTGAAATCACCTCTGAAACCCGCTCTATGTTGTGAGTATGTGTTATTTAAGGCGCGGTGGGAAGCTGATTTCAATAGTTTGAAAATGTGTTAAAACACTGTTAATTTTTTTTATATATTAAAGTGTGTTTCATTGTTTTTTGAGTTCCAACAATAGCTGCTTAAAGGTCTTAAAAATGTCGATATGCAACACTGCTCTAAAAAAACCTCTTTACCGACTTCATATATTGAAATATAAACAAACAGTTAGTTTAGCTATTTGTGAATCATGTTGTGGACGGACGGACAGACAGACATTGAAGGTGCGAACCTAACAAGGATTTCCGTTTGTCGCCGGTACCCTAAAAACTTACCGACGTAACGTAGATACAACGAAAATCTATTACTATTACATTTTCCGAAGCAGATAATATCATTCAATAAAAGTTGTACATTGTTTATGACATGAAATTGACAGACTTTTTATATAAACCATTATTTTTGACCCAATTTCCCACTGCTTAGTAAAAGGGTTGTATAATAGGTACATGAGCAGTAAATATCGATGCCATTACTTTATAATCGTTCACAGAAACCTCGTTGCCTTGCTATTAGTTACGGTCAAAAAAGGAACTTTTCAGCAAGCAACAGTGACCTCGTTCTGGCTTGCTGTATGAAGTAGCGTCGCTAATGTATTCATGTTTTTTCAAGTCCCTAAAAGAATGAAAGAAAGCGCCATGATTGCATTCGGAAATCATTATTCAAGTCATTACGCCAATCTATTGCGACATATTCATTGTTAGTTACAAAGTTGCTATTGTTGTTCTTTCTACTGAAGTAGAGCCTCGTTAACTTTTGAACTAGAGTTTTGAGGATTTTGGACTTTAATTTGTTGAGGCGAAGTTTGTTTTTCATCTACACACCCTCACTTTAAGACCTATATTTCTATAGGGATATAATCTTTTTTCCCGTACAGTTAAAGTCGAAATTTGAAGTGCAAGTTGGCAGGTATATGATTAAGTGTTCGTTGATATTGGTAAAGAATAAAGCGACAGTGTAGTAGGATATTGTGAAGGCTACGATTATTCTGGTCATAATCTAACTTTTACGTGCATTCGCGCGGGAACTTAATGGCCAGTAAAATTTATAAAGCACGTATGAAGTTTTGGCTTAATAAAAGTTTATTTATCGTAAAATATGTGCCTTTTCCCTAATATGCTCTCTTTATGTGTGTACGCGCACATTTTCTTTGCTTTTCATGAGGTTGGTTTATCTTTTTTCGCTCATATTTTGTAGACCCGTGTCAGGAAATGTTTTCTCATATCATAGTGTGTTTGCTTTACATTGTTTGGACATGTTTGAACAAGGGGGTGAAAAATGGAGGGTCCAAGAAAAGTAAAGGGTATTTTGTTCCGAGTGGCATTTCCCAGCTTCCTTAAATAAGACTACTTACAAGTTTTATACAAACCGCTAAGGCTTTATTAAAAGAGATATTTCTGCTGATTATAAAAAGTACAGTATTACACATATTTTACTTGCAAATCTATTTTTCTTGAAGCATAGAATATAGGGTTTTCGTAAATGAATGGAGAAAGAAAGGTAAGCGCATTTTTCTTAATAATTACATTTTTAGGTAGTAAAAAATGAGATTTTAAAACTGTACAACTCCTATACTAGGGTTCTAAGAAAAACATATTACTACACGGTCACAATATCTGTGCACCTGACCTCGTGACGTCATATCGGCGGTCTGGGTACGGTGTGAAAAAAGTTTTTTCGAGAAATGTGGAGGTAAAAAAAATTTACTAACCTTTTCAAATCAATTTATTATTGATGAAGGGTTTGTTATTAAAAAACAATAATTTTGATTACAAAAACATTTATTATTAAACTCAGTCACTATAAACTATTGACTCTATGCCTGACTTTGTATCTTCCTCACTCTCACTTTCTGAACTCGCCGAACTGTCTTCCCCTAGTGATATTAAAAGTTGTGTGATGTTGTCATCAGGTATGGTGTACTGTTTGTTTGCTTTCTCCGATTCAAAAAACTTGAGCACTTTCAAGATTAAATTTCTTGGTTCGCTGTGTATTGTTTTTTTGACCAAACCAGTCCAAACTTAACAGTAAACAGTCTAAACTTAACAATAAACATTAAAAAACAAAACAACAATAAAGCGAAAATATCAACATTATCGGGACATGTAGCGGCAACGAAGATGCTAACCGTACTGTCGCACCGGGGAGTGCGCGGAGAGGTGACAGGGGAAGCGGGAGAGGCGCCACATTCCAGCGAGGTGCACAGATACTGGGACCGGGTTATATAAAGGAGGCCTTTTCTAAGACGAAAGTATAGCCCCAAACGTAGTTAAGTTTGCTTTTGTTCATGCTTATTTGTTAAGTTTTATTTTAAAATAAGTTTTTAGTGTACAATACATAATAATAATGCCTGTTATGTGACATTGTTTTCTCCTAATTAGGCTTTAATTGCAAAGTTGTGTTATTTTATGTATTACGTTGTAAGTATCGTGCATAATAACAATAAACACGCTTTAAATCACATTTATTGAATACTTTTTATTCATAGATTAGATAAACATTCGAAAGTTGTGCGTTTGGGAATTACACCCGTTGCATCTACCTTAATCAGTTAATAATATTGTATTATTCACATTGACCTGGCAAACATAAGTGTATTCAATTCAAGGATTTTTGTCAAAATTGCAAGTTGTTCGGCGGTTTGAATACTGTATTTATGGTATCAGGCATTTTCATTTGAACTAGAACTGACAATCCGCTAAAGCGAAATCGAATAGAGCGGAGTGAAGTTTTCATACATTTTATTTTTGTTGGCTGTCAATATACTGTATATACAGGTTGACTTTAAACGTAACCACAATAATTTTAGGGTATATTTATAGACAGTCGTAAAACACGTATCAGATGAGAAAAAATTAAATTAATAACAAAAAAAATCATTACAAAATGTTGCTTGCAAACCTAATTTATGGTGAACTGAAAATACAGGTTGACTTTTAACATAACCTTAACAGGAAATAAAAGAATACTGAGTTCGTCATACTCGTAAGTATAATTTCGTTAATTGGATTAAAATTTAGAACTCTTAACGGTCGCCGTAAAATGCCCAGAAATCATGGTGGCCCAAAAATTTATGGTGTAGGGCAGGGCGTACGCAATTAAGACACTGACAGCGCACGTATATTCTACATTCTACCTAACTTATCGTAGATGTAGCGCTGTACTCGATTCTAAGTGTAATTAATGTATATCTTATCTAAATATTATTACTAGAGTGCACTAAAAAAAAGAAAATATGAATTAGAAACAAATGTAAAGACAACAATTTGAAGTTCTAACTCTGGTTATCAAGAAAAGCGCGTTACTAATTGCGCCACCGAGGTACTTAGCTAGACCGTTGAATTTTTCCATTCTTTACATTCGTTTCTAATTGATCTTTTTATAGTTTGTAATGCACTCTAATAATAATATTTAGAGTATTCCAAAGCGATGGATTTAAAAAACATAATTTTAGTTAGTGTATATCGTTCTAGTTTTGGTTGTTTTAAATTATTTTAGTTAACTTATTTTCAAGTTGAACCCTACCGGAGTGATTAGGATAACCACAAATTATTGTAACATTTGCTAATGCTTTTATTAACTGTTCTTTCATCTAAAACGTGTTCTATAGATGTATATAACAAACCCTAAAATTATTGGGGTTACGTTAAAAATCGTAAACCTATGATTGTACCACGCAGACGGGAATCGAAATACAAGCAGGTATCTTCTCCACACTATTTCACTCGCGCTTTATTATCCTTGCCTGCACTCTACTCACCAAATTAATACAACAAATTTATCAACGCGACAAGCAAATGATAGATGGATGTACAATTGATATTTGAAAGCGACCCAGATAGCCAAACCGTCATTAATCAAAAGCAATGTAATCCTATTTTTAACATCCTGTAGACAGGATTGATTGGGGGTTTACTTCGTGGAAAAATATTGCCTAAAACCGGGTGGGTGCCTTTTCAGGGTTCCGTACTTCAAAATGTAAACACGGAACCCTTATAGGATCACTTTCTTGTCCGTCGGTGCCTGTCTGTCCGTCAGTCAAGGCCCCACAAGATACCACATTGAAACTAATAGATACATCTTACAGAAGGTACTTACTTACTTAAATCTACGGCCCAATTGGGTTGATAAAAAATCAGGCTTTTAAGGTGGTTAAACCAAATCCCGGTGCAATATGCACATAATTATATTGTTTTCCTTACTTTTGAATAAAAAGTATGCAAAAATTGCGTTTTAGAGCAATTAGCGGAAATTGGTTACTAACATTATGTTATTTTATGCCTAACATTTTGATTACATTCGATTACAACCCTAACTATTACTAATCAATTTACGCTAATTGCTTTAAAACGCCATTTTTGCATACTTTTTATTATAGAGTAAGGAAAACAATATTATGATGTGCATTTTGCACCGGGATTCGGTTTAACCACCTTAATCCAACGCGAAAGAAAGTAATTGCCTTTTATATAATTACTGGGTACTTCCAGTTAACTTAGAAACATGAAATTCCGTTCACAAGGAAAAAAAAGGAATATTACTTATATTTCATTATTCAAGAAAAATTGTTGTCGTTTTGGATAGATAGAGTTTAATAGATCGTAGTGTCAAGTTGGTAGTTTATTACTGCTCGTGGAATAAGTTTGTGTTTTAAATGGTATGTACGAAACCCTCAGGGGGCACAAGTCTTACTCGCATTTGACCAGTTTTTTACCCCCACTGGTTTGTCCAGCAAATAAAAATTGTATACACAGTAATCCTAAAACCCAATTCTAGAGGTAGGATCTCCGTGTTAAAAGTAGTTCAATTTGTTCCTAAATAAAATTAGTATCAGATATGCGTGTCCGCAAAACACGTCCTGTCAGAATCCTTACAACAGTGTGATAAAAAACGCTTGACGTAGCAAATAAAATGTGTCAAACTTTTTTCTTGTCAATATTTCGTTTGTTCGATGGCGCATAAAACTAAAACGACTGTGGATAAAACACCTGATATGGAATTTTTTTTTCTTTAAATTTACGATTGTATCTGTTTTTAACTAGGATTATTTTAAGCTTAACCTGTTTGTTACAGACTAATTCACCCAACGTACTCGTAACAATAAACTTATATTATTATATTTTTGTCCGTTTGTAATAGTAGTTTATGAAACTGGTACACAAAAAGGCGAGTTTTTTAATAGAACACGAGTGTTTTAATACCTAGTTATGTATAGTTCCATACACTACTTTATCTAAACTCATGCCTACTAACTTGTTTCCAGTTTTTCGTTAGCCATTTTTTATTTTTCTATTAAAAGCTTGTTCTAAATACGTAATTTCCGTCGTCGTTATTTCCAGAATGTCAGGTGGAATCAAATATCATCACCATCCCTGCTGTCATAATTTTAGGGCAAAATAATTATTTTGACTCATAAAACCACAGTAAGTAATGAATAAATTTCCTCTAAAACTATGGCGCAACAAACAGTTCAGTTCATCCATTGAGAGACTGAGTTCAACGCTCTGTAAGCCATAGATAGACAATACCTGGCTGAAAATAATGTTGACTGTAACCTCGTTGTTGTTTTCTACGTATTGGAGAACATTATATAAAAACCTCATTGGTATTTGATATTAAACCTCAGACATGGCTGTATGGGCTAAGTTCCCTTTGCCTTCCTAGTTAGTATCACATGTACTGTAATCTCAGATAAAGTTTTTTATAGCATTATGTTGTTCGGAGACCTATACTATCATTTAATTTTTGATTTTTTTAGAGACGTTCATGAAAAATATTTTTCATTATGCCAGTAGTTTTGAGTTCGTAATGAGGATTTTACGATATGAGGTAAGATACAAAATATAATGTCTTACCTTGAACATCCAGAAGTGGATTAAACTTCAGCGGTCCCAAGTAGAAGACCAGGCTGTTACTAGCGTGTGACGTCACAGTCAGTGTAACGTGCCCCTCGTGGCACGCGGGAGGTGGCGGGTACATCGCCCATCCGTCGCCATGGAAACCGATGGCGGTCTGCTCACATCGGGGCCCCGTGAGGCCCTCAGGGCACTCGCATTTATCCGCGAAAGGGGTACCTGTTGGAAAGTTGAGAGGTTTACTTAGAAAGTTAAATATTCGCGTTTATTTATAGAGCCATTATTGTAACTGGCTGTTGTTCTTTTACAGGGCAAAGATGGAGTATTTTAATTTTTTCGTTTAATTAAAATGGGCGAGAAATTGTTTTCAATTAGTTTCGCGAGACACTGTTCATGTAAATCACTTTGTAATTATTATAAAAACAGTTGGCGAGGTTGAAGCGTTTATTTTACAAAATAAATCCTTAATAACCTTTGTTATTTTTGAGATAACAATCTAGATAATTTTCTGGAAAAAACACAGTTTTTTAAAAAGCTTCTTTTATTACTCTTTCCTCTTGATTTGAAATAAAATTAATAATAACCTCAATTTGTACGATCGATTTTGTTACTAAAAGCTTTTTTAACGTAGTTTAGAACTTAGAAGATAAAATATAGGCCAACCCACGCTAATAATAGTCAAATTGTGACGTCATCTTCCAAGATTTTTCCCGAGTTCCTAAATTCATTCTCTAGCTACACACAAAATATCTAAATTGGTCAAGCCTTACTTTAATTAGGGAGTACAGACAGACAGAACCTTCGCTGTAAGTGTGCGTGACAACATAATTAGCTAGATAGAACTAGCCAATCACAACGTTTCCGCAAGCAACCAATCACGGACTTGCTGGCCAGCGGACCTCCAGCCATCTAACTCGCGTGTGAAGCTGGGCTCGTCGCACTATCCCCGCTTCACCTCTCCGCGCTCTGTTAAACTCGCGATCACTGGCACTAGCTCATAGTAGAGTTTTAAGGCCAATTTGTAAATATTTACACAGTAATCCACTGCAGAAGTATACTTCTGTGAATCTGTGGATCCTCTGTAAGCAATCCTTGCAATCCAGCACAGTGCACAATAAGCTGGTTTCCATTTAACATTACCATAAAAATGGTTTAACTTATGAGTTATAACTTACCCCCATTCAAGCAATCCAACGGTGGCTCAACGTCACAAGTGCATTCGCTTTCAACTCTGGCACTAACCCCAACAAAACTGCTAGTATTGGTATACACTGATAATGGGACATTGTTCTTGATTAGCACATTCCGGCAAGAGTCCTCACATTGCTCCTTCTCTATGAGACATTCGTCGATGTGTACCATGTAGATCTTTGCTTGGAGCTCTTCTTCCAGCTAGAACAAAGGATAAGTGAGGTTCAGTTTTATGTGTTTGACCACTAATAAAATGGATACTGAAACATAAAAATGAGAAATATAAAAGATAAACAACACATTTCTGTATATACAGATGGTAGCTTTGGTCCACTACTTACGTTACTTCTTCGTATTCACGATAGCGATACTGATGTCAAAAAAATACAAAACTGGTCGCTTTATTTTTCGATAGAAAAACCAACTTTTTAAGGGAGGCATTTGCAATCCTTTATATTAGATTAGATTTATTTATTTTTTGATAATAAATATATACGTAGTATGTCAAAGTTTTACGGTGGTAGGACGATGCGGCGTTACAGTTACTAGCAGTTCCGTACTACAAAAAGCTGCGGACCAAATTCACAGCCTGTATAAAAACGATGATATTAAGTTTGTATTTTTTAACAGCTTATTGTCGGATTCTTCACAAAAGCAAGGGTTTTCCTTTTACTAAACAAATCCTCTTAAGAGTAACCCTTAGAACCGGATAACTGAAAGATTTATGACTCGAACACAAAGTCACAAAAGAGGGATGTTCTGGATATATTTTTAAGATCCGCTTTTACAAATATAGACAAAATCACTTAAACTGTTTGATGTTTGACATACTCCTGCGGGCTAAATAGGTCTATTGTGCCCGAAGTATGGCGAAAGGGCACCCAATTACACTGGGATGTAATAATCTTCGTTGAAAAGTGGGTGGACTATGCTTTGCAATCTTTACTCGGAAAGACCTGAGTCCTCTTTGGGGATTGATGTCGTCACAGTTAAAGAAATGATTACAGTTACCTATAATGGAAATAAACCTCGAAAAAGGATATGAAGTTACGATAAATACACATGGATACGCGAGTTGCGAATATAAAATTTTGCCTTTTTTGTAGCCTCCAATAAAACCTAACACAAGGCGCTATCGCTCTTTAAATAAATTTTTCTTCAATTTGGTTTTTAAAGGAAAAGTTATTACGCGGACTCTTTATTCGAGTTCGGTTCGGTTTTGACACGAGGACCTTCTTTCTTAATCTAGGGTTAGTATTGGCGGTCCACTAAAACTTAAACTCAATAGTTACGCGGCTAGAGAACAACTTACTCGATAATGGAACGTGTCAAAGCCCCAACGGAACGTTGACGGAACTTTAACACTTTTAAAAGTTCTTATTTTCAATGGGTGCGGTTATGACTTCCAACAGAATAATCACGTTCAGCTATCGTTGTAATGTCGGTCACGAAAATAAACCAAATAAATACATTCAATTGACCCTTATAGTACTGAGCACGATCGCTCGTTGTGGCCTGAAGTTAGCCGCACAACACGTTTGACAGCCCATTTTTCCCAACGATTTTTGACATTTGATGAGGCTCGTGACCGAATCGTGGGTGTTGGAGTGCGGTTATGACTTTAAACAGAATAATCTACTTCAGCTATTGTTGTAATAACGCTCACGAAAATAAACTAAATAAACGACAACAAATTCAACCGGCCCTCACACTACTTAGCATTGTTGTTCGTTGTGGGCTGAAGTTAGCCGCACAACACGTTTGACAGCCCATTTTTCCCAACGATTTTTGACATTTGATGAGGCTCGTGACCGAATCGTGGGTGTTGGAGTGCGGTTATGACTTTAAACAGAATAATCTACTTCAGCTATTGTTGTAATAACGCTCACGAAAATAAACTAAATAAACGACAACAAATTCAACCGGCCCTCACACTACTTAGCATTGTTGTTCGTTGTGGGCTGAAGTTAGCCGCACAACACGTTTGACAGCCCATTTTTCCCAACGATTTTTGACATTTGATGAGGCTCGTGACCGAATCGTAGGTGTTGGAGTGCGGTTATGACTTTAAACAGAATAATCTACTTCAGCTATTGTTGTAATAACGCTCACGAAAATAAACTAAATAAACCACAACACATTCAACCGGCCCCCACAGTACTTAGCATTGTTGTTCGTTGTGGGCTGAAGTTAGCCGCACAACTCGTTTGACAGCCCATTTTTCCCAACGATTTTTGACATTTGATGAGGCTCGTGACCGAATCATGGGTGTTGGAGTGCGGTTATGACTTTAAACAGAATAATTTACTTCAGCTATTGTTGTAATAACGGTCACGAAAATAAACTAAATAAACCACAACACATTCAACCGGCCCCCACAGTACTTAGCATTGTTGTTCGTTGTGGGCTGAAGTTAGCCGCACAACACGTTTGACAGCCCATTTTCCCCAACGATTTTTGACATTTGATAAGGCTCGTGACCGAATCATTAGTGTTTATTGTACTTTTTGTGGTCTCATAACCGCACTCTTTATTGTAAAAAATTGTAGTTTATTGTGGACTCATAACCGTACTCATTGACTAATAAATAAGTGAAGATGTCGTGAAATATGTCATGCTGAAAACGAGACTCGAACGAGGGTGCAGCGATTGGAGTCGCGCCACAATGCCAATTTAAATTCATTTGTGTTGCGTGTCCCAACTGAAAATCTTTCGACCTTCCTGAATGAAGAGTTTTAGTCGAAAATTGTCGTGTTCCGAAACCGCGGTAGAATTCCAGACACTTCGGAAGTTTGTGGTACGTAGCAGACTATGCGTAGTGTTTGTTCAGTTTCATTTACTTTATGTCAATGGTTTCGTAACATATTTTTGTTTCCTATATAAGGTGACTTTCGTTTATAAAGCCAAATTCATACTGGAGACTCTGTAAGTGGTCAAACCAAGGTTCAATCACCCTTTCTGTGAAATACGCAAAACAAAATTTAGACTTCCTATACCAATTGACTCGAGATTATTCATGAACAAGTATATTGGTAAAACAAAATATTTTTCGTATTTCGCAAAGACAGAGTCATTGAACCTTGGTCCTGACCACTTACTGAGTCTCCAGTATAAATTTGGCTGCATAAACAAAAGTCACCTTATATGTACCTAATATTTGATGTTTTTTTATTAAGTTTCAATTTTATAGCGAATACTGTAACTATGTTCAATATATTAAAATAAATAATAATAATGTCTTAAAACATCACAAAAACCCTACCTTCTCCTGTATTCCCGTAACCATGCTATCCAGTTTCTCAGGGGGGTAATACGGGGAGCCATGTGCTGAAAACCGGACGTCCAGAAACGCGTCTTTCACTGTCGGTTTGTTGAAGACCGTAAATACATCTACATTATCCAAGGACGTATTATATAGAAGCGCTAGCCGGCGATGAAGCTTGTCCTTTTTACTTGAGCCCTGGGGAAAAGAACACAAAGCATGAAAATAGAATTGAAGGAACTTTATTCCAAATACCACAGAATATGAGGATACGAATACATACATACGAAGTTACAAACAAAACTTAACAATAAATATATCACAAAGGCATTTCATTGGTAAATAAAAACGGTTACAGGTCAGCTTAATGTAGTAGCGGAGCTGCAGCGTTGGTATTCTGCTGAACCCTGCCTACACAATAAAACTTTATCTATTATAGAATAACTAGCTTTTGCCCGCGGTTTCACCCGCGTTGAATTAGTTTTTGTGTACTGCTATAAAATCAGTCAATATTATTCGGACTGTTACCTACAGTAAACACAGCTGGTGAAATGTGTGTGTTATGCGCCTCTGTTTCCCATTTTATGTGTCCCTTTTATAGCTTTTCCCATGGAAAAAGGGAAAAAGTAACTTTTGTCCTATTCAAAGTCTAGAATTACATTTATGAAAAATTTAACCTAATCGGTTTCGTAATCATGGCGTGAAAGGGTGACACATCACTTTTCTATAGAAACTTGAAACCCCATTTTCATCCCATGGGAACTGATTTATGGGATAAAAAGTAGCCTATGTCCTATTCCAGGTCTAGAACTACATTCATGTAAAATTTCAGCCCAATCGGTTCAGTAGTTATGGCGTAAAAGAGTAACAAACATCTATCCATCCATCCGTCCATCCGGATATACATCCAAACTTTCGCATTTATAATATTAGTGGGACAATTTCTAAGCTCGTTAACTTATTTAAACATTTATATATGTGAGAAAATAAATACGATTTATAATAAAATACAAAATATCCCCGGGGAAGGGGGTGTCGGGGTTTAAAGTGTGGGCTGTCACTCGTACCGACCGAAGATTTTTATGTCCAAACATAAGCCATGTTGCCGCACTTCGGGCACAAATACACGCTATTTAGGACATGCAGGTTTACCTTTCAGTGGTTTCCTTTACCGTTCAGAGATAAGTATACAAATACTATGAAAAAAATTAAGACAGACTTTTCAAGACAAGAAAATTTGTGGGTGCATGGTCGACCAACAGCGTTCGAATCTGGGGCTGAAGATGAAGACGGCTACTGACTGAACTACCGCTGTTTTTGAGGAAAATAAGTACTTTGACAATTAATGGAGTAATATATTATGTTCTGGGTGTTGAGACAAAACAGACCATATCCCTATCACTTATAATATTATAGTAGGACTAATGGACGCAATGGAGAAATATACAAGGAAAACGCAAATTATTTTCTGAGTATAAATTCCCAAGGAAGCTTCAATTTGAAAATTCCTTACAAAAATAAAAAATTCATCGTGTGACATCCCGCAACATTTTTAGTGTTCGGAAACTGTGATAGAAACAATATTTCTACCTATAAAATTGAATGGATAGAAATAAATTTCTTTTTTTTTTACCTATTTATCTATCGCAAGGAGATAGGAAATTACTTATCATTGCGGTATAAAAACGCAGATAATAAGCGGGAGCGGGAGGTCAGGGGTTCGAACCCGCTATTAACTTGTTCCGAAAACGGCTGGTTACTTTCGATATTCCTACCGACCCCTATCAATAAAGTAGAGTTCAGTGGGTATTCCTTGTTCAAAATTAGCAAACTCCAAAGATTTATTCTATCAAAGTCTCAATGTTAAATGTGTCATCTTTGCACGAAAGTACAAATCGCGGATCTTACTTAGCCGGTCCGAAGTTATTTTGTCTACTCTCTCTCTCTTTTTCTCTTCCTAAAAACTATATCTATATATTAAGTGTAGGTGGTAGAGCTGATGCCGGGTTCGACTGTGGAGGTACCACCATCTCACTCGCAAATCCTCCCGAAGTTATTCGGGGGAGAGTAAGAGAACAGCTCTCAGGCAAAACCAGGCGGCCCACCGCTGTCTGGGACCGATGGATGGCGGTATATGACGGGCAGCGGCGTCACTGGTACAAGGGTTTCGGCACCGCGCTCATCAACCCGCCTGCCCAGCGTGTGTGAGTATGGGCATTCCTTCCAGGAGAACCGCCAAGAGTGGCGAAATCCTGGAAAGGCCTATGTCCAGCAGTGGACCAAACAGACTGATGGATGGATGGAAAACTATATCTGCCACTCAAGAGAGTAAGATATAAACCAAGTAAAATCGCGTGACCTGGGTACCTAGCATGGTAGACCATATGTCATACTGTCTGTCCCTCTTAAGGTAGATCAACAGTGTGAGACAGAGCACTGTATCAAGTATGCAGCAAAGACGTTTTCCGGATATACTCACATCGCCTTCGTCCACGATGAACTCCTCAGCAGTGATGTTCACAAATCGGATGGAACCTGACTTGTCGACCGCCTCCTCGGGTATTTCCTTGATGGTCACATTCACTGTGGCTTCTACCCAGTGAAATAGCACTATTGGCTCGTTCTCTTCTGTCACCTGTGGGGCAAAGAAACGAATTATTATATGGAACAAGTCTTTGAAATGATATGGAATATACTTAGATTGCTGTACGCGAACATCAAGTTTACTGCAAAATCCGCAAATTGGCAATTTCCAATCCCATACAGGCAAATAATTTTCAGAAAAGTTTGCATTAAGTTGAGATTTCGCTCAAAATATTTATTATCTTTCACATTATCAATATCCTGTAAATAATTAATAACGGATTTGGTCGGTTATGTCCTTTTCCCCGAATGTCCAGCTTAGTTCCAAACATCAATTTCCCAAAACGTCAATTTCCCCGAATGTCCATTTCCTTGAACGTCCATTCTAAACGTGAACATAGAAAAAGTAAAATAATTATGTTACCACAGTTGGATTCACCTCTATTGCACCTCCTTAGAGTTAGAGTATGTTATGTTGTGTGCTAACTACTTTAGATTCTCTTTGCTTTAAATAAATTAATTGTCGTGTTTGTTCTATTTTATCAATAATTAGAAAGCAATATTATGTTGAAAAGAAAACTCAAATTTGGAATGGAGCTACTGCGAATATCTATATTAGATATTCGCATTAATTCTGATTGATATTTTTAACTCTTAATAAATAAATATAATGAGATTTAATAATGTACTAAGTGTAAAAATTAAGTTAATATTTCAGTGAATTGCAATACCTTACGTAGGTAGATCTTGTATAGGACTACAATTATTTTTAGAACACAATTATGTACGTTAATAAATATTTTAAATATTTTCATTACAATAACCCCCCCAATATCAAGGTAGGTCCGCGCCTGCTCTGATATCTAAGTCAGTAGTGCTCTTTATATCTCTGTATTGTACGAAATTGCATGAAACTCGACTCTTGATAGGCGAAGAGTGCTTCAGCAGAAGAGGTAAAGGGGCTTCTTGAAATAGGCTTGTTGCTTTGATGCAATATTCCGGGAAAACTTAACCTTTTTATACCATTACTAGCATTTGTCCGCAGCCTCGCCCGCATTTTTGGGTAGTCCCATCGAATCTGTTAATATTTTTCGAACCAATAAGTTTATATTACGTATTTTAATTTGTCTTTAGATTCTCATAAAAAAAATTGTATATATCTGACGCCCTATGTCTATATCCCTAGGGAACAAACTTTATCCCACGTCCAAGTGAAGAGTAGAACCATTACAACAGTGAAAGAGTTTTGAAAATTAGTTCATTGGTTATTATTATTAATGAATGTCCCGAAGTCCATCCCCAGGGAACAAACTACAGCCTTTGTCCAAGTGAAGATCTACATAACTATAACCAATGTTCAATTGTACAGTCTAACCATTACATTGTTGTAATGAAAACTTTTGCACAATTTATAAATTACTCTGCACAACCAAATCCGCTATATGAGCATTATTAAGGACTTTAAATTGAAATAAATACATATTTTACCTCTTTTAGCGGTCTCATTGTCTGACTTCAACATCTATCATTATCGATTTCATATATCATTTCTATCTAATTAATCACGATATATTTAAAAGCGATAGATGTAAAGTAAGACAGTAATTGGCAGGTCCTTGTCCAGAAGGAAAAAAATAAAGAAAAGGCACTTACATTGAATCTCAACAAATAGGTCCCATTCGGGGTTCCTTCCTTCATGGTGATCATTCCAGTGTTGCTATGGACGTCAAAGTAGGGGCTTCTTTGCTCGTATGAGGGTAGCCACATGAACCGCTTGTCAGGGAGATCCCAATCATCAGGGTCCTTCACGTAGACGCGCCCGATTTCTGTGTCTGGCGCTTCTCCCTGCAGGTGGGAAAACTGAGGTTAGTTTTGAACTAAAATGCGTCTCATCTTTTTGTCAACGGTTATTATTATGTGGAAATTCAGGTTGGGAAAATCCACATTTTTGGTTAAGTTAGAAGTACAATAGTTATACAATAAGTTAAAAATACTCTTGATACAGTCATTACCATATTTTAAGGAAATGGTTTAAATTTTCATCAGCAGAACTCGATTATGCGTAAACTTGAAAAAAAAATGTCCAAGAGCGTTTTCTGTATTGTAATTAAGAGATATGTCTTGCTGCCTGTTCAGGAAACAAAGGTTTGTAAAAACAAAAACATTAATTGAATTTCTATATATATTGGCACATAAACTATAAAAAAAAACTTTTTACTTATGTCAAACTGACGTAAGCAATAGTTTCATTACACTTGTATATTATGCAACTATTATAATAAAACTGTAAATAAACAACATGTGCGACCCTCGGCCCCCACTGAGGCAGAAAGTGCCAAAAGATGGTCCAGGACCCAGAGGATATCCAGATTGTTACTACACATCACGTACTCTCAACTCCACCTTCCGATATGCAAATTTCGTCAAGAAACTACGAAAGAGGGAAGAAGACGAGCGCGTAGGGGCCTTGGTCTTCAATCAGAAGCAAAAAGACTATCAAAGCAGCGAGTTTTTCATCCATTGCGATCGTAAATCTTTGATCAATAATGTTGCACGTAGAGTCAACCAATGCTTAGCGTCTTACGAAATCGATCTGAAGGATAAGAGGCAAAGACTATATGAACTTTTAAAACATGAAGAGGAAGCGAATATCCGCAAGTTTGCCGAACAAGCTTTAGAGGGAAGAGAAGCCGCTTGGCAAGAGAAGAAAGATAGACTACAATATCTTTTAGAAAAACGGAAGAAAGAACACGAGGAAAAGTTCAAGGAGGTACCGATTGGGAAATGTCCGACGGCTTTGGGGGAAATATACAAGAGGAGAGCTAAGGATATTCAATTGGTTCATCTTTATCAAATGAAAGAGAAGCAAGCTCGGAACATGGCAGAGCAGGAGTTCGAGGACATGTGGCATGAAATAGCCATGAAAGAAAGTGATGCTCTGACTGCTCGCCTAGAGTACGATGCAATTGAACGTGCGCGGTTAGATATGGAATGCAAACGTGATAGTGACAAGCAGCTAAAAGAAAAACAACAAGACCGAGAAAAAGAAAGAGAGCGCTTGAAAAAAGAAGTTTTATGGCTAAGGAGCGTCTGGGATCAAGATAACAAGAAAGAAGAAGAAGCAGAAAGACAACGCGCTGAAAAACGCATACAAACCGCTCGTGATCGAGCTCAGACCTTAAAGGAAAGAGAGGAAATGTTAGAAAAGCTTAGAGCCGAAGAAAAGACCATTTCAGATACTTGGGAATCACTTACCAGTCAGGGACTAGCCGATGACAGGGCTGATCAAGAGCTAAGAAAACTAAAAGAGCAAGAACTCGTAAAATGTAATCAAAGAATGATCGAATTAAAACAAAATCTGGAAAAAAGAGCACACGACGATGAAACTATGATAAAAGAGGTGGCCAAAAAACAGCAAGAGTTCTTTGACAAAAGTCGTTGCGAGTACCTCTCTTGGGCACAGAAGACCAACCGAGACGTACGCCAGGCCATGATAGACCAAATAAAAGAACGTGCTAAAGCCAAGGAGCAACTGAAAAAGAAGTTGGAGGAACAAGATGAGTATCAGAAACAAATAATGAGGCAGATGGAAGCACTATCAGATTATAGGGACCAAACTGAAGCGGATCGAAGAAAGAAGCACCAAAGCGATTTACTGCAGCAAATCGAGTACAATAAACTACTGAAGGAAAGGGCGAGACAAGAAGAGTTAGACCAAATAAGAAAGTTTAAGGAAACAACGAAGGCTTTTGAAGAAGAAATTAATAAGATCATAGCACGGCCTGACGCGTGTGAGCATCCATTCTCCAAACAGATGGAAAAAAAAAATGAGATGAAGAAGACATGTCCTTGCACTAAGCCGGACTCTTGAAATTTTGAAATTTTTGTGATAACTTTGCGATACGACTAATATAAATTATTGAAGAAGAAAAAAACATTTTTATCTTGCATTCTTTTTGGGTTTTATTTACTGCTGAAAATAACAAAAAGCGCACTTCAGTAACGTTACTACTACACAATTTAGCTTCAGCTGTACGTTTATGCAGGCTGTTACTCGGAGAATCAGGGCAGGGTAGTAAAAAGTTCCCCACATAATCCCTGTTTATACTCTCGTACGCACCGCACTAAATCCGGCTTTCATTAGAGCGGCAAAATTAACATTTTAATAGCTACATATTACTATAAAAGTTGGGCATTATCAACGTTTACTGCTGCGACGATATGAAGCCAGAATATTAGGTTAATTAATTCAATAAAATTCTTATTTTAACCAAACAATGCACAAAGACGAAACAATAATAATTTTAAGTTCAGTTTTGGATGTACAATTAAAAAACTGGTCAAGTGCGAGTAGGACTCGTGCACTGAGGGTTCCGTACATACTGTTTAAAACACAAATGTATTCCACAAGTAGTTATATTTGTCCAACTTGACACTTACTATCTTTTTTATTTTATTTAATTAATATTATCTGTAAAACTCCATGTATAAAGGGCTAATTAAGTTTGACATATACGTGGGACGCACTATAAGTTTCCGGAATGAATATGAAAAAATACTATTAAAGGTACAAAATTAATTTATTGTTTTTCAAAATAATCTCCCTTGGCGTCTATGCACTTTTTCATTCGATCAAACCAGTTTTGAAAACTTTTGTGCCACTCCCCTGTGGTGACCTCTGAAACGTGTTTTTCATACTCCTCGACAGCCTCTTCTGGTGATGAAAATCGTTGACCGCGTAATTGGTTCTTAATTTTTGGGAACAGAAAACAGTCACAAGGTGCCAGGTCGGGACTGTATGCAGGATGACTCATGAGTTCTACATTTTTCGTCTTCAAAAAGTCGTTTGTCTGTCTGGCCGTGTGAGAACTAGCATTGTCGTGGTGCAGGATGATACGGCGTTTACGGTTATTTTTACGGAGTTCGTCAATAACTTCCGGCAAACAAATGGTCGTGTACCAGTCACTATTCACGGTACGACGATTCTCTAAAGCAACAGTAGCCACGTGTCCAGTTTTATTAAAAAAAGAAGCAATCATCCGCTTAGATGCACTTTTCACGCGCGCCACTTTGGTTGGTTTCGGCTCATCTTGAAAGACCCATACGCTCGATTGCTGCTTTGTTTTGGGATCGTAGCAATAAATCCATGTTTCGTCACCTGTTACTATGTCCCACACCAAATTTGACGCACCTTCGTTGAATCTGGTAAGCATGGCACTGCACCAAGTGACGCGGTCCGTTTTTTGAGCCTCGGTCAAGTTGTGTGGGATCCACCGCGAGCACAGCTTTCTCACACCCAAATGTTTGTGTAGGATTGATTGTATTTGACTCATGCCTATTTCTAAGGACGCGCGAATTTCATGGTAGGTCACATGCCTGTCTGTTTCAATCATACGGCGCACAGCATCGATGTTTTTGTTGGTCACAGCGGTGGACGGCCGACCATCGCGAGATTCGTCACTGAGATTGATACGACCACGCTTGAATTCTGCAAACCAGCTATAAACAGTCGTCTTGCATGGTGCTTCATTGCCAAAAGCTGTTTCAAGCCGTGCGATGCTCTGTTGAGCTGTCAAATTACACTTAAAATCGTAGAAAATCATACTACGAAAATTTTCCCGAGTTAAATCCATGTTGATGCAGACACACAATTTTTTAAATGGCGCCACAAGGTAAAAACAAAAGACAGTCAGATGAAACAAACTGCATTCTACAGCCAAAGAGTTCTATTTTCAAATGTTGCAATAAATTTTTAAATATTGTTTATGTAAGTGGCCAGTTCCGGAAACTTTTAGTGTTACCTATGTATTTCTTCTTTAATAATTATCCTTGGACGCGTACTACAATAACTAATTGTGAACGGAAATTCAAGTTTCTAAGTGAACTGGAAGTACCCTTTAGGTACAAGTATGGTGAGCCAATTAGCATGAAATTGATTACGTAGACCTTTAGAACCTAAAGAACTTGAACAGCCCTTTAACAGCACTATGGGGCCGTAGATTAGGTAGGCCCGAGGGTCTTGACAAGAGTATAAAGGTCCGTTTTTTTTAATTTGGAGGTACGGATCCCTAAATAGTGAATTAATTTCATAACTATTGAAATTTTAAAATGAATTGACTTGTCCTAGTACATTATTATGTCGAAAGATTAACAAAGTGATATATGGTTTGGCGTTTTCCTTTCAGAGTCAGGCAGTAAAAAAGCGGCATTTTCATTGGTTAAAATCGTGCAGTCACCGAACACGTGAACAAAATGGCACAGCCAAAAAACCTTTTACCTAAATTGGAATGTATGCTATCAGTGAATGCGTTTTTTATCGAATTTTGAAACAACTTTCCTCATATGACCAATTTACGTTTTATTTTCTTCGTAGCTAGTAGGTAATTACGAGAAATAAGAGAAAAAATTGGATGAACGTTTTAGTTCGTAAAAAGTAGGATAAACTAACAGCTAAGTACATATTTTTTGCTCCAAGTGGCTCAAGATTATTTATGAACATGTTACATCGAGGACTACGTCCTTACCGACTTCAACAGTCGTCACACCACCGTACAGATTGTGCAACCTCCCGAATTGCTGACGCTTCATCGACCGACATTTTAAAAGGGCATTTCACCATTGAGGACGCCGCCTTTACGCTAACATCGCGGTAGCGGGAGGACACCACTCTGATCATCGAGATCACTTAGAAATAAGTTTAATGTAAGATAGATTATCATAGTTCTGTAATCACACATCGATTACACATTAAATAAAATTTCCTTCTGTTTTCTTTTAAAAACCCTTGCCGACGGCCAACTTCCGTATTTAACATGATGTGGTATTTCATAACACAAGTATAGTACCCAAAACAGCACTTAGTTTTGATACATTCAATTCCTTTTTATTTTTTTTGTTCTTGTTATGGTTTCAGTAAGTATTGCAACCAAACGACAACTTTTTAACGAAAATACAGGTAAAAAGAAGATTACTTTAAAAAGATTGCAAAAAATCTATTTGACTTTAATTTTTTTTTTCAAATTAATAATTCAACGTCCCTTTAAAAAATTACAGAGCTAGGAAAAAACATTCTTATCAAATTACTTACAATGATTACGAACATAACTTTAAACAAAATTAAAACTTTCTAAGCCCTCCATCACAATTTATCAAAAGAATGTTTCAAACATTAAAAAATAAAACACTTGACGAGATAAAAACAAACAAAAAATGAGAGAAGCTTATAAAAAAGTAGCAAAGAACTATGTAGAACTTGTCAATAAAGACTTGACTAAAACCAGACAAAAGAGTGTAACTAAAATAGACATGGATTTCTTGTTTTTACTTACATAGTATCTCCAACTATATATCTCGTTGTACCGAGATTCCACCTTGATGTTAGCATTCGGGATAAAAATTACATGTTAGTAAATTTTTTACACTTTTACACAGCTACATTTTAAAGCTATACTTACTATATAAATCATAAGAAACATAAAGTTTGCAGTTATACACATAAAAATGGAATCTAACTTAACCGTGTTTGTCTCCGAAGAAGCTGTACTAATTACAGTGAAACGAAATCAGGCGAAATCTGACTATATTTGGTGATTTTAATTTATATAGGCAAATTCATACTGGAGACTCGGTAAGTGGTCATGGTCAAGGTTTCGACTTCCTATACTAATTAAGTTGAGGTTGTTCTTGAACAAGTATATAGGTACAGATATGAATTTGGTTACATTAAGAAAGTCACCATAAATAGATTATATGTCTGTGCCTTATATATATAATCAATCCGCCTGCCTAGCGTGTATGTATGTGCATTTCTTCCAGAGGGCCGCCAATATGGCGACATCTTGGAAAGGCCTATGTCCAGCATTCAGTGCTGATGGATGGATGGTCTAGATCAGGCTTTCTCAAACTTATAGCCCCACGTACCCCTATGAAATTTCCCAAACAATGGGGAACCCCTACAAAACTGCCTATAAAAGAAAATAAGATGAAAAAAATATATACAGCCATAAATAATAATGTGCCTTTAATTTGTGAGATGTATAAGCTTTATTCTTGTCACAAATTGAGTCTATTTTAGGGGAATTTTTCCTCAGTTTTAAACTGCATTCATATTTAACATTCAGTAGATTCATGTACTCCGATGTTACTTTGAGATGTGAAAACTCACTCTTACATAAGTAGTCACGAAGGGCAAAAGGAATTCACCGCTCTGCGTGGGGGTCCGAATATTCTTCCTGTATTGCTGTCCATTCATGAGAAATTAGCCTGAACAGTCTACGTCTACTTAAATTTTATCGCGTACCCCCTATGATCAACTGGTGTACCCCTAGGGGTACGCGTACCCTACTTTGAGAAACCCTGGTCTAGGTAAGCATATTGATCCCGGTGGAATGTCATAAAATCAATGGCAGTGAAGGCACATGAATCATGGCAGTTCGCGTCCCGTAAATTTCTTGTTTTAACGGCATTTTCAAGATATCAAAGTACGTGCACTATAAAACTTGGAAAAATTTTCATGATTTTTAAAGTCCGGAGGAAAAGGTAAGTTTTTCGGACAATTCAATCCAAATAAACTGTTTTGAACGTTCAATACTACATTATAGTGCCACCAATTTAACTGTCCAGTAAAATCATTCGCCGTCTCTTTCTAATTATACTCTTTTCTACCGCACTAGAAAGAGATGGGTGGATAATCCAACAGAACAGATAAGTTGGTCGCATTGTAGTAGTGTATGTTTCCTCTGTAAGTAGTGTACACCCAGTTAAGCTGTGTAACTTTGTACAAGCTGAGTAACTTTGTACAAATTCATGTAAAAAGCATGTCGCAAAAATCAAATATCTCGTTTCTCCATACTTTTAGACATTTATGGTTTTGATACAGCTTTTTTTCGGCAGAATTCTTTAAATTAATCCTTATGTACCTTTCAATATACCTATACTGATAATAAAGTAGTAAAAATGTCGTTTCTGTAAATTAAACATTTTTTAGAATTTTTGTCTCTCTGTCTGTCAGTATGCATGTATGTATGTATGTTCCGTTTTAACTCGAGAACCACAAGGCTTTTTTATTATCATTGTAGTGACCCTGGTTCATAAAATAACGCCCAAGCCGAAAACGGACACAGATTAAATAAGCGCGGCCGGAACCGCAAGCAAATGCTAGTTTTCAATAAAAGGAAATTTTTACACACAATACACTTTCAGTGCGTCATTAATTTATCCCCAATTATTTTAAAACAATTTGCACAAACAGCGTAAAACCCCGCGCTTTCATGTACAATCAACCAGAAAATTCCATTAAAATTAAAAGTTAATAACAATAAAATAAATTGTACACAATCACTATTAATGTTAATTTAATTGTGATTGCTAATTGGCGGAATAAAATAGGTACAAATTAATACTGTGAAAACGGCAATGAAATCGGGTGCGTTTATTTAAGCATATTGTATTGGTTATCTACCAATATAAATTAAATAATTGCTTTACCTCTAAATTACGAGCTATTATGTTCACATTTCCGAGAACAAGACGCAAACAATTTACGCAAATATGTATGAGAAATTTCAAATGAATAATGGGTGCTATTCTTGCCATTGGGGCGTAACTAGGATTTGCAGCTGGGGGGGGGGGGGACCCTCAGCACCAACTCATGAAACCCTCAACAAGTATCTATTCTCGATATATGAGATAAGATTAATACAGATCACCCTACATGCAACAAGATCATTAATGATCAAAAACAAACCAAAAAACTTAACGTTAAGTTGTTAAAGACACCCATATTTCTGGGGGAGGGGCAGACGGTACTCTAGCTAGTCTAGCATAGCAAACCATATCGACACAAAATAGATAGGTACAGAAGGCCATCTACGCCTGTCCTTGATTTTAAATATATATTTTGTATCGCAAAGCGCATGCACTCGTGACTAGTCGTACTGGCATTCGACCGAATCCTACCGAGATCGTCGTACGTACGCGTCTATGTGTGCGTGCGCCCGAAATCGCTGGTTGCAGAGAGCAGGCCTTCTGTACCTATCTATTTTGTGATATCGAGCTCGATAGCGCTTGATACAGTACTCGGTCTCACTCTGTTGATCTACTTAGAGAGGGACAGACAGCTGTCAAGGCTCGATAATCGTTTACTATGCTAGGTACCCAGGTGGGGCCGGACCCCCCTGGCTCCTACCTAGTTACGCCTATGATTCTTGTGTTCGTTATTTGATGTACGGGGATGTGGTTACAGGCGTATCAGTCAGATTTTTGCAAAAGTCCCTGGAAAGACTGTTTAACGGCTCACCAGCCCGGGTAGCATGGATGAAACTAATAGAGAAGTTTCTCGACGAAGCGTCTGACCAATGGAAACGCAGGAAAGCTATACCACGTGATCATCTCTTCGGCAAACGACTCCATTGGTCAAACGTTTCGTTGAGAGACAAAACTTCTTTCTTTATTAGTTTCATCCATGCTACCGGGGCTGCTACCACTCTCCCTGTTTCTAGGCAAGAGTCTTCATCCCATCTTGTCGACACTTTCCATCAGGCGAGGTAAAAGTGACGTTAATTCACTTTTGGGAGAGTCCACAAAATCATTTGTTTAAAGACCTAAAAGCTGCATATACATATACTAGTTTACAAAATCGTCATTCCTTTTATGAATGCTGTCAGGATAAAAAAAAAGATATTTCGATTTCTAAAGTCTAGTAGTCCAGCTAATGTTTCTTTATCCTTTGCACTTATTGAAAACGTATCGCCATTCCTCTTTTAAATACAAACAAAGTTTCTCAAAGCCTAAATTTAAGCAGTCACTTAACGTTGGGGAATTCTATAAATATTCCTAGAAAATTCCCTAAATAAGTTTTCTTAGCTTTATAAATACCAATCTAAATTAGCTTATGAAGTTTTTCATTTCATTGTAGACGTCAGATAAAGAGCCGGAGAAAAGAATTATCCATCGAACCGAACCTAAAAATAACCGGAAAAATAGAAAAAGATATATTCAATAAAGTTTGGCGCCACAAAGGGAGATCTTTTCCATAAATTATTAGTATGTCGGATAACAACTTCTGAATGAGGAACAAAACGTTTGATCACGATAGGTTGATTGCATTTTTTTTAGCGTAATATGTTATAGAACCAAGAAATATACCCGCCTAATCCCATTAAATATGAAAAATTCGATTTTCAAACAAGGTTCTAAAAATTTATATTGTGTGAATACATTTGAGTACATGTTAGGTATCAGTTTATGTTTGGGCATATAGAGAGGATGACTGAAATTAGAGTGACGAAAGAATAGATAATATACTGAGGAAAGGCAACGTAAAAAGTACCCGGAACAGAAGAGCTTCTATGATTAGACAATAGGCATGATGACTAAAAAAATTTTATTATTCCGTCAGTTAGATTATCAGAAAATATTGGACACGTATTTTTTCTTTTTTCAATTAAACAAAAAATGATGAAGATATAGCTCGCTGAAGTTCCGCGTGACGTCACATTTAGGTACAATTTTACTTAGAAGTGTCGTCATTTTCCCCCACTCCCAAACTTTGACGCGCTTTATCTCTGTCATTTTTTGTTTGATTGGCAAAAGAAAAAATACGTGTCCAATATTTTTTGATATTCTAAAAGACGGACTAAATAGAATAGTATTTTATTTACCCTGTGTACAAGCCTATTGTATGTACAAAAGAAGCAAGCGGTGTGTCAGAATCATAGCAGATGGAAATCTGTAGTCACTGCCAACTCCTCAGTTCAAGTTTACAAAGGCAGGTTTCATCTTACCTTATAATTATAGACAAAGATATCGCTGTGCCCTGGCGCCATAGGATTGTCATTCCTGTCTCCAATGACCACGTGGAGCATGGACACGCCAGTCAGTCGAGGGCTACCGGAGTCGGTGATGGCGACGGGGATGAAGTACTCCTTCCGTTCCTCGCGGTCGAAGATCACCTGGGTTGAGAGGATGTTGCCTGCGGAGAAAGGGATGTCATGATAAATGAATTTAAAACAAACAAATATTAAAACTAAAATAATAAAACGAGTTAAATTCTTATCTGAAGATATACAGATATCTTATTCTATAAAAAATACAATTAAAGAAATTAATAAACGAAACCTAATAAATTATTTTCCCTGATTGCACGCCACTTTAACAGACATAATAAGATGCTACTGATCCACGGTATTTGAAGGATATGAGATATTAAAAATAAATTAATTTCCGAATAAACGGCAACACGCACACGTTATAAGAAAAATCCTCTCCCGAAGAAATAAAAACATACAATTATTGTGTTTATTGCCGAGTATCACGATAGCGTCCAAGATATTATTAGAAATATCGACAAGTGATACAAATGTGCTATACCTACTAGCGTGTCCTATATTTCGAAGAATTTAGTTTTTAAACGCATACCCTCTTTTTTTATTTTATACGAACCTTTGCCCGCGTCTCCGCCCGAGTTAATTCAATCTCTGCCCCATTTCCGATTTGGGCGTTATTTTATGAACAACCCTTATAGCCTATATGTTGACCAGGGTCACCGTAATGATAATAAAAAAAACGTATTTCTACATAAAAAATTCTAAAATTTATTTTTTCAGCCCTAATACAAATACCAATAACCCATTTCATTTAAAATTTCGCCAAAATATTTTAATGTACAGACACTACTTTTTTACTTTTTTATTATTAGTATACCTATAGACAGAACAAGTGTCGCAACGGTTTATGAGCGCTGACCTTGACTGCGCTATTCATTATTTTGTGCGCGAGTGAACAACATGCGCTAGTCCCCCACCACTTTTGGCGAGCGCTCATAACTCGTTGCGAGACTTGTATGTAAGATGTATAGATGTACAACCGGCATACAGCCCTACATAGATCGGAGTTGAAATGAGCGCGGTTGTGAAGGTCGTAAAACTCGTAAGTCAAATTTTTTCTCGTGTTGTTATGTCCCTCGAGCAATGGTTCCCTTTTCTGGGGAACTGGTAGGACACTAGTAATCAAAGAATCCATAGGTACCTTGAATGAAGAATCCATACCTTGAATGAAGAACTTGGATCTGATGTCGGGAGAGATGGTATCGTTGAGAGCGAAGGTGAAGGGCGGCCCGTTGTCCGGAGAGTCGTAGTCCTTGGCCGTCAAGGTTACCACCTGGCCCTGGACTTCGTTCTCGTACCAGATCACTGGCTGGGTCTGTAGGAAGAAATAGTGAGATTGAGAAAAATGAGATACAGGACGACCGAACAAAGCGGCTGTTCTGCGGGCCTATTATGTAATTCAGTCTCGGTTGCCATCTATGGTTGCTATTCACCAAAATCAGATAAAAAACGAACTTCCAAAATAACCTTCAATGGGTATGAATTGTGACGTCATTTTAAGTGCGAACGTATTCTTAGATAAGCGGATATGTATGTATTCGACGATAGGCACTCGGTTTGGCAACTGATTTTACGATACAGAATCTGGGGGCAGGCCCTCAATTCTGGCGCGTGCGCAAAAATTGCGAATGCAGATTGCGGGTGACTTTAAAAGGGATTTTGTATAAATATATGTTGATGTTTTTTATTGGAAACCTATAGTGAGTATTCCTTATATCCCATAGCTTCTATTTGGTGTGGTTTAGTCACTCTAATTTCTATCGCATGGCGTTTATCAAACTTTAAACAAATATCTGATGACTGATATTGCGAATGCGCCATAATGCCGCAATAGCCGCTCAGGCGGGCGATTCTGGCGCGTGCGGAAACATTGCGAACGTAAAAAAATCAACCGTTTCCGTAAAAAATCCCTTGTAAAATCACCCGAAATCTGCCGTAGCAAATTTTTTGGGCTTACCGGAATAGCCGTCCTGGTCCACTTTATAAACTTCTAAAGTCTGTGTCTAGGGCAGTTGGAAGAACTGTATGCGTCAAAAGAAAACGATACGTATCGCTCACCAATCTCGCCGCAAATTACTGCGTTTCGTGGTACGGGGTCTAGTACAAAATGCGCAAAGGTCAGTGACCGATTTTCTAGCTGCCCTAGGAATAACGTATACTTTGATAGCCTAAAAATTACAGCCGTTGTACGGGCAATATGTCTACACCGCACATTTCACATACATCATCATTTTACCACATAAGTTTTTACAATAAATACGCTGCGATCTGCCTCCTCTACTGCTGCCGATGTGAACCTTCAGGTCCACACACTAATAATGATAAAAAAGAACTGCACTTGTCCTAGTGTAGCACTGTCAATTCACAAAGGTTTCGAACTTTGAATCACTGTTCCGTGATTGATAAAAATTTAAATGATAAGTCTTCGATACGCACGATTTGCACGATTAACACGGGTCCCGCATTCGATCAAACCGCACTACTGATCAAAAACTGCTCGAAGAACCAAAAAAAATGTAGGGATTGTCCCTATATTTATTGATATTGATACGATCGGGGTTTACTCGTGAGAGTGATAAAGGAAACCGTCCGAGTTGAGAGTTGTTGAAACACTGATTTATTGTAAAAACTTATGTGGTAAAATGATGATGTATGTGAAATGTGCGGTGCAGACATATTGCCCGTACACTCCTAAATTACGTATTGCATGAATACATTCCATCGTTGTATCATGAAGATTGTTAAGCTCGAACGCTGATTGTTTTTGGATGCTCGGTTGATTGATAAATGTTTCAATGTTGTTCGTGAAAAGAACTTGGCGATTGGAATATCTCTGCTTTAAGATCTCCCACGCTGAGTCATAGTTATCTGCTGATGTATGCAGATGTTTGATAAGACGTCCCGCTTGTCCCTTCACCTTACCCTTTAAATGCTGCATTTTTTGTGCCTTGGTAAGAGTGTTATTGCTGTGAATGGCTTCATCGAATAGATCGTGAAAAGTTGGCCATTCTGTGTATTCCCCATAAAATTTAGGAACCTCCAATTTTGGGGTTGATTGCTCTTTATGCACAGTGGAGCTGATTTTTTGATTTAATTTTCTTTTGATATCTCGGTACGTTTGTTCATAAATTTCAAATTCATCTTCATATGAGTCATCATCTCCTTGAAGAATGTTGTCAATCTTCAAATGTAACTCATCGATCCCCTAGGTTGGTTGTCACCACTATCAATCAGAGCAAAACTACTGTTTCAAAAAGCATGGGCATCAGGAATATCATGGGATGACGAAGTTTCAAGTGAAATCATAGAAGAGTGGAATCAATTACGAAACGATTTCAAAAATATATCAGTATTTTCAATAAAAAGACATTATGGAAATACTAGTCAACCATATCAATTACACGGCTTCTGTGATGCGACGCCAAAATGCTACGCTTGCACCATCTTTGTAATAACGCGGAATAATAAAGGTGAGCTTACATCAAGACTAGTGGCGGCGAAAACAAGATTAGCGCCACTTAAGAAACAAGTATCACTGCCGAGACTTGAGCTTTGCAGTGCACATCTGTTATCACAGCTTATGAAGAAAGTTGTAGAGGCGCTACCTATGGAGCAATGCAAGATCTACGCATGGACTGACGCGATGATCGTCTTAGGTTGGTTACAGGGAGATGTCTCTAGATGGAAGCAATTTGTGGCTAACAGAGTGCAGAATATTACACAAATCATTCCAGCATCAAACTGGCGTCACGTTAGGTCAGAAGAAAATCCAGCTGACTGTGCTACAAGAGGACTGACTACGAAACAATTATCAGAGCATTCTCTGTGGTGGCAAGGGCCAGATTGGCTAGTCAACGATGAGCCTATTCCGGATATCAAGTACCCAGAAACCACTATAGAGAGCAAAAAACAGAAGGCTGTTGTTGCCGTCACAACAAAACAAACAGAAGTATCAATCATTAAACAGCTCATGTGTGAACACAGCTCTATTACATTTGTCGCAAAAGTAATTTCTTGTATGAAACGGTTTATTACAAGCTTTGCCGATAAGCAAAATGCAGCGAAAGCAAAACCGTCGCGAGCTACAGAAATAAACAACGCGCTCAATTTAATTATAAAAAATTATCAATTTGACGAGTTTGAAGAAGATATAAAAAGTATCATGAAAAAGGGGCGTGTTCAGACGAAGAGCAATTTAGCATGCCTAAATCCGTTCCTCGATGAACAAGGGATTTTGAGAGTGGGCGGCCGGCTTAAGCACTCAAATATCAGCATGGCAGCCAAACACCCAATCATTTTATCAAGCCATAGTCGACTGACCGAGTTGATTATTAGACAAGCGCACATGACGACTCTACACGGAGGTCCAAGACTTACGCTCACCTATATCAGAGATAAATATTGGATTATAAGCGGTATCCGTACAGTTAAAAGGCAGTTAAGACAATGCGTAATATGTCGACGAGCTAGCAGCGAAAAAACTCAGCAACAAATCATGGCTGATCTGCCACAGCCAAGAGTCACGCCGTCAAGGCCATTTACACATTGTGGTGTCGATTTCACGGGGCATGTGTACTTGAAAACCAACAAAGGACGAGGGGTTAAAACAACAAAAGGATACGTTGCTGTTTTCGTATGTCTGGCCACGAAGGCCGTACATTTAGAGCTCGTATCTGATCTCAGCACTCCTGCGTTCTTAGCAGCATTTCACAGATTTCGTGCACGCAGGGCTACGCCACAGCACATGTATTCAGATAACGGCACAAATTTTGTGGGATGTAATCGTTTACTTAAGTCGGAGTATCAAGAAATCAAGCAAAGTCTAAATAAAGATTTATTCAACAAAATTGAAGAGATGAACATAGTTTGGCACTTCAATTGTCCAGGTCACAGTAACGCTGGTGGAATATGGGAATCAGCAGTGAAGAGCCTGAAGCGACATTTGAAGCGAGTTTTAGGCGAACAAAAACTGGCCTTTGAAGAATTTACAACTCTTCTTTGTCAAATTGAGGCTTGCCTCAATTCAAGACCGTTATGCGCAATAACGGAGAGCACAGATGACGAGTGCCTGACACCTGGCCATTTTTTGGTGGGTGGATCATTATTGTCGAGACCGCAAACCGATACAGAATCAATTAATTTGGGAAAAAGATGGCAGCTTGTGCAAGCAATGAACAAGCAGTTCTGGAAAAGCTGGTCATCTGAGTATCTACAGCAACTGCAGACTAGATCGAAGTGGAGAACACCACAGAAAAATCTGCAGGTGGACGATGTGGTAGTGATTAAGGATGACAACATGGCTCCAGGCAAATTTGTCCTTGGAAGGGTCCTGGAACTACATCCAGGAAAGGATGGATATGTCAGAGTAGTCACGTTAAAGACTCAGGGCAACATTTTGAAACGCCCAGTCAACAAGTTAATACTGCTTCCTGTAAACGAGTCAGACGAAGCACAAAAACAGCAAGCAGTTAGTCAATTTGATGTTCAGTCATCATCATCAGCAATGCCTCAAGCACCACAGCGATCTACTATTCCCTCTACCAGGTGCAGACGCACTAAGAAGAAGTTTATCAACATTTTTGGCACAATGTTATTATAAATTATGACATTTTTAACACCAAGTATGCAACAAGATCATATTGCATCATACAATACTACCTCTTTCAAGGACAGTCAGGGGTTGTATTTTGATAAGATATCAAACCTTCAATTTATAAGAGATAAATGGAAGCTAGTTGTATATTACAACATGTCTACGTATTGGCAAGGCATTCAGGACATCAAGCAATACGTAAATCACATCAAAAAATTCAGCACTGCAAGCAACTCTCAATATGAAAGTGTCACGCTACAGTTAGAACATGAAATCGACGAAATTGAACATTACAACACTTTACTCCGGGCTCATTCAAGAAGAAAGCGGGGCCTCATAAATGGTGTCGGCTACATCGCTAATACATTATTCGGAGTACTGGACGAGAGGTTCGCTGAGCAATACGAGTCCGATATCAAAAAAATTGCCAGCAACGAAAATCATCTTCAAGACCTCTTGAAAAATCAAACATTAATCATAGAATCTGAAAGCAACATTTTACGGCGAAATGAGAATATCATGAATAAGCAATTTTCGTTTATTAGACAACGCCTGCTCAATGTATCATCCGAAATAAACAGAGTACGGCTTGACAACAACAATGCAAATTATATCACATCATCATCTCTCGCTGCAAG
Source organism: Ypsolopha scabrella (assembly GCA_910592155.1). NCBI lineage: Eukaryota > Metazoa > Arthropoda > Insecta > Lepidoptera > Ypsolophidae > Ypsolopha > Ypsolopha scabrella. The sequence goes on from OU342982.1 coordinate 14,387,532, forward strand.
CATCATTTTAACGAACATTCGAAATATTCAACAATCTTTAATCAACACCGTTACCGATATCAGTCAAGGGCACATCGATACACGGCTATTAGCCCCTGAACAATTAGAAAACCAGATTAACAAGATCTCGAGCCAGCTACAGGCTGATCTTATATTACCCATTGAAAAAACGCCCATACAGAACCTATACAAATTATTGAGGGTGTTTACAAAAGTATACAATAATTTGCTTATTATAGAAATTAACATTCCACTATTAAGCAAAGAGCTTTATGAGTTGGATAAAATCATTAGCATACCCCTGAAGAAAGACATAAAATCATTTTATATCTATCCGATTTTACCCTATTTAGCATTCGACCTTCAAAAAGACATGGGAATGCTCTTATCAGAATCAGACCTACAATCGTGTCTCCATACCTCTATGGGTAGAACCTTATGCTCCTTAGAGAAGCCTATATATGACATGAAATTCAGACAGTCACTCTGTGATGTATCATCCTGTACATCGGAGTTGTTACCTACATGCAAAGTGAGATGGGTCAAGTTGCACTATCATAATCAATGGCTGTACTCATGCTGTGAGCAATGCAGCGTCCGCATTTTTTTGCCCATCTGTTGTGAATGTTATCACTTTAAAGGGCAATGGCATTATAACAATAGGTCAAGGTTGCACAATCAAAACAAATACATTCGCAATATATGCACAGAACAATTTTCTGAGTAATCTTTATGTACAACAGAATATCAAGATCCCAGAGATATCAATTTTGAACAAAATTATCAATTCAAGTATTGGTACAGAGAACAACAGCTCACTGCAAGATAGCAAAGAAGATATTTAGGAGCAGTTAAAGTTAAAAATAGACTACCTCAAGGAACAGTCTAATCAGGAATTATCAATTCACGATAAGCATCACTACACGCTTATCTATGTGGTCATTTTTACCATACTAGCTGCAGGGTCAGTTGGGATTTGCTGGAAGATCAAGAAGGGCGCTAAGTCCCCGCCACAGCACCGCTCAACGGCACAGTCGGAGATCAACGACGCACCAGACGAAATTAACAGTGTTAACAGTGAATTGAACCCAAAATTACATGTGTTAAGTGAAAATAAGGCTACCTCGCCTATAGTGAGTCGTGCTAAGATTTTTGAACTCTGACTTTTTATTTAGTTTTATCATTGTTTTAATAACTTTCCAATGCTATCACCTTGTATCATTCATCAATTTAGTATAGTTACTTTTCAGTTAAGGTGAATGTTAAACATGCGTTGTAGATTGCATTTCGTCTTTTTGGAGAGGGCAGGATGTACGGGCAATATGTCTGCACCGCACATTTCACATACATCATCATTTTACCACATAAGTTTTTACAATAAATCAGTGTTTCAACAACTCTCAACTCGGACGGTTTCCTTTATCACTCTCACGAGTAAACCCCGATCGTATCAATATCAATAAATATAGGGACAAACCCTACAGCCGTATTCTTGCATAAACTCTGAAAACTAAAATTGAGTGCAAGCAAATGCAATCGATGGAGCAGTAATTCTGGTTCTTTCTAATTAATGTCAAAAGAAAGAGCGCGATAGACAATCCAATTCGCTTGTAAGGTCTTCTCTTTATTTGAAGCTCGAATATGATTGAAAAAGCTATAATATCTGGAGATTATATTACGTCACTATTTAAATATGAAGAAACTCGAACATTCATTAGGAACGTGATACAACTTTATTGGCGTAGGTAGAGGGGGCTGGGGTGGAAACGCCTCTCAGAGCCTCAGGGAGCCCAGTGCCCCCCTAGAAAATACAAAACAAATTAATGATTAATTTACTCAATATTAATCTACTGACGAAAGAAATGTATGCTATGAAAGTGGAACGTAAAGCTCGACCTGACCGCCCTAGTTGGTGACGTACTGAAGAAGGGCAAAATAATGAGTACCCAGAATAGAATAGTTATAAAAGTATAACTAGATTGATGAATGTAGAAGCAAAAGGGGTGTGCCACTCTGGTGAGTATATGAATTAAAATATTACCAAAAACGAAAAGCACGACGCTATTCAGTCAAATAATTTACGTACAATCAACAAACACTCGGGACATCGATATCATGGAAAATTGGGCCAAGCCTGGTGAGGTGTGTCGTCTGAAGCGGCCATTTCATCCAGGTTCCGAAGACCCAGCATAACGAGGGTCTTAATCTAATATTCTAGTAGAAAATATCCCTTTTGAACGTAACGAGCCACGGTTGTAGCGATTTTCGAATGTTATTCGGGCGATGAACCCGATTTGCACAAACATTATGGCAGGTTTTCGTATAACGTGCAGTATTACTATGCATTTCAGGATAAAACAGCAATGAAGCGGATATATCGACTTGAAATTTGAGTTAGAATTTATTAAAACAAGTGTTGGCTAAATATTACATAATGCTGTTCGATAGGTGAGGTACGCACACACGCATAATTATAAGACCGTGCGTATCGCACACAGCTATTCGCGCGGCATGGTTTTATGCATCATACATAACAAAATCAGCAATATATACAAGAGATAGTAAAATAATCGCGCTTCCAGTTTTACGTAGCCTCCACATTATACGAGTAGGACCTCAAACAATGAAATATAAATTAAGTAAGTATCTGAATTCCAGCAGAGCCCCTTTGAAATCTCGGGTATAGTTTAAGGTACCCTCAAAAGTATTTAGTATACGTTGTCTAATAATATGATCGAGTTTTTTTTACATAGTTTTGTTGACACCCTTTTGGTCAGATGTCATTGGGAAGGTAGCCGGCAAGCAATGGATGAAATTAATATTTGAAAATCAGTGCTGCAAAGCTAAATGTTTTGCGGCAATATGCTGACAATAATGCCCTTTTCTTGCCACCAAATTATTTTTTAATCATAGTTTTAATTTAATATTTTATTCTTAGTACCTACCTTCTTGTATCTGTTTATAAAATTATTTCGTTTTTATGTATCTGTTTCATCATTGTCTAAGATTTGTGTATTATAATAAGTGTGGTGGCTTGAAATAAATTGCTTACTGCTTACTTATTATTTACCTAAGACTGCAATGCATAGAGAAAGACCAATGAGTTACTTTAAAATTATGCTAAGGCTTGAACCCAGCAGTGGGCCTTAAGGGGCCGGCGAATCATGCATATTTCATACAAACGAAATACCAAAATAATTTTTAAATTAAACAAATTCTTGAGGTAGGGTGTGTTTATTCCGATTGGATTACGGAATATCTATGTTCCCAAATACATGTTAAATAAAAACACTGATGTAAACAGGAAATATGAGTAAAATAATTTTTCTATGGAAATTTTAAATTCCTTTTATCTCGTCTTTAAATCAGTGTCCTTACAAAATATATATTTGGAAACCTGGATTTTCTGTAATCCGATCGGAATAAACACACACTACCCTAAAAATATAAATGATTTACAAATGGTTTAGGTATTTTGTTTGTATGAACAACAAATGCTTCGCCGGCCTCTTAAGGGGTTGATGACGATGATGATGATGACGATGATGATGATGATGATGATGATGATGATGATTATGATGATGATGATGATGATGATGATGATGATGATGATGATGATGATGATGATGATGATGATGATAATGATGGATGATGTTTTTGATTATAGAAAATAAATATCTTTTTAGAGGTGACATTTTGAACAATTTAGGATCAAATAATCTACAATTGACAAAGCAAAATTTAGAACCTGGCCTGTATTTTTTAAGTTATAGATAATATAAGTAAAAATATGAAGTGTGCACAAGCATCATGCTTTACATTTTACTACAGAAATTTATTACTATGGATAAACCACAGATGACCAAACGACCTCTTACCGAGAAGGTTGCGACGAAAAAGGTTGATGATCTGTGGAATAGTCCAAGCTTTATCTCCGCAAAAGTAATTTTGGTAAGTGTCTGCAAAATAGTGTTTGATGTTTTTTCTGTGCCTAAAGATGTCCTTTCTAGGCGAGATAAGAAATCGATGTACGCGTAAAGGGTCTTTCAAGAAGTTTTTTTTTCTGTACAAAGCCTTTGTGTCAATTATTTATATAGCGGACTCAATAGCCGGGTAAACAATTTCTGGAAGTAACAATACGCAGAAAATGTTTTCTCTTTTAACTATTTATAAGGTTATTGTCATAATAATCTTTGGTTTCGTATAAATACTTGTGTATTACAAAAATACGGACATTTTCTTTAGAAATGTAACACAATAACATCTGAAGTAAACTTCAATACCGTACATACAATATAAAATAAATATCATTTACAAACGAATTAGAGTTACTTCTGTGTAAGCACCGTAAGTAAACAGTGCCCACCTAACATTAGATGTTTCATTTTCGAAAAGATTTAATGAATATATAAGTATTATTTGGCCGTAATTAACTGTCCATATGATTTTATTAATTACTGTTTTTAATCAGAACATAAGACAATATTACTATTTATTACTTTAATACTACTATTACTTTAATACTTACTCGCAAATCCTCCCGAAGTTGTTCGGGGGAGAGTAAGAGAACAGCTCTCAGGCAAAACCAGGCGGCCCACCATTGCCTGGGACCGATGGATGGCGGTATATCCATCCCCAATTGCCGAGACTTATATAAAACAGACTGGTGACGGGCAGCGGCGTCACTGGTGCAAGGGTTTCGGCACCGCGCTCACCAACCCGCCTGCCCAGCGTGTGTGAGTATGGGCATTTCTTCCAGGAGGACCGCCAAGAGTGATGAAATCCTGGAAAGGCCTATGTCCAGCAGTGGACGAAACAGGCTGATGGATGGATTACTTTAAAAGTAAGCCATCAGAATGTTTTCAGGTATATCGTGTATCGTATATCAACGTCATTGTTGTGTTTACTTTTTTTATTACTGTTTGTCCTATCCATACCTAAACTCATTGATTAATTCAGTCTGTTTCTATAAGTAAGCCATCAGAATGTTTTCAGGTATATCGTGTATCAAAGTCATGGTTGTGTTTACTTTTTTATTATTATTTGTCCTACCCATACCTAAACTCATGGATTATTTCAGTCCAGTCAGTCTCTACAAGTAAGCCATCAGAATGTTTTCAGGAATATCGTATATCAACTTCATTGTTGTGTTTACTTTTTTTATTACTGTTTGTCCTATCCATACCGAAACTCATTGATTAATTCAGTCTGTTTCTATAAGTAAGCCATCAGAATGTTTTCAGGTATATCGTGTATCAAAGTCATGGTTGTGTTTACTTTTTTATTATTATTTGTCCTACCCATACCTAAACTCATGGATTATTTCAGTCCAGTCAGTCTCTACAAGTAAGCCATCAGAATGTTTTCAGGAATATCGTATATCAACTTCATTGTTGTGTTTACTTTTTTTATTACTGTTTGTCCTATCCATACCGAAACTCATTGATTAATTCAGTCTGTTTCTATAAGTAAGCCATCAGAATGTTTTCAGGTATATCGTGTATCAAAGTCATGGTTGTGTTTACTTTTTTATTATTATTTGTCCAACCCATACCTAAACTCATGGATTATTTCCGTCCAGTCAGTCTCTACAAGTAAGCCATCAGAATGTTTTCAATTCTATCAATCAACGTCATTATTGAGTTTATTATTATTTGTCTTATCCATAAACTCATTGATTACACAGGCGAAATAGGTTTTTGGTTCGATTTTTTGTCATTCTTATAAGAAATGGTGTGCTGAATCCGAATCTGAACTCAGTTTTTCGATAACATGTAAAAAATATTTTTTAAGAGGCCTCATCACGCAAAAATCTCCATACAACAGGTAAAAACTGTTTGTGAAGTCAACAGCTTACTTTCTATCTTATTTCGATCTTATCTAGCGATATAAACTACGTACTTATGAAGCCCAAAAAGCTAAAATCTGATGATATACCATCTTAATAGCTGTCAGGATATCGTGAATATTGCCTCGTTTTTACGCAAAGTTTAACGTTTCGTACGATTTGTAGCTATAATAGAATAAAAAAACGCTTCAGTCCGCGGTCGTTCATTTATAGAAGATTAAGTATAAACACATTTTTATTAAAAAATACTAACAGTTTCATGGTAAACAGTTTTCCCCTGAAACCATTTAACTAATTCTAATATTGGGTGAATACCTCGCCATCATGCACTTCTCGATGAGAGATAGGTCAGAGTACTGCGTCATAAATAGGGAAACCTATCTGAAGACGTGTGCAAAGTTTCATTAAGATCAGACCCACCAGAGCATCACAAACACCAAAAGCATCTTTATGGCAGCTGAGCGTGAAGAACCCTTAAGAGTTTATTTCGGCCCATACATTTTATACAGTCTTTTCTTTGAAAAAAACTAGTGTGATGACTTCCAGTCATTAAATTAAAAAGTACCCTTTGTCTCATAATTCTTTTTATCGTAATATGACTATTTTAGTGTAATATTATTAAAGACTAAGACTTTTTTTTACGTTAACTTAGAAAATTGTTTTTTTCACAGCTTCAAGGGACATTATACTTAAGTAGGTATATGGTTTTAATTTCAACTCGATACCTCCACAAGTTCCCGAGATAAAGGGTCTTGACAGACAGACGGACGGACAGACAGACAGACGGACTATATAGTAATCCTACAAGGGCTCCGTTTTTTCCTTTTGAGGTACGGAACCCTAAAAACATTGAAAACTAATAAAAACACCACGAAATCGCGAGTTTTCTGAGCAGCGCACTACCACTGAGCAGGATAGACTAATGTAAAATGACAGCGTTGGAGCAGGACAGATTTCTCTGAATACCTTTAATAAAGCAAAGGGCATTTCTAGCCGCGGGCACTTTAGTCACCAACTATGCCGGACAATATTATACCTATAGGACTTTAATTTAATAGCAATTGAGTCGGTTATGGATTACTTAGCCTTAATCGTGATAGGGAAAGCGGATAATTCCATCAAGAACCTAACTCTTGTTTTTACTGTGCAAATTACAAATACATACGGGAACTACCTTTTGCCCAGGGCTTCGTTTGCCTCGCTCTTCCAATAGTTTCGTCAGTTTTCGACTTGGCGGTTATTTTACCAACACCGACAGGTTCTCGAATTAAAACGGAACATACATACAAACAGAGGGAAAAATTTCTAAAAATTGTGGTTTTTACCTTTTACCTTAAATGGCTAGAGGATAAATGCATAGAAAATGAAAATTTAGACAGAAAGCATGATACTTTTAACTTACACAAGAAAATCAAAGAACGAAACGAAAACTAATAAAAAACATGTAATAGGAATTCTCACCAACGACCAAAACAAAATAGTGACCGAGGAAGAAGAGCAACGCAGGGTATGGGAAGAATACATAAAAAATCTATTCCACGATCAACGATCAGGAGCCGAGATGCCAGAGCATGAAGAGGAAAGGCCCCCTATCATAAGGGCTGAAGTGGAAAGAGCGCAAAGAAGTGAAAGATGGCAAAGCATTGGGCCCGGATGAAGTACATGCGGAAATTATTAAATTGTTCCATGACAATAGTATCACGACTTTAGTTAAATTGTTTAATAGTGTATATAATACAGGACACTTGCCAATGGACTGGTTGAAATCCACTTTCCTTCCTTTACCGAAAAAACTAAACGCCAAAACATGTGGGGAACATCGATTGATAAGTCTCATGAGTCATTTACTAAAAGTTTTCCTAAAAATACTTCACTTTAGAATTTGCAATAAAATAGAATCAAATATAGGACCGACACAGTTTGGTTTCAGAAATGGATTAGAAACCAGGGAAGCACTGGTAGCAATACAAGTTTTGGTGCAAAGCTGTCTAGAATATCAAAAAGACGTATACATCTGCTTGATTGATTCCGAGAAAGCATTCGACAGCGTTAACCACGATACACTAATGGAATGCTTGAACCGAACCGATATTGATGCCAAGGACAAGAGACTTCTCAGATCCTTGTACTGGAATCAAACCGCTCACATCAAAATTAAAAACTTAAAATCTAGGGACATCTCTATTGAGAAAGGAGTTAGGCAAGGTTGTATCTTGTCTCCTTAACTCTTTAACTTGTATTCGGAATTTATATTCCCAGAAGCATTTGAGAATATAGACATTGGTGTTAAAATCAATGGAATGCTGATTAATAACTTGCGATACGCAGATGACACTGCTATTCTTCCCCATTCACTGGATGATCTCAGAGAACTACTAGAACGCCTGAACACCAAAGTAGTACAATATGGTTTTAAAATGAACATCTCAAAGACAAAATTCATGGTTGTGAGCAAAAACGAAGTAGTAACTGAAGAACTATCAGATAGCAGAGAGACAGGTTGAACGCGTACCCCAGTACAGATACCTTGGTTGCTGGCTCAACGAAAAGTGGGACCCAAACAATGAAATCCGTGTTAGAATCGAAATAGCGAGAAGTACATTTATGAAAATTAAATCCCTATTCACAAACAAAGACATAAAACTGAACCTTAGGTGGAGATTGATAAAATGTTACGTGCTCTCGGTTCTAATATACGGCACAGAAGGCTGGACACTAAATAAAGTCACCCAAGTTAAACTAGAAGCTTTCGAAATGTGGTTGTTTAGAAATGCTTAAAATATCCTGGAGGGACAGAGTGACCAACGAAGAAGTCCTTAGGAGAATGAACAGGAAGCGAGAGCTACTCACTACAATCAAAAGAAGGAAACTAGCATATCTGGGACATGTTTATAGACACATTAAATACAATGTAGTAAAAACCATTATAGAAGGAAAAATAGAGGGGAAACGGGGAAGAGGCAGAAGAAGGACTAAGTGGATTGACAACCTAAAAGCCTGGACTAATATTAAGGAAGCGGCAGAGATCTGCAAGCTCACTCAAGATCGGACGAAGTTTAGAGAGATGGTAGCCGACGCTCGTTAGGGCATGGTACAGGAAGAAGAAGACCTTAGAACAAAACTCATAAACTCATAATTTTTTCCCATTTTTTCATTCAAAATTTCGCGAAAAATTTCTATGTACAGACATGGCTTTTTTACTACTTTATTGGACGTGTGAGCGAAGCGAGCGAGTTTTCCGAGTATACTGGAACAATCCGGCGTTTGTATGTATGTATGTATGTATGCATGAATGTTTGTTCGACGATAACTCGAGTATCGTTGATCGGAATGTCATGAAATTTGGCAGGCGAGTAAATAAGGCAAATAGAATTTTTAAGTTCAAACATGAGCCAAATCGGTCAAACGCGAATCGGACGAGCGTGAGTTCAAAGTTCGGGGCGAACTACTAGTAGTATAGGTATTTATAAAGAACATTATATATCGAACAAATCGTTTAACCAGTCTAATTCTCACATATTCAAATACCGTAAAAGAATTGTCAGCAACCAAACCGTTACCGTAATAGTTCTGTCGTGTACAAGCTTTCAATTCTGTGACCCTTGTCACATCACAAGCATTCGTACTGACAGGCAAACAGAACTACTGTGTACATAAAACATATTTTCACGACATGAATCCCCGAGGGGGTGTCAGAGGTGTTCCCGAGTGTGAACTGTGAAATGCAAGTCACAGCCCACAATACATCCGCGTTTAACCGACAATTTTATTACGTCCCAACGTGATGGGTGGTGAGCCCTATCGCCGTATTTAGGGCACAATTACACGCTTTTAGGGCATGCAGGTTTCCTCACGATGTTTTCTTTCACCGTTCAGAAAGTGGTAAGTATTAAATACTATGCACATAAATTCCGAAAAGCTCATTGGTGCATGTCCGACCGGGGATCGAACTTAGATCTCAAGATTGAGAGGCCAGCGATCTACCACTTGAGCTGAGCTACCGCCGCTACTGTAAATAAATACATAAATAAACATACAAACATTTCTATGCTTTTTATATGCAACGTGTGTCTGCATGTATGTATGTTATACGTATGTTATGTACTGAATGATAACTATGGACCAAATGAAAAATAAGAGAAAGAAAACTACAATAAAACAGAGTAGATTTAGGTAGCGATGGGCGATCTTTGGCCTTAGAGCGATTTCTTCCAGACAACCTTTGGGTAGTAGGTAGGTTCGTTTTATAGTTTTCTATTTTTCAGTAAGTATTTTTCGCAATTCATATTAGGAAGATATTCAAGTTTGTTACGCTTTCAGCCCAGGCGGATCAGTGGGCAGAAGCCTAATATTCTAATGTACCGATTCATCTACACTATCTACACTATTATATAAAGAGGAAAGATTTTGTTTGTTTGTATGTTTAAGGTAAACTTTGGAACTACTAAACCGATTCTAAAAATTCATTCTTTTATAAAAAGCTATACTATTGCTGAGTAATATAGGCTATATTTTATTTTAATAAAAGTAAGTTTTCGGTTTGAAAATTCAATATTTGTGAACCATGTCGGGAGAAAAAACGCAGCTTAGCTGCTTTATCGGCGTTCCTTGACCAAATGGTTAGTTCTACGTGATGAAACCGGTTGTTTTTCCATACGAAGAAACTGTATCAGAATAATCTAACGAAAGATTTCCATCTACAACGATCCTGACACACCTCTTGCTAATATTAAGCTTGAAAAAGTAACTACAGCCAGGTTTAAGCATAGATACATTAAATACTATGGTTTAAGTAATGATTTGTTCCCATACGGGAAAACTACCTAGTCGGTTCTTAAATACTGTCACTGGCCATTTATTTTAAAAATAGAACACCTAGAAAAAAAATGAAATGGTGTTCGATTTTCAGATATTTTTTGATTAATAATCTGCCAAATCACAATTACATTCATTCATTTTTTACGATGGAGTGGACTCGCAAAGAGGACCGAGTAGCAGTAATTGCATTGCATCGTTGCGGCCATCCACCGAAGACGATATTCAACTTGCTTCAAAAATTAAAAATCACGAAGAGGTTCGTGTACCGTACCATCAAGAGGTACAATGAAACCTCTAGTGTCGATGACGAGAAAAGAACTGGCAGACCTCGTTCCGTTAGGACTCCAGGGGTCATCAAAGCAATCAAAGCGCGTATTGCAAGAAATCCCGCCCGCAAGCAGAAACTGATGGCTTTGGAGATGGGATTAACCAGAAGTACCGTAAAAAAGTACTCAATGAAGACCTGGGACTACGAGCTTACAGAAAAAGAGTGGATATCTTCTGAACACGCGTCGGATAGCTATGAGAGCCAAAAAATGCAAAGTTTTGCTAAAGCGGTACGCAAGAAACAGACACCGCGATATCCTGTTTACAGACGAGAAATTTTTTAATATCGAAGAGAAGTACAACAAACAAAATGACAGGGTGTACGACACCAGCTCTGCGGCCGCTGGAAATGCCATTCCTAGAGTGCAGCACGGCCATCATCCATCATCAGTCATGATTTGGTTGGGAGTGTCCTACTATGGCCCTACTGAAGTGCATTTTTGTGAAAAAGGTGTCAAAACCAGTGCAAAAGTGTACCAAGACACGGTTTTAGATCGCATAGTAAAAGATCTGCCCCAGACACTCTTTGGAGGACGGCCATTTGTGTTTCAATAGGACTCCGCACCTGCTCATAAGGCCAAAACAACTCAGGAGTGGTTCGAGCGCCAGAATATCGAGCTAATAAGGCATCAAGATTGGCCCTCATCTAGCCCTAACCTCAATCTACTGGATTACAAAATTTGGCAGGAATTGGAGGAGAAGGTCTGTTCTAAACCTCACAAAAATTTGAGCAGCCTAAAGTCATCATTGATTAAAGCAGTGGCTGATATCGACATGAATATGGTCCGTGCTGCTATTGATGATTGGCCGCGAAGATTGAAGGCTTGTGTGAAAAATGGTGGCAATCATTTTGAATAAATTTTGTGTTTAATGTAAGCTAATTAAATTACCTTTTTTTAAAAAAAACTTTTTTTGAATATCATGACTAGTTTTCATTTTATAGCCAATTTTGTTTGTGACAGAATTTAAGCACCGACTAGGTATATCAGTTTAATTTGACTACAGATTTACATCTACAACGATCCGGACACACCTCTTGCGAATATTTAGCTTAAAAAAGTGATTACAGCCAGGTTTATGTATTGATTTTTTCCCATACGAGAAAACTGTATGAGTTTAATCTGACTACAGATTTCCATCTACAACGATCCTGACACACTTCTTGGCACTTTGGCAAAACATGGTGACCAGGGTCTGATGATGGGTCTGGAAGATGGGTACAGGATCTCCTCAACGGACAACAGCAGACCCTTCGAGTTTGGGCTTATTTGATTGGTCTTTATTAGCACTTTGGTATAACATGGTGACCAGGGTCTGATGATGGATCTGGAAGATGGGTACAGGATCTCTTCAACGGACAACAGCAGACCCTTCGAGTTTGGGCTTATTTGATTGGTAAATTAATATAATAATGTAATTTAGATAACTTTGTACGATTGCCAAGTCAATCTATTTATTTAAAGCATAAAATGTTTTTAATATTGATATGGTCACTATAAGATGTTGTTAGGCTAGCTAATTATATAATAACTTAAGACAGAAGATCCCTTAAGTAGGGACTGAATAAATTAAACGACTAGGATTTACATGGATCTCACAACTTTTTACGGTAGAAGAACTAAGTAGCGAGACATAGTTTTTTTTACAAGTTTTGTTTTTGATGGTTGCATATACCGGTTGAAAATGAACCAAATATATCACAGACATACAACGATGCTCCAATAATAATTTTACGGAATTCTCCACAACGAGTATATACTCGTACGTCGATCGTCCAAGGTCAGATAACGGTAGCCCTAAGCAAGATCCTTAGGGATCGCCAAGTTATGTGGTGGCCCCAAATAAATATCAAATATTCCTCTAGAATTACATGTGGCAGCTGATGTGTTAAATCAGCAGATTTGATATACGAGCCTCGATTTCGATATACTCGTTCCGTAATATGTTAAATTGAATTACAGGTATATAGGTATAGTGGAAATATACACGTCTGTAAGACCTTCGTTAGCTATTATATTACGCAACGGCTTTCGTGTAGGCAGGCAATCGAAAAACCTAGAGAGAAATTCTTTTTGGGATCTTTAATACTCAGTAACGGTTTTAGACTTTCCAGGAAAATATGTAGGAGCAGACATTTATCAAATACTAGCCGTATATTCGCAATGAATATACTCTGTTCCCAGACTCGTTTCACAAATATATCATGACTTTCGTTTATACAACGTGAAATTTAAGTCATTTTGCCAACGAAAACTGGTGATATTACTCGTCCATATAAACAAATTTTACTATGAAGCCAACCCTGAAATCGCGAAAAAAAAAATCAGCTGTTTCATACATTTTGGTCGAGTAGGTATTTAACTTTTCTATGGATTAGTTGATATTTTTTCGCGATTTCAGGCTTGGCTCCATAGTAAAAGTTGTTCATATGGATGAGTACTATCACCAGTTTTCGTTAACAAAATGACTTAAATTTCACGTTGTATAGCCAAATTCATACTGGAGACTCGATAAGTGGTCAGGACCAATGCTCAATGACCCTTTCTGTGAAAGACCAGGAGGAAGTGCACAGTACTCACGATCACGGAGAGACAGTGCAGGACTCGTTACCCCCGCTACGAATTTAGAATTTATAAATACATAGAGAAGAACATTAAATTTATGTTTGCTAAACATATGAGTTTTGTACTAAATACGGTTTAAAAAAACTTTATTATAATAACAGTAGAAAATAGGACACCGAAAATATTATCCAAAACGTTATTGGAAACAAACGAGGTCAAAATTTTAATAAATAAGGGATAAAGCCACTACACAGCCGTAATATATTTCGTGATATCCCATTCCGCTAGCCCGGCAAGCCGTGCCAAGAAAATATCAATGCAATATATCGTAGAAAAATACTGTATACAACAGAATTATGTCCATCTTATTAAACCACCAGAGATTCTTTCAAATATTTGGCAAACATACTCCCACTTAAGATATTATCACTTAAGAGGGCGCATAAAAAAATAAAATTGTAAATTTAAATTTCAGACTTTTAAATTAAGTTCAAACTGTAAAAAAAAATTATGGCTGGACAATTTTTCCTGAGTAGCATATTATTATGTACTTAATATATTTACTTAACCAAGCACATGAAAATTTTTAAATGATACTTTGAAAAATCATTATTTGTATGACGCCAGGGTATGCCAGTCATGATACCATTTTTTTTTGTATTGTATTTTTTTTATTTTTTTTATTTTTATCGTAAACTTGTTCAAAAAGTTCTATGCATGCCAATTAAAAAATCATTTTTCTTACATACTCATTTAAAATATCTGCCGTGTCAATAAAGAGTTTCATATTGCTTTTATTTACAAAAATGCAGTTTCTAAACCCCTCGACAGTTCATAATAACATTGTTACCGATTGCGATGAAACTTATGAGGTGGTAAAGCTGTTGTGATTGATGACTCAGCTAAATATAAGCTTCTTTCCATCCGAAGAAACAAGAACGAACACAGCTAAAAGAATTAACCCCAAAAAAAGCTTATCACATTTCATGATATCTTTTCCCCGAGATGGTTCTAACATGGGTAAATCCCAAAATTCATTAATTACTTTTTCATTACTTAAGCTCTTGAAGCAAGTATGTAAATCTCCGTGGGACTTAGGCTGTCTGTAACACGAATAGCGGAACAGGCAGGATTATTCGGCTTCATCGAGATGAGGATTTTCAGACATTACATAGTAATTCTTCTGTTTTCCGCGATCAGCTACATAATCTATTGACCTAACTATATTACGTCACGGGGTAACATAGGCACGCGTGAGTGAGGTTTAAAATTAAGCAGAAAGGGTAACTTTGTACATGGCCGATATGGAATATTAACATTAAGGAACAGTTCAGTAATTTCATACATACTAAAACGTATTATAGATAATGTTTAAATGTAGAACTAAAATGTGACGTGTTCCATCCACCCGTTTGTCAGTCTAGTGCAGGACTTTGCCAAGATTTCGCCAGTCTAGGCGGTCCTCCTCAACCAGCCGCCACCCGCAAGGTCCTTCAGGTTGAGCCAACAGATACGAGGGCGGCCTTTGTGTACACTTTGCTGTACGTGGTCTCCGTTTTAACGCCTTTCAACCCCAACGGCCATCGTCATGTCACATTTTACCAATATTCCCAATCAATTCTGCACCTAAGGACACGACGCGTCTGTTTAAAGAATGCCACTTTCCCAGGGGCAGCTTCGGGGTGAGATCAAGGAGTCATGATCGCCCAAAAAAAAGAAATTTAACTATGACCCCTTATAATGTTTTTTATAATTTCGAAAGAAATAAAGACAGAAAAGAGCTTTAAGTATTTCAAAATTTAAATTGGTAACTTAACTTTCAATATTAGGTCCACAACTTGACAGTGCATGGTTGACATATAATTTTCAAATGCATTCTGATTAAAATATCGATACTTCAGTGCCGATATATCGATAATATCGAATTTTCGACTTATCGTTGCATCCCTAACTACACCCCACAAATCGCTTAAGCCGCAAGTAAATTGTATACTTTACGCATGTGAAAACGCAACTACTCCGCTTATCTACCGACCCGAATGAAAACCCGGTTCAGACCGGATCTGAAATAGGCACGTACATCCGTTAACCCTGGATGTCATCACGATCGCATCAGTTTCCGATATCGAAGGTCAATCGAGGATACTTCCTCTTAGGGCAGTGAGATATCTTGATAAGGCAAAGTTTTACAGGGGAAGAGGGCAATGCTAGCGCGTTCGGACATTTTTTGTCGTACATCCTATTACGGTATCTACTAAGCATTTTCTGTGTAGCTAGCATACATGAAAATAAGAGAGAAGTTTGGATGATAAGAGCTGATGCCGGGCTCGACTGTGGAGGTACCACCCATCTTACTCGCAAACAGCTCTCAAACAGCCCTTATATAAAATAGACAGGTGACGAGCACAGGCACGGAACAGCGGCGTCAATAGTGCGAAGGTGCATACCAAGTGCACACCAAGTATGAGTAGAGTATGGGTATTTCTTCCTGGCCCGCCAGAAGTGGCAAAACCTTGTAAAGGCCTATATCCAGTAGTGGGCGAACGAGGCTGATGGATAAACGGATGGATGATAGCTATGCTGGACTGCAATTTCCAATTTGTCGAAATCCCATACAATTTAGGATAAAGATCTATGAAACCCCGCCTCCATTTTTTGTTTGGATTACACCCCCGTTTTAAATATAGCCGCTTTTACTACCAGTATTGAAGGAATAGTAATGTATTATACCTAAGTAGATTTTTCTATAAATAACTTCCTCGTTTGTACTTCAAAAGCAATAGGATATTGTATTTGTTTACAATTTTACAGGCTTTCTTGGAAAGTTCGTGTCTATTTTTAATTTTAAGGAAAAGGGTATTAGCTGCTTATTTCGTTTTTAGACTCGAAGAGGAAAATCACTTCCTAAAATTTGTGTATCAAAAAGTCAATTTACCTATAGGTAAATTTATGTTTGATTATAATGAGATATAACGTCACATTTGGCATGACTTTTTTATTATCTAACATTTTCATGGATTAATAAACATTCTCATTTCCATGGATATCCATATCTGATAATAGTTCTGATATTTCCTAAACTCATCAATAATCGAATAATGTCATCCCATTATGCTATTCAGATACAATAAGAAATGTCGCAAATTATTCGTAAGCATTAAAAAAAGAGAAGCTACGAGTAATAGAAAAAGGTCTTTTATCGAGAACGATCTAGAATTTATTCACCCGGAACGCCTACGCCCAAATCGATGAGTCAATTTGCACAAAAAATCGAACAACACGCTCTGGCGGCAAAAACAACCGCTTTGTCGGAAACATGATATTTTGGAGGGAGCCGTTGTTTAAAACACGGACATAGAACACTGAAAAACAGTGGGCTGGGAAAAATCAGCCCCGATGCTCGGTGCTCAAAATATCCTTGATATTATCACTAGGCCCTAAATATGTCATGCCTAATTATGTCAGGAGAATTGAAAAAAAATATATAAATTTCAAAATCCCTTAAACTTATTACGAGACAAGCTATACAGTGTACAACACGAGCGCCCGAAAAGTATGTTAAACACGTACAAAAGATTGCGTTAGGTATAAGAAAATCGATGTCTATTTTTAGGGTTCCGTAGGCAACAAGGAACCCCTATTGTTTCGCGATGTCCGTCCCTCTGTCTGTCCGCGACTTAGCTCAGAGACTCTTATTACTATGTAGAAAGCTGTAATTTGGCATTGGTATTAATGTGTATACCGCCGACAAAGCAATAAAAAGAAACGTGATT
The DNA here is from genome assembly GCA_910592155.1 of Ypsolopha scabrella. NCBI lineage: Eukaryota > Metazoa > Arthropoda > Insecta > Lepidoptera > Ypsolophidae > Ypsolopha > Ypsolopha scabrella. Next base: position 14,404,862 of record OU342982.1, read on the forward strand.
TTTTTTTTGTTTCTTCCCCTCAACGTGAAGTGGGGATGTTTTTTTTTCGTCTATCTCATGGTTGGATCGGTCGTTAAAAAATATTGCGGGTGTGTGAAAACCATTTTTCGCTTCAGGAATCCGTTTGCGAAATGTTAAGCTTTTAAAGTGCTAATTTTTGCTAGAGTCAAGTGTCCCCCCCTGCCAGGTAACGTTTCTTTTTAGATGTGTGAAATAATTCACGGCAGTAATATATACAGGTTGAAAATGAACCCTCTAGCTTTATTGGACTTATGAATCAGAATCACTAATAAAACACAAAACCATAAAAAAAAAAATTTCTTTTTGTTTTCAAATATCGAAAAAATTGTCAACCTACGCGATGCGACATGTGACTGACAATAGATCGTACATATTCCCGGCGATAAATAATGCACATACGCTATGTAGTACATAGTATGTACACCTAGGTTTTGTAGAGCGTCGTCTGCGTCACCGGAGTATAAGTTACTTCTTTAACGGTCGATATCTTTTTTTAATTATGAATCATGACAAAAGTAACGAAACATGTATTTTTAATTTCGAACATAGAACAGTTTCCTTATAGCTAGAGGGTTCATTTTCATCTGCTATAACGAAATTAAAAGGAAAACAGCTAAGAAGGCTTTACGCGTTAACAAGTAATAGTCGAACAACTAAATTTTGCAGTTTTGTTTTGTAATGATATGTTTGTAATTTTTGTTCAAATCATTTAAAACTATCATGTATTAGAATGGTCCAGAACCCTCAGACGTGAGTCCTACTCGCACTTCACCGAATTTTTTACTATAGTTCGTAACGCTCGTTGCGCGCATTTTACTGACATGAGTGGTATCTCTGGCCCTAAATTCTGGCACGTGCGCAAAAATATCTAAGACAGATTGCGGGTGATCTTAAAAAGGATATTGTAAGGATATGTGTTTATTTTTTGTATTGAAAACTTATAGAGAGCATTCCTTATATCCTATAGCTTCTATTTGATGTGGTTCAGTCACTCTAATTTCCATCGCATGGCATTTATCAACCTTAAAACAAATATCTAATGATTGATATTGCGAGTGAGAAATAATGCCAGAATAGCCGCCCCGAACTGCTAATATGTCGTCTTCGAGTACGTTGCCGGTCAACCTTGTATTACGTGAATAAATACTCGAATATTTATGAATTCACTAACGTTTCTATACCCTGTGAACACAGTGTTGAATAACTTTTCAGGCTTTGTCCACTTTGTTTTGAGGTAGTTTGTAAACAGGAAAGGTGACCAAAAGCTGTAGAACTCTTGTTTTTTGCTTCACTTTTGTTCCCACTGTTGAACAGTTTGAAATAATTGAGACCTCATTATGCTGGTTTATGATATTGTTCCTTTTCTTTTCTACAATTTTATCAAAACGAACTCGTTGTATTATGTGAGTGCTGAATGTTTAATATTCTAAATCTTGTTCCGAATCTCGTCAAAATATTGTTTTGTATTTCAAAAGGTTGACGTTGACGGATTTCTTGAAGAAAGTTAGGGTTCCGATTAATAATTCATAAGTTAACTACTTAGACACCGTTGAATAATAAAAGTAGCACTCGGGATATATCTGTTCGGCCTGTTTCTTATCATTTCGAATGTATTTTAATAATTTATTAATCTTTCCCTGTATATTTATGTTCCAGAGTTACGTTTTATGAAAATCTCCTTTGTAAATCAAAATTAAAAGTTGAGACATACCTAAGAAAGTTCGCAAATTTCTTAACAAATTAAAAAAACAAGTCAAAAATCCCAAAAAGCAGTAGATGTATATAAAGCAAAAGCAATCGTACTTACATTAGTCAGAAACGGAGCATTGTCGTTGATGTCAGTCAATTCCAATATGACCTCTGTGGTCGACCTCAAGCTATCTGATCCTAATCGACCTCCTTGGTCTGCAGCAACGATGAGGATCTGCCAAGTGGTGAAACCTGATGGAGGGTCGCGGTCTAAGGGCTTGGTCAATCGGAGGCACCCATCGTTGTCGATTTGGAGAAACTCCTTCTGTTCATGTTTCACGAGCGAGTAGACGATGTTTTGGGGAGCGTTTCGATCTTTTATATCTGGATCGTAGGCTTCAACCTGTCGACAAGTATTAGTATGAGAAAAATCACCAATTATTTTCCATACCGGGTCTAGACAAGGATCTATAAAAATAACTCACTGATCAAACTGAACATTCTTCTTAAAGAAAAAATGTGTAAAAATGTTTTTTTATTTTTAATAATTTCTTACTACGAGTTTTGAAAAACGACAGTTTTTTGTATGGGCATGTTCAATGTTATTTTTGTTTGCGTTGGTATGTTTCTTTGGGAAAGTTTTTTAGTATCATCAGTAATTATATGATTTGATTACAGGAAACCCGTATGTAATCAGGTTTGGATAAAGCATTACTAAGTAATACATTGTTTTTTTTTTGGGTCTGAAATGAGAGAAAAATGTGTTACTTATCGCAAAAGTTTTGGCACCTAGTGTTTTTACTTCATAAAATACTTCAATAGATAATACAAAAAGAAATAAGCCTACATTGGAAACATGTTTTCCCATAACATAACATATCGTTACGACTTGAATCCCCGAGGAGGTGTCAGGGGTGTTCCAGAATGTGAAATGTAAGTCACAGTCCACACCCGGTACACCCGTGTTTCACCGACTATTATTACGTCCCAACGTGATGGGTGGTTGTGAGTGAGCCCTATCGCCGTAATTCGGGCACAATTACACGCTTATTAGGGCATGCAGGTTTCCTCACAACGTTCAGCAAGTGGTGAGTTTAAGGTAAGAACACAAATACTGTGCACATAAATTCCGAAAAACTCATTGGTCCTTGCCCGACCGGGGATCGAACCTGGGTCCCAAAATTGAGAGGCGAGCGTCCTACCCGCGTGAACATTCATTGGAAAACCATGAGCTGGTTTATTTAAAATCTTATCAGATAAAGCCTATCACAAATCGATGACAAGAACGCGACAGCCGATTCCATAAATTAATTGGATTAATTTATTTGTTTGTCTTCGCGCCATTTTGTTGCCTCTTAACTGCCATTCAAATCGCAATTTGTTGAGAGTCAGCCCTCAGTTTGTAAGGATTAGTAATCCCTTGATAAATATTTAAATACGATGGAATCCTTCGCCGTTACTTAAACCTCAAGAGGGTATTTTGTAGGCTCGAGTTTGCCTTTTATAGATTTTCAACGCTTACGGGTACAAAAACATGGCGTGATATTTCTTTGAGAGAAAAGTTAATGCTCACTTTTTGAAGATCGTTACGAAAACCTATGCTTGAATAAATTTGTTATCATTTTTAACGCGGTCGTAAATTATTATCAGATCATCAATGTCGCAGGCATTTGGTTAAATCAGGCAGAAGAGAGGCGGCAGGTTACTCGCCATACGTAACCTTCGTGGTTATTTTTTTATGACCACCATTTCAACCAAAAGCCTAGTCATTTAGTGAAGTCAATTTCACCAGATGCCTGCGACACATATACATATTTTGCATGGAAATGGTACTTCTAAAACGTAATGGTACCTTCACAATACATCCTTCGTACAGTCTCTCTTCTTCAATCGTCTTCGTATAATTATCCAAAAAAACTGGTGGATTGTCATTCAAATTCTCGATATTAATGATAACTTTACAGTAATCCTCATGAACGCCGTCAAAGGCTCTCACGTCAAGACTGTAGGTGGTTAGGTTTTCGTAGTCCAGTTCGTTGTTGACACGGATTTCTCCAGTGAAGTTGCGAATAGTGAAGGCATCAAAAGTGTTACCGGCGACTATGCTGTAGCTAACCACGGATGCTGTAAAGGAAAGTTGCGAATTTGTAGATGATATATTAGATTTTAGAGGAAACTTAAAACATAAGCAAAGTATAGATTTTCTATTGAAACAAAAGAATCTTGTGAACGCAGATATTTTAGAGTTTCATAAACAAGGGGTTTCAACACCGCGCCCACCAACCTGGTTGCCCGCCTGTATGTGAGTATGGGCATTTCTTCTAGGAGGACCGCCAAGAGTGGCGAAATCTTGGACAAGCCTATGCCCAGCAGTAGACGAAACAGGCCGATGGATGGATGAACGATATTTATGAACGAATATACTTTGACCTTTATTTATGCAGCCAAATTCATACTGAAGACTTGGTGAGTAGCCGGTATTAGGTTACAATGATCCTTTTGGAGGAATTCTAAAATTATTTTTTTCCTGCTCCCTACAAACGCAAGCTCAGTCCAGAGTCAATCAATCAATCAGTCAATACAAAGGAGAGCAAAAAAAAAACTTTTTACAATTGTGTGAAAAATGTTGATCCGTGATGATCACTTACCAAGCCGTATTAGTTTGGCTGTATAAATAAATGCCACCTTGTATTGTATATAAACACAAATCTCACCTGTATCAATATCTAAAGCCGTAACTTGGGTCACCAATACATTAATATTAGCATTTTCAGCAATTGACTCCGCCACGTAGGTATCTTGCGTAAAATGAGGCTGATTGTCATTCTTATCCGCTATTTCTATCCTGAAGACCTGTTGACCAGAATTATGCTTCCCAGGAATCAAAGCAGATTCAGAATTATCTGTCGCAATAATTTTTATATTGTAGAAACTTCTTTCTTCTCTATCAAACATTTTTAGAGTAGTAATGTTTCCAGTTAAATGGTCTATAGCAAAAGGATCAGAGGCGTCACCAAGTTCATAAGTGACTTGGTTGTTGGCTGATGTGCCGTCAGCATCAAAAGCTCTGACTTGCATGACTTGGGTGCCTGGGGGTTCGTTTTCGAGAACGCTTCCGGATCTCACTTCGCTGAAGATTGGAATGTTGTCGTTTACGTCTTCAACTTCGATTTGGATTATCGTTTCAGCTGCCAAATTGTAGTTGTTCTACAAATAAGACAAGGGAAACAATTAGCAAATTGATACCTTAATGTTTGATATATATTCATTAAACAATTGATCTGTAAATATCTCAAAAGGCGAAAAAGATTTTCTGTTGGGTAAATATAATAATAAACATAATTTTAAACTTACTTGTACTCTGACAGTGAGCGTATAGTCAGTTATCTTCTCGAAGTCTAAGTGGTTACCTAACTTAATATACGCGGAGTCATTTTCTGACTCCAAAACGAATGTGTGCCATTTGTTCGTTTGTTCAGTCTGTCCCATCACCAGCTCGAATAGGAGCTTTTTCTCTTCTGGTATGTTGGAACTGTAATGAGATATTATTACTTGTATACATTTACATGCACTTCATGGATTTTAGGTATTTGAGTCTTTTGCTCATCAACACCGGTATATGGCCATTGGGTCTAACGCATTTATCACTTTAACTCATTCACTCGCATTAAAAATACGAATTAAAGAAGAATGCAATGCCGCAAGTGGTGCAGACAGCAGTTTAAGATTTAAACATTGAACAACATGAGAAATTACTGAGAACGTTTTTGTTACAACCAATTTTCTACAAGAATTTGAATGTGAGGCAAGGAAAAACAAAAAATTACTTACACTGCTCTAACAGTAGCGATGTGTGCGTTGAAATCAGCAAAGTTTTCTTTTAATCTGATCGGCCCATCTGGAACTTCTATGAAAGACGGACTCTTCTTATTAGACTCTACCACTTGAATATCAAGTGTAATGGAACTCTGCTGGGGTGGGTCACCCTGGTCTTTTACTATTGCACTAAGTTTAAATTTATAACCTGGATGTTTCTGTGGAATAAAAACGTTTGAGTTATTTTACACACAGCTTTACAAAAGTAATACTTATTTAGTTATACGGATATGGTGTCGAATAGAAGTCTATAAAGTAATTAAAAAGTCGTGTAAATTGAATATTTTTGGGGAATTTAAACTGAAATGGGTTATTAGTATTGTGCTGGGGCAAAACTACAGTTTTTTGAATTTTTATTTGTCTTTTTGTATGTTCCGTTTTAACTCGAGAATCATTCAACGTATTTGGATACGTTTTTTAACATCAAACACATAGGCTATAAGAGGTTGTATAAAATAACCAAAAATTCGAAAAGTAGTTCTTATCTTATGCCCCAAATAACATTGTTTGGAAGACACTTCAACGCGGGCAAAAATCCAGTTTAAAATAAAGTAGCACCCATAGATGCTTTTCTTTGTTACCGTATTCTGAGGGTTGAATAATCAAGACATTTCCAGATAAGAGGTAGGACATTACTTGCTTTTTATTTTTATTGTATTAATCAAAATAGGAGGAGGTACTTACATCTATAGTCTTATTCAAAAATATGACCCCGTTATCAGGGTCTATGTAGAAATAGGCCTGATCTGGTGAGTTTGTATCCAAACTGTAATGGACTATAGAGTTGTTTCCATCATCAATATCCGTGGCTGATATCCTCATGACTTCTCTTCCACTGGGTAAATCTTGAGGTACTGACTCGGAGTACGACTGTTGGATTAAGAAGTAATGTTTAGTGAATTCATTAAAGAATATCAAGTTAATATTTGTTTATTTGTAGTCATTTATGCTTGACAAGGTGTCGAAGTAAATTTGGATGATCGTTTCTGACATCGTAATGATGTTATGGACATAATAAATGTTGTTTTGATCTTGTTCGTAAATCTATTGCAAAAACGTGAAGTGTAGTCAGCACTCTGTGAACAAACTCCTTTATATACCTACAACACAATTCAAAACCACACAGTATATATATTAGTGAGACATCTTCTACGCGAAGCATGCCTAAAGCTTAAGAGATAGTCTTTTAAAATAATAATAATCGTGCAGTGTGATAAAATGCGCTTAGGGGGAAAGAGCGGCCTAGCTAAAGAAAAACACATCAACTACAAATGTGCAAAGTAAGTGAATTGAAACAAATACCAAGACACATAAAATTATTACCAAAATCGCCTTGAGTGGCGGTCTACGGTCCTAAATCAGACATGCAGCCACATGCAAGTAGAGAAACATAGTATTTTTTAGATTGCTCTTTTATTTCAACTGTTGCCACATCATCGTCTACTTCACCATCACTGTGAAAAGTATCTACATATTCTACAATTTCAAAATTACTGTGGAAACAGTTGATGAAAATATCACATGGTTGTGTCAATTATTTGAAATCATTGGTGCAAAACTCTCTCTCAGTGAAATCTTTTTGTTGATTTTAGACAAACCTTCCATACGTCTCCTCGGAAGACCTTTGAGAAACAGGCAAGTGTTAGTATTTGCGCCACTGAGAGTTCTTTTTCTTTCTAGTTCATAAATGTTCACGTTAGTTACAACACAATACACATAATGACAAAAAACAAGGAAGACATTACAAAAGACAAGTTCCATTAGAGAAAGACCTACAAACTAAGAAAGCAAATTGTAATTAACAAACAGCATATATTTATTGATAGGCAGTAGTTAAGTATAATAGTAAGTATGAAAACGTGGCGGGCGATGGTAAAATACCTTTTTCTAACAAAAAGTACGAAACGAGCCTGGATTTGAACCTGGCATATCGACAAGCCAAACGCAAGGAACTGTTAATTACAAAAATTACGTTTTTTAATGACGTAAAGTAGCTTTTACTTATTACATGGTTTCAGTAGACTGGGGGCTTATTTATACTTACAACTTTGTCAAAGACAGGCGGGTTGTCGTTGACGTCTTCGATGACGATCTTGATGGTACAAGCATCATCGAGTTGCGGCTGACCATTGTCTGACGCTCTTACTGTGATGTACGCTTCTTTTTCTCTGGACGGCTCATCTCGGTCGAAAATCTGTGTTTTATAAATAAAATTATTTAAAATACATGATGCAGTTTGATCGGTTGCCAAAAACAACTCAATCAACATTTTAAAAAGAAACGGTTACCATACCTGTTTCCCTGAGAGGTAATGGTATAAAAACACAAAAAGTGGAAAATATTTAATATATTAATGCTTTCACACAGATAGCGATAAATGTCTCAGAATCGAACTGAAAACTAGAGGACGAGTACGGATAGTCTCTAATATAATTTATTCAAATTTATCTTTGTCTTTAAACTTGGACATAGTGTTGTGTGTCGTGCGGGACGATATTAATCATTTCCAACAAATACAAACAACGGATAGAACAATAACTTCAGTTAATTCGATCGCCTCGGCAGTGAGATTTTGCTGCTTATCTCGTCAATCTGCTTGTGACCACAATTCGTTAACAGAACAATCGAAACAACAAACTTCCACGGAGATGTGTTACGTGTCGTATATAACATTCATGTTTTTGATAAAATCTTCTGTTTCATTATTAAAATAGAGAATTTGTATACTGACATCAGCTGTTGTGATTCTCCCAGTTTCAGGGTCTACATGGAACCTCTCCTTCTCGCCTGCTGTTGAGACGAATTTGTACGTGACCGTTCCACCCATATCCGGTGGATTTCTGTCATCGGCGTGGACCTGGAAAATGTGGTATTTTTGGTTAAAATTCAAAGAGTTATCTAAAGGAAAGTGTAAGTCTATCAGGTTTAACGGGATCTAGACGGGTTGCAGACACTTTCTTTGGAAGTTACTCCATAAGTAATTATCGAGGCCGCGAACAAAAGTCCAAAGAATTTGACAATATATGAAATTTATTGTTCATTCATAAATACATAAGTGAACAACGAATGAACTGTCAGCTGGCTGGGTAGCGGTGTATGTGTATGCGAAAAGGTTGAAAAGGTGGAAAAAGAAGAAAAAAACAGTCGAATTAATGCTGATACTTATATGAGGGAAAGATTGTTATATAATGAAAGTAGAACATAGGCAGCTGAACGGTGGGTAGTGAGTTGTATGTCAGCTGATTGACCGAAAGTGTTCAAAAACATACAAAAAACTTTTTAGTAACTTTGAAATTTTATTTTAGTCTACATAATTATTTTAGTATTTATCGCAATAATAAAACATTGTGAAAATGAAATTTATCGTAAAACCATTCGGACATTCCTCTTCTGATAAACCATTACAGAGAATCCAGACATCTATCCTTAATTTTTTGTATAAAGCATGAACTTTCAAATTAATACAAGTTCAGAAAATAAATCAATTACTAATTTGATCGTACATATCATGTCACGCGCATTTGTAGGAATCGAAGCAGGACCTTCGGATTTAAAGGCTGGCGTAAGATTGAGATCCTAATGAAATATTCAGTGTGTGTTCTACTTTAAACAACCCCTTATGGTGGGGTAAATGACCACAAAGTTAACAAAGATTATCCTTCGTAAATATAATTTATACTGTCTGTAAAATGTAAACAGAAGTGGGTATGTTAAAACAAGGTGCCTGACCCGCACCAAGGTTTTCAAGTTTATGTAGTAAAAGATAATATATTTCATACCCGGCTTGAAGGCTAGATTTACATAAAATGAAATTTACAATCGTTTGCACTGGCACAAAGGTAGAAGGGTAGTTTTCAAGAATAATATTTAAATAGAAAACGGTACTTTGGACCAAAAGTTAACTTATTAATACTACATAAATATTTTATGTTTATTTTCGAACCAGGATTCTTGGGTGAAGCAATTTTAAGGTTCGGTAGGGTGCTGCGAATTGCTGATTCATACTCATATTAGGAGGATATACAGCCTCGTTTTTCAAGGTTTTCGAGGCATGGAAGCATCAATATTGTACGTACATGAACTTGCACGTTTTTTGCAATTTTAACGAGTTTTTATTTTAAATTCAGAAAGGAAAGTTAATCTTAAGTTTCTGTCAAAATGGATAAACATAATTTTATTTATACTGGAAGGTGTAAATCCTTGTCCAGCCGCCGCAAGACAAGTAGAGGACTTTGACGTTTGTGCTACAAATTTACATGTTATTTTTACATCGTTAACCTGCTATTGTTTTCTAGCCCCAGTTATTTCTACCGTGTCCCATTGCTGGGCAAAGGCGTCGCACACGTTTCCACATACTCGTACAACGGTCCTTTGTTCAAATACTTTCTTAGGATACATACATACATAATACTCACGCCTGTCTCCCAAAGGCGTATTACAGATACAGATACTACAGATTTCCATCTTCTACATTTCTGACACACCTCTTTCTGTTCTACATCTAAAGTCCCCGTCACGAGAAGCTATAAATTTTGTAAATAAAGAACCTCTACTAAGTTACGTAGCGACAATTCTGTCAACAACAAGTAATCCCAAATTCAATCAACTCAAAGAAACATACGTGTAATACGAAACTAACGAGCAATTGCACTTGGTCGGGTTATATTTTTGCGATATTAAGCGCTGTCGTCTATTGTTTTGTGTTACTGGAACGCGTCTCGTAAACATTTGGGCTGCCATTTTGAAGTAAGTTCATGCCATAGAGAAAACAAGTTCATGCTGACGCTGTCATTGCTGTCATTCGAGTTTCGAATGCATCTCCAAATCCAGAGGTTGAGAACCCTCGAATGTGTGTTTACTAAATTTATAGCTTCTCTTGACGGGGACTTTATCAATCTAGCCATACAAGCTCTTCTATTCTCTTAGGATAACTTTTTAAATGCTTACCGTAAAAACATAGGTCCCAATCGACTGCTCCTCTTTGACTGTCGGTCTATAGTTGGAGCATTCCGTGAAGACTGGCTTGTGATTGTCTTTGACAGCCAACTTCGGAGCCGACCCCGTACCAAGCTGAAAATATGCGTCCGAACGAACGGAGCACGTTCATACTCATTATTGGAAACCTAGCATTTGTGTTTAAATAGATTGCTACCAAAACCGCATATCTTTCTAATAAAAAAATATATTAAAAATAACCCTTTCTTCTTATTCTCTGATTTCACTTCTATTTTTTTAATTACGTCTTGACCCCCGATCTCACATTTGAGAATTTCAAGTTATGATAGGCTGATTCGTCGCCCAACTATTGCTTATCAAGATAACCTTAACTCAGAAACTTGGCCTTAACCATCTGAAACTGTCTATCTACTGAAATTAACAATTGAACTTCTTTTTTAATGTTCTTGTCAGAAAAATATGTGGTTTCAGTAAAATATGTAGACGTAGCAGTTTTTCTACCCGGTCTATACCATATCCGGTAAAGGGTGAAAAATAACCTGGATGGGTACTACAAAATGTCGATTTGTTTTTAAGCGAGTTTGATAGAGCACTTTTTGTGTATAAAATTGACAGTAACTTATTCGACATTTCTTAGTAACCATGCAGATTATTTCCATGTTTGCGGAAAAATAAATTTAACAGTAAACGATATTATAGAATTGAGTTTCTGCCACTGCTTTCGTCTGATATTATTCGCTAAGCTTATTTAAGTTACAACCAACTTTTGTGTTTGAGTAAAATACCGGCCAAATTCAAAATATTTGTTTGTAACGTAATATAATAAACTCGAGGAAATTGAATCAAGAATTTATAAGGTAGAAATTGTTTATTTTATACTTTCACTTTGTTCAATTTCCAAGATAAAAATTTTGTTATTTGGTTATTTAATGTATAGACATTAAAGAAAACTCTAATATCATGCTATAGAATAGCTCACTATAGCAAACCAAAACAAAATTTCCTTATATTTGCCATCTGCTGTATCAAAACATGCATGAAAATATTAGCTTTTTGTCATACCTTAGTATTTTATCTTGCGTGGGCTATAAGCATTGTGAAAATGTATAAAAATTGTTTATAAGTTAGTATACAGTGCTTAGTACATAAATTATATGTTGTTCGTCACGCTAGTCCTAAAAATCTTATTTACTTATACTCACATAATCCTTGACAGCTTCATAATACAGTAAGTTTTCAAAAATATATACATACATTCCGAAATACAATAGTTATTTATAATACATAAATCATGCAAGAACATCTAAATTTGAATAATAAAAGCGTAAAAATAAATCAAACTATCTATCAGGGTGAAGCTTGGAGAGTGATCGAACGAATCTTTTGAGAAAAGGGTGAACGTCCCAATGGTTGGACAGTGCTTTGAAGCTGTACTCACGGAGGCTGTGTGAATGGGCATATATCCGTCCAGATGTCTGGAATGTCGTAACCTGGTGACGTGGTGTGCTGGGTATTCTCGGACTGAGGACAAAGAAACAGACTGGTTACTTTGAGTAAGGATCAATAGACATCTATTGTACATATACATAGACAGCGTACTCGTTACTTTCCGCAACAGTGTTATTGAAACGTCAACAAAATACACACGTGTAAAAACACAGGTTCTAAATAATAATTAAAATCTATTAATTTATTACACTTAAACATTTTTTAAAGAGACATTCTTCGAATATGTGTACGAGTATTTCGTGGCCACGTCATGAAGTATGAATAAATAAATTTACGATAGTGTTTCAACAACGACGAGGAGCGAGGCGAGGCGGGGCGTGTTTAGTTGCTGGTATTTATTACGGTTTTTTTATTAATATATATGAGGGGGAAGGACGGTTATTCTGTTCCATTTAGCCTTTCCACATCATAAATTTCAGCTATTTCAGGAATAAATGCGTCAATAGGCACGAATTGCCCAGGCGCCGCCGACTGTCAAATCTTCGACTAGCCCGCGAACGCACTATTGACACACATGAAACTTCGATTCAATCACAGATTAATCTATGGAAGCGTTCAGTTTTAAGAATATTTCACATTCTCCGACACATATATATATGTATGTGCACTTTTATGAGTTACATTATAGGTAAAAGGAAAGAAATAATGTTTTCGAAATATATTTCGACCCACTCGGGGTCGTCGTCTGTCGAATGTCAAACATGTGTCATTAAGAGAATAGGTTCCGATTGCATTGATCGCTGTTACTCCACGCAGAAAAACCCGCAGTGCGAGAGGGACGAATTCTGAAAAATTATCAAAATGACAACTTTTATGACGAATTTTATTATTTAAAAAAAAACTAAAGCTTGAATCAAATATCTGTTCGGACAAGAGTTTAATAAAGTTTATAGAGATTTTAGTTAATAAATAATGTAATATGATTTTGCTCAAATAATGTTAAAACTCGACATGAAAACTTTTTTTGGAGTCACCTTTGATTTTTTATGATTCAATGTTGGAATGACGTCTGAAGATTCGGTTTCGATAAGAGTGTGCATTATATTCTTGACAGAAGTCCAAATTTTTTTCAAATATCTATTATTGCTAGATTCTTCAAACAAGGAAGAATAAATTATGGTTTTTCGGAACATATCCTCTTAAAGCTTTTCACCCACCTTTGACTGACATTGAACCGAGGACTTGGGAATCTTCTTACATTTGGTCACTTGGTGCCCAATACGGAGCCGACTAAACAAACAACCTAACCGACAGACATACTTTACACATCCCTAATACACATAACCCATTTTGAACCACAGACAGCTAGATAACTTTTTTACACAAGCAGGTCGGACGAGAGCTAAAAGATAAATAGGTTAAGATAATAGATTTACATAGTTTTAAGTTTTTTTCATGTTTAGTTTATAGTATCTATGGTATTGACTGTTCCACATTCGACTGGCGACAACGCCGAGTGGGTCGAAATATATTTTGAAAACATTATTTCTTTCCTTTTACCTATAATGTAACTCATAAAAGTGCACATACATAATTATAAAATATATTAATAAAAAAACATGGTATATATTACCCTATTTATTTTGGTTTCTTATTATAGCCGATCAGATCATGAAATTATCAGTTCTACATTATGGCTACGATATGTGTAAATATTATCAAAGTAGATATTTTAAAAGACAAGTGGGGAATAAAATTAATTGGCGCGGACACGTTAGGTATTTTATTATTACCTATTATTGGGTTGAATTTGAGCAGTGTTATCTGTAGAGTATGTTTGTTTACCTTATTACGAATAATAACAATTATAAAACGCAATGATCTATAACACGAAATCAAATTATCCTTCATTAAAAAGGTCGTATCGGAAGTGACAAGTTCTGAACATGCCCCCTGACGAGATGCAAACTAAGAAGTATCCACTTCAAAAAACCCCAAGACCCAAGAAAGGCGTAGCATGCTTTTGCCACAAATGCTTGAGGTGGTGGTAACAGAGGAAAGCCGTGCAAAATGCACGTCATAATATTGTTTTCCTTACTTTTGAATAAAAAGTATGCAATAAATACGTTTTATACCAATTCGAACAAACTGTTTGTTATTAGTTAGGTAAAAATTATTCAATTTTAGGCGTTACATTTTGACTGCTTTACATTGCAACTGTAAACACGCTCCAAAGTTGTCAATTTAATAATATTAAAATAGGTTCATTATTAATAAATTATTTCCGCAGATTGCTTTTAAACGCATTTTTATATTATAATGTGTGTTTTGCACCGAGGTAAAAAGTTACCCCCTTAATACATTTAGAACCTAATCTCACCCCACAGAAACATCTTAGAGACAACATATTCAATCCCCACGTCAGCCTTTCTACCCACACATACGTAAATCATTTCTTTGCTGGCTAATAAATTCATAAAGTTAGGTACAATGTCACAAATTAACTTGAGTAAGGTATTCATTTCAACATCAATAAATCTACAGAATCTTCAGTTCCTAAATTACATCGTAAACGAGACCCATTATCCTTATACTAAGTACACGTGCTTAATCCATATAACCCAGAAACGGTAGTAACAATTATTACTTAGTTTAGATTACAGACGAGGCGATGAACCAAAGTTTTAAGAATTCACGATCAAACTTGCTTGATGTGTTGGATGTTTAAAATGTAAAATTCATTTCAAGGTCCAACGAACGCCGCGGCCGAGATATTTATCACCGGGGTCTTTGCAAAGGAGAATAAACATAAAACTAGTCTGATAGTCTCGTTATAATTCAGCCTATGGATTTGCTATACAACACTTACACTAGTATTACATGAGCGAACTAAAGAAAAAAACAATGAAAGTCCAAACCTCGTTATTACGTAATATGAAAGCAAGCATCAATGGTACTCAAAGTTAAAAATTTCCTAGTATTTCTCACAATACCATAGAAAATTTTAATATCAAAATTTTGTATAAATCTCTTCGGATGTAACGTCTTGTATAATTGTTGTTAAACGTCACACAGTTTGTTTAACCATTAAGTTTACCCTTAATCTTTTTTGGTTTTTAGAAAAAATAAATAATTTTGTTTGTCGTTTGTTTAAGATTTTACATGTTCAAGCAAAGCGGCACCCCTTTTCGAACCACTCAGATAAGTTCCCATTCTTATTGCTCGGCGAGCATGTTGGATAGTGTATCGTAAGTGTTGTATAACAGGCAGCGGAACCGCGGGTTATGTAGCAATTTACAGCTTTTAGAGTATAACAGTTACCGGGAAACGGGATACGACGCGCTGTTTACATTATATGAGGGTTACTGTCACTATACCACTACGACCTTTACTCTTGTAACTAATAACAAACCATACAATTGGCGGATCGCCCACGGTACGAGGGGAGCGTCGGGCGACGTGGAGTTGGAAGCGGCCCTGTCCCGCGCCCGCACCACCCCATCCCGCTCGACTATTACCTCCGCGCCGCCCGACGCTCCCCTCCTACCGCGGGCGATCCGCCAATTGTATGGTTTATCTTTACTAATATAAACTATTTTTGACATTCTGATTCGTCAAGACTCGATTGTCTGGTGTGGAGCGAAGGCTTAGATCCCAGATATTTATTTCAGACTTCAGACCAGTTTACATAAACAACATAAGAACGCAAGACTATATAAGGTGATTTTTTTTTACAAGGCCAAATTCATACTGGAGACTCGGTGAGTGGTTGGGAACAAAGTTCAACATGAAAAGTATTTGATTGTGCCTCTAAACTTGTTCAAGAACAACCTCGATTCAATTAGTTTAGGAAGTCTAAATTCTATTTTGCGTATTTTACAGAAAGGGTCATTGAACCTTGACCCTGACCACTTACCGGGTCTCCAGTATGAACTTGGCTATAAAAACGAAAGTCACCTTATACCGGTTGAAAATTAAACCTCTAGCTATAACAAGGGAAACTGTTGCATGTTCCAAATAAAAAATACATGTTTTGTTACTTTTGTCATGATTCATATTTTTTTTAAAGATATCGACCGCCAAAGAAGCACTAATACTCCGGTAACAGAGACCAAACCTATGTGCATTATTTACCGCCGGGAATATGAACTGTCTATTGTCAGTCACATGTTGCATCGCGTAGGTATGCAATTTTTTCGAAATTTGGTTAAAAAAAATTTTTTTTACGGTTTTGTGTTCTACTAGTGATTCTGAACCATAGAGTTCAATAAAGCTAGTGACTTAATTTTCAACCTTTATGTATGTATATACGGAACTTTTATGTTTGAGTAGCAATTGTAACAAATGATCAACTTAATATTGGAAATATTGTTGATTCATATGTAAAGGGTGTTTTTTTTAGAGGTATAGAACTTTAAGTTGGCAACACTTTTTTAACTGGCGGCCATTTTGTCAGCTGTTAAGTGATTTATGTTTAGTTTGGTTTGGCATTTCAACATGAATAGACTGACGCCTGAACAATGCTTCCAAATTGTGCAAATTTATTTTGAAAATCATGGTTCAGTTCGAAAGACGTATCGCGCATTACGTCCAATTTACGGTTAACATAATCGTCCATCAGAGCAATTAATTCAATTAACTATGAAACGTTTTCGCACCACGTTTACTCTAAATGATAATACACATCCACAGAGATGTCGTACAGTGCGTACAGAAGAAGTCATTGCTGCTATAGAGCGTAGCGTAGAGGAAGACCCGAATCAGTCTATCCGCCACCGTGCACAGGAAACCGTAAACCTTTAAAGCCTACTTAGCTGTTATAGTTTTAAATTCATTATATACTACTTCTGTGAATTTTTTCACATATCCATAAACAACCGGTTCACCGGCAGGGGGGGAATCTTGACTCTTAACAAAAATTAGCACTTTAAAGCTTAATATTTCGCCAACAGGTCCCTGAATCAAAAAATGGTTTTCACACAACCATAATGTTTTTGATCGACCTATCCAACGATACTCCATACTATGGGAAAGACGAGAAAAAAAAATCATCCCCAATTTAAGTGTACGGGAGAGAACCTTGAAAAAACCAAGATATTTTTTTACCGTTTTGTCTGCGTGATTAATGGCGAAACTATAATAGGGGTTCCTAAAAAGTTAAGTCTACTAAAGCGAAAACAAGAAGTTTTCATCGAAGTTTTGATCCACCTTGGTTGAACTTTTTTCGTCACGAGATTATGACAGAAGTCCAAAATTTGCTAAAGTTTTGACGCGCTCAACTTTCTTTCAAAATTCGGCGCATTTACCTCATGAATAGGAGAATCGCATTTTGGATAAAAATATTCGAGCTGGCCGGGTTAGCATGAACTGTCAAACTGACGCGCGATGCTTATTTGCCACGAAACGGCAAAGCAAGACTCTTTATCAATATGATTTTTGGATCATGATAGGGATCAAAAACTTCAAAATAGAAAATACAATTATTTTAAAAAGGTTGTTCAGATTCAATAGTATAATACTTGCTTATATAAGGTGACTTTTATTTATGCAGCCAAACTTATACTGGAGGCTTGGTAAGTGATCAGTAACACGGATCGATAACACTTTTTGCTAATTTCGCAAAATAAAATCTTGACGTCCCATAGTATAGACTCGGGGCTGGGCTTGGGTTTGTAAGAAACAAACATAATAATTTACGAATTTACAAAAAGGTTTCATCGAACCTTGTTACTGAGCACTTACCGAATCTTCAGTAAGAATTTGGCTGCATAAATTAAAGTCACCTTATGCATATTTCAGCTGGATATTAAAACCCTAACCTTCCGTGTTGCCTGATGCAATGACAAATGAACACCTGATATATTTTATATCCGTTATACACCGCCCGAAATGTTAAATATAATTCATAACCTTTATACAGTACAACATTATATTTTGCACCCTAAAACATCCTCTTCGTTCCTATGGTATTGTAATAAAGTCTAGTTTTCAATAACGCTAGATAGCTCAAGTTGGTTTTGATTCAAGTTATGTAACTATCCGGAGCATGCTAGTCCCCAAATAGCCGAAAACTAATTTAAACCTTCTCCAACAAGTTGTGTAGACAGTTATAATAATATTTCTAGAGCATTGAGTAATGAATAAGTTTTTAAATTGTCTATCAGCTAGACGTTTTCTCGAGAGGATAACAGAGGTGGCTATAAGAATAATTAAACCCCGAGACGAGGGTCATCACTCCCTAGACATCACTAGACAAATATGCACTAGTGAGTTTTTGGGAATTTTGGCATTTCCTCAACGGTAAAGGAAAATACTGCAAGATAAAACTAATTTAAACCTTCACCAACAAGTTGTGTAGACAGTTATAATAATATTTCTAGAGCATTGAGTAATGAATAAGTTTTTAAATTGTCTATCAGCTAGACGTTTTCTCGAGAGGATAACAGAGGTGGCTATAAGAATAATTAAACCCCGAGACGAGGGTCATCACTCCCTAGACATCACTAGACAAAAATGCACTAGTGAGTTTTTGGGAATTTTGGCATTTCCTCAACGGTAAAGGAAAATACTGCAAGATAAAACTAATTTAAACCTTCACCAACAAGTTGTGTAGACAGTTATAATAATATTTCTAGAGCATTGAGTAATGAATAAGTTTTTAAAAATTGTCTATCAGCTAGACGTTTTCTCGAGAGGATAACAGAGGTGGCTATAAGAATAATTAAACCCCGAGACGAGGGTCATCACTCCCTAGACATCACTAGACAAAAATGCACTAGTGAGTTTTTGGGAATTTTGGCATTTCCTCAACGGTAAAGGAAAATACTGCAAGATAAAACTAATTTAAACCTTCACCAACAAGTTGTGTAGACAGTTATAATAATATTTCTAGAGCATTGAGTAATGAATAAGTTTTTAAATTGTCTATCAGCTAGACGTTTTCTCGAGAGGATAACAGAGGTGGCTATAAGAATAATTAAACCCCGAGACGAGGGTCATCACTCCCTAGACATCACTAGACAAAAATGCACTAGTGAGTTTTTGGGAATTTTGGCATTTCCTCAACGGTAAAGGAAAATACTGCAAGATAAAACTAATTTAAACCTTCACCAACAAGTTGTGTAGACAGTTATAATAATATTTCTAGAGCATTGAGTAATGAATAAGTTTTTAACTTGTCTATCAGCTAGACGTTTTCTCGAGAGGATAACAGAGGTGGCTATAAGAATAATTAAACCCCGAGACGAGGGTCATCACTCCCTAGACATCACTAGACAAAAATGCACTAGTGAGTTTTTGGGAATTTTGGCATTTCCTCAACGGTAAAGGAAAATACTGCAAGATAAAACTAATTTAAACCTTCACCAACAAGTTGTGTAGACTGTTATAATAATATTTCTAGAGCATTGAGTAATGAATAAGTTTTTAAATTGTCTATCAGCTAGACGTTTTCTCGAGAGGATAACAGAGGTGGCTATAAGAATAATTAAACCACGAGACGAGGGTCATCACTCCCTAGACATCACTAGACAAAAATGCACTAGTGAGTTTTTGGGAATTTTGGCATTTCCTCAACGGTAAAGGAAAATACTGCAAGATAAAACTAATTTAAACCTTCACCAACAAGTTGTGTAGACAGTTATAATAATATTTCTAGAGCATTGAGTAATGAATAAGTTTTTAAAAATTGTCTATCAGCTAGACGTTTTCTCGAGAGGATAACAGAGGTGGCTATAAGAATAATTAAACCCCGAGACGAGGGTCATCACTCCCTAGACATCACTAGACAAAAATGCACTAGTGAGTTTTTGGGAATTTTGGCATTTCCTCAACGGTAAAGAAAAATACTGCAAGATAAAACCTGTATGCCCTATAAAGCGTTTATTTGTATCCGAAGTAAGAGGATGACTCACCTCTATTGCATTGGGGCGTAAAAATCGTCGGTAAAAAGAGGGTGTACCAGTGCTATCTGTTCTATTGACAGTCCATACTCGGAATAACATCCGACACCCCGTCGTTGATACATATGGTGAAGATACTTATGTTGCATATAAAATCATCCTTATTCGATCATCATTCCGCTTATACATCTATAGTTTGAGAAAGCATGTATGGGTGACAGTTCGTAATTTTCCGTTTTACCTATGCTACTCACACCATACTACATACACCCAGGCACAAAAGAAAATATCAGGTTTTAGAAAAAAATGTATATAATTATTGCAAAAATACAATAAATTATTTATCTATAAATCGAAACAATAATCACAACGTATTCGTTAAATTTAACAAAGAAAGATTCAGAAAAGAATCATGTCTCTTTGCTACTTGATGCGTGGATCGGAACGTTAACCCACAGGTACTGACACTACATAATCGAAAATACGATTATATCGATGAATCGGTGCGGCCATCTTATAGGATCGCGTCAGTATGAGTTCATCTTGCATGCGGTTTGTGTTTTCGTTGCGTTTGCTTTACGTGCTATTTGTTTTGAGGTTCGTTACAGTTTTTGTTGTTTGTTTTTGGTGAAATGCCGAGAAAAACAAAAAAAAAATCTTTGAACTCTCAAGCTTGGGAGTTATTTATTAGTTTAATTTAATTAATTCAGAAATTAACAAAAGTAGTTTGGATAATCAAAGATCAATCAAATGAAAAATCGATTTCATAGCCCTTGTTAACGTTCTCGATACTAAAAAAAATCGATTCTTTTTCGTTAGGGCACATAACTATAACTGTCAACTTTGAACTGCCACCCATATCATGATAACTCGAACATACACATGTAATATTTTTGTGGAATTTCAGATGAAATATTATTACTTATTAGTATTGACGAAATTAAATTTATTAGTATTGTTCTAAGGCCAAAAAAGTTTTTTTTTTAATTTTTGTCTGTCTGCCTGTCTGAAATTCAGACTCGAATGTTTGTTTGTTTCGTTTGTTCAAAGGATTTGGATGCGGTTTTTTTATTACCATCGTAGTGACCTTGGCTATAAAACGTGCTCATAGTAATGCCCAAGCCGAAAACGGGGCAAAGATTCACTAAACGCAGGTGGAACCGCGGGCAAAGGCTAGTTTAAGATCATAATAAAGTCTATTCTGAAGGCTTTAAGTGCAGTCAAAAAAAATTTTTTTTTTCAAATATTGCTTCTGTTATTAACACTAAATAACCATTTAGAATTAAGAAAATTTTGCTCTATCAGTATTAAAACTAAAATTTAACCCTTCGAATCGGCTTTTCTATGTGCCAAGACAACGCAAATAAATTATTTAAATTCGCCTTTAAGGGCCCATAATACCTCAATTCGCAGTCCTGCTCTAACGCTTCTGCTTTTGAACTGTCTATCCTACTCTAATCAGATGCCGCGCACGCAAAACATCAGTTATTTTGAAATCGCGGCTACACTGATGGTTTTTTCATTTTTATGGAGCAGTCTGCGGCTGCTTTATACTAATATCAGTTATTTTATGCAAAGTTTCAGATCTAAATTCAAGTATTCATTGAATGCTATCGGTTTATTGTACGGTTTGGAGGTAACTTTGTAATTTTTTTCTATGGAGAAAATTTAATGAAATCAAGTTTTCACAACAGCATGCACATAGCATTAGCCCTCAACTTTGTTTTATATTAATTTCAGAGTGATTGTTGCAGTATTTATTGGTATAAAGCAGGATCATGCGAACCGAAGTGAGGTAATTATTATACACCCTTAACAACTAATATCTTACGCCTACGAACATTTCTACCCACCTACGAAATGTTCCGCCTGAAAGATTCGTGTATTTACATTCTGATACAGGAGCTAGCTAAATTAAATTCCGAGCCGCTCACGTGTTTACATTTACATATCTAAATTTCCTTAAAGGTAATATTGATTACTTATAGGCATACGCACTTGTAAAGCGTATGTACCCATAAAGAAATACCGTTGATCCACTTTTCCCCTTCTTGCAATGGCTATAGCAGCGGTTGGTGGATCAGGGGCAATTTCTTCGATAGTATGTAAAGCTTCAGATAGTATCACTACGGCTATAAACATCTTACTGCGATACATAAGTGTGTATATACTTATATGTACTTATGGCACTTATCTTTTTATATAACCTATATTAATACGGTTTTTTAAAAAGGCGAAAGTTTGTGTGAGTGTGTGTGTGTGTGTGTTTCTAACTCTTTCACGCTGAAACGGCTGGACGGATTTGGATGAAATTTAGAAAGGATATAGCTTATACCCTAACTTAACACATAGGCCACTTTTAATCCCGGAAAAAGCATGTCATTAAACCGAAACACACGCGGGCGGAGCCACGGGCCAAAGCTAGTAAAAAATAAAAAAGATGTTACCCAGTTAAAGATGTAAACTAGTTTGTCCTAGGCAAATGTAGGTACGACGACGAGCGAAGCGAGGAGGAGCGTGTTAGTTTGCTTGTGAATATAAATTCAGGAGCCGAGCGAAGCGGAGCGGAGCAAGGCGATGTCTTAAGTTTAAACAAAAATACGATCTTACCATACCTATATGAACTAGTTTGTCCCAAAATAGGGTTTAGCAGGTAATATTTTTTTTAATTTTTGTTTTTTCGGTCATATGAAAAACATATAATGGAGTTGATGCTCGTGATTGTTGGCACTTGGTGGAACTTTTGAAACATTTTTTGTTTGATAAACACTTGTACTTGTCCACTTATTTATATTAATTTCCCTTACCGGTTTCGCTGTTAAAGCATTATCAAAGGTTTGTTTGGTTGTTTACGTACAATATATGAATCGCTATAAAAATATATAATAATCGCCCACCGAGGGTTTCGTTAAAGACTATATTTTTATAATTTAATTACAAATGTATAGTTTTCAGATTTTTCCCTATACTTGTGGTATAAGACGGTAGACTAGGTGGTAGAGCTGATGCCGGGATCGACTGTGGAGGTACAACCATCTTACTCGCAAACCCACCCGAAGTTATTCGGGGGAGAGTAAGAGAACAGCTCTCAGGCAAAACCAGGCGGCCCACCATTGCCTGGGACCGATGGATGGAGGTATATCCATCCCCAATTGCCGGGCCTTATATAAAACAGACTGGTGACGGGCAGCGGCGTCACTGGTGCAAGGGTTACGGCACCGCGCTCACCAACCCGCCTGCCCAGCGTGTGTGAGTATGGGAATTTCTTCCAAGAGGACCGCCAAGAGTGGCGAATTCCTGGAAAGGCCTATGTCCAGCAGTGGACGAAACAGGCTGATGGATGGATGGATGGAAGACGGTATTACTTACCAAATTTCATAGTTCTAGATCAACGGAAAATACCCTATCAATTTTGATTCCCTTGAGAGTGTAGAAATATACGTTTTTTGCGGCATAAACGGCCGTATCTTTTTTTAACGTCAACTTAGAAGTATGATTTTTTCACAGCTTGAAGGGACTGTAGACTTGAGTTTATGGTTTCACTCGTAATTTCAACTCGATACATCCTTGCGTTCCCGAGATAAAGGGTCTTGACTGACAGACAGACGGATGGACGGACGGACGGACGGACAACAAAGTGATCCTATATGGGCCCCGTTTTTTCCTCTTGAGGTACGGAACCCTAAAAACGGAATTATTAAAGGATTAACGGAACCACTGTGTTGTCTGACTGTCTGTCTGTCTGTCAGATAGTTTCTTACATAAACAACTCTCAAATATCAAGCATCAAGCTTCACACTGTCTGTTCTAAGAAATTCAAGTAGCTAATTAAACGAAATCAAAAAATACAGCTTTATGCTAAATGTCTCAGTAACTAACTGATATATAAAACTGTTAGTAGATTTAGGATTTGAAAATAAATAAATAAACAAAATAAATGAAAAAAAAAAAACGTTTAATTATGTAGGTATTCAGGTACGGTAAACAATTTTAAAATCCCTATAAGTAATTATTTTATCCACATGTTACCGGCCAATCCCGATTTTGGAAAAAACTAGTTTAGCCAAACTAGGTCGACTGTCGCTAAGGGGACACAATCTTCTGCGCTAAATGATTTCTGGGTTGTCATACAAAATAACTATAACCTTTTATGTATTCTGTATATAAAGGATGTAAATGCAAACTCAAAGATATTTTTAGGGTATGAAATTATACACGATTCTGTGATCATTACGAGAAAAAAAATACCTTGAATTTTCACTAAAAATTCTATCATTTTTCTAAGCTATGGCAACGCATTCATATCAACGAAATTGAATAATCCCGTAGCGGCTATTCGACCTCACCGGCCTCCCAGACACCTAGTTGCACCCCGCACCCCTCAACCGTGACCGCCGCCGCCGCCGCCGGGGTATGCAGCGGCCGCCTGTTACCAAATCGTGCAGCGCCTCAATCTGAGGTCGCACCGTTGCAAATTCTCTTTCATTCTCTCTCGCCAGCGACCAGCGAGGGTGTCCACGCGATTAGTGTATTTTGAGTAAAGAAAATCGTCTTATTTTTGGTAATTTGGTAATTTATTTAGAGAACCCAGTATTTAAAAATAAATCTTTACCTATCATACCAACACACCCTTACAGGATTTTTGCCTTTGCTTTTACACCATGTATAACCTTCGTGATTATTTTTTTACAGTATACACTTACTTAACCTTCTAACATAACCTCCCAGCTCGCTTCAGCGCTTAAGGATTACTTTAAGTTTTCGAAAACTTAGTTTAGCCTAGGCAAAACGAATCTGTCCTAAAATCGAGTTTACCCGGTAACATGAATACCCAATCTGTAAACATAATCCGGATCGCCTTTTTATAAAAGAAGATTAAACTGTTATTTTTTTAACGGATTTATATTTGGGTTACATAAATATTTCGTTATTGATAAACCATTTCATCTCTTTGAAAGCATAACCGTATGTATGTAATTTTGTGTTCAATGAAAGGTTTTGTAATGAAAACCATTTCAATATCATATTTATTTTCAGGGTTCCATACCCATAGGGTGTTAAACGGGACCCTATTACTAAGCCTCCGCTGTCTGCCTGTCCGTCTGTCTGTCATAGGGGTCTACAACTTCACCCATAATAGATAAAAAGTTTTTTTTTATAGAATATGTGTAACTACGGCCTCTATCACGACAAATAAGAAAATAAAAATAGAATTGTATTTTAAAGGGGGTCCCCATACAAGAAACCTCGAAAAAGTTGCATTATTTAAACGCGCTGCCAAACGCGGGGAAAATCCCCGATTTGCGGGGAATTGAGGGTTAGCGCGCAGAGAGCGCGGGGAATAACAAAAATCAGGGAATTTCGGGGAATCCAAACCAATGTTTTCGGTGGACTAAAACCATTTTATGTCGGGTTATTCTTACAACAAAAATCACGTTCGGACTTGGCAGATACAGTTCGAAACTACTTACATAATTTTGAATGGCAACACCACTCAAATGCCTGTTCAACTTTTTGTCATTTGATTTGAACACAATATTGTATTTCTGAACGCATCCATTTTTTTTAATTGAACCAATTAACGGTTGAAATTTTCAATAAAATACTGTTGAAAATTTTGTATAAAACAGTGTTTTTATTCCAAAACTATAATTTCTGGGAATTTGCGGAGAATTAATCAAATAGAATCGGGGAATTTCGGGGAATTGACAACACTGACGCGGGGAATCGAGAAATTTTTATTGGTAGCAAAAATAATATAAGTAAAATACATACAAGTTTTAAATTTAGTCGGATTGTAGAACATACTCTAAAGTAAAACAAAAAAATAATAAAAAGTAGGATTCCGTACGCAGACGGCGCCAAATTTGTTACCATATTTATCAATGCCATTTTAGGGGCTTGTTTATAGTAGCCTTATATTGCTTTGGCATGCATATTGTTATTTAGCATGTTTTTAGGGTTCCGCGACCGTGTTGATACGGAGCCCTTTGTGCGCAATTCCGATTTGCACTTGGCCAAATTATTTCATAGTGATGAGAAAAATAATCGTTTATTGTAAGCGGTCGGTCAATCTATATGACGAGTGATTAATGATATTGACTTGCAACACAAACGACGCGCAAGCAACGACAGTCATGCGACTGACACCTCCGCCATTTTGTTATTAGGATTTTTGTTTCATATAATATACTAAAATCATACATAGCCTGCAGAATCAGTAAGTTGAAGTGACAGTGGGCAGGCCATATTTGTCGCCGACATGATGGCCGTTGGGGCCGAAAGGCTCTAGAATGGAGACCACGTACAGCAAAGCGTATTGTAGGCCGACCTCGTGCCCGCTGGACCGACGACCTGAAGGACGTTGCGCGGGGCGGCTGGATGAGGAGGACGGAGGACCGACATGAGTGGCGAAATTTGGAAAAGGCCTATGTCCAGCAGTGGACGAACACGAGCTGATGGATGGATGAAAATCAGTATTCAAATATTATTTTCATATCATTTTCATAGCATTTCATATCAATTTATTTCGGAATGTCATCAATTTTGATTTGAATGTCCCAATAATTTTCAATATTCGATATAGTTCGATTCGATTCTGTTCGTAAAAGTAATCGAGAATCGGTAGAGTATAATCTTGATGCAAAGGTATCCCCTCACTAGTGCTCAGTTGAGACATGTGTCAGCGGCAGCCGGTAATTCTAATGTGAAAAAGGATATAAATAGTATGATTAGTATTACAATAATTTTCGTCCACGAAAGCACTTTCGAATGACTGTTTTGACAGGACTATAATAGCGAGACAGAACAATAGGCGTTTTTGTGTTGTTTTAGGACTCCATTCTTCGTTTATAGCTACAAAAATAGGCGTCACGTCCTGAATCGCCGAGGGGATGCCAAAAGTGTTTCCGAACGGTGAAATGCAAGTTAAAGCCCACACTCGTACACCCACATTTCCCAGACGATTATTATGTCCCAACAAAATATGGACCCCACAGCTTGACGTGCCTCCCGAAGCACACAAAACGAACACAAATATGCCCATAAGGGATTTAAACCTGTGACCTATAGATTAGTGGTCGCGATGTTCGAACCACTTGACCACTGAGGCGTTAAGGCCATATAGGTAATAAAAAATGAGATTTTAAAACAGTAGATCTCCCATACTACAATAGATTGGGTTCTGAAAAAGAAAACATGTTATAAAGAAAGCCTTTTTTCTAAAACGTAGTAGCAAAAAGTAGTCCGTCCAAACTAATAAAGTAAAAATAACAATAATGACTTTTGTAAACATATTGCGTTTTTTTAACACTCTCGTGTGAATTTATATTACATTTAATTCAATTAAAAAACAGCATCAGCAAACAACACACGGGAAATGGGCCTTAATTGAAAATCAGCGCAGTAGTTTGCCTCTGTATTATGCTGAGTGAGGACCCTTTTCACTATCACAGCACTTACATGCCTATTTTTTAAGGTTTTATTAGCGTTTCGTTTTTTTTTTGTATTTTATTTGTATTGTGTGTAAGGCTATTTTAATGAATCCAAGACATCCACTTTCTATCTTATCTTATATTAAATATATTTTTTATTATTACCAGTAAATGATTTTTATTTTTCAAAGATTTATTAATTAATTAATAAAAAAAAAGATACACAGCAACGCCATATCTTGATCCCACACTGAGAAATGTAGCTGCCTATATAATGTGTATATTTTAGTTTATATTAATTTATTTATAATTAAATCTTCTATCTCATCTTTATGAATTATGTATTAAAAGCAGAAGCAGCAACCTTGCAGAGTCATCTTAATAGTCGAGAAGCTAACTTCTACTTGCATCCATTGCTGAGTTTGGTGACAAAGACAAAGGCATTACAACGGGATCAAGCGGAAGCAAGCTCCGCTAAGACGTAATTGGTTCCACTCTTGAACGAATTTACCAATGGATATCCCTTGTTCCCAACTGCTCAAACCACGAACATGAGAAAATATTGAATAATACACTCTTGCGCTATTAGCTTTCAATATTTGGCAAAAAGTAAAAAAAATGATTTTTACTTGCAATGTAAAAAGCAAGAAATCATGTACTCGTAGATCGTTAATGGATAAGGTAAGTTCTTTTTTTAATACGCTGTCTTTTCACCAGATCTATCGATTGGGTGATGTTTCGAAGGAAGCACATACACGAGCCCTGTTTAAATTACTTTATGTTAAAATAGGTATAAGAAAAACCCACAGTAGTAAACAGCATAATAAAAATTCAAGATCAGTCAGTTATTTATTTATTTTATTTATAAACAAAAATCCAAAAAAGTACAGTTTTAAATATAACATAAAAATAACATCAACAAATAGTGCCAATGACGGATTTCATTACGCTAACAAAATCTTTTAAAACACGAGGAACATAACTTTAACTACTGAATAAATTTAAATATAAAGACGCAAGCAAGACTCCGTATTAAAAACTAAAGGGTTGTGTGTGTCGAGTGATTAGTGTGCATGTATATGTGTGTGAGTGTGTGTGTGTTATGCAATGAATTATGAAACACTAGCTTTTGCCCGCGGCTCCGCCCGCGTGTTATTCGGTTTAACGAGATGCTTTTTCCGGGATAAAAAGTAGCCTATGTGTTAAGTTAGGGTATAAGCTATATCCATTCTAAATTTCATCCAAATTCGTTCAACCGTTTCAGCGTGAAGGAGTAACAAACATACACACACACACCCTCACACGCACACACACACACACTAACTTTTGCATTTATAATGTTAGTGTGATTAACAAATTTTGTACCAGTCAAACAAAAACAACTGAAATTAGTTAGGATTGTATGATTTAACAAAATTATCAAAAGAATTGGTAGTTTTAGCTTCACATCGGTCTTGTAAAATAAAGTTGAACTAACTTCACTGTTTCCCAGAACCTGTCATTTGAACGTCCATTGGCTAAACCACAAAGGTTTCACAACTACTATCCTATCGATTTCCTATAAATTGTGGTGTGGACTCCGAGCTAGATGGATCAGTTAGTCCGTGAAGTTGGGATGTCCAATTTAGGACCAGGCGCTTTTGGATCCATAAGTTTTTACCCGATTTCATTGACGGTTTGAAAAGTTTAATTGCTCTAAAGCTAAAATTTACAGAACTAAAGTTCCTAGTTAGCTGCACAAAACTGAGCCAATTTTTTAGCATTTGAGACTGTAAACGCTGAGTTTGAAGTTTTGAACGTAAACTCTGTCTGAATCGCAAGACCATTTTTTTACCACTAGCTAAACACTCGATAATAAACCGTGTGTCCTACGTAAAGGGGGTAACTTTTTACCTCGGTACAAAATGCACATCATAATATTGTTTTCCTTACTTTTGAATAAAAAGTATGCAATAAATGTGTTTATCTAACCTAATATCGCAAAATCCTCATTACGAACTAAAAACTACTGGCATAATGAAAAATATTTTTCATGAACGTCTCTGAAAAATTAAATTATAGTATAGGTCTCCGAACAGCATAATGCTATAAAAAAACTTTTCCTGAGATTACAGTACGTGTGATACTAACTAGGAAGGCAAAGGGAACTTAGCCCAAACAGCCATGTCTGAGATTTAATATCAAATACCAATGAGGTTATCATATAATATGTTCTCCAATACATAATACATACAAAACAGTACGAGCCGAACTAGTGGATTTTTTTATTAATAATAAACTCTTCACAAAAAAATACGTATTTTAATGTATTACATTTTGTTTGCATTACATTAACAAACTTACAAGCGTGTTTACAGTTGTAATGTAATGCAGCTAAAATGTAACGCATAAAATTGAATGATTTTCATCTGACAAGCTGTTTGCGCGAATTGCTATAAAACGCATTTATTGCAAACTTTTTATTCAAAAGTAAATATTATGCACGTCAGCACATTTTGCTCCTCCGTTACCACCTTAAAGAGCATAAACAAAAAGTGGTAAGACCAGACCTAAATTTATCGAGCAATCATTGTTTTTTTTATATAAATCGACTTTTTAATATTTTTGTTAACTACTAACGACTCTATGTATAAAATATGTCATATCATAACTTAATTTAGCTCGTGTATTGCTTTGAAATAAAATCTGTTATGTTATGATTATGAGCCTTAAAAATAGATGTTGCTTTCTAAATCAAAAACAAATAATACTTAATATACAAAGACTCTTTGGTAGCTAACAGAAATTTTTAAATGTAAATTTTTATAATAATGATAATTTCATTTGTTTTTTTAAACGTTTCTTAATATACAAAGACTATTCGGTAGCTAACAGAAATTTTGAATTGTAATTTTTTATAATAATGATATTTTCATTAGTTTTTCAACGTTCCTTAATATACAAGGACTCTGCGATAGCTAACAGAAATTTTTAATGTAAATTTTTATAATAATGATATTTTCATTAGTTTTTTCAACGTTCCTTAATATACAAGGACTCTGCGGTAGCTAACAGAAATTTTTAAATGTAAATTTTTATAATAATGATATTTTCATTAGTTTTTTTCAACGTTTCTTAATATACAAGGACTCTTCGGTAGCTAAAAGAAATTTTTAAATGTAAATTTTTATAATAATGATATTTTCATTAGTTTCTTTCAACGTTCCTTAATATACAAGGACTCTGCGGTAGCTAACAGAAATTTTTAAATGTAAATTTTTATAATGATGATATTTTCATTAGTTTTTTTCAACGTTTCTTAATATACAAGGACTCTTCGGTAGCTAGCAGAAATTTTTAAATGTAAATTTTTATAATAATGATATTTTCGTTTGTTTTTTTCAACGACAAAAAGTCACAAAGTTTTGGTCTAGTTTCGCCCCTTTTCGTTTGTGCACTTTATCGAGGGACACACTGTGACACTGTGTGCTCGTGACAAAAAAATATTTTTGCAAACATGAATTTTTAGCGTCTACAGTACAGATACGACGATACGATCAAACGATTCATTGATACATTTATAAAAATGATGTTGGCGTTTTCGTTCGCTGTACTGGCCTAGTTCAAAAGGGTGAGTGAAATGGATGCAGGAATAGATACAGTGTGAGTGAGAGAGAAGTTAACGTAGAACGGGCGCCATTGCCAATTCCATTTTATATTTGGGATTTTGGCAATATAATTGAGAAACCATTTAAGTTCCAATTCTTATGAATACTGCCATTACCATATTATCCCGGTGCGAATACGGTGTCGTGTTCTCCATACATTAATTATCTAGGTTGTCCGAGGCCCTCTGAATTGTCCCCCTGAGGGCTCCAACCATGTCCTTTTGTACTATTCCGCCAAAACTAGAAGACAAAGAGCTAAGTAACTCTCGCATCTATTTCTAGGCAAGAAGAGTCAGGATTGAGTCTAATTATGTTGGTGTCAGCAAGTATTGTTTTGTATTCTGTGTGTGAACTTTGTGGTTTACAAGGTTGTTTTAGGGTAAATTTTCAAAAGGTAGGTAGGGAAAACTGTCTAGAAAAGAATGTTTAAGGAACGGAAATCTTTATTTTATTAAGTTGTCTGCTTTAAAAAACCTACAACTTACATAGGCTGATCGCTCCATAAATGTGTTTAGACACAAAAACCCTAGGAAAAATTTATCAATTAAAACCTGCCCTCTTATCGTCTAGCTTTAATATCCATCTATAAAGCCTTCAAAAAGCGTCGTGATTGGCCAAAAATGACCTATGATGTGATTTCTAGCCAATCACGTTGCGTTTAAATGCGTTCGCGATTGCGATGGATGTCGAAGTTAGACGATAAGGCCCCTGGTCTCTCAATCTTGGGATCCTCATTCGAATTCAGCTGCTCAACATTAATGAGGTTCTGGCAAGTTATTATGTGCATTGTATTTGTAAACTTGCTAAACGGTGAATAAAACACCACTCGGGCATAAAACGCGTACATTTATGCCCGTACGGCGGACTATATAATATCGTACTCAGAGTGTTAGCTGTTCGGTTTGGACTAATACATATTTCTAGTGCTAAGAGTATCTGAGCTAAGCCGGAGACAGACAGACAAACAGACGCGACGGACAAGCCGAAACTGTAAGGGTTCTATGTTGACTATGGAACCCTAAAAATACGCGGCGAAGGTCGTGACAATGTCGGCGCAGCAGATGCTTTCTTATAGGAGCCAACAAGCGACGGAGCTCGTGACAATTTCATATGGAGGCAGCAGCAATGTAGGTACCATACATAATAGATAGAGCCTCTATCATAGAGGGTACAATCACGTATATGGACACGACACGGTCTGAATATCATCACCGACAATAGCTGTGCTGCATCCAAATACTGATTGCCTAATTGGGACAGATGTCACAAAAGAGAATAGGAAGGGACTGCTTCGTTTGGGAGACGACGTTTGAAAGGACTTTTTTATCTCGTTCAATTAGGAGAGTTGATTAAGTATAACTGCAAGTTATTGTAATCAAAGTCCCTTCAGGAATATGGTTCAAAAAAGGATATAAAATATAATAATTTTGATAAAACAAAAAGTTGGAACAAATCATGCGCCCAACATTGTTCCGCGTTAGGAGCGACACAATGTGTCGTCACACGATATAGTATAGTAGGTAGTATCTGTCGAGTCATGTTGATTCTCAATGACTCGGCTACTACGGCATGAGAGGCAAATATTTACCGATTTTATAAATTAATCGAATTTTAAATAATTCCGTATTATATTTGAAACTAGATTCTGCCCGCGGCTTCGCCTGCGTGGCCTACACGAAACGAATGACTTTTTTACAGAAACAAACATTATAAGCGCTCTCACCCCTCCTCAATTGAATACAGATAGACAATCTCCCAAGCAAAGCAATAAGGACGAAGTTCTCCGTAAAACTAAACTAATCTCTAGAATGAGAGTAGTATGGTTGTAACAGAACTCAAACAGTGTGTGAAAAGATCTAATTAGGAGACAACCAGAAGTGGATAATAAATAATTTATATTGTTTACAACGAAATACGATACCTACCGCAGTATTTATTTGTAAACAATATGTTTTGTTTCTCCTTCAAGGCTAGAATCACCAGACTGCTCCTATTGTATTTAATTTTATTTAATAGAGAAACAAACGCGTTTTTTAGAAGTACTTACTTATAACTTGCAAATATTAGTTCATAGTAATATCAGAAACATATTACAGATACACTTCTACCTCAGAAAAATCATACCTACTTACTAGTTAGGTAAATTCCCCCGCGCCAGGTGCGATTTGCTCGCTTCCCCGCACGTCCTGCGCGCCAAACGACCATCTACTATGCCATGTAGGATTTTCAAAGCCCTATTAATTTTAATTGAAGAGTGGGTGTACCAATTTTCGAGTAAATCGACCCAGAGAATAAAAAGTTTCACAGAAAATTCAACCCCCCATTTTACCCTTTTAGGGGTATAATTTCGAAAAACCCTTCCTTAGTGGATACTTACACTTCACAAATAACACACCCTCCGAATTTCATGTCTCTAGGACCAGCGGTTTAGTCAGTGGCTTGATATATCAGTCAGTCAGTCAGTCAGGACTTTGAATTTTATATCTTAGTGGTAGAATTTCGATAAACCCTTTCTTAGTGGATAGCTACACTTCACAAGGAACACACCCTCCTTATTTCATGTCTCTACGACTAGCGGTTTAATCTGTGGCTTGATATATCAGTCAGTCAGTTAGGACTTTGAATTTTATATCTTAGGGGTAGAATTTAGAAAAACCCTTTCTTAGTGGATACCTATACTTCACAAAGAACACACCCTCCTAATTTCATGCCTCTGCCTCCAGGACCAGCGGTTTAGGCTGTGCGCTGATATATCAGTCAGTCAGGACTTTGAATTTTATATGTATATAGATATATTTGAAATAAAACAGGATAAAATGTTAAGATGAGGCATTATGGATAAAATATAAATTAGAAGAGATTGATAAATTTTCTAAGTGGACTCTCATCGTCACTTTTGGAGAAAATAAAACTGTATTTAAAGATTTTCTAAAAATTACTAACCTTGGAAAAGAAACTGCCCATTATGAAAATAAAACCGAGAGGGTTTCGTACAAATTTGTAAAAAGCCAAGCCAATCTATTTTTTTAAAACATAAAAGATTTTTAATATTGATATGGTAACTATAAGACGTTGTTAGGTAAGCTAATTATGTTATAACTTAAAACAGAAGTAAGTTCCCTTAAGTAGGGACTGAATAAATAAATTAACCGACTTGGATTTATGTACATGGATCTCAGAACTTTTTACGGTAGAAGAACTAAGTTGCGAGACTTGTTTTTTTTTTACAAGTTTGGTTTTTGATGGCATTAATATTATGAATTCTTGAATACCATGAGACATAGATATCTTAATATGTAGTATTATTCTTTAAATCAGTGGAGGTCAAAGACAAAAACGAAACTAAACTTGTAAGTAATTTCTCAGCAGAGATGCATCTAGTACAATGGGGCATAATCTTACAAATCCAGGGAGCATTGTACAGTCACCTTTACTTGCAACTGACACCGGAAGCCGGTTTTTCTGAACTACCCTTTGTCGTGGCTTCCGTAGCCCCCTCACCCCGCCGACCTCCCAAGGAGTGCGTTCGGAAAAGAACACAGTAACTTTAATGTTACTTAAATTATAACAGTTATAACTATAACTTACGCGATAAACCGAAGTCGTATGCATATAGGGTTGCCATACGTCAGGATTTGTCTTGACATGTCAGGAGTTTTTGGTCCCTGTCAGCATTCCGGCTTGGAAAATGTCAGGATTTTTAGATTTTGAGTATAACAAAAACGTAAAATAAATTTTTCTTTTTCTACTTGTAATTTTACGCTTCATTATAAACAAATGTACTTATATTTGCCAAACCACGGTGGTGGGCGGGCGCTTTAGCATAATGTTAGGACTTTTTATTAGAAATCAGGCTTTTAATCAGGATTTTATAGATATACCATATGGCAACCCTATATGCATATCATATCGTAAACGAAATATGCTGTACAATTGGCTTACGCGTGGCCATTACCAAGTGATGAAGTGCGCTCGCCCATAAACTGGGAGAGTGATGGTAGGGGAGGCGTTAATCAGTATTTCTAAGCATCTCCGCAAAAATCTACGGAAGTCAGAAACGGACAAATGACCGTTACTAAGCAACTGCCACTCCCCTTCAATCACTTGATAAGTATGTATTGTAAAAAACCTAGTACCTACGTAAAAAGCGAAAGCAAAATAACAAATTACAAATTGAAAGTTTTCTCGCAAGAAAAAGATCACAAAAAGCTTGGAAAAGTTTTAATTGAAATTGATATGAGCACAGCGGCTAGACAATGTGAAGGTACCTTCAATGTTGAGTCTTTATTAGATTAGCACAAGACCGAACAAAAAATATATTCTCAATTGTACCGTTGCAAGTTGGCATTATACTTTCACTCAAACAACTAAGTACGTCACGATTTAAACGTCACCTAATAATACACAACATGAATTTGCAAATTGATACTGTTACTTGTTCACTAGAGCCAACGAAATCGTGTTTGTACTATATTCGGGCCCAGATTTCCGCCTAGGCCGACAAGGTAGGGTTTGGCCGTGGCTTGTCACCACACTCAAGCGACTCGTCGCATTCCGGGATGACGTCATGAGTAGCCGTACCGGAGAGTGGTTACAGGGAGTTGCGTAGTAATCATTCGTCCGTAAACGACTTCAGTAGATTTTTGCGAAAGTCCCTGAAAAGACTAACGCCTCGCCTGCTGTCACACTACCAGTTTCTGGGCGAGCGTTCTCCATCCTAGGACTTTTCAAAGCTTTTCTTCAGCTGTCGTAATTGCGAGGCGTAATAAAAGCCCATTGTACGTAAAAAAAGCCTAAGGGCTCAGCTGCCGAGGACATTATAGAAAAAAAAGAGGGTCGGAAACGAAATCCTAGAAAACCTCGAGTTGTTTTCGAACGTACATCTTAGTAAACACGGGGATAGCTTCTATAGTAGAACGTAATTTGAATATGCAAGAGTGGGCACGCTTCATAAGCGACGTCGTCGATGGGCGAGCAAGACTGCGAGTTCTTTTTTTGAATTGTTTTCTTTTTGCTCCTTGATGACAGTTAGTGGCCAGCATTACGATGTGGAATAAAGCAATAAAATGAAAATACTGGGTGGTTTTGCTTTAGTCGTTTTAGTTTTAAAAAGTCTGGCTGTCCGTCTGACCAACACCGTGAATGGACAGACACTGACCTGACAGTAGTTTTTGGTCTGACCGCTGTTCGTTTGATTCGGCCTCTGACACCAAGGTGATAAAATAAAATAGGCGAAACTGTAGGCAAAAAGCAGGTACAAAAATAAAAACAATACTCATGCATTATCACATAATATCTTCTCTAAAAATATTCCACATATTTTTATTTTTCGTCTATTCAAATTGTCTGAAAAAACATTTCGAAGCAAATTGCAAATACATATTCAAATTCGAGTCATGTTATTTTTCAGTTTACTTTATTTCGGGGGAATTTATTCAACAGTTTAATTATGCGACATTTCATTGACAAGCACTTATCTTTCGTGTCCATAAATTGACACTTTCATTATGAATTTTGTACAACAAATTTTATGCAAATACAACATGGCCGCGTTTTGGGGGCGCGATAAGAAATTCACTGACAAGTTGAAAAAAAAATTGTAGTACATTTTAAATGTAGGTAAATTGAAACGTTACTATGTTTAAATTTTATTCATATTCAAATTCTTTACTGCACACAGAAAATCCACAATTACTATTAATTACATTTATACTTAAAGTCTATGCACCTAGCCGCGAGCTTATCTTTCAAAGAAATTTCTACCAGCAAACCCTTGGTGATAGAAGCAATTAATAATATGGTATGAGAATCACAAATGTTTAATGTTTTTTTATACATATTTCGACCCTTTCTGTGAGGTCTTCATCAGTTAGATATTATTTTCTATTCAATATTTATGAAAATACAATATAATATTTTATCCATAGAACGTACATGTATACAATACAGATGCAGTAGTTCAAAAATACGTTACATGTTAAACTTGAATCGATTTTACAAAAAAATGTGACTTCTTCTAAAATTTCCTTCATTTTTATCAGAGTCCAGGTAAGATTTTCAGCCTACATGCCAAATTACAGCACAATCAACCGAACCGTTTTCGAGTAATTCCGCAGATAAGGTTTCGCTACAAGGATTTCCGTTTCTGATGGGACTCCAATAAAACGAGTCCAGTATGCTTAACACACTAAAACTAAATATATCCGTACCAGACCATACTGAGGCAATAACGGACATCCCATAGTTCAGTTGAATAGGGTAGCCTCCCCTCTGCCAACTACAGTTTCAAACTACACCTGAGGGCATTATTATGAACCTTCTCTGTGGATATTTAGGTATTTCTCCAGTAATAGTTCATTGTCAAAATATTTGTTGTAATAAATAAGTTAAATGGGAAGAAAGCCTCAGTGAACCGTGTAAAGATAACAATAGCTGCGTTGCCGCCCGCCAACCCAATAAATCCGCTACAATAGCTGGAATAGCTAGACGCAGCTAATATCGACACACGCTGTGGAAGCTATGAATATTAGCTAGGTACATTAGGGCGAGGTTTCCCAGATTTTCCTGGTGTATTCTACTGTGTTTTATTTGTAAATAACAAGGATTACAATTTAAATAAAATATGTTACATTTCACTCTTTGATTTTTATATTCCGGCCGTTTGATACGTTTACTTTCATTTACCTGCATCCAATAAAAATATAATTTCATTAGAGTTTTATTAGGTTTTGGACAATACCAAAATAATATCTAAAATGTAATAAAATTTAAATTACATTGAAAATGAAAATAAAAACATCTCGAAATCCAGTGTCCCGCTTCCTCTGAGTAGGACGGAAAAGTTCAAAATGAAAAAGTTAAAACAAGACAGATATATCTGAATAACCTCGCCTTAAATTAAAATGTTTAGTTATTTATGTATGTACTAGAGTAATGCTGAAAGATTATAGTCATGAAAATTGCACTCTTAGTGATATCTAGTTTTTACAGCAAATATTGGCTACGGAGACGAATTTGCCGAGAAAGTAAAATAACAAAATGGAATAGTTGATGACATATCATCAATTCGCTAGGTTGAAGGGCGTTTGCTCCTAAAGTGGGAGAGCGAAAGCACGCAAGACGAGAAATGAGAAAATCCCTGTTCCGCAAAAACTACGGAATTTGTCGGTGAAACCATTCTCCGGGTTAAGCTTTTCATGACATCATGTCAGAATGCAGAATCAGGAAACCTGCCACAGAAGTGAAAGAATTTGTCAGTTAGTTGAGACTTGGTCTAATTGTCTAGCTAGAGAGTGGCGGGGGTTTTAGTAGTAATCTGTTTATGACCTTATGTACTTCAGTGTAGCCAGGGATTTTTTTTTCATGCACCCATTGTTTGGGTTGAAGTGGGCATTGTAAAAATATCTCGTGGTATAAAAATTTAACTTAAGCGATAATTTGACTGAATTTTAATAAAAGAAAAAATCTCGTAGTCAAAAGATGGACAAGATACACAAAATATTCGTATCAAGTTTTGTAATTTTGTAATATTACAGGCACAAAACGTGATAAATACAATCTTTAGAGGTCTTCTTAAGTTTTTTTTCCAGTATGTGAAAGATTAAAATCATGATTTTAGGATAGTCAAAAGATTTCTTATATCTTCGAAAACAATGTGTAGTTTGTTCAGTGCTGTATTCACATCTGGTTTTCTGAAAAAGGTGTATAAAGTTGCATCAAGTCCCAACGCCCACTTCTCCTTGAGGTGCGTCCCTGAACTAAATTAGCAACTCGATGTGTGTCGGTACAAATATCGACAGAAAAGACATTGAAATAACGTTCATATCAGCGCGCACTCCAAGGTGGCTGTTACGACAATCGCTGCGTCTCCAAATAGCGCAAAGTAGGCGAAAATTGTACTTTTCACATGAACGCGATTATTAATTTGAAAATTTTATTTGTGTAATATTTTAGTTATCAAATTCTCTAGCCATTCGTGTTTTGATCGAAAATAAAAAACGTCAATTTTGCAGTCTATAGGTATACTAACGAGATAAAGGGAAGCAAGAAAGGGCTTCGCACAGCATTTCGCTGCGGGGATGCACCATCTACAGGCTGGCTACGGATACTCGTACAAAAATTACGTACACTTTCTGTACACATAAAATAACACACGCCTGTCAGTACACGTCTTCTTAGCAGTTAAAACCGATGCATCTAGCATCAAAACCACTAAAACGGAACGCTCGTGAAAATGTGCGAATAAAAAAAAACCTCGCACGATTCGTTTCACACGGGGTCGAAATGATATTTATTTACTTACAACTCACCACGATAAAGATTAAACCTTGCGCTCTAGTAAAAGGAGCAGTTTTAGACTGCACCATTGTTCTAAATTATCGCAGCCCGTTTAAGAACGACATAATTGTCTGGAGAATAGCTATTCCTGTATACTTTTTAGAATCTACGTGATGAGAATTCTGACACGTAATTCAGAAGTTTAACTTTTATTGCCAGAGTTATAAGATTTAATTTGTGCTGTTATCTGTGAAGTTATGTTATGTTTATTTTTATGGCGTTCTGGAATGGTCCTTGTAAAATTTTCTTACGTTTAATATCTCTACGAGGGAAGCTGGATGATTTTCCAGTTGGCATGTAAAAAGCATTAAGTTTACAGGGCATTTTTTTTAGATGCGACGATTCATTTGACTTATAGTCCTTTATAATGCTTCTATAGTGAAACCGGTTAAGCAGAGTAATTGTATTTAAAATGAGAATGCCACGGGATCGTACCAAATGGCGTCAGAACCAAATAAAAGTCATAAAATTACTTGGATATTTAAAAAACCAATCAACATCTTTTTGATCAAAATAGTTTACTTAAATCCGGAATTCTAACATCATAATGAAAATATTTCGGTATTTTCATTTCCGTTGCCGCTTTACTATGATTAAAATGCCAACCAATAATCGCCTCTATCAAAGGGTAATAAAGTCTTTACAATTGCCCTTGTCAGTGTACAGTAAATTCGAATTGCGGATACTAATTTAAATGAGACTTGGTGATTTGGTAAGTACATTTTAGTCTCCCTAAAATTAACTTGGTTTGGTTTTGACGCCACGACTTTGGGTTCGGTACGAGGCGCCATATATTACGTGGTATTCTCCTTTGAGGAAAAGTACAAATGTTTTCATGACAACGATGTATGATAAGTTCCACCAAGTGGCCATCACCCCAACAATCAACTTCACATGAAGTAGAGTTTATCCAGCAAATCGTGGCACAACTTAACCTGACACGCGTATGGAAAATATTTATTTTTCCATAACCGTGCCAGGTAAAGTTGTATCACAATTCGCT
Source organism: Ypsolopha scabrella (assembly GCA_910592155.1). Taxonomy (NCBI): domain Eukaryota; kingdom Metazoa; phylum Arthropoda; class Insecta; order Lepidoptera; family Ypsolophidae; genus Ypsolopha; species Ypsolopha scabrella. The sequence goes on from OU342982.1 coordinate 14,445,174, forward strand.
AACTTGGCAAACTCTAGTTTACAAAATCATGAATCAGTTAAATATAAGAATGTTTTTTATAATTTGTTGATCAATTATAAAGCAGTAAAAAGATCGTGCCTGTTGAATGAATATTTTTGCGAAATTTAAAATGAAATGGGTTATTAACTCCAAAACTACACTTTTTAGAATTATTGTCTGTCTGCCTGTCTGCGTATGTTCTGTTTTAACTCGAGAACGACTCAACGGATTTGGATGCGGATTCTTTTTTATCATTGTGGTGAATCTAGTCAACATATAGGCCATAAGAGATGTTGTTAAAATAGCCGGCAAGCCGAAAACTGTCGATATTACTCAAAGGTTGAAAGACGCAAGTGAAGCCGCAGGCAGAAGCTAGTTATATAAACATGTACACACTTGAAAAATTCCCAAAACAGGCGAGTACTTCGATAACTCACACACAAAGATTCTGGTGCTGAAAAAATAATAAGACCAGTAAAACGAGACCTCGCTAGCTATAAAGGCTACAATTTAATACATGGAACCCTAAAACTGTAGGTAAAGAACAGTAAAGAATAACGCACTTTTATCAACAAAAAGCAGGCACGAAACTACAATTTTTATCCTCGTATCGTAGCTGCAAATTTCCAGAATTTGTATACCAAAACCGGAGACGCAAGTTTTTCCAACATAAAGATCATTTTCGTAGGGTTGTCGCAATGTTATTAAAAGTTATGTTTATAGCTCCCTGCAGGGTTGCCGCTTTGCTCGTAACATGGTTATATTTCCCGGAAATATTTATATTTCGGGTAAAGGCAAGGAGGATCTGGAAATGATATTTTTAAGTTTTTACTATCTTTTTATCGATACTTTTAATGCATACTTTCTTGATTCCTGAAGTATTTACGCTGTATGCCTTCATTATAACTATATTTGATCGGCTTCGATAAAAATTAAAATAAAATAAGATTTTTACTTGTTTGAGACATTACGTAAAAATTTCTATATTTGTTTAGAATCTTAACAAATCTTAGATGCAACGTTACTTATTGCCTGGAATCGATTTATGGTCTAAGTCTGTTAGGTAATATCAAAGAAAAATCCGCAGGCTCACTTATCACCCGTATTGCAAATTTAATAAATGCGATAAGTGGGTCAGGGGCAATTTATTTGATGGTACGTAACGTTTGCAGAAATTACGTCTAAATTTTAAGGCACACAGAGATAGAAACAAAAAGCTACAGTCGATAAACCAAAACATTTTTGTCCCAAGTTCAAGGTCACGATGTCTGACCCTAAAACTAACGCTAGACCTCTCCAACAAAGTGCCTTAAGCTGTTTGGATAGACCCTAAGTCAGGGAAAGTTTTTAAACCCTAAACTGCAAAGTTGGGGCAAAGGGCGCCGCTCCCACGGCTCCGCTTGGATGCCCTTCGACGAGCACAGAGGTCAGAATGACCCTCGGTGAAAGTTCGTAGGGCCAACTTGTGTAGTGAAGAGTTATAGGTTAATGTGTGACGGCGTTTTGCTTCAGTATTTTTATAGTAATCGTAGCAGTTCTTCGAGATTTTGTGATGCAATTTATTTTACACAGAGATTGTTCGACGTTCTGTGGTAATTTTACAATTGTAAAAAATGCGCAAAGCCGTGGTTTCTTTTACGATGAATTTAAGATTGTGGTTAGATTATCCTAGATGTCGGAAATAAAAAATGACAATAATGTAGCTGATTTTTAGTTTCAGTGCTGTCAAAACAAAAATTTTTGCAAGGTAATTTAGCTTTTCTAAAATCCATTTAACGAATTAAATTTAGTTTTCAAGCCTTTAACATCAACTAATTTGTTAAAAACCATGATTATTATTCCATAGATGGATTCTAATCTAACTTGATGGTTGAACTTGAAATTCATTTTAATTTCAACCATCAAGTTAGATTAGAATCCATCTATGGAATATTTCTTTTAGTATAGAATTGGTATATATATGCGTAAGTCTTTGAAAGATTTACAAGCTAAAGTGAATAATCTTTTAAGTGCCTCTTAAGTCATCGCTCAACAAGGAAACAAGAAGAATAAATCATCAAAAATCACTTAAAAGCTGAACAACTAATCTTAGTCATCATGACAAACGGACGGACAGACTAATTTCCGAGCTCATTAGTTAGTGTGAGGGCAATAACTTATTCGGAAATTAGCCTCTACGGTACTGACGTTTATTTTTTCCTTGTCAATCAAGGGCCGCGTTCAGTTTGATCGCCCGCTCATCACTGACAGCAGGATAGCAGATACAAATTCAACGCGTGCAAAAGAGATGTCATGATCGCCGGGCGTCGTCGTCGGGCGATCAAACTTAACTCAGCCAAGTGGTGTTTCAAGGCAACGAATCTTGTGCATCGGAAGACTTTAGGGCGATCGTTCCCTTAAAAAAACGTTTGTGTCTTAGTTTTGAAACATAAGCAATGGCATTTGGTACCTTTAATATTTATTTTTGTAAATAAATATATTTTTTATGAATACCGTTGTGTGACTTTTTATTTTACTTTTTATTTTGCTCTTTTATAATGCAAGACAAAACTATGCAATCAATAATTTTTAGGGTTCCGTATTCCGACAAGGAACCCTTATAGTTTCGGCATGTCCGTCTGTGCGCGGCTTAGCGCAGAGACTATTAGTACTAGAAAGCTAAAATTTGGCATGGGTATACATATTAATCACGCCGCCAAAATGGTAAAACAAAATCTCGAAAAAGAATTGGCGAGATCTGTATTAGTAGACTAACTTATAAAATGTACTGGGCAACTACGGAACCCTACACTGCGCGTGGCCCGACACGCACTTGGCCGGTTTTGAATCTAAATATGGGAACACCATCTCGGGGATTCGTGTCGTGACGATATGTGTTGTATGTATTATTTTATACATTACTTTGTAAATGATCCTGCAAAGCTATAAATTTGTTACCTATTTAGTATTTTTCATTTAAAAAAAATATGAGAAACAATATATACCTATATATATATATATTACACAGATAACAATACAATTACGCCAAACTATACAACAGTTTGTTGGCGTGATGCGCTCATTACACTGATTAGCTTACAATTTCTTAATTATACAAACACAAGTTAATAATAGTAAATACCTACTTAAATAATACAAATTACAATTTCAAAAAAGCTGTTTTTAATTTAGTTTTTAAACAAGGTAAATTGATTTTTTCTTTATTAAGTAGAAGACCTGGAGAATACGATGAACAGATTAATGAGGTGTTGAAACAGGACTTCCAATTGTGTCCTCCTCTGAATCCAACGTCACCAAGAGAAATTTATAAGAAAATAAAAATGCTACATTCTCATAAAGCACCAGGTTTTGACCTAATTACTCCGAAAGTCTTGAAAGAACTACCAAGAAAGTGCATTGTCTTTCTTTCTATCCTCTTTAATGCAATCTTCAGAACAGGTCACGTTCCAATTTTGTGGAAGGTCTCCCAGATCATAATGGTTCACAAAAGCGGCAAACCAACTGAACATGTTACATCGTACCGCCCCATCAGTCTCACTCCTGTTTTATCTAAGTTATGGGAAAGCATATTCTTGGCTCGATTGTCCTCTGCAATGAGGAATGAAAATATAATTCCGGAACACCAGTTTGGATTTAGAGAATTCCACTCAACAATTGAACAAGTTCACAGAGTGCACCACACAATTCGTCAATGTTTTGAGAGAAAAGAATTTTGTTCAGCTGCCTTCCTGGACGTTCAACAAGCTTTTGACCGAGTCTGGCATAAAGGCCTTCTTTACAAAGTCAAGACCTTGTTACCGCACACGTATTATCCTATTTTGGAATCCTATTTAGCGAATAGGATTTTCCAAGTGAAACTGAAGGATGCAAGATCAAGTTTCTACGAATGCAAAGCTGGTGTCCTACAAGGTTCAGTCCTTGGGCCAGTCCTCTACAACATCTTTACTTCAGACCTGCCCCAAACAACAGAGGTAATTGCAGCGACCTATGCTGATGATGCCGCATTTCTATCGTGTGATCGTAATCCCGAAAAAGCAACTGCAAAACTTCAAACTCAACTAAATGAAACCCAACAATGGCTGACCAAATGGCGTATTAAAGCCAGTGCTCAAAAATCCAATCATATGACCTTTACACTTAATAGAGGTGATTGCCCGACCGTCAAACTGGGGAACAATACTCTTCCTCACTCAGACTCAGTAAAGTACCTTGGGTTTCACCTGGATCGACGCTTAACCTGGAGTAAACATATCAAGAAGAAAAGAGATGAACTCAATCATAAATTTAGAAATTTATACTGGCTCTTAGGTAGACAATCCGTTCTATCAATTGACAACAAACTTCTTATCTACAACAGCATCTTAAAACCAGTGTGGACATATGGTATTCAACTATGGGGGACGGCTGCTAAATCAAACATCATGTGTCTCCAAAGATTTCAAAACAATGTTCTCAGGGCAATCTCAAATGCTCTGTGGTTTATCAAAACAACTGAAGTACATGAATACTTGGGAGTACCAACCATACACGAAGAAATATCTACCCACAAAAACAAATATAAGATGCGGTTAGCCAATCACCCTAATGCACTAGCGTCAAACCTGCTGGACGTGTCCAGTTCCACAAAGCGATTGAAACGAGCAGATGTGCTCGACTCATAAGAGAGTATTCTGGCAGCGGTCAGTTCTCTCAAACGCCATTATATCATCATTCTCAACACATCTGATTATAGTCTGGCGACTGATTGCAGATAAAACAAAAGGAAAAAAAAAAAAAAAAAAAAAGTAGAAGAGGCTGGAAGACCTTATGGTTACAAATTCTTGGTGTCAAGTACTCTCTGGTTCTTTGTCCATACTAGTTTTTAGCGATAGGCTGTACTAATTTTCCCCTTTTTACAGATCTTGTTAAATGTCGGTGATTAATTATCGTTTTATATTGTTCACTATAATATGTCTCTAAAGCTATCAAATACCTAACCTTGCTACTGGCCGGCAATATTTTACAAATACCAAATAGCTTATAATAATCCTGGTTACAGTTTTCTTTGGTTTTATTGTCTACTAGATATTTCAAAATTCTTAACTGTAGCTGATGTATAGACTGCAAATATGTTTTAAAAGTCAGCCCGTAACAATTAGAACCAACCATAAATTGTAACAGGCCCTTTTGTATATTTTTTCTGAAAATATAGGCTAAATCATGAAGATACATGCTGTTCATTAACTTCCAGGTGGTATTTTTATAATGGAATTATTTTTTGAAGATCAGTTTGGAGAAATGGGAATGTGACGTAATAGTCATACCGTTTAGGCTCAATAGGGAGAGTTTCTTGACGTAAAGAAATAATGAAAAAAAATTAGGGGATAAAACCTGAAGATAAAAAACACTGAAAATAAAAAAACAGAGGTCGGTTTTGAAATTACTTTTTTTTTTCTTGTGGGCAATGACCTATTTCCTGTAATGTCTGAATGACATGACTATTACGTCATCAAAGCTATTTGTTCAGTTCCTGAATATTTTCATGTATATCTTTTGTATTTCAAGGAGAAAAAAAAAATACTTTTATAATACCTCAAAAAAGTCTATTCCTTTCAAAAAAATCGACAATTAGGTGATGTTGTGGTATTCTGGACCATTCGAATTCAAGATAATAATGAATTAATAATGACTCCGTGTATAGAGTTGTTTGGAACGAGACTCTTGAGCATCCACATTAAAGAAGTCGACTTAGCTGACTACCAGCTGGCGTTATTGCTCAGAGTGCTCCAATCGTGAAGTTTTATTATCCACCTGTAGTTCAAAATTTAAATTTTATAAAAGCCTTTGCCCGCGGCTCCGCCCTCGTTTATTGAATCTCTAAATAGTATTTTAGAGTGCATTACAAACCAGAAAAGATAAATTAGAAACAAATTGTAAAGACAAGAATTTGAAAAAATTCCTCGGGCCAGGATTCGAACCTGCGACCTCTTGTTATCAAGACAAGCGCGCTACCGACTGCGCCACCGAGGTACTTACCTTTGAATTTTTCCACCATACTTGTCCACCGAATATTTTTGTAGCTATTTGATCTAACCAGCTTGTAATGCACATACTGAACGCTCACGAGGGCGTTTTGTGATTTCACGCCTTGTTCTTAAGAAACAGATTCAATCTTTGCCCCGTTTTTGCCTTGGGCGTTATTTTATTAACCCCCTTATACACCCTATATAGAGTGAAATTTAATCAACCGACCAAATTCATACTGGAGACTCGGTTAGTGATCATGAAGTAGGTTCAGTAATACTTTTGGCCAATTTCGAAAAATAAATTGGACTAATTTAATTACAATTCCTAACGCAGGCACTATGGGGCTAAAAAAATTTTTTTTTTCGAATTTCACCTGAATGTTTATTAAACATTGTTCCTGATGACTAACCGAGTCTCCAGTATGAATTTGATCGTTGATTTAATTTCACCTAGATATTGACCAAGGTTACTACGATTATAGTAAAAAAACGTATCCAACTCCGTTGAGTGGTTCTCGAGTTAAAACGGAACATACATACAGACAAAAAAACAAAAATTCAAAAAAACGTGGTTTTGGCCTCAGTAGAATACTATGAAAGAACCCATTCCATTTGAAATTTCGCGAAAATATTCAATGTACAGACAGGACCTTTTTACTACTTTATTATTAGACACCAGGGGTTAAAATGGTTACAATAATAACAAATACATTCACTACTGACCATACTTAACAACTCGAAAAAAAGACAAAATGGAAAATTTCGACATACCTATATACGAAGCATACATTAAAAAGTAGAGAAAATAATCATTCGCTTAAATTTTTTTTTGACAAAGATATTCAGTGTGATCAGTAAGTCATGTGGTTATTTTAATATTTACATCCGGTATAATGAAATAACGATATCATGTTACTAAGCAAACAGATGACAAGTTAATCTTACAAGATTTACTACTATTTCAATGAAACACAACAGGTGTCCTACACTATAAATTTTACAACGCAGTTGGTTTTCAAATGGTGTGTCGTGAGCCCCCTAGTCCTGGGTACAGCGCCACGAGCTTGTCTGACCCTATAAGCCAAACTAAAATGACCTCTATATTCAAGAAGCGACAGTCCTCGTCACCGGGTCAGATAAGTTTGCTGCACTATACGTAGCATAGTAGACCATATCGAGCTTTGACAGCTCGATATACACTGTCTGTCCCTCTTTAGGTAGATCAACAGAGTGAGACAAAGTACTGTATCTAGCGCTATCGAGCTCGATATGGTTTGCTATGCTAGACTAGCTGCAAGCAATCGAAAGCATTTATATTGTACCATTTTAATAAAACGCCAAAATTACAAAAAATTATAATATACCGCCCTACACGTGTACCATTTTGTTACAGGTGTTAGAAGTGTCGAATTAATAGGTACAGACGCTTGCAGCAGGGTTGCCAGACGTACGAGGATTCTCGTACATGTCCGCGAATTTCAACTTATGTACGATGTATAAGGCAAATCGGGTTCTCGTAAGCAAAAGTACGAGAATTAAAGCCTGTTCTATAGTTTTTTATACAAAGTAAGGTTTAATTAATGCTTAAAATACATGTGTATAATTACATTTTAGTAGCCCAACCTAAATATATTTTGTATGTATTTCCCTTGTTAGTATATATTTTTTTATATTCTAAAAATATATATTGTAAAGATTAACTTTGACTTGTAGAAAGTATACTTTATGTATTTTACAAAATAAATATTTTGTTTTTTTTTTATTAAAAACGAAAACCTTCCTTTTTGGGAAACACAGGCTGAATGGTGCATTTCTCACGGTTCAGTTCGTTAAATCACAGTCTAATAACTGTTGGTTCATTTATTAATTTATTAATCAATAAATTTCGGACTTACTACACGGTCACAATATCTGTGCACCTGACCTCGTGACGTCATATCGGCGGTCTGGGTACGGTGTGAAAAAAAGTTTTTTCGAGAAATGTGGAGGTAAAAAAAATTTACTAACCTTTTCAAATCAATTTATTATTGATGAAGGGTTTGTTATTAAAAAACAATAATTTTGATTACAAAACATTTATTATTAAACTCAGTCACTATAAATTATTGACTCTATGCCTGACATTGTATCTTCCTCACTCTCACTTTCTGAACTCGCCGAACTGTCTTCCCCTAGTGATATTAAAAGTTGTGTGATGTTGTCATCAGGTATGGTGTACTGTTTGTTTGCTTTCTCCGATTCAAAAAACTTGAGCACTTTCAAGATTAAATTTCTTGATTCGCTGTGTATTGTTTTTCCCATGACTTCAGTTTAACAGCTACAACAATTTTAATAACAACTAAACCAGTCCAAACTTAACAGTAAACAGTCTAAACTTAACAATAAACATTAAAAAACAAAACAACAATAAAGCGAAAATATCAAAATTATCGGGACGTGTAGCGGCAACGAAGATGCTAACCGTACTGTCGCACCGGGGAGTGCGCGGAGAGGTGACAGGGGAAGCGGGAGAGGCGCCACATTCCAGCGAGGTGCACAGATACTGGGACCGGGTTATAATTGCTATTTCTATTAAAATTTTGTCTTTCATAAGATATATTGGGGGCAGGGGGGGGGTTGGCTAAAAAAATCTTATAATTTCTTACATAGGGAAGGGAGGGGGTCAAAAATAGGCCAAAACTGTCTTACGTAAAAAATTATCACCACAATAAGGACTGCCAATAATAGGTAGCCAGTCATGTTGGCGTCCATACAATGACATTTTCATAAGCGATTTGATTTGATTTGATTATAACCGGCTGCCGGGAATCAGCAATCCACTTACAGCCCGCGGCACGAAATTCTAGCAGTGAACGAACGCGGAAGTGATAGCTGCGCATCGGTTCAGTTGGGGAACCAATCACGTATCACGGTATGTACGCCCGCCCCGCGCCTCGCTTCCTCCGCCATGCATGTCACCTATTTTTGACTTCTGCGCATTAAGTCTGCATATAAGGATACATTGAGCACCTCATTTTGCATAAATCAGAACTGAACTCTACGACGCTTCCTTTTAGTACAAAATAGTGCGCTCTCAGCCGTGGCTGTTACGACCACCAAGAAACACGCGCCCACAAAAATCTGCGTTTTTGTTTAATAACTCTGCTTCTAGATGAAAATTTTAAAATATTCGATGACGAGCTGACGATGTCATTTGTTAACTTATTTTTAATACAAATTTCAGGGCTGTATGATTTAAGGAAGGCCCTTTAAACTTACTTGCGATTGTCGGCACTTGGTGAAACATGGAAAGCATCTTGATGAAAATCAGATGTTATGATATATATATCATAAGGTTATGTCTTAAAATATTAAAATGAGTTGTTAAGCCCTTGAAAATGAATTAAATTTCGAAACCGGTTGGGTTAAAAGTACCTATAGTTATAGTTAAGTTGTGTAAACAGTGTACAAGTGGTTTTCATCAAGATGAAGACCCTTTAACACTCGAAAAACATGAAATTTAGAGATAACTTCGTGATTTTTTCCAAGATGAATCTATCAGCTCTAAAGTCGACTGTCTATATTATTTTTATTATACCAATTAACCAAGTTACACAATGTGATATGCTCATTTGAAGTTGTGCATCTATCTAGCTCTATACGGACTCATAAGGGTGCTAACGCAAAATCTCGCACTTCGGTGTTAGTTATTTTCTTGCACGCAGGCAGGTTATGTGATTTGCAGCGGTTATGTTAAGAATAAACACAAATATGTTTACATTTAGCATAGCATTTTCCTGTATTGTTTATGCATTTTCCTTTCACGGCGCGGTCCAATTGAAATAATAGTTTCGCGGAATGCGCGTGCGACACAAGTCCCCGTGCGAAGGCCGGCGGGCGTCCGGGGCGCACGTCAGGAAAGCAAAAAGCAGCAAATGGAACTTTAAAAAACAGCAGAAAACAGTAAAATAGTAATTTCAAAACATCAAATCTACTGTCCGACATACTATTCATAGAATTGATAAATAGTTATACAACTAGTACTCTTAGATTTACCGCAAATTGCCTTTATTTAAAGAATTTCTGGGAATTGTAAAGTAAATAAAATCTAAATAAAAATATTTATAAATATTTATATATATATAAATATTTATTTAAAAATTATTCATTTTATTACACTGGAAAATTTCTTATTAAAACTTTTCTGTTTCGCGGTCTTCGACGTTTTCTGAATCATTTTTTCATTAAAATCGTACACACTTTTATGACATTTTTTCATATGCACCTCAGTTGCATTAAATGAAAAACATCCCACAGCACAGATATCCTTGTTCTGCTTATTTAGCTACAATGGGTGGGTTTATTTTATAAATAAATACTACGACATATTTAAGTTCAGAAAACTTATTCACGAATTGAACCAGAACTCTCTACGTAATAATCTGGCAACTTTCCAACAGAGCCAAATAAAATAAAAGCTCCATTTTAATATATCAAATGTTTTACAGGGCAAAAGCCTCTTCGTAAATATGCTGTATCACTTAATGACCATATCTGCAATTGTGTGAGACAATCATCATCAAATTCGATTATTATATGGCCATTCGGCTAATAAAATTAACCCGTTTGACAATTAAAATCGTACGTTTTTGGTTGTCAACAACAAAACAAGACAATCGTATTCATTTGACAGCCAAAAATGTACGATTTCAATTGTCAAACGGGCTAATTTGCTCAGGCGAATAGCCACATGATAATCAATTTGAATACGATTGTCATACACAATTTCATTTCAGATATGGTATGAGGATTTTTGCTGTATCAAATTAAATTTCTCTGCTATCAAGGCGCTTCTCGTAATCATAATCGGCAGCTTTATTACAAATCTCACGGCACTTGCTGAATAACGCCGCTATTTGATTGTATTTAACTTTCATCTATTGAGCATGTTGCCATTTGCCAAAAATGTATCGCATAACGTTATTCAATTCAATTTATTCATTCAAAAATTTAAGTAATATTATATAACAAATTCACATCCAAATCATTATAATAATGATGAATGTTAATAGTTAAAGATTGTACAGTTTTAGTTTTGGCCGTGTTTTTATCAGTTATGGCATAGACAAAATTTGTTCATCCATGGTTATGATAATTTAAGCTTTTTGGTTTGTTTTTTAATTTAATAATTTTTTTGGTTGTGTTTGTGGGTGTGTCACTTTATAATCAGGGATCGGAATTGCTAGAGTTTTAAAGGAAAAAAAGAGGCCAAAAAGGGTTAATTTGCCTCCAAATCTTAACATGAATACTCCCTTAAAACATATCGTCACGACATAAATGTGAAATACTCCGGATACAATTACACGCTCTTTAGGGCATGTAGGTCTCCTTACGATATTTTCCTTCACCTATCAGCAAGAGGTAAGTATTAGGTAAGACACAAATACGCCCTTAAATCCCAAGATGACTTGGATTCATGGTTTACATAAATAAATACTTAATTTAAATAATTATTAAATTTAAAAACTTGAAACAGTTTTATTGGAAATATTAACATAGCAACGTAACTTATCTTTATTAAAGGTGTGATGACGAAGGTTTAAATAATTTTATTTGCGAATAATTTTGAATTCTTGGATTCCAGGATTTTACAAGAGTAATCTACGTTGTGATTACGTATAACTAGTGCGGATAAAGAAACCATCTATAAATGGCTGACGGTCTCATGCTATCTCGCTCACATCGTTGCTCTGTCTATACTCGCACAGCATGGTACTAAGTACAAAAAAAACAGTTTGGATTAGCATTCACGCTGTCTCGATCTACGCGTACAAAAAAAAATTGTAGTTTGGATTAGCATTCCCACTGTCTTTGCCTGTAGGCAAAACGCCGAGATATGTTTTAAATTCTTTATTTTTTACAGAAAAACAAGTACAGAATAAATAGATGTTTCTCGGGATAATGTTAACTATTTAATAGTTTATTTAATAAAATAAACAGTTGCTAGCAGCACTCTATATACTTCCTAAAATATATTCAAAATTAATGAATGAAATATTTTTTGGCTGCCGCATGACTTCTTTTGCTGATGCTACTTAAGTATCAGTCGCCATTTATAGATTGACGGATTAAATCGACTTGAAGACTCTACCTACTCGTATGTATTGTAGTCTAATCTCTCCTTGTAATTAATATAAGAAGTATTTATTAGATTTCGATGCGGTTTTCACTCTTGACTTGGAAGTGTCTTAAAATTTAGAGCTTTGTAAATTTTACTACTTGAAAATTCGTGGTTTAGATTCATATTCATATTGAAACGGCTACGCACGATCTAATAGTCAGGTTTCGCCTGACTAGTTTCATTGTATTAATATATACTGTGACAATATCCTATCTATTAGGTTGGTGAAAAACTCTTTTCGCAAATAGTATGTATGGACTTATAACAAAATCTCTTTGGCTATACCATTTGTATCTGGCTGGTTTTGGTATTATTAAAAAGTTTAAATTTTAAAAAAGATAATTCAAAATTCAAATTAGGTAAAATGTGTGATTTTCATTTGTTTTTCTTACTGTTAAGATGAGTGAATCTAATGAAGAAATTCGATACATTTTAAAATTTTACTACAAAAAAGGTTAAAATGCAACGCAAGTCGCGAAAAAAATTCGTGATGTTTCAGTGTCTGTGAGAGTAGCAAAAATTTGGTTTAAGCGTTTTCAATCCGGAAATTTTGATGTCAAAGATGCACCTCGCTCTGGGCGCCCTGTTACGGATAAAATGGATGCCATTTTTGAAAAAGTGGAGCAAGGTCGGCATATCAGTAGTTACGATGTAGCTGAAGAACTGGGGATTGACCACAAAACAGTTTTGGCGCATTTGAAAAAAGCTGGGTTCACAAAAAAAAATCGATATTTGGGTGCCTCATGAGCTCACTGAAAGAAACTTAATGAACCGTGAACTCATTTGTGATTCTTTATTACGACGTAATTAAACCGAACCATTTTTGAAAAATCTGATAACAGGTGATGAAAGTGGATCACGTACGACAAGAACGTGCGAAAAAGGTCGTGGTCAAAGGCTGGTCAGGCTTCACAGACTCTGGCGCAACCCGGGTTATCTCGCAACAAGGTAATGCTGTGTGTATAATGGGATTGGAAGGGCATTATTCATTATGAGCTGTTACCGCCAGGCAGGACCATCGATTCTGAACTTTACTGCGAACAAATGATGAGATTAAAGCAAGAAGTTGAGAGAAAGCGGCCGGAATTAGTCAACAGAAGGGGTGTGGTTTTTCATCATGATAACGCTAGACCTCACACATCTTTAGCGACTAAGCAAAAATTGAGAGAGTTTGGCTGGGACGTATTAATGCATCCGCCGTATAGTCCTGACCTTGCAACTTCAAATTTCCACTTGTTTAGGTCTCTTCAGAATTCTTTAGGCAGTGTCAGGTCAACATCACGAGAGGACTGCTAAAACCACTTGTCGCGGTTTTTAGATCAGAAGCTCCAGAATTTCTATAGCAATGGCATCATGTCCCTACCTACAAGATGGCAGAAAGTTATCGAACAAAATGACACCTACATACTTTAGTTAAATGAAAATAAAACTTTATTAAAAAATGTTTTGAATTTTCATATAAAATGCGAAGAAAATGCTTTTTCCCCAACATATTATAATAGTACCTACAAAGGGAAGAGAGAAAATCAGAATTTGACGACGCGATCTTTCGGGAACATAGAAATTCAATTCAGATAATAACTGAGGACAGTCAATTTGACGTGAGACATGTTTAAAAAGAGAATACAAGCTATTGAACTAAAATAAACGACGCTCTTGTATGTATAGGAAGGGTTTTATATTTCCTACATTATTGTAAATAGTCGGATAAATATTTTGTTACGAAAATTCAAGTCACGGAAAAATCTTTTTTGAACGCTTTCTAAAGTATCAATGAAAACATTGTATGATGTATTCCACACTTGCGATGCATATTCAAGACTGCTACAGGCATAAGTGTAATATGTATATAATTTTTAGAGTGTTTTAGGGTTCCACAGTCTACAAGGAATCTTATAGTTTCGCCATGTCCGTCTGTCTGTCTGTCTGTCCGCGGCTTAGCTCAGAGACTCTAAGTACTAGAAAGCAATAATTTAGCATGATACATATTAACAACGCCCAGACAAGAAATCTCGGAAAAGTTGCATTATTTAAACGTTATTGGTTTTGGCTCTTACTCAAAGACGGTAATACAAACAAGTTTTAAATTTACTCAGATTGTAGAACATACTCTCAAGGGCCCATAATACCTCAATTCGCAGTCCTGCTCTAACGCTTCTGCTTTTTAACTGTCTATCCTACTCTAAACAGATGCCGCGCACACAAAAACATCAGTTATTTTGAAATCGCTGCTACACTGGTGGTTTTTTCATTTTTATGTTACAGTCTGCAGCTGCTTTATACTAATATCAGTTATATTATGCAAAGTTTCAGATTTAATTTCAAGTATTCATTGAATGCTATCGGTTTATTGTACGGTTTAGAGGCAACTTTGTATTTTTTTTCTATCGAGAAAATTTAATGGAATCAAGTTTTCACCACAGCATTGACATAGCATTAGTCCTCAACTTTATCAGATATTAACTTCAGAGTGAGTGTTGCAGTATTTATTGGTATAAAACAGGATCAAGCGAAGCGAAGTGAGGTATTATTATTAGTACACACCCTTAAGTACGTGGGACGCACTATAAGTTTCCGGAATGAATATGAAAAAATACTATTAAAGGTACAAAATTAATTTATTGTTTTTCAAAATAATCTCCCTTGGCGTCTATGCACTTTTTCATTCGATCAAACCAGTTTTGAAAACTTTTGTGCCACTCCCCTGTGGTGACCTCTGAAACGTGTTTTTCATACTCCTCGACAGCCTCTTCTGGTGATGAAAATCGTTGACCGCGTAATTGGTTCTTAATTTTTGGGAACATAAAAAAGTCACAAGGTGCCAGGTCGGGACTGTATGCAGGATGACTCATGAGTTCTACATTTTTCGTCTTCAAAAAGTCGTTTGTCTGTCTGGTCGTGTGAGAACTAGCATTGTCGTGGTGCAGGGTGATACGGCGTTTACGGTTATTTTTACGGAGTTCGTCAATAACTTCCGGCAAACAAATGGTCGTGTACCAGTCACTATTCACGGTACGACGATTCTCTAAAGCAACAGTAGCCACGTGTCCAGTTTTATTAAAAAAAGAAGCAATCATCCGCTTAGATGCACTTTTCACGCGCGCCACTTTGGTTGGTTTCGGCTCATCTTGAAAGACCCATACGCTCGATTGCTGCTTTGTTTTGGGATCGTAGCAATAAATCCATGTTTCGTCACCTGTTACTATGTCCCACACCAAATTTGACGCACCTTCGTTGAATCCGGTAAGCATGGCACTGCACCAAGTGACGCGGTCCGTTTTTTGAGCCTCAGTCAAGTTGTGTGGGATCCACCGCGAGCACAGCTTTCTCACACCCAAATGTTTGTGTAGGATTGATTGTATTTGACTCATGCCTATTTCCAAGGATGCGCGAATTTCACGGTAGGTCACATGCCTGTCTGTTTCAATCATACGGCGCACAGCATCGATGTTTTTGTTGGTCACAGCGGTGGACGGCCGACCATCGCGAGATTCGTCACTGAGATTGATACGACCACGCTTGAATTCTGCAAACCAGCTATAAACAGTCGTCTTGCATGGTGCTTCATTGCCAAAAGCTGTTTCAAGCCGAGCGATGCTCTGTTGAGCTGTCAAATTACACTTAAAATCGTAGAAAATCATACTACGAAAATTTTCCCGAGTTAAATCCATGTTGATGCAGACACACAATTTTTTAAATGGCGCCACAAGGTAAAAACAAAAGACAGTCAGATGAAACAAACTGCATTCTACAGCCAAAGAGTTCTATTTTCAAATGTTGCAATAAATTTTTAAATATTGTTTATGTAAGTGGCCAGTTCCGGAAACTTTTAGTGTTACCTATGTATAACAAAAAATAATAAAGGTAGACGCAGACGCACCAAATTTTTTGTCAGGCGTTACCATTTTAGCGCCTTGTTTTTTTGTAGCCTTGACGTTGCTTTGACATGTATACCGTTGTTATATACCATAATTCTTTTTGGGTTCCGCACCCTTACTGTGGGGTGGTAGGAACCCTTTGTGCATGAGTCCGACTCGAAATTGGCCAAATTATTTAAACAAGGGGTCGCGACCATAATCTATATAACGATAAATTTCATATTTTGAGAATCGCACTCGCCTTAATATATGAAGAGGTGGCAAGAGTGCAATAATTGAGAACCTCTGATTTAATCTAGGGAACGATATCCAAAACAGTACAATTTCACCTTAACTACTGTTTTAGAGGATCACGATTCAACAGTTAACGAAGATTAATGTAACGGGTAGGAGGCAGGTTTTAAAAGGTAATGAAAACAGAGTGAGAGAAAAGATATGGTATACCAGCCGAGAAAATTTATATTCATACCTATTCAATTATTTATTGCATTCAAATGTACAGTAGTGGTTCTTAAAAATTAATGTACAGTCGCAGAATAAATAATAGGTATAGTTTACAATGCTGTGGGGGCACAGCAACAGCTTAGTGTGATCTATTAATTTTTGAAAAATTTTTAGTTACCGGTTAGGTATCACGAGGCTAATATATTATTAATCATGAAAACATATAAATTTTAAATAAATATACTGTTCGTATTTATTTATTGAAATAATGAATGCTGAAGTAATTATAAAACTAAAAAAAACTTTTTTTAATTAATACGATGAACAAAAAATAAACCATCAAAGAATGCGTGTGTAATGTTACGAATATTAGTGTAAAGTTGCATGTTTTAGCTGTACCGACATGGCAACCCTTTTCCCTGACAATCCCAAAACCAAGGTTTAATTAAAACCACGGATTAATATTTAGATTGTTTCACCATTTGCTTGTGTGATTGACCTGTGATTTAACATTTGAAAAACATTTTGTTTTTTAACATTTGGTTTCTAACCTTTGATCATATCATAACCTTTTATCTTCCGGCTTCTTTCATTATTTTTTGTAGGAGAAGTAATAGCAGTCCATTAATTTATGTAACGAGGATAATATCTTATACTAATGTTATATTGAAAACAGCAACAAAATTCGTTCAGTAGGTTTTAGTTTGTTTATGTTAAGTGTAAACTATAATAATTAATGAATTTATTTCTGTTTAAGTAATTATTTACATACCCACAACGGTTTACTACGTTCATGTAGAAACAAATATAATTTATGGAAATGAAAATTACGTTTTCCTTAATAAGTCCATAAAGGGTTACCGTTAGTAGCCTTTTCTGCACAAAACGTGGGTTTTATTTAATATATATATATGTACCCAGATGAACATTATATGTCTCTTGGTACAAATTATTGTTACAAACGACCGCCCCGCGATCAGTCTTCCCAAGTATTAAAGGATATTAAGAAGGGTTTTAATAAAACTACGAAGGGACTCTAATCTGGGGACCGTTAATGGGTTCCCTTGAGGCGTACTAAATCTTCTGTCTTCCTGTGTATAAAACGGGTAAGTTCATTAATCGCTTTTGGTAGTTATTAATTTAATAATGCTTTAACTCACTTAATTAAATAGCAATATTTTGTTACAATATCCAGGTTTAACTTTTGTTATGTTTAATAAGATTTACTGCTGTAATCGTAAAAAAGTGAATTAACCAAGGTTCTTAAAGTAGTTAAACAAAACTCTAAAGCGATGTGGGTTGACCCACTTATAATATATATAAGTTTGACTCGTTATAGCGAGGTTTTCCGGATATACGTTGTATTCTTGTGTTTTATTTCTAAATTTTATATTATTAAATTATTATGTTTCTAAATTTCATACATAAAAAGGATTTAAATTTAGAAAAAAATATGTGTCCTATTTTACTCTATAATCTTAATATTACGGCCTTTCGAAACACGATTACTTGAAATTTCCTGCATTACATAAAATCACAACACAAAGACAAGCGCGCCTAAACTATAATCTAAATATAATTTTATTGATTCGAGTTTTATTAAGTTTTTAGGTAATAAAGTTATACCAAAAT
The DNA here is from genome assembly GCA_910592155.1 of Ypsolopha scabrella. Taxonomy (NCBI): domain Eukaryota; kingdom Metazoa; phylum Arthropoda; class Insecta; order Lepidoptera; family Ypsolophidae; genus Ypsolopha; species Ypsolopha scabrella. The sequence continues at coordinate 14,463,293 of OU342982.1, forward strand.
AAACGTCGTAAAAATTAAAATTGTAACATAAAACCGCCGATACTAAAAACTCTAGCCTCTTATTTTAAAATAATATCTCTAAATCGCGAATTTTCTGAGCGGCCCGCTTCCACGAAGCAGCATAGACACGTGTAAAATGAAAGCGTTGTAGCAGTAAAGATTAAGGCCTTAAGGATGCATATAAGGTCAGATTGAGCACCTCATTTTGCATCAATCAGAACTGAACTCTACGACGTTTCCTTTTAGTTTAAAACAGCGCGCTCTCAGTCTTGGCTATTACAACCACCAAGAAACACGCGCCCACAATAACCTGCGTTTTTATTGAATAACTCTGCTTCTAGATGAAATTTTTAAAATATTCTAAGACGAGCAGACGATGTCATTTGTTAACTTATTTTTAATACAAATTTCAGGGCTGTATGATTTAAGGAAGGCGCTTTAACACTCGAAAAACATGAAATTTAGGGGTAACTTCGTAATTTTTTTCTATGAAATGAACTTAAAGATTCAGCGTTTTTTCTAAAATGAATCTTCAGCCCTATAGTCTACGGTCTTTATTATTTTTGCTATACCGATTAACTAAGTTACACAATGTGATATGCTTATTTGAAGTTGTGCATCTAGCTAGCCTTATACGGACCCTTAACTGCTATCGGCATCGAATACCAAATCAAAGAAAATTATATTGCATATTTGACATTTGGCAAAAAAACATTTAAGATTATAAATATCCGTTTAATATAGGAGAAATCTTAACATGTTAAGCACCATTAAGTTATTTTAAATTACTTATTTTTATGTAAAACAAAAGTAGCAGCCTTGCAGTACAGAGTACAGTTTTAAGGGGCAGGCAGCTTATTACATTTTCATGCGAAAATCTAAAATTTCCAGCGGCTAATTTACCATCATAAGAAAGGCTTTAATATTTTTGAATACATTTTAAACATAGATCAATATTTCGCATTGAACATTAAGGTATGACATTTGCAAATAATACTATATATTTTTTGTAGTGATTAATCTCCTACACCTCGTTTACAGAAAAATAATCACATTGTCCACTTCAAAGTGTTAAATCTTTCATTCAAGTTCAATAACTTTGCTGAAAAAAAAATTTTTGGAACATAAGACAAAAAAATTTGTTGGAACATAATGTTCCAGATTTTTTATTATTTATCAATTATCATATCACATTATAGCTCTCAGGCAAAAAAACCAGGCGGCCCACCATTGCCTGGGACCGATGGATGGCGGTATATCAATCCCCAATTGCCGGGCCTTATATAAATCAGACTGGTGACGGGCAGCGGCGTCGGTGCTGTGTGAGTATGGGCATTTCTCCCAGGAGGACCGCCAAGATTGGCAAAATCCTGGAAAGGCCTATGTCCAGCAGTGAATGAAACAGGCTGATGGATGGATGGATATCACATTAACTGTTGAAAAAACATACTTACTTTAATTTTTCTATCAACATCGCCAGTTTACCACGATTTTTTACTTAGAATTTAATTTCATGTCACCTATGATCCTTAAACAATCGAATTCTGCAATTATATTGACAATCCATTCATTTAATTATACCGTAAAACATAATTAAAAGAACCCCAAATTCCAATAAAATTATGATCCAAAAAGACATTCCATACAAAAAGCGCAATTTGGTGGAATAGCTCTTAAACATACAACCCCACATCTATACCATGTATCAATAAATTATATAAACGGTAAAAGGTCTAAATAATGATTCTAAAGTTATTTACTGACTACCTGATATTGGAAGAAAATGGTAAGTAGCAGAAAGCAAGCCAATGGACAAACAGAAAAAAAAAACTGTTAGAATTTATAAACATTGCTACATTGCTAACTTGACAGGCGTCTTCGACTAAATCCCGTACATACAAATGCCGCTAAGAAAATTAAGAAAAATAAAAATGGCTTCCAGCTTGCGTAGTGACAGCGCGCGAAATTTTCGTTGCGACTTTTTCTTGTCTACGGGTCGCTACGTTCATGTAGGTACGTTCGCGACAGGCGCATATCATGAATCTTTCACATGGAGTACTTCGCTCCAGTTTTTACGCCTGGATATAAAATTGGGTATAAAATTCTAGTCACGTTTTGTCTCCCCGTTCCTCGGGTCGATCATTGTTTTATTAGCAACCCTGTCGAACAGCAACTAGACGCAAAACTAGAGAATACAGATAGGATATTATCTGGTTTGCCTGAATTTCTGAACTGTTGAACAATATATAATTTATCGCTACAACAAAGTACCTGATTGTCTAACAACGCTGTCAGGCGTCTTATTGGATTAATCATGTCGATTTAGATTTCTTTTTAGGTTGTAATTAGTTTTATTTCCCGTACATTTGTAATTTAACTAAGTTACGTAATTAATTAAATGGAACGACCTTTTTAGCCGAGTGTGTAGACTGCGTAATGTAGTTTTCATGTAAAGCAGGCTCTGTGCATATTTTTTGTCCTAATGGCCGCATTGTAACTCTAGGACTGTTTTGCAGTTGGGGTTTTAGTTTTTTACTATACATAAATTAAAAACTTACTTCCTTAAGGCGCATACCCATGCTTTTGTAATTCGATATTATTAATTATTAATATAATTTATTAGACCAGCCCCTGATTCTGTACGTAAAATCAGTTGCCAAACCGACTGCCTATCGTCGAAAACTTACATATCCGCTTATCTAAGGATACGTTCGCACTTGAAATGACGTCACAATGTTCGTAAATAGTTCAATACCCATTGAAGGTTATTTAGGAAGTTTAGTTTTTATCTGTTTTTCGTAAATAGCAACCATAGTTGGCGACCTAGAGAACTAGGCCTTCCAGTGAGCCTGTTATGTAATTCAGTGTCAGTTGCCATTTATGGTTGCTATTCACCGAAAACAGACAAAAAATTAACTTCCAAAATAACCTTCAATGGGTAATGAACTATTTACGAATTGTGACGTCATTTCAAGTGCAAACGTATCCTTAGATAAGCGGATATGTATGTTTTTGACAATAGGCACTCGGTTTGGCAACTAATTTTATGATACAGAATCTGGGGGCAGGTCTAAATTGCAGTCTGTGTATACTACAACCACCTTAATCTTTGGCACACATATCGTTACGACATATACATAAATTGAAGTGACGTCACAGTTTGTAAGAAGTTCACTGCCCACTGAATGCAATTTTGAAAGTTAAATTTCAATGGCAACCGATTCAAATACGAGTATACATAATAGGCCCGACCCGCTCTTCTCAAGATTGTAAGTCCTACCGACTGAACTACAGCCTTCACTGAAACAAATATGTTCCTATCAAGAGGCTTGTTTGTCCATTTCGGCTACATTAACTAACTTATTGGTTGTTTACAATGTTTTTCCGATCAAGTAAACAAGTTGAGTTAGTACAGGAAACTGACATCTTGTTGCGCTCATATGGAGTTACGATTAAGATGTTGTTTACGGTTAACAAAATCTTGTTCAATTTACCACAGACGTAATATATAGTAGCAGACCTACCAATAATAATAAACGCATAGAGTCGACGCGTGGCAATTTTAACTCAGTGAACTTCGGGCTCTTTTAAATATAAATATTGCTTGTTTCCAAACAAAATATATACCAGAGATTTTTTGTATAAAACTTGCCATGCTATTTAATCCTTATATTTGGTCTGCTACTTAGTAATAATTATGTCTGTGCAATTTACATTTTTTTTTCAGTGTTAACCCTCTTAATTGCCGTTATAGCAGTCCATATTGACCATATAATTCATCTTACTATGTTATGGCTATATGAATATAATTTGCAATATTTCGCTAAACAATTCTTGTCGTGCTATTCAAAATGCAGACTCGTGCACCACCCGCCCGCCCGCATAAAACAAGCAAGCAATACGAGCATAAAAGCAAAGCAATCTTAAATAACAGGCAAGAAAACTTATCGACACGTGTTTCAACTCTGAAAGAGGCATCCTCGGGATGTGTTGTTTAGCGGAATATTGCAAATTATATTCATATATCCATAACCTAGTGATGGACTTCCGCAAGGTAACGCCTATTTCAATTAATTATCATCTTACTATGTTTTCCAACACTTAACAAAGATATTCCAATAAAAATCATGTTTCATATCCAACGTTAATTTTAAAACCAAAACGCTTCCTAAAGATAAAATTTCTACAGAAATTAATTAAAAACGTTTCTGAGACGGTTTCCTACCTGAAAATAAAATCGGGTTCCGTACATTTCGAGCACACCTGGCAACTATACAATAGACGTCTCTTGTCGTCGCTTCACAAAGAGAATACAATATTATATTTTCAAATATTATTTTAAGGAAAAGCATTGTTCATAGCATTTGTTTGTATATTTGGGCTGTTTTATAAAGAGAACTTCGTTAGAAAATTCTTTGACAGAAACAGCCCGTAAAATAATTGTTAGTGCCTCTTCAAACTTAAAATTCATTTCTATAAAGTAAAAAAAAAACTTTCTTAGATAACTTCTATAACTTGGCAGTTGCAGATTTATCCATCGCAAGGAGATACATATTAACATTATATACTCGTATAATCTTTCATTTTTTCTTATATCTCTGTGGTATAGAAATGCAAAAGAAAAGGAATTTCTTAATTTGTCCGAAGTTCTAAGATGTCCGGAATTTTTACAAAAATTAAGGAAGTAAATTGACAATAATTTTTTTTTTTTTTAAATTTAAATCAACAGCGCCTTCTTTACCTATTTAACACAATTATCATTTTCATTTCAAGTGACATAAGTATAATATTTAATTTTACGTAAGTGCACAATGTACCTTTTGTTTTGTTATCAATTATTTTTATATTTAAGGCACCCAGGTATACCCTGCAGTACTTATGTTTCTTTTACCTATAAATAGTTACATATATATAACATTTCACACGTCAAATCTTAAATTATATTGCCTGAAAAGAATGATAAGAATCGCCACAATCTTCGCTTGGCATGCCGTAAAATTAAAATTTGTAAAGAATACCTCCGGAATTTTTTGCAATTTTCCGGATTCCGGCTTTTCTTTTTTTTTGATATGGTAAGCCTAGATGTGAGGAGCTCTGAATCATTACCCTGTACGAAGCTAGGATTCCCGGCTTCGGTTCTGGGTTCGGAGATCCTTACATTTTCCGCTGATTAAATTTACTTTCGCGATGAAAAAATGTTTTTAAATATTTACTTTTTTATATACTCGGAAGCCACGGTTGGGCGCTTTCGCGCTTGATGAAGGATGAAGCGCGCTTGCCCAGAAAGTAAAGGAAGTGAAAACGTTTATCAGCAAAACCTACGGACGAATGACTGCAGGTACGGCTTCCAAAACACAACGAGTCGCTTGGCAGCACGGTTTCATGGGGGGTATATGTAAGATTGTACGATCCGATAGTTGATAATTAAACTAGTGAGTTCATCATTTAACGGTAGGGTTTTGTTAGGTAGTTTAAAAACTAACTTAACCTAAACTAGTGAATTGATAAACTAACGTATTTTACAAATTTACGCTGACATGTATATACATTACATATACAACATATACGCCTGACCTAGTTATGGACAAGGACAAGTTTTATGACTATCTCCAAGTTGATAGCCACATCCGTTCCGGAGAAAAATGGCTGTGATGTGATAGACGGATACGGATTACACCTACGGAGTAAATCCTACACGGCTTTTGTTTATTTCGAGTGTGAAACCATAAAAATTGAGAAATAGTGGTAAGGAAACACATCTCTCATCTTAACCCTTGAATAGACAGGCGCAATGATAAACAGCTGAATCAAAACTAAACACTCGCTTACCCACTTGATATGTTGTTTAGTTGAGACGCTGATGACGTAGCCGCGATGAGAGGTAAATGGTAAGGGTGTGTTTCAACAACGGTCCGTAATGCGTCGACTGATAATGACGGGTCTTAAGAGGCGTGTTCCGAAACTAGCTGTAGTGTAGACATGTTGTTTGGTATTGTGTCGGGTGTGGGCTTTTTATTGATTTATCCAATATTTGATTCTTTTTGTGATATTATCAACATTTTTACGTACTTTTCGGGATGCCCATCTAATAAGATATCTATTTATTTACAGTCCGTAAAATACATAGTATAGTTTAAACATGTGACAGCTGTCAGCGCTATACATAATACATATGAGCATGAGAGAGAGCGAGTTATTAGAAATACAAATTGTCCAGCGTTGTCCTGTAGATTACTATAAAATTACAAAGATATGCTGCATTTGACAATATATTTTTATTTTGCCTTTAAGAGAACATTTTTCTGTTGGTTAAAATTTTATTTCAATTCATTTTGTACGACGATAAAGCTCTTATTCTTTTTACAAGAAACTTTACTATAATTTTTTAATAGATTTTTCTTACACTTCAAAGTTATTTTTCCACAAACTTATGCGAAATAATATATTATATTAAATCAGGGATCAGCAATTTGTTTAATTGTGGGTCTGTTTATAACAAAAATAAATCTGTCGCGGTCCGTTTGCTAAATGATAAATAGCAACCTAGATTTAAAATGTCAATGAATAAATTGAACCAAAAGAAATCACAATACTTTATTATTAAGGATACCATCTAATTAAAGAAATAAAGTAAGTACCTAATGCGAAAATTACATTTTTTACTCTGAACATTGATATTCTCAGATTCTTCTGGGTCCGCACAAAATAGGTCGGTCCGGATACGGACTGGGGTCCGCCATTTGGTGACCCCTGGATTAGATTATTACGCAGACTTCGTTATATAATATACACATACTTACGCCAGTTTTCCAGAGAGGTAGGCAGAGACGACAGATTTCTATCTGCTACGATTCTGACAAACCTCTTTCACCTCGTCCACATCCATCAATCTAGTCACACAAGCTCTTCTATTCCGGGTACTTTTGACTTTGCCCTTCTTCAATATACAGTGGCGTGCATGGAACTTTATTCTGGAAATGCAATGAGAAGGTCAAGGCTGACAATAAAAAAAATATGAAAAAATTTAAATGTCACTTTGAAATATCATTATTTGTATGACGCCAGGGTAGGCCACACTCCATAAAAAAATTGTTTTTTCAAAATTTACGTTAAATTTTTTTGTTGTTTTATATCGTCAAACTTGACCTTCTAATTGCATTTTCAGCAAAAAGTTCAATGCGGTGTGTACCACTGTCAGTATGTCACCATTTTATATTTTTATATTTGTTTAATAGTTTTAGTTTTCTGACGGGTCCCTAAAAACCAAGAGAAAACTGAGTCCGAGTAAACAAAGCCCCATTTTCAGTTTTTGTCTTAGACTTCACACCGAACAATTTTCAAGTGAACAATTTTTAAAGTAGGTATATAGGTATTTGAAACAAGAAAGTAAGGAAAATTTCATTAATGAACTGTCAAAGAAAATGTTACAACGAAAAATTTAATTAAAAGGTATAATGTTAGACTTCCGCTACATTTTATCAATATAGCGTTAACGGTACATTAATTATATTGTTAGCTCAAGCAAAAGAAGAAAGGAAGAGTGCCTTACTTTTGTTTTATGAAAATAATCGATTTTTTTAAAATTTGACTTGAAATTGATGACTTTTGTCACTAAAAGCAGAGTACAAAAATAGTGGTACGCACCAAAATTTGGGGAAGTTAACCTGTTTGTAAAACTCAGAAACCTCCGCAAATGTCGCATGACTTACCCCACGAGACAGTTGCTAAGGTTAGAAAAACACAGATAATAAATAACCAACTTAAGTACCGTTGTTTTTTTTATTTTTGTATTCATAGGTTAATACTATTTTAAGGTCTGTCTGTTAATACCTACTTGCCCATACGACTAAATTTTCTGTTAGGGCAACTATAAAATGGCAAAAAAACAACTATGCCATCCAAAAGCGCTCTCAACACGACCAAAATGCAAAATTCCTAAACTATTACTAATATCTATGGAAGATTTTAACTATAAATTATAAAAAACGGCCAAGTGCGAGTCGGACTCGCGCACGAAGGATTCCGCACCATAATTTTAACTAAATTGTTTATTTTTAAATTGAATATATAACTAAATATTATGTGAATATTTCAAGCGTCTATCTGTTCCGTTATCAATATCGAGCAAAAACAAGCAAAAAAATCACGTTTGTTGTATGGGAGCCCCCTTTAATATTTATTTTATTCTATTTTCTTGTATTTGTTGTTAATAGCGGCAACAGAAATACATCATCTGTGAAAATTTCAACTGTCTAACTATCACGGTTCATGAGATACAGCCTGGAGGGCTATTCCGGAACCAGGGTCGAAACGAGAATTTTAAAACTCGACCGAAAAATGTATGGAGTTTGACAGATAAAACGGGATTTTACGGTCGGGAAGGCTATCTCGACAGATTGAGAATATGCCTTCTGGTGGCAGACGGACAGATAGACGGACAGCGGAGTCTTAGTAATAGGGTCCCGTTGGTTACCCTTTGGGTACGGAACCCTAAAAATTAGAGTTAGGGTCCATTGCATCAAAACAACATAGAACAGACCGACACGAAGAAAACCGAGTTTACTCGAGCCAACGAGAATTTGCAGAGTTTTTTAAACTTCAATGCACAAAAAAAACATACTACATAAAATAATATTTCACGTCAATTTTAATGTAAAATAATAATAAATAACTGTGTCCTATCTACGCGTTGGTAAAGCATTAATTTTCATTTCACTTGCGGATTTCATTAATTTTCATTATTAACTTAACTTTATTATAATTATCTTAATCTATTTTTATTTGTATTTGTAATTGGTCTTTGCAGTTTAATAAATCTCAATCAATTTAAAGTTTTCGTCGGTATACGAAAATTGTCCTCAGAAAGTATTAAGAATATTTCGCTTTGCTTTGCTCGGCTCTGAGTTAAGCCATACCTAATCAAATTTATATTTAAAATGTATTTACACAGTAAACATAAAATTTGAAGCACATGTACTTACTTCGACGTGTACTTCGTAATACTTCAGCCTTAAATTTATATTTAGCTAGTAACTTAACTATCATACCAAGGATTTGAAATAGTTTTTATATGTTAACCAAAGTAAATGCCATAAGTATATATGCTCTTCAAAAGACAGGTGTAAGATCCACAAAAGGTATTTTTAAAAAAGAACGATAAAATCAGGTCCGTACCAAACGCCAGATGGCCAGATGTTTCGAGCCTTAAAAAACGCTGAATTTTACTGTGCTAGTAGATACTTCTATCTCTTTCGTTTTAAAACGGTGAATATGGCTTCTTCTTTTTTGTATGAAATCGACAAGCCAGTTGTTGTAAGCGAAATCTAAGCGAGCATCTGCCTGCGGTAGGTTTATAAAATGAACAAGTGGTGTAGGAAATATTCACCCAAAAGGCATCTTTGGTTCCATCAATAAATGGATAATCCTAAGAAGCTTCGCACCGCTCGTGGCATAACTCGAAACGGAAAAACATTGATGACGTCAGATTATTTGAACACACGTGCGGTGCCTATCGAAGCGTATTTTCAAAGAGATTCTACATCTTTAATGATGGAAGGAAACTAATTCTGTCCGTATAATACCTATACTCTCCGTCTGTCTCCCAGCGAGGTTGGCAGACTACAGATGTTCATCTACTACGATCCTGACACACCTCTTTCGCCTTCTATTCGGGTGCTTTTGACTTGGCCCTTTTTCAGCTTGTCACCAATTTAGTAGGCATATAGGTCCTCCTGAGATGGCCAAGTCGAGATTTTTGCGCACCATATATTTCTTCCGTCACCTTTCCTTCATTTATTCTTACTTGTATACGAGTAATAGCGACGTTACGAGAAAATCGAAAGGCTTTTTTATACAGACAGATAATCAGCGAGGTTTCGCTAAGCGTGTTTCCGTTATTGGCGCAACCCTAGAAACGGCCTTATATTATACTTAACAAAGTTTTGAGTACCAGGAGACCAGAAATCGCGAGCGTTTATACAAAGACTGCTCTAAACCATTCTTATAGTGCCGTATTATGTGACCACCTGGCTATACAGGCAGACACAATACGCTATACCAGCTCACTTTAAGACGCGATTCAGCCTTTGTTCACGTCCACTTTATGACGACGACAGGAACCGAGCACTAAAATGTATTTACTAAACAAGTTCAACTATGTAATCCTTAAAACGGGTAGATAAAGATCATTATTCCTTGCGGGAAAGTCGAAATAACTTTGTGAATTTTTATAGCGCCGAAATTGCTTTACCTTATTAAGGTCGGTATTGTTTTGAAAGCACGCGTCTTTTGGAAAATTGGAGGCCTTACCGTTTTTCCGAAGTTGCTAGGAGAATAAGTATTTAAATTAGGAAGCGCTTTGTTTTCCGCAAATTCGGCCGAAATCGATCGATTTTAAAGGCCACCAAGAAAAATGTTTACATTTTGTGGAATTTTGTTTCTTAACTTTTGCAATTAGATATTTGGGAAAATGCTGATAATTACAATAGTATCAATAGGTACATACATACCAGTACCCTACACACTTCCATCTGCTACGATCCTGGCACACCTATTTTGCCGTGTAACCATATTCAAATTTCGAGTCATGCTACATCAGGGGCAGTCTATAAAATGATAACCGCTTTTAATGGGAATGGCATTGAATGCATCTTTAATCCACTCCGCAACTTGGTAAACACTCTTATTGAGTATACACAAGAGTTATTCTTCTTGGCTCAGTATTACATTTCTCAGTGGTCATGGTTATTCCATCAATGTTGGTACTAGAATGGGTCACCGGAAGCACATTAATGCATACCACTTAAGGGGCACTAGTATAATGTGTTATGCTAGTCATTTGGTCATTAAAGGCAAACTGCAATACCTTTTAAAAGGCTTTCGACGGAAATAGACTAGGAACATAGAGTTAAGTAGAGGGCCATATACTTAGAGTTCCCTACTTGAAAGGGGCAATAAAAGGAGTGTGGTTGTTAGAATATTAGGAAGTGTGCCAGGATCGTAACATTAACATTATAGCATATATATCTGCAGCGAGGGTATGTAAATACATGTTTGCACTGACATCATATTGAAAAATAATGAATTTTCTTGATTTCTGCGGTGTAGAAAGCTAGAACTACAGGCGACTATTAGGTATAGTTTATATTTCATAAAATATACATATATGATATGACTGTCATATTATGACAGAAAGGATGGGTAAAAGAAAAGTGACGAAAGAAATATACATCGCAAGTATACGGTGATATGATCTGACAAACACGTTGTCCAAATTAGCAAACACATCAAAATAAGAGCAATTTAAAAGAACGTAGGTAAAAGGCTCTGACTCGTTTGATAAATGGGCCAAATAACTTTTTTACCTACTGCTTTTAAATAAGCAAACTTCAACGCATAGCTTTTTGATTACTACTAGAATATTAGATAAAGAGATCATTGAGTGTCTTTTGAATCCAATAATGTTTCATAATTATTGTAATTTTCATTAAAACTAGGGGTCACTCAGTAGACAACACCGTTTTTTAGGGTTCCGTAGTCCGACAAGGAACCCTTATATAGGTAGTTTCGTCATGTCCGTCTGTCTGTCTGTCCGAGACTTAGCGCAGAGACTATTAATGCTAGAAAGCTGTTATTTTGCATGGTTATAAATATTAATCACGCCGACAAAATGGTAAAAAAAAAATGATTTTTTTTTTTTTCATTTTACCACGTAAACTGGGGATGAATTTTTTTTTCTCGTCCATGTTGGGTATCGTTGGATAGGCCGTTCAAAAACATTGGGGGTGTGTATAATCCATTTTTAGATTTAGGGATCCATTGGCGAAATATTAAGGTTTAAAGTGAAAATTTTAGTTAGAGTGGAGCGTCCCTCCCCTCTGCCGGCTAAACGGTTGTTTATAGAAATGTGAAAAAATTCACAGAAGCAGTATATATAATGAATTTAAAAGGAAAACTATCACAGCTAAGTAGGCTTTACAGGTTTACGAGTACAGGTTGCGCCAAACTTTTGGTCCCCTCTTATGTATGGGACTAGAAGTTTGGCGCAGTCTGTATTAGTAGACCAACTCATAAAATGTATCGGGCAATTACGGAACCCTACATTGCGCGTGGTCCGACACGCACTTGGCCGGTTTTCTACAGTAACTCCGGGACAAACTCGAGGAAAAAATACAAGAATCTTAAAATATTTTTATTTGGAAATGTTACAAAATGACCTAGTAAGCGATTAAAACCATTCTCGGAATGAAAAGAGGGAAATTGTTAATTTTGTGGTTGATTCCTGGCAACGATCCAAATAGTAGTGTAAGTAAAAAAGTTGATTGACCCAAATGAATGAAGCAAATAGATCCTATAACTTCTTTGTCTAATGTGATAGCATGTCATCTTCTAACCATTGTATCTGTGTAGGTAAGTAGGATAATCTATGATAGGGCAAAGCTTCTTCCTTCGAAGTTACAAACTCGAGTTACAAACCATAAAATGTTACTGAACCTACCACTCCCCCTTCAAAGCATACTAAAATGGCCCCCCGCGGGGTAGCGTTATAATTTACCAAAGATTAAGTGTCATAGACATGCTTTTAAGTGACAATCGTCATCACGCTGTATAAGGACCGTATTATTGTCAACTCAACACCCGATATAGTGTCGTTGATAAACCATTATTCTACTCGGAACAATTGTATTGTTATAAATAGTTGTGGTTATAGTTAATTAATAACAATAAATTATATTATCGTTTGGATGGTACAAATTACAAAATGACTTATATCTTTACATATTTGTAAATTGCAATTAGATTGCACATATGAACGTTTTTTATACAATTATGTGGATTGGGGCAATCGTAAATATATACAATGAGGGATGAAAAAAGTTAATATTTATTAACTCCTAGCAAATTGTTAATACTAGTATTGTACAGACCATATTTTTTAATGCTAAATGATCATTAGGTCATTTGAATTAAAATATGGATTTATCAAATGATGGCAGACCTTAGACAGACGAATAAAAAAATTACATGTAAATAAACTGAAACCACTTTCTTTAAAAAGTTGATTGAGCAACTTCAGAGGTTTCGTTTTACCTAAAATGTTGTTACAAAAACGCACAGACATATAATTATGTATTTACTAAGTATCAGACCAAACATAAGGATTAAATATGGTGACAAGTTTCCATACAAAAAGTAAGCTACATTTAGGCTTCATAGTACGAAGAAACGTATAAAAATGGGTTGTTTTGGCTGGCTTATGCTTGGAACATATTTGTTAATTCCTAAACTAATCTCTAGTATATATTTTGTTTGGAAACACGCAATATTAATATTTAAAAGAGCCCGAAGTTGACTAAGCTAAAATTGCCACGCGTCGACTCTATGCGTTTATTAATAATGTTAGGTGTACTACTATATTATACGTCTGTGCAAAAACCCTCAGAATGTAAAGATTTAAAGTTAAACTAAATTTTCACGTTATAAAATAACAGAAATTTCTACTCAAGTACTAAATAAACTTATGTAAAAAGTAGTCAATACCATATTTACCATTAATCAGCTACTTTAGCTCGTACAACCAGGTCTAAAAACTAGTCCAGATAAAGACTAGAGCTAATAATGCAGATTTTATCTGTCTACATAAATACCTGGGACCAGTCTATAACGAAGATCTGCATTCCGAACCGCTGCATCAGCGCTGGTGACGCATTCTTACCTGCTGGACAAAGGGTTTTTATATTATTAACAAAAACATAGCATTTGAAAAAAGGTAAAGCGGTGTGTTGTAACCGTAGTATCTCTACGTAGCCTTCTGGGACACAAGTGAGTATGTTTAGGTATATTGTAACATACTACCATTAAATTGTACCGAAGATTGGGGAAATGGTTTTTTTATTTCTTTATAAATTTTAAATACCTACTATGTAGTTGTACCTAAATGAGCAAGATTTTTTTTTTCATTGACTTATTTTGTTTGTTATTCCTTTGGGAAGCTTGTTTAATACTTATATAATATTGATGACTTTGCTGTATATTCATAAGTAATGGGAAACAAAAATACAAATATATATATTTTTGTCATGGAAAACAAAATAACTTAAGAAATATATTTATTAAATTAAAGTGAATTGACACACCGGAGTTTTCTTCGCGTATTAAAAATGAGCTAAGCAATAAAATAATAATGTCTTTTTTTCAAGCGAAATCCAAGACTGTGCGTCGCGGGTGAATTCTGAATAATTTGGCCAAGTGGGAGCCGGACTTGCGCACAAAGGGTAAGGATCCGTAAAAACATGATAAAAAACAACAATATTGATACCATAGCAACATAAAGACATCAAAAAAGATAGCGCCTGTCATTGTCAAATAATTCGGCATCCTTTGAGTACAGAATCCTAATTTTTATTATTAATTATTTTACTTTATAGTATATGTAGAATAATCTGATCAAATTTGAAACTCGTATGTATTACCGTCTTTAAGATAAAGCTGAAAAAGGTTTCATGTATAGGGACCCCCTTCCTTTTTCATAATTTCCAATTTTTTTTTTCGTAGTAGAGGCCGTAGTAATACATATCCTGTGAGTATTTCAAATGTCTATTTATCTATTACCGCTGAAGCTGTAGACCCCTGTGACAGACGGACGGACAGACAGACAGTCAGACAGCGGAGTCAAAGGGTCCCGTTTGGCACCCTTCGGGTACGGAACCCTAATACCTATATTGATTCTACAATCCATCGATTTAACTCGAAATTCCTTAAGCATCGCAAAAGTAAATAAAACGTCACGAAATAAAAGGAAGTCAAATACAATCCGGCCGCGGGCAAACCACAGACAAATATTGAATTCCGGAAAGAGAGAAAAGGTATGAAGTTTACTAAGATATTATTTTTAAACAGTCAAGTCTTTCATCCTACTTTCAGGATAAAAGGAATATATGAATTGTGTGTGAAATTGTTATTATATCACGTGTACGTTGAGTCGACGTGAAATGGTTTTAATGTCGTCTTTTTGAGAAATTCATACGCTTGAAAGAAAATTAATGAGCACGTTATTTTATTTTCGTCGGCAAAAGGCTTCAGCTTGTCCTTTTAAGATCATTAATAACAAATACTGCAACATAATATTTATTTTGATACACCATAGACAACAAGAATAAAATCGTAATCTATGGCGCATAAAAGTACATTGATGCAAAAACATTTTAGGACTCGGAAGCCCCCATAAGCCTGTCCAGCCTTAGCTTGGGTCCAACCTCCACTCTAACTGGGGTTCCTGTGCATAATTTTACATATAAAATGTATTTATAGTGTATTAAATTATATTTTTCAACACACTTGCTTACAAAGGGTTAGGGTCATAATGCAGCATATTAACTACGCGTGCTTTTTACTGTACATTATCGCACTAGTATTTTTACATTACAGTTTTTTTTTAAATCTTAGCAAAGAGTTTTGATGTCTTGAGAAATAGAAAAGTTTTAGCAAATAAATAGACTGTCTCACTTAAAATATAATAAATAATTTAATTTCATCAAATTATTGATTTTTATCAACAAATTAACTCGATTTTTTGTTGTAAATACAAAAATATTCAGTTTGTTAATATTTAATATTTGGCTGTTTGGCAATATTTGGCTGTTTGGCTTTTTGCGTCAGCCTCTATTTCCATCTGCGCAAAAAACAAAATCTCCGCCGCCATTTTTCAAAGAAAATTGTCAATTCCTAGCTGTGGTTTCGATTATGTGGAAAAATAAGACAGTGAAATTTTATTATTTTTCCTCGCAAGTGTGTTGAAAAACGTCGTATGAAACGCGTGAGCATTAGACATTACACTCTCGGCTCACTTGTATCATAATGTACTATTGCGGGACCAAAAATCATATTAATTAATTTCATATCTACTAAGTAGTAGTAGTGATAGCTAAATTATTTATCTATAACTATATACCAATAATAAAGTAGTAAAAAAGTCGTTTCTGTGCATTTAATATTTTTGTGAAATTTTAATTGAAATGTGTTATTATATTCGTTTTTGAACTGAGGCCAAAACTACAATTTTTAGATTTTTTTCTGTCTGTATGTCTATCTAGGTATCTGTCTTTCTTTCTGTCTGTCTGTCTGTCTGTCTGTATGTATGTATGTTCCGTTTTAACTCTAGAACCACTAAAGGGATTTGAATGCGGTTTTCTTTATTATCATTGTAGTGGCCCTGGTCAACATAGGCTAATACGGAGTGTTCATGAAATAACCGCCAAGCCGAAGACGGGGCAGAGATTTAAAAAAAGAGTAAAAGAGAGCCGCGGGCAAAGGCTAGTTTTTAAATAAACTAATAAAGAGTGGTTAGATATACTAAAGACTCAAACTAAAACCAGGAGTAAGGAACGGGCGCACTATGAATTTAAAATTATTCACCCAAAGTAAAGACAGTTAAGAGATGATAAAAAAGCCGTAAACCAAACGACAGGTGTTTTTAAACCATATTCTATTTTTCATTCCCTTTTTAAATTTGGCAGGATTATCTAAAGCTTAAGGAGTAGATGGTTGCAAAAGGTCCGCTCATCTTTATACAAAAAATACCAGCGAGTCTTAAAGCCCTTAAATAAGTCAGCGAGGAAGTTGGCTAAGGTTTTTTTCTTTAACTTTTAGTGTCTTTTAACAAGCCAGTTATTTTATCACGAACGGTTCAAGTTGAGATTACAAGATTATGTTGTAAGCCTAAGCTAATTTGTGTAGAGAGAGTACATAAAGATTTTGAGGACAAAATATAGGAATTATGGTGAATTGAGTTTTCTTCTACTTATACAAGCATAGCAAGTACGTAAGCATCGATTTGATTGATTTATTCTAAACGACAACTCTTATTGCTTTGAAATAGGAGCACAATTTTTATTTATCGTAGCGATGTCAAGTCGATAGTATGTTCATTCATACTTGGTACCCAGTTCTGCCAAACAAACCAATTATTAAAATTAGAGTCGACCTTTCGATGAGATTATGACTCATCATCATCAGGACTCAGAACTTTTCGGGAGTACTTTCGCGCACGGCCGTCAGTCGAGTACTAAGCTTCCCTCTTCCCTGCCCTCTCTCGTCATCGCTCGCCTTTCCGCTCTTCGGCTGCGTTCAGCACACCTAACATGAAGGACCATATCGAGCTCGATACCGCTCGATACAGCTGATACAGTGCTCTGTCTCACTCTGTTGATCTACCTAAAGAGGGACAGGCAGTGGTATATCGAGCTGTCAAATCTCGAAATGGTCTGCCATGCTAGATACCCAGAGGTTTCCGGTAACGAAGCCAGACCGGACCAGACGTTTGATAAAGTTTTCACTTTTCGTGCCTCCTTGCACGGTTAAAAAATTAGGAAGTGACTAAAGGGCCACTAGCGGTCCTTTGATTTTTTAAATGATTGAATCGTCAGTCATTATTTAGCTGTTGGAATATCTTCCTTAGCACGACCTAATAAAGTTCATTTTACAATGTACAGTTCGGAAAGGGAAGCGGTCCTTTAATTTTATAAATTATTGAACCGTAAGTCATCGGAAAGTGCTCGGAAAAAGTTTTTTCTGCATATCGTGAATTCTGTTAAAGCTATGGGGGTCGTCTCGCTCCGCTCCGCTTCGCTCGGCTCCCTAATATGTACTTACATGTCAACCTAACCGCTCCTTCTCGCTTCGCTCGTCGTCGCAACCTACCGCTAGCGCGGATAAAATTAAAACTAAGGAAGCCACTAACGGCTATTTAGTCACTTTCAAAAAATTATCTATCCGTCCTATCCGTTTTTGAAAATTCACAAATCAATTAGATGTGTTTACTAAAATATAACATAAGAATTTAATCGTAAATATAGGCAGCAGCAGCAGTTACATACGACAGAGGAAAATAACCTACAAATTTTACCGGACAACAGCAGACGAATCCTTACTGGGCCGAGCAAGGAGAATCTATGCAAGTTTCTAAACAACCAAAGTCTAAATAAGTACACTTAAAAATGTATTATTTCATAAAAGTAAATTTGAACCGTTGAAATACAGTTTCTTACTTTTATTTTCACCATATTAAAAACACGATGACACCGAAAAGTAAGTCATTCATAACGAATTGGCCCATCAACTTGGCCGCCCTGCCTGTCCTATCTTCCGCTTCCCTCACGCCCCGCAATAAAAGGTAAGAAAGAGCACGTCTTGGAACACGGTTGACTCACGGTTACCCAGTCAGGCCATGACTCAGCAATAAAACATCTGGTCCACTTTTTTGAGCAACAGGATTTTACAGGATGGACAATCTTGAGGCGTCATTCCACGGGTGAAGCATTTATTGGGTAAAAATGCAGCTTGGATGATTATGATTGGACTTAAATTTAAATGATCTATTTAAGATTAAAATTGATTTTGTTGTTGCAAGAAAGCCTTCAAAATAGAAACTTATAAAGTTCGATCGCAGCGTAAAATCACATTTTAAACTGTGGTAAAATAATGTCCAATATATGTTGTACAGTGGAGCCCACATCAAATTTTTACAAGTGTTTCTGGAAGTGTTCAGCTTGATGTGGCCTCCACTGTACATCCAGCCCCAATTAACTTCAACATCTATCGCTATCGTTTTCCAATGTATCGTGATTGTCTAGAAATTAAATCACACATCACTTTTAGCTAATCACGATACATTTTAAGGCGACCGCAATATACAATAAGGCCCTTGCATAGCATAGATTTTCATAGAAAAATTTGTCTCTCGAAGAAGCGTTTAACCAATGGAAACGCAGGAAAGCTACGTGACCATCGCGTCGACAAACGACTCGTCCTGCGTTTCCATTGGTCAAATGCTTCGTCGAGAGACAAAACTTCTCCATCATTTACATGTATGCTAGCTATGCTGGTTCTAGATCCGACGCACACTATACCATTAACCATAAAAACCTCGATTTTTAGGGTTCCGTACCCAAAGGGTAACCAACGGGACCCTATTACTAAGACTTCGCTGTCCGTCTGTCTGTCCGTCTGTCACCAGGCTGTATCTCATTAACCGTGATAATTAGACAGTTGAAATTTTCACAGATGATGTATTTCTGTTGCCGTTATAATAACTAATACTAAAAAACAGAATAAAATATAAACATTAAAGGGAGCTCCCATACAACAAACGTGGTTTTTTGGCTCGTGTTTGCTCGATATTGATAACGGCAACAGGTAGGCGCTAGAAATATTCACAGAGTATTTAGTAGTTATACGAGTATATTCTCTTCAAAAATAAATAATTAAATTAAAATAAAATTAATAAATATTTTTTGCCGTTTTTATAGATAATGGTACGGAACCCTTCGTGCGCGAGTCCGACTCGCACTTGGCCGGTTTTTTTTTAAATACGCTACCTACATTGTTCGGTTATTCTCCACATGATGCACCTGGCTTGCGCAATAACAGATCAAGTGGTCTGTTCTCAAATCATGCCTAAGATGGATGGACGGACGAATTAATTAAAACGTTAAAATCAATTATGTCTGGAAATGTTAGGCCTTTCTTGCTCTCAATGCCTCAATTAATTGCTTACTCCCTAAACTAGAGACTTTCAAATGAGGGAATAAAATATTAGAAGGCAGCGGTGTCACTGGTGCGAGGGTTTTATTACCGCGCTCACCAACAGCGTGTATGAGTATAGGCATTTCTTCCAAGAGGACTCCAAGGGTGGCAAAATCTTGAAAAGGCCTATGTCCAGCAGAGGAAGAATCAGGCTGATGAGTGTATTGTTTTCTGTTTCTCGGCTAGCACCACACGAAG
Organism: Ypsolopha scabrella; assembly: GCA_910592155.1. NCBI lineage: Eukaryota > Metazoa > Arthropoda > Insecta > Lepidoptera > Ypsolophidae > Ypsolopha > Ypsolopha scabrella. The sequence continues at coordinate 14,483,072 of OU342982.1, forward strand.
AATACTTAATGTGATTTTGCCCTATAAACATTAGGGTGATTAAAATGTTCACTTTTTTCCGTTTTACTACGGGGCACCCCCTCAATGTGTTCTATGTAGCTAAAACGCAAATTAAGTTTTTTTTTTCATATTTTTTTAAAGAAATTAAGGGGTCGCAACCACAGTTTAAAAAAATTAAATCTCCATACATAGAGCGTTTTTTAACAGATACTGAAAATAATAAAATACAGAAAGTAAGCCTTAGAAACGTTGATAATGAAACACTTTTGCATTTTTAAACTTTCTGTACTTCACCCTGTTTTTTTGTCAAAATAGAGCAAAATTTTAGCAAAATGGGAGTTTATTCGTGTTATGTGCTGTTTTATAAACTTTCAAGAGTGACAGATAATTTTTTGAAATATAAAGTTTTTCATTATCTTAGTTTAAAAAGCTTAATTTCTGCATGATTTAAATTTTTTTATTGAAATAAAAAAAATCGCTTAATGTATGGGGATTTAAATTTTAAAAACTGTAGTAGCGACCTTTGAATTTCTTTTAAAAATATGAAAAAAATACTTAATTTGCGTTTTAGCTACATAGAACACATGAGGGGGTGCCCCGTAGTAAAACGGAAAAAAGTGAACATTTTAATCACCCTAATGTTTATAGGGCAAAATCACATTAAGTATTAGGAATTCTTCGTGTGGTGCTAGCCGAGAAACAACAAAACCCTCGCACCAGTGACACCGCTGCCTTCTAATATTTTATTCCCTCATTTGAAAGGCTCTAGTTTAGGGAGTAAGCAATTAATTGAGGCATTGAGAGCAAGAAAGGCCTAACATTTCACTAAACTAAACTAAACACAATTATAGAAAATTGCTATTTTTAAGAGTGACACCCAGATACTCTTAGCAGAAACTTTCGTGTTCACAACTCAGACTAAGGAACCCTAGTCCACAAACACGGTTCCCAAGCCTCAGTAAAAAAAGAGGTGTGAAAGAATTGGCACTACGTTCGTAGAGTGAGAAAAATGCCAGTGAAGTAGAATTTAAATTAAAGTAGTTTGCAAGCTCCGTCAATCTAATTTTTTCGTCGGCTTCATTTGTTATCTTACCGGCTTGGATTTGATTACTTTCTTATTTTAATTAAAAATGGCGTCCCGCCGACGACGACGTAAAAAAGTACATAATGTGTGAAATGGACGAAAAAATGGAATAAGAAGTGTCACTTGTACGATAAAAATTCATTATTTGCACGAATAACTGTTTCCGTAGAGACTACCACCGTAGCCAAGCACAAAAGGTTCCATTTCCCGACGGACTCCTAAGCCTAAAAAAACCTCTCCCACACGACGGCCGATATCAATTAAATTCCACCAGTCAGTAAATGTGGAATGTAAATAAAGCACTCTCAACCACTTTCAAACCTTGCCAATCAATTAGCGTCTCTATCACTGGGGAATAAGAGAGCTTCGAAGCGTCTAATTGTCTTGGTGTTTAAGTTTGCCAAGCGAAGTAGGTTAGCTTAGCGATCGTAAATTACTAGCATAGAGGTTGGATATGCAGGAATTAACGAAACTTATTACTGGAATTTGCATAGGTTGGCTGAAGCGGATGCAGATCCTAGCTTCCTTCCTTCTTTTAGCGGACTTTGTATGTACGGTAATATTTTGGTTTTCGGAAGAGAAGTTTATTGTGAAGTAAATATTTTGTAGTGAACTTGGTGCAATGTTATGTGCACATAAATAATGGGATTGGCAATGATTAGGCCTACTCTGTGTTTCCCTCTGTCACACAACACAACTGACAAATCTAGGGTTACCATATGACAGGCATTTGCCGTATTTGACAGACATTTTTGGGTTGAGCTTAAAGCTGAGACAGGGGTGCGGCTGGCATTGACATGAGACAGGCATTTTTAAATTTCTTGCGAACACTTTTACACATCTAATTTAGAAAAAAAGAATCTTATGAAACAAATATGTGACATGAAAAATATTAGTCTACATTTATTAATAATTATCATATATTTTGTTAATAGATGTCCTGTACTGTGCTGATTTATCAAATAAGTTTTTAACTGAAATCTTTTTTTCTGCGTTTCACTTTAGACAGGCATTTTTTTAAATCTAGCATTTGATACACCTTAGACAGGCATCGCTCCATTTTGAAATGGTAACCCTAGACCATTGATGTAAAATAAACATTATTGTTCTAAGCCCTAGACGAATCTGTCTATCTATTTCTGGCCTAAAGGTCGCTGTAACCAGGCCATAAAATGCAAAAAAAAACTACGTATTTCTGTCTCTATTTCACTTACACTTATGAATTATGATTATGATCTATACTAGTAGGCTTACCCTAACTTTCGTAAAAAAATTAAACTCAAAGCAGATTTTTTATGTTTCAGCTCTATTTTAAAGACGAATTCAGTAAACATTTTAATCTTAGGTTTGTCTGTCATGCGTATTCAATCTACCCGCAAGTTATTTATATCGTTTATTGCACGGACATCTAGCAACAGAAACATTGTTTAAATAAATAATTATGTGTATTACTTAATTAAAAAGCCCCCGATGATGCTTACATAGTGAAACCGGTTGGGTAGTGTATTATTAAATATTATCTGTGGAAAAGTACAAGTGTTTTTTCATCACAACGGTAATATATATATACAAGTTTCAAATTTGGTCAGATTCTTGGACATTTTATAAAGTAAAACGATAAATAATAGAAATTTAGGTTTCGTACTCAGCGGGCGCCGAATTGTTTGTCAGGCGCTACCATTTTGGAGCGGGTTGTTTTGTGTCGCTTTGATATTGCAACGACATCTATATTGTTATTATTTACCATGTTTTTTTAATTTTTACAAAGGTTGCCGTACCACTCTCCAATATTTAGTACGGAACGGAAAACTTCGTACGTGGTTCCAACCCGCACTTGGTCAAATTATTTAAGTACAAAAAAGTACATAAATAGATATCTGACTGATCGGTATATCCGAATACGAAGCCTTTTAAGTTTCTACCTCTCTCAACTTATGCAAACGTAAATATTGAAATACCACAAACTAAAATTATTATACCTAATACTCGCAGAAACATATTTCATGTATTTTATGGTATATGAAAGGAGCCTCCCGAGTGGCGTCAACTACATACAACCACTTATTACCCGAAATACGGCGCGCCAAGACCCAACTAACTCACTTCAACTGGCAGGGTCTCCAATATAGCTAAAGTAAGGCCAACAGTACGAGATAAAGAATGTAAACACACTTTCAGGGGTTCAAAACATTTTTATTTGAATAATAAGTAGGCGGTAGCTCAGGGGTAGAACGCTGGCCTCTCAATCTTTGAGATCCAGGTTCGATGCCCGGCCGGGCATGCACCTCATAGTGGGAACAGACAAGTTTCTTCGCACTCAGTTACTTTGACCACGCACTACAATAAACAAAAGTGTTTAGCTAATTCCATTTCAAAAGTCAGATGTCTTCTCCCGTCGGTCGTTTATACTCATATCTATGCGTGTAACTCTGCCAAGAACCATGTCTGTCCAAGCGCGGTATATCCAAAATGCTTGCGTTCCCACCGATCAAAACGAATAAGTTACAGTTACCAACTTAACATAACAAATCTTTCAAATCTGATTGGGTAACTCAATCAATCTAGCCAACTTTACAAAACAAAATAAAATATCAGTTTATTGGAATTTATGTTCAGAGTAATTACCACTTGCTGAACGTTGAAGGGAAACATCACCAACAAAACCTTAGTGATCAGTTAACGATCTACCCTAGAATTATTTTCACTTATTGACTTAGTGACTTTAATTTATGCAGCTAAATTCTTACTGAAGATTCGGTGATGACCCTTTTTGTGAAATTAGTTAATTATTCTTTTCATGTTCCTTACTAACGCAAGCCCAGCACCGAGACAATTACTATGGGACGTCAACATTTTATCAGCAAAAGTGTTATCGATCCGTGTGATCACTTACAAAGCCTCCAGTATAAGTTTGGTTGTATAAATTAAAGTCACCATATATAAGATCTTACAATAATAAGTGAAAATAAATCTAGGGTAGGTTGTGTAACGTTAACTAACCAACTAGCAAAAGAAAAAAAATTTATGCCCAAATAAATTTTTCACTTCCCAGTACAAAGTGGTTCAATCAGCTGATTAAATTTCTATGGATAGGTAAAAAATAAGTGCACGCAAAAAAATTATTTTTCCCTGGAAGGTGCTCTATTAGGGATACTCTACAATCTTTTAAATCTTTTTCACTTTGAATTGTACCTTAAAATACTCGTATATAGGTAAACCAGTGTTTGCGTGGCGCGCGGGCTGCTTTGAGTAAAAGTTATCATTCTTTACATAAGCATTTATATCTGTTATTTTCTGTTTTTCTCATTCTTTGAGCATTCAGCGGTTACCACAACTTATTGAGCAGACAAACCGATATGCACTCTGCTCTCGGACGATCGGTCATTCAATAATAGCTTTTATACTATTGGTATAAAGAACGATTGTATCATCACATGGGGATCTGTCAGAAGCCAGAATGTTGCTTTGTAGTGTCAATCACATTTATGTCATTTTAACTGATTGATGAGGAGTCAGATTAACGAATGACCAATTTATGTTGACATCTGGTAACGAATAGACTGCGGGTGTTGGAGGGTCTGAATATTTTTGTTTAATTGTGTTTATGGATAGCGATTCTATAGTTGATTTACATCAGGCCCAGTTGACCATTTGCAAAAATATTGTAACACTAGCCTTTGCCCGCGGCTCCGACCGCGTTTATTCAATCTCTGCCCCGTTTTCGGCGTGGGAATTATTTTATGAACACCCCTTATAGCCTATATGTTGACCAGAGTCAATACGATGATAATAAAAAAAGCTTTGTAAATTGTAAATTCCATCAATTCCATGTAAATTCCATAAACGTTTCCAGACCCATTGAAGAACACATAAATCATGCAAAAGTCCGTTTTCCAAAGCGAACCATTGACCGATGACTTGCTGTTTCTTCTATACTTTTATGGTTCAGCAGTTATTCAGCGAACCCTATTGTTCAAGATGGTGCGTGTCAGTAGTTTTAAGAGACAAATTTACTCGAGTGGACCAAATTTGTTTTTATCACTAAGCTGGCGTCTCATTTTCTGCTCAACAAGTCACTTTTATTTTCCCTGGAAAATTGTCTAGACATTTGTCTGGGGAGACCAAAAGGCAGTTTATCTATGATTTGGACTGTAATTGGAAATAATACAGTAACTTTAGTGATTTTTTTGGTCGGTCTGTCTCTCAGTGCTGCTTTTGGCGAAATTATACCAAGAAAACCTGATCTGATAAAGATCAAAGTCATCTGATAATGTAAAGGCCATTTATAGTTTTATTCTTAGATGGTTGTCAAGATCTCAATTGAGATGGAATATTAGGACTTGCTTTGGTATGTGTGATTTAAACCCTCTTGCAATACACAAACACACCCTCACACACACCGTCACGATTTGAATCCCCTAACGTCTATGTAACTCAGTGTCGGTTGCAATCTATGGTTGCTATTCACCAAAAAAAGATAAAAAATGAACTTCCAAAATAACCCAGAATGAATAACTATTTACGAATTGTAACGTCATTTCAAGTGCGAATGTATCCTGTAGACAAGAGAATATGTATGTTTTTGACGGTAGGCACTCGGTTTGGCAACTGATTTTACGATACAAAACCAGGGGGCAGGATGGCTATTCTGGCACGTGCGGATAAATTGTAAGGCAGATTTCGGGTGATTTTAAAAATGATTTTGTACGGAGGTTGTGTGATGAAATATTTTTTTAGGGTTTCGTACCCAAAGAGTAATCAACGGGACCCTATTACTAAGAATCCGCTGTCCACCTGTTACCAGGCTGTATCTCATGAACCGTGATAGTTAGACAGTTGAAATTTTCACAGATGCCGCTATTAACAACAAATAATAAAAAACAGAATAAAATAAATATTAAAGGGGGCTCCCATACAACAAACGAAATTTTTTTATCGATTTGATATTGATAACGGCAACAGGTAGACGCTTGAAATATATAATTATATTCACTTTAAAAAGAAATAATTGAATAAAAATAACATTAATATTTTAGGGGGGCTCCCATACAATAAACGTGATTTTTTTGCCGTTTTTATAGATAATGGCCGGTTTTTTTATTTCTTCTGGGGGGTGTCATTGTCTAGAAGAGTACAAAAAATAAATAAATGGGGTCCCGTTAAAGTTGCATATTTTATACCATTTTTGTTACGGGGTCTATCTCAAAAACTAAACTGGTTAGGAATTTGGAATTTTGTGTATATTATGTGCCATATACTGTACTTACACAACAAATACCAAAAACGGCGATTTTAATATAGGTTTAGGGTTGCGTACCCGAATACTCGACCAAATTAATTTTGCAGTCGTGTTTCAAACATTTTGAAGGTACTGATAAAATATCAACTCGTTTAAATGGTACGGACCCCTCATGGCGCCAGTCTTATTCCCACTTGACAGGTTTTTTAACACATCTGTTTTGACGGAACCAGTACATTCTGGGCCGCGTTCATAAATGAGGGGTCTCGCTCGACACGGGTTCTCATGCCATCTCTGTCGCACGCTTTGAAAATTGTATACGCTATCCTGCTGTCAGTGTCGGAACCTGACGAAAGTTTTTATTAATGAACGGGGATCTGTATGACTGAACCACAGAACACTATGTTCTGTGGTTTCAATAGAATTTTCTGTTTAAGAGTATGGCATACCCTAGGAAAAAATGCTATTACCCGTCCAATACAAAAAGGCCAATGTCAAATACTTTATCAGCTTTTGATAGAGACGATTATTGGTTAGCTAATTGACATTTGTCTAAGACGCGTAATACTAATAATTACGCGCGAAACAGCAGATCGGAGGGTTTTTAGCTAATACTGAAATATTTTGTAGGGAAAAAAATACTGGATTTAAGTAGAAAACCTTCATATTTCTATTGCCTATTTTATGAAAAAAAAAATCAAGTTGATCTCTTAAACGGGTTCTTGAAACGAACGATTGAAAACCAAAAAAAAGAGGATGGAAAACATTGACGTAGGACGTCAATGGTGGAAAAAACATTTTTTTTGACAAAAGTATAAATCTTAGTACATTGTTTATAAGTAGATCACTAAGATAAAAGATCATTAAATCAAATATATTTTTTCCAATATTAAGATAGTCCTACTTTCGTCAAAAGGACCCTCGAAAATCTGGCTTTTTTTTCATATTCTAGGGTCGGGTACAGCCTTAATCCAAAGACCTTTTCATTTTCGGTGACAGACAGTAATAGATGATGATGAACACAGCAACGGTTCAATATACGTTGAAATATTAGTTTTGCGTGTAAACTAGACGACTTTTGTGATAAGACACAAGATTTTATCAAAATTCACTTCTATTTTAAACAAAATAAGAGCTTTGTTCGTTGTAGATCACGTTTTTGGCTGTCCCAATTTGGCTAATGCTGAAAATTCACTTTAGGTTTTGATGTATGGCTTACATCAGGTTTCTGGCAAGCGGTGGGGATTGGGCAAAAACGTCTATAATTTAGGGTTCCGCTAAGATGGTCGGGTTCCGTCAAAGACCGTGGAGCAATAGCGTAATGCTTTCGGACAATTTTAAATCCTGGCATGGAGGTGACGAATTTAAATGGGACACCGAAGAAAATAATAAACACCTTCAAAGACGTGTTATTTAAAATAGCAACAACGGAATCCGAATCCGTCCAGTAGTTTTATAAAATGCGTGATACGATCAGTAAATAATCTATAATTATACTAATTTAAAAATGTTCCATAAACCTAGTTTCGAAACTTAGTTATTGTTTTATGAGTAGCATAGCCTTTCGCATGCGGCTCCGCCCAGGTTTATTCAACCTCTGCCCCGTTTTTGGCTTGCTCGTTAATTTTTGAACACCCCTTATAGCCTATGTGTTGACCAGGACCACAGCGACGACAACAAAAACGAAACGAAAATAGTAAAAATTGTGGGTTTTTCCTGATAACCATTTCATTTAAAATTTCGCAAAAATATTCTATGTACAGACCCGACTTTTTTACTACTTTATTAGGTAGATATAGACTCCTATTCTTGTGTAGCAAATATTAGATTTAGAGCTGCCATAACCTAAAACTTTTCATTGAAAAATAGGCTTTAACGCAGATGGATAAAAGTTAAATGAGCTTGTATTATTTTAAGTATTTCAACTCTAAATTTAGGATTTGCTGCACGAGAATAGGTCACATTAATAATTCAAAAGTTCTAAAAATAGGAAAAAATCAATATGTTTGTAGTTGGGGGTTTCGTGACCATTTAATATAAATATGAAGTACCGCGGTGCAGCAACACGACACGTAGTTACTCATAGGGTCAAAGAACCTAACTGATAACAATTCAATACCCTCCGATCACAGGCAACTAAACGAACAGTAACAGAAGTACTGGTATCACTGGCCTCTGTGAATATTATTATGACATCTTTGACTGGTATAGACTTAGACCATAACACGGGACTAGGCAAGCGCACTTATCCCCCTCTGCCGAAGTACATGAACAATTTGTTCATGTAAGTTTGCTTGTGTGTGCGTGTTGTGTTTGTGTTGCAGCTTTTGTTTTATTATGACATATCAACCCAAGTAGCATTCGGGGTTCTATATAAGCTGTCTAGTCGTTCACATGTACTCCAAAAGCTGTGTAAGTTAGCTGTATAGGAGCTGTATAGCTTGCTATAATGCTCTTATAGAACCAGTTTGGGCACAAATTAGACAGCCTTAAGTTCACTATGGCTGTACATTAGCAGTATAATAGCATTATAATAGCTGTTTAAGTAGTAACATCGGACTTAAGGCTGACTTACGGCACTATATGGGACGCAGTGTGAACCATACTAAGTACATGAGTGTAATAAAGAGTAACAAGTGGCTAAATACACAGCCTTCACAGTTATAAAATCCCACAAAATTACTCCAGTGCTACCTAAAGTTCACGTGTGTCCTAAATTATTTCTTTATTTTATTATTAATTATTATCTTCATAGTTGATTTTGTGTGTGCCATCAGAAACCAAACTCCGGCGGATCAAGGATAAAAATGTATGATAACACGAGGTAGTACCTGTTTTAAATACTTAATAATGTTAATGCCATAGGAATGCAACTTTATCGTGAAATATATACATATTTAAAGCTAAAATATTCACGCGCCTCTGTAAAAACGCGATATTCATTTTAAAATATTTAAAACTGGCTGAGAGGAAATCTAGAATTTTCAGTGTTTGATATTATATTGGCATTATAATTATACTACGGTAATAATTAATTATAACATGAAACCAAAACTCAATCGCTCTATCTACGTATTTTGTGATAAATCTGCATGATAATTTTGGAGATTTATTTGGTAAATATTTTAGGTTAGAACAAAATGGTGGAAATGAAATACGGCTATGTGAACTGTTATAACTCCAATTTAATGCGGTGAAGCGTATATAGGTTCACATGTGTTCTGTTAGAATGCTGTTTTCTATTTAAAGTCCCACATTTGCACCACTACAGAGCCAATGTCTATAAGCTTATTCTAATGTGAACTTATGTACAGCTTTAAGATGTAGTTCAGGTCACTTGTGTCATCGTTTAATTCTTTTAATATACTGAAATTTTAGAGATCCGCAATAATAATTATTGTCCGTTAAATCGCCTAGCCCATGTACTAAGTCAAGTATGAGTACCTAAAGTAAAAATGTTGTAACAAACTAACAAAAATCACTTTTTGTTTTCGTGTGAGACACACAGTTTGGTCTCAGAGTATTTATGTTACCGGCTTTCTGTATAATCCGGTATTGTATACAATGCCTAGGCAATGTATACAATGCCAAAAAGATTAAGGTAATGTATGAAATATTATTTATTTAGTACATTGCCTAGGCATTGTATACAGTACCGAATGCGCAGCCGGTAATGTATATAACAGACGTGAGCAGGAGCGGGAAATTGATTAAGGCATGTATTTAAATGATTTTTTATGAACAAAGCTTAGCCTTTTGGTTAAATGGTATTTCAGGGTGGTCATAAAAAAAAATAACCACGAAGATTATGTATGGCGGTCGCGCCACAAGTGGCGCGACTCGCCATACCTAATCTTCTAACCTTACCTACCGGCTCTCTTCTGCGCTGGAAGACTTCCAAAAAACTAATTCTGACTGTTTAATATTATTCCATTAATTAGTAATAACTTTACACTTTGCCGGTTGACCAGCAGGTACTCTATACAATGCCTAGGAATTGTATACATTCCCTAGGTAAATTATGTAACGGACAATAATATTCATAATATTTCATACATTGCCGGGACGCCCCAGGCATTGTATACATTACCTAGGTACTGTATACAATACCTGAATTATACAGATTGCCGGTGACATTTACACTTACAAAAAACACTACTCTGTTCAAGGAGGTATTTAAAATAATGTAAACAAACTAGATAAAGAGGGACAACATTTATGCGCTGTGACAGAAAAGGACAGAAAATAATAGTTGTCACTCAGCCATAGTAACAAACACTGTTTACAATCTTTTAAAGCGCCGAGTCAGCAAGTGTAATAGTGTAACCATAGTATAAATAACTGTGGTGTAACCACATTTTGCAGAATTTATCAGATAAATAACTGTTATTCCTGTTATTTATGAGATAAATAACTGTTATTTCTGATATTTATCTGTTAAAATTCTGTAAAATATGGTTACACTAGCAGACTTGGCGCGTACGGAGCTGACGGGTGTACGATCACCAGGCACGTATCCAGACTTTTGTTTCGGGGGGGACATTCATTGAACCAACAATGAGAATTGTGAAAGAAGCCTCTGTAATCACTGTACTATATTATTATTAAGTATCAAAAGTACCCTACCTTTTTTATTAAAACGTACTTTACAGTGGTTATGAATAAACATTCCTAGTCCCGTGTATGTCACGCCAAATTTCGGGGGGGGGGGGGATAAATCCCACCTATCCCCCCCTGGATACGTGCTTGACGATCACCTTAAATATCTATTTATGCTATTTCTTTCTGAACTTGAAAGTAATCATGCGCATTCCTTTTAATAAGTAAGCGAGAAATAGAGGCGGGAACGGGATAGGTATAGATCCCCTGATCACTCGCGTGCGCCCGTGGCGTGCGTGATGGCCAGGATAGGATTAGTTATTGTCAGTGTTGCCATTTTGGCCACTTTGTGGGTAGATCTAGCGGATTTTCAACAGTTTTAGCCAAAAAATAATCCATTTTAGCTACCAAAACAAATCTAGCTACTTCTATCTATTTCTGGTAATTTTTTAGATTATTACTATTGGAAGACTACGGAGTAAACAGACAGAAGATATTTCAGATTTACCAGACATTGTATACCTATAAATTGATTTAAAAAAATTTGCTGAAAATTTTAAACTTTATAACCAGTTTTTAATACATTTTTAACTTCAATTAGAGACCAAAGCCGATTCTGAAGGCTTTAATTTTAGTTTTAGTGCTGATAAATATACATTTTCTTTATTGCAAAATAGATCTTAGTGTTAACAAGAGAAGATATATTAACTTTGGAAAATATTAAGTTTTGACAGCACTAAAATTAAAATTAAAGCCTTTAGAATCGACTTTAGTCTCTAATTGAAGTTAAAAATGTATTAAAAACTGGTTATGATAAAGTTTATAGCTATATATTTATATCCATATATAATTATAATAGGATATCAATAGTAATAGGATATCAATAGTAATAGGATATTTAAGTAGACCAATAATACTATGATATTTATCATCTTAGACCTCCATCTACATTTTTTAAAGTTACATTAACGGGAGTGCATAAAATTGTTCTAGCATCAGACGGTAGTGTTCCCGGTTTAAATTCGTTTATTATGCCTGACAATTTATTCAAAGCGGAATGAGGAATACGATTTTCAATAGCCCATGTTCTTATTTTTTTGCGAAAGGTTAAATGATTGTCCAAGTCAAAATTGTATTCACTATCACTATAACTGCAATCACCACACTCTGATATCTGTATATTTTGAAGGGAACTTTCAGGTTCAGGCACATTTTCCTCTGCATCATGTACAGAACCACCATGAACAACGGTTGAAGTCGCACTTGTTGAAGCCGTATCGACGGGCTCATTTTCGGGCGTCGTTGTCAATCGACTGTTTATTTTTACAATTTGCGAATATTCTTTTGCAAATTTCCTTCTTATTCCACCGGTTCTCGCTCTTATTTTCCAGGATTTTTTATTCATTTTCACAATTTTTTGCACGAGACATAATAACACGCAGCTTGTGGGATAAGTGTAATAGAATATCACATTCACATTCATGTTCAGCTTACAGCCAATAAGAGTAGTACTTGTGGACAAATAAACTGCTATTGATGTTAATAGACAACACATGTAGTCCTTTTAACAGCCTACAGTGCACATGTGAACCATTTAAACACTTCTGTACAGCAGTAAAAAAAGGTTATTTTAATGATCACAAACAAGTCCTACTACAGCTCTCAGCTGTATAACAGTCTAAAACAAGTAAACATAACAGCCTTTGGCTTTATAAATGACCACATGTGTTCTATTAAAATGCTAGCTCTGTAACATCGTACAAGTAGGCCGTTAAACAGCGGTTGGCGTATCTCTACCCTCCTATAATGCTCTTAGTCAGATGGCTGACTAAAGGATAGTTGTTAGAGTATTATAACACCAACAATCGTATAACAGTATAACTCTACACTCCTATAAGTCCCTTAGACAGGTATAGGTGTAATTAATCGCAATAATGCAGCTTATACATCACGAGTGAACTGTAATAATGCTTCAAGTACACCTGGGAACTAAATGTGTACTCTTAAATGGAGTAAAATGCTACTTGGGAATTTTTCGCAGGAGTGTGCGTGAATGAGTAAATGTGTGCTGTGCGTGTTTACCTCCCCTCCCGTGGAAAACGGCAGAATAATTTCAGTACTAAGAGTCGCGCTTTGCCAGGTCCCGTGTTAAATGGTCTAAGGGTATAGACGTGCTTCAATCAACTTGTTGAGAAACTAGCCAAAAATGGGTCTCATTGTCACAATAAAATTAAAAAATTTAATTAGTAGTTTGCCTCAAAACTTTGCTTTATACAAATGATTTTAGATCGTATTTTTGATATGTACCCAGTCGTTTGCCCACGGCTCCGCCCGCGTTCATTCAATCTCTGCCCTATTTTCGGCTTAGGCGTTATTTTATCAACGCCCCTTAGAGCTAATGTTAACCAAAGACCACTACGATCATAATAAAAAACTGCATCCAAATCCGTTTAATGGTTCTCGAATAAAAACGGAATATAAATACAGACAGACAGTAACAATAATTCTAAACATTGTACTAATAAAAAACCCATTTCATTTAAAATATCTGACGTACAGCAACGACATTTTACTACTTTATTATAAGTACAGATAGATGAAAATTGTCTAACAGAATTTATTTCTCCATTATTCTTTTGTGTTCTTACAAAGTCACTTGACTTGGAAGTGAAAAATGTCCGGTTCCACCGACTATGTGAACTTTACCCCATTTATTTGTGAAATACCAGGGGGCTACTTACTGCGAAGTGAAAAAGTTCGATCTATTATCGTTCGGTCCTATATCCAACTCCATCACACTCTTTATTCGTATCAGAGTTGGTCGTATGTTCGAACGATAAACGACTAAAAAATCTCTTCGGGAGTAACGACCGAGTCGAAAAATCTAAGGCGGTAAACTACTGTCCCATTCTTACAAAGATAGTGCCCATAACCTCTATCGAAGTAATGCAAATATGTGCCCGCAAGAGATACGAATACAAACATACCAATATTCCCTTTTTTATCTTTACAAGGATAACAAAATAGTAACGGAGTCGTGTGTGTACTCATTGATTAGTGATTACCGACGTTTTACATTCGGCGCCGTTGTGGCAAAGCGCGACCAATTCAGAAAAAAAAAATTTGGGCAAGTGCGAGTCGGACTCACGCACAAAGGGGTCCGTACACACAATACGAGTACAGAACCCTAAAAACACACATATCGACAATCTAGATGCTATAACAACATTAGACGCTAAAATGGTAGCGCCTGACAAAGAATTTGGCGCCGTCTACTTTTTATTATTTTCCGTTTTACTTTAGAGTATGTTCTTCAACCTGACCAAATTTAAATTTTGTTAAATTACCGTCTTCAAGTACTAGCCAAAACCAATAACGTTTAAATAATGCAACATTTTCGAGATTTCTTGTATAGAGACCCCTTAATTTTATTTTATTAAATATTTTGTTATTTGTCGACACCGGCCATAGCAACACGTATTGTGTGAAAATTTCAACTTTATACCTATTACGGTTGAAGCTGTAGACCCCTGTGATTGACGCACGGACAGACTGACAGCGGAGGCTTAGTAATAGGGTCGCGCTTGGCACCCTTCGGGTACGGAACCCCAAAAACTAAAAGGGATGACGAGGACAAATAATATTTGGGATTTTTTGGATACTTAGTCCAACCTTATTTAATTGAATTCACGCGTTCCACAAAAATCAAGATATTGCCAAAAGGTACCAATTGTTTCGCCGACATACTTTCCGCTTTTTCAATGAGAGGCCACAATATGCTTCACACAACAAAAGTACTTTAATTTAACTTCATCGAACGATTTTTCAGTGACTTCGAAATTCAAAATCTGTAGTGGGTGTTATGTTTTTAAGGCTCACAACTATATAGGGTTTAGGGTTAAATAGTAGGGTTTAATAGTAGGGTTTTTTGATAAACTAGAGAACGTTTTCTTTGCTTAAGGGTTAGCGCTCCTTGGAAAGAGTCCTGCTGTAACGCCTTATTTTTATCAGTCTATCTCGCTTTAATTAACTGCCGTGCACGCAAAACCACGTTTTTTTGCAAAAAAATTCTGATGTCACTATAAAACATTACAGCATTTTCTTCAATGATTTAATACTCAATTTTATTAAGTAGTAAGTTGTATTTATTTTGTTTATAAAATTTAATAAGATCTAAAGTGAGGTTGCTTAACCCTGTTTTTGTCCGTTGATTTGTTATTTAGCTTACTGTAAGTATTATTACAATTACAAGATATAACTCAAAGCAGAGCTACAAAGAGTGAAATTATTCCAGTCCAAAGGAATGAAAATTTCCATTTGAACATAACAAAATAACTAATGGGAACGAAGTTTCCCAAAAAACATCTCAAGTAATTTTCAGTGAAAAGCACATCATACTTTTAAGACAGCTGAAAAGGTCACCTGAAACTAGGAGAAAACAATTGTGATTTCATAAAGGCCTTTGTTGAAAATAGAACGTAAACAGAATTTCTTATTAGTTAGCTATCCAAAGGGCCTAAATTGAAATATCTTAGAGCAAATGAAAAATTCATCCAAATCATTATTACAAGTCAAATAGCTATAACTGAACGGCTATAAAATATCCAATTTTGCTGAGTGGAAAATTCTATCGTACCGATATCGAAATTATTGGATACTAGCTTTTGCCCGCGGCTCCGCCCGCGTATTATTCGGTTTAACGACCTGCTTTTTTCCGGGATAAAAAGTAGCCTATGTGTTAAGATAGGATATAAGCTATATCAATTCTAAATTTCATCCAAATCCGTCTAGCCGTTTCAGCGTGAAAGAGTAACAAACATACACACACACACACACACAAACTTTCGCATTTATAATATTAGTAGGATTCCTTTGCTAGTTAAAAAATTATAAGGAAAACATTGCTAATTTAAGGAGATCGTTAGTTGCCTGAGTAACGAAGTTTCCTCTAATTCATTAAGTTGTGGTAAACTTTCAACTCTCGCCGCGATTTTCACACGAAATGCCGCAGGTCTTAATCGTTACAGAACGATCGAAATATTAATCTTTTAACAAAAAAACGGTCAAGTACGAACAGGGCTCAGGCACTAAGGGTTCTGTACTAGTGGCGAAGGGTGAACATTTTAAAAAGGGAAATAGGACAAAAAAATCACCTTACTCAGAAAATCAACCAAGGAAAACAATAAACATTTGTACTTTGCAACTCCGTGTCAGCAAAGTGTATTTGTCGTATTAAGATTTATGGAAATGTATGACAAAGCGAAGAGAACGGAATAAAGAAATGTAGTATGGATACCATTTTCTAAACAAGCCGATGGGAATCGTGTTATATGGACCCTTCGCCACTTATTGAACTCCATGTGTTCAAAAGGACTAATTAAGTTGGTCAGTTACAACTTCTTGAATACTTAAATGTCACACTAATCACACTAATATTATAAATGCGAAAGTTTGTGTGTGTGTATGTTTGTTACTCTTTCACGCTGAAACGGCTGAACCAGACGCCGCCGTCTGCTCTCTGTCCGTCTGTATGTGAAATATCGTCCTAAATCGAACATTGAATTAAATATTAAATCAAATAAATTTTCATACATAAAAAGGAGGCGAAAAGTGAAGTCTGTCATTGTCTAGAACTCATTAAGTAGAGCATAAGTAGAGTATAAATACATTTTTTATTTTTTTTATCTCGAAAAATAAGGAAATGGGGGCCCATCATAGCAAAGTTGTTAGTTATAGAACATTTTTGTTACGGGGTCTATTGCAAAAACTAAACTTTAGGAATTTGGAATTTTCTGTGTATCATGTGCCATATACTTTAAATAAACAACAAATGTTGAAAATAACGATTTTTATACAGGTTTAGGGTTACGTACCCGAATACTCGACGAACTTAATTTTGCAATTTTGTTTCATACATTTTCTAGGTAATAATAAGTTTGTAAATTTTATTCAAATCATCCATCCATCCATCAGCCTGCTTCGTCCACTGCTGGACATAGGCCTTTCCAGGATTTCACCACCCTTGGCGGTCCTCGTGGAAGAAATGCCCATACTCACACACACTGGGCAGGTGGGTTGGTGAGCGCGGTGCCGAAACCCTCACACCAGCGACGCCGCTGCCCGTCACTAGTCTGTTTTATATAAGGCCCGGCAATTGGGGATGGATATACCGCCATCCATCGGTCCCAGGCAATGGTGGGCCGCCTGGTTTTGCCTGAGAGCTGTCCTCTTACTCTCCCCCGAATAACTTCGGGAGGATTTGCGAGTAAGATGGTGGTACCTCCACAGTCAAATCATTTAAGATTATTAAGTTATTTGAATAGTACGGAACCCTCAGGACGCGAGTTCTACTCGCACTTCACCGGTTTCTTTGAGTAGATAAAGACATTTCCAAGCGCCTCAGTCGTAATTACATGTCCCCATATGATTTCCCCGAGCAAGCTTTCATAAAAACTTTTCTAATTATCAAGTCAAGAGCTTTTAAAGTGGCTCATAAAACCTCCCCGCGCGTGTTTATTACTTTTATAATCATAATCTTCGTCCCCTTAAATTTAAATGGACAATTAAATTTGATGACGTCACGGTATGGTAGACAATCTTCACTTTTCTTAAAAAAAAATATTTTATTCATGCGAGACAGATTGCAAAGCTTTCATTTGCAAAGAAAAAGAAGTTCATTATGAATTCACATTTTTAGTAATTTGACTTTTCCGTCACAAAAATGAGAACAAGAATCAGGTATTGTTCGCTAAAACAAAGAAGCCATTGCTGTCCATTCCATTATACCATTCATCCAATATTTTTAATTTCTCGCCGTCAGTGTTTGCACTTAGGAGATTGTAAAGATGGCGGCACGGCATAGCCGTCAAACAGTGCAAAACCCATTATATATTCAATTCGTGAAACGTAGAGAGCATAAATCTTGAAAGGCAATCATAAATCAAACTTTTTATCTTCCAATCTATAATTCAGGAGTGTTTCAGGACATTTTCAGCGACGGCGAAGGCCTAAAGATGTAAGCGTTGTCGTCTCCCGACTAAATATAAATCACTCAAGCGGAGGAAAAAATGTAAGAAAGAGACGAAAGAACAAAGTTTAAGGCTGAGTAAAAAATATTGTCCTCTAGAGACGTGAATGCACTATTTGTGTCAAGATGAAATTTTGTTTTAGGTACTTTTTATTTTACTTCGTAATTTTTTATTAACTTTGTAGCAAAATGTATTTTTTCAAATGGTCAAGCTTTTTTACTGTCATACGAAAAACGAACACTTTGCTTCACACTATTAAACACAATATAATCCAATTGGGCATGCAGAAATAGGTTGAGATATATACCTATAGTTCTTCTATTCTGTTTTTTTTTAAATATTGGTAGTAAAAATATATTGAAAATTCTGTTTATATTTTATTTATATTTTTACTACCAATATTAAAAGAAAATAAAAGGCTAAATATAGCAATTTTATCTTCTATTTTGAAGGATACGAGTAGTTTCGTCGCTTGATATAAATTTGATATTATCAGTCCATCAGCCAGCCAAAATTTCGGTATAATTTGAAATCTTCAGTCCGTGGGCCTAGCAAATTTGTCATTTTTAGTCATGGGCCAGCCAATATGTTGAAATAATTTAATATCTTTAGTCCATGGGTCAGCCAACATGTCGATACTCTTGGGGTACTAATTTTCCCTTTCCACGAGGGATGTCTAAAACGTAGTAGCTAATAAAAATTATATACTTTCTAAACTCTATCGTTAGGGCTATCAAATGTGTGGGTTTCATGACCTGACTATTAAAGAAAACTACATCATTTCATCAAAATTTCTTGAGTCGTTTCCTACGTACGAAAAGTGGTTTTGTTATTTACAAAACAAGTGGCTGAAATAATTATGTCTACAATAAGCTCATGAAGCAATGAATGTTCATTTGACAGAACACACGAAATTGTGCAGTAATGTTTTTCATCCTTGGAAAGAAATTTTGACGTCATAATTTCTATTAGCTGCCACTTTGAAATGGCAATTATGTTTTTTGACATACTAACACGCCTGTCTGAATGGGATGAAAAGGAAATTTAGAACCCCATATTATACATTTTCTTTAAATTTGGCTTGCTGGCCCAGGGCACTGTAGAAATATAGACACAGATAAAGAAATCTTGGCAAATTAGGTCATTACCTAAGGTCAAAAGACAAGAGATAAAAAATTTCGTCACCTACAATTAATTGACAGCTGAAAATCTAAAAATTCTCAATTTGATGTTCCCGACATAATAAATCACACAAATATTATAAATGCGAAAGTTTGTGTGTGTGTTTGTTTGTTACTCTTTCATGCTGAAACGGCAGAACGGATTTGGGTGAAATTTAGAATGGATATAGCTTATTTCCTAACTTAACACATGGCTACTTTTTATCCCGGAAAAAAACTATGACATTAAATCGCATAACATGCGGGCGGAGCCGCGGGCAAAAGCTAGTCCTATATAAATTGAGAAAACGTCTATTTTTTCTAAATTTAATAAGCTATTATTTAAAAGGATATTATGTATGATTGTATGGTATGTTTGTTTTAAATAAATAAATATATATATTTCTTCGCTACAGAGCTTGGCCATTCGACCATTTTAATATTTTTGAGTTGCAACTTTAAGAAATAATTATCATACTAGTTGACAACCCATCAGTGGCGGTCCGAGGGGGGGGGGAGGTCACAGGTCACATGACCCCCCTAAAATCATTAATGTCAACTCGAAAAATCTAAACCTAAAACTTGACGGATTACGAAAATTTAACAAAAAAAATATTTATCCTACTAACGTCTCAGTCAAAAATATTCAAAATAACATTATAAAAAGTAATTCAAACGGTGCAAACCAAAGTTGCAAAGCCCTAAAAAATTAATAGAAGGCTTCCATCTGTTTATTTTTAATTTTCTTGAAATTTTTCTTTATTTGCTTGACCTGTTTTATTGGTGAGGATAAGATGACCCCCCCCCCCCCAAATCTTGAGCTGCGACCGCGCCTGCAACCTATAGGGCATAGGTATTTACGTCATAAACGAAGGTTTAAGGTTGAAGGTTTCCTAACACGCATCCGCCGCCCGACGCGCCCGTATATTTCGAGTAACATTTTTATTCGTCGTAAAGCAATTTATGACTTCACCTAGTTTCTGGAAGGCCTACACTTACCTGAAGGGTTAAAAGGACAGTAAGGCATTGGTTTTGACCAATAAGGTTTGTTAGTTTTGGTTTCGGCCTTTTGCCATGGGCCAAAATATATCGGAAATTGTAAATATATATATTTTTTGTGTTTTTCAATATTGATATTGTATTTTTTTACTTTTTTCAAAGATTCAAAGATTCAAAATGTTTATTTGTAAAATAGGTATATAAAGTATACGTCTTACATGTCAAATCTAATCTGTATAAAAATAATATTTTATAATGAAACAAATATGATACTTACGGGAAATATATAGTATAAAAAAAAACTATATTTAAGTTGGGCCACTTAAGTTATACACATGCATAAAATAAAGACTTATTGAAATAATAATAATAATATTATTATACATAATGCAATTAATAAACAAGTTGATAAATAAACTGAATAGACCATAAATAAATATAATGCCTAACCAAATATATACTAACTTAAGTAAAAAATTAAAATATTGTATATACCTACATAATGCAATGAATAATTAAGTTAATAAATAAATAAACTATAAATAGATTTAATGCCTAAATCCGCCCATTCGATTAATCTTGCTAAGAAGAAGGGCAAGAAACTTAGCAAGATCATGTCTTTTTTATCAGTTTTTTTTTCAATATGGCTTAATACTATTACAGTCTTTTTAACTTACATAAAATTATACAAAACAATGTACAATAACTAAAGGATAAAAATATAAAAGACAGAAGGAAATTGTGTCATGGGGGAAAAAAAGACATCTTAGTCTACCTGTCTAATGAGGTAGTAAGTTAAATACTAATCATCTACCTGTCTCATATAGTTTATCTTTTTTTATAGTCAGATTATCAACTAATAAATGCTAAGTTTAAGTTATAAAACATTCATGTCAATATGTAAAAAGAAATGTCAAAATAAAAAAACAAAATAAAAATATTTGTCCACATAAAAACAAACGATTTGAAAACTATGGCTAGGATCAATATTCTCATGACACCAAGCATCATTATCGTCCAAATAGTCATTAATTTTATAATATGCTTTTCTCAAGAGTCCCTGCTTATTATATAATTTAAACTTATTTTCTGAAAAACAAAGGGCCTCTTTTGGAAGTTTATTGTAAAATCTTATACCATGTCCTACAAAAGAGGTGCCTACTTTTGCAAGTCTAATTTTTGGAAAAGCCAGTTTATGTTTCTTCCTAGCGTCTATAGAGTGATGCTCACCGAGCCTTGGGAAAGCATCGATATTTTTTCTGATATATTTAGTAACTTGGTAAATAAATTCACAAGGAAGTGTTCAAATATTAATTTCTTTGAATTTTTCTCTTAATTAATCCCGGTGCTTCATATTGTAAATAGCTCGAATTGCTCTCTTCTGCAAAACAAAGACTGCGTTTATATCCGCAGCTCTACCCCATAGCAACATAGCAACATACCATATGACATAATGCTGTGAAAATAACTAAAGTACACCAATCTAGCAGTATCCTCATCAGTAATTTGCCTCATCCGTCTACCAGCGTATGCGGCTGAACTTAGTCTACAACAAAGGCCTTCGATGTGGGGACCCCACTGAAGACGAGAGTCTATAGTAATGCCTAAAAACTTCGTTTTGTTGACTAACTCTAGCTTGGACCCCTGCTAAAGTAGATCAGCATCTACTTGAATTACATTTGGTAATGTGAATTTTATACATTTTTTCTTTTTCCCATTTAAAACTAAATTATTCGCAGTAAACCAATCAAGAATCATAGATAGAGTTACATTCGCATCATCAAGGATATCTTTATGTCCATTAACTTTAAAAATAAGTGACGTGTCTCCAGCGAATAGCACTAACTCAGATAAGTCTTTAACTAAATAAGGAAGGTAATTTATGTATATTAAGAACAATAAAGGCCCCAATATGGAGCCCTGTGGGACGCCCATTGTAACTAATGCTCCAGCTGACTTTACTCTGTTAATATCTACCTTTTGAATTCGATCACTAAGGTACGACTTTAATAACTCCATAGTGAGCCAATTTGCATAAAAGCGTTTCATGATTAACGCAATCAAAAGCTTTAGAGAGGTCACAAAAAAACACCGAATGCATCCTGCTTTTCTTCCCAAGCATCAAATATGTGCTTGACTAAAGCAACACCTGCATCTGTAGTTGAACTCCCTCTAGTAAATCCACATTGTTCACAATGAAGCAACTTATTGAAGTTAAAATGAGACAATAATTGATTTAAAATTATTTTTTCGAAAACTTTACTCAGAACTGGTAAAACTGACACTGGTCTATAATTAGAAGGGTCTTCATTGTCATCTGATTTAAAAAGGGGGATCAATTTACTCAACTTCATTAAATCAGGAAAGACACCATCATCTATACATTTATTAAAAATTAAAGCCAAATAAGGAGCTATTAAATCAATGACGGAACTTACAACTTTAACAGATAGACCCCATAAGTCCTCGGTTTTTTTTTAATTGAGAGATTTGAATGCCTTTATAACAGTGAATGAGCTAATATACTTAAAAGCAAATACAGAATGGCACTGTGGCACGTGTTCACTCAACAGATCTTGTGCAAGTAATGGACTTGAATTCAAATCTTTAGTTGTCAAGGAGGGGATGTCAGTAAAGAATTGTTCGAAGGCATTTGCAACTTAATTGTCTCCTGTAACAGTTTCATTGTTAATATTCAGCTGAAGTTCATTATTTCGTCTTTTACTCTTACCAGTTTCTGTATTAATGATATTCCATACTGCTTTTATTTTATCATCGGAGATTTTAAGTTTATTATTCAGAAATATGCTTTTTGCTTTTAAACACACCAATTTGAAAATACGCGAGTATTTTTTGAGAAATTCCAAAAATTCATGATTATTATTATTATAAGATTTTATGTCGTACAATTCATATAAATGTTTTCTGCTTTTATAAATACCTGGTGTGGCCCAGTCACTGAAAGTGATTTTACTAGGGTTTCAAACTTTTTTCAATTTAACGGTACTTTCAAACTCTTTAAAAACTATGTTAAATAAATCTGTAAAGAGATTATTTGGATCATCTTGGAGAGGATTAAATTGTGGTAATTTAGCTTCTAAGCTTGCTTTAAACATTCTACTTTGCGAGTTGTAATCGGCCTGCAAAAAGCTTCCTTTGGCATTTGGTTCACACTTTGCATGGAGGATATAGTTTGGCCACTGTGATCGGACTGCAAACGGTTGATAACCTTATTGTCTGAATACTCGCAATCACAGAATATATTGTCGAGGCATGTTGCTGTATCCTGAGTAATTCTAGTTGGTTCTAAGAAAACATTAAAAAAATTAAACGATTTGAATAAATGAATTAATTTCGAGTTCATAACCGTCTTTTCTAGGAGATCTACGTTAAAATCTCCACTTACTATAACTTTCTTCTTCGAATCAAATAATAATTTTAGCACTTCCTCCATTGTTTTTTCAAAAATATTATAATCTTGTCCCGAGGGTCGGTAGACACAAAGAATCAAAGCCAACTCTACTTGGTGTTCTACAGAAAGTTTAACAATGTCTTTTCTTTCTTTTGCTTTAATATTATTCCTGACAAGAATCATAGAGCCACCTTTTTGTAAAGTTACCCGGTTGTTACAGGTAACAACATTAAAATGATTAACATTAAACTGCATATATTGTTCTGATAAGTGGTGTTCAGTTAAGCACAAAATATCCGTTTTTGATTCCTCTAGGAACAACTCAATTGAAAGTATTTTGCCGAGGAAGCCGCCCTGTATGTTTTGATGTACCAGCTTAAAACCAGGGGGCTTTCTCGTTGTCTTTAATTCTAAAAAGAATTCGTTACAATTTTGTTCGTACTTGTACCAACTGTGTCAATAGGGACAAAATTATAGGAACTATTATGGTTATATATACCATCAATAATGACTGGTATTGAAAAGTTTCCTGTTACACTTATTGTAACAGATTCATTACAAGGTAAAATGCAAGCTAACTTAGTAGCTAATTGTTTCTTAAAATAATGTGGCAGGTATAATTTACCTTTCGTCAAAACAAAATCACGAATGTAAGAATTCGTGTCAAAGTATTCAATTTCAATTTTGTCACTGTGACCAATTGAAAAGTTTTGCATGCAAGTATTTAAATTATTTATATTACTTTTTTGTGACCCTGTTACAACCCGCGGGGCTATTATGTAACTCAGTTTCGGTTGCTAGCTATAGTTGCTATTCACCAAAAACAGATAAAAAATGAACTTCCAAAATAACCTTTAATGGGTATTGAACTATTTACGAATTGTGAAGTCATTTGAAGTGCAAACTTATCCTTAGATAAGCGGATATGTATGTTTTAGACGATAGCCACTTGGTTTGGCAACTGAGTTTACGATACAGAATCAGGGGGCCGGTCACAATATCTGTGCACCTGACCTCGTGACGTCATATCGGCGGTCTGGGTACGGTGTGAAAAAAAGTTTTTTCGAGAAATGTGGAGGTAAAAAAAATTTAAAAAGTTGTGATTTCTTTTTTTACAGCATAAAAACTGTTGATGATATTTCGTATTGCGCAAATTTCAAAATCATCTACTTCGATGCGTTTTTTGTACTGTTTACGCTTCTTACCCGGTGTTGATAATTTTGGTTCTGGATGGGTTTCTAAATTATTACTAGTACTTGGAGTCGGACTAGCGCCCGGCGAAGTAGGTGGTTGTACTTTGGCTTCATTTTTAATTTTCATTAGAGTCCTCTTTGATATCCCAGTTGCAGCACAGGTTCGTTTCACCACTTGGTCTACAGGTATGGTGTACTGTTTGTTTGCTTTCTCCGATTCAAAAAACTTGAGCACTTTCAAGATTAAATTTCTTGATTCGCTGTGTATTGTTTTTCCCATGACTTCAGTTTAACAGCTACAACAATTTTAATAACAACCAAACCAGTCCAAACTTAACAGTAAACAGTCTAAACTTAACAATAAACATTAAAAAACAAAACAACAATAAAGCGAAAATATCAAAATTATCGGGACGTGTAGCGGCAACGAAGATGCTAACCGTACTGTCGCACCGGGGAGTGCGCGGAGAGGTGACAGGGGAAGCGGGAGAGGCGCCACATTCCAGCGAGGTGCACAGATATTGGGACCGGGTTGTAGTAATTCGGAGTAAGGGAATTCACAAAGTATAATTTTTTTAACGCTAAGTTTTAACATCAATTCCAAGTATTTTAGTAGGTCACTGTGTGTGATATCTATACTATCTCCCACCAACAAAACAATTGTATTATTTACATTACTATTATATTCTATTTTTAGCAGATGTTCCATGATTTGTATAAATGATGCACCTGGCAAGCAAATATTGATAAAATTTTGCATTAGTTTATTACCTAACAAAGGCCCTAGGTTTTTGCCAATTCTATCTGTAAATTTTTTATTTGTCAATATTTAAATACCTCCATTCGACTGATGACGGCCACATACCGTGAGCCGAAATATATCGAAAATTGTAACTATATATATTTTTTGTGTTAATCAATATTAATATTGTATTTTTTTACTTTTTTTTTGTTTTTATGTAAATAGCTTCATTCGACTGATGACGGCCCCATACCATGGGCAGAAATAAATCGAAAATTGTAAATATATATATTTTTTGTGTTAATCAATATTAATATTGAAAATAAAGGCTCAAAAAGAGTAAAATATACATTTATTCATATCAATAATCGCATTTTTCTTTAGATATTTTAAATCTTTGTTCTTATTTAACAAAATTAAAGCACGAGGTTCTTAATTCGAGACATAAAAGATTAGTTTATTGTAAAACTAAGGAAAAGCAGTGAAAAGTTAGTAACACAAGTCGGAGAAAATAGGAGTGGATGGAGGGTGGAGATTTTCTGCAGCTTTCTCGGAATTTCGGATTGATTCTGCTGCTGGAGGTTTTCAATTCAAGCTCAATCGAAATAGCCGTCCGATTCATAACGTTTTAAATTAATACAGTGTATAGTTGCTGTGATAGTTTTCCTTTTAAATTCATTACTTATATATATTACTTCTGTGAATTTTTTCACATATCCATTAAACAACCGTTTAGCCGGCAGGAGAGGTTGACACTTGACTCTAACAAAAATTTGCACTTTAAAGCTTAATATTTCACCAACGGATCCCTAAATCGAAAAATGGTTTACACATACCCATAATGTTTTTAAACGACCTATCCAACGATACCCCACACTATGGGATAGACGAGAAAAAAATGATACCCAATTTACGTTAAAAAAAATCGAGATTTTTTTTACCGTTTTGTCGGTGAGATTAATATTACGTTAGTAATATCATTTGGTATACCCATACCAAATTACAGCATTCTAGTACTAATAGTCTCTGAGATAAGCCGTGGACAGACGGACGGACATGTCGAAACTATAAGGGTTCCTTGTCGAACTACGGAACCCTAAAAAGCGGTTTCACAATTAATTACCAAAGTTGTTTTTCAAAATCACAAGAATCGATAATAAAATATACAATTCATAACGCTATTTAACGATCTATTCTTAGTTATGCTAGGGAGGGAAAGATAGGTAGACAAGGTTATAGTTTTACTGCAATATTCAGAGGCGGCTTACATTTTCATGCGAAAATCTAAAATTTCCAGCGCCTAATTTAACACCTCTGGGCGGCTATTCCGGCATTATTGCGCATTCGCAATATCAGTCATTAGATATTTGTTTAAAGTTTGATAAATGCCATGCGATGGAAATTAGAGTGACTAAAACACATCAAATAGAAGCTACAGGATATAAGGAATGCTTACTATAAGTTTTCAATTAAAAAAATAGACACATTTCTGTACAAAATCCCTTTTAAAGTCACCCGCAATCTGCCTTCGCAATGTTTGCGCTCGTGCCAGAATTAAGGGCCAGGAAAAACTTTAATTCTGTTGAATACATGTCAAACATAGAACGATCTTTCGCATTGAACATTGATGTATCACAATTGCAAATACTTCATTACATTTTTTGTAGTGATTAATCTCCTACACCTCGTTTAGAGAAAAACAATCACATTGTCAACTTCAAAGAACTTTCATACAAGTAACTTTGCTGAAAAAAGTGGCTAACATCAGACATACAAATTTTAGAAAGATAGTAAAGATATTTTTTAGATACTGGGATCTCTAAATAAAGTACCAGTACCTCATAATAACACGATTTTCTTTACTCAAAATACACTAATCGCATGGACACCCACACGGTCGCTGGCCACTCGGATGAGGGGTGCGGGTTGCGGGGTGCAATTTAGGTGTGTGGGGAGGCCGGTGAGCTGCGTAGCCATAGCTTAGAAAAATGATGGAATTTTTGGTGAAAATTCAAGTTATATTTTTTTTCTCGTAATTACATCAGAATTTTGTATAGTTTCATACCCTAAAGGGATTCTTGACTTTTCATTTACATCCTGTATAGCACATTAACTATTAAAAAAAAAGCACTTCCGCCAATTTTTCTGTTTAAAGTCGTCAGTTTACCAAGATTTTTGTAATGAATAGGCAATACTATTAAAATTTAATTTCACAATGACCTACCGTGAATTTAATTAGACCGTAAAACATAACTATCAACACACCAAATTCCAAAAAAAAAGATCCACAAAGACACTCAATACAAAGCATAATTTGATGGAATAGCTCTTAAAAACAAATGTATGTGTGTTTGTGTACGTAGCCAACAGCTTCGCCAGTATGGTATTGAACTGTTCGCTTTGTACCATTGGTAAGCGCCCATCGGAGAGCCGATCTCGAAGCCTACCCCTATAAACTCAATCTTTATACCGTGCGAACCTTTGAACTATACGAAACATGTTTTCAATTTTGTCGCGAAAAAATAAGCGACTGATGGGGAATTTAATAAAGAAAATAAAGGGCTTGCGAACGTCATGTTAAAGAGATGTGAGGTAAATTGCGAATTTAGATGTTCTTTTATGATATGAGTAAACCGTTTATTTTTTGCGTTAGCTGTAATTTAAGAAATTCTCGTTTATTTATGTTGTACCGAAATAATCTCAACAAATGACAAGATGATCAAAAGGAGAATCCATATCGGTTTTTAGGGTTCCGTACCTCAAAGTGAAAAACGGAACCCTTATAGGATCACTTTGTTGTCCGTCTGTCAAGAACTTTTGTTTGGTCCCCGTTAGGGATATCAAATTGAAACTAATTAATACCTCCTACAGAAGTCTGAACGGGAAAATAAGTTATTGTTCTTTACGTAATAAATTTCATACAAATTAGCTCTATATTAAAACCTAGAGGTTACCTCCAGTTGACATAGAAACCTGAAATTACGTCTAGGAAAAAATCTGAAAATAATCGATATTTAATTATTCAAAAAGAAATTAAGATCAACTTAATTAGACCCTTTTGATACATATAATTTAATAGATCGTGATTTTCAAGTTAGTCATAACTACTCGTGAAGTAAGTTTGTGTTTTAGATGGTACGGAACCCTCCCGGCACGAGTCCTACTCGTACTTGACCGGTTTTTTATAAAGGTATTGGTAACGAAATCTGTAATGTTTCGACAATTTTGCCGTCTATAATAGGAGTCCTTTGTCTGGTTTGAATGGATGTGTTTTTCAGAAGAATGACTAAGAAAATGAAGAATGAAGGAACTGGTATAATGCGTAACATGTACAGTTTAAGAAGTAAATTCTACTCTTCGTATTCCCACTCCAGAAAATCCGACAATATCTACCAGGCAAACTAAGCAAATTAGGTTTCAATATCAATGTCGGTACACCCTGTAAACGTCTCAATAAAAATGTATCGCTTTTGTGCTAAAAAAAACATATACTAGCTTTTGCCTGCGGCTCCGCCCGCGTGTTATTCGGTTTAACGACATGCTTTTTTCCGGGATAAAAAGTAACCTATGTGTTAAGTTGGGGTATAAGCTATATTCATTATAAATTTCATTTAAATCCGTTCAGCCGTTTCAGCGTGAGAGAGTAACAAACATACATACACACACACACGCACAATCTTTCGCATTTATAATATTAGTAGGAAGTAGGATAGGATTTAATACTTTGCCTAGGTATTCTATACAGTACTGAATGTGCAGCCGGTAATATATAGGTATAATATATAAAAGACGTGAGCGGGAGCGGAAAATTGATTAGGGCATGTATTTAAATTATCGAACAAAGCTTAGCCTTTTGGTTAAATGGTATTTCTGGGTGGTCATATACAATACCGGATTATACAGATTGCAGGTCATATATATACCGCAGTGGTTCAGCCTGATTGCAGTATTTTATTTCTTGCTAAAAGTAAGTAACTAAACTGTATTCTTTTTAATGCATAATCTATATTATATACTATTACTAATAATAAAGTAGTAAAAAACGTCGTGTTTGACCTCCGTCGGAGATCGAAAGTAACCGACATAGCCTGCAGAATCAGTAAGTTGAAGTGGCAGTGGGCAGGCCATATTTGTCGCCGACATGATGGCCGTTGGGGCCGAAAATAGAATGAAGACCACGTACAGCAAAGCGTAGTGTAGGCCGACCTCGTGCCCGCTGGACCGACGACCTGAAGGACGTTGCGGGGGGCGGCTGGATGAGGAGGACGGAGGACCGACATGAGTGGCGAAATTTGGGAAAGGCCTATGTCCAGCAGTGGATGAACACGGGCTGATGGATGGATGGATGGTTTGTACCCTAAAGTCTGTACATTGAATATTTTTGGGAAATTTGAATTGAAATGGGTTATTAGTATTGTGCTGAGGCCAAAACCAATAATTTTTCCGTTTTAACTCGAGAACCACTAAACGGATTTGGATGCGGTTTTCTTTATTATCATCGTAGTAACCCTCGTCAACATAATTATAGGTTATCAGGAGTGTTCATAAAATAACTGCCAAGCCGAAAACGGGGCAGAGATTGACAAAAACGCGGTGGAAGTGCGCTATGACACCATAAAGAGGGCATTTCCACTGCATTCACTTTGCTTCGATGCTACTTTTTACCAACAAGCTAGTTAAATCCGAAAAAAAAATCTACATAAGATTGTTTTTATTTAGGCGTTACTTTGGGAGTTTAGAGACTACGTTTTAATACCTAAAATTACAGTATTACAAGTATGTAGGACAGACAAAGAAACATCCAAGTCCAAGGGTTTTCTCTTCTCATCGGTACTCTGGAAAGGCATGCGAAGGACATGAGCACATAAAAGCTTTGATTCCTGTCAGGTAAGATTCCAAAAGCTTTTTCTACTCGTTAAATGGTTGGGTATCCCTTTCGAGTGATCATTATTTTGCGTATTTGTGTACTCGTATCTTTCTTTTCTAGGGTATCGTTTTCAGAAGAAAAAATTTAATTATATGAAGATTTCTTTGTTGTCTGAAATTAAAATAATTTACTTTTGGCATATCTGTAATAAATATATTAAAAATGCTGTCCGTCCGTTAATATATTATATCCTTTATTGTACACACACACACAGAAACTTAAACCAAAATTTACAAAAATAAAAAATATGCCCAAAGGCGAGCTTACCTCTTCAAGAGGTTTCTTCCAGCCAACCAGTACTGTGGTGAAAGATTACATGAAAAAGGTTGGCAGCACGCATACAATAGGATTTTTACAACACAAAACTTATTCTACACAAATAAAACAATAAAAATTATAGATATAAATATAATGGATATGAATAAATAATGTATACATACAAATAATTTAAAATACATACTTGAAAATTACTCATAAAAAAGGAAGTGCTCTTTTAATGAAGATATTATCGGACTATCTCTCGGAATCTTAGGCAGTGTGTTCCACATTCGAGCTGCTCGAACTGTGAATGATTTAGATTAAAAGTTGCTATTACATTGAGGCACTTGTAAGGTCCTGAGGTCACACGATCTTTGAAGCCTGTCAAGAGGGGGAAGAACACCGAAACGTTCGCGAAGATACGGAGGGACATAGGGGGTGTGTAAAATATTAAACAAGACGCTAAGCATGTGTAATATGCGAGAGCGACTTGTTAGCCACTTTAGTTTGCGCCTGTACTCTGTAACATGATCATACTTGCGTAGACCAAAGACAAAACGTATGGCAAGATTCTGGAGACGCTCAAGCTTGTTGACAAGTTCCTCAGTGGCATCCATGAAGCAAACGTCAGCGTAATCTAATAGTGGAAGCAACAAAGTTTGTGCAAGCATGACTTTCGTTTTAAGAACCTCTTCTCAGAAATAGAAGCACTCGCACGTAGTCTAACTACTAGGATCCAATACATACATTGCATCCACAATAGTCCACATGACTAACCAACGCGCGAGTCATGTGGACGCAATGTATTGGAGCCTAGTACCATAGTAAAAACAGAATAGTAGAACAACTCCCGCGCCGTGCGAGGCTTAAATGCCTACTGCTGCAGGGCTGACAATTTATTTTGCGGCGATGCGACGAACGGCGCGCGGCCACAAAATACCTGTCTGTTTTGTAGCGCGGCGTACGTAAACGGGACTGCGGAGCGCAGCCGACCCTAGTCACACCGCCAGAAACATAACGGCATAATATTAAATATAAATAAAACCAAATGTATGCATATATATTCTCCCTATAACAAAAAGGCACGAGCTAGTAATTCATTGGTCAACATTATTGGCCACACATATGAATGTTTGCACGCTGATTATCACAACTGCCATTGTAAAAAGTTAGAAGTTGTTGATCGTTTTAAATACCTCGGATTACTTATAGATAGTAACTTTAACTGGAAACCACATATTAACGAAACATGTAAGATCAGTGCTAGGCAAGTTCTATCATTTAAGCAAAATAATAAATAAACGCACTCTGTATACCGTGTATTACGCCCTTGCAGACACCCTGTGTAGTTATGGTTTGAGCTGTTATGGCCTTACTTTTAAGACATATTTGGATAAAATAAAACAACTACAGGTGAGATTAATAAAATATTTAGCTGGTAAAAAGACAAAAGATAGTTGTGATGGAGACTATGACAAATTGTTTGCCTCATGCCGAATACTTAGAGTTCATTGTAACGTTAGGTATCTGATTGCTATTGAAACATATTATTCCGAAGACCATAATGTATGTATGATTACTCTTTTGTTATATATATTTTTTTACTCTTTCCTTAATGGTTTGCTGTAAGAAATCTCTTATTAGAGATAAGCTTACCCTTATGTACATACCTTTTTACTGTTACTTTTTGTATTAATGTTTTGTGTACAATAAAGAATAAGAATAAGACCCTGGTAAAACACCACTATTGTACAAGATCAGCGAACAATAGAAAATATATCCAGCCAAAGGCAAATAATTACTACGGAGAAAGAACAAGAGGATACTTAACCCCAAAAATATGTAACAAAATCAAACTATTAAGAGTGGCTGAAAAATGTTGTAAGCCTACACTAAAATTCAAATTAAAAAAATATTTTTATAAATAAATGTGGTAAGCTTGTAATGTAAGTAGGTATAAATTATAAGTACTTGTTATTATAAATCTAAGAGCTCATCTGCCAACAAACTGATAATGCAGTTTGGCAGAAAATAAAATGTATTAGTCGTAAGCTTTATTTGTTAAATGAATTTCTTGAAAAAAAAAACCGCCTGAGATATTGTCGTTGTGTGCGTGCAGACCTATGCAGGCTCGCACACATATAAGCCGCGCGGGCGACATCAGTGTGAGTTCTCGCGCGAGCAAAACGCGGCATGTGGACAAGGTCTTACAGCTAAAGGTGTCAACTTGAAAAAGTAACAAAATAACTAAATGCTCAAAGAGGACTCGTAATTCGGGCACAAATACACCCGAACGATAACAGTAGGTATAAAAATACTAAGCAAATGTATAAATATATTTTTTATAAAGCCTATTAACTAACTCGATATATTTCGGCCCTGGGTTTGTCGAATGAAATGAAATTGAACAAATAAAAACTGAGTAAATGAAAATTAAACAAATGAAAATTGAGCATAAAAATGAAATCATACATCGTCTTGACGTGACTCCCCGAGTAGGTGTCAGTGGTGTTTTTAAGTGCGGACTGTGACCTACAAAAGACACATTTCACTGACGATTATTAGATACGTCCCACTTGCAGAGAAACGTGCCTTCCGAAACACGTAGCTCAAACATAAATAGGCCCAACGTGATTTGAACCCTCTGGATTTAGTGGTCGAGATGTTCGTACCAGTAAATCACACAGCCGGCCAATGAAATTAAATACCAAGAAACTCATTGTCGCATGTCCAATCGGATGGATTTGAACCCGAATTCAAACATTATGAGTCCAGCATCGTATATCAACACCGCGCCGTAGATATTTTTTGTAAAATACCTACTTAACTAAATTGGTGGTAGAGCTGATGCCGGGCTCGACAGTGGAGGTACCACCATCGTACTCGCAAATCCTCCCGAAGTTATTCGGGGGAGAGTAAGAGAACAGCTCTCAGGCAAAACCAGGCGGCCCACCATTGCCTGGGACCGATGGATGGCGGTATATCCATCCCATATTGCCGGGCCATATAAGAAAACGGTTCGGTAACGGGCAGCGGGTCACTGGTGCGAGCGTTTCGGCAACGCGCTCTCCAACCCGCCAGCCCAGCGTGCGTGAGTATGGGCGTTTCGTGCATGAAGACCGCCAAGAGTGGCGAAATCTTGGAAAGGCCTATGTCCAACAGTGGATGAAACAGGCTGATGGACGGATGGACTGTACTAAAAATCAATAGTACGACAGTTAAATTTCCAACTTAGTGATTAAATTAGAACTTTTAAACAGAACAAAGCTCCAAGTTTGTCCAGTTTAGTCATGTAGCCTTGTCCTCTGTTTGCTTTAAAAGGAGTAAGAAGTAATTAGAAGTACTGAAATTTAAGAAATGTATGCTGCACAAGTGGAAGGTAAAGCTCGACCGGGCCGCCTTAGAAGGACATATGCTGACCAAATAGGCGACATAGCGAAAAGGGCAAAGTAAAAAGTACCCGGAATAGAAGAGCTTGTAGGTATGACTAGATTGATGGATGTAGAAGCAAAAGAGGTCTGTCAGGATCGTAGCAGATGGAAATCTGTAGTCTCTGCGTACCCCTCTGGGAGACAGGCGTGAGTATATGTATGTATGTAGAAGTATTGGTGATAAAGGAGACTATTACTGTTGGTGACCTCGGGTATGTACGTCCCACTCTCTCACACGACCCGTCCGGTACTGATCTCTCTGTCGCTCGAGGGGGGATCAAGTTGCCAACGCGCTTTTTACCTAAATGTTTAATATATTTTCATATCAAACTTGTCATTAACTAAAACACTAGACACGGATTAGCACTACCACCCTCTCAGCTAAAAATGCACTCCTCAGGACCATTATCCATGTCCATAAAAAATTATAATAAATTACCAATGTATTTAATAAAG
Source organism: Ypsolopha scabrella (assembly GCA_910592155.1). NCBI lineage: Eukaryota > Metazoa > Arthropoda > Insecta > Lepidoptera > Ypsolophidae > Ypsolopha > Ypsolopha scabrella. The sequence continues at coordinate 14,517,600 of OU342982.1, forward strand.
GAAGCAAATGATATTCAATTTTTTAAATTACTATTACAGCTATTGACCGCAAAATGTTATTACACTATCAACGAATATTTAAATGATAAATTATAAAATACTAATATATGAAAAGAAAACTGACAAATAAAACTGGGAATTTAAATATTTTAATAACTTAATAATTAATCTTTAATAATAACAATGATAATAAAAATAATAATAAATAATTAATAATACATAATAATAATAATGATACAAATAAATTTCTTTATTGCGCAAAACTTACATACTAAGATACCTTGCTCTTCCATATAACAGGTAGGTAGCTATTAATTTGCTACAATTTTAAATATTTTTATGTAGCATAATAAGTTGCTTATAGTAGGATCTTCACAAATAATAAATCTATAATAATAAAATGCCGCCCTCTCTTATATTGCTGTGCCTGGACAAGGTCCATAATGATCTAATAACATTAATGTTTTTCACCTGTGTATATACATTATGGAATGCAATAAAATATATGAATATGAATATGATTAAAACTCATTACATTAGTCATAAGGTTGTATATAATTTATGTCATACCTATAATTGTCATTCATTCGACTGATGCCGGCCCCAAAGTGGGCCGAAATATATTTCGAAAACCTAAATCTTTTATGAATGTTTTATTTTATTTACTTTAACAATTTATTTTTAGACGTTTCCTGAGTGCGCTATGGTAATCCCGCATCACGTATGAGATAGTTCTAGGTCTCCAGTACAGTTTATTTCGTTTCATTTTCCATTATGCTCCAGGAGTTAACAGCTTACTCTACCAGGGTGGTTTGTTCATTTATCAAGTGGAAATGGGTTCTTACGAACTATTCATCATTTTGCGTTGCCGTCGAACACGAAATTGTTTGCAGTTTAAGTTATTTTATTAGTCGACTAGCTTTAGCCCGCAACTTCGCTCGCGTGAAAGTATCATTCTTTTAAAACTATCATCGACAGTTTTTTCTTGGCGGTTATTTTAGCAACACCCCTTCCTTGTCTTGTAGCCTATATGTTGTCCAGGGACTACGATGATAAAAAAAGTCCGCATCCAATATACAGGGTAAAAATGAACCCCTCTAGCTTTACTGAAATCTATGAATCAGAATCAAAAATAGAACACAAAACCGTAAAAGAAAGTTTATTTTTGGTTCCCAACTTTCTACTGAATGGCCAACCTACGCGACGCGACATGTGACTGACAATAGACCGTACATATTCCCGGCGGTAAATAATGCACATAAGGCTATGTAACTTCGGCTTCTTAGAGCGTCGTCTCTGTCACCGGAGTATTAGTGCTTCTCATTGACGGACAATATCTTTTTTTAAAATATAAATCATGACAAAAGTAACAAAACATGTATTTTTTATTTCTATCATAGAGCAGTTTCCTTTGTTATAGTTAGAGGGTTCATTTTCAACCTGTATATACCTGACTACATCAAAAATATGAACTACAGTGGTTGGTAGGGAGGAAACAGGAAATGGTCTAATGGCGAATAGTTAATGAGAGGTCAATGTTTTTATGATTTGATTACACTATTGAATAATGAAATTGACAGTAATTTATTTAATAATTTCATAGGTATAATTGATTAGGTTAAAGTATTCCTCGCTACAATTAATTATGTAGTTATTATAATTATTATATAAATATAATCAAGTTAGTATATTACACTATACACTATAGTATGCTATATCTATAGTACGCTCAGAAAAATCTAACATCCATACATTAATCGAATTAAAATAAGGTTTTCCTTTTTATTTTATTTTTTTCTATCTTATCACGTCTTTACCGAAAAAGCAACAAAATATAAACATTCTAGAGATCTTAATATGACGTCACAAACACCAAAGGCGCTATAAAATCATGGTCATTCAAGAAAAACCCAACGAAAGTACTTAACTGGAATCCAAGAAGTCGACAGTTAAATCTTTCATTCAACTCTCTGGTTAAACTTACACTTAAGAGCTTGCCCACTTGACTGCAGATCGGATTTAAAGCTACGACTCTCAAGAGAACATCACTTCAATATTGTTAGAGCGAATAGTATGACAAGATTGCATAAACCATTAAGACCAATGAATATTCACCAAGTGCTTTGTTTATGCAGTCAAATTGATACCTGTCCCTAGATTATGTATCGTTGAGTCGGTTGCCAACTGGTTGCCAAAGATCGAGTACATAGACATACTATCGAATTGCGATTATCTAAGGATACGTTCGTACAAAATGACGACACACTTCGTACACACTAAAGTCAATTTTGAAAAATCTGTTTTTTTATCTATGTTTTTAAAGTTTGGCAACCGGTGCAAAAGTTACATAATAGGTCATCTCAGGAAGCCGGCTACGCTCTGAGTTTATCTGATGGATCATATAGGTTTTCCCGATTTTGTCTCTTTTCAAATTAATTTTAAGTCAATAAATAGCGAAGATAAAATATTGTTAAAAATATATCTTATGTTTCACTCTTTTATTTTGATATTTCGGCCGTTCGATACACGATTACTTACATTTTGCTCGATCCATTTAAATCGTAAAGATAGGTCTGAACTATGATCTGATTATCATTTCATTTGAGCTATGTTAACTTTAGTAAAACTTATATACTAAAATAAACATATGAAAAACCCATCCCTCTAATTCCAAAATAATAAATAAAAACACTGCGAAACCGCGAATTTTCTAAGCGGCGCGCTTCCGTTGAGCAGGATGACCACGTGTAAAACAAAGGGTTGGAGCAGGACAGATTTCGCTGGATAACCTGGCCTTAAGGAACCAACGTCACCCACAGACATAGCCTCTAGCAGAAGTGGCAGTGGACTAGTCACATCTGCCGCAGAACTGACTACCGATGCCAAAGAAACTCCATTGAACTAAGTGCTATGGACGGGACTTGTGCCCCTAATGTTTCAACCCGAGAATGCCTTCTTAATACTTCTTACTTTGATTATTAAACTTCTTATTTTATATTAAGTAGTGGTTGGACAGCTGAAGTGTCAATAAAACCAGACCTATTCTTAGTCACCTAAAACGTTTTTTATGTCAAGCGCTTTGTAGACATCTTCGCATATTTAAAAAAACCGGACAAGTGCGAGTCGGACTCACCCACCGACGGTTCCGTACAAATTATTAAAAGTTAAATAAAATCTACAAAAATATTTGGTCACACGTACTATTATGACCGCGCATACCGTTGCTTAACCTCGGTGAGATTTTTTATGATTTAATTACAAATGTATAGTTTTAAGAATTCTTCCTATACTTGTAGTATTAGACGGTATTACTTGCCAAATTTTATAGTTCTAGGTCAACGGGAAATACCCTATGAATTTTGATTCCCTTGAGAGTGTTGAAATATACGTTTTTTGCGGCATAAACGGCCGTATCTTTTTTTACGTTAACTGAGAAGTTTGATTTTTTTCACAGCTTCGAGAGACTATAGACCTGAGTGTATGGTTTTAAATTCAACTCGATATCTCCACGCTTTCTCGAGATAAAGGGTCTTGACAGACAGACGGACGGACGGACAAAACGTTGATTCTACAAGGGTTCCGTTTTTTCCTTTTAAGGTACGGAACCCTAAAAAGGCCTAATTCTAATCAATATACTAGTACAAATGTATTTAAAATCCAACAGTAACGTAGGTAGAGTCGCTTAAACGACCACAAGCACAAATCCACAAACTCCATATCAATTTAGGTTGAACACATCCATTACCAATGAACAACCCGAACAATAAATTCGTGAAACTGAGCAAATCGTCTCAAATATCGCTTACACTTGAGCAGCAAATACACACTGAAACATACGCCCGTGGGATACATTAACCTCCTACCATATGCTGGTAACAATACTCGATTCATAAGAAAACTTACCATCCATAGCTGCGTTTCATACCCACTTTTCAGCGTAAGAGAGTGCAAACCTAGCAATGGAAACCAAATAGTGAGATATACTCGTTGGATTGAGTACTTAACTCAATTTATAAGTAAGCTTAGGACATACATGCACAGAGGAAACTGTGCATACATGGCTTGTTTTACACTGCTATCATAGTTACGACTAGGAGGAACCCAGCAATGGAAAGGGAACTAGAGCGATACCGTTATAGTTGGAAATTGTAGAGCAATAACTTAGTTCTAAGAAGGAATTACAAAGTATGTATGTCAGAGCACAACTTCATTAAAGAACAGTTTAAACTACATATTGTGACGACACATAATCCCAAGGGTATGGTCAGAAGTGTTAGTTACTACAGTGTTTTCCTTTACCGTCAACAAGTGGAAAATACTAGACACACTTTACTACTTGCACATAAATTCTAAAAAGCTGATTGGTGCAAAATAAAGAACTAATGAACATAAACCAACCGAAATACCTAAGTAAAGCATTAGCGAAAATAAAAAAAATTAACCTACCCATACAAAATTCAGAGTAAGTTTTAAAATTAGTAAGGAAACGCGAAAATGTTCTCTGAGAAGTTGTTCAATATGATGTGGTAACATTTAAACATTTTAGTCTTGATAAAAGCCGATTTTAACTTGTCTACAAATAAATTATAATCACAAATATTTGGATTTTTTTTGTTACCTTAATAAACTATTTAGATCATGTTTGACCTTCCAATCAATTTTAGTTTTTTTACGGTTCCGTACCTCAAAGGAAAAAACAGAACCATTATAGGATCACTTTTTTGTCCGTCTGTCTGTCAAGACCCCTTATCTCGGGAACGCGTGGAGGTATCGAATTGAAATTAAAACCATATACTCAGATCAACAGTCCCTTGAAGCTGTGAAATAATCAAACTCCTATGTTAACGTAAAAAAAAGATAAGGCCGTTTATGCCGCAAAAAAAACGACATTCGACATTCTCAAGGGAATCAAAATTCATAGGGTATTTCCCGTTGACCAAGAATTATGAAATGTGGCAAGTAATACCGTCTTATACTACAAGTATAGGGAAAAATCTTAAAACTATACATTTGTAATTAGATCATAAAAAAATCATCGAGGTTAAGCAACTTGGAGATTTTTTTTTAGGAGAGGTTTTGAGGAACCCTCGGTGGGCGAGTCCGACTCAAACTTGTCCAGTTTTTTAATGTCGAAGTTTTATTATGCTGCGAAAGTTCATTTGTTCGAGAGTTCGAGAGCAAGTTCAAATAGGGGTCTCTACGAATGGTAACAGCTAAGTGACTTAAGTGGTTTTAATTTAATACAGTAAGAAATAGGTCAAAGTAATTTCAGGTCCGAGTACGTTCGAGACATATCCAAAAAGTCTCAATGTATTTCATCCATCCATCCATCCATCAGCCCGTGTTCGACCACTGCTGGACATAGGCCTTTCACAAATTTCGTTACTCATGTCGGTCCTCCGTCCTCCTCATCCAGCCGCCCATGGCGGTATATCCATCCAGAATTGCCGGACCTTAAATAAACAGAGTAGTGACGGGCAGCGGCGTCACTCGTGCGAGAGGTTCTGGCACCGCGCTCACTAACCCGCCTGCCCAGCGTGTGTGAGTATGGGCATCTCTTCCCAATTATGATGTACAATACAAAATATAATATTATATAATTTAAAAAAAAATAACAAATATCCATACTCGTACTTTTACGAGTTAATCATTAAAAGTGCAATATTCAATTTTATTTCTTGTTTTTTATTCACATTAAAAGTATATTTGCAGGTCATCCATTATGTTAGTGCTACAGAATCAATTAGGCGCTCTGCAGCAGAAAATGAATAACACTGGTGACAGAAAGTGATGTGCCCACCGAATGGTATCGAATCGAATACGGTATTCGAATAACATAACTTTCGTTTTAGTTAAACTACGGAATATATCATATATGATGACGATCAGTCATAATTATGAAATTTATGTTTATTACTTTGGCCGAACAAAAATGTTTCTAAAAACAATATAAATTCGTGTGAAATACACGCTAGCACATATTATTTTCTCCTTTATAAAACATAGAAAGGAGATGCGAATAAATTCAAATCAACAGAAGATCCTGGGAAAATGTTATTAATTTATAAGAAAATCCCTTTTTTACACTCTAAAAGATGCCCAGTAATTATGCTTTTATGTAAATTTCATGAAATTTTAAAATGAAAATTATCTTTTTACCATTAGTTTTTTTTTCAAATGATTCATATATTGTACGTAAACCAAATACACCTTTGAAAATGCTATGATAGCGAAACCGGTTAGATAAATAAAATAAATAAAGTGGACAAGTACAAGTGAGTTTCAATCAAAATGTAAATAAAGTTCCACCAAGTGCCAACAATCAAAAGCATCAACTTCAAATATTTGTTACTTAAAATTAGGAATTATTTATGACGGTGAGTAAATAGTTAAGCTGTCAAGCATAAAAAGTTTTAAAATACTGATGTAATAGTAGTAATCCATTCTGAGGTGATCCCAAACTATTATATTCTTTCATTTTGATAAGATGTACACAATGCAACATTCCCATCTAGAAGCAAACACAAAATTATATCTTTTATAAAAAACTATAATGTGTTGTGTTTATATTGGGAACAAAATTCGGTTATCCGAATAACCGTAATCGACGCATCACTAATGTGAAATAAAACAACAATTTGACGCCAAAAGCAATACTGTTAAGTGCATCATTTTCCTGCATGCAAGTACTTTATCGCAACTGTGACACTCGCTCCGTTGTGATAGAGTTCAAATTCGATTAGTTCGTAACATGTCACGAAGCATGCGCTGGTATACCATCCATCATCATGTATGGAAAAGAAACTATAAACTAAATTGTATCTGAGTAAGTAAATTATGGTGCAACCAACATAGATTTAAAATTACGAGTATGTAGATAAATTCTATTAAACATATCTATATATTTTGTTTTACCTACGGGTATTCGTGTTTTACCCAAAAATATTTGTTGTGCACATACACCATTCTTGACCTGGAGGAGGTTGCGGGTGGGGGCCTAATGAGGAAAACGGATGACCGCCAAGAGTGGGATTCGGGAAAGGCTTATTTCCAGCAGTGGATGAACACAGGCTGATGGATGGATGTGCTTCTTAAGTTCATTTAAATATTCGTAGATTATTTTACGCGATGAGGGTTTTTCTGACAGATGCCAAAGAACTAATACTTGTCAACACCATGTATCGAAATATTTAGAAGTAATTATTTTTTATTAGCTGTCAGATAGTCAATTAACTTCATTGCATTGAATGAAATCTGAAACATTGTACAGACTTGATTTTTCGAGTGAGCGTGAGTAGCCAAATCCAAAATTATAGGGAATAGTGAAAAATGCTCAAAGGAGTCCTGAAACCGATTTAAAAAAAAACTAAAACAGCATCATTCGATTTTTGGAGAATTAACTCTCCTTGCCAGTGTAGTAACAGCAATTTTCAAAAAAATAAAAACACTATTACTCTATTACGGCACCATCTGACAGTGTCACTTATATAATAAAGTTCAAATTCTACAGACCACTCACTATAAGAAGTCCCCTGGCTTAGGAAATGGTAGCACTGCATATAATATTGCCAATGGCTCACGTAGCATTCACCCTACTACACATTCATAATATTTACTTAACTGCGTTTTTTTATACATTAATTAGACTACTCTTTGATGGTAACAAAATCTACAGAATGAAAAATAAAAATTATCAATTATTTATTGATTTGTGTTTCGCAAACAATACGTATGATCTAATGGTATGAATATTATATAATCTATACATGTATCTCTGTACTAAAACGGTATTTTTTATTTCTTGTCCTAGCTCGACGACGTTTGTTCTAAATCGTCGAGCTCACGTTTTTGACGATTTTTTCCAGGCGGCTTAATGTCACCGTTTTTTTTTTCCGATATGCCTGCAAAAGTGAATAGGTAATTATTATTTGCACATGAAATTGGATTTATTTTAAAGCTGGTTACCCCATTTTACTAACCCGTAATAGCACTGACACGAGATCGAACCTGATCGAGAGGAATCGTGCATTGTTTGCATTTTCTCTTTCACAAAAGGCGTACCTTCAACACAATCTCTTTTGCAACGGCTTTGGCAATAATAATACATAATTTTATCAAATAATTTTGGAAAATCTGACTGACAACTATAATGACAGAAAAAGCTTGACAAGCGGTGATGCCAACATGACGGCAAGGGACAAGTTATGATGAATGATCTGTAGTAATTAATGAATGACAAAATGGTTAACTAAAGAAAAGTTCTTATTGTAATACATAGATTATATTGAAAATTTTTTTGTATTTTCATACATTACCCGTTTCGTAACTATTCTTGGTGCTTGCTTTTCACTCACTTGGTACCAATATGTATTGAATTTAGTACTAGCTAATTAAAGTTAGCCCGGATACATTGTGTGCTTGGCGAAAAATGTTGCTAATAACTTTACCAGTAATAATGTATCATATGAATGTTGAAATCCAAAATGCCATACCTGAAACAAACAAGGATTTTTTTTAATTAAGGAAGAAGGGTGATTTCGGCTTAAAAACTAATAGACACCAGAGGGGTAAGTAGCATAAAACAAAAACACCCTACATTGGAACATTAAATCTAATCATCCAGCCCATTAAATTTAATTAAAAAGACTCGCCTTATCAATCCGATTTGAAACGCCCGCATTTGCATGAAAACAATGATTAATGGCAGCATTTACATAATTACTGTCAAAATAATCCCAACGTATTTGGAGGGTTTCGTCAAAATATGGAAATTCTCAGTAAAATACAGTACAAATAGGATAATTAACTTGCGCAAGCCCAGGTGGGGGGAGTCATAACATAAACCAAAAAATAGCTTTTCATAAATTACTTTAAGGCAAATGAAATTAGCTAATTAGAAAGTTGTCTCGCCAATTTAACGCGCTTGGCCACGCCTCCGTTTTAGTACAAAATTTGATAACCCGTTTCTCTGTTGTGTTTCGTTATACACCAAAGTTTAAGACCTCTATCATCTGGTACCGATATTTTAAAAGGCACTGTTTTGCCATAAGTTTGAATAGTGATTTTATTTTAAAGATATCAAGCTGGATAGATTTACATACAAAGTTGTATTCTTGCCCTAAATTGTACCTATACCAAAACTTTACATTTCAGCCAAATAGTGTAAATGCGTGTATTAAACTATAGAGTTCTTAAACTTTAGTCTATGATGAAATACAACAGAGAAACGGATTATCAAATTTTGTACTAAAACGGTGGCAAGCCTATGCGCCTTAAGGCACTGGTCATAAATGTGCACTGCAGCGAGAACAAGAAACGACTGTAGTCAGTTTTAATTTAATCCTGACCCGGTTTCTAATTGATCTTTTCTAGTTTGTAATGCACTCTAATAATAATATTTAGACTTAGAGTAATGTATTAGGATTTAGAGTATTCCAAAGCGATGGATTTCGCAGTAAAAACATAATCTCAATTTTAATTGACTACTAGGTTTATAGACTTAGATAGTTTTAGTTTTAATATTTATATTTGACACCTGTTTATAAATCCTTCGATTTAGCTCAGGTGCCTAGGATTTATATTTATATAGTTTATACTTGAAATTTATTTAGGAAGTTTTTTGTCTCATTGTTAACATGGCATACGTATTTTAATGTCAAGACTCTGCGACTTACTTTTAGTAATTTTCAGATCAATAAATTTCTTATTATTATCATTCTTATTTCACTTTATTGTATACATTTTTTTACTATGGGTGCTTTACATCCGGAATAATCATTTATTATTAATATTTTCAATTTATTCCAGCCTCAAACTTGCTTGTTCTACAAACTCGAATCCCCCCAAATATCATGCTTTGTATAGTCGGTTTCAAAGGTTTTTAAAATTAGAATTTAACCTGCAAAATTTACGTGAAAACCTACATCTAAGTTAAATCAGGGCAAGAAAATGTGTTACTTCTTTTTGGAGTTACGCGATCGAGCCAATTTGTATTGAAAGGTACCACATGGGATTTTTGGGGTTCCGCCAAGACCTGGAAACCCTTATAACAAAGCTTCAGTGCATAATATCCGCGGCATTACTCAAGAACAGCTAGGCTGATGGGTCTGTAATGGAGAGCATGTCATGAGGGAACATGTTTTCATCTTAAATATAATTCATCTATTGAAAATATTTAGGAATTTCGTGAGTTATGCCTTAAAAAGCATGTTTAGACGGAAATGTGATCGAGGAACACATTCCTTTTTTTGGGTTCCGTACCCAAAGTCCGTGCCAAACGGGACCCTATTACTAAGTCTCTGCTTTCTGTCTGTCACAGGGGTCTACAGCTTAAACTGTAATAGATAGATAGTTGAAATTTTTACAGAATACGTGTTACTATGGCCTCTATCACGACAAATAATAAAATATTAAAAACAATTACATTAAAGTGTGCTCCCTATACAAGAAACCTGTAAAAAGTTGCATGATTAAAACGTGCTAATGTTTTTGTTAAAAAAAATATATAAAAATAAAATATTCTTTAAAACGGTAATTACGATACGTGTAACTGAAGTATTAAAAATGTACATTACGATACGTGTACCTCAATTCGTCCATTAGTGTAGCGAGGAAAGTCAAAGAATTAACATACAACTCCGATCAACCAACCAATCAATTTGAACGTAGGTTTCTCCGTCAAATCCACGGTATTATTGACAACAAACACATCTTCTATGAATATTTTTGCAAAATTTTGAATAAAATGGGTAATTAATATCAAAAACAAAACTAAAACCTTTATAATTTTTGTCTGTCATTCTGTTCCGTTTTAACTCGAGAACTACTCAACGGATTTGAAAGCGGTTTTCTTTATTATCTTCCTAGTAAACCTGGTGGATCGCCAAGAGTGGCGTAATATTGGATAGGTCTATAACCAGCAGTGGACGATGACAGGCTGATGGATGGAAACCTGGTCAACATATAGATAGGCTATAAGCGGTGTTGATAAAATAACCGCCAAGCCGAAAACTGTCGATACCACTCAAAGATTGAAAGACACAAGCCGCAGGCAAAGGCTAGTAAAAGATAATATTGTACCTTGATGGATGATACACAATGTGACCTATTCTCGTGCAGCAAACCTTAAATTTAGAGTTGAAAAACTTAAAATAATACAAGCTCATTTAACTCTTATCCATCTGCGTTAAAGCCTATTTTGCAATGAAAAGTTTTAGGTTATGGCAGCTCTAAATCTAATATTTGCTACACGAGAATAGGTGTCATTATATCACAAACAAAACTAACAGAAAACCAAGTGCTAAAAGGCAAATTCTCACACAAATACCAGTTATCAATGCAATTGGTATCTGCGTGAAATACCGCTTCTATTCATTTCATTACCCCCATGCGTCCATTCAAAATATGTCGTCATCAGAGCTATTTTATGCACACTGCCAATTGAATCAGATTCTGCCTCAGTTTATAGAAAATATTTTATAATCTTCATAATCTGTAATAATTTATTTATCTTTTTACTGGGCCTAAGTAAATTACTATCGATTTATTATTTTACTGCCTTTGCCCACGGCTCCGCCCACGTTTATTCAATCTCTGCCCCGTTTCCGGCTTGGGCGTTACATTATGAACACCCCTTATAGCCTAAATGTTGACCAGGGTCACTACATGATCATAAAAAAAACCGCATCTAAATCCGTTAAATGGTTCTCGAGATAAAATGGAACATACATACATACATACTGAAACAACAAATACTGTGAAAACGTCGTTTTTTATTTTAAGTAAAGTACCCGAAAACTCGACCAGCATAATTTTGCAGTTTTCATACTTTTAAGTAATGATACATAAGTTTGTAATTTTTATTCAAATCATTTAGATGTTATTTGAATGTTACAGAACCCTCAGGGCGAGAGGCCTACTCGCACTTGACCAGTTTTTCTGATTACTCAGATTTAACAGCAATTTAACAATATTGAGCCTAAACAATCACGTCTCGATGAAATTTCAAAATTCAGGGTTTTTTTCTATACTAATGTTATTGAGAAGTTACAACGGAGGGTGACAATACCGCCAATGCATCAATGTTTAGGCGGGAAAACACGGTACGTAACTATCGATCGCGATTTTACAGCCGTATTTGGGCTTTCTATATCATTGTGTATTACTTAAATTATGTAGGTTCTTTGTTTGTCTGCCTTTAACTAGATTTACGCCCGATTTCACATTTTATAATTTCTAGTAGCGTGGTGATTGGCTGATTTTATCATAGCGGAAACTGGGCATTAGTCTAGCTAGAAAATCGATGAGAAAATGATGTACCTGCTGCATTGACCTCTCATAAACAACTAGACACACAGTCTCTAAGAAAAGTTCGTCAGAAAACGTCCGAACGTGCGACGTAGATAGTAGCAAAAATGCATTCAACCAAATTAAGACGTTATATCGTTAAAATAAGATGCAGTGTTGTACGCAATCGTCATTGGATATTGTCGTCGTAGCGGTGACAAGATGCATCGCGGACACTTTTTGAGCAAGATTGTGAGTCTAGGTGTCTAAAGAGGTCAATGACCTGCTGTGTTATATTTCGAATATCATTGGAAACAGTATGTAAAGGGGAATGATGTTTGCTTATTTATTATTTAATAAAATTTAGAATTTATAAAAATTGGGATGTTGATTGTTGAGATTGTTACTTGGTGGAACTTATCATTATCATAAATTGTTATGATGAAAACACATGTCCTCTTCCACAAATTATATTTACAAATTACTCTGCCCAACCGGTTTCACTAAATATAAATACATATTTAAAAACAATGTTTACATTGCTAGATGTTTTGTTCGGGCATCTAGCAAAGCAAATTGTTTATAACAATTTATTTATTATATTGAGTACAAGTGTTTTCAGCACAACAATACAAAAAAAATAGTTTTATAAAACAAATACTGTTAATATTAGAAAAGGTTCCACTTGACCAAATTTATGGAACAGAACAGCTGTTTTTTCTTCGCGATTTCTGTTCAGTTTTTCCATAGACGAATACTATCGCTAGTACTTTTATTTTCAATAACATGAAATCCAGGTATTTTAAAAGAACATAAAAGACATTTTCCTTGCATTAAACAATAAAAATGAAACAGTGTAGACTTACAATGTTTTTCTCAAAGAGCTCGGTATTATTTCCCGCCACAGACTAAAGGATTTTCAAAGCAAATACTGCGTAAAATTACACGGGAATCGCATTACGTGGATTCTTTCTCATTTTAAACACTTTGTAAGTCATTTTGTTTGTGACAACTAACACTACGATCAAGGAAAAAAAAATTGTAGAGTATCATTAATTTATCTTTGTTAAAACAAACATTTATTTGATCACTGTTTTTTCCGTTAAACTTTGATAGTAATTTAACAATGCAATGACAAAATGGTTTAATTTTAGTCGGTTCTGTCAAACTGTCTGTTTGCAAACGATTTGAACGGCTATGTTGCTGCAGTAAGAAATGCCAATAGGTAGTGTGCTTTCTGGTGTCCGTACATGAAAATGCTTTGAAGAAAATGCCTTCCTATATAATAAAATAACAACCCTAGTGCAATAAATTTACAGTTTAGTTCTGTTTTATACCGCCAGTGTTATTAAAGTGGAGGTAACGCGAGCCGATAACATACGAGCCAGCTACGGTTTTAGGATCTTGAAAAGTTTTTTTAAGCGCACAGCGTACTAGAAGCTTCGGTTTATGTTTATCTGTTCTATTCGCCTGTACAAAAGCGGTAAACCGCACTAAAATAAATACGTCTCGGGTATTTAGGACTCGGGAGCCACAAAAGGATTGTTAGTATTTTTTGTGTCCCTAACCATCGATTATTATTGATACTGCGATACAGGAGAGTAAAATAAAGTCCATATGTTTAGACTGTTTAACGGTTTGATACGCCGCACAGAGATGTTGCCGTGCAAACGTACAGACTTCACTACTATCGGAGATTTTTTGTCGAACCTATTGTTGCTATACTGCAACACTGCATTAACAAGTCCTTGCCTGGGAAAGGATTGTAATTTTTTCTGACTCAAAGAGTGCGTTACAACATTTGGCTCGGTGCACCTCGAATAGTCGAGGTATTCCGATAGCCTACGATGTATTAGATACTATTCTAAAATATAAGTCTAAAAATAAAAGTATAGTTTTGCAGTGGATTCCATCTCATGTCGGAATTAGGGGAAACGAAGAAGTCGATTTGTTGGCCAAACTTGCTACTACTGAGGGCATACCCGTGATATGTACTTCACTCTTTTCAGACATGTTACACATCGTAAGAGATCTAAGCTATTGCCAGTGGAAGGAGTATTTTGACAAGAAATCCTTGGAAAAGGGAATTTGGTACAGAACCATTCAATGTAACCCTCTTCGTTTGCCTTGGTTCGAAAATTATATTGTTAATAGGAGTGATGTAGTTCTTACTTTTAGACTTCGTTCCGGACATATTCCATTAAATAAATTTGCTTACATGATGCGCAAGTCAGATACACCAAACTGTACTGAATGTGGTGTAGTGGAAGATGTCTATCACATTTTGATGGAGTGTGTGCGGAACGAGGATCAAAGAAGACAAATAAATTACGACTCAATATTCGAACTGGGTGGATGTAACAGTGCTTTGGCTTGCCCGTATTCGGACGAGGCTAAGGTGCTGATTAAGTTAGTTAAGATAGGGATTAAATTAAGGAGTGTTGTTGTTTAGTATAGTTTGTATATGTGTACAATTAGGGTGACATGGTCACTACGTGACCAAATCCTTTAAATAAAGATTAAAAAAAAAAAAAAAAACCAAGATTTAGTGCTTGCAACCAAGTGCCACAGACAAAATAACACCAATGGTCTTTAAAATATGTTATACACGAATAGATTCAATCAAGGAAATTATTAAAATTTTTAGCGTTTGTATTGCTCGGTAAAACAAAATATTTTCTATGGAGTTTTTTCGCTTTTTAAGTAGTTACATCAGCTTGCAATAATGTTCGAAGTAAATTGTGTTCATTGGAAAGCTTCGCTAGCTCCCGGTCTACAAGATAAGGCGCTGCTTATGCAATTTTACGCCATATTTGTTTACCACCATCAAAGGAAACTTTAGCTCGTACTAGAAAATCCAATAGCTACTACTACTAGACTAGGTGAGTGGTTCTAAATTGTATTTTGTTATTTCTCCTTTTCCCTTTGCTGATTACGTTAAATCAAAAAGTAGGTGGTAGAACTGGTGCCGAGCTACACTGTGGAGGTACCACCACTTTACTCGTAGACCCCTCCCCAGTCCCGAAGTTATTTAGGGGAGAGAAAAGAGGACAGCTCTCAAACAGACACCACCAGCGGGCCTATTATGTAACTTAGTGTCGGTTGCCATCTACGGTTGCTATTCACCAAAAACAGATAAAATATTAACTTCCAAAATAACCTTCAATGGGTATTGAATTATTTTGACGGACAGCGGCATCACTGATGCGACGGTTTCGGCAACGCGCTTACCAACTGAAGGGTACAGGGAAAGAACAAGGAACGTCACATTTTTTCAACTTTGTGTTTTTTATTCTCAAAACATTGTTTTTCTATTTATGTCTCGTTTTCAATCACAAAAAACTGAAATACAATAAGGGATGGCAATCAAAAGTAAGTTTTTCGATTGGCCTGAATGTGAAACAAACGGGAAGACGATTTTTAATTGGCCTGAAAGTGATACAATCACAAATTCTATTTTAATTTTTTTGTATTTTCAAAGTAATCAATTAGTGAAAATATAAGAAAATATATTTCATATTGAGTACGAATTTATTTAAGTATGTAAACTTTCAATCGTATTTCTATTATCATTAAAAATATGTATGCACTTTCAAAGGTTTACATACGTTTTTCTCGAAATGTACTAAGATGGAAATTCCCTGTTTTTTCCCTGCACCCTTCAACTCGCCTGCCCAGCGTGCGTGAGTATGGGAATTTCTTTTAGGAGGACCGCCAAGAGTGGTGAAATCTTGGAAGTCCAGCAGTGGACGAAACAGGTCGATGTACGGATGGATAAACTAAGCGTAAAAAACCATCATTTCCCGTTTATTTTCATACCAGATTAATTGTGTTAAGAAAACGGCGAAGAAAAACGTGCTTAAAAATTCTATCGAATTGCCAAACATTTCAATAAAACACCCAATCCTTTACCAAAAACTACGCATTCCGAAACTCTTTTTCGCTATCTCTATATTTGACGATACGGAATACGCAAACGTCTTTGTCACGCAAAAAACGAATTTCCTCTTTTCTACGTATTTTTATCGGATAGCTGTTAAAGTTTACGTTCGATTACTCCTGTAGGGTCCAGAAGGGTACAAAATGTTGTTATTGGACCCTACGCGTTATTAGCTACTCGATAAATAGCAAGGAAGTAAAGATGGTGCCGCCCCGTCCCTTATAAACGTCCTTATGGAGTTGAGATAAGAGCGCAAATTACAAGTTATGTGGGACAATTTGTGTGTTTTGATGTCTAAGAGCCGATAGTAATCAATCGACAGGGGGTAATAGAGTACTTTGAGGGAGCTACATTGTGGCTCGTTCTGTTTTTGAACCATGATATTCCTTGCGTTGACCTCTATTACATACATTTTGATAGTGCCAGTACCTCAGTCGGTATGACGTGGTACTTTGAGATCCAGGAAGATCTTGAGTGTTCATAGAAAATTTTCGCATTTTGTATAATATACTTACCACTTGATCAGCGGTAAAGGAAATCTATAGGTACATGCCTAAAAATGCTCCCTATCACGTTGGTACATAAGAATCGATGAAGTGTATAGTGTACAATCGAAAACGAATCATTCACCCCCTTTAGCATACCTATGTTTTGTCAGCAGGGGTTATACCGATTTTGTCTATTTTCGAATTCATTTGAAACATTAAAAATTATATTAAAATTAATATATGCTACATTTCACGCTTTGATCTTAATAATAATTTCGGCTGTTCAATACACATTACTTGCATTTTTCCTGCATCCAATTAAATCGCAAACATAGGCCTAAACTATGATCTAAATATAATTTCATTTATATTCGGTATTAGTCAATAAAACTTATAACAAAATAAACATCGTAAAATATATATTATAAAGACAGAGTCATATTAAAATCCCGCCCCTCTAATTCCAAAATAATAAATAAAAACAGCTCGAAATAACGAGTTTTCTGAGCGGCATGCTTCAACTAATCAAGATAGACAAAAGAGTGTACATTTCTGTAAATACCTAACCTTAATTTTGATGTTTAAAAACTAGTGGCGCTTATAGTCAGAAATGAGATATTTCCATCTGCTGCAGTCCTAATAAACCTTCCGTACAATCCAATCAAGTCTTTCTTCAGAATATCGCCACTTCTTCAGCGTTCTTCCAAGGCAGCCTGATCGAGCTCTACTTCCACCTTCGCTCTATATACTTTCATCACTCTTCTTTCATCCATCTCTTCTCACTTTCGCTTAAGGCGCTATATGCCCATCGCACAACGAAAGAGATAAATATATCTGAAAAAGTGCGCGTCTGAGTAGTGCAGTGAATCAAGAAAAGGTTGGATAATACTGTTTTTAGTAAATGAAATTTAATATCCATTCATACGAGCGTTTAAAAAAAATCGCAATGCTATGTTTTATATAATAGGTTTATTTGTTTACAACAGTCGTTATTGTTATTTTTACTAATGGACGGACTACTGTTTTGAACTAAAAAAAAAACGGCCTTCACTTTTCCATTGTTTTCGATGCAGCGAATTTTTCTCTATCATGTTTTGGGCTCTGCTATCGTCTTGGCAAAGGCCTCGTTTATAACATCTATTGTAGCATGGGCTATGGGAGGACTACCGTTTTAAAGTCGCATTTTTTACTACCTATGTCGTCTTAAACAATTCTTCCCCATTCGATTTAGTAACCATAAATGGTTTGAGGGTTTAGCCAATATTCGATTCATTTACAAGTAATGAGAGAAGCCCCATAAATAAAACCACCGAGGGAGCTTCAAAATATAATTTATCGTTGGGCTTACAAAAATATATTACCTACGCATTTAATCAGAAATGGAGACATTTACTTTCCGAGAAGATTCTAAATGAATTTTTCGAGTTATTGATGCGTAGTATTTTTAATTCGTTTGTAAGATATTGTGTTTTTTACGATATGTAAAATTTGTAAAACACTAGTGTGGTAAAATTGACTTTGACAACAGTTTCGATGCACAAAATAGGTCATTACGAGCACTTGCATTGTAAAATAAGTTACAATTTTTTCCGGTGTAATTCACCGACTCGGCCAAGTATTTTTTAATTATGCCGCAGATAAACGAACACAGCGACAAAGGGGTACAACGGAGTCCTAAAAACAAAAAGGACAAGTGTCGCAACGGTTTATGAGCGGTGACCTTGACTGCGCTAGTCATTGTTTCTCTATCGCACGTAGTAATTTTTTGCGCGAGTGAAGGCACGATAATCTTATTGAGCGATTTTGAACTTCAGTATGTTGTCAGAAAGCCTACATTAGAACGCTCGCTTCGCAAGCTGCCGGCACGCAAAATCAGTGAATTTTCGAGGTTTTTCTGGATTAAAAAAAAAATTATTTGATGTAGGAGTTTTTTCGCCTGACATCGAAAAATAAATCATGTTTTCTTGATAGAGCAGTAATTTCAGACATAAAACTCAAGCCGTTTAGACATAAAACGAAATAATAACTTAAAAAGGCATCATTTTCAAAAAATAAAATCTATCGAGCGAAACGTATCCAATTAGGTAACCGACTTGACAACGGAAAGACAAAAGTCTGAAAAAACACGTGTTCGAGTTTTACATTGATCAGATAAGTAGTTGACTCAGCATATTAAAACAAAAACCGTTGAAAGACCCAATACTAGCCCTGAACACATGCGCTAGTCCCCCACCACTTTCGCCGAGCGCTCATAAACCGTTGCGACACTTTGTAACGTGTTCGGGGTCCATCTGGAAGTCCAAACGCGTCTCCTCAAGGATCAAGAATGGCTGATGAGACAGAATATATCCTCGGATTTATTTATCTCATCACGTCATCCCTTTCCCCCTCATCCCTCATTTGCTCTCCAAGCGATATGTTACATCTCCAGTACATTACCACATACGGTACAGCAGTTATGGAGATTAAGACCTCACTCTCGGGGTATATGAGCCAAAAAACCTCACATCAAAGTCGGCTGATTCCTATGCCGTACACTTTTTGGATTTGTAGCATTTTATAGGTTTTAAAAAATACTAGTAAAGGTTTGAGGTGGGGCGGTATGGGGAAAATCTAATTTATAAGGGAAAGCAAAGTACCTCGTTCGCGATTTTGGAGAAAATAAAAACTGCATTCAAAGCTTTTAGAAAAGTTTCTTCGCAACACTTGATCCTTGCTAGCAACAACTATTGATTGATGTCATAATAAAGAGTGTATAATTTTAGCAAACTTTTTCGATTAGCTCTGAATACAGTTATTATTTTCTTCAAAATCGTGGTCCGAGTCCTTTGAGCGAATTTCTCTATCCCTTAGATTTTCCCAATAATACCCCACCTCAACGCGCTATCTGTATAAACACAATGCCAGTTTCAATTATGATATGATACACACTTGACATAGTTTAATTATTTTATGTATTCGTCTTTGGATCTTTAATAAATTAATGTAATAATATCATTAAAAAGTCGCGTCGCTTGACACTCGACGCGTAATTTAAAATGCCAACCCAAATTTTTACAATTATACTTTACTAGCTTTTGCCCGCGGCTCCGCCTGCGTGTTATTCGGTTTAACGACAAGCTTTTTTCCGGGATAAAAAGTAGCCTATGTGTTAAGTTAAGGTATAAGCTATATCCATTCTAAATTTCATCCAAATCCGTTCAGCCGTTTCAGCGTGAAAGAGTAACAAACATACACACACACAAACTTTCGCATTTATAATATTAGTGTGATTTCCCGGAACAAAGTTCAAAATACAGAAAAAAGAAATGACCTCGGTTTCAGACGTTATTCAAGAAAAATAAACAAAATCAAAAGATGTAATCAAACCAGAAGTACCCGCCAAGATGAAGCGATAAACATAGTAGATTTACAACTAGAATTGCGCGCGCACGTCAAACTGTGTAATCTAATGTACACGTATTTGTGCTATGAATTTTGGTTAGGAACGCTTGGACATTGATCGTAAATAATAAGATATACAGGCTGTAAATGCAAAGTCAAGAATCCCTTAAGGGTATGAAAGTTTACACGGTTCTGATGTCATTACGAGAAAAAAAAAATACCTTGAATTTTCACCGAAAATTCCATCATTTTTCTAAGCTATGGCTACGAAACTCACCGACCTCGCCACACACCTAACTGCACCCCGCAACCCGCACCCCTGAACCGAGTGGCCAGCGACCAGTGAGGGTGTCCACGCGATTAGTGTATTTTGAGTAAAGAATCGTCTTATTATGAGGTGCAGGTACTTTATTTAGAGATTCCAGTATTTAAAATGATATCTTTACCGATCATACTAACACACCCTTAAAGGATTCTTGCCTTTGCTTTTACACCCGGTATTGTGACCTATTCTTGTGCAGCAAACCTTAAATTTAAGAGTTGAATAACCTAAATGATACAACCTCATTTAAGTTTTATCCATCCGCGTTAAAGCCTATTTTGCAATGAAAAGTTTTAGGTTATGGCAGCTCTAAATCTAATATTTGCTACACGAGAATAGGTGTCTAAATTTCAACCTACTGTTTTGAAAAAACTTGTATAGGTATTCGTTTTTTGTGGCGTTACTGGCGCAAGGGTTTCGGCATTTCGCTCACCAACCCGCCTGCCCGGGGTGTGTGAGCATTGGCATTTCTTGCAGGAGGACCGCCAAGAATGGCGAAATCTTGGAAAAGTCTAACTCCAGCAGGGGATGAAGTCGGGCTAATTGATGGATGGATTTAGTGGATGGATGTTCTAGTGGTTCGGACGCCTGGACCACTCATTCGGAGGTAGCGGGTTCAAGTCCCATAAGGCATTTGGATTTGATCGGCGTGCTTCAAAACACGTTAAGCTGTGGGTCTATATTTGTGGTTTAAGTACGGTTATAGGGCTCACCACCCATCACGCTGGGACGTAATAATCGTCGGTGAAAAGCGGGTGTACGAGTGTGGACTGTGACTTGCATTTCATTCCCCACTCCCAAAGACTTTTGACACCTCCTCGTGACGATGCATGTTTATTTATATATGCATCATACATATATGTATGTATTTATTTTATTTTATTTTATATTTTGATATTTGTGTGAATAGGCCATTACTTAATGTATTGGTTCCGTCGATGTGATGATACTCGTACATCAACATGAATTTATAAAAAAAACCGAAGGGTTCCGTACCATTATCTATAAAACGGTAAAAAAATCATGTCTGTTATATGGGAGTGCGCGGGTCCGACTCGCACTTGGCCGGTTTTAGTATTTGTTGTTATAGCGGCAACAGAAATACATCATCTGTGAAAATTTCAACTGTCTAAATATCACGGTTCATGAGATACAGCCTGGTGACAGACGGACGGACGGACGGACAGCGGAGTCTTAGTAATAGAGTCCCGTTGGTAAAAGGGGTCTGGGTAAAAGGAAAATAGCTACTTTTTTTTGCGAGACCCTAATATAATTATTTACTACATGTCTTCCAACTTAACCTTAAGGTAAACGAATAAAATCAGAAATAAAGTTATAAAATGAGCTTTAGTCCCAAAAAATGCCTTCATGAGTATTTATTTATACAAGTTTTTCATCAAAAGCGCTGATAAAAATAGAAAATCATCGATTTTAGGCTAGAAGAGTCACGTGTGAACCGATCATTGTAGGTATTTTATTCACTGCTCACGTCAAGCCGGTATTTTGGCAATAACAATGGCATGGTAGCAACTGAAAACGATTTAGCTCAAACAAGAATTGGTTCTATTTATGAAATTGACTTTAAGTGAATTCAAAATTGGAATAGAATAATCTTTCTGCCATAAAAACGCCTTTTTCTGCGAATCATATTTTGAGAGCTTTTTTTTTTCTTCTTGAATGACGTAAATTGCCAGCCATATTTTTATTTCAATGGTCACAATGAAGACGACTTTTTGAGAAGGCTGAAAATGTTAAAATAGCGTAATAAGTATTTCTACAAAGATTTATAACTTTTGCAACTTTCATGATGACTTTGTGAACGTTTTTGACATTATTCATTGACTTTTAAACAATTTAATTTCAAATAAAGTTTTCTTTTTTTATGTAACCTCAGAACTTGTTCAAGTTATCCACACTTTACTTAAAAACAACACAATAGGTATTTGAATCAAAGTCGAGTACTCTTTTTAATTCACAATGGGCCCCTAAATTCACTCGCTTATTACCTCTTTCTGCAGATCGTTACGAAAAGGAAGAAAAAGAGCTCAGGCTTTTGTTAAAATATTCAAAAAAAGAATCCGGGCGCCGCCATTTTGAGTCTGTTATCTAGACATCTTTTCTACACAATTTTACGCAGAAAAACGTACTGCAAAGTAGGACAGTGTCAGATTGAAAGATAAGGCGAAAATAGGAAGCTGTTTTCACTGTGTTACTTCACGATTTCCGGTAATGTATGGTTATATTCTTCCAAATTGATCGTTTGTATGACTGAGTAAACAAGATAGGGTTTTTGTATGTTTTTTCTCCCTAGGATAAATAATGATCCCTTGCCCCTTTCAAAGATTTTGAGCTTCTATATTCCTTCCAAAACTTGCACAATGTGTGGAATAAACGCAATTTGGTGTCAAATAACAAATACACCTCATTTATTCTTTATGAATCGTGCAACCCCCTCCTATTTTTTAAGAGGATAGGCTCCGAAAAACCGTGATTTATTATTCCGTGTTTGAAGAATCTCTACATATTTGAAAAAAAAAAAAATCTGTAAAGAATATAATGCACACTCTTATCGAAACATAATCTTCAGACGTTATTCCAACATTGAATCATAAAACATCAAAGATGACTCCAAAAAAAGTTTTCATGTCGAGTTTTAACATTGTTTGAGCAAAATCATTTTATATTATTTAGAATTAAAATCTGTATTAACTTTATTAAACTCTGAACGAACAGATATTAATACAAACTTACGTTTTTTTTTAATAATAAAATTCGTGATAAATGTTGTAATTTTGTTTTTTTTCCCGAATTTGTCCCTCTCGCACTGCGGGTCTTTCCGCATTGAGTTAACAGCGATCAATGCAATCGGAACCTATTCTCTTAAGGAAATTGGCTACACAACTGTTGGATAGCAAACAAAACGATCACTTGTATTTATAAATAAAATTCTTTCTTCCACACAGTTGTTCAAGCACAATTTCCTAAATAATAGAGTAGATGCAATAATTTTTCCGTTACGATTAATGTCAGACGTAGTATGAATGTAGTATTGCTATTTTTGCCTTTTATTATTAGAAAGGGGAGTTTGCGGTTAGGGTGGATCGTTATTTGCTTAAAATGTTCACGCCGCGTGTGACGGGGGCAGCGAATAGATAGCGTGTGTTGTTGAGACTGTTGAGAATATGTAAAGGCAAAGTGATGCTAGTCGCAAAAGTATAGGTAAAGCAGTATTTGGTGTCGGGTAAAATAAGGTCTTTTTTCCTTTCTGTACTAAAGTTCTCATTAGGGATCATCGTCGACCCCAAGTAGGTTACAATATAATACAATGATAAGTGAAAATAATTCTAGGGTAGATCATGTATCGTTCACTGATCAAATTCCAGAAGAAAAAATTTTTTGCGCAAATTATTTTTTCACTTCCTAGTAAGTACAAAGTGGTTCAATCAG
Source organism: Ypsolopha scabrella (assembly GCA_910592155.1). Lineage (NCBI taxonomy): Eukaryota > Metazoa > Arthropoda > Insecta > Lepidoptera > Ypsolophidae > Ypsolopha > Ypsolopha scabrella. The sequence continues at coordinate 14,541,466 of OU342982.1, forward strand.
CTGACTTTCTATGGAAAGGTAAAAAGGAAGTACGCGCAAAAAAATGTTTTTTCTGTGGAATGTAGTCTATTAGGGATACTCTATTATCTGTTAAAAAAAATCACTTTGAATTGTGGGACGTTATATACCGAAAGTTTATTTAAATTATAATCCATAAAAGTATGTATAGTACATAATAATATGTTGATAAATTCATAAGCTTTTTCTTTCAAACAGACATTCTAGCCATGAATATTCACAACTTTTAAAACAAATAAGGAAATACTTTTTATTCTGATTATATGACAATGCAATATAAGTACCAGCCGCCATTTTAGATTCCTTTCTGTAATGACGCGGCTTATACTGTAAATTTCATGATATAATTACTGCCATCAATTGGTCCCAGACAATAGTGGCCCACCATTGAGTATGTTTGAGGAGGCACCAGCTTTACCCTTGTATGCGTGGCGTCAAAAGCTGCAAATAGCATTTTCATGTCGTTTGGACCATCCGCTGTTTAAAAAACCGTTAGATTTTTCAAACTTCGAATAATTAGCCTTTATTATCACAGCGGAAACTGTGTTCCCAAATAGTCCCGCTGTCATCGCAACCGTCAGGCCGCTTCTAATTGACGCCTGATGACACTCCACATCGGGTGACGCAATTTTAATTTCTACCTACCCTCTCAACGCTTTAGTGACTCGTTTAATTGGTACCCGACGCCATCGTGTGGGTTCCGCTCGAACCATTTAGCGAGAATCTCGGCTTCAGAACGCAACCTTTTTGGTGAAATTGTCGGGGATGTTAATTTGCATGTTACTGGTTAGAAATTAAGGGCGGAATTTAATTTTGACTTCCGAAGTGTTCTCGGGTAATGAGTTTCGAGATTTAGGTTAAGACTTGAGTAAATTAGACTCGGTTTTAGGTTATATCAAGACTGGAAACCTTGAAAAATATCCTAAATATTCGGCGTGGGCAGCAGCTGATGCAGGGAATCGGATTCGGCGCCTCTACTCTAGCTTACCGGTCGAAGCGACATGACGCGCGCCGCGAAGAATTGGCATTTTGAGTCGTTTAACTACTTTTAATAAATAAAACCGGCCAAGTGCGTGTCGGGCCACGCGCAATGTAGGGTTCCGTAGTTACCCGGTACATATAAGTTGTTGGTCTACCAAATACAGACCGCGCCAAACTTCTGGTCCCATACATTATAGGGTCCAAAAGTTTGGCGCGACCTGTACTCGTAAACCTGTAAAGCCTACTTAGCTGTGATAGTTTTCCTTTTAAATTCATTATATATACTACTTCTGTGAATTTCTATAAACAACCGTTTAGCGGGCAGGGGGGGGGGGGGGACGCTCCACTCTAACTAAAATTTTCACTTTAAAGCTTAATATTTCGCCAACGGATCCCTAAATCGAAAAATGGTTTTCACACACCCACAATGTTTTTGAACGGCATATCCAATAATACCCCACACTATGGGGAATATTTAGTATTAAGGAATATTACACTTCAACAAATACAAAATAAACTAAAAATTAATTAAATTTAAATTTCAGAAAATAATGTATAATGTAAAATACTATAATCATAATGAATATAATTTGTTAAAGATTTAAATGTTAAGTATAATATTTTTAACGTTAAGTATAATTTATTGTAATAAAATAACGAATGTCATATCATATAACCTGACTTAACAATTGACCTGTAAATAATTTTATTTATTAATAAATTGAGTTTGAGTTTGAGTTTATGGGATCCATCCATCCATCAGCCTGTTTCGTTCACTGCTGGACATAGGCCTTTCCAGGATTTCGCCACTTTTGACGGTCCTCCTGGAAGAAATGCCCATACTCACACACGCTGGGCAGGCGGGTTGGTGAGCGCGGTGCCGAGACCCTTGCACCAGTGAGGCCGCTGCCCGTCACCAGTCTGATTTATATAAGGCCCGGCAATTGGGGATGGATATACCGCCATCCATCGGTTCCAGGCAATGGTGTGCCGCCTGGTTTTTTTGCCTGAGAGCTGTCCTATTACTCTCCCCCGAATAACTTCGGGAGGATTTCCGAGTAAGATGGTGGTACCTCCACAGTCGAGTTCGGCATTAGCTCTACCACCTAACAATGGGATAGACAAGAAAAAAAAAATCATCCCCAGTTTACGAGTATGAGAGGCCCCTTAAAAACAATTTATTTGACGAACAGGAATCATGTACAGAACTTTTCATTAGTAAGAGTTTGATAATTGGAAATTGTTCTAGTTTATTTTATACAGGTATAAATATAATTTTTTTCCGCTTAAAATGACAGTGACCGTTGACAACTCGTTGCCATCGTTGATGCCACTATGCCACCCCCACCGCTAACCAACTTTGCGCAGTAATTGACTGCTCAGCGGGGCTATTATGTAACTCAGTTTCGGTTGCTAGCTATAGTTGCTATTCACCAAAAACAGATAAAAAATGAACTTCCAAAATAACCTTTAATGGGTATTGAACTATTTACGAATTGTGAAGTCATCTCAAGTGCGAACTTATCCTTAGATAAGCGGATATGTATGTTTTAGACGATAGAAACTTGGTTTGGCAACTGAGTTTACGATACAGAATCAGGGGGCTGAACACATTACAATCTAATGTATGGTGCCTACTTAGTAAATGTATGTTACTAGTACTTTTCCTGACATATCAGAAATTTGGGCCCTCTGTCAGGGAATCAGGAAAAAATTGGGTTAGTCAAAAATTTTAAAAGATTGATTGTTTGAAACATTTATACATTTACATACATTTAACATTTATAAAAGAAAAACTGTTTAATCATTGGAATAACTATACATTATATACCTATACAAACATCTTAAAACAACATAAATTATACAATCCTAGAAAAAATAAAACAAATTATGTAAATGTATGAAATTAAAGATTAACATTAATTGATTTACATAGTATTTATAACAGAAACTATAAAAAATCATGCTGTATCCGCATTAGTATAAAACTTTATGAAAAAGTCAGGAAATTTTGTTGAAATATCAGTGATTTTGTCAGGAACTCACGCTACTGGATCTGGTAACACTATACTTGGCCTAGTTTTGTTGACCGTCAATGATAACAGAAATTATCAAGAATATTTAAAATGAATGCCAAATCAAATGACAAATTGATAACTTACCATCAACGAATTAAATACATGTAACAAAATATTTCAATTGAACACGATTTCCGCAATTTTTCCACAGAAATCTAATTTGGGACGAAACTGTCAATGTTGTTACGAATTTATGACGTCACGGGTGGCAATCTTATGAATTCGAAATTAAATTCCATATTTAATAAATGTCCGACGAATTCGAACATATTTCATGTGACGCCCCAACAAATCGCGTTACGGCCCCAAAATAAAAGAGGGCTTTGGCCCCCCTAACCGATAACTAATCAAATAGTGTGCGTTATGTACTATTTTATGTGACAGTACAAAAGCTTATGTGTGCTGATGTGGTGCATTTGGCACCCTCTTTTGTCGCGAGGGTCGAGCCCTCAAAGGAAAGACAGCTAATAAGAGTTTGATTGGACATAGAGCTTTGAAGATTTTAGAATTTGACATTTTATTGTTCAGCGGTTTTAATTATTGTCACCAAAAATAAGTCCAAGTTCTTAATTTAGATTGGACCTGCTTTAAGGGTGCTCACACAAAATCTCGCACTCCAGTATTTTTCAGTCTCGCAATGGCAATGTGATTTTCAGCGGTTACGTTACGACTAAACAAAAATGTTTTTGGATTTAGCATAGCATAGTGTTTTCCTAATATTATTCATGCATTTTCCTTTCGCTACAAGCACTTAGGCACGGTCAAAGTGAAATAATAATTTCGCAAAATATGTACGCGTGCGACGAACAGCGACACAAGTTCCCGTACGAAAGCCGGCAAGCAACTGTGCCGGTGAGCCCCGCGCGCGAGTTTAGATGATTGAACAGCCTAAAATATGGTTTACTAGCTTTTGCCCGCGACTCCGCCCGCGTGTTAATCGGTTTAACGACATGCTTTTTTCCGGGATAAAAAGTAGCCTATGTGTTAAGTTAGGGTTTAAGCCTATTTAGTGTATTCTTTCACCACAGTACTGGTTGGCTGGAAGAAACCTCTTGAAGAGGTAAGCTCGCCGTTGTGCATATTTTTTACTTTTTTTGTTATCTTAGTTTAAGTTTCTGTGTGTGTACAATAAAGGATATAATAATAAGCTATATCTATTCTAAATTTCATCCAAATCCGTCCAGCCGTTTCAGCGTGAAAGAGTAACAAACTTACACACACACACACACACAAACTTCCGCATTTATAATATTAGTGTGATCTGACACACTAAAGTGGTTAAAATATATTTTTTGTTCTGATTATTACACTTGACTTCAATCAAATGAGCCGTTTTCCAGTTATGCAGCGGACAGAATGACACCGGGCCACAGTGTTTCCGTTTTCTAACGGAACAAAATAAAATTACCTAGACAATAGCTTCGTGCCTGAAATTGTGCACACGACCACTAAAATTGAACATTGCAACATAGAAATCCAACAAAGAATTCAACTGTGGCTGAACGTGGAACGACAGACAACTGAAACGTGGACAGCAAGATAAGGATCATGATTCGCTGACTCGAAAATTTAACAACACTTTTAAAAGAATTTAAGTCCAACATACTGGTATAAGGGAATAGTGAAGTGCGGTCACGTACGGAACCACTTCAGGACTGAGGCAAACTCCATAAAACCACGAGTCGTGCAGTGCAGTGATTGCTGAAACCTACGGATGTATTCACAACCTTTATTCTTTGTAGATAAGGTTTAAAATCAGTTAGATGGGTGTGAGATTTCGTTGTGATGTCTCAAGCACTTTGGGTAAGTGAAGGACGTAGTCAGCGGTCACTCTCAGCGAATTTTAATAAAGCTTTCAGTCTTATTGGTGTTATTATATTAGAATAACATTGGGATTTCACTTGTATTGATCTATGACCCGATAAACTTTGATTAAGAAATAATACTCATTAAAACCTAGCATGTAGCAAAAATAACAAGAAATTGAAATTTAAACTAAGTGCCTCACTTCTTTCGCTTCATAGATCTATCAGAAGTCTTAACAGTAAACAAGAAATAGGCTGATCGTAATAAAATGGATAAGCAATATAACATGCGCTAAATTTAGGGTTCCCTCGTCCCTCCCCGTGGTTTTTCTCCTCATCATTAATCAGGGTCGAAGGGACTACCTCAGCCCGCACAATACGTCAGCCCTGACGTATGATGTAATTTTTTAACGTACACTTATGTATGTTCCGGGCCAAATATCTTTTTGGGGTTGTCCAATCTTTCTTATTTGATGAGTTCCGGTAAAGGTTCCATGTTTCTTTTCAGCTGAATTGGGCTTTAGTAAAACGAGCTTGTTTTTGATAAAGCAAACTGCATTCTTTTACATTTTTTTTCCTGTCTTCTGTAAATATTTAAAGTACCATTTCGCCAGATATTTTGAAGATTCTGTCACAAACTGCATACTATACTACCTGTCTATTGTAGAAATTATTACATACGCTGTTACTTAAAAAACCACTGGACGAATTTTTATGCTGTTAACAAGGTGGTTTCTGCGAAATGTTCAAGTGTATGTAACCATATATTGTAACCCCAAAGAGAGCTCAACACCTTATAGAAGCAAGCTAGGACACTTAGGGCTCTAAGGACGAGTTATACGGTTAATTTATCTCTTGCCAATGACTACGACGTACAAACTTCATGTAAAAATTCAGTAAAACCAAGATATAAAGAAATATAAATTGAAAAAATAAGCTTCAAAGATAAAATTATTTTGTGTCAACATCTCTCTGAAGCTCTAAATTAGTGTTCTTTACATGTGACGCTGTGTTTGTAGCCTTTGCTACGAAAAGCTACGGCCTCTTTATATACAGTCGTTGCGCTTACCAAGGGGCCTTCCATATATTATGTCATTTGAAATTACGGGGGTCTGGTCAACGGGTAGCGGTAATATCATTTATAGATGGCGATAATGGGGGGGTCTTGCCGAAAGAAAAAAACTATAGTTTAAACAACAACAGATAACAGGTTTGGGTGAGGGTGGGGTCATTGGATAATAACGATAGGAGGAGGTCAGATATTGGCAAAAATCGATGACGTTATATATGGACACTTGGACACAATTGGATGAATTTGGAACAATTTTGATGAATCATATTATGATTCTGTTCTATTGCCGTCTCTTTTGCATGGGTGAATAAACTTAATCTCTGTCCTACTTTCAAATCATTTTATGATTCACCCAAGTCGGCCTTTTTAGATGTCCAGGTATAGAGGTACAATATATTTTTCTTATTTCGCAAACACCTTGAACCTTGGTCCTGACCACTTACCGAGCCTCCAGTATGAATTTAGCTGGGTAAACAAAAGTCACCTTATAGTATATCTATTCGTTTTCCAAATAAGGTTCCTCTGTCTTCCTACTAAAAGATTCGTGGTTTAGATTCATAACGCTATTGAAACGGCTACTCACGATTTTTATATAGTCAGATTTCGCCTGACTAGTTTCACTGTATTCGTACAGTTTCTTCGGAGGCAAACATGGTTACGCAGCGTCAAAGTCGCGGCGTCGCGGTCGAGTGTCAAACGGGGAACCACCGCGTAGCCATGTCTGCCTCCGAAGAAACTGTACGAATACAGTGAAACTAGTCAGGCGAAATCTGAGTATATAAAAATCGTGAGTAGCCGTTTCAATAGCATTATAAGGTTCCTGTCATCCATCCAAGGAGTGAAAGAACCTTAACCGTCGGCCACGACTACAAGCTTTTTGAGGCGCTTCTTGCGGAGCTTCTCGCTTTGGCGCGAGAGAGAGCGGGAGAGCCTAAAACCTTTCTCCGCGAGAAGCACCTCGCAAAGGTTGAAGCCGTGGCCGGGGGATTACAGCGCTTTAACTGCTTACAGACATCGGCGAACATTAAGCGACCTGGCAGCATGACTTCTTTAAGTAATCTAGCTACACAGGAGGCTTGAAAAGCGCCGGAGGCTTCAAAGAGGCGACTCGTCGACGTTTAATGTCACAAGCCTCTTTTAGTTGTCACTAGCACTCTTTGAGGACTCTAGTTTATGTGCAAATAAATTGGGACGGATTACAGTAGGTTTTGACCTAAGTTGTTGAAATGTAGGCCTTTCCGTAAAGGCTTGTTACAAACGGCAATTTTTTTTATTTGCTCAACCAAAAATACTTTATTACAGGGCTGAATGAAATTATGAATTGATTTTCTAAGGGCTTTTTAAATGTCATCGTAAAATTTTTATGAGCTCCGTTTACATACCGACTTTTGATCCAATCGGAAAATTGGAAAATGTTTTAAGATAGAAAGAAAATCCTTAAGGGTTTATATTTCTCAACGCAACCCTAAAAACCAATAGGTATAGCCAAACACCCCAACAAAACTTCCGCTCAACATACGCGAAAATGTCGCAAACAAAACTATCGGAATAACACAAAATGACATCAACACAAGTGCCATAATATCAGCTAATTGTCCCCGTTGTACAAAACACGAGGCCCCTTCAATTTTCACGGGGCGTTGAACAAACGGCTAACAGGCGAAAATCAAAAGCGTGACGTCATTAAAGGGCATATGCGCAATTCGACACCCCTAAAAGAAGGACGAGGTTCGGCTAAGGACTGGCGTAGTTGACCTGATTGAAATTTCCGTAAACACTTTTGGAAGTTTTCATTGTGACTACCAGAGGTATTCAAATTCGATTGTCATATGGCTATTCGTCTAAGCAAATAGTCCGTTTGACAAATTAAATCGTATGTAATCAACAACATAAGACAATTGTATTCATTTGACAGACAAAAATGTACTATTTCATCTGTCAAATGGGCTAATTTGCTTAACTTAATAGCCATATGACAATCAGTATACCATTGGCTTACACAATTGCACCTCAGTTTATGTATTCGCTTGCTAACAACTATTTCAGTCTGTATGATAACTCCCAACTAATGCAGAACAGTAAAAGATGGGGTTTCCGAATTTATTTCCCGTGCAACTTCTGAACGACGCGACGTAATAACCATCTAAAGTAAAGTCAAGGGACCATCGCTCGGCAAATGACAATTGATATTATGCAAAATCGTTTTATACCTATCACAGAGATTGTGTTGCATCAGCAGAATCGGCTAGGCCCTTATAATGGTACATTTAACTCTCAACTAAGTATGATGTTTTACAAAAACATTATTCTTGCCTATAAAAAACAAGCCATCTTACCACCGATTAGAGATGCGGAAATAATCTTATATTAGACAATAATAATATAGCCTGAAGGCAGACACTGAGATGCAAATTAGAGAAAACTACTTTTTAATATACGAGTGGGCCAAATCCTTCGGTCCGGGTGAGAATCGCCTTAATCTGGGGCGTGAAGAATGCCCCGGGCCGGGTTCAGAAATGAGTTGATGGCAAAATTGGATAGGTGCGGGGTAATTGCATTTTATTACAAATATTATAGCCCCAGGACAAATCGGCGAATGGACACAATTTGCTGCATTGATTGCATTCAAACAAAAAAATCGTTTTGAATGTAGACTCGTAACGCATTTTCGAAGATTTTGGTGGCTGAAGATGAAGCCATATTTACGCGTGTTTATTCAAATTCAAATTATTTATTTGTAAAATAGATACATAAAGTATACGTTTTACATATCAAATCTAATCTGTATAAAAATAATATTTTATAATGAAACAAATATGATACGGGAAATATATAAAAAAACTGTATCTAAGTTGGGCTACTAAAGTTATACACATGCATAAAATAAAAAGACTTATTGGAATAAGAGTATTATTATACCTACATAATGCAATTAATAAATAAGTTGATAAATAAACTGAATAGACCCTAAATAAATATAATGCCTAACCAAATATATATTAAGATAAGTAAGAAATTAAAATATTGTACATACATACCTACATAATTCAATAAATAAATAAGTTAATAGACTATAAATAGATATAATGCCTAAATCCGTCCATTCTATTGATCTTGCTAAGAAGAAGGGCAAGAAACTTAGCAAGATACATGTTTAAGCCACATATCGTCACGACTTTTACTTATCTCGGGAGGGAATCAGGGGCCTTATTGTCTAACTTCGACATCCATCGCAATCGCCTTCAAACGCGCCTTGATTGGCTAGAAATGACATCACACAACATTTTTGCCCAATCACGACGCTTTTGATGGCTATAACGACGCATATTGAAGTTAGACAATAAGAGGGCAGATCTGTTTCTGAGTGTAAGCAGTCACTTCACTGGATTAGTCAACAACCCCCTTTTCAACGACTATTTTTTACAACCTACCGTGGTATTTTGTAAGCACAAGTCGAATTTCGGTTATAAATACTATGATAGAAATAAATTTCTACATTTATAAACACTTGGCAATTTATCCATTGCAAGGAGATAACAAATTAAATTTATATCATCGCGGTATAGAAAATCAGAAAAGTAAATCTGGACGTGAGGAGCTCTGAACCGGGATTCGAACCCGGTTCAGGTTATAAATACGACACGTTTTTTGGGACACATAATATAATGTAGTTACTGCAAGTCCAAAAGAAATACATGGCACATGAATTCCAACAAACTAATATGCATGGTGAAAGGACCGGCTAAACCTCAATATTGGGATATTCAATATTTTTTGTTCACAAACGTTGGAATTGATCGGAGTTTTATAAAAACAAAGGATATAAAGAGGCCTATGGAAAACGTTTTCATTGGAATGTGTTACTATTCAATGATACCGGACGGCATTTTAACAAAAATATCTAAAACCAAGCTCTATTCATGGGTTTTTGGAAATTGACATCGAAAATAGCAGGAATGTATGTTAAGGGGTAACGTTTCGAGCTCAGTGCAAAGTGCATAACATAAGTTTGTTTACCTTATTTTAAAATAAAATGTATGAAATAAAATAGTTTCATCTTATTTTGCGACTATTGTTAAATAATTATCAGGGGTTTTTAGCAGAATTGCGTCATTTTGTGCATTACGTTGTAAATGAATGGGTATACAAACATAAAAGCGTGTTTTAAGTTTGTATGCCCATTCATTTACAACTTAACACATAAAATTACAAAATTTTGGTAGAAAAGCCTAATTGACACTAAACAATGGTCGCAAAATGCCATATATCACATTTATTTAGTACTTTTTATGCAATAGTAAGAAAAACAATCACAAGTTGTGCGTTTTGCACCGAGCTCGAAACGTTCCCCCTTAAGTCCAGTTTATTGAAAAGTAAAATTTCATTGAATAATACCTTTAATACTATATGATACTATGTAAGCCCTGGAAGTTGAATTTCGTACCTGAAAGAAGAAAATATTACATTTAGTAACTTTTCAAGAGTTCATTCAGAACAAACATTGCATGATTTTCTATCTTTAGTAACCTTTAACACTCTGCTATAAAGTTCATATTACAGTACAAAAATAGAGTACAGAAGGTTATAGTTCGGTTTGTTTTACTTCCTTTTAACGGTCACTGACCTTTGTAGCAAACGAAAAACAGACGCAGTTTTAACATAATTTGATCTGCGGTTTGGTTTAATAAAAATAACTCTTATGTTAAGGGGAAACGGACGATTTATCGTAAAAATTCCGGGAAGTATATTTTTGTAGATTTAACACGTCATTACACACGGAACATCAAAAAAAGCTTGAAACTAAATGGAAGGTATAAAACAGTGTTTATGTATTTTTAAATTATTGGAGTTGAAACGACAAAATAATAGAACAACTTTAATTTGTAAAAACAGTTCACTGATCGTAATCACCCAAAATAGGGGAAAAGAAATCAACCCTTTATTTATCGATTATTTAAAAAAAAAATTAAAATATATATTTATTGACACTAACCAAAAATTTCACTTGACAAAATAATTTGTGGCACTGGCCTCCAAACTAGAATTCCCTAATACATGGAGACTAGGTCCTTCCGAAAAGTATATTATATCAAAAACAATATTTTGATAACAATTAACTCCATTATTAGATTTTTCACGGTTACATTAGATTATTTATCTTTATTTCACATTGTTTTACAAAAAACAAAAAATTGTCTGCGCGAATTATCGCCATGTCACACAATTAGAGAAAACACGTGGTCAAAGGTCAGTACTTTTCAAAAGCAACCGACTTTCACAGATTTTACGCAAAATCTGACGTAAGATATCCATCCATCAGCCTATTACATCCATTGCTGGACATAGGCCTTTCCAAGATTTCGCCACTCTTGGCGGTCCTCCTGGAAGAAATGCCCATACTCACACACGCTGGGCAGGCGGGTTTGTGAGCAAGGTGCCGAACCCCTTGCACCAGTGACGCCGCTGCCCGTTCTTTCTTTCTTCAATTGGGGATGGTTATACCGCCATCCATCGGTCCCAGGCGATGGTGGGCCACCTGGTTTTGCCTGAGAGCTGTTCTCTTACTCTCCCCCGAATAACTTCGGGAGGATTTGCGAGTAAGATGGTGGTACCTCCACAGTCGAGCCCGGCATCAGCTCTACCACCTCTACTACCTCTAGCACCAAGATATAATTATCAAAAATTACGTCACCAATGAAGCAGGCAGCGGTCCGTAGGTTTTTCTATCTTCAGACCCAAATTCAAATCGTGTCTACCGGTCCCTCTGACACCCCTCAAAGATATCTGATAATATTTATAATTTTTGTTTTTCCGTAACAAAACAGTGATCACCGGACTAAAATACAGAAAGGAATAAAACAAAGATTATCCTTTTTCAAAAAAATCAGGCAATCTAGGTATTAAAGAGTAATTGAATTGGCTGCAATACATTCCGAGTATGGTGCTTCCAAACAGTTCATAGATAAGGTTGTAATTCACTTTAAAATGTTTGGAGGAAAGCCAGTGCCTAGAAAGGCCGGCAGTTAAAAAAATACTTTTGTTGCTCACTAACCTCCCCTTAAAGAGTATCAAAATGTAGAGAAATTAAAAAAATACTAAATAGCATGCATCGGATATAATAAGGTTAACAAATAACATATACCTTTAACATTTAACACATAAGATGGTTATTTGCCTGACCCTTCATTTGATACATCGCTTGATAGTCCCTCAGGATAATCATTATATTTTCATAAAACAACGTCAATGTTTACAACTTGCATACAGTGTACAAGGCGGCACTTATTCCTAATAGCAATTTCCTCCAGGCAAACTTTGTGAGAGGAAGAGATATGATAATGAAATTAGGCAAGGACAGTGTAAATGCTTAAAACATAAATTATATAATACAGAGAGCTACTTTTTTAAATCTATAAAAACAACTATACTAATGATACTAAATATACTCACTAGTTAGTAAAAAATACACAAACATACCTAATTTGAAAAAAAACTTTTTCTAATACACGTATCTATGTACTGACTAATTATAAGCATTAATTATTTTTATCGCAGATGGGCAAAACAGAAAAACAGCGCCAAATAGGAAACAAATTTTTACGATGCCCTAAACCAGAGGCTGCATTAAAAACTCATTAAGGCTGTCTCACGGGACTAACATATCCCGTTAATTTTGTTTTAACTTAAGGGTCCGTCCGTATGAGTCTAGATGTACAATTTCAAATGAGCATATCACATTTTGTAACTTGGTTAATCGGTATATTAAAAATAATATAGACAGTAGACTATATGGCTGATAGATTCATCTTAGAAAAAACGCAAAATCTTTAAGTTCGTTTGTTTTTCGGGTGTTAAAGGTCCTTCCTTAAATCATATAGCCTTGACATTTGTATTAATAATAAGTTAACAAATGACATCGTCAGGTCGTCTTAGATTTTTTTTTATCTAGGAGCAGAGTTATTAAGTAAAACCACAGGTTTTTGTGGGCGCGTGTTTCTTGGTGGTCGTAACAGCCACGGCTGAGAGCGCGCTGTTTTAAACTAAAAGGAAACGTCCGTCGTAGAGTTCAGTTCTGATTGATGCAAAATGAGGTGCTCAATCTGACCTTAAATGCAGCCTTAACAGGTTCCCTGTCCCATGAATCATAAGATGCATAGAACGGTATTTTGTATTTGCCCCATGATTCATACGTCCATGAATAATATGATTAATATCAGTGCCCGTTTGGTAGGTTTTTTTTCTCGGACGAGTTTGAGCTATTCGCAATTTTTGTATGGGGATGTGTGAAGCTTGTACTCTATGGTTAAAAATTGCAAAACACTTTGGGACGTCAGCTATATCAAAAAAATGTTACGTATGGGAACAATAGACATAGATATACTAGAATATACCCCAGTCTATGTCTATAATGGGGAGAGATGAGGACTATATGCATGTATCACAGACTATAGAAAGATATAATTAGTACTAAGTAGCAGACCATACATAAGGATTAAATAGCGTGGCAAGTTTCCATACAAAAAATAAGGTACATTTAGGCTTCATGGTACGAAGAAATGTATAAAAAATGGGTTGTTTTGGCTGGCTTATGCTTGGAACATATTTGTTAATTCCTAAACTAATCTCTAGTATATATTTTGTTTGGGAACAAGCAATATTTATATTTAAAAGAGCCCGAAGTTGACTAAGCTAAAATTGCCACGCGTCGACTCTATGTGTTTATTATTAATGTTAGGTGTACTACTATATTATACGTCTGTGGCATGTATCATAGATATCTTAATTGTTCATGGGGGCAGATAACCTATTAATTTTATTGTAGCAACCGCATAAATATTTAAATTGGCTACTGTGTCAAAACTTTGTCTATGATAAGTTGGGAACGAACGTGGGATTTATTAAATCCTATTTATTTTAAGAGGACGTCTTGCACCAAAATCTTTATTAAACCTAGATTTAGTCGATAAATCTAGTTAACGAACTGTCAGGCAAAACATTTCTTTAAAATTAAACTCAGTTTACGTACTAACTCTATAGTAATAATAAAGTAGTAAAAAAGTTGTGATTTTGTGAAATTTTAAATGAAATGAATTGTAGTACTGAAGCCAAACCATAATTTTTTTGAAGTTTTTTCTCTATGTATGTAAGTTCCGTTTTAACTCGGGAAGCACACAACGGATTTGAATGCTGTTTTCTTTATTATTATCATAATGACCCTGGTCAACATGTAGGCTACAAGGGGTGTTGATAAAATAACCGCCAAGCAGAAAACTGTTGATACTACTCAAAGATTGAGACATAAACGCGAGCTTAGGCGCGGGCAAAGGCTTGTAGATATAAATGTATATAAACACAATCGTGATAAAAAAAAAACTTTGTCTATGGTTAGCGCAAAATGTAAATAAGAATGGAGACACTACATTTCTCTCTACTCTCGGCCGAGGCTGAAGGAATGCCCTGCCAGAAAAGCAAATAGTTCCAGTAACTCAGACCAATACTTTTTGTTTACGAACGTTTTATAGTCTTACTATTTTACGAACTGCGTTTTGTGTACATTAATTTCCCCGGCTAAGTGGATTTCCACGAAATACTGCATGTGAATAAAGATAAAAAGTTTAAGCAATGAATTTTCAACCTTCTTTTGAAGTATGAATGAATGGCTTAACACTTTAATGCATAAGAATCTATATCTATAGGTATACTAATAATAATGTAGCAAAAAAGTCGTGTTTGTACATTGAATATTTTCCCGAAATTGTAAAACGAAATGGGTTATTGGAGTTGTACTGATGCCGAAAAAAAAATATTTTTGTCCGTCTGTACCTATGTATGTTCCGTTTTTACCCGAGAACCACTCAACGGATTTGGTTGCGGTTTTTTATTATCATCGTAGTGACACTGGTCAACACATAAGGGGTGTTCATAAAATAATGCTCAAGCCAAAAACGGGGCGAAGATTGAATAAACGGTTTTAACTCGAGAACGACTCAACGAATAGGATGCGTTTTTTTTTTAATATCATCTTAGTGACCCTGGTCAACACATTTTATTTTATTTTATTTTATTTATAAACAAAAATCCACAGCAAGTACAGTTTTAAAGATAACATAAAAATAACATTAAGAAATAGTGCCAATGACGGATTTCATTTACATAGGCTATAAGGGGTGCTCATAAAATAACAGCCAAGGCAAAGAATGAACAAAGCTAGTAAATAATAAAAAAGTATGAATACGAGCGAGTTTAATCTTGGAAGAGAAAAATATATCTTTTATTTTCGGCGCTATCTCTACTTATTGGATTTTTTAGGTCGCTAAGCAATAAGCTTCTTCATGAAATCAATTTAAATCCTTATAAAATAACTTAACTGGGATTCAGATCAGATCCAAGTTTTATAGCGCGTAATAATGTATTTTCCAGCTGAAAAATGCTTAAGGTTCCGTTTTTATTTTCGCTAAATTAAACACGATTTTATATAGATGAAGCCAACTTTGTATGATTTTGACAAGTAATGAATTTCCTTAGCGAACTATTGATCTACGTCTGTTTATTTATCAAAACAAATAAATCACATAGCCTCTTTAACCCCGGAGTCCTTATCTGATCTCAATCGGTCTAATATTTTCTTGGCGAACGAGACCCTAAAAGTATAAAATACAACCCTTTGAACCCTAATTCCAGGGTTTCAAGATGGCCGTGTCGATATCTCATTTCCACTGTCAAACCCCATACTACATTGTTTCCTCGAGATCAGGAAATCTCATTTCCACTGTTTTCTTGAAATTAATCGGAGTGCTTCTTCGCTCGCATGAAAGTGTCTCTCAATAAAAACTTTATCGACAGTTTTCGGCTTGGCGGTCATTTTATCAACACCTTTGATGATATAGAAAACGGCATTCAAATCCGTTGAGTGGTTCCCGAGTTAAAACGGAATACTAGTTGACAGAAAAATTCAAAAAATTGTTTTTCCTTAAAATATATGTATAATGTATTACAGTACAGGTACGACTTTGATAAAATCATAAAACATATCGTCACGACATGAATCCCCGAGGGGGTGTCAAAGGTAAAATACAAGTCACACTCCACAGTCCACACCCATACACCCGCGTTTCACTGACGATTATTACGTCCTAACGTAATGGGTGCTGAGCCCTATCGCCATACTTCGGGCACAATTGCTACTTTATTTTTACAAAGCACGCGGTAATAAAATAACTTAAATTGAGTATAACGACAAAGAAAATTAATGGCCAGTCATATCATAATACAAACACAGTCATAATAATAAATGCACGCAAGAATAAGAGAGGAAATTTGAATTCCGTATTATTTCTTTACAATCAATAATCACCTCAATTGCTGAGCAAGTGCCAAGAGCTTGTCATTTATCCAGCCATTTGTATTATTTTAATAACTTGGCGATGAAATTCTATTTTCACCATTACTATTCGAAAAGGGGTTATTGGTTCACCAAAAACAGTGAATAAAACGCTCTTTTCTTCACTGAGTGAGAACAAGTAACTTTTTAAACTTTTTATATAGGCAAAGGCATGGCAAAGGTATCTGTGACCATACAGCCATCTTAAAACACAATCACCCGAGAAGCTATAAACTATAAATCTTGCAATCACTACATTTTATGTTCCACAAAAATGCCCGAATAAAGCATTTTAAATTTGGAACAAGTGTCAATGCACAATATAAAAAAATATCTTACCAAACGTACTGGCTGGCCGCTTGGAAAAAAGACCAAAAAAAAAAAAGAACCGCCATTTTTATGTTTTGTTCTCTTATTAATTTACTATGTAATAATTGGTTGTAAGTATAATAAAATTTGATTCAAATAGTTAATATGGTACTATTTATTTTCTCATAGTCAATGGTGAAAAGTAGAGTACATAACTCGTGAAAAAAAAATTCCATCTCGGCTCTTGGATCTCTCGCTCCGCTCAGGATTCTATTCTAGAATCCTTCGCTCCTCTCGGGATCCACCTTTGAGCCTCGAAAGAAATTCCCTTTTTTTTCACTTGTTGTGTAATCTACTATTTCAAACTTCTCAACGTAACAAATGAATCGTCTTTTGAAACAGATATCTTAATAATTGACAGAACCCACACAACGTTTGAAAGTTAATACACTTTCACCAACATTTTTTTACCACAGAAAAAAAAACGCATTTTTATTTCTTCTTTTTACGAAAAACGATTACAATTTTTTACCGTTTATTAAATTGGCTTCGTATATAGTACAGCTAAATTAATACTGGAGACTTTGTAAGTGGTCAGGACCAAGGTTCAATTACTCTTTTTGTGAAATACGCAAAATAAATTTTAGACTTCCTAATTGAGTCGAGGTTGTTCTTGAACAAGTAGAGGGGCATAATTTTTTTTTCGTTTTTCGCAAACAGAGTCATTGAACCTTGTTCCTGACCACTTACCGGGTCTTTAGTATGAATTCGGCTATATAAACGAAAGTCACCTTATATTAGGTATTATTGAAAAGTTATAATAATTTACCATTTTATACCTAAAGACTCTACTAACTTTCTGTTTTTGATAAGTGAAATGTTTCCCTCATTTCAATACGTGACCATGTTGCAGGGCTCAAGTAAAACTGGTCGTTTCTTACAACTACTGGCACATTTATCAATACCGTTGAGCAGTTAGTGTTACCGTTAAATCATATTGAACTGACATCATCGCACGTGGGAAACTAATACCGGTTACCGGTTTGTTTTTCACATTAAACTTCACTGACTACGTTACGTCATTGCCAAAGGTTAGCTGGTAGAAAATACTAATTGGTAATAAGCTCGCCTTTGTAAAATAATTCTAATTTGTGCAATAAAGAATTTCACGAAATGTATCCCCGAGGGAGTGGAGTGTGAAATGCAAGTCACAGTCCACAGTTGTACACCCACGTTTTACCGACGACTATTACGTCCCATCGTGATGGATGGTGAGCCCTATCGCCGTACTTCAGGCACAAATTGGACTCACAGATTGAACACAAATGTGCTTCAACAAGATTAAATACTAAATGAAACTGAAATACTAAAATGGCGGTCAAAGGTAAAGAGATCTAGAATCCCATAAATAAACGAACATCAAACTGGACAAAAACATCTGTGATCCAAAGACATTTCCCGCCATCGAAATAAAAGCAGTAAAAACTACCCAAACAAACATCGAGCATAAACAACGCTATAAAGAACCTAACGTAAAACTAGACCAGTGAGAAGCAAACATAAGCGAACAAATGGCTGGGTATCAGCTCTCTTTGTGGGTCTTTTATTGTCTCAGGTTTACAGTTAGGATCCTGAATGGCGAGTACTGGCCGGTTACAATTAGCGCGAAACAAAAAAAGAAATCCGGGCTGTCCCCAGCGTCGAAGCGCGTCACTGGTTTAAAAAAAGAGTCGAAAGTGAAATTAAAAAAAAAAAAACAAAATTATTTATTTTCAAAAATAAATCCATGCAGACACATTTAAATGAGTTGCAATAGAAAGAGAGGAAAGATAGTTTTTATAACATTTTACGAAAAATTTGTTATTCTTGTGGCCCCAGACTAAGCGAGCTTGCCTCGTGGGTACCAACAATAAAGATTTCCGACATTTAACATTTTCGCACACAGAGGGTAACATGAACAAGGGTGAGTAAGACAGGCAATTGTTTGTAGCTTTTAAACAATACAAGGTTACAAATTATGAATAATTTAAAGAATACAACTAGTGAAATAACATTGATAATGTAGTTAAAATAAAATAAATAATATAGACTAAATAAATAGAAGAAACTATAGGTACCTAACTAAATATATAGATATAAATACGTTTACTGTGTAATCGTTTCTTGGGGGTTATTTATGAAGTGATATGTAGAATGGCCTCAGATTCTTCGTATGACATTTTGAGAAGAGTCTCATTAACTTTTTGTTTAACTTCACGACAAGTGAGGTCACAGATTTTGTGCATTTTATTATAAATATACGGATGTGAGAATTCCTTAAATTTGACTGCAAATTTAGTGTTTACTTTCTTAACTGGAGCTTTGTAAACACGTTGCATTGCAATTTCAGGATACTTGGGCGAATTAAGCAAAGCTTTATGGGTCATAAGAACTGCTTTTTGAATATATAACCTACGGACACTTAACAGTTTTGAATGTAGGTATAGTAAATTAGTTGGATGCTTAAATTTCTTTTTCAACATAACTTTTATGACCGAACGCTGAGCCCTTTCAACCTTGAGTATAGCGGTCTTGTTCGCACCACCCCAGACAGAGATGCAATATGTAAGCACGGATTGACACACAGCTGTGTAAATACTTTTTAATAGATCTATGTCAGCAGAGTTGCGAAGATGCTACATTATATTAATAACTTTTCTGACCCTGCCAGAAGGCGCATGAATATGTTCCTTAAATGAAAGGTGCTGGTCCAGAATCACTCCTAAATACTTTATAGTTGAAGTCATACCTATTTTTGAACACGAGCATGGATTTTGGGTAAATGGATCATTGTCTAACATAGTAAATTTGATACATGTATGAATTGTAAGACTGGCTGCTGGAGGAGGTTTTGAAGCTAGGGTTTTGTGAAAACATATGTATTTTGATTTATCTGCGTTTAAGGTAAAGAGATTTTTATTTAACCATGTGGCAATCCTAGACATACCTTTCTCCGCTGCAATAAGAGCAGCATCCCACGTTTTGCCATGGTAAATGACTGCGGTGTCATCTGCATAGCAGAAAAGAAATGCACAAACTTATAATACCTACACTTAGTAACAGTTATATGTCTGTGGTGAAATGGAATATTATAAAAAAAATAGGAATATTTTTTGATTCCTAGTTATTTGCTGTAACTTTGACACACAACATGTATGCGCAAGTGTGGGTTGGGTAATTAATTATAAATTATGAATTGCTTTTTTGAATGCAACCATTACGCAACAATTAATTTTATAATAATAGTATAGGTTTTCTGTTTAAGTTTCTTCTTTTTGACACATGACGGTATTAATAATTTGTCTTTGTTTATTCTTAATTTTTTAACAAGGGATCGGCTTAAATTCAGCGACTTCTTGAAGTCACATGCTGTGCCGGATTCCTTTTCTGCTGGAAACAATGGTTGTAGTTGTTTTCTTTTCTAAAATGTTCATTGTTAAGTGTTAAATTAAAATAAGTTAAATTAAAATAAATATTTGATAACTTTGTATCATCGAATATTGTTTTGCATTCTGAGCCATGTATAGAAAAGTTTTTTGTAAAGTTTTTTTTTTCGTTTTTGGTGGAATAAAGTGTTTTGTATTGTATTGTAAATTAATCGAAAACATATTATCCATGATTTTTAGGGTTCCGTACCTCAAAAGGAAAAAATGAAACCATTATAGGATTACTTTGTTGTCCGTTTGTCTGTCAAGACCCTTTATCTCAGGAACGCGTGGAGGTATGGAATTGAAAACCAAAGTCAAGTCTTAAATAAAAATCAAGTCTACAGCCCTTTGAAACTGTGAAAAAATCTAACTTCTAAGTTAACGTAAAAAAAAAGATAGGCCGTTGTTTATGACGCAAAAAAATTATATTTCGACACTCTCAAGGGAATCCAATTTATAGGGTATTTCCCGTTAACCTAGAACTATAAAATTTGGCAAGTAATACCGTCTAATACTACAAGTATAGGAAAAAATCTTAAAACTATACATCTGTAATTAAATCATAAAAAAATCATCGAGGTTAAGCAACGCTTCTTTTAATTTTTTGTATTTTTTTTAAACTTTTACTTATTTTAACGGTGGGCGAATCCGACTCACACTTGTCCGGTTTTTCTTTATTTTATTGTGTACTTTTTTTCATAAGGTACCAAAATTTTATGAAAGCAGTCTCAAAGAAGTTTCGAAGAAAACACTTATATTCTTTTATGGAAGCATGCACTAGGTACAAACTTTAAACGTTTAGCGTAATAGAACTATTTACAACAAAACTTCGTACTATTTGTAGCGTAAACACAACTATTTGCCTGAAACTACTGAACGTTAGGTTTTAGAGATCCCTAGACTGCTGAAAAAGGGGTTCTTAGCTCTTGAGAACTGCAATATTTCGTTCCTAAATCTAACAGGGTTGCGTAAAGAAAGTATACACGCTTTAGAGCTTTGGAAAAAGGAAATCTTAGACTTAACTATCTACGGTTTAAAGATTCTTAGATTTCAATTTTTACAAATAAGTACTAAAGCTTAATATATTATTATAAAAATAAATAAACCTCACGTAAGTTAGTTTCGCCCAAAATAACTTAGTTAAAATCTGACATTTAAAAAAACCTTCATTTCTCTATCGTTTTAGATATCTTAACTTATTAATAAGTTGCCATTTACTATAAGCAAATGCATTAAATCTTTTCCACTCGAATTTATATATTTTTTAAAATAAATGAACAACCCTGACGCTTGTTTTGGTCAAAAAATAACTTAATTACAATCTGTCATTCCGAAAAACTTTGATTTCTCTATCGTTTAATAATATCTGTGGTGCAATTGTGTAAGCCAATGGTATTCAAATTGATTGTCATATGGCTATTTGGCTAAGCAAATAAGCCCGTTTGACAAATGAAATCGTACGTTTTTGGTTGTCAACAACAAAATAAGAGAATTTTATTCATTTGACAGCCAAAAATGTACGATTTCAACTGTCAAACGGGTTAATTTGCTTAACCGAATAGCCATATGACATTCAATTTGAATACCATTGGCTTACACAATTGCACCTCTAAACCTAATTAAGTTGGTATTTATTATGAATTAATATTAATTAAATCTTTCCCACTCAAACTCGAATTATTTTATTTACAGAACAAAGACATAAACTTAAATTTACATAATAGTAGCTAGCAGTAAGAACAATAATTAACGTCCTCTAGTCTCCCCCCACGGAGGTGGTGGGGACTAATTTCCTTCACTTGCCTTTTACACAAATAATATTTAAGTTTGGCGTTTCATGCTACTATTACTAAAATAATTTGGCCAAGTGCGAAGGTTCCGTACCACCACATAATACAGGTACGGAACCCTAGAAATATGATGGTAAATAACAAAAATATAGATGTCATATCAACATCAAGGCTACAAATAACGGGCCGCTAAAATGGTAGCGCCTGACAATAAATTTGGCGCTGTCTACTTACGGAACCCTACTTTTTATTATTTTTTGTTTTACTTTACAGTATGTCCTACAATCCGACTAAATTAAAAACTTGTATGTATTACCGTCTTTAAGTCAGAGCCAAAAGAAATAACGTTAAAGAAATGCAACTTTTTCGAACCATGAGGCCATAATTTCGACAGACGGACAGACTGACAGCGGAGGCTTAGTAATAGAGTCCCGATTGGCACCCTTCGGGTATGGAACCATAAAACATTGTTACATATAAAGAGTTCGGAAAAATAAAGACCAACCAAAATTTAAGTGCAGAAAGTCCACTTTTCAGCACTAACATGGATATTGCCGACCGAGTAAGACAGAAATCTTAATCCGACTTGAGAATCTCGCATTTCCCAACGTCTCAGCTGACAAATAAAACACAATTCCAATTTGACCAATATCAGACCGGGCATTCACGTAAATATCCATTCAAAGGTTTCCGGGTTTAATGAAACTTGCTCCATCGGGCCGGGCTCCGGAAGTCGGTTCAAAGTTTTCGTGCCGTCTGTTCGACATTCAATACTTTTCTTTTACCACACTCTTGCATTTCCGGGCTGGTAGCCTAAATAGGGCTTTGGATTTAAGACATCGTTACGACATGAACCCCTGAGGGGATATCAGAGTTACTTCCGAGTATAGATTATGAAAAAAGTCAGATTTCACACTCGTGCGCCCATGTTTCAGATCTCTATGGCCGAATATGGATCAGCCTTTGGAAGCACGCAGACTGGACACATTATGTGCCCTAACTAGGGTTGCCTTACGTCCGGTATTTTCCGGATTTGTCCGGAATTTTCCGGATTTGTCCGGAATTTTCCGGATTTGTCCGGAATTTTGGTTCTTTGTCCGTTATTCGGGGGGAATTCTAAGATGTCCGGAATTTTTAAGGATTTTTCACACAAATGAAAAAAGAGAAATTATAATTGAAATAGAATAAATCTTTTTAATTAAATCAACATCAACAGTACCTGTAAGTATTATACCCATACAAAACAATTGTAATTTTCATAATATGTAACATAGCTATGTATTTATGTATATTTTTTGTAATTAATCATTTTTTATATTAAAGACTCCCAGATGCAGGATTACTATTTCTTTTATAGATAAAACATATCAAAAAAAAATATTTTTTGTAGAAAATGTCCGGAATTTTCTCCGGATTTTCTTTTTTTTGTTATGGTAAGCCTAGCCCTAACGGGATTTTAACGACCTCCAGGTAAGTGGTCGATACTTTCGAACTATTAGACAACAGAGGTGGTTATGAAATCAACTGATCGAGCCAAAAAGTCCGTTATCAGTATGTAATGGTAAAGATTTGTCAATAAACTTATAATGAGGCTTCATCTATTTCATTTTCAATGCACTAATAAACTTTTAATGAGGCCTCATGCATTTCATTTTCCGAATTTGTCCCAGGACCCAACATGAGATATTTTACTACACAACTATTGTTTTAACCTTTGAAATTATATCAAAAAAGATGTAACTTACGATTGAAACTTGAGAGTAGAGAATTATTTAAACTAAAAGTGTTTTTTTTTTCGCGTAATTTCGAACGTCTTACAAAAAATGTTTTCACTACCTGCCTATGGAAGAAATAGTCAAAATCGATGACAAAACAGTGTAAAGAAAAAAGGAGTGTAATATTCGTCACCTCAATAATCCGCTTACAGATATCCGTTGGGACCTCTATACCTTCTGGTCGTAAACATAGGGTAATAAAATAAAATACCTCCCTGATTGTTCCTCAGGCATTCGGTAATAGAAACCTTTGGCTCTACTTAACCTGAGAGGTCAAGGAAAGGTTTATAACTTCTGACTCCTGGGAAGAAACTTAGGCCAAGTTGGACGACTGATTCAGTCTGATTTACCCCGGCCTTCTAAAATTATGTAACCAAGGTCATAACAAGGACAAAAATATATAAGAAGTGAGTAAAAGGGAACATACAGAAAGGTTTACGCAATTTACTGATGGTTTCAATAACAATTTTACGCATCTACAGCGATTGCTCTTCATATCTGTTATTCAATTATTAACAAAAATAAAAATGAACGGGTTAAACAATCGTCTTTTAAGTTTTATCATAGGTACATTCATTGTGACTGTCCTGTGCTCAGGCACTGCATACAAGTGGCCAGTGGTCAAATTATTATTTAATTTAATTTTAATTTACTAATATAGTTTATAAGATCATTGTTACTAACACTTATGGCTCAATGTTATCTGAAATAAATGGATATTATTATTATATTATTATTATATTATTATTATTAACCCTCAGACTAGAATTTTATAAATCTGTACAACCAACTTTATCCGAATAGCCTTTAGTAAGTAAGATTTTTTTTGTTATACTTAAAGTAAATGAAGTACTATTTTTACTTAATCATGTAATGTATGGCTTATAAAATAAATAAGAGCAAACAGATATTTAACAAAATGCGCTATATTTCGACCCCACAGTGGGGTCGCCATTAGGCGAATGGGAAATAAAACTACTAATATTATAAATGCGAAAGTTTGTGCGTGAGTGTGTGTGTGTGTGTGTGTGTGTGTGTGTATGTATGTATGTTTGTTACTCTTTCACGCTGAAACGGCTGAACGGATTTGGATGAAATTTAGAATGGTCATAGCTTATACCTTAACCTAACACATAGGCTACTTTTTATCCCGGAAAAAGGCATGGTTCCTGTAGGATAGATCAATATCATTGAAAAATAAGGTGTCTAATTAGCGCGGTCTAATCGTTTGAGGTGATGTAAGACAAGGCTTTGTTATTTCATACATCGGGTGTCTAATTAGCGCGGTCTTAATCGTTTGTGGTGAAATAAGTCGAGGCTATGTTATCTCATCACACTTCACACTAATATTATAAATGCGAAAGTTTATACCTTAACTTAACACATAGGCTACTTCATATCCCGGAAAAAAGCATGTCGTTAAACCGAATAACACGCGGGCGGAGCCGCGGGCAAAAGCTAGTATGACATATACGTAAAAAACACTGACATCTATTGGCGGAAATAATTGGAAACTTTTTTTCGATAGAAGTTTGATAGCTGTCGTAGTTGCTCAGAGTGCTCCGATTGTGAAATTGAAATATAATAACGAACTGTAAATTTAGATTTCATGTAGTTTTATAGGAATTGTGTTTTTTTAGGTAGTCAGATTAGTCATTAAAAGCCAATGTCTGGTTTATAATAAAATAGATTTATTAACTATTATAAAATAAATAAGATTAAAAAAAACAACGAAGTACACAAGTACATAATAAATAACTAAGAAGATAAACATGACCCCTTTAAAAGTTTCTTCGCATTTTATATGAAAATTCAAAATTTTTTTTAATTAAGTTTATTTACATTTAACTAAAGTATGTAGGTGCCATTTTGTTCGATAACTTTCTGCCATCTTGTAGGTAGGGACATGATCCCATTGCTATAGAAATTATGGGGCTTCTGATCAAAAAACCGCGACAAGTGGTTTTGGCAGTCCTCTCGTGATGTTAACCTGACACTGCCTAAAGAATTCTGAAGAGACCGAAACAAGTGGAAATCTGAAGGTGCAAGGTCAGGCAGGACTATACGGCGGATGCATTAATACGTCCCAGCCAAACTCACTTAATTTTTTCTCGAGTGGCTAAAGATGTGTGAGGTCTAGCGTTATCATGATGAAAAACCACACCCCTTCTGTTGACTAATTCCGGCCGCTTTCTCTCAACTTCTTGCTGTTGTTCGCAGTAGGGTTCAGAATCGATGGTAACGCCTGGCGGTAACAGCTCATAATGAATAATGCCCTTCCAATCCCACCATACACACAGCATTACCTTGTTGCGAGATAGCCCGGGTTTCGCCAGAGACTGTGAAGCCTGACCAGCCTTTGACCACGACCTTTTTCGCACGTTTATTTCATCACGGTTATGTGATCAGGTTATCAGGTTTTTCAAAAATGGTTCGGTTTTATTACGTCGTAATAACGAATCACAAATGAGTACACGGTTCATTGACTTTCTTTCAGTGAGCTCATGAGGCACCCAAATATCGAGCTTTTTTGTGTACCCAGCTTTTCTCAAATGCGCCAAAACTGTTTTGTGGTCAATCTCCAGTTCTTCAGCTACATCGTAACTACTGATATGCCGATCTTGCTCCACTTTTTCAAAAATGGCATCCATTTTATCCGTAACAGGGTGCCCAGAGCGAGGTGCATCTTTGACATCAAAATTTCCGGATTGAAAACGCTCAAACCAAATTTGTGCTACTCTCACAGACACTGCACTAGGTCCATAAACATCACAATTTTTTTTTGCGGCTTGCGTTTCATTTTTACCTTTTTTGTAGTAAAATTTTAAAATGTATCGAATTTCTTCATTAGATTCACTCATCTTAACAGTAAGAAAAACAAATGAAAATCACACATTTTACCTTATTTGAATTTGTTTTTTTTAATTTAAACTTTTTAATAATACCAAAACCAGCCAGATACAAATGGTATAGCCAAAGATATTTTATTATAAGTTCATAAATACTATTTGTGAAAAGAGTTTTTCCCCAACCAATATATTTTTCACCACGATAAATTAAGTTTTCAACTATTTTATTTTTATATTACTTAATACGTTCAAAACTACAATATAAATTATCAGCTTGAAAACACTATTACTTTGACAACCAATTATATTATATTTGGAGCAAAAATTATGGCTTTGGTGCTTTAATTTTTCTCTACTTATTAATTTGTAATGCGCTCTAAATATGAGTCCCATGAATTTTTAAAGGTGTGAAGATATTGTACATAGATGTTCGTATATATTTGTAAACGTACATATTGATTTTCCGTATATAACGGAAATTTATAAATCTACAATACTTGAGTCTGCAAGTACATGAAAGGTGACATAAATTCATTCGTCCAAATTCATACTTTAGGCTCGGTAAGTGACCAGTATTACGGATCAATACATCTTTTGTGAAATTTACAAATCAAATTTTGACTTTCAATTGACTCGCTCGGGGCTGGAGCAGTTAAAACATAATGTTCAATTTTTTTCAATGACTTCTTGACACCGTCTATTTACCGAGTCATCAGTATGAATTAATGTCACCTTATACTGGTGTTAATATTAAGTTGTAGGAGCCGGAAACTGGCGATAGTACTCGTCCATACGAACAACTTTTACTACGGAGCCAACCCTGAAATCACGAAAAAAATATCAGCTGTTTCATACATTTCGGTCGAGTAGGTATTTAACTTCTCTATAGAACAGCTGATTTTTTTTCGCGATTTCAGGATTGGCTCCATAGTAAAAGTTGTTCGTATGGACGAGTACTATCGCCAGTTTCCGGCTCCCACAACATCATATAAACACCCAGTATACGCAAAGATTTGTCTTATTTGGCCTGTCCGTACTTGAAATTTGCAGTCGATGGACGGACAGAAAGACCAACGTTGACATCTCTTAGGGTTTAGTTCAAACCCTCGAAACAGGTTAGAATTTACATAAAGATAACCCACGAAAATTGGGGTCAAATAATAAATAACCAAAAACGTAGGCCGTCTACACCCAGTATACGCAAAGATTTGTCTTATTTGGCCTGTCCGTACTTGAAATTTGCAGTCGATGGACGGACAGAAAGACCAACGTTGACATCTCTTAGGGTTTAGTTCAAACCCTCGAAACAGGTTAGAATTTACATAAAGATAACCCACGAAAATTGGGGTCAAATAATAAATAACCAAAAACGTAGGCCGTCTAGTTCAAATCTAAGGTCTAAATTGTGAAATTTCGATCTAATTTTGGGTAAATTAAACTTTCATTACTAAACCCATACCCCACAATCAAAATAGCATTTAAATGCAGTAGCGATAAGGTCTACTTTCCTCTTCTGTGTTCGAAGTGGCACTTTCTATGTTATGAGCCCTTGGGAAACCGTGAAAAGCTGGTATGAAAACTAGGTATTCCGTTATTACTTCGGGTTGAGTATAAAATGTGTGGGAAATATTATATGAAGACCGTCGCACAGTAAAGCAATTTTTTTTACGTCGGTAATACAGTCTGTTGGTTTGCTAAGGATTTAAGGGGTAACAGAGGATCTTGGTGCAAAATGCAGATCTTAGTATTGTTTTCCCTTTTTTGATAAAAAAGTGCAATAAATACGTTTATGTGTATTCGCAAAAATTGCGTAATAATAATAATAATGTTTTAAAGAATAAGAATAAGATATTTATTCACCATATAACAATGTCCGTTATAAAAGGTTTGTCAATACATAAGAAATTTACACGAAATACAAAATATGTACAATGTACATACACAATGTAATTTATAAAAATTTACATAAAATAATGGCTTAAATTAAAAATAAATTAAAAATGTCATCATTAAAAATAAATTTATATTTTAACTGTATAATCAGAAAATGAACATGTCTTTAGCTTTAAATTCAAGAACTCATTAATTGAGTAAAACGGTTTATTTTCCAAAAAACGTTTCACCCTCGTTTTAAACTCCAAGAGCGGCAACTTTGAAATAGCTGTAGGTATTTTATTAAACATAATTAATTTAATATATTTTCCTTGTTTTTGCGTCTTTTTTAGTTTAAAAATCTTGTTAGGCACAACATTTGAATTGAATTACATTAAAAAACTTTAAAGCGTGTTTATGTAATGTAATAGACAAAATTACATAATTTCCATGTAAAAACTAAAATAAGTAATTTTGGCGAATTGTTATGCAACTCATTTATTGCATAGTTTTTATTCAAAAGTAAGGAAAATAATGTTACGATGTGAATTTTGCACCGAGATCCTCTGTTACCACCTTAAGTTAAAAAAAATACTCAAAATTAATTATCCGCGTCAAAATACGTATTTTGTAGTATGTGATTTTGCACCTATACAAGCCAAATTTCAGCTTATTCGGCAAAGTAGTTAAGATGACAATTACTTAGAGTCAAAAAGGGGTTTTCAGACGGAGTTTTCCCAATAATTTAGAAAACAACCAGAATATTTAAGCCAAAAAATACAAAAGGGTTTGAACTTAAGCAGCCCAACCCATCCACATCATAATAAGCAGGCGGCGTATTTAGAAATCATCTCCACTCGACGGAGTAAGCACTTTTGAGCCCCAAACCCCACTACAGCTCAAGGGTTGTCACTATCAAGATTTTTATACGGAAAATCCTTCGTCAAAGGATTGCGTTTTAGGGTTGTGTAAATGAAAATACCTATGCAAATATGATCCTCAGAATACCAAATTTACTCGATTGAAAAAATATACCCTATGACAAGATATATTTAAATATTTCCACATTCATTTTTCAAAGGACAAAGTTTCAAGCTACACTTTTTAATATTACTGCAAAAAATATGCCGAAGTCATATGTTACATATATACTTTATTGTACACACACAGAGAAACTTAAACTAAGATAACAAAAAAAGAAAAAAATATGCACAAAGGCGAGCTTACCTCTTCAAGAGGTTTCTTCCAGCCAACCAGTACTGTGGTGAAAGATACACGAAATAGGTTGGCAGCAAGCATACAAAAGGATTTTTACAACTTATTCTATACAAATAAAAATAAAAATGAAAATTATAGATATAAATATAATGGATATATACTTAAATAATTTAAAATACATACTTAAATATTACTCTTACGAGAGGAAGTGCTCTTTTAATTTACGCTTAAATGAAAATATTACATCTACAATTTTAAACGTAGATTTATTTAAATCACGATCTTATCTACATATCCATAAATAAGTAAAAGTATATTCATATTGGACCCCGCTATCGGCAGTATTATTTCCCTCTTTTCCCCTTTTCCAACGTTTATTTTTCACTGACCTTGTTTAGGGGCCTACAAAATCCCTACAAATCCACCTTTACGTACTCTCTTAAGTACTAGGGCTTTGTCAAACAAAAAGAAGCAGAAAAAGTAAACAAGTAGTCGAAAAAAAAGGTAAAGCGCTTCTGCAGTAGTTTAATTTAAAAGTGAGATGGCTCAGTAAATGAGAAATGAGGTTTTAAAATGATATCGCGTTCTAGCATAAAATCCTGGCTTAGAGGTCTTGAATCTTGAAGTAATTATTCTCTTCGTAGTTCTGCTCTAGATTTATTCTTACAGTAAGTGATATAAAATTGTGTTTCAAATAAATTTTAGATAGATTTTCGACTAAGGAATTATATTTGTATTTAACGTCAGGTAAAATTAACTGGTACATACGTAGATTTGTAGGTACAGTTAAAAGGGTTGTATCGTTGTTTAACTTTTAAATTAAAAATAGAATCTTATTTATTTTGTTCTACATTTCATATAAAAACTAAACAAATATTACATATATGTATATTTAAAAATATACACTTCTCACACACAAATAAACCTACATAACATATTTAGAATATCTAACAATAGCTATCTTTATTAAACTTCTTTTTAAAAATTCTTGTTTTCAAAATCAGTGAATTATGTGAAGATATAGAAGAGCGGAGTCACCTGGTACAGGCATTGTATGCTTAAAAGGTGATTTCAACAACTCGATTATTGTAAACTATTTATGTTTTACCAATAAAGATATTTTTTGTTGTCAATCATTAGAATCGGAGGTGCAATTGGGTAAGATAATTGTATTCAAATTCGATTGTCATATGGCTATTTGGCAAAGCAAATCAGCCCGTTTGACATTAAAATCGTACATTTTTGACAAAATAAACAATTGTATTCATTTGACAGTGAAAAATGTACGATTTAAACTGTCAAACGGGCTAATTCACTTAACCGAATAGCCATATGACAATCAATTTAAATACGATAGTCTTACACAATTGCACCCCTCGTTAGCTTATAGTTTTTTAGGATAAGACATCATTTAAGACAACAATTACCTTGCGTACGAACAAATTCATCGAACAAACATTTGACTTCCATTGTTCATCATCTGGAACAGGTTAATTAAGGCTGTACCTGAGCCTAGAACATGAACAAAGCCAGATTTTAGAGGGTTCTTTTGAACAAATTAGACTGTCTTTATAATGAAAAAAATATATTTGATTTATTGATCTCTTATCTACATATAAATAATGTAATATTAGATAAGTATTCGCGAGAATCGATTTTGGAACTATCAAATATAATCTACTGTACTGTCTATGGCAACACTAGAGCTGTCAATCTAGCTGTGCTTGGAGCTATTGCGCAATATCTGTTGTTTTGTATTTTATTTTAGGATAATATGTGTTTATTATTGAATTAAAGTAATTATTAATGATAAAGTTAGAGTTTCACTCTAACAGTATTTATACTTTTGACAAAAAAAAAAACGTTTTCCGCCCTCTTTTTTTTGGTTTTTAAACGTTCGTTTCAAGAATGCGGCTAAGAGATAAACTAGTTTTTTTTTTCATAAAATAGGTAATAGAAATATAAAGGTTTTCTACTTAAATCCAATATTTTTTCCCTACAAAATATTTCAGTATTAGCTAAAAACCCTCCGATAGGTGAATTAGCTAACCAATAATCGCCTCTATCAAAAGCTAATAAAGTATTTGACATTGACCTTTTTGTGTTGGACGGGTAATAGCATTTTTTTCCTAGCCTATGCCATACTCTTAAAAGAAGGTTTATTTGTACAATGAAAGATTATTCAATCACATGATTTGGTATGATCTGGGTTTTATTACGTCACACATCTCGACCTTACACTACAGCCCAGCAGTAGCGAAGGATCCATATAACACGATTCCCATCGGCTTGTTTAGGAAATGGTATCCATACTACATTTCTTTATTCCGAGCTCTTCGCTTTGTTAAACATTCCCATAAATCTCAATACGACAAATACACTTGGCTGGTCGTGAGTTGCATAGTACAATTTTTTTTTCCTTGGTTGCTTTCTGGCGATTTTTTGTTTGGCTTCCCTTTTTAAAATGTTCTCTCTTTGCAGTCCAGAGATGTTTTTTTTTTCTATGATCGTATTAAGACCCAGATGTATTTTTGTCGATTACTTTACTTTGTCTATTCTCAGAATTTGAGCAATTAAAAACGAATGCCAAATAAAAAGCAAACCTAACCGTAGAAAAAATTTCCCAACTTTTCGGCGTAGCCTTCAGGGACACAATGAATTGTAACAAAAAGAAAGCGATATCCTCCAATTAAAAGACTTTTTGGAAAGTAACGAGTCGGGAAAACAAAAATATCTATTGTTATGCGACTCGAAACGATCCGGATTGACACAGAAAAAAAAAGTTTTGGCTCCAGTCCCTAACTGCATTTGTATCTGTCCGACCTCATTGAATTTCATAGAATCCTTTATTTCCACCGTCTATCTATAAAACAAAGTGGAGAGCGAAGAAGCTTTCTGTCAACGTGAAAAATCAAACTGAAACTTTCACGGACAAATTTAGCAGTATGATTAATTACTTAAAGATAGTTTTATGTATTATGTATTTGTAACAATTTTTGCAAATCTCTGTTAAGACTCCCGCGTTTCAAGCTCGACTTGTTTGGGGTCTGTTATTAAACTGGTGAAATTAATTCAACGCTCAAACGTACAAGCTCCACTTTTTTTTTACTACACTGTCTGCGTACTGTGCAATACTACACCTACTTGCGCATGATAACAGGTTTTTTTTTATGCTACCCACCTTCATTTTTGTTTTTTGTGTACTGATTATTTGTTTGTGTTTGGGTTTGTAATTTCTTCTTTTTCTTTTGTATTTGCATGTACTTTTGAGAAAATAAATGCTTTTGTAATTTGTAGTGAAAAGAAATGGTCATACATTCCGTACATACCGTATAAAACACAAGTAAACTTATTCAAATGTTTCATATTTTATTATTTGTCGTGGTAGAGGCCATAGTGACAAGTATTCTGTGAAAATTTCAACTACCTACCCATTACGGTTGAAGCTGTAGACTCCTGTGACAGACGGGCAGACCGGAGGCTTATTAATAGGGCACAATTCGGGTACAGAACCCTAAAAACCGGCCAAGTTTAACTCGCACACCACACAATACGAGTACGGAACCCTAAAAACATCATGGCAAATAACACTAAAGATACCATAGCAACATAAAGGCGACAAAAAACAAACGCACTAGTATGATAACGCCTGAGAAACAATTCGGTATCGGCAACCCTAAAACAGCCGGAAAAGAGTATTATGTTTGCGCCAAATTGAGCGTGGCTCAACTGTGAACTCAGTTCATAACTCATACGAAGGCCATACTTATCGACCGTTCGACTCCATATCTTAAATCTCGATTGAATTCGATACGGGCTGTTACACTGTGATCGGAATCCCGTTTTCGGGGCGCGAGAAATAACTCCTAAAATGATGTACAGTTCAATGGATAATAATCCGGCCAAGTGCGAGCCGGAATCGCGCACAAAGGGTTCCGTACCACCACATATATGTATTACGGATACGGAAACTTAAAAACATTGTGGTACATAACAAATGAACGCCTTTAAGATCTTAGCGCCATCTATTATCTTATAAATGAACCTCGGTGCAAAAAGGTTGACAAGCACTCTTAGCGCTATCTATTACCTCGGTAGAAGGTGTCAAACAAGTCATCTCAGAGGGCGCTAGCTTAACACTAGGTCTATGGGAATCCTGGGATTAACTTTTTTTATTTTTATTATTTTAGAGGCCATATATATGTAGTAACACGTATTCTGTGAAACTTTAAATTTTCTATTTATTACGGTTGAAGTGACAAACGGACAGACAGACAGACAGTGGAGGTTTAGTAATTCTTCGAACACGGAACCCTAAAATAAAAGAATAATTATAATAATTTATCCCAAAAGGCTAAGGCTCAGTTTCTTAACTGAAATATACCTATATAAATATATATCGTCACGACACGAATCAATCCCCGAGGTGGTGTCACAGGTGTTCCGAGTATGAACTGTGAAATATTCAAGTCACAGTCCACACTCGATACAACCGCGTTTTTAACTGAAACTCTTCTTGAAATTCTCAAATTTGAATTCGGGGTTAAGTTGCCGAAAAAGATCCACATATTATATACCTACATACAATTTTTTAAATATGCTAAATTTTTACTCAGATCCGTCCGTCCGTCTGTCACCAGGTTGTATCTCATGAACCGTGATAGTTAGACGGTTGAAATTTTTACAGATGATGTATTTCTGTTGCCGCTATAACAACAAATACTAAAACCGGCCAAGTGCGAGTCGGACGCACGAACTCCCATGCAACATACATGATTTTTTTAACTGTTTTTATAGATAATGGTACGAAATGGTACAAGTGTTTATCAAACAAAAAATGGTACGGAACCCTTCGTGCGCGAGTCCGACTCGCACTTGGCCGGTTTTTTTGAATGATGATACGGGCGTCCTTCGATAAAAATGGCACTTTTTGAAGTTGTATACCTGCTTTTCAGATGAAGTCACTAATTTGATAAATCAGTATATACATTTCGGAACCTTTATCTAGTTTTGTTCAGTACAGAAACGCGATTGTGTAACTTTCGCTCGATAGAAATAATTATTGAAATGAGGTCTTCTTCTACACTTTTTTTTATAGTATGACAAACAGTAATGACATACAGACCTGAACGATATTTTATTAGATAGATTTTAGCGATATCTAAATTTCCTCAGTTGGAAATTTTGATAGCTATTTTAGTTCATTTTACATTAATTTAAAACCGACATTTTGCTATTTTTCCGGAATCCGTCCCTCTCGCACTGCGGGGTGTTCCGCCTGGAGTAACAGTGACCTTTGCAAGCGCGACATATCCTCTTAAGCTGCGCGAATAGAATCGTTCTATTTTTTTCACTGTTAAGTATGGAGAACCTCCTCCCGCGCAAAACAAACTTCAAAAAGTGCCATTTTTATCGAAATAGCCCCTTAACTGGTAACTTACTACTGAACTCGTTTTTCGCTATCCAAACGGGGCCAATAGCTAAACTCGCTAGGTATGCCAGTTAACTTGCTACTAAACTCGTGCAAATGTAAACAAGCTTTTAGGGATACTCTATCATCTGTAAATTTTTTTTCACTTTGAATTATTGTTTTTTTTAACATAATATTTTTAAAGTTCTATGCCTTTATTGTGTGGTGGTACGGAACCCTTCGTGCGCGAGTCCTGCTCCCACTTGGCCAAATTATTTAAGGGTAGGTGATCAAATAACTTTATCATTAGCGAACCGCCCGACATTTCCTGAGGACTGTGACCTCGATTGTCTCTCATAAAGCCATAGACATATACAGGATGTTACATAAAATACCTTTGGGATGTTATCTAGCAACATGCTATATAGTATTAGTTATGACTAGGAAAAAATTTATTTTTCATCTTCGGAGTGAAGTTCTTAAGTCAGTAGGCTAAATTGGTCTCTTAAGCTTTTTAGTCCAGTCCACTCTTGATGCCATCTATCCATTTGTGACGTTGACGCCCTGGTGCTCTTTTTTCGGGAATCTTACCCTCAAAGATCAACCTTGAAATTTTGTACAGGGAACCTCTTTGCAAGTGCCCAAAAAAGGCGGTCTTTCTTTTCATAACAGTCTACATCAGCTCTCGTTTTGGCCATTTTAACGACTTTGACATTAGAAGTGAAGCTTGTTCACTGTACATATTATACTTACTCCGCAATAAAATACTATCCGCCTACCTTAATAAATATAATTATAACATAAAATGTTACGTATTGTGAGAATAAATATGAATGTCGGTGAAACATGTGTGAACGAGGGTGAACTGTAACTTGTAATTATTAGCCCTTGCTTGGGAACACCTCTGACAACCCATTGGGATTCATGGCGAGTCATAATGATTATATTTTTTTACTTTCTATACGTTCCTGATCTTCTTTCGGTTAGCTGAAAGAAATCTCTAATAGAGATAAGCTCGCCGCTGTACACTAATTTAAATTTTTACTTGTGTAATTATTTTGTGTACAATAAAGAATAAGAAGTAACATAACCATTTTACCACGACAATTTACAAATACAAAACACTTTATTCCACCAAAAACACAAAAAACTTTTTTAGGAATTAAAAAAAGCAAGCATTACAGTTTTTTGAAAATAAATAATTAATAATTTATCTAACAGTGAAGTTAACGTAACAGGGAAGTTTTATTTAACAACTATCAATGATATCTAAATTTAAAATTGTTATAAAATTTTAGAAAAAAACAAATACTACCTTTGTTTCTGGCAGAAAAGGAATACGGCACAGCATGTGACTTCGCTAAATTTAAGCCGATTTAGTCAACATCCTGTAGAGTGTACGTATAACATGTCCGCCGCGGACGCATATACTGGTATATCGTCCATCAATTACTAGACATTATTGTCATAAATCATTTTGGACGTCAACTTGAAGACTGGGTGTTTGGATTAAGGTGTCCTATGTTATGGGGTCCAATATATCTTGAGTCTAATAAACAAGATATTAAGACCTATCGGATCATCTATAGTAACTTTTATTGCAAGTCAATAAGAGTTACAATGTGTGTCTAGTCTCGGTGGTTGATGAAGAATGATTTTAGTCTTTATAGGACAAGTGCTGAAGCAATCAAGCTGATTTATTACATAAAAAGCACATAGAATTCCTATGATAAGAGAATCATAGTATTAAGGTTGAAGATCTCTAAATCTAGCTTTCTAATCAAGTCTCTAACTGCAATGTATTATATTTATTTTGTTGTTTACAATGTAAATTTTCTTTACCTACGAGTGTTATGTAGTGTCTTTTGTTTGCAGTCTTTCTGAAACAAGTGATTGTAAATTCAAAACTACTTTCATTATCTTTAGGCCTACCATGAGTTTTGCTTACTATACGTATATGAGAAATTGTGCAGCGCCCCTAGCGGCTTACTACAGGAACCAGCATTTCTCATACAAATATTTTACGCAGACGGTAACGTGTATAGTAAGCAAAACTCATGGTAGGCCTACTTGTATATTTGTCGTTTTCATCAGTTTTTAGAGTAAGACAATCAAAACGACCTCCTTCCTGCATTTCCTAAAACAAGAGCAAGAAAAAAACCGGACAAGTGCGAGTCGGACTCGCCCACCGAAGGTTCCGTTAAAGACTATATTTTTTATGATTTAATTACAAATGTATAGTTTTCAGATTTTTCCCTATAGGTACTTGAAGTTTATGGCAGTATTACTTGCCAAATTTCATAGTTCTAGGTCAACGGGAAATACCCTATAAATTTTGATTCCCTTGGCCGTATCTTTTTTTTATGTTTACTTAGAAATTTGATTTTTGCATTTTTGATTTTTAATTTCAACTCTCTATCTGAACGCGTTGCCTGAATAAAAGGTCTTAATAGATAGACGGAAGGACGGATGGACGAACGGACGGACGGGCGGACGGGCGGACGGACAGACAGACGGACAAAAAAGTGATCCTATAGGGGCTCCGTTTTTTCCTCTTCAGGTATGGAACTCTAAGACCATGACTACTCGTAAGAGTATGATTATGATTTGATTATGATTATGATTATTATGATCGTGTAAACAACTAGGACATAAAACATCATCATTTACTTTGCGATAGTAATATTTTATGTAAAACTAGCTTTTGCCCGCGGCTCCGCCCGCGGCTCCGCCCGCGGCTCCGCCCGCGTGTTATTCGGTTTAACGACATGCTTTTTTCCGGGATAAAAAGTAGCCTATGTGTTAAGTTGGGGTATAAGCTATAACCATTCTAAATTTCATCTAAATCCGTCCAGCCGTTTCAGCGTGAAAGAGTAACAAACATACACACACACACACACGCTTTCGCATTTATAATATTAGTGTGAAAACCTGAACAAGTGTGAGTAGGAATGGGCCCTTAAGGTTCCGGACATACCGTCTAAAACACAAACTTATTCCACGTGCAGTTATAATGATCAACTTAATTTGACAGTGATTTAAACTCTATGTAACCAAGAGGCCTAATTAGTTTGGACATTAATATCCTCTTGAAAGATTAAGTATTGGTAAATTTTCAAATTCTTTCTGAACCTGAGCTATAAGACATCAGTACTTGTATATTTCAAGTTTTCAAAGGAAACAAGAAGTGCCCTATAGGTTTTCATGGTGACCCAATTTGAATTTGAACCCAATGAAATTGATTACGTAAAAGGAAATAACGAGTTAGAAGTCTAAATTTTTGACAGAACTATAGGGCCACAGTTTTCTGTAGGAGGTATTAGTTTCGACTTTCTCTTAAGGCCTTACCCCTGGTGCACGATAATCTTACTGAGCGATATTGAACTTCAGTATGTTGTCAGAAAGTTTACATTAGAACGCTCGCTTCGCGCGCTGCCGGCACGCAAAATCAATGAATTTTCTAGGTTTTTCTGTATTTTACGAAAAAGTAATTGATGTAGGAAATTTTTCACCTGACATCGGAAAGTAAACCATGTTTTCTTGTTATAGCAATAATTTCAGACATAAAACTCAAGCCGTTTAGACATAAAACGAAATAAAAACTTAAAAAGGCATAATTATCAAAAATAAAATCTATCGAGCGAAATGTGTCCAATTAGGTAACCGACCTGACGACGGAAAGACAAAGGTCTGAAAAAACACGTGTCTAAGTTTTACATTGATGAGATAAGTAGTTGAGTCAACATATTAAAACAAAAACAGTTGAAAGACCCAATACAAGCCCATAACGATGCCTAAGAAAAAGGGTCTTCACAGACGGACAAGAAAGTGATCGTTTAGGGGTTCCGTTTTTCATTTTGAGGTGCGGAACTCAAGAAAAGTTTCTTTCAATATTTCTGGTTCAACCTTTATTCTGCCACCGTATCAAAATCTTTATAAAAGGTGTCCTATTTAAATAAAGCTTCATTAAAATTACCATGACGGTACACGTTGATGCAAATTTTACAGACTTCATAAAACGTTTAAAAATATCTTTACACCATTTAGGCTTTACATAATTTACACGATAAATAAGGGAGAAGAATAGCAAAATAAACCGTGAAAGTGAAAAATTAAGAGGTACGACAGAGAATAAGAGAAAAGTCGCATATATAGGGTCCTACAATTCAAAGTGAAAAAAAATTAACACGCAAGACAGAGTATTCCTAATAAAGCACATTCCACCGGAAAAAATTTTTGCGCTGTGTTATTTTTTTACCTTTCCATAGAAATTTAGTCGGCTGATTGAACCACATTGTACTGGGAAGTGAAAAAAATATTTGAGCAAAAATTCTTTTCTTCTACAATTTTATTAGTTAACGATACATGATCTATCCTAGAATTATTTTCCAGAATTATTTGTAGGGACCTTATATGTATATCGCAGGCATATAGTTAAATTCGGCAGATTGTAAAGTATGAAATAGAAAATATTTTACCAAAAATTCACAAGAGGTGCGACGACGAGCGGAGCGAGGACGAGCTTGTCAGGTTTACATGCGGAACGAGGCGACCCCAGTAGTTTCAACAGAATTATGATATGTCTAGGCACATCATGATATCCTGAACTCTACGATATGCCGATGACATACACATTCATTTTAAAAAGGAAAAGTCATTTGTGTCCTGGCCTAATTATAAGTCTTATCTGTGTTGTGTTTGTTTCGGATACATTTCGTTTTTTATCTTGGTCGTTCTTACTGTTGTTTTAAAATTGTGATTTACTGATTACCTGATATTGGCAGAAAATGGTGGCAGAAAGCAAGACAAAGGCCATATAGGAAAAACAAACAATGTTTTTAGGTAAGTATATCATAAACTTAACAAGACGGTCTTTATTTAAAATAATTTAATACTCGATATAACACGGTGACTTTTATTGATATAGTAAATTCATACTGGAGATTCGTTAAGCGATCACGAATAATTTATAACGAATTTTAATTATCCTTTAGTAAAAGCTTTCAAAATTAATTTATGCTTTTCAACCTGGTGGTTTAGTTAGATTGAACAAATTTAAGCAAAAAATATTTTTTTATTTCACTTAAAGTGCCATTGTACTTTGGCTCTGATCACTTACTAAGTATCTTCTATGAATTTGGCGGTAGTAATCAATAACACCTACTTTTTCTTATCATTCACCTATGGTTAAGTCAGCCCCAGCTCCCAATTTACAAAGTGATATTGTCATGATGTAATGACCGGCCTGGTCTTTTGTCTCGCCCTCTCATATCCTGATGTTATGGCCCACCCGGTCTTCTGTCTCGCTTCCTCACCTCTTGACGACAGCCAATCAATTTTGTTTCCTTATATAAATCATGAGTTGTCAGCCTTTGAGACACATTTTCAGGAAATATTTATAAGGTTCCGAAAAGGGACATTTTAGTAGAAAGATATTTTCTATTAAGGAGTTGCTTAAAATCTTAATGGCTGTTCCTAGGGTTTCGTTCAGGTACTGAGGGTTCCTTACTTGAAGATTTAGTCAAGGACCAGCCCCTAGATTATGTCTGTAAGTCGGTTGCCAACTGGTTGCCAAATATCAAAAACACAGTACTATCGAATTCCGATTATCTAAGGATACGTGCGTACTTGAAGTGACGTCACAGTTCGTGAACAGTTCAATACAGACGTAGTTCACGCACACGCTGCTAAATGAAATTTTGAAAGTTTTTATCTATATTTTCAGTGTTTAGCAACCGGTTGGGAACCGAAACCACGTTACATAATAAGCCCGCGGTAACGATCCTAAAAGCAGATATTGGATCTCCTTGATGATGAGGAGCCACATTTACCTCTATCATACATGGTTTAGAAGGTAGAGCTGATGCCGGGCTCGACTGTGGAGGTACCACCATCTTACTCGCAAATCCTCCCGAAGTTATTCGGGGAGAGTAAGAGAACAGCTCTCGGGCAAAACCAGGCGGCCCACCATTGCCTGGGACCGACCATCCCCAATTGCCGGGCCTTATATAAAACAGACTAGTGACGGGCAGCGGCGTCGCTGGTGTGAGGGTTTCGGCACCGGGCTCACCAACCCGCCTGCCCAGCGTGTGTGAGTATGGGCATTTCTTCCAGGAGGACCGCCAAGAGTGTCTAAATCCTGGAAAGGCCTATGTCCAGCAGTGGACGAAACAGGCTGATGGATGGATGGATGGATACATGGTACACATTGTAAGGAACATAATTTCTACTGCACGCGCGTTTCTGATTTCGATAGACGATTTGTTCAAGCGATTTTACTTCCAGAAATGGCCCTGCAATTCTTTGGACGACTATCGAAGCTATTTCCAGCTGACAATACAAGTGCAGTGCTCTAGCACGGTACAATCGCCAATCAATTACAGTTGACCGGGTTCATAAATCATGGCTGAGCAGGACCGGTAAGAGCTGTGCTAGGGCGCTGGAGAGAATGGGAGCATGCGGGCGCCGTTTTGATTTTAGATGATACAGCAAACTTCGTACTGCAGACTAGGTAAGTGCGAGTTACAATGTGCAGTGATCCTTTTCGCGTACAAACTTTTCATTTTTTGCGTCTAGTCTATGCTCGACCCCAACATACCTAGTACGGAAGGACAAATTAAAATTATTTTGATATTTTTTTTTCGGCCATATTGAAGTGTATTTATAGACAGTTTAACTATATAAAAAATAAAAACTAAATAATCCCAATACCTCCTAAAATATAAAAGAAAACAAATATTTTCATATTATTATTTTGATTATTTTAAAATTATTTCATAGAACCTTGATAATTACCTCTTATCAAATATCCTATGATTTTGATGGCCTCTGAAAAAGAAGTGTTTTGAAGCTTTAGACCCAATAATATTCCTTCCGTACCAAGTCAACCGCCGTGAGCCGGTCAAAGAATGTAAAAATAACATTGTTAAATATTATTAGAGTGCATTACAAACCAGAAAAAATAAATTAGAAACAATAGGCTTGTACACAGGGTAAAAAAATATTATGCTATTTAGTCCGTCATTTAGATTATCAAAAAATATTGGACACGTATTTTTTCTTTTGCCAATCAAACAAATAATACGTGACAGAGATAAAGCGCGTCAAAGTTTGGGAGTGGGGGAAAATGACGTCACTTCTAAGTAAAATTGTACCTAGATGTGACGTCACGCGGAACTTCAGCGGGCTATATCTTCATCATTGTTTGTTTAATTGAAAAAAGAAAAAATGCGAGTCCAATATTTTCTTATAATCTAACTGACGTACTAATGAATTTTTTTTTGTCATCATGCCTATTGTAAAGACAAGGATTTGAAAAAATTCCTCGGGCCAGAATAATATTGTTGTAATATTTTTTAGACATAAATAAGGACTGTCACTTTAACAGGCTGCTCTCGTAAGCCCACTTTTTACCAGTATTGAAGCCAGTAGGCCTATTCTCAGTCTGTTGAATTAGCCTTCTTGACCGTAATACCCATTTTATCAGTCGAACTCCATACATTTTTAGATCGAGTTTTAGAGATCTCGATTCGATTGCTGCCCCGGAATTGCCCCCGACCGTGGTACAGTTTGGACCTATCATCATATATCGACACAAGTACACGCTTTATGGCATCCAAGACCAGACTCAAGGTTAACATAATATTTTCTTAGTGAGAAAGCGGCCCTTAATTAATTAATATCCTATAATAACGGAACCTTGTAGGACTAACGCTCGTCCTTCAATTTGCTTGATGAAAAGCCGTTATTGATGACTCTTTTAGGGTAACGCAGGAAAGGTATTTTTTTTTGGAGGTAAACAGCCGTAGCGGTACATGTAAAATTATAGGTTATATTTGAAGTCGTGTTCTAGCTTCTGATAACTCAAAGTCAAACGTTTATTGCAATCTAAGTGTGTACAGATCTTATGTTTTTTCGCGCTTATAACTTAGATGCCTATTATAGGCGTTGCAAATTTGGAACATAAAAACATTTTCATATAACATAAATCTAGAATATAAATTATAACATTTGAATATATATTTTACATTTTAATATAGCATAACCTATAGCAAATGATAACTTAGAGATAGACAAAAGCAGAAAAAATAATTAAAGAGAGCACATTATCACAAATTATTCTGTTATGAAATCTTCAACCGAGTAGTAGCATTTTTTCCGATTTTATTTCTGCGGGTATTTTAGTATAAATTTTTATTGCCTGTGGTATTTTATTCAAGACATTGATAGGTGTAGTACAAGGTTCTCTTGCACTCTTGCCACCATAACGAGCAGGCTTATGTAACTTGGTGTCAGTTCCCATCTGGTTGCTAAACACTAAAAACATTGAAAAAACTGAACTTTTAAAATTACGTTCAGTCGTTCCCTGTTCATGAACTGTGACGTCACTTTAAGCACGAACGTATTCTTAGATATAATATTATTAAAACTCACGTGAGCCAACGTTCTAACACTCACTAACACTAACACTCACTCATTGTTGACTATATGCCAACTGTTACATGTGAATGTCTCGGTGAAACAGTTAGCATATAGTCAACAATAATAATACGTGAGTTTTAAAGCCAGTATTTAATAATAAAATGTATTCTTAGATAATCGTAATTCGATAGTACATATATTATGTTTTTGTCAGTTGGCAACCGACTCAACGATACTGGGCTGGTGGTTCAAAACAACGTATTTTGGATATTTGAATCAGTTTTCTAAATTCTGCATAAAAGCAACAAGACTTAAAGGATTTGTATGGACAGGTAATTTTCAAGTGCGTTTTTTAATTATCTTATCTTTAAGGAACAAAAATCACAAACAAAAAACTATAAACGGCTTCAAAAAATGAAAAATCAAATAAGTTACTTTCCAATATCTTAATTATCCATCCAGAATCTTCAAGAATATTCTTTTCGTTTTTCTTCCTGAAATACTTTTATCAAGAAAGATTGATCGCCATCTGAGAAATTGATGTTTTGTTATTAATTTCCTTGTTACCGTAACGGAAAAACAAACTGAATAGGTAATATTGAAAATGGACAAGATATTATACTACCCTTTGCCCGCGGCACCACCCGCGTTTGTGCAATCTTTGCCCCGTTTTTGGCTTAGGCGTTATTTTATGAACACCCTTATATCATATAATGTTAAAAAGGGTCCCTACGATGATAATAAAAAACTCTATCCAAATTCGTTGAGTGGTTGTCGAGTTAAACCGGAACTTTCGCACTAAAATTCCCCAAAAAGATAAAATTTCAGCAACTTTTCCCCAAATATGTATTCCTTTATTATTAAATATTTATTATAGCACACCGTGCGTAAAATGACCACTTTACGCACGCTGCGCTTGCATTTTCCGCACTTGTGCTATAAAATATTATACGATACTCGTGCGAGAAACTTTTTCTCGACTCGTGTGATTGCAGCACTCACCTTCGGCTCGTGCCGCAAACTCACACTC
The DNA here is from genome assembly GCA_910592155.1 of Ypsolopha scabrella. Lineage (NCBI taxonomy): Eukaryota > Metazoa > Arthropoda > Insecta > Lepidoptera > Ypsolophidae > Ypsolopha > Ypsolopha scabrella. The sequence goes on from OU342982.1 coordinate 14,585,942, forward strand.
GTCATTCATCGCTCTCGTATCGTAATGTACTATTACATTTTACATTTTTTTTTCTATAATGAAATAATGATATATAAAATAAAATAACCATATTTATTTAAAATTTTCACCACACTTATAATAAAATTCAAAAAGTAAAAACTAATGAGGCCGTCAATCCTAGCAATGGATTTTAACCACATTTTTTATGAAATTTTCTACCCCAGAAATTTTCCCTGGTCTGTACCTAAGTGTGGATGGACATAGTAAAAATAACAGTTTTTTTCTACTTCCTAAATTCCCCTATTTGGCCTGTATCGAAATTTTCTTCCTCAAGCTTTTCGTTACCCAGAACTAAAAAAAAAAACAAAATTGCGAAAAAATACCCAATCTGGTAACCCTGCCTGCCAATAGGTAGCGTCATGCAGGCGTCAATACAATGACGTCATAGCTATACAAGCTGCTTAAAAATACAATTTACAAATACAATATAACTTAAGGGTTTTGTAGAAGAATAGCCAAGCCGTCCAAAGCAGAAGTTGGGCAATTAATAAAACGTCACCATGAATAATATTGACTTTAGCCGGCGCACTTAATAACAGCTTCAGAATAATAAATAGACGCTATTTAAAATAAGAATAAAGCAAAGCTATGTCAGAATCAGGGAAGTCGCAATTAAGTGACGGAATAATGGAAATTAATTGATATCACAATTAATATTCGTTACACATAAAAGCTATGATTGTTCTGTTCATGATTCTCTGTTGGTAATTGATTTATGATAACTTGCGTTTATAGTTGTTGTCTACAATAACTTACAAAGTAATGCATACTATTATACCTATATTTAAGAGAATTACTATTAGTTGTAAACTATAATTAATACTTTTTTCAAACGTAGTATTATACATATATACCATGGATTCTTAACCACGCAAATGCAAATACGCTTACACACGCACACAGACACACACACCCTCACACACACCCACACACCCTCACACACACCCACACACCATCTCACACACCACACACAAACATATCATGTATAACCTCTCACCTTTTTTTCTTCAAAATAAAGGTTTCTTTTAATTTGTTAATTTATATAATCTGTAGTTGTAATACCTACAAACAGCACAAGAATAATGTAACAACTAGGGAAGAACGGTCCCTTCTAATACAGGTTTTGTTAGCTTAAAGGAGGGTCCAAAGTACTTATAAATTACTTGTGTATAAATAAATAAATTTTGTATTTTTGTATTTTTTGTAATGCATAAAATAAAACAGCTTTGTTAGTAAAGCCAAATTGACATTAACTATTGTCGCGTAGTGCTATAATAGTAGTTTATGCTATAAGTGAGGTAAGGAGGCAATAGCTTACGAGAACGATTTGAAACACGAGCGATAAGCGAGTTGCCCTTACACATGTGTATTATGCTACGTTTAAGAATACAAAGTGTGTGTAAATAAATGAAACGTAATTAAAGAAACAAACAATAAATACTCCAAATAAACTTTAGGCGGACATTCTTTTCCTTTTTTTTGTATGCAAATTACACTGTCAAGTCTATGTATGGTATACAAGAAAAGACTGGCAACTTTTTCCAATAAAAAAAAAATATATCACATCACATTAATATTATAAATGCGAAAGTTTGTGTGTATGTTTGTTACTCTTTCACGCTGAAACGGCTGAACGGTTTTGGGTGAAATTTAGAATGGATATAGCTTATACCCTAACTTAACACATAGGCTAATTTTTATCCCCGAAAAAAGCATGTCGTTTAACCGCAAAACACGCGGGCGGGGCCGCGGGGAAAAGCTAGTGTAATAATAAAACACTAGTGTGCTAAAGTTGACTTTGACAACAGTTTTGAAGCATATAAAATACATCTTTACGAGCACTTGCATTGAAAATCACAACCTTTTATTGAAAGATAAGAAAAACAGTCATAAGTTATGGGTTTAGGAACGAGACCCGTCGCATCCACCTTAATTAGAAGTATTTCGTAGTCTATTTATGTAAAAAAAACCTTTGGGACCAGTCTTTACAAGCGGTACCGGGAGAGTGATATCAGTCATCCCTACGTTACAGACTTCCGCAGATTTTGTGAAAGTCCCTGGCAGACTGATTGACGCCACGCCTGCTTTCACTCTCCCAGTTTTCGGACGAACGCGCTTCATCCTAGGCCTCATCAAATCGCGGCATTGGCCAGTGCGAAACTTTTATCACACGTTTACTGATTATCCGTAATATATTCGCATACCGAATTTTTTTTAATCCCAAGTTGGGAAACAATACTAAGTAAAGGATATATGAATATAATTTGCAATATTCCGCTAAACAATTCTTGTTATGGATGTGATGGATCTTAGTGATGGACTTCCGCAAGGTAACGCCTATTTCAATTAAACATAATATTGTTTTCCTTACTTTTGTTTACGCGTTATAACAAGTCGACAGCGAAAGTTGTCCAACATGATCAGAAAAAGTAAAATAATTTGGCCAAGTGCGAGTCGGACTCGCGCAAAGGGTTCCGTACCACCCCACAAAACGGGTAAGGAACCCTAAAAACATGATAAATAACAACAATATAGATGCCATAGCAACATCAAGGCGGCGTCAAAAAAAGGCGCTAAAATGATAGCGCCTGTCAAATAATTCGGCATCCTTTGTGCACAGAACCCAAATTTTAATTATTTGTTATTTTACTTGTGTAGATAGAGTGAAGAAAGAGCTAAACAAATAATCTTGAAAAATATAGTATTTTTCAAGGTTTCTTGGACGCCCTCTGTTACTCTTTTGAAATTTTTTATTATTTGATGTGGTAAAGGCCATAGTAATACGTATTCTCTGAAAATTTCAACTGGCCACCTATTACGGCTAAAGCTGTAGAACCCTGTAACAGACGCACAGACAGACAGACAGATAGTCCCCTTAAATTGTTTTTTTAATATTTCATTATTTGTAGTGATAGAGGCCATAGTTACACGTATTGTGTGACAATTTCAACTTTCTAGCTATTACGGTTGAAGCTGTAGACCCCTATGACAGACGGACGGACAGACAGACAGCGGAGGCTTAGTAATAGGGTCCTGGTTGGCACCCTTCGGTAACGGAACCCTAAAAAACCTTGTAGTTTTATTTAACACGTTTGCCGCTCACCCTGTGTCGAAAGTTCAATAAAGTCCGTAACAGAGTTTAACACGGAAATTGCTGGTTTCCCTTTTATCTTGCGGCGTTCAATTTCCTCCGTGCATATTTTAATCTCGATAAATTATGCTGCCTGAGCTTCGTCAAGATAGATCTCCGTTTTTGGGCGGAGTTTCGACTTTATTATTTAGAGCGATATCTAATTAAAAACAGACTTGGACTTCACAAGAAAATTCAAACAAATTATCTAAAGTCTCGAAGTAGGTAAATCTTATCTTCCGCTATCACTTGGATTTTTATGTTATATCAACGTTGAAAATAATTAGAATCGCATCAAAGCACTTCTTCCGTTTCCTCCTAATATTTATTGAGAGACTATACTGCGAATAGCCTTTTTCCCGCGGCTTTTCCCGACTAGGGATGAAAACATCGCTCATAAAACATCGATGTATCGATGTTTTGACGATGTTCTCTAGCTTTTTTGTTTATTAATAAACACCATTAAAACATACATATATAAGGTGACTTTAATTTATGCAGCCAAATTCTTACTGAAGACTAAGTAAATACTCAGTAACAAGGTTCGATAACCCTTTTTGTGAAATTCGTAAATTATTCTTTTTGTGTTCCTTACAAACGCAAGCCCAGCCGCAAGTCAATTACTACGGGACGTCAAGATTTTATTTTGCGAAATTGACAAAAAGTGTTATCGATCCGTGTTACTGGTCATTTATCAAGCCTCCAGTTTACGTTTGGCTGCATAAATTAAAGTCACCTAGTATAGTACATAGGTACTTTAAATTTTACATATTAATTTTCTTTTGAAAACATTTTTACACAACTATTTATTTTTATTCAATGTCATAGAATTTAGGAACAGTAATTTCAAGAGACGTTTCGCGGTAATTCTGTTTCGCTCCTGTGTTTGAAAAAAGTCGTTTACTAGGAACTATGGGTAAATATTTAAGTGCCACTTTAAACAGTACCGGAAACAAATTTTTCACTTCATCCCACATCTCAAATGGATTTTGTTTTATAGATACGGCAGTTGATGCTTTTTTGTACATCTGAACTTCGATTTCAGATTCTAACGAGTAAGTGTGTCTGTTCTTTTATACTGTTCTGCAAACGATTTTACATTAATAAAATACCTGCTACTGACCTATACACATCATAAAAACATCAGTCTAACTAAGCATTGTTCATGGATAACATCGATGTTTCAAAACATCGAGTTCTCGTTTGCATCCCTACCTATGCCCGACTCAACTCTCGGCTCCTCTCTGAATTGTTTGGCTAATAATTGCTGGTGACCTTCAAACTCTGAATTAAGGGCCGCTTTAATTCAGATATTTTTTTAATAAAAAAAAATAAAAATATACATAATTAACTATAGAATATCTAAAAGAACGATTAAAATCAGTTAACGATTCGGCCAACCTCGGTAATTGTCGTGAATCCCTCATCTCTCACATAGAGTTATCAATTTACAGATATGACCTTTAATTATATTACTCGTTGTCTTATTGAATACAATACAAGAACGATATGAGCAACAAAACATCCTTTGTAGCTCAAAACTAACACAACCTTTATATTGAAATAAGAAAAATAATTGACTACTTTGACAGTATGACTTCTTAGTGTCAATAAAAATTAATTATTAATTATTAATCCGACGTAATATCGTACTGTTACTTACATCAAATAGTAAAATATTGACTTATATATGTATTTTTTTATATATTGTATACAAGTATAGCTTCAGTAAATAATGAATGTTCAAATTCATGTCGCTTCTGCATAATAAATTTCTTAGGTCTACCGGTTAGTAATGTCATCTTGGCAGGTGCTATACATTGCGTTTATGATACTTCAAATTGAATGCTACCTAAAAGAAATCGCGGTAATGTATTTCGGGTCATTTCCGTCTCGGGATTTAGGCGATGATATCCGAGAAAAGCCGAATCGTTAACTGATTTTAATCGTATTGTACCTTGATTAATATTTTGTTTGAATTTTTATTAAAAACTTCAACTAAATAAAAACCAAAGTAAGGTCCAAATTAAGACTAAGATCCGATTTCATTATTTAAGTATGCAAAGAAATAACCTCAAACTTAGTAAAATTAATGATATTATCACAACAAATGAGTTCCTTTGATTATTTTTGAAGAATTTTAGTTATAATAACTGTAATTAATTATTTAGGTATATTTTAGCGCGTTCGCAGCTTGAGTGAGACGCAGATACCCGGGGTCACCAGCAGTATTTGCCCCTTTAAACATCACTGCCCAGCTCCCTACACTAACAGTACATTGATACATACGAGGGGTGGCTGAAAAGTAATCTACCTGACTATGAAAGAAAATACATGGATTAATAATTTATTTTTTATTTTTCAATATAGTCCCCTGCAACTGAAATGCACTTACGACATTTGTCAATAAGTGACAGCATACCATTAAAATAATAATTATTATTTTGTTCGTCAAAATAGTCATTCACAGCGTCCTTCATCTCTTCGTCTGTTGAAAATCTGCGCCCTCTCAAATTTTTCTTTAAATTTTTAAATAAGAAGTAGTCAGAGGGAGCCAGGTCTGGACTATAGGGTGGGTGGTTGATCTCTGTAAAGCCGTTTTTTGTCAGAGATGACCGCGCCTTAAAGGCCGTGTGCGCGGGTGCATTATCATGCAAAATCAAAACGCCTTTGCTAAGTTTGCCCCTCCTGTCTTCTTTTATTTTTTTGCGTAGCTGGTCAAGTAAGTTCGCATAGTATTCAGCATTCATCGTGGTGTTTTTTGGCAGGTAATCTATCATAAGAATCCCCTCAACATCCCAAAAAATGGTTGCCATTAGTTTGCCCGCTGACAGCCGGACCTTAAACTTCCTTGGTGGTTTTTCCCCTTTAAATTTCCATTGCATCGATTCTTGTTTGCTTTCGGGATCCCACTGACGAATCCAAGTTTCATCACAGGTCACTATTCGCAAGATAGTTTCTTCCTCTTTATCCTTTACCAAGTCTAAAAATGACTGACAACATTCCACACGCCTTTGCTTATCAAACGGGGTCAACATTTTAGGCACCCATCGTGCGCTCACCTTGGACATTCCCAAATGTTCATGAATTATTTCATGAACTCGTTCCTTGCTAATGCCAACATCTCTAGCTATTTCCCACTGCTTAATTCGCCGATCGGCAAGGATCAGTTTCTTCACTTTTTCCACATTATCTGCGGTAACTGCAGAAATGGGCCTTCCACTACGGGGATCGTCTTCTAAGCTCACACGGCCTTGTTTAAACTGCTTTGACCAAAACTTTATTACAAATTCGGAAGGACATGAATCTCCAAACACCTTAAACATGCGCTCTCGGATCTGCGTCGGCGTATTCCCTTCTTTACCGAGGAATTTAATCACAGCGCGATACTCAATTTTATCCATTTTTAATTTTATTGCAACTTGATAAAAACGAAGACGCGCCAAAAAAAAATTGAACTCGTAGAAACAAATAAGTGTCATAATTTTTAAAAAAGGAATAAACAAAGAATACGAGAATATAGTGGCCAGTAACATTTTTTAAACTTTCTTTAACAAAGGAGATTTTATATCAGCCACCCCTCGTACACTGCAATTTCCCTCGAGAAACTTTACTCCATACTGAAAAGGTTCAGTGAGGGTCAGGTTTAGTAAAATTCCAGAATTTTTTTTTTCTTTACAAGCTCAAGCCCAGCCCCGAGTTAATTACTATGGGAGGTCAATATTTTAATTTAGCAAAGAGTGTTGACGTTCCGTAATACTGCTTACCTAACAAGCCTCCAGAATGAATTTGGCTGGTAAATTTATGTCACCTTATTTTTATCCCGCCAAATTCATACTGAAGACTCGGTAAGTAGTCGGTATCGAGGTTCGATGACCCTTATGGGGAAATATGAAAATTATTTTTTTACTGTTCCCTACAAACGCCAGCTCAGTCCCAAGTCTATGGAAAATTGGGAAGTAAATTAAAAAAAATGAAGAATATGGTATGAATTGACCTGCATTAATGAATGTCATATTCATAGAGCAGAAGATACGTATGTCCGAAACAAGTACAATGGTGAACATTATAGATATTTAACTAAAGTCTAGAGAAACTAGACAAATAAAATTTAAGACAATTAAAACTCAGTAGAAAGACAATAATTTTTTGTTTTCTTGAATCTTGAGGTTGTTTTCTGGAAACAAAATACTTGTCTTCTAAATAAGCAGCCAGAACTGAACGTAGGCTATAAACGCGAATAATAACATTTTCGTTTTTTATAAATTTACAATTGGTAGCCATGTCGGTGACACGACTGAAACTTTTTAAATTTCTTTGATCCAAACTTTTTAAGTAATCTAAATGCCAGTTTGATAGTAAAACATAATTAACATAAACTTCAAGAAGCCCAGATATTCTGAATCCTAAAATCAAATTGCAAGCCCGGTGGATCAAGAAAGTTCCAAGTAACTCCAGGAGATTATATCGATAACGGAACTCTAAAACCGCAAACTTTAAGTTCTAATTTCAACCCGTTTCGAGGGAAATTTGAACCGAACTTTGAATTTCGAAATTCCTAGAATCCAGCCAGTGTTACAGATAAAATATTTAAAATATTAAACCAAGCTTGCGTTCCGTTTGCACAAGTATTTAACCGATAAACAATTGAAAAAAGAAAACAGGCAAGACAGAGGGTATATAAAAAATTTGGCCAAGTGCGAGTCGGACTCGTACACAAAGGGTTCCGTATAACTAAACAATACGTGTACGGAATCTAAAAACACGATGGTAAATAATAAAAATATAGATGCTATAACAACAAAAAACAAGCTGCTAAAATGATGGTGGCAACATACAATTGACCATGCGAAAAGCACGGTGCGTCCAAATTAACCCCAGCAATATTTAAGGTCCTATACACCTTATGGATCGTCACGGCAAATCAAAGGGGAAGTCATTCGCATCGGGAATCATAATATTTCTCCAGAACTACATAAATTTCGGAACCTTTATCTAGTTTTGTTCAGTACAGAAACGCGGTTGCGTAACTTTCGCTCGATAGAAATAATTATTGAAATGAGGTATTCTTCTACACTTTTTTTAATAGTATGACAAACAGGAATGACATACAGACCTGAACGATATTTTGTTAGATAGATTTTAACGATATCTGAATTTTCTCAGTTGGAAATTTTGATAGCTATTATAGTTAAATTTATATTAATTTAAAACCGACATTTTGCCATTTTTTCCGGAATCCGTCCCTCTCGCACTGCGGGGCGTTCCGCATGGATTAACAGTGACCTTTGCAAGCTCGACATATCCTCTTAAGTTCAAAATTAATAAATGTAAAATAAAACCCACAAATATTTTATAATAATAAAAATAATGAAAAAACCGCCACTCGCCATACAACGCAAGCAAGAGCAGTATCATGTGACGTCACTTGATGCGCGCTAAAATGGCAGCCGTTTGAATTGTAGAAGATTATTATGAAACTTATTTTGATTTTATAACTATGAAATATGGATAATTTAGTTGTAAATTCTTATTCATAGCCCTAATTTGATCATATATTAACGATTTGTGCATTAAAAAATTTACATGCATATTCTTTGAGTACGGAACCTAGAGATTTATTGTTTTACTTTAGACTATGTTCAACAATTTGGCCACATTTGAAACTTGTATGTAGTAGGGTAGGTATCACTGTTTTTTAGTTAGAGCTAAAACAAAAACGTTAAAAAAAATCATTTTACGAGGTTTCTTGTATGGGGTCACCCTTGGATTTCAGTTTTATATTTAATTTTCATTATTTGCCATGCTAGAGGCCATAGTTACACGTATTTCGTGAAAATGTCAACTGGCTACCTATTATGCTTGAAACTATAGATAGACCATTATGACAGACGGACAGACAGACAGCCGAGGCTTACTAATAGGGTCCCGTTTGGCATCCTTCTGGCACGGAACCCTAAAAAGATGCAATAAAATACAGAATCTCTATAAACAACAGAAACACAGTCGGTAATTGACAAACAAAACAAAAATTAAGACTAAATTGATTCAATTTATTCTCCGCTGGCATAAAATGAAGTCTAACCGCTTTTCTAAATCATTGTCAGAAGCTTACAAGCACATTTCTTGTCCTTTACCTTTCCTTGTCCTTAGAGGGACAGAGAGGGATGTAGTTGGTGGAAGAGGGACAGCACTTATAAAGCGTTGAATGACCTCCTTCACGTAATCGGGTTTCTTCGGACAACCTCGGAAAGCTCCAGTGGATAGGCTTATCGCTAGGATCTTGCGCAAACGAAACTTTTGCTTTTTTATCCTTGAATTAAGGCTGTCGAACCAAATCTCGGTGCAAAATGCACATCATAATATTGTTTTCCTTACTTTTGAATAAAAAGTATGCAAAAATTGCGTTTTAAAGCAATTGGCGGAAATTTATTTGTAATTATTAAGTTTTCACATTTACATTCTATCATTTTCGGTTAACAAACTTAAAAGCGTATTTATCGTTGTAATCGAATGCAATCAAAGTGTAAGGCATAAAATAACATAATTTTAATGCGAAAACCCTATTATTAGTAACCAATTTCCACTAATTGCTTTAAAATCCAATTTTTGCATACTTTTTACCCAAAAGTAAGGAAAACAATGTTATGATGTGCATTTTACCCCGAGATTTTTAATGTTAGATTTAGCTGTGATTTAAAATGGAGGAGCTGTTTTTAATACTATAATACAATATTTGATATGACTTTACTACTATTCAACAAAACAATGGATATATTCTCAGTAATATAACTATCAATGAAATAACATGCTTCAATTTATTGAGCGATACTTTACCGTAAAGGTATAATATTACATAACTATAACATTATTAAAACTCACGTGATCTGTATTATTATTGTTGACTAGATGCCAACTGTTTCACCGAGACAATTTTGGCATTTTCAAGGGGAGTGTCGATTTTAAGATGACAACGCGGCGTTTACCGACCTTGTCAGGTCACACGGTTAAAGCCGGTATTTCATAAGAATTTTGAAATAACATGCGTTTCTTTTTTTTTTTTCAAATAGCACAAAAATCGTTGTAACGATTGGAATTCATAGATAACCTCATAAATTAAATCACATTGTTTCCTCTATATAATGTGACTTTAATTTATGCAGCCAAATTCTCACTGAAGACGCTAAGTGCTGAGTAACAGGGTTCGATGACCCTTTTTGTGAAATTCGTAAATTATTCTTTTCGTGTTCCTTACAAACGCAAGCCCAGCCCCGAGTCAATTACTATGGGACGTCAAGATTTTATTTTGCGAAATTAGAAAAAGGTGTTATCGATCCGTGTTACTGATCACTTACCAAGCCTCCAGTATGAGTTTGGCTGCATAAATTAAAGTTACCTTATATATTTCCGATAGCGTAAAAATAAAAATCTTCCTAGATATTGTGGTCTAAAAACTTTGATCCCTGTACCAAGCAGAAGGAACACTACACTAGCTAGAGACATCACTTGCGGCCAGAAACCCACATGCCACATGCCCATTGGTTAATTTGTCACTTCCAGTTAATCTTGGGTTCCGTACCCTTCTTACTACTAAGTCACTTGTGGTTACATTTCCTATGACTAAGAATTTAATTAAAATAGCGGCTTCAAAACTAATTTCTCGGGATAAAATTAAAGATTCGGCCATTACCGCAGCAAAAGTTTATTCTTGGTTTATTCAGAGTTGTATGGTAACAAATCATAAGGAGAAACATTAGTTTTTGAATGAGCATCGAAATAAACAAAAAATACGTTTAAAAAAATACTTGACACAAACAAAATAGTGTATTTACTAAACATCGTCACTAATACCCATATGTAAAACTTGAATCTAACAACAAACTTTGCACAACCTTATACTCAACATAAAACTACTTAAAAAAAACTCGCACCCTAAGGGATCCGTACCATTTAAATAAGCTAATAGACTTTAATGATTTGCATAAAAATTGCAAACTTATCAGTACCTAGAAACTGTATGAAACAAAACTGCAAAATTAATTTATAAATCTAAACGTATATTATAAATCGGCGTTTTTAGAGTGTATGGCACATAAAATATACAGAAAATTCTAAATTACCAACTAGTTAAGTTTTTCAGATAGACCCCAAAACAAAATTTGATAATGACACCCTGGGCCTGGACCTAGCTAAGGAAAAAAAAATCGGCTCCTTTTCCATGTATTGGACTTTTTCACGTGTGGGACCCCCCCCCACCTGAAAATTAATTTAATTTAATTTTTATTTCATTATCCGGTTTCGGGTCAACATTTTACATAAAATATCCAGATTTCAGACCTGTACCTCATTCCTTCTGCAAGCTAGAGACCCGTGACATACGGACGGTGAGACAGCAGAGCGACATTAATAGGGCTCCGTTTTGCCCTTTGGGCGCGGAACCCTAAAACTGTTTAGTTATGAGTCACCAAAAACAATTTATCTTTTCATCCATAAGCCAAAGTATTACAGCCTACTTTTGAACTACAAATTAAGGTATGCAGCTCTCGGGCAACAATATTTAGGATCCTAACTAGCACCTTATGTACTGGTAATAGAGGTAATTATCGTTTAGTAAAGGGTTCATGTAAGCTTGGACGGCTATTGACCTCATTACGTTCGTTCTGACGAATGACGTATGGCACTCAGACGGTTTAAAGAGTGGTCCATTAAAATTCTGTTGGTATCATTATGCTGTAGGGTTATCTTGAACTACTATGAGTAGATTGCACTTCAGGGTTGAGAGGTAAGTAGCTAAATATAACTTTTACGGAAGGACTACCTATCAAATTTGAAATAATCCTAAAAACCCTAAAATACCAGAGTATATTTTGTATATCACGATAAATAAATAAAATAACTCAAAATCAACTTCCGGCTAGGAAAAACGAATGTTTAAACAAATGAATTTGTCATAGCAGTGTATAGTATTTTAGTAGTATTTTCTAATTTCAAAAATAAAGTAAATTCATGTTTATTGATTGTAAGTTTCGAAGCCATATTGTTAAATAATTTGTTTTTGCATATTATTCATTACAGGGAAACATTTTTTTAGCTTAATGCAAATTTTTCAGTGATGCATTTTTTGTTTTCATCAAAATCAGCAGCTCCTTCTATGAGCAATTTTCGCTTTTCTCTTGGATTTAGCTATCCATGCCCCTGTATAATTCTTATTGGTTCCAAATGTAAGGAATCGACCCCTAATAAATATTTTTTGTATTCGTAATAAAGTCTTAAGTCTTATATTTGTTTATTACGTAATTTATTTACGTAAATACCGTAAATTATAAAATTCCCCGTTAAAATACTCCTTGGTAATTAATTTAAAGGGTAGCCCTACGCTACAATTAATTTACTCAAGAGTTCTTAGGGCGAGCACACACGATGTGCAAGTCACGATTATCGTGACACAACGAGAAAACTGTCACAGATTTTATATCACGCGCGCCATGAGCATGACACGATGGACATAAATTTCCCTATCACAACTCTCATCGGGAAGCTGACGCCGAGCCGTTATGCTCACATTAATATCTTTTTCACGACACAGAAAATGTCAAGACAAGAGGAGCGTTCCGAAATCTAGATGCACTTTTTCGCGTTGCGGTTAATATTTCCAGTCTCGTGTTGGCATGGAACAACGTCTACGTCTCGGCTTGCACGTCTCGCCGTATATCACGGCTCTGTAGAGACAAGCCTGTGGAGAAGAATCCCAGCACGTAAAAGGTTCTGTTTTATTCTGATTAACTCTGTGTGTTTTGGCTTTTAATTAACTTTCAATGTTCTACAACCAAGTCTGGTTATTATTGAAGAAAATGAGAATGACAAATATATCGTATTGTATCGTTCATGCAAGAAAAGCGTGTTTAATTCCACTATCATGCATGCACAAGAGATGATGCTTTGGTATTCTCTACGCCACGACACGAATATTCGATTTATGATAACAATTTAACGTGAACACGAAAAATATTTTGCTATTCCTGAAGATTTGCAAAACCTGTTGATTTTTTTTGACCCCGCGAATGGCCTGTGCTTTATAATTATTAAAAGTTATAAGTAGTTATAACGCATCATGTAAAATTAAATTATTGTGTCCCATCTACAACTTCCAAGGCATTTCCCATAGATCAAAGAAGACATATAATGCAGTTGCACACGTAAAACAAAGACGCTCAACAAATAACACGGCGACGAAGATTGCAATTCCATCTGGAAGGAATTCCTTTACAGGAGGTTACAACAACCAGTATAGCAAAACCCTTGCATCTTCACCAATCGTCGCACACCGAAAGAACAGTTTGGGAGGTCAGAGTGAATTGGCAGGGAAGGACGCGACAAGTTTCTTTATTAGCCGTTACCCTGGTCTCTTGCAACCGGAAAAACAGACAGTGTTTACTTTGGCTCCATTGCTGACAATAAATATTTTGCTTTTGAATTTACTCTATAAAACGCCCGTTCTAGTTTGGATCGATGTTTTGTTTGCGCGGGCGATAGATTTCAATTTGTTTCTATTTGATTTCCTTTGTGTGATCCTGCGAATTGAAAAATAATGGTTGACAGTGAAACGTAAATATTTGCTGATGTGATACGTTTTAGGTTTATGTATGATAGCGTTTATTGGTTCTATTATAATAATGGAAACTTGTCTGTCTCGTCAGTTGATTTATCCAAGAAGATCCTGAGCAGATAAACCGACTCATTCGTAGGTGGATTACTACTAATGGGACTCAATAGAGTATATATATAGACTAATGTGGCATGGATCCATCTCAACACATTACAACAGGCTGTATCTATGGCGCGTGCTAGGTCCCACAGGAGCAATTTTTGTACCCAGCAGTTGCCAATGATGATGAAAGGGATAAATGTTTAAAAAAGTGCACCTGAGAATTCAAAAACAATTATTATTTTATATTGCATATTACTTTATTTACATACAAAGACATAATAATACTCTTTGATGATGAAGGAAGACACGAAGTGTGTTAGGATCAGATAGATCTGTCTGCCTAATACACCCAAGGACTCAAGCATGATATAAGTATGTTAAAAATACACGTGTAGATAAACAGTATAATTATCCAAAAATATGGATACAAAATGATATTTCCAACCTTTCTTCCTGTTTACCGAAAAACTCGCCCGAAAAATGTGTTTACCTGGAACGGAAAAGAGATTTATGAGTAAAAATAAATAAAACGTACAAAATGCCGGGTTTTCTTCGAATGAGAGAAACATTACACAAAGTATTTTTATAACAGCTTACTCGTACATACAATTTTATACAAATTGTAATTTTATGCGTGGAGCGATAAACTGACTTGGCGGACTAAAGTCCAAAGTTTATTTCGGCATTCCGTGCCTATATGTAAATAATAATCCTGCTACGTACCGAAAATACGAATACTGACAGCTGTAAGAGCGCTAAAATACGGTTCAATAGGCATGATGACTAAAAAAAATTTATAAGTCCGTCAGTTAGATTATCAGAAAATATTGGACACATATTTTTTCTTTTTTCAACTAAACAAACAATGATGAAGATATAGCCCGCTGAAATTCCGCGTGACGTCACATCTAGGTACAATTTTACTTAGAAGTGGCGTCATTTTCCCCCACTCCCAAACTTTGACGCGCTTTATCTCTGTCATTTTTTGATTTATTGACAAAAGAAAAAATACGTGTCCAATATTTTTTGATAATCTAAGTGACGGACTAAATAGAATAATATTTTGTTTACCCTGTGTACAAGCCTATTGTTGGCTTTCAACAATAAAGTTAGCTCTATGACGTCCCTAGTATTTAGTTTTAGTTTTAACCCACAGGATAAAGGGCACCTCTCTGATGCCCAATATATCGGTCTAGCTGCGCAAAGTGCTTGGGTAATCTATTTATGGCGCCTGAAAAAAACTAGTTAAGATGAGCAAGAATAACAAAGAGATCTTCAAAAAACTATAAAAAAATAAAAGTAACCAAAAAAAAATAATCCGCATATTCAAAAAATTATGATTTCAATGCGACAATTTTGTATGCGACTTTCTGCAAATCGCAGTCGCAAACAGCACATCAGTTAACGGTATATTCTACGAAAAGTTCCATTAGCAGTTCACCGGTTTCTTGTTAGTGATTTCAGTATTATTACGACAATTGCAGTATTCAGTCCTATCGTAATTTAGACAAACCCCTAACAAATCTCTTTAACAAACCTCTCCACTCGGCGACACTAACATCCTCATCAAATCACGAGATCCGTCCAAGATTGTCACCCTAATTTTATCGGGACAAGATTTTATTGGGACCGTCCATCTTCATTCGAGCTTTATGGCTACCATCGTTCAATTAAAATCAAATTTAAATTCCCTCTGCTTGATTGCTGATCAATTTAGATGATAAACGGGAAAATGTAACGGTTAAGAGGGATTTATTTCGATTTACGAACATGTAAGACTTTGATGACGTAGTAGATGTTCTGAAGGGCCTATTCTTTATTTTTGTAACGAAATTCAGTGATATAGCGACATTCATCGCTTTGTATCCTGTGAATTTAATTCCTGACTTGAGAAATTGTCGAATTTGTCTTACTTTAAATTTATTTCTAATTAATCTTTTCTTGTTTGTAGTACACTCTAAATAATGTTTAAATTTAATAATAATAAGTAATAATTATGCCATCAAAAACAAAACTTGTAAAAAAACAAGTCTTGCAACTTAGTTCTTCTATTACCGTAAAAAGTTGTGAGATCCATGTAAATCAAAGTCAGTTAATTTATTCAGTGCCTACTTAAGGGACCTTCTGTCTTAAGTTATTTATTACATAATTAGCTTAACTAACAACATCTTATAGTGACCATATCAATATTAAAAATCTTCTGTTTTAAATAAATTTGGCTAAATAAATTAAAGTCACCTTATATATAAAATTTGTTCACTATGATCAAGAAAACCTATAGTTTCATTTAAAGTAAACAAAATATGAACAAAATGAGAGGTAGACGAACGATAATATGATATAACACTCAATTGAATAACAATCAAGGATGCATAAATATCGCCGGAATCCGTGACAGGAAATCGAATACACCACTTGATGACTCCAGTCAATACTCCACTTTATTGTCAAGGGCAGATGGTTCAAAATTAAGTGCCGTAATTTGAGAATGTATTAAACGGGATATTTGTCATGTAACACTGCAATGGTACCATTTTAAACTTCAAGTGTCTTAAAGTATTTATATATTTATACTAATAATAATAAAGTAGTAAAAAAGTCGTTTGTGTACACACAATATTTTTTCAAAATTTCAAGTGAAATTCATTATTAGTATTATACTAAAGCCAAAACTATAAATTTGTGTTTATTTTTTTATTGTTATTAATAGTAACACGTATTCAGTGAAAATTTCAACGCTACCTATACCAGCTGAAGATGTAGACCCCCGTGACAGAGGTACGGACGGACAGCGGAGGCTTAGAAATAGGGTCCCGTTCGGCACCCTTCGGTACGAAACCCTAAAAACGTGTTTGGAATGTACCATCAGCAAGATTCCCGCCTATCCAGTTTCAAAACTTTGTTGCTTGCATGAAATGTGGCGATATTAGCTAGCCCCGCCTTTTATTTTATTTACCAATGAGTGTTTATGACTCATATATACATATAAGGTGACTTTTATTTATACATCCAAACTCATACTGGAGGCTTGGTAAGTTATCAGTAACACGGATCGATAACACTTTTTGCTAAAATCGCAAAATAAAATCTTGACGTCCCATAGTAATTGACTCGGGACTGGGCTTGCGTTTGTAAGGAACACGAAAAAAATAATTTACGAATTTCACAAAAAGGGTCATCTATCCTTATTACTGAGCACTTACATAGTCTTCAGTAAGAATTTGGCTGCGTAACCTATATATGTACACATAGGTAAATAAAATGAAAGGCGGGGCTAGCTGAGATGCAAGCCACAAAGTTTCGAAACTGGATGGCCGGGAATCTTGCTGATGGTACGTAGAGTGAATTCGAATTTTAAATCACAAACGTGTGTAATTTTGTTTCTGGCGCCATTTATTTATTTTTCGCGGAATCAATTAACATGGCGGGTAGAGTGGACTAAAATGACCAAAGTGCCACGCATTTAGTTATTCTGCTGACAGTTGTGATAATGTAATTGTTTTTGGCAAAGGTATATTTTAAAGCTTAAAATTCAATGGCTGTTGGTTTTTGTGAAAACGCCCTAGCTTTTTTGCTCCAATTTTTTTTTTTTTATTCAAGGGTTGTAAGCATTTTAAGGTGAATTTTATAACTTTTAGACTCGCAACGTTTCACAAATGTTTTAAGTTCTTTTGTTTTAGTAATGATGGGAATAAAGAGCGTTAAAGATCAAAACTACAAAAACCACACGGAGTTTTAATGAATTTTGGGTGTATGATTAAAAACACCAACGTAAAGGGAATACAATGTAAATGCGTTCTTTGCGGAGTTTGTGGTTTGACATTAAATGACAGAGTAGAAAAATTAATTAAAAATTAAAAACTTATCGTCACGACATACATTCTCGAGGGGTATCAGAGGTGTTCCCAAGGATGAACTGAGAAATGCAAGTCCAGTCCACACTTGGTACACCCGTTTTTCACTAATGATTATCACCAAGGACGTGTGTTACAAATGAAAAAAAATCCTAAATACAGCGCCAAAAATGCCTCATTGTAATGTTACAACATGGTTTATTTTGTAAATTAAAGTTATTTTTAATTTAAAGTTATTTTGTAATCAGTTTTTCTTATTTTCCTAGAAACCTTTGAATGTCCGTGCGATTATCTGGTTTATTTTTCGTTTTTAGCATTGATTGATTGATTTCAATACATTGTATTGATTTTACTAAATTATATTGAAGCTACTTTATGATTTAGGGGTATTAAATATTGTACACAATATAAACCGAGTTTAGTTCTTGCAATATCCAATTAAACGCCATTTAAACAAAGGCAAAACTCAAACTCAAACTCAAACGTTTATTGCAATCTAAGTGTGTACAGATTTTATGTATTTTTGGCGCTTATAACTTAGATGCCTATTATAGGCGTTGCAAATTTGTAACACAACTTAAAGTTAACATAAAAACTTAACTATCGACACAATAAAGTCGATTCTAAAGGCTCCAACTCTAGTCTACTGCTGTCAAAACTAAAAAAAATCCATTGTATTATAGCTTCTGTTGTTGACACTAAAGAACTATTTTGGAATGACGAAGATTTCGTTTTGACAACACCAAAACCAAAATTAAAGCCTTCAAAATCGGCTTTATTATAGACATAAAATTTTCGTATAATATAAATAAAAATGAATTTACAACATATAGTATAACATTTGAATATATATATATTTTACATTCTAATATAGCATAACTATGATATCGTGTTAAAGGTGGACAAAAACAGAAAAAAATAAATTAAAAAGGGCACATTAACTATCATAAATTATTCTGTTAAGAAATCCTCAACCGAGTAGTAGCATTTTTTTACTAGAAATATTCTTATCCTTTTAGAGAAAATGTGTTCTTTAATTTCCGATTTTATTTCTGCGGGTATTTTATTATAAGTTTTTATTGCCATGTGGTATGGGCTATTGTTAAGCATTTTTATGCGAGACAATGGCAAGTGTAATTTTTCTTTATTCCGGGTATTATGATTGTGCGTGTCTTTAACCTGTTTGAAATGCTTCATGTTCTTGAAAACAAACATACATACATCATGTATATAAATACATGGAAGGGTTAGAAGGTTGAATTTTATAAAATAATCTTTACAACTTGTTCTGGAGTCCACATGAGCAAGGATTCGAATGCAACGTTTTTGAAGTATAAATAGCTGATCAGCGTCTACGCTGATGCCCCATAACATTACTCCATACCTGAGCCAGGAGCTAGCGAAAGCGTGATATGCTGACAGCGCTGTTTCAGTGTTTGTGTTATTCTCAATGTTTTTAAGCGCATAGGTGAATGACGATAATTTAGATTTGACTTTTTTTATATGACTTTTCCAGTTGAGGTGCGTATCTATATTTATACCTAAGAGGCAGAATTGATTTACAGATTCAAGTTTTGTATTTCTGATTTGTAAATTAATGTCAAGGCTGGGTTTCTGAAATGGACGGAATTGCATTGTCTTGGTTTTTTTATAATTTATGCTAAGGTTGTGATCGTCTAACCAGTTTTTAACAGTAAGAAGGTTTTGTTTCATCAACATTTCTGCGTCCGAGTCATCATCACATTTTATAAGCAATGATATATCATCTGCGAAGAGAACTGTAAGTGTTGTTTCTTTGTTAAGCACTTTAGGTAAGTCGTTAATATAAATAAGAAATAATATGCATCCGAGGACACTGCCTTGAGGTATAGAACATATTAAGTTTCTTTCTTCCGACCTAACATTTTCTATTATATTTGATACATTGTTGAAAAATTCTACTTGTACAATTTGTTTTCTATTTTCGAGATAAGAAGAAAACCACGAAAAAGCTGGACCTCGAATTCCTGATCCGTATAGTTTAGATAATAGTATTTTATATGAGACTTTATCGTAGGCTTTCGTCATATCCAATAATATGCCGAGTGCACACTTTTTATCGTTTATGTAGGTCAGTGCAGCTTGAATGTATTTATATACTGCAATTGTTGTCGATCTTGATTTTCTAAACCCGTTTTGGCTGTCATCGAATATTGTGTATTTTTCAAAAAAGTAATATAAGCGGTTTGACATGGCCTTTTCAAAAACTTTTGAAAATGTTATTAGCAAGGCAATTGGTCGATAGTGGTCTGGTATTTGTTCATCGTCTTTTTTATGGACAGGTTTGATCAGCGATATTTTTAATAAATCAGGAAATTTGCCCTCCTCGAAACTTTGGTTAATTAAGATCGTTAACGGTTCGACAAGTTCTAGTGCACATTTTTTTAACAGAATAGCGGGGATGTCGTCAATGCCAAAACTGTGTTTATTTTTTAGTTTCTGAATGATAATCAGTACTTCATTGTACGTGACCGGGCGCAAGTACATGGAGGTGGAGGGAGGGTTAACAACCGGTTTCCCGCGCGCCTCCTCTGTACCCGCAGGGTTTGCGCCGACTTCTGCGAAAAATCTATTAAACTCATTTGCTATTTTGTTAGGACAATTTTCAGTTTTGTTATTAATTTTCAGTATTAAGTTTTTTTGTTCTTTCTTATTTGTTTTACCTTTGCATTTGTTTGGTAAACATGCTTTTGAATCCGTGCCTGGCGGAACCCTCTACAATAGAGGTTTACTCTACATCAGAGGGCAAAACAAAATTACAATGATTTACACCGCTCAGCTACTGCCCTAGAATGTAAATTCTCGCGAAACCTGCCTGACTTACAGTAGCAATTTACGTTCTCAGTCCCTACAGAGGTTTGCCCAAAGTGCTACTGCGAAATTAAAGACATTGTGTTCCGGTAAATATTTACTTGTGGTCATTTGTAAACGAGGATAACGGAATTATTTTACTTTTTTCTTTAGGTCTTCCTCAACTGGAACGAAGAATAAAACATGAAAGATATATCAGATGTAGTACAAAAGTCAATTAACTTAAGCGCCAGCGGTCGGGAAGTCGGACTAACATACTAAATTTCGGTGTTGATTTAATAGAGGTCCCGGCGACGTGTAGGAATTACTTCTGCTATACCGACTCTGAGAACCGTTTACACTTGCTCGCACGGCTGCTTCGCCGGAAGATCCGCTATACATGGGAATTTTTAAAAAGGCGAGGCCCTAAAATCCAAGGAATGAGTTTGTCGTTCTGTGAATTCCTTTTCCTATCAACATTTACATTATAATAATCATCCTTCAGCCTAGTTCGTCCATTGCTGCACATAGGCCTTTCCAAGATTTTGACATTTTTGTGAGTATGGGCATTTCTTCCAGGAGGGTTGGTGAGCGCGGTCTGCGGTCCCAAAACCTTCGCACCAGTTATGTCGCTGCCCGTCATCAGTCCATTTTTCATTTCCTTTACGTTTTTAGTGTCCTCGCTGGCGTGTCAGGCTCTAAACTTATTAACGACGAAATAACAAATCCCTTTCCGCCCGATACAATAATGTACTATTTATTATACCCAGAAACATCATTGTCCGTATTCAAGGAAATTTTGGACAAATTCGTTTGGTTGTCCATCAGCTCTTATTGAAATACTAAGCAAACTAAGTTTTAAAGCCAACATTCGAAAGAAAAAAAACACATATTTCCTAATTGTCCAAAACTTCGTGAAAAGAAAAAAATAAATTTTTTAAATAATTGAAATTCACCACGTCGTGTTACGTATTGCACATAATACGAATACAGGCAGATAAATTTATGTCCGTCATAAGTATGAATCATAAAATTACGGTTGCTGAATTTTATTTGAATCTAAGCGAATTTATCTAAGTACTACTTTTATCGAACTGCGTTTTTTTAACCATCTCCTTAAGATTGGCAACCCGTTTCGTATATCCAACAAAACCGGAAATGCAGACCGTACCGTCCGGAGTCCGGTCCGAGCAAAATAAATCAACATTCCTCTTAATAGGTACGAGTTCCCTCACAAATGTTTAACGCCGTTTCCACATAGTTTACATAATCCAATTTGCAAATGTTTTACATTAATTTCGTGGGGGGTAATTAAACATGAATTCAGAATGAGAGAAGTAAATATTAGATTAAAATCTGTACCTATTTGTAAGGGCCTTCCTTTGTAAATGTAAATAAAGATGGATTCGAGGTCAAGGCTTTTATTTTGGAAGGTTTCGAATAATGTTATAAATATTTTTTCGCGTAATTGTTTGTGTAATGAGAGGTTTCGTCAGTTTAAGAAAATATTATTCTTGTTTTTAGCAAGTAATGTAAAACAATGTAAATTAGGGTGGGAGATTTTGCAATTGCGCCGTTAGTTTTGTAAATAAAATTTTCAATGCAAGTGCTCGTAAAAACCTATTTTATGTGCATCAAACTGTTTGTAATTTTTACCGCACTAGTGTTTTAATTTTATTTGTTGAGAGAAAGTTGGGTAACATGGGTTTTCATGGGTGAAACGCATCAGTTTCTTATTTAATCGTTTCGTTCTGTCTAATAATAATATTGTTCTTTGTTATTTATTTGCACACAGACATTTTGGAAAGCATCCACACGCATGTAGCGCGACTCACAATTTTATGACATGTTTTGGAACGTACCGTTTATTTCCGTCAAGTTGGCAAATTGCGTGCAGACCAAGAAAAAAGAATGCCCGCCATAATTAATTTGGTTGTTTGTTTATTTCTTAAATTATATTACTTATATTTACTCACACTATGCATTGAAAAACGTAGTATGATACACGCGAGTAAGGGCATGAAATAAACAATAACATAAACAGTTATGGGCAAGATTTTAAATACCTTCTTCCTAAATGTTCCCAAAACTGTCGAATTACGGTACCCTAGGTATGCGAGTCTGACTCGTACTTGACCGGTTTTTAACTTTGTAAAGATTTAGTTATGTTATAGTAACGTAATTACTATAACATAACTAAATCTTATACCCGTCATCCATAGAAAGAACATAGAAGTACGTTTTTTTATTACTGCCATTTTATCGGGGTTCCACAAAAAAACGGAAAGCCTACTTTATCTCCTGTTTTAGAGAAAATAATGTCACATAAAATTTTTGCATGGAGTCTCTGAAAGCGATTCGAACAGCGTGGTGAATATCCCCTGCTTTACCAATATAAGTCATTTTAATGGCCCATTACGCCTTCTTCAAGTCACTGATAGTCTCAGTTAAATTTATAAAACGAACAGTTTATGTAAATTAACGGGCTCCACAAGCTAAACTACGTTTAGAGACGTTTTTTTACAATATGTCGAAAAAATAAATGACGTGTTAGACGACTTTCTAGTATGTCCCGTAATTGCGATGTTTTAAAACCTTAAAAGGTTTAACCTACAGCACAATTTATGGCATATATTTATTTGGCATAGCTTAGCAATCCAACACGGGTATGTCGCCAGCATACTGGGCACCTTGCCGCGGAGCAGCGATTTGGATGAGGTTTTTTGTTTGTAGGTGTTTTTATTTATTTGTACATATAGGTATATATTTTGTTTTTATTTTTTTTATATAGTTAAACTGTATAGCCTGTTAAATAAAAAAAAAATCCATTTAAAATTGTATACAGTATTTTTTATGTCATAAATATAGTATTTTTTTAATATTCCCAATATGGCAAAATTTTCATAGTAATACAATTAAACGACATAAGAAAAAGACGCGTCTTTTGAAATTGATTTCTAGGCTTGTGTCTTTCTCCGTGGTTCATTGAAATCGTCTTATAAGAGCAATGAACTATAAGACGTTTTGAACCGAACATTTTAAAGTAATGCAACGTTATGATAACCCTCAATATGCCGATTTAAGCAATAAATCGTTTTGACTGTATTTAACATAAGATTTGCAGCGTAAAAGTAAGAACAAAATAAAATTTAGAAAAACGCGCATTTTCTCCGACCGAATCCACCGGTAATCGCAAAAACCAATCAACTTCTCTCACGATCGGATTCCCAAGTATTATAATAATAGCTCGCTAATAATTACGTATTATTAATGCTTATTACGCAATAATTTACTGGATTCCACTTGCGAGGTGCTTCAATTAATCTAATGGTGCGAGGTTAATGGTCATGAGCGTCTACATCAATGTACTGATGGAATAAATGATGCAGAGGATTGTGGATGTTCGGCATGTTTAGCACAGTGTGTAGAACTTCGACGTATCTAGCACAGTGTGTAGAACTTCGACGTAGTGTGTAGAACTTCGACGTATCTAGCACAGTGTGTAGAACTTCGACGTATCTAGCAGTCTATCGTCACGCATAAAAAGTGCGAGAAAGCGAGTATGATGAAAAGACTATGGAAAAAATATGGCGCATGCTGGATGCCCAAGTCAGAAAAATATTATTGAAAACTTAACAGTCAGGGTGAGGGTAGTTATGGATACGTTTTTCCTAAACTATGATCGCTAAAATTAAAAATGTGGCTTTAAGCCACGGCTCCACGCTGCGTAAAATCTCAGCCATCGATCGTTTTTGAGTGGATTCTAGAACTGTTATTTCCACGATAAGAATATCTTATAGTCTGCTGCTGTAAAAGCTTTAGGGAATAGACAAAGAAACCAGCATTCGAATATATAATACAGGAATTAGCGGGATTTAATGTTTTAAAATAATTTTGGTAACCAAGATGTTCGCTGAAAGCATTAGCTATCTCCAAGCTCCATCCAACCGTTCGTACGTTTGTATGTCCCCCGAGTGAAAATGCGCTTGCATTCCCACTTAGAGAGTCCGTTCGTTCAGTGTAGATGCGTCTTCAGTTAATTATTATTCTCAGTTGGTAGTCGACGCCGATCATGGATTCTAGTAAACTAATTAGGTTTCTGCATAAACAGAGCTCTCTTGTGTTCGGTTACATTTGCATGGCACGTCCATCTCCTCAGTCGCCTCAGTTCAGTGGACTATAAAAGTAGGGCAAGCAAACTTTGTATGCACCAAATATAGATACGTGATTACGTATTCCGAGAAGTACTTCTTTTTAGCCGAACAAAGATTTGATTATTTATTACTGTGTATATTTATACTTAAAATTAAAAATAAATTGTTGCGAATAAAACATACATCCATTATACAGGTTGTTAAGACGATGTTGCGGAAGCAGGAAACTAACGATAATTTTTTAAACAAATTTGACTATGGAACAATCTAACCCCCAAATCACGAATAAAACAATCAGGTATTCCATTTTTGGCTTTTTTTACTAATTGTTCGAATGCACTATTGCTGTCGCCAGTTTGCTGCTTTCGCAACATCATCTTAACACCCTATACCGGGTGTAAATAGACTGCTACCATAAAATGAAACCACATATTCTACCGACCCTACTGAACCACTTTTCCCAAGAATCATACCCGCGGGCACCCTTAGTTTAGGAAATAATTGAGTTCCAAACAAAAATGCGTGAACCCTACGCACTGACATACGGGCGAGTTTAGAGAGAGCGTCGTCCGTGATACAGCTTCAGGTTTCACGGACGACGCTCTCTCTAAACTCGCCCATATGTTGTCGGTGCGTTAGGGTTCACGCATTTTTGTTTGGAACTCAATTATTTCCTAAACTAAGGGTGCCCGCGGGTATGATTCTTGGGAAAAGTGGTTCAGTAGGGTCGGTAGAATATGTGGTTTCATTTTATGGTAGCAGTCTATTTACACCCGGTATATATAATACTCTCCAGTTGTTGCCGCCCAGTTGAATGTACATCATTATTAACATAAATTATGTATTATTATTATTATATACGAGTATATGTATTATACATAATGACTCACATAAAACAGAAGTTGATAAACACAAAGCCTCGTAGTTATTTTATATTTGCATATCTCCAATGTAATGAAGCATGTATCGCATACTTTTATTTTCCTTTATCAAGCAAGGAATGAATCAGTGTTTATGTACAATATTTTATTCGTGATTGTAGCCTCTGTGGTCTAGTGGTTTGAGTGCTCGACCACTAATTCGGGGGTAGCGGGTTGAAATCCTTTAGGGGCAGATTTGTGTTCGGTCCGCAAGATTAGTGCCGTACGGCTGTAGGGCTCATTCACCAACCATTAAGCTGGGACGTAATAATCGTCGGTGAAACGATGGTGTACGAGTCTGGACTGTGACTTGCATTTTGACACCCCCTCAGTGACTCATGTCGTGACGATATATATTATTTATTATAAACTAGCCTTTACCCGCGTTTATTAAACTCTCTGCCCAGCTTTCGGCTTGGGCGTTATTTTATCAAAACCTATTATGTCGACCAGGGTCACAACGATGATAAAAAAAAACGCATCGAAATACGTTCAGTGACAAAGAGACTAAGATTCTAATAATTTTAATTTGGCCTCGGTACAATATTACCCATTAAGGGCACTCTATTCGCCCTAACTCCCATACTAGCGCAGTTCGCTGATAATATCCTTACATAGGTACTTGCTTATTATTTTTTCTTTTTCAACATATCCCATACAAAATCCATGACTTGAACCTAAAACATTTATCAAAGTAATATAAAAGTTACAAGCGTATCGAAGTCCTGGATTTTACACATATTTTGATGAATGTTTATGTACCGTAAAATAATTTTAGATTCACAGCATAGTATATTTTATACTTTTCAAAAATAATTTTGTTTCATTTCGATTTTTGGGATATTTCTCCTGAAATCATAGGAAGAACCAAAACCATTCTCGAGTTTTTTCAAAACATGAATGTTGTCTTGCCTCTCACACCGTGTTCGGTTAGTTCCGTACGAGCTCGGGAAATGAACGTTCGGGCCAACCAATAACAGTCATTCAGTGCTCTATAATCCGAAGTTGAATGTAGAATGAAATAGCAAGCATAGCTACCCCGTTTGCGACTGACTTCAAGCCACCGACTACAGGACCCTTAAACTCAGTGTATTTAAAAAAATCTAAAAATATTTAATGAACAGACTCGACTTTTGACCACTTTATTATTATTTATTACGAATTTTAAATGTACAGTTTTTTTAAATAGATTATATCAACGAAGTTTTGGTTATTATAATCCAGGAGGGCGATTCCGGCACGTGCGGAAAAATTTCGAAGGCAGATTGCGGGTAATCTTAAAAGGGATTTTTTTACGGATATGTATTAATTTTATTGATTGAAAACTTATAGAGAGCATTCCTTATATCCTATAGTTTCTATTTGATATGGTTTAGTCACTCTAACTTCAATCGCATGGCATTTATCAAACTTTAAACAAATATCTAATGACTGATATTGCGAATACGCAATCATGCCGGAATAGCCGCCCAGAAAACTTAAAACTCGTGCGAATTTGACAAAACTATGCATATTTTATCTTTCACAACTTTGGCAAAGCTGTCCAGTATGATCAATCACTGATCAGTCAATAGAATATGTTTTAGTAAACGTTAGCCCCGTCTTCATATTCAATATCGGAATCAAGATCTGATTCTAGATGAGTCCCGAGGTTATCGATACGTTGCATAATTCAGACATTCCTCATAAATATAATGGAGCATCTTCATTCTCTAGCTGGTATGATCTAACCTTGCTAGATAGACAACTTCATTATTTCATTTCCACAGCATTAAACACAAAGAGCTAATGCCGGGCTCGACTGTGGAGGTACCACCATCTTACTCGCAAATCCTGCCGAAGTTATTCGGAAGAGAGTAAGAGGACAGCTCTCAGGCAAAACCAGGCGGCTCACCATTGCCTGGGACCGATGGATGGCGGTATATCCATCCCCAATTGCCGGGCCTTATATAAATTAGACTGGTGACGGGCAGCGGCGTCACTGGTGCAAGGGTTTCGGCACCGCGCTCACCAACCCGCCTGCCCAGCGTGTGTGAGTATGGGCATTTCTTCCAGGAGGACCGCCAAGAGTGGCGAAATCCTGGAAAGGCCTATGTCGAGCAGTGGACGAAACAGGCTGATGGATGGAAACACAACAAAATATAACCTCATCCAGGAGTTCACTTATAAACTATGACATATAATAGGTACACATTGACACCTTAGCAGATATTAGATTTAGAGCTGCCATAACCTAAAACTTTCAATTGCAAAATAGGCTTTAACGCAGATGGATAAAAGTTAAATGAGCTTGTATTATTTTAGGTTTTTCAACTCTAAATTTAAGGTTTGCTGCACGAGAATAGGTCACATTGGGTAAGTGCTGTGATAATGAACAGGGTAACATAAACAAGCCACTACGCTGATTTTTAGCGGCCCATTTCCACAATCGACGCGACGGTATGCAAATGAAAAACCGGACAAGTGCGAATCGGACTCGCCCAGCAATGGTTACGTTAAATACTGTATTACAGATGTATAGTTTTCTGATTTTTCCTTAAACTTGTAGTATAAGACGGTATTACTTGCCAAATTTCATAGTTCTAGGTCAACGGAAAATACGCTACAAATTTTGATTCCCTGGAGAGTGTCGAAATATACGTCTTTTGCGGCATAAACGGCCGTATCTTTTTTTCCGTTAACAGGGACTGTAGACCTGAGTATATGGTTTAAATTTCAACTCGATTCTCGATACCTCCACGCTTTCCCGAGACAAAGGGTCTTGACAGACAAACGGAATGACGGACGGACAGACAGACGGACAACAAAGTGATCCTATAACGCCTCCGTTTTTTCTTTTCGAAGTACACAACCATAAAAATATAAAAAACCGACCAAGTGCGGTTCCGTAGTTGCCCGGTACATATGAGTTGGTCTACTAATACAAACCGCGCCAAACTTCTTGTCCCATACATTAGAGGGGACCAAAAGTTTGGCGCGACCTGTACTCGTAAACCTGTAAAGCCAACTTACCTGTGATAGTTTTCCTTTTAAATTCATTACATATACTACTTCTGTGAATTTTTTCACATTTCTATATACAACCGTTGAGCCGGTAGGGGGGGTGGGACGCTCCACTGTAACTAAAATTTTCACTTTAAAGCTTAATATTTCGCCAACGGATCCCTAAGTCGAAAAATGGTTTTCACACACCCATAATGTTTTTGAACAACCTATCCAACGATACCCCACCACACTATGGGATAGACGAGAAAAGAAATCATCCCCAGTTTAGGTGCATCAGAGGTACCCTTAAAAAAATATTTTCAAGATTTTATTTTACCATTTTGTCGGAGTGATTAATATTTATATCCACGCCAAATTACAGCTTTCTAGTACTAATAGTCTCTGAGCTAAGCCGCGGACAGACGGACATGGCGAAACTATAAGGGTTCCTTGTTTGACTACGGAACCCTAAAAAACGGATAATCTCGAAAATCCTAGGATATTTGCAGAGGTCCGGAAAATTGTGAATTTTCTGTTAAGAGCATGTAACTCATCTTCGCTTCCCTCGTCGTAGCACCTATTTTTATTTTTGGCTGAAAAGAGAGCCAATTATAATGCTACGATGGTTATGAAGTTCCTTCCTAGTTTCCGAATTGGAAATTCTAATTATGTGAACCTTTGCAGTCATCCTAGGATTTTCGAGTTAATCCGTTTTTTTTTATTATGCTGCGACATATTATATAAAGTCTAAAATGTGTTTTCAGGGTTCCGTAATACACGGAAACTTTTAATATCGCGGCATAAGCCTACCCTAAATTAGCAACTCGATGTGTGTCCGTACAAAAATCGACGGAAACGACATTGAAATAACGTTCATATCAGCGTGTATTACAAAGTGGCTGTTACGACGATCGCTGCGTCTCCGGATAGCGCAAAATAGGAGAAAATAATGCTTTTCGCATGGTTTTGTAGATCCATAAATTGTCTTTAGTATGGTGAAATAATAATTAAAATCGTTTCAAGCATTTGGAAGGAGTAGGGAAATTCTTGCGTAAATCACAGGAAACTTTCGATTTGTTGGAATTCGAAAGATGGAATTTATTTTTGATTATGTTAAACTCATTATGTAATTTTTTTATGTGCTTGGACTACCCGTATGGCAGAAGTAGGCCTTCAAATATAGGTCTTAATTGCAGTTTGAATACTTAAGGCTGCATATAATTGATAATTAATTGATGATGATTGAGCACCTCATTTTGCATCAATCAGAATTGGACTGTACGACGTTTCCTTTTAGTTTAAAATAGCGCGCTCTTAGCGGTGGCTGTTACGACCACTGTCGACCACCAAGAAACTCGCACTCACAAAAATCTAGGTTTTTATTTAATAACTCTGCTTCTAGATATGCAATTTTTAAAATATTCTAAGACGAGCCGACAAAGTCATCTGTTAACTTATTTTTAATATAAATTTCAAGGCTTTATGATTTAAGGAAGGTTCTTTAACACCCAAGAAACATGAAATTTAGAGGTAACTTCGTAATTTTTTTCAATCGAGCGAACTTAAAGATTTAGCGTTTTTTCTAAGATCAGTCTATCAGCCCTATAGTCTCCTGCCTATGTTATTTTTACTATACCGATTAACCAAGTTACACAATGTGATATTTATGCTCATTTGAAGTTGGGCATCTAGCTTTATACGGACCCTTAAGAACGGCTGGGCCGATGCAGCTGAAATTCAGTAAATGGGCATCATCGAAGATAGTGTCTCTAACAGAAAAAAGTAATTAATATAGATACGTTATGTTATTTAATGTCAAATACGCAAAAAATATTTAATTATGACATTAAAATGTTACAATTAAAGAAATGTATTTCCTAAAGTTTATTTAAGATGTTAGTTAAGTGAGTTCGTTTTTAATAAAGGCTATTCTATTTTATTTTTATTTATTTACGCAAAAAATAACATTATATTTCACAATTAATTTCGTTTTAGTGTTCCGTACCCGAAGGATGCCATAGATAAAACATGAAAATTTAAAACGAGCATATTGCTTCTGTTATAGCTTACTAAATAAAATTACAAATAAGCTACTTCAAAATGCCCTATTTTGAAAGGCTTTTTTTACTCTTAATATATAGGTATACGAAGTGACGTTAGTTGATGACTTCACGCGTTTGGATCCTAGAGGCAACATCTCAACGATACCCCACTATGAATACCAACATGCGAAGTATTATTAAGTTTATTACATTACCACGCTCAGCATCCTAATATATTCATTGGAGCCTAGAGCCGTATCTCTAGTCCTGACTTGGCATGCAAAGTTGCTCAGGTGAAACGCTTCACGCATACTTCGGAATATCGTGCTATCGGGGAATTGGCGTCGTGAAATGGGAATATTGTAGCTTTATATCAACAACGTTAGTCTTTTTGACGTGTCGTCAGTAATATAAAACTTTTAGGTACGACTGGCTTTTTTTCACAGCTCTGGCCGCTTTGAATAAGAAACTACCCTCGCCCCGTTTTATAAGATTAATTTGATAAATTAGTATCCCAGCAAAAATGTAAATGTGAAAAAGGGGCCGAGTTCAGTATAAAAGCAGTGCAGGATAGTCGGCAACGCCGATCAAAAAATAACGTTCTTCAATTGTTTTAAGAGAAAGTTTTTTGCTGAATATGTAGAACTTGGTAAGTCGAGAAAATTATCGCGGCATGGTTTTTTCTGACTTTCGCTGTGGCTTAAGTCAACAAGGAAGTTGCCGGAGACTTCAATTGACATTCCTACACCGACCTCTCATAGACAACTAGACTCACAATCTCGCTCAAAAAGTGTCCGCTATGCATCGTATCACCGCTATGGGGTGACAAAATCGAACGACGATTTCGTATAACTGACATTGCATCTTATATTAACGAGATAACGTCTTAATTTGGCTGAAGCATTTTCGCTACTATGCCCGTCGCACGTTCGGACACTTTCTCACGAACTTTTCTGTGTGTCTAGTTGTTTATGAGAGGTCAATGCATTCCTGTCTCCAAAATGTACATTATTATATTTAAATTGTTGGATTCCTAACAAGGACGAGTATGCAGCACATGACAAATTGTATTTGCAATATGACACCCTTTCAACACATTATCCTTTCCGTCTAGGGGGGTAGAACGGAAAATGCAAACAGGATAGCAATAAATAAGCAAATACATCACAACTCTCCGAACTGAGTCGTTTTTTTTGTATTTCGGGCCTATAAATCTCACACGATACATTTGACAAAGGATATGAGATTTTCCTGCTTGGAGATAAGGTCCAAAAAAGGTTTAGACGCCATTTCCGCAACTATACAGACGACAGATGGTGAAAAATTGTGCTCTTCGATTTTTCTCTTACATTTTTGAATCAGGACCTTGTTTATGGTATCAGGGCTAGGATTCTTCATCCATCCATCCATCCATCAGCCTGTCATAGGCCTTTCCAGGATTTTGCCATTCTTGGCGGTCCTCCTGGATGAAATTCCCATACTCACACACGCTGGGCAGGCGGGTTGGTGAGCGCGGTGCCGAAACCCTTGCACCAGTGACGCCGCTGCCCGTCACCAGTCTGTTTTACATAAGGCCCGGCAATTGGGGATGGATATACCGCCATCCATCGGTCCCAGGCAATGGTGGGCCGCCTGGTTTTGCCTGAGAGCTTATAACTTCGGGAGGATTTGCTATGATTCTTACTGCGCATCAAAACCGACATAGTTCTCTCCGGCTAAGTTTTATAGAGTAGGGCGTATCGGTTCTAACAAGGCAGTAAACGTGTTAAATGACGTTCCAAGCAACGACGGACTCGGGTAACTTTTGACGGATGGCCCGCGTAATTTCCCTTTGTCACGCGAACTGGACCCTTAATCCTTCGTGATAGGGCCCTGTTTGACGTGTCAGTCATTACTCGGGGCTAGCACGAGCCTTTGTTTCATGCTAATTGGCATCGCAGCTGGAACAGTAATTTGAATTACTTTTATTATTTTACCCCAGATCCAGAAAAGGTGATAGAGCTGATGCCGGGCTCGACTGTGGAAGTACCACCATCTTACTCGCAAATCCTCCCGAAGTTATTCGGGGGAGAGTAAGAGAACAGCTCTCAGGCAAAACCAGGCGGCCCACCATCGCCTGGGACCGATGGATGGCGGTATATCCATCCCTAATTGCCAGGCCTTAAAACAGACTAGTGACGGGCAGCGGCGTCACTGGTGCAAGGGTTTCGGCACCGCGCTCACCAACCCGCCTGCCCAGCGTGTGTGAGTATGGGCATTTCTTCCAGGGGGACCGCCAAGAGTGGTGAAATCCTGGAAAGGCCTATGTCCAGCAGTGGACGAAACAGGCTGATGGATGGATGGATGGACCCCAGATCTACTCGTATGGGTATTCTTATGTGACAAACAAAAGTGGAGGATGTGTAGTTTCTCAAGACTATTAGATGCAGGTATCCCTCATTTTCTACAGTCTTATATCCTCCCACCGTGTCCAAATTTCATTAAATTCATGTGACAATTTGAAGGAATTATGCCACAATTAAAAGTGCGGAACAAAGAAGTGCCATGACACGACCGCGTCAAACTAAGGCGGTACTATGTTCTCTATACAGGGTGTAAATGCAAAGTCAAGAATCCTTTTAGGGTATGAAAGTATACACGGTTCTGATGTCATTACGAGAAAAAAATATATGTCTTATACCGGTATAAGGTGACTTTAATTTATGCAGCCAAATTTTTACTGAAGACTCAGTAAGTGCCCAGTAACAAGGTTCAATGACCTTTTTTGTGAAATTCGTAATTTATTCTTTTCGTGTTCCTTACAAACGCAAGCCCAGCCCCGAGTCAATTACCATGGGACGTCAAGATTTTATTTTGCGAAATCAGCATAGTCTTATCGATCCGTATTACTGATAACTTACTAAGTCTCCAGTATGAATTTGGCTGTATGAATTAAAGTCACCTAATATATTCTTTTGTTTGTCTGCAAAAAGTTATTTGTCCGTGTCGTTTGATTTTTTTACCGTGTAAATTCTTTTAAGGGGGTAACTTTTTACCTCGGTACAAAATGCATTTCATAATATTGTTTTCCTTACTTTTGAATAAAAATAATGCAATAAATGTGTTTTAAAGCAATTTGCGGAAATTGTTTATTAATAATAAGTCTTCACAAAAAAATCACGTATTTTAATGTATTACAT
Source organism: Ypsolopha scabrella (assembly GCA_910592155.1). Lineage (NCBI taxonomy): Eukaryota > Metazoa > Arthropoda > Insecta > Lepidoptera > Ypsolophidae > Ypsolopha > Ypsolopha scabrella. The sequence goes on from OU342982.1 coordinate 14,619,785, forward strand.
TTTGTTTACAATACATTAACAAACTTAAAAGCGTGTTTACAGTTGTAATGTAATGCAGCTAAAATGTAACGCATAAAATTGAATAATTTTCATGTGATCACCTAACTATTAACAAGCAGTTTGCGCGAATTGCTATAGAACGCATTTATTGCATACTTTTTATTCAAAAGTAAGGAAAACAATATTATGATGTGCATTTTGCACCGAGATCTTCCGTTACCACTTTAATATCAATATACGGCTAAAATTACAATTCATCATTATTGTCAAGTGAAACATACGAAAGTTGATAGTTGAGATTGTCGGCACTTGGTGGAATTTATCAAACATTGTTGTGATGAAACATACGACATCATGAAAACTAGAGAAGATAAAAATTAAAAATACGAAATTGTTCTTCTAACAAACTGCGCGTTATAACATCGCTGTGAGAACAATAAAATTTCCAAATACTAGGTGAAATTAAATCAACCGACCAAATTCATACTGAAGACTCAGTTAGTACAAAGACTGACTCTGTGGCAGAATGGTAGAAAGCTCGCCTGCTAACCAGAAGTCGTGGGTAAAATCCCAGCGGTCCATAGTGTTCTGTCTGCGTGCTTCGGAAGCCAAGTCGAGCTGTTGGTCCATTTTGCCCGAAGTACGGCGATAGGGCTCACCATCCATCACGTTTGGGACGTAATATTCGTCGCTAAAAAGCGGGTGAACCAAGTGCGGACTGGACTGTGACTCGCATTTCACAGTGCACACTTGTGGACACCTCTGACACCCCCACTGGGATTCTTGTCGTGAAGAAATGTGTATATTACGACAAAAGTAAGCAAGATTTATTTATGAACCTACTAGGACTTATTCGATACATTTAAAATGATAAATTGAATACCCACTTCAAATTATCTATCCAACTTATCAAACTGCACTTTGACTCAACTGATAACCTAGAATTTATTTAACACTCCTTTCCCTACCCATTTCAAATAAACCGGGTGTAAACAGACAGATACCTTTAAATATAACCACATATTTAAGTGATCATACTGAACGAAAAGAACAATTTTCCCTGAGAAATATACTTGCCAAATAGTAAGAGTGTTTTGACTAATATTAATTTTTTAATTATTTGCATGTATTTTTACTTCTTAATTTGGTTAGATTTTGTTACATATAGATAAGTTACTATTTTTGATTTTAATGGCATTCAGCAAAAAACCCAGCGCTATGGCTTTGGCTGTGGCATTAAGCTGAGCTGCTAGTCTAGCATAGCAATATAGCAAACCATTACGAGCTCGATAGCGCTTGATACAGTGCTCTATCTCACTCTGTTGATCTATCTTAAGAGGGAGAGACAGTGTATATCGAGCTGTCAAAGCTCGATATGGTTGGTCTACTATGCTAGGTACCCTGGACTCATTTTTCATAACCATTTAACCATAGAATAGGTCTAATCCGCAATTTGGTTTTTATATTTGTTTTTCAAAATAAAGCTCTTTTCTTTTCTTCTTCATTTAGGTCCGATGTTTTTTTTTCGTGCCCAAGAATGTTTCTAGTACCCGGTTTATATGTACAATCGTTTGACACTATAATATTTAGACAATATTATTGCATTAATAATATGTGCTTTATCAAGCTTAGCACGGTATAAAATGATAGTAGGGTTTCACTGTATATTGACAAACAAAAACAAGCAACATTGAACTCTGTGACAAGCTTATTAGAGTCTTCTGAGGTGTCGTAATATTTCAGGTGGTATAAAACGTGCTTGTAAAGGTTTTAAACAGATGGTCTTCAGAAAACAATAATGTCAACTACTCGTGTGTCACTTTACAATTTTACAGTTTGCAGCTTCTGTAGCGCTTAGTTTAAATCGCCATGCCAATTTGGAAGTGAAAAACATTTATTTGCGAAAACAAAAAGGAATTTGAATATAAGCAGAAATAGCCTTGATTGATATCTGGAAAAGCGGTTTGTGGTTGACTTGTGATCTGTCAAAAGTGTCGAAGCTTCTCGTTTGCATCTTTTTACTCTTGTATCAAAAGAGTCGTGAAATATTGCAAAGACAGGTCAAGCAAATGCACTGCACTGACTTATATTAATTCTTATATATAAATGTATAACAGTGGTAGCAAATATGTTATTTACTCTGTATTTGTCCTGGAGGTAAACCTTTGTTCCTGTTCCGGTAAAGTTGTGAAGGCTACTTGGCCAACAACAAATAATTTGGGCAAGTACGTGTCGGACGCGCGCTCAAAGAATTCTGTACCACGACACAAAACGGGTAAGGAACCTTAAAACCATGATAAAAACAGAAACATAAAGGCTTCAGAAAAGCCGCTAAAATGTTAGCGCCTGCCAAATAAATCGGCATCCGTAAGGAACCCAACTTTTTATACTTATTGTTTTTCTTCAGAGTATCTATGCATAACAATCTGACCAAATCTGAAAACTTGTATGCTCTAAGATAGAGCTGAAACAAATGACGTTGAAAAAATTTGTTTCTTGTTATTCAAGTTTTTATTATTCGCCCTGTGAAAATGTCTGTCTACCTATTACGGCTGAAGTTGTAAACCCCTGTGGCAGACGGACAGACAGACAGTGGAGGCTTGGTAATAGGGTCCCGTTTGGTACCCTTCCGGTACGGAACCCTAAAAAGGCAGCTTAACCCTATGATTTCTGATTATCGCTAAAAATAGTGAAACAATAAATCGCAATTCAGGTTGTGGCCCGGATTTACAAAAAAAACTGTTTTTGTTATGGAATTAAGAATGCAACACTTCCCAAAGAGTTATTGTAGTTCAGATTCAGCTGAAATAGCACTTTTTAGCGCAACATTCAGCGGCTGTTATCTGCTAAAGTCATAATAAGCGAATGATTCACGCGATGTGAGTAAGCGAGGAGCGACTAATTGTAAGGCGTGACGTGCGACTATGTTTTGTTTTTCTGCTTTTGTCTACTTGCACCGGTTTTAATACAAAATTAAATTGCTTGCCTCTAATTCTGAAAAAAATAAGGGATGAATTTCGCACTTTGCGCAGCACAAGCAAAAGTGAAAAAATAACAGGTCAAGGGCGAATAGAACTCGCGCCCTGAGGATTCCGTGCCATTCAAATAAGTTAATAGACTTAAATTATTTGAATACCTAGAAAATAAATAAAACAAAAGTATTCGGTTACTTAACGCTAAAACTGTATCAAAAATCTGCATTTTCAGTATTTGTTGTTTAAATACAGTAAATGGCACATAATATATGTATATACAGAAAGTTACAAATTCCTAACCAGTTTAGTTTTTGAGATGGACCCAGTTGACAAATTTGATGGCCCTCCATTTCTTTATTTCCTAAGATAAAAAAAAATTGTGCTCTTCTCAATAAGTTCTAAACAATGACACCCCACACGACGAAGTTCGAAAAAAAAAACGCTTTTTTCATGTATGAGACCGTCCCGAAAATTATTTTCATTTCATTTTTAATTCAATATTTTTGGTTCAACATTCTACATTCCAAATTTCAGATCTGCAACTAATTCCGTCTGCAAACTAGAGACCCGTGACATACGAACGGACAGACAGCAGTGCGACATTAATAACGTGTTGCTCTTCGGGTACGGAACCCTAAAACCGATCCAGTGTGCGAAAGAATGAATGAATAGGTGTCTGAAAGACTTAAATAGATGTCAGTATTTTCATAACTTCGTAGTGCTACTTTATACACATCATTATGGCAATAACCGGAATTCGGACCTAAAATAGAAATCTAGTTTCACCGAACAGACAGAGATATCACCCCTAGTGCAGACTTGTACGTTAAATTGCCCCGGTGCCAAAATCATACAAGGGTAAATTGCTACGGGGCTATATTGACACCTGGGTGATATTTGGTAATCATGCTACTGAAACCTGATCGTGTATTGAATGAAATGGAACACAGAAGCAAAATTACATGAAGAGGAACATTACGGAAATAGTGATTTAATCTAAATTTATCACATAGCGCTTCTAATACATATTGCTATATTTCAGCCAGTAGTATTATTTGTAAGAAATGAGTTTTTATTAAAATAACATAAAATATCGTCACACCTTAGGGATGCCATAATTCCACTTTAACTTTATTTTCGATTACCGATTAGGGCATAAATGAAAGAATTAATGAACATTTTACTGCACAAAAAAGAAGACCTTTACAAAGAACATACAGAAGGCACGGGCGGACTTATTTCCATAAGAAATTTCATCCAGTCAACCTGGGGAAAACGTGAAAAAAATTATCGTTAAAATTTGTTTTGCTTCGGTGCATTAATGTAGAAAGTAATTTTAAACCTTTATAAATTTACTATATACAAATATATAGATGAATACATAATACATACATAAGCGAACAAGTTACTCAGTAAATCATTCAGAGAGGCGAGAGGTAAATATTCTTCAAGTTATCATGGGAATTGACATGGAGAAAATAATAAAACGGTAAAGTAATTACAGGTATAGGTACAGTGGAGCCCACATCAAGTTAAACACTTCCAGTATAAGCTGACCTCTCATTGCATAGGCTTCCCGTGCAATGAGAGTTCAGCTTATACTCAATGTGTATATCTTGATGTGGGCTCCACTGTACTTCTAGGTATATCATATTCTGTTTTATTATTATTATTAAATAATGTGCGGCGGTTGACAATATTACTTGAAATATAATTTTAAGAAGGCTTTCAAAAAGATGTTTAATTACACACTACATTTATTGCATCAAAATTCAAAATCCATTAAATAAACAAGTTTTCAAGTATCCATTAATTAAATAAATACACGCACGTGCCAAATGCTGAGGTTTTTATTTTCTAATCTAATTTAAATTCATCCATCTTTTTTAGTTCCAATTAAACCGGTATTGTCCGGTTTGCGTCTGTTTCAATTCACCCCATACCAGTTAACCCCTTCAGCACCTGTTACCCGTATAAGATATTTTTTGTATGTTTCGAATTTCAAACCAATTCAAAGTCGGTCTTCCGCGTATTTGAACGGCTATTTTGCATTTTTATTCATTATTTATTAGCTTCCTACAGAGGGTAGCACCGTGATCTGCATCACAACTAACCAAATTAGGGGAGAGGAACAATAAAACAACAAAAGAATCTCGTTGGGTTCTGTTTATGTCACCATATTTACTTTTGAAAGTTTCTTTACAACTTTCGAATCGTTGGATTAGCCTTTTTTAAGTCGCTTAACCTTAACCCTTATACAGGCCTTGAAACAACGTTATAAAATAAAGCGTTTTTGAAGATGACGTCTCTAACGACATAAAATACAAAATCAGCATTGCCCAACGTTATAATAAAATCTATCTCTATTTACTTTGTATGTCGTTTTGATACTTCATAACGAGTCAAAACACATTATTCTGACCTCAAACAGCCATGGCTAACTTTCAAGATCTTTTAAGGACCCGTAAAAATAGAATTTTCAAGAGAGTTCTTTATCCATGTATTTATGCTAAATAAATTCCTAAAAAAGTTGAACCATAATAAGGGCGCTGGTCCTGATGACATCCCCCCACTATTCCTAAAAAAATGTGCTTCTGCTCTGTCCTTTCCTTTGATGTTGATATTTAATAAATCTTTGGAAACTGGAGTTTTTCCGTGCGAGTGGAAAAAGGCTCGTATCATCCCTGTATTTAAAAAAGGTGTCGCAGATAAAGTTGGTAATTACCGACCTATATCTAACATTTCTGCTTTCTCTAAATTGTTTGAATCTCTGTTGGTCCCCATAATAGCATTCCATACTCAGAATCTAATTAGTGATAGGCAGCATGGCTTTCGGCAAAAGAGGTCAATTTTGACAAATCTAGCGTCATATATTTCAACAGTAATTAAGCATGTTGACCATGGCGATCAAGTTGATGCGGTCTATACTGACTTCAGTAGCGCCTTTGATAAAGTAAGTCATCAAATTTTGCTTCATAAGCTCAAATATCAGTACAGCATAATGGGCCAGTTACATGTCTGGTTCGCGTCATATCTCCGCAACAGGCCTCAAGCTGTTGTTATCAATGGCTCTTCTTCCAAAAGTTATGTGGCCACCTCTGGAGTTCCGCAAGGTTCGCATCTTGGTCCAATATTGTTCATTCTTTTCGTAAATGATATTGTTAATTGCATGCAAAGCAGTTATTGCTCCTTGTATGCGGATGATATGAAGATATTTAGGAAAATTGATTCTCAGGCAGATGCTGTGTTGCTTCAGGCTGATCTAGAGCGAGTGCGTTTATGGTGTCTTACAAATAAAATGCAATTAAATGCCACTAAATGCTTTTTCATTAGGTTTACAAAAAAAAGAAACCCAATTGAGACTTCCTACATGATCGCTGATGGCAATATTGCTGAAGTGACTCAAATTCGTGACTTGTGTGTGATTTTGGATTCAAAACTGAGTTTTATTCCTCATTTTGACCATATTGTTAAGAAAGCAGCAAAGATGCTTGGTTTTCTCAAAAGAACCACCAAGGATTTTCGTAATATCCAATCGAAGATTACTCTCTATACGGCACTGGTACGCAGTACTCTTGAATTTGCTTCTCTTGTCTGGAACCCATGCTATGCAACGCATTCTGATAGAATAGAATCCATTCAGCGTTCTTTTACTAGACATCTCGCTTACAACTGCCCTGGAATTAGTCACCGAACTGGGTATGAGGACAGGTTATTGTTTTTTAAAATGCATAAATTATCAGACCGTAGAATTATGCTTGATTTGGCATTTTTGAAAAACACAATCGATGGACGTGCTTTGTGTGATGAGTTCGTTGATGGTGTGTCCTTGACTGTCCCTCGACTACAAGCTCGTCGAGTAGTGAAGGACACATTTTCAATACCTACTCGTAGGACAAACCTTGGTCGAAATGCACCAGATGTAAGATCTTGTAGCACTTACAATAAATTTTGGAATTCTCACTCCCTTGACATTTTTAACGATAAAGCTATTAATTTTAAATATAAGATATTACAGCCAAATCCATTATCATAATTATTTTGAATAACTGAAAATTTATATATATATATATATATACTTTTTTATTTTTTCTCTTTCTGACTGTTTCAAATGTAATTTTAATTTTCAATTTTTTCTTTCATGTTGACATTCTGAATTGTGATTAATAAATTTAATATATAACTTCAATTTAATAATATTTTTAAATAATCTGTGTGTTTTGTGTGTCTAGATTTATAATTCAGATTTAAGATAGTGTATATATTGTAATTCAAATTGTTAATATTGTCCTGGTAATTGTAATTTAGTATTTGATTAATTATTATGTTGTTAACATTTTATTACACAATAATTGTATCGTAATAAGCTGTGTACGCCTGTAATTGATGGCAACACCAGATATAGGCCCTATGTTTACTTTCTTCTTTTTTTGAATGTGTGTGTTGACATTGTTGGTGTACCTTTTTGTAATAAATAAATAAATAAATAAATGCTAAACTTTTTCCACTTTGCAAGGTTCTCCTTATTTAATTTCAACCCTAAAAGAGCTAGTTAGCGATTACGAGGGGTGGCCAGTAAATATGTCAGTTAATCGTCTAGCTCACGAATTTTGTTAGTGGTTTAATCAACCGTGATTCTCTACTCACCCCTCTTAATCCGATTTTGACGGTGTCATTGTGTTATTGTGAATTTATTATGTCAAAAGCGCCGCATGAATTTTTTACGCGGACATTTGGCCGTTTTACTGACGTTTTCTGTTTGGATTATGGCAATTAAAGGGTTGAGTTGTAGATTTATTTCATTTTTGGTTAGTTTAGCTTTTCAAGATTTTTTATCAGCGTAATAAAGGCGAATGATATTTTGAATTGTTTTGCAAATCTTTATCGGGACTTAAGTGGTTTATCTGGTTCTATACTTAGAAAAAGTGCCCTTACTTATACAGAAGGGATTGTACACTATATTGTACTTGTCGACATTATAGTAATAATAATATAGTATAATAATAATACGAGTAAGTAAAGGTCAAATGCGATATTTCAGATATCTTCCCGCGTAATAACATCTGTATCGACAGCTACAATTTCTCGAAATCTCTAGAAAAATCGAAGCTTTGACTTGCCCCCTGATTCTGTATCGTAAAATCAGTTGCCAAACCGAGTGCCTATCGTCAAAAACATACATATCCGCTTATCTAAGGATACGTTCGCACTTGAAATGACGTCACAGTTCGTAAATAGTTCAATACTCATTGAAGGTAATTTGGGAAGTTAATTATTTATATGCATTTTTAATTATGTAAGTATATTTATTGTATTTATTTTTTGACATATTTTGCTTTTATTTGGGACAATATACATAGTTCTATATATTTATTGAATTTACTAGCTGATTAATGAAATATGTATGTATGTCATATCTTTTGCAGTAGTATACGTATGTATGATTATTTATTTTAAGATATATGTCTTTTTTCAATATTTTTAGAGATAAGCTCGCTCTGTACATAATTTCTAATTAATCATGTATAATTATCAAATTATCTGTGTATTGTACGATTAAAGAAGAAAAAAGAAGTTAATTTTTCATCTGTTTTTGGTGAATAGCAACCATAGTTGAAAACCGATTCAAAGATGCGTAATAGGCCCGCTGGAGTAGCAAACTCATCTTCCGACGTCACTAGACATCTTCGGGCGATTAAGAAATCGGTTATAACTAGTCGCAAAAACAAACGGCCTAGCGATTAATCCGGCCGTAATCGAAAAGCGGCCATGCAAAAAAATAATTGGTTCTTTTTCACAAAGGAAGGTATTCCTTTTCGCGATGAACAAAAATTTTAATTTTGAATTTCGAAGAGCGTCGGTCAGCTTGAAAGTTAACGCAGCGAGTAGATTTTTGTCCGTTTTGTGACGGACACGTTTTTTTGTAAAGAAATATTCTCCATATCAGGCAAGCAGATTATTCTTTTCACTGCCCACAGTAAATTGAAACCTATTAATACTTTAATCCTACGCCAAAAAGTCATTTTTCAATGCAAGTGCTTGTAAAGACCAATTTTATGTGCATCAAAATTTTGGCAGTCAGATTTTTTCCACACTAGTGATTTATTTATATTATGTTTAATTTATTGATAAAAAGTAGCACAGTCTTTTCTTGTGTACCATACATAGACTTGTCAGAAATGAGCTGCTTCCAGTTTGATGCGTTCGTAGGCTACGTTTAGTTTGATCGTCGGACGAGACTCGCCTACCACTGACAGCTCAGGACAGTATCAAGGTATGTTATGACTATAGATGTGAAGCCGGTAGTTATCGTAGTCAGCCAGCCGGTTAACACCCGCTGTTTTCGCTGACTACGGTGATCAGATCACCCATAAACAGCGGCTGTCTACGGTTGTCACTTGACACCTGTTGAGTATTATTGGTACCTGTCTATTACGTAATTTACAGATTAAATTAAATACCAATTATGTTATCAAGTAGGTAGGTAGGTACATTAGTTTATTATCTGTCTTGTTGAAGAACATTGAAAAACAATTCATAATATTGAACATTTTATGGTTTACGCCATGACAGAGTAGGTAATTAATTTAGTAAAAATACCTATTTGTATATAACGGCTCGTATATTATAACAATTTCGACTCAGGAAATGTAAAAATTGTAAGACCTTATGGTATTGAGTCGGATAAGCAGCCGCTTGTCGGCTTTGGATAACTACCCGAAAACAACCGCTGTTTTACAACTATAGTTATGACTAAAAGCAGCCTACGAACGCATCAAACTAAAAGCAGCTTATTTCCGTCAACTTGGCAACTTGCGTGCAAAGTAAAAGAATGCCCGCACACTATACATTGAAAAACTTAGTATGATACACGTGCGTAAGGGCAATAACTTACTCGTAACGTTTACAACACTCACTTATCGCTCGTGTTTCAAATCGTCCTCGTAAGCTTTTACCTCCTTACCTCACTTGTAGCATAAACTACCATTAAATTCGACCGACCAAAACAGACGAAATTTTAATGTAACAATAACAGCCATGTTACTTTCTACCCGGGAAACCACGGCTCAGTAAACCATCCAAAAAGTTAGTCTATCTTTGATTTTGCTGACTAACTTAAAATCCAACATAACTAGACTGCTCAACCCAGCAAAATGACCTCTATTATAAGAAAATAAATGTTAAGTAAGATGTCTGATCGCTTTGCAAGGTAAGTCGGTCATTCGCCCGAGGCATGAGGGCAACCGAGCAAGGCCCTAAGTTTACTTTTATCCGATTAGCTAAAAGGGTTTCTCAATTATACTAGGAAATACCTTATTGTTCTTGGCCAACTCGATTATGGGGGCGGTTTTGATTTAGAGACGGAAATGACTCGGAATTTACAGAAAATCGATGCGATTCCTTGAGTCATATTATGTGTTATTACACATAATTATTATTAGCAACTCGATGTGTGTCTGTACAAATATCGACAGAAACTTCATTGAAATAACGTTTATATCAGCGCGCATTTCAAAGTGGCTGTTACGACGATCGCTGTCTCCGTCCGGATAGCGCAAAATAGGTAAAAATTATACTTTTCACATAGACGCGACGAACGGTAAAATATCCTCATTGTCTATTTTACTAAGTTTACTAAAATTTTGTCCGAGCGTTTTCGTTGGACAACTGTATGGATTTTTTAAATATCAAACCAACATGACATGATTCAAATCCCTTTTCACAGTTCACACTCGGGGTTTCATGTCGTGACTATATGTACAGAAGATAGGTCTAACTAGACCTGTATAGTTATCAGAAAATAATAGATAAATTTTGTCTCTCAAAGAAACTTTTGACCATTGACCAATGGACACGCAGGACGAGTCCTTTTACCGAGGCGATGCAGATCACGTGATAAACCTTACCTGCGTTTCCATTGGTCACACGTTCTTCGAGGTACAAAATTTCTCTATTATTTTCGTCCATGTAAACTATGCTGGAGCTAACTACATAATAGTTAAGCAAGGAAAATACTGCCTAGATTTTTCCGCCCCATCTAACAATTTCTAGATATAGGCATCTTTATAGATCATGTGGAACCCTACGACACTTTTCCAACATTTATCACGTCTATCTATCTCTTGTGAACCTGACAGAGATAGATGTCATATTTGCTAGTGTATTTTTTCTTTGTGCGTTGTGTCGTGTGTTTTTAGGGAAAAAAATATTTAAGGTGACTTTAATTTATACAGCCAAACTCATACTGGATGGCTTGGTAAGTGATCAGTAACACGGATCGATAACATTTTTTGCTGATTTCGCAAAATAAAATCTTGACGTCAAAGAGTAATTAATTTGGGGCTAGGCTTGCGTTTGTAACAAACACGAAAATAATAATTCACGAATTTCACAAAAGGGGGTCATCGAACCTTGTTACTAAGCACTTACCGAGTCTTCAGTAAGAATTTGGCTGCATAAATTATCATCGTAGAGACCCTGGTGAAAATAAAAGCTTTAAGGGGTATTCATAAAATAACGTCCAAGCCGAAAACGCGACAAAGATCTCATAAAGGCGGGAGAGCCGCGGACAAAGGCTAGGCTAGTATCATATAAATTCATGTCACAAAGGATACCAAGTATAATAATATCTTGTTTATTTTGGCTTAAAGAAGTACAATTATGTGAGAGTCCTTTGCTGACTTCAAAGGCTTTATAGTATCGAAGCCACTATACCAGAACTAATAAGCTATTAGTAACATAAAGTACACTTACCCAACTAGAAGGATGTAAAGAGTAGAGAAGCTACATAATTGAAGTTTCTAGGAAGAAATGTCCCATTAAATTGTGGAAAACGTACCTGAAACAATTAACATGATATTTTTAAATACATAAGGTATAATAAATAACTACTGGTACTGTATTATCATATCACACAGTAAGCCTAAAAATACGTTTTGTTTGTTTTTTTTTTCTTCGTGCAGTATATTTATTAAAATATTTGGTTTTGTGTGTACACTAGTGTGGAAAGTGTAAAGTTCTTCATGTTGCCGACAAGTAATGAGAGTTGCCATAAATGAAAAAAAGTTGCCATACGAAAATGCATTCCCTATTAGACATATCAGAAACTATCATCAATAAAATATTGCTTGTTCTGTCCATTTTTTCGTGGAATTCACCATAATCTCTTTATAGCAAAAACAATAGATAGTAGGATCAATTTGAAAGGTTAAAAAAAAGGTTGAAAATTCAGTTGTTAAAGCTACGAATAGGTTTAAGTATTTGGATTCATAGCAGGGCTTTAAAATGTCACAATTTAATTTTAAAATGTCATATTCTGTTTTTATTCCCAACAAAGTTACTTTTAACGCTCATGACATAAACATAAAACTTAATTAATTGCTCTTTACTCATTTAAAAGTAGAACGCTGTAAAGCACAATGCCCATTATCCATACATTGTTGGGTCTGAATTTTTTCAAGTCACGAACGTACTAAAGAGGAAAACGGTGTGGAAAGAATCACTATTTACTATTAGAGTGCCCTAGAACTAGAACTTGGAAACAGCTTTTAGGTTTTTGGGTCACGCTCATATTTTTTTCGTGACAAAAATAAACTTATACTTCGCAATACTCGCTGAATTTTAATCAAGGTTTTTTTTTTAGAAAATTCTTCCTTTTCGATTCTAAGACATGGTAAACTAAGTAGCCACGAAAGTTTTCCAAAATAATGTCAAAATAGACATGCTTACTATTTTATTCATGGTTTAACAGAATAACGCTTTTAAATGAAAAAAAAACCTTTTTAAACGAAAATTAAAAAAAAATCCTGCACTTAGGAAATCGTTTTTTGTAAGGATATTTATTCCTACACATACAAAATATTAACCGCCGACCTGAGGACCCACGGCACTCTTGTCACGGACCTCGAAACCCTGGTCTACAGCATATTTGCAAATCCACTAACCACACAGAAATTATAATAGCTTATGTTACACTGTCCTATCGCGGACTGACCTGGGAGCTTATTATCTAACTTCAACTCTATCGCTACCCGTTTGAGGCCTGGTCTTCTACATTTCAATGCTTTTTGCTTAAATAAGCTGAGTCACCTACTTACCTGATCAATGTAAAACTCACACATATATTTTTTGGGACACCTTTCTTCTCTAAAGACAGTAAGTACCTAATTGGGCACATTTCACTCGATGGGTTTTAGTTATGAAAATTATGCCTTTTTAAGTTATAAATACGTGTTTTATCTAAGCGGCTTGAGTTTTATGTCTGAAATTACTGCTTTAGCAAGAAAACATAGTTTATTTTCGAATGTAAGGCTAGAAAATACCTGCACCAAATACTTTTTCGTAAAAACCAGAAAAACCTCGAAATTTCACTGATTATGACAAAATCCAACGAAACAATATGTATATTACTATTGTAATATTTTTATCTTGCACTAGCTTTTGCCCGCGGCTCCGCCCGCGTGTTATTCGGTTTAACGACATGCCTTTTTCCGGGATAAAAAGTAGCCTATGTGTCAAGTACCTACATTTATGTAATATATTGCAATAAATAAAGAAAGTGACTAAATAGCCGTTAGCGGCTTCCTTAGTTTTAATTTTATTCGACAGCTAGGGATAGGTTGCGACGACGAGCGAAGCGAGGAGCGGTTAGGTTGACATGTTAGTACATATTAGGGAGCCGAGCGAAGCGGAGCGGAGCGAGCCGACCCCCGTAGTTTTAATCATTTTTCGGGCACTTTCCGATGACTTACAGTTCAATGATTTATAAAATTAAAGGACCGCTTCCCTTACCGAACTCTACATTGCAAATTTAACTTTATTAGTTCGTGCGAAGGAAGATATTCCAACAGCTAAATAATGACTTACGGTTCAATAATTTTAAAAACCAAAAGACCACTAACGGCCCTTTAGTCACTTCCATGAATAAATGTTACTTTTGATAGCAATAAACCTACAACTGAAGCTTTTAGCTACAATATCTTTACTTGTACGATTTTAGACCTTATAATAGCGAAATAAGGACTTCCATGGGGTAAGGTGGCGACAACATGCACTTGACAGAGGTTTTATATAAGTTTGCCATAAAATATCGTCAAATAAAACAGCGCTGTTATATAAAACGTGGAGCGGAATCCTATTTTAGATTCCACGCGTGACCCTACAAAGTGTATGTTAAACAAAGGAATAAATGTCAGGCGACGCTTTGACTTGATTCTTACTCGTATTCTGGAATTGGCCCTAGAGTCGCGTATGGGAAAGAAAAATATAACCAATCGACAACATTACAAATTAATTAATAATTAATTAATTAATAATTGATTGCAAAAGTAAAAATCATTTCGAGATATGAGCTTTCTCAGCTACATATTTTTTTTCAGAATTAAATCGTGATTAAATAAAGAGATATTTTCAAAATACTAAAACTATGGTACGCACAGGATTTTAAAAACAATTTCCTTTGTTTTAAGATCATTTTGTTTAAAAAAAATCAACTGTCATGCCATGTGACAGCAGACATAAATATGCCAAGCTTTTTTTTTAATAATCCATTGGCAATGAATATTGACTTTTGAAATCCTCAGATGCGACTTACGTCCTTTTAGAATTAGTGAATAAGAAAACATTAAATAATGCAGTAAAAACATAAAATAAAACAAAATGAAAAAATACATAAGCTTCTTTTTTACGCAAACTTTCAATATAAACATTAAAAACAAATGGTTAACTAAAATGAAATGTTGTCGATTAGCCAAAAATAGCTACACTTGATTCTTTTATTATTATTATTATATCGAAGCAACCTCCTTCCTTTGCAATGTACAGGAATCAATAATATTGATGTAATCTGATTGAATATACGCTTCATAGACGCATTACAAAATATATAATTTTTGTAATTAAAAACAAGTGACGTCATTAAAAATTTACAGTATTTTTTCCAACATTAATTCTCCATTCTCCACCCATATTTCAGAGCAATAGGCCTAGATATTGTTATGAATCTGTAGTAAATCACATTGTTTCGCATGATCCTCTGTTATTTCGAGAATTCTGCAATAACCCACTTTGAAGTAAATATATGGATTGACTTGACAATTTTTTTTCGATAGTTTCGATTCTTTTTCGAAGTTATCTCCAAACCGTACAATAATTTAAATTAAAAACACGATAATTATAAAATTTAAGTATCATGCAACTTTGCATAATAAAATAATTGATCTCAAAATAAAGCAGGTCCTATTTGATTATTTTCGCCGTAAAAACCATTCTACACGCGAGCGCGCCATGTTTCGGTTGTCGAACAGTCACGGTTCAATAATGGAACGTCCGTCCTGCGGGCCTATTATGTAACTTAGTGTCGGTTGCCATCTATGGTTGCTATTCACCAAAAACAGATAAAAAATAAACTTCCAAAATAACCTTCAATGGGTATTGAACTATTTACGAACTGTGACGTCATTTCAAGTGCGAACGTATCCTTAGCTAAGCGGATGTATGTTTTCGATGATAGGCACTCGGTTTAGCAACTGATTTTACGATACAGAATCAGGAGGCTAGAGATCAGTTCTAACTACTTGATGCAAAATGAGGTGCTCAATGTAAGGTGCTAATATTGGTAGAGTATAAACCATATGCCGTGAACAAATAGACTTGCTTAGCTAAAATAAATAAAAAGCTTGTTTTCTCCAACAGTGGAACTCTCGGGGTCAAAGGGGGACGATTCCAGACGTCTACATTTAAAACGATCGGCTCCCGGCAACGATTCGCTCGGATTTGTCTCACATGTTTATGATCTTATTGTGTCCGTGAAGTTTCACATTTAAAACTGGGAATAAGGGATTTTTGTCGTGACAGTATTCGTCTGTGGTACACATAAATATCTGCATCTTCTCTTTGGATAAAAATTACTTTACGATTACTACGGTGATAGAACCTGACTTATACATTTAAGGTGACTTTCGTTTGTACCGCCAAATTAATACTGGAGGCTCGGTAAGTGGTAAGTAAGTCTCTAGTATGAATTTGGCTATATAAACGAAAATCACCTTATACATATTTTATATTATCCTTTTATCCAAAGAACCGCTGAACGGATTTTGATGCGGTTGCCACAGTTTTCTAGGGGGTTTCTCGAATATGTTTGTTTGATTTTGAAATTATATGTCAAATATGCCAAAGTTTAAGGTAATTTGGTTTTTGAGTCAATCCATCCATCCATCCATCAGCCTTTTTCGTCCACTGCTGGACATAGGCTTTTCCATGATTTCGCCACTCTTGGCGGTCCTCCTGGAAGAAATGCCCATACTCACACACGCTGGGCAGGAGGGTTGGTGAGCGCGGTGCCGAAACCCTTGCACTGGTGACGCCGCTGCCCGTCACCAGTCTATTTTATTTGGGGATTGATATACCGCCATTTATCGGTCCCAGGCAATGGAAACAAGAGGTCGCAGGTTCGAATCCTTGCCCGAGGAATTATTTCAAATTCTTGTCTTTACATTTGTTTCTAATTTATCTTTTCTGGTTTATAATGCACTCTAATAATAATATTTAGAGTATTCCAAAGCGATGGATTTCGCAATAAAAACATAATAACAATACATTTATTTTATTTATGAGGTAAAAATTATATGCAAATATTATGTCTGGATTTTTCGCTAAAAAATCCGGGGCTTTCCAGCTCCTTGTCCCCGTTTATAGATTTTAAAGATGGCAACCCTAGGTAGGTATATAGGTAGGACAAGATAAAACAAAATTGATTTATTTAGAACAGTTATTGATGATAAAAATAAAACTTATTTACTCCAGATATTTATTTAATATAAATAATTTTTTGGGGCTATCTCTAATATACAGACCAGTTTTATTTTTATTTTACTGTAATAATGGCCATTGTGACTCTCTGTTACTAAGTTTAAATATGGGGTACTTTTTATTCAGGATAATTCGGGACAAAGCGTCCCCAGGGAACTACCCGTCTCGAATTCACAAAACCTATATCCATATGAGCGAGACAACGGCAAATTACTCGACGAAAGGTTTACTTTATACGAGTATCACGATAAATACCCTAGGGACAAGTAATTCGACTTGACTATTCTTTTCTTACTTATTATTTTAGAAGACAGCAAAATAAAAGATATCCTATTGATATAAAATAATAAATAATATTTTTAAAACAAAAATGTAACGTGAATCTCTAAATTATAATTGAATTTTTATTTATTTTTTCAAGGAATGTATTGTGTTGTCGGTGTCCCATCACATCAGTTCCAATATGAATTGCAAAAAAAACCGGCTAAGTGCGAGTCGGACTCGTGCACGAAGGATTCCGACCATTATCTATAAAAGCGGCAAAAAAATCATGTCTGTTGTATGGGAGTGCGCGGGTTCGACTCGCACTTGGCCGGTTTTAGTATTTGTTGTTATAGCGGTAACAAAAATACATCATCTGTGAAAATTTCAACTGTCTAACTATCACTTTGAGGGTTTCATAAAAAAAAGTAAACAAAACACTATCATGTAGGCTATTCCCAAAACTTATTTCGGTCCACCAAAAGAAGGAGGGTCCCTTGAAGGGGTACGTTTTGTGTAAGTTCCCTAGGGATATACACTTTGCTAGCGACGCCGTCGTAGCAAAACCATTTATACACGCACGACTAAAACCTCTAATCGTAAAAACTAGTGTTTTAAAAAAACGCATTTGAAAGTAAAATTGCCAGTATAAAACGGTTAATAATGATAATATATATTTATTTTGGGTAAAAGAACTTAGAAATAATACATTCAAATTATGATCTTACAAATATTGGATGGATGCGATTGATGGTTCTTGGTATAATTTGTGTATAATTTATTTATGATCTTACAGCTAATAAACATGTTTTGCCTAAACTAAACTACGAAAAGTAGCCTGTATTTTAGACATAAAATGAACGTAAAGAAAATTAAAATAACCATTTATAAGCTTAAAAATTAAATAAATGTTTGAAAAAAGTAGGAGTCATATAAGTAGAGTACAAAGCCTTAATATTAATTAAATATTACACTTAAAATGTATTTGTTTAAACTAAAGCAGAATAATTACATTTAATTTACTACTGAGAGTAGGTTTTTCATCGCAGGACAGACATTGTAACCATTCAGAGACTCGATTTTTGCATTTGAAGCTAGTGAGGTCAAATAAGTTGATTATTTTATTAATTTTATTGTAAAGGTACGGGCCTAAAAATTCAGTTAATTTAAGCGCGAAAGCGTGTACGGAGCGTGTTTGAGCACAGACAATGTCCTTGCGTCTTTTGTTACTGATTTCCGAGTTGTAAGCTGTGGATTTGTGCTGCATTAGCACTATTTTCAGAATAAATAGCGGACGGTTAGTACTTCGCAACACTGATATAGTTTTCTAGTTGCGAAGTAGAACGGTCGAAAAGACGAAACGTTCCAGTATCGTTCAAGGGTTAGTAGAGTGGTCGTAGTGGATGTACGATTAAAACTTTAAATTACAAACATTTTAGCTTATTTTGGCTATTACAGAAACAAAATCAGAGCGTTATTATTAAAAGAATAACTTCTCCGAGTCTTAACAAAATAGTAAATTTTTTACAAAAAATAATCTCTTTCAAAACCTGTCACGGCCAGGCCTCGCCGCGAGCTAAAAAATATCATAAATAATGGACACAAGGGCGAAAACGCCGTTACTAAAAAAGATAACAAATTTAGCTGACAAAAATATTTTCAGAGCCCTTCAAAAGCTGAAAGTCAACCGAAATGAACAAGAAAGGTACTCAAATTGCACATAAATTAGTATAACTGTTTCATTTTGTGGTTGATAAGACGTCTTTCGGCTAAACTTCGTACATTTCACGCGAGCCGCCCTGCCGATTAAATATCGACTTTAGTACTCAAGGATAGAGTCGATAATAATTGATCAGCTAAAGGCTTCATATTTTGTGAAGAGTGTTGGGTGTTTTTTGAGGGAACGTCAAAGTAATCTGATATAGGTCAGACCTCTTCAGAGTTCTAAATGTCCCTTGTGAGTAAAAATATAGTTGAAATATCGAATAATATTAGTTCACTTTTATTATTGAGTGTCGGATAAATAATTCAGAGTTAGATAGAAACGTTTCAGTGAATTAGTTTCAAGTTTAAATGCAAACGAAATTGAACTTTACAGGTTTTGAAAATGTCGAGACGAAAGTCAATTGTTTAAGTAGATTTTACAAGAGTCGCTATTTCATTTCTAGAAGCAAAAGATTTAACAAGAGACGCTATTTCAATTTCTAGAAGGAATCGTTAAACCGTCAATATACGAGTACCTTTACCGAGTGTAAAAATACATATAAATAGTTAAAGTTGAATTAAAACCTGATATAATACTGATCTCACTAAACAACTTGTCTTAGGAAACGTTATGGAATAGCAAAAGTCATTTCTTTTTCACCTCTATATTTTTTTATTATTTAGAAATAACCATTTTTAGGGTTCCGTAGACCAACAAGGAACCCTTATAGTTTCGCCATGTCCGTCTGTCCGCGCCTTAGCTCGGAGACTATTACTATCTACTACAAAGCTTTAATTTGGCATGGGTATAATACATATTAATCACGCCAACAAAACGATAAAAAAAATCTCGAAAATATACGCATACACGTAAATTGGGGATGGTTTTTTTATAAATAAATAAATTAATTCCCGTCTATCCCATAGTGTGGGGTATCGTTGGATAGGTCGTTCAAAAACATTATGGGTGCTTGAAAATCATTTTTCGATGTAGGGATCCGTTGGCAAAATAATAATTAAATGGTAAAATAAAATAATAAAATGCTAGTTTTTGTTAGTCATGTGTCCCCCCTGCCGGCTATTAAACTGTTGTTTATGAATATGTGGAAAAATTCACAGAAGTATGGAAAACTATCACAACTAATTAGGCTTTACAGGTTTACGAGTACAGGTCGCGCCAAACTTTTAGTCCCCTCTAAACACGATAATGTATGGGCCGTTCTTCGGGAGAGCAACTTCCGAGCGGACTAGAAGTTTGGCGCAATCTGTAAAATGTACTGGGCAACTCAACTACGAAACCCTACACTGCGCGTGGCCCGACACGCAGTTAGCCGGTTTTTGTTTTCATAAGCTCGGTTTAAACTTTTATAAACGGCATAAACATAATCACATACATAAGTATTCTCACGCCAGTCTCCCTCGGGGATAGGCAGAGACTATTCTATGATCCTGTCACACCTCTATAGTCTCTTCCACATCCATCAATCTAGTCATACAAGCTCTTCTATTTGTCTCTGTACAAAAGTAACCTACCAGGCACCTTATTGTCTAACTTCAACACCGTTGACAACAGCTATCGCTATCCCTTAAAAACGTATCATGGTTGGCAAAAAATTATGCGTGATGTAATTTCTTCATAAATTTTTTCATTGTTAACTCATCTAAACATCTAAATCACTCGTTGAAATCGCAGCTGCGCCTCCTACAAAACGGGGTTCCACCGTGAAATAATAACCGTAATTACCTTGTCACATTCATTTTATCGGCCTCAAGGAACTCTGCGCCAATTTGTAAAGAGGTTCCGTAATAAGAGGTTAAGCCAACGTGCAGGAATTATTCCTAAACAAATCGCGGGGAACCCTCTATTGGAAGTGAACCGTCAGGACCAGCTTTATTATTTGTTTATCTCCTTTCTGTTTTTAGAGTTACAATTCGGGTCAGTTAAGATGGCGGGTATTTATAACGTGCCCGTCAATTTTTTTTTAACATAAGTAAAATAATGTCATTTGCTAGAGTTCCAGAAAAAAATGAATTTATACTAAAATAAAGAAGTAAAACATTCTTTTAATTTGAAATAACCCATTTTTATTGTAGTTGTAATGATGCCAAACCATAATTTTTACATTTTTTAAAATCTCTGTTTGTACGTATGTTCCGTTTTAATTTAACTCGAGAACAATGTTACAATCTAAAACACAAACAGAGGGACAAGCTACGAGGCGAGAGCATCCGTGCATCGCCCTGATTGAGACACGATTCCAGAAGGAATGCCGCTCATGCAACCGTCACGCCCCTGACAAACGATGAAAGAGACGAGCTTATACGAGCGAGAGAGACGGTCTCCCGAATCCCTCTTTCCTTGCCAATACTCTAAAATTCTTTGTCTAAAAGCACCAGCGAACTCAGATGACGCAAATTGTAAATGAAAGAATTTCGGTCCAGGTTCCGTCAATGTAGATTCAATTTGATTAAAAAGAGGATTTTTTATTTGCAAAATTCGAAATACAGGCTGTAAATAGAGTGCGACCATTAAATAAAACCACATACTCTACTAACCATACTAATTCGAAAAAAAACCCGCGCAAATCTTCAGATAAAAAGATATTAAACTGTAACTCAAAGACTTTATCTCGTAGGGAGGTCTATTTTAGAACGCTGCACCGGAACAGCTGTTTCACAGATGACGCTGTCTCTAAACTCGCCCGTATGTCAGTGCGTTAGGGTTGACGCATTTTTGTTTGGAACTCGATTATTTCCTAAACTAAGGGTGTCCGCGGGTATGATTCTTGGGAAAAGTGGTTCAGTAGGGTCGGTAGAATATGTGGTTTCATTTAATGGTAGCAGTCTATTATACCCGTATGTATCTAGATAAAAATCACAACCACCTCTCATTATTATCGTAAGACAAAAAAAGCACTCCACATCCTCATCAATCAGCATCGCCATACATGTGACTCCATAAACAACAACACTCTACCAGTACCGACCCACACACGTATTCACAATTCACCTTTCAAGCAGTGTTTCACAGTTCGCGTCATTAAGTCATTCCATCCAGCTCTCACAGACATCCAGCTTCGCACATGGGAGACTTCATTCATCTGGTCGCTTGGTGCCCACTTTGGACCAGGCCTCAATAAACAACATTAAATCAAACCACAGCTAACCTCTCGAGCCAAATCTAGACTTCTTGTGCTGTGTAGCAGGCACACAAAACTACTATTTTCTTGCTTTTTTTTAACCTGTCATATTTATATTTATTTGTCATTGTCAAAGCAACTGATGTCAAGTCCAAAAGGACTCGAAATATATCTTGCTAATTTATTTATGTGCATATTTTAACTAGAATTAATATGTAAATGTATAAAGAAAAGCCGAAGGGTAACATATACATTTTATTATTCATTATTATAACATAATTCATGAGCAAAACAACTGCATCTAAATAAAATTGTAATGTTATGATTATGAATAGTAAAGTGCAAGACGATAAAAGAGCGCAAAACAAGTCATACAAGTCCAAGCCCTTTCCGGTATTTGGTCCGACGCGAACATTCCAACCGATGTAAACTCAGATTTCATGAATCTTATGACAATCTCATAAAGCCCAAACTCCCTTGTAAGGGATAATATTGCAGTCCTACATATTGTATGTGGTGGAATAATAACAGCTACTACCTACCCACTCGGGAATGAATTTAATCATGCCTACTTGACGAGTGGGAATTTCTTTGTGGTTTTCTTCGAGGATTTTCTTAGCTTGATTTGAATTCTTGGGAATATGAGAACTGCTTTGTCTGTCGGGAACTGAGTAGATTCCGTTGCGTTAGCCATGCATTTTTTTACTCGCGTGTTTTCAATCTTTGCTCCGTTTTCGGCTTGAGTGTTATTTCATAAATACCCCGTATACCCTTTGTGTTGACCACGGTCACTACGATCATAATAAAAAACCGTATCATTTGGATCATTTGATTGCGTGGTTCTCGAGTTAAAACGGAACAGACAGACAGACAAAAATTCTAACAATTGTTGTTTCGGCCTCAGTACAGTACCAATAACCCATTTCATTTAAAATTTCGCGAAAATATTCAATGTACAGAGTTACAGACACGAGTTTTTACTACTTTATTATAAAAGATGTTGCTTTTATAATGTCCCACTGCTGGGCAAACGCCTCCCCTTGCTGCAACCACACTTCGCGCTCCTGCGTTACTTCCGACCACCCCGGTAATAAAAATAAATAATAAAAAATATTAATAACACCACTGCCGGCATAGAGATTTAATTCGGATTTCAGTGCAGTCGGGGGACATACTAAACAACATGTATCCAATGTAATAGTCCCCCGACTGCACTGAAATACGAATTAAATCTCTATTCCAGCAGTCGTGTTTTTTAATATTTTTCATTATTTATTTTTATTTAATACTTTTTTGTATATATTTATAGCCTATTCCACTCAGGAGGCTTTAAGGATTCTAACGATACCACACACTTCGAAATCGGTTCAGGCATTAAGAAGTTATGGTGGAATTCAGAAAAATACCTACATGAACTCTGAAAACAATACACTCCTTTGTTGGGGTCAGTCGTGTAAAAGTGAGAGGACATAGTCCCGCCATCGCCATTTTGTTTTGCCTGGCCTTTGGTAGCCGTCATCTGGCACCCACTCCGACTTTCGCCCACCTATCAGAGTGCATACGACTAACGTGGCCAGTTCCATTCCAGTTTGGCCGTCTGCACAACAACGTTAGCGAAAAATACTAAATAATTTGGCCAAGTGCGAGTGGTTTCGTACCACCCTACTACAATACAGGTGCGGAACCCTAAAAACATTATGGTAAATGACAACCACAGACATATAATATAGTAGCAGGCGAGGTTATCCAGAGAAATCTGTCCTGCTCCAACGCTTTCACTGTACACATGGTTATCCTGCTTATTTATTATTTTGAAAATAGAGGAATGGGTTTTTAATATGACGGTCGTTTTATATCACATTTCTTGCGACGTTTATTTTAGTATACTTTTTATTGTCCAAAACTTAATATAGCTCAAATGAAATGATATTTAGATCATAGTTCAGACCTATCTTTGCGATTTAATCGGATAGAGGAAAATGTAAGCAATCGTGTAACGAACGACCGAAATATCAAGAACAAAGAGTGAAATAAGACGTAAATTTTGACAAAATTTAATCGTCGCCATCTATTAAGTATTAGGTACATCATCGTAAAGTTTTAAGCAATTCCGTGATTTCCCGAACTTTTACTATCTAAATAAATAATATTTTTAGAAGCCAACTCCATGGTTGCAAACGTTTTCTGTCATTTTTTAAACTTTATATATCGATCCGAATATCCTATCCCTACGTTATAACTTAACCAATATAATTTAAAAAATATATAAAATATTCAGTGTATAGACACGAGTTTTTTGCTGCTTTATTAGTAGTATATATACATATAAAGGAATAAATAGACATGACATTTTCATTGGTAAAGGGAAATTCCGAATAAATTTTCCAATTATTTATCAATTTTAATACAAAACTACGCGAGTCAATTCAATCAAGCTGTAAAGTTATAAATACACAGACTACCCGTTTAGGCCTGTTAAAATATCAAATGTAACAAAGTATAAGTCAAAACTCATTAAATTACATAATAACAATGGGTTACTAAGAGCCTCTCATTAACTGACAGAATTTGATTAATTGCTGAGAAAGACTCAACTCTATTACAATTGTGTAAGAGTTCTAGTTGTAATGATTGTTATTCTCGAAATCATAAATTATATTTAAAAGGTTTAGTTGGAACTTCCTAAGTGATCATAAGGGCTAGCGCGCACGGGTTACTTTTGTCACCGTGACTGTTTCGTCACTGGGTGACATTTATGTACGCCGACCGGCGAACAAGCCCATGACGAAACTGTCACCGCGCCGCCGCCGTTCGGTTTTCAAAGCAGTGCACGAGTGACAAAATTGTAACTCTCAGCGTTGTTTGTTCGCATTTGCCTTCCGATTTTCGACTTTGGTGCACGCAAAATGGCGTCATCATCTACACAAAATGAACATAGTGTAGAACTTTCCACTTAGTAGCCGGTGACTCCAAAGGTGGTGTACCCAGTATACTTTTCCCTTTTTTTTTATTCTGAGTATGATGAGTTCACAGACAACTACCGTCTCTTCGAAATCCATATTTCAAAAAAGTTTTGTCACTGGCACCCTTCGTGAGCGCACTCCACTTTAGAAACATGACGTGACAATGACAGAAACTTCAATGTTACGGTGACAAAGGTAACCCGTGCGCGCCACCCCTAATCGTAACACAGATGAGGTGCTAAAGTGGCCTATCTTTTCCAGACGCAATTGATTAATCATTAAACTCGTTCCCGAGAGAAAGGGTCTTAACAGACAGACGGACGGACGGACAAACGGACAACAAAGTGATCCTATAAGGGTTCCGTTTTTTTCCTTTTGAGGTACGGAACCCTAAAAACACAGTCTTAACATGTATATTAGCTTTGATTCTTCACCCTACTCAGGCATGTTCTTTTCTACATATTGATAAATATGTCTACCTGTTCCTAAAACATGGTTACGACTAATTCAGTAAATTGCCAGAAGATAGCAATAATTCTATTTGGCGCCCGCACGGATCTTTTCAATGTTGCTTATCAGATTGTGTGGCTGGCGGGTCTAGCTAGTTTCAAGTTAGTTTGCTAACTGAAAAAGAGAATCGCTTTTTTGTTTACGTTGCTTTTTCATTTGTTCAAAACACAAAGGTTCAATTTAGATAATTCAATGGTAACCATTTTAATTTCGTGAGTTTTTATTTTTATTTTGATATTTGTATTATTTGAAGTGTTTCTGAGTATGGACTGTGGAATGCAAGTTAACCACAGCACCACATGTACACCCAAGTTTCACCGAAGCACGCAGACCGAATACAAATGTGCCCTCACGAGATTTTAACCTGCGACCTCCAGATTAGTGACATTCGCATTAACTATCGCATTCGCATTCAGGGATGCGAATGTTTGGCGAATTACATCGATTTCTGTTTTGTGTTACATAGATCATAGACATAGAAATACCGATGAAATGCTAGCGCCAGACAAAAATTTGGCACCTTCTATACAGAACCACACTTTTTAGGGTTCCGTAGTCCGACAAGGAACCCTTATAGTTTCGCCATGTCCGTCTGTCCGTCTGTCCGCGGCTTAGCGCAGAGACGATTAATACTAGAAAGCTGTAATTTGGCATGAATATAAATATTTATTACGCCGACAAAATGGTAAAATAAAATCTCGAAAAAAAATTTTTTTATGGTTACCTCTCATACACGTAAACTGGGGATAATTTTTTTTCTCGTCTATCCCATAGTGTGGGGTATCGTTGGATAGGCCGTTTAAAAACATTATGGGTGTGTGACAACCATTTTTAGATTTAGAGATCCGTTGGCGAAATATTAAGCTTTAAAGTGAAAATTTTAGTACGAGTGGAGCGTCCGTCCCCCCTGCTGGCTAAACGGTTGTTTATAGAAATGTGAACAAATTCACAGAAGTAGTATATATAATGAATTTAAAAGGAAAACTATCACAGTTAAGTAGGCTTTACAGGTTTACGAGTACAGGTCGCGCCAAACTTTTGGTCCCCTATAATGTATGGGACCAGAAGTTTGGCGCGGTCTGTATTAGGAGACCGGGCAACTACGGAACCCTACATTGCGCGTGGGCCGACACGCACTTGGCCGGTTTTTTGTATTCTTATATTTTAGTTTAGAATATGTTCTAAAATCTGACTAAATTTAAAACTTGTATGTATTACCGTCTCTAGGGACAATCCGTCTTTTTAGGGTTCCGTAGTCCGACAAGGAACCCTTATAGTTTCGCCATGTCCGCGGCTTAGCGCAGAGACTATTAGTACCAGAAAGCTGTAATTTGGTATGGATTTAAATATTAATTACGCCGACAAAATGGTAAAATAAAATCTTGAAAATAATTTTTTTTTAATTGTACCTCTCATACACGTAAACTGGGGATGATTTTTTTTTCTCGTCTATCCCATGTGTGGGGTATCGTTGGATAGGCCGTTCAAAAACATTGTGGGTGTGTGAAAACCATTTTTCGATTTAGAGATCCGTTGGCGAAATACTAAGCTTTAAAGTGAAAATTTCAGTTAGAGTGGAGCGTCCCCCCTCCCCCCCCCCTCTGAACTTTTGGCCCCCTTTAATGTATGAGACCAGAAGTTTGGCACGGTCTGTGTTTGGTAGGTAGACCAACTTATATGTACCGGGCAACTACGGAACCCTACATTGCGAGTGGCCCGACACGCACTTGGTCGGTTTTTTTTTTTCTTGGTATTGGTCATAGAAACTCGTATTTTGTGAAAATTTCAACTTTCTTCCTATTACGGTTAGATTAGATTAAGATTTAGATTAAGTAGACCCCTTGTACAGACGGACAGACAGCGGAGGCTTAGTAATAGGGTCCCGTTTGGCACCCTTCGGGTACAGGAACCTGAATATGATAATTAAACATGACTAAACCTAGACTAATTGTAAGTATTTTTATGCATTTTCTGAACATTCGCATTCGCACTTTCGCAAAAATATGTCATTCTTTATTATCTCTGGTCGAAACGTTCTAACCAAAAACGTTTAATTATTTGGGTAACGTGTATCACCAGATCATGAGCAGATGGGAATTGAAGATGACAAGGCAAAATGTGGTCAGTCAGAGATAGGGTTACCATACGTCCGAAATTTGGTTCTTTGTCCGGAATGCGAGGGAATTCTAAGGTATCCGGAACTTGTCCGGAAGATGTCAGGAATTTCCACACAAATTAAGAAAGATAAATCACACTAATCACACTAATATTATAAATGCAAAAATTTGTGTGTGTGTGCGTGTGTTTGTTACTCTTTCACGCTTTACGGATTTGGATGAAATTTAGAATGGATATAGCTTATACCCTAACATAACACATAGGCTACTTTTTATCCAGGAAAAAAGCATGTCGTTAAACCGAATAACACGCGGGCGGAGCCGCGGGCAAAAGCTAGTCATAAATAAAATAAATGCTTTTAATTAAAATCAACGGGTACTATACCTATTCAACACAACTATAATTTTATTTCAGTAACATAGGAACTTATGTATTTATGTAAATGTACAATGAAATATATGTATATTTACGAATCATTTTTATATTTCAGACTCTTAGATATACCATGCAGTAATTCTGTTTCTTTTATAATAATTCACACATCACATCCGCAAAATTAGAAATTTTACAGAAAAATGTCCGGAATTTTCTCCGGATTTTCTTTTTTGGATATGGTAAGCCTAGTCACAGACAGTTAGTGCAAGTCACTCATGTTTGGGACGTCATTCATTTAACTCGCCAAAGCTTTGATGTCACGGCACTCACGTGTTCACAACACACGGGAATAATGGACACAAAGTGAGAAATTTGGAGGAAAATAAAAAATTAAAAGCACGAGTCATTATTATTTTTAATTTAAAAACTAAAATTACTTTTCAATTATTTAAAGAAGTCTACAAATCTCTACCGCCTACCAAGCCTCCTGTATGAATATGGCTGTATACATTAATGTCGACTTGCATAATCGTTTTAAAACGGACTGCAATATAGGATGTAATCGTTAAGTGTGACCAGGCGATTATTCCGTAACTATTACAGATATCAAAAAAAATCAAACTGATATCGAAAGTACGTTACCTAATCAGTAAAATGACATCAATAACTTTTTGAAAATCAAACGAAAGGTATTCAAAATTTTGACATTAAACACTCCCATACATTTAGTATGAGATTAGTAGAAAGGTTTTAGTTTCCTTATTTTTAAAGGTTATTTTAGCTTAGTACTGATATTAAAGGAAACTGTTTATTAACCAAAGTAGTAAAACTATCTTGAATAATATATATATATATATTTTCTATCTTATTTATTTTTCAAGCCATACATCTTATGATTAAGTCGGCTTAAAAAGAGTACTTAGTTTACTGTAATTATAACAAAAAAAAATCTTACTAAAGACTATTGGGCTGAAGTAGTAAGTGCAAAATTTTGTATATATTCAAAGCAGATGTTCGAAGTGACATCCTTGTTAATCTCATACTAAATTCAATGTATGGGAGTGTTTTAAGTCAAAATTTTGAATACTTCTCGTTTGATTATCAAAAAGTAATTGATGTGATTAGGTAATGTACCTTTGATATTAGTTTAAATTTTTTTGCTATCTGTAATAGTTACGGAATAATCGGCTGGTCACACTTAACGATTATACCCAGTATACGAGTTCCTTAGCCCTGACGAAATCTCTATTTACACGAAACGGCGGTAAAAGGCTAAATTTATTACCTTCCATGAAGCGACAGGTTTCGTTCTCAATCGCACAACTTATTATTGTTTTTATTGTTTTTGTATGAATAACTCGTAAATAAATGTGATTTATGACATTACGCACCGATAGCTAGTTGTAATATTTCACCTTCATCAAAGTTGCGTTATTTTATGCATTAATTTGTACATGATTTAGCACAGCAAATTTAAACACGCTTCAAAATAAATAGATTAATACATAAACGACAAAGTAATGCATAAAAGAACACAACTTTGCTAAAAAAGCCGAATTCAAAATGATTACTTTTGACTCAAAAATAAAAAAAACAATGGTAAACTGTGCGTTTCGAGCTCGGTGCAAAATGCACAACTTATGATTGCTTTTGTTATTATTGAACAAAAAGTACTAAGTAAATGTGATTTAAGGCATTTCTGCGACAATAGTTTAATGTCAATTAGGCTTTTCTACCAAAATTTTGTAATTTTATGCATTACGTTGTAAATGAATGTCCACACAAACTTAAAACACGTTTTTAAAACGATAAAACACGTTTTTAAGTTTGTATGGACATTCACGCTAACTATAATCCATAAAATGACGCAATTCTGCTAAAAACCCCTGATAATTATTAAAGAATAGTCGCAAAATAAGATGAAAATATTTTATTTCATACATTTTATTAAAATAAACAATTATAAGTTATGCATTTTGCACTGAGCTCCAAACGTTCCTCCTTAAGGCCTGATTCTTGGTGCACGACAATCTTTGATTTAGAACTTGAGTATTTTGTCAGTGTCAGAAAGTCTACATTAGAACGCTTGCTTCGCGCGCTACCACTACGCTTAATTAGTGAATTTTCGAGGTTTTTCTGGATTTAACGAAAAAGTTTTTGGTGCAAGTATTTTATAGCTTTATATCTGAAAATAAACTATGTTTTATTGCTATAGCAGTTATTTCAGACAAAAAAGTCAAGCCGCTTAGATAAAATACGTATTATCACTTAAAAAGGCATCATTTTCAAAAATTAAATTGATCGAGTGAAATGTGTCCAATTAGGTAACTGTCTTTACAACAGAAAGACAAAAGTTTTAAAAAACATGTCCGAGTTTTATATTGATCAGGTAAGTAAGTAGTTGACTCAGAATATTTAAGCAAAAACCCTTGTAATATACGTATAGACGGCCAGGCCTTAAGGTGGTAAAACCGTATCTCAGTACAAAATGCACATCATAATATTGTTTTCCTTACTTTTGAATAAAAAGTAGGCAAAATTTGAGTTTTAAAGCAATTAGGGGAAATTGATTACTAATAATAGGGTTCTTGCATTAAAATTATGTTATTTTATGCCTTACATTTTGATTACATTCGAGTACAACGATGAATGAGGCATTCAGAGCAAGAAAGGCCTAACATTTCCAGACATAATTGATTTTTAATTGTGTCTGGAAATGTTAGGCTTTTCTTGCTATCAGTGCCTCAAATACGCTTTTAAATTTGTTAATCGAATGCAATCAAAATATAAATCTCATCAAATGATAGAATTTGAATGTGAAAACTTAATTACTTATTACCAATAAATTTCCGCTAATTGCATTAAAACGAAATTTTTGCATACTTTTTATTGAAAAGTAAGAAAAGCAATATTATGATATGCATTTTGCACCTAGATTCTGCTTTATCACCATAAGTGAAAAAGGTTCAGAGAAAACATAGACTTTATCCAAAGCAAATTAAATTGAAACATCTGTAATTCCTTCGCGAACTGAATTAATTTACCTAAATTCAGAGCGTTACTTGCAATTCTACAATTTGTCTTAGTTAACTTAATAACTTAAGTATCTAAAGTTGATGAAATTTTGCTATTTCTTAAAGAACTTCTAAATGGGTTTGAGTCCTCATCAAAACAAGAGATTTGGCGACGCTCTTTGATGCTTACTCTTAACAACCGCAAAACTAATTAAAGAAAGATTTTATTTTATGTAAATTGTTTGACGTAACCCTAAAACATGTCTGCGAAGATCTTTATTAAGGTTTACATGTAAATAAATTTAATAAAAATAATCGGAATAGTGTATTATTTCATTTTGGTTGATTCGTTAGATAACAAAAAAATATATCGTCACGATATAAGTCCCCGAGGGGGTATCATAGGTGTGAACTATGAAATGCAAGTCACAGCCCACACTTAGACACCCGCTCTTCACCGAGGATTATTACGTCTCAAACGTGATGGGTGAGCTTTAACGCCGTTCTTCGGACACAAATGGACCAACAGGTTAACGTGCCATCCGATTCCGAAGCACACAGACTGTCACAGACCAAACACAACGCGAGGACTCAACCCAAGGCCTCTCAGTTAGCGGGTGAACGCTTTAGTACTCAGTCACAGACCGTGTTGCCAGATGCATTGAACCTTTTATCTGTAATAGAAACTGCCAAAATCCGTATTCTAACTGAATTATGTTATATCAAAAGAAGCAAAACATAATAATATACTCGTACCTACCTTCTTATCATGCAGTTTGTTCTGCTTCTTTTGAAAAGCAAGGGAATAGGTCTAATTTCTTAACATTAAACAAAGAATAGAGTACAAATTAATAAAATTGACATTATATTTAAGCAATTACTGTAACTACAATTACTAAAATTTAAAACATAAAACAAAGTAACAAAACAAAGACTGAAAAATTTGCCACGTACGAACGAAATATTATTAGTCAGGCATACATAATCATAATTATTCATTAAATTTCAATAGTAATTCATCATCAACCTCTATGTTGTAGCGAGAATGTTTACCAATCAATTGCTTAAAAAAAGTGCATAATCTATATGATTTTTATGGAAGCTAACCTGAAAAACGGCTCATTATTTCTTAGATGTCGCTGATAAAATAACTTTTTTCTTACATACGTACCTAGTCGGTGCTTAAATTCTGTCACAAACAAAATTGGCTATAAAATGAAAACTAGTCATGATATTAAAAAAATGTTTTTTTTTTAAAAGGTAATTTAATTAGCTTACATTAAACACAACATTTATTCAAAATGATTGCCACCATTTTTCACATAAGCCTTCAATCTTCGCGGCCAATCATCAATAGCAGCACGGACCATATTCATGTCGATATCGGCCACTGCTTTAATCAATGATGACTTTAGGCTGCTCAAATATTTGTGAGGTTTAGAACAGACCTTCTCCTCCAATTCCTGCCAAATTTTGTAACCCAGTGGATTGAGGTCAGGGCTAGATGAGGGCCAATCTTGATGCCTTATTAGCTCGATATTCTGGCGCTCGAACCACTCCTGAGTTGTTTTGGCCTTATGAGAAGGTGCGAAGTCCTGTTGAAACACAAATGGCCGTCCTCCATAGAGTGTCTGGGGCAGATCTTTTACTATGCTATCTAAAACCGTGTCTTGGTACACTTTTGCACTGGTTTTGACACCTTTTTCACAAAAATGCACTTCAGGCCATAGTAGGATACTCCCAACCAAATCATGACTGATGATGAATGATGGCCGTGCTGCACTCTGGGAATGGCATTTCCAGCGGCCGCAGAGCTGGTAGCGTACACCCTGTCATTTTGTTTGTTGTACTTCTCTTCGATATTAAAAAATTTCTCGTCTGTAAACAGGATATCGCGGTGTCTGTTTCTTGCGTACCGCTTTAGCAAAACTTTCCATTTTTTGGCTCTCATAGCTATCAGACGCGCGTTCAGAAGATGTCCACTCTTTTTTCGGTAAGCTCGTAGTCCCAGGTCTTCATTGAGTACTTTTTTTACGGTACTTCTGGTTAATCCCATCTTCAAAGCCATCAGTTTCTGCTTCCGGACGGGATTTCTTTCAATACGCGCCTTGATTGCTTTGATGACCCCTGGAGTCCTAACGGAACGAGGTCTGCCAGTTCTTTTCTCGTCATCGACACTAGAGGTTTCATTGTACCTCTTAATGGTACGGTACACGAACCTCCTCGTGATTTTTAATTTTTGAAGCAAGTTGAATATCGTCTTCGGTGGATGGCCGCAACGATGCAATGCAATTACTGCTACTCGGTCCTCTTTGCGAGTCCACTCCATCGTAAAAAATGAATGAATGTAATTGTGATTTCGCAGATTATTAATCAAAAAATATCTGAAAATCGAACACCATTTCATTTTTTTTTCTAGGTGTTCTATTTTTAAAATAAATGGCCAGTGACAGTATTTAAGAACCGACTATTTCCATCGATGCGTCGTCGCGTCGTCGTTGTAGGTATATTGCAAGCTTTTTGCATTCTCTTTTGTCCATGGTCTTACCTACCGTTAGTACACGTGGCCATATAAAAAAATGTAGGTTACTTAATTTATGTACATAGTTTGTTAAAATAAAAAATAATGAAAGTGGCATTTTACTGTGTTATTGCTACGTTCCGTTTTAAGCAGGTTATAGTAATTTAATCAATAGAATGAGAAAATTCTGTATAAAAATCTGTATCCGGTGCTAATCTATATTCTACCTCGAAAATCTGTATAAATACGGAGAAATCTGTATATATGGCAACGTTGGTCACAGAGACGCTCACCTAGAAATATACTATCAATATACATATCGACGGAAGATCGTATATCTGTTAAAACTAGGGTTACTCATTAAGTTAGTCCTTAGTTATCCATAACTATGTTCCTGGGGAACTGCTTGTCCCAGGGAACAAACAATTGCCTATGTCCAAGTGAAGAGTCTAAGCATTACAACAGTGGAAGAATTTTCAAAATCAGTTCCGAATTTCTGGAGATTACCCGCGTGAATGTGATAAGGGCTATGTCCCTAGGGCCTACAGCACTCTGGGATAATGCAGCTTCCTATTAGTGAAAGAATTTTCAGAATTAGATCAGTAGTTCCGGAAATTTATACCACTTTATCCAAACTCACAAATACCTCCTCTTTATAATATATGGTGTAGATTAGATGGTTGATAGATATTAAAGTTGAAGCCTTTAATTTTAGTTTTAGTGCTGTCAAAAGAACTAAAGAACAATTTTGGCATAAAAAAAATAGTTTTGACAGCACTATAACTAAAATTAACGATTTCAGAATCACTAAAGTGTACAGAAAAGTTAATTAAAAGTTGTTTGGAAAAACGGTATGCTGCCCTATCCATCAATAAGTTCGCTGTCGCTTAAAAACTACTGAGCTGATTTATCTAGTGCAGGTGCAGAACGAGATAAGTGTTCCAGAACAATTATATTTTTAGTGGGTATACGTACATCGTATGCCCTTTTACCTCCCGTTCTTGAGTTCTGTTGGTCTAGCACACGCCTTCGATACAGTGATCATAATTATCTCTTGCACATTGATAAACACGGTATGCGTGAAAGCGCAATAAGGATAGATAGACACCGTAGCTGTGGCACGTGCTAGACTTAATTATATAACAAAAAAAACTAACTACTTTCTATAATTTGAAAGAATATCCACGAGTAGGTAGTTTAGTTAAACCTTTCCTTTAGATTAGAATCAGAAACCATTAAAGCTGGGCGTCACAATGATATATTCTAAAGAGTCTTAATGGCCTTATATCTTGATAAGGAAATGGATCTAAAAAGTTAAGAAAACTTAGCCTGAAAGTAGAATTACTAAGTAAAAATGTCTACACCCGAAAAATTTGGTCTTATAAAGAAGTCTTAAATAAGTCACGATGACGCAGGGAAAATGTTCTAAAAGAATTGTAATGTTTTTTCATCTTTAAAATATTTCCTGTAAATGTTTGAAATGTTTTTAAACATTGACTCGTCGACGTTAACTGCAGAGAACTATTGTTGACTTGACAGCTGTCAAAATCAGATATGGTGAATTTATTCGTGAACCATGAAAAATCAACAAACTGCCGTTGTAGGTATCAATTGCAAAACTTTGAACTATGAACTAACTTATTATTAAAACTTTTAATTATTCGCTACAAAATAGTGATACATTTTATATTCTACATAGACACAAGGGGTCCTTACACGGATAGTGTAAGAAGTCGAGTATAAAGAGTAAAATATACTGTCTATTTACTAGCCTAATCTACAGCCAGAGGATATACTAAGATAGTAAGTAAAACAGACACATAATATCTCCTATGGAATATTTAATTGAGTAATAATTTTTCCTCATTTTTATGCAACTTGTTCTAGTAATTAAAAGAGCTGGTTTATCCAACATTAGGAGTCCAGGTAATAAATTTAAAATTGAACACTTTTAACAGAACAAACGTCATGGATAATCGTCAAAAACTTTCTTCTTCTTTCAAGAAACCTCATTTCCTTTCGACTTTATTTGATTCGTATAGCTTTTCCTTGTAATATTAAGTAACACCTAAGTAAAATCTCTGTCCTAAAACATGATTTATTTAAATTTAAAGGTACTACCCTGGACTAAACTACTAACTACATCAGTAGAGTGATTAGACAAATAGTAGGCTAGTAACTGGACTACTAACTAGCAAAGTCTAAACCTAGCTTAACACTGTCAGTCACGGCTCGCACGACTATAACACAGCCACAAGACTTTGCTTACACAATGGGTAGTATTTAAAATGAATCATAAAATATTCAAGTTTTATCGACCTTTGGTTGTGGCCCGAGGCCCTCTTGTATCCAATCCGCGAAGCCATTTAAAACCGTTAGACCGGGAACTTTGTGACCCGTTTCGTAATAACCATATGGTTACAATCGTGACAGGATAAAACAATTGAACAAAAGAAAGGGATGGCTTTAAAACACTTAATATTTACCTTGTACTAATGTAGTAAACATTTTATGAGCACTTTTATTGGTCTGGATACGTAAAAACCAAACTTTATTGAGCGCAATAATTTTAATAATTCCACGGACAGATAGAGACTGTGCCAATTTGCATACATGTGCGCTCATTCTTTTGATAGAACCTTAAAACATTTTCCTAAACATAAGATACTAGGCCTGTCGCCCGCGGGGCTCCGCCCACGTTTATTCAGTCTCTGTCCCGTTTTCATCTTGGGCGTTATTTTATCAACACTCGTTATAGCCTATTTGTTGACCATGGTCACTACGATGCGATGTTAATACAGAAAACCGCATCCAAATCCGTTGAGTGGTTCTCGAGTTAAAACAGAACATACATACAGACATAACAAACATTTAAAAAAATATTTTTGCTTTAGTACAATATTAATCAAATAACCTACATCATTTAAAATTTTGAACAAATATTCAATGTTCAGACATGACCTTTTTAGTACTTTATTGTTAGTATAGATTTGTGAAAATAGCGAAACTTTAAGGTTTTGTTACTAATTAATATAAAATTAAGCACTGAGATCAAGAAAAACCGAACCCTACCAAATGAAAATTTAAATCGTAGATAATGAGTCTTTCTTTGCTTTTAATGGTTGTTCTTTGCTTTTAATGGTTGCGTACGTTGTACATTCGACGGTATATTTTTTCTTGTGCTCCTAGACTACAAAAACAGGTAACCTGGCACTCGCAGTGTAGCCACAAAGCGAAGACTATTATTGAGTTTACACACTCAACACTTTGTGCAGAAACATACTGTTCGCTAACAAAAGTGCAAAATAACGCGAAAATCGTGGAACCGTGACGAACGTTGAAATAATAATGGGTTTCAGTTATGGAAAACTAAATACAGGGTGTTATTTTTATATGGTACTATTAATACGCGCTTGTACTGATACCTATACTGAATAAAGTAGTAAAAAAATGTTGTCTGTAGATTGCATATTTTCGCAAAATTTTGGTTTATTAGGATATAGTACTGTGCCTAAAACTAAAAAAAATAGAATTTTCGTCTGTCTTTCTGCATGTACATATGACCCGTTGTAACTTGAGAACGACTCAACAGATTTGGATGCGGTATTTTTATTATCATCGTAGTGGCGCTGGCCTGGTCCATATAGGCTGTAAGGGGTGTCAAAAACTGGTGATGAAAGTTTTAAAAGATACATTGATTGAAAGACACTTCCACGCGAGCGAAGTCGCGGGCAATAGCTAGTACTAAAATATTTTGAAATATTTATACCTCAATAAAACAGTTTAGTAGCTGACTGAGTTACCGACATCGTATTGTCTTGTTGTAACCAATGGGATTCTATTACTAAAACTCCGCTGTCCGTCTGTCTGTCCGTCTGCCACCAGGCTGTATCTCATGAACCGACAGTTGAAATTTTCAGAGATGATGTATTTCTGTTGCCGCTATAACAACAAATACTAAAAAACAGAATAAAATAAATATAAAAGGGGGCTCCCGTACAACAAACGTGATTTTTTTGCTCGATATTGGTAACGGTAACAGGTAGACGCTTAAAATATTCACTTTAAAAATAAATAATTGAATTAAAATAAAACAAATGTTTAAGGGGGGCTCCAATACAACAGACATGATTTTTTTGCCGTTTTTATAGATAATGGTACGGAATCCTTCGTGCGCGGGTCCGATTCGCACTTTACGTCTTGATCATGTATTATTGTTGTTGGATTACTTATATTTTAAATTTCTAACTGAATCACAAATTGCACAACGTCTAAATTTTTTACCTAAATTTGTTTTAATTTTATTTCAGTCAACTACTCAAACATTTGAAATAAATATATTGCGCGTTTGTCTTAGTTTATAGGACAATAATAATCCTAAAAGCAAGAATAAGAATCAAGATATTTTTGGCCCGTTATGGGCTAACCCCATAACGAAACTTATTTGCTTCTAACATATTTAAAAACAAATTGACAAAACCATTTCATCTTTACAGCATCTTATCGTGTAATGAACCACAATTTCTAAGCAAAGCATAACAAAAGCTGCAAAGAGTTATTATTATTAAGCTTCTGTACAAAGTTGTTAACATTACAATGCAGATAAATAGGTCTAGAAAGTTTGAAATCTAAATGGCAGTGAGTCAAGAATTCTGAGAACAATCTGAATCCGAGGTCGAAGTAAATGTACCAGAAAATTATATGTTCTTTTTGCTCAATAAATGCCGCACAAAAAGTGCGATAAAATGAGATTGGAGAGATTAAATGGGTCATAGCTGATTCATCTAAGTAAGACACGTGGGCCTTGCAGATAATAATGGCAAAATTATCCCATTTAAGGTGAATCCGTCGGAAAAATTTGCAACTCGATTCAACAAAATAAATATAGTTCTTATCAGCTCGAACTCGGAAGTGCGAAAATTGTGTAAACAAAAGGGTAAACAAACAACGGGACCCTATTACTAAGACTCCGCTGTCAGTCTGTCACCAGGCTGTATCTCATGAACCGTGATAGTTCGACAGTTGAAATTTTCTGTTACCGCTATAACAACAAATACTAAAAAACAGAATAAAATAAATATCCAAGGGGGCTTCCCATAAAACAAACGTGATTTCTTTGCTAAACGGATTACTTGCAAAATAATAAAATTTTCATGGATTTTTGAATACAAGCGCCAGCTTGTACCACACGAAATTCGACTCTAATAGGTGTCCTTTAAAAATCGTTTTCATGTCAACATGATCGTTGCAGCTCGTCTAAAGCGTTTATTGGAACCAAATGGCCTCATTTACCCCTCATTACGATTAAGGAGTTGTCATTAAAGGTGGTTATGAGGTTGCTCGATGGCGCAGATACCAATTTTGGAACCATTGAACCAAGCACGAACTCATTTCAAACTCCAACTCTATGTTGATCGTAATAGATTTCCCAAAATTTTGCATAACGCATAACTACTAACTACATTCTATTTATTCATTCTCTACCCCGGTTTCGACTTAGGCTTTATTTTATCAACATCCCATATAGCTAGCTATATGTTGACCAGGGTGACTACGATGATAATAAAAAAAACCGCATCCAAATCCTTTGAGTGGTTCTGGAGTTAAAACGGAACATAAATACAGACAGAAAGGCATACAGAAAGACAGACAGAGGGGCGAACAAAATTTCTAAAAATGGTAGTTTTGGCTTTAGTACAATACCAATAACCCATTCATTTTTAAGTTTTGACAAAATATTAAATGTGCTGATACGACTTATTAGGTACTACTTAATTATTAGTAGATAGGTAAAATACTTATTTACATATAATTTTATCAAAGCGATTTTTTTATTATAATTCGCTTCGCTCGTCGTCGCAAGTGTCGCCACCTATTCTTTTTTTTATAGCAAACGAGTTCTGAACGTTACCGCTGTGCACCGCCTTTGCGCCGCGCTAAGTTACTAAGTTACTAAGTTACTAAGTACGATAAATTAAAATTATACCTTTTTATATTTGATTTCGATGCTGATTTGAATTATATGTTTAGTTTTTTAATAAAACACGACATATTGAAAATAAAAATTATAATTTTAATATAACGTACTTAGCTACTTATTTCACTTACCTTATAGTAGTATCATATTTCCTAATAAATGTATAAAGTTTATATCCTTAAAAATATTGTAATCCAATCTCGTAAAATCCGACAATATCGATCTCAGGTGAACTCATGCTAGTTCCTTTCCTCCCCCCGCCTCGCCGGGCATACCTCAGAGCGTGCACAGCAGTTATGGCCAAGCTATAACTGATTTCGGGTTTTAACTGTGACATAATTGCAAAAGGTCCTATGTCACCAGAGGTCTACCTTACAGGAGAGCGAAAAAAAACTGATTAATTTATTAAAAGTGGCAATATTTAAGTTAGGTTTATTGTCCAGTGTTCATTGTTAGAGTTGTAAATATGTATTATGCCTTTTTCATTGTTTTTTATTCACATAGAACGAATTGAATCTTAAACATGCCTTTTTATATAGGACCTTTTGCAATATGAACGACGTTTTGAAGGATGGAAGTCTTTCGTACCGTAGTTGAAAGCGTGAGGTTTTGTACTATCTATTTTCAAATATTTCACAAAAGCTTCCCGTTTTTCTTCTCTTCTTATTTTTTATAGACCAATTACGATGCCTTTTACGAAAATGTTTATATACTTAATGCTAGAAGAAATTCGCAGCCATCCTCGCAAAAGGTTCAGAGAAAACTCCTCAGAAGTACCCTCTACAAGCTAGAAAATCAATTATAATTTAATCAAAGGAGCTACCTTTAATGGTTCTAAAGAATTTCTTAATTAAAATATAATTGACCTGCACGAACCCTTTTTGATCTTTGACAAAATTCTCCAAAAATTCTTCGAGGAATAAAATGAACTTTTCCTGGGTACATTTTTAGGAGGACATAATTTCCTTTTCGGAGTTAATTATCACAATTAACATTTAATCAAAGGGTTGGCTGATCTAGTGGAAGGAGTCATTATTTATTAAAGTAAAGGGCCTCCTTTGCAAATGAAGCGGACGGCTCCAAAAAGGTTTTTTCAGCCCTGAAAGAAAGCAGTGTTCCATTATTAAAATGCTGAGTTTAATTTGATAGCTCGTGAAATTTGACTCGACAATTTTCAGTAATTTTTTTGATTTCTAATTTGTCTTCGCGTATTTTATTCGGAAAATAATGTTAATCTATACTAACGGTAAAGTGGTAAAAAGTCGTGTCTGTACATTGAATATTTTTGTGTAATTTTAAATAAAATGGGGTGGCGAAAACTACAGTTGAAAAACCTCTGTCTATATCATATTATACATCTGTTCCATTTTAACTCCAGTGAACCACTTAATGGATTTGGAGACTGTTTTCTTTATTATCATCTTAGTGACCCAGGTCATATAGGCTTTAACAACATTCATATAAGTGTTAATATTGTTGTGATGAAAAACACCTGCACATCGGTGTTAATAAAACAACCGCCACGCCAAAAACTGTCCTTAATAGTTTTTTGACTTCTCATGCCCTTAAAGTTCTTGTTTATGCTAGGTGTAAGCGGACTAAAACTACTTTTTATGTTCTAGGGCATAAAAGTGTTTACTTCTTCTAAGATAATAGCAATAGGTCTTACAGCCAAATACACAGTACAACTTCATTGACAAACTTTTTCAAACTCAATAGTGTTCGCACTAAGATTCTATCATTTTAGCGCGTACTGACAGGACAGCGATGAACACGGACTCTTCAGACGATGCTCAGAAGGATATACAGTGACTTAAACAAATATTATATAAAATAAATAAACATCAGGCATGCATGTCTAATTATTTATTTACGTTATTTAGACATGGCTGTGTGGGCTATGTTACCTTTGCCTTCCCAATCGGCGGCAGAATAAAAAAAAAGTAGTGGCGGGAAAGAGCTGTTGTTTTTTTTCAGCAGTACATATTTAGTTGTTTGATTATTTAAATTAAGATCACAGCCATCGAATTAAGACCCCGTGACTTCGGAGCCATCTTCATTACACAATACCTATATATCGTCTACATTGTCCCAAATTCAAATAAATACCGTGAATATGCCAGGAAAGACAATACAATACAATACAATATTCTTTATTGCACACCAAAAGACAAATAATAAGCAATCAATTTTAAAATATAAGTTAACAGGGTACAATTGGCGGTCTTATCACTAACAGCGATAATAAAAAATCTCTTCCAGACAACCTTTGTATGGAAGAACTCTTAAAAAAGAAAAGGTGTATAGGCAGTGCACAGAATAACGGTTTTTAAAATAAAAAAATAAAATAATATCACAGTTTCATTTCCTCGCAATCGAAGTGAAAAGCAGAGTGTTGAACTCGGCTACAAACGAGCCATAATACCTCGAACTATAGCTGCCTTCGCCAAGGCTCAGGCAGCTAAATATCTCGGTAATATGGCTCGTTTTATGCACTCGTATAACAATCTACCACTATCTTCCGCGCTAATAAAAAATACATTGATTGAAAGACACTTCAATCGAAGCGACCGAAGTCGCGGGTAAAAGCTAGTGATAAATTAATGTTATAAGACCAGATGATTTTTTTTTTGTAGTTTACCTAATTGGTTAAAAAAACAATAGAGATACTTAAATAATAAAATGTTAATTTTATAAAATTTACTTTGAATCGCTTCCTACCTCTCCCGCGAAATTAAGTACCTACTTAAGTAGGGCAAAGTTTCCTACTTAATTATAAATTATGAAGCAACGAAACTTTATTTCGCGAGTTTAAAGTGCAATAAATTATTTTACACACCGTTGATAATAAACCATAGTTTAGTATACAATAAAAGTAAAGACATAAATTCTGAAACTTGGTAAAAATGACGTTCGTATTTAAATTCCTCCATTTTGAGAACAGGGTTTATGAATAAAAAAAAGTTTCGTTTCTTTTCAAAATTTCTCAAAGAATGGTATTTAATCATAATTATTGAGCGAAATTGAGCGAACATCAAAAATTGCGTTCCTTCTATGTACGATCGGGGAAAATTGTGCAGACCCACTTTTCACC
Source organism: Ypsolopha scabrella (assembly GCA_910592155.1). Classification (NCBI taxonomy): domain Eukaryota; kingdom Metazoa; phylum Arthropoda; class Insecta; order Lepidoptera; family Ypsolophidae; genus Ypsolopha; species Ypsolopha scabrella. The sequence continues at coordinate 14,662,249 of OU342982.1, forward strand.
TTCCCATGCGTATTTTACCGGAATCATCGCGTTTGTTCAATCTTTGTTCCATTTTCGGCTTGGGCGTTATTTTATGAACACCTCTTATAGGCTGTGTTGACCAAGGTCCTTACGCTAATAATAAAAAAGCCGCATCCAAATTCGTTGAGTGGTTCTCGAGTTAAAACGGAACATACATACAGACAGACAGACAGACAAAATTCAAAAAATTGTAGCATTGGCCTCAGTACAATACTAATAACACATTTTATTTAAAATTTCGCGAAAATATTCAATGTACAGACACGACTTTTATTATTAGTATAGATAAAGCGACGGAAACAAATGAATTTTTGGAAATTTATCACGATTCCGTCTCTTGAAGAAGACTTCAAAGACCCATGCATGTTTTTTTAACAAAGCTTCCTCAACCCGGTTCTCTTTATTCCTCTCACAAGCAAGCCAATTTTTCATGGTTCATGCGCAAAACTTGCTTCTGCAGTACAGCGTCCAAACAGTCCTGAATTTCAGTACAAAATGAGCTTGGTATTCGCTCACTTCACTCTGATGAACATGTCAGCTCCACTGTGAAATGTCCCCAAGTTTCTTGGGTAAGATCGTAGAGTATTCCTGGATATAGAGAGCGTCGCAACACCGAGTAGCTCAGTTTAGTTCATTCAAATTCAGCGGGCCTATTATGTAACTCAGTGTCGGTTGCCATCCATGGTTGCTATTCACCAAAAACAGATAAAAAATGGACTTCCAAAATAACCTTCAATGGGTATTGAAAACCCGTGGTAGAGCTGATGCCGGGCTCGACTGTGGAGGTACCACCATCTTACTCGCAAACCACCGCAGTTATTCGGGGGAGAGTAAGAGGACAGCTCTCAGGCAAAACCAGGCGGCCCACCATTGTCTGGGACCGATGGATGGCGGTTTATCAATCCCCAATTGCCGGACCTTATATAAAACAGACTGATGACGGGCAGCGGCGTCGGCGCCGCGCTCACCAACCCGCCTGCCCAGCGTGTGTGAGTATGGGCATTTCTTCCAGGAGGACCGCCAAAAGTGGCAAAATCCTGGAAAGGCCTATGTCCAGCAGTGGACGAAACAGGTTGATGGATGGATGGATGGGGTATTGAACTATTTACGAACTGTGACGTCATTTCAAGTGCGAACGTATCCTTAGATAAGCGGATAATATCGATGTATGTTTTCGACGATAGGCACTCGGTTTGGCAACTGATTTTACGA